>JADMNL010000024.1:140385000-141635000 GCA_016271365.2 Neoceratodus forsteri
TCTAACTTTTTCTGCATGTAATCTGACTATGGTTCCAGTTTGTGATCAAAGTACTGCACTGTTGTTATTTGCTGTGCATAACCTTGTTTTACAGGCTGTCCCCAGAGTCGAGCCAGAGGAACCAGCCCTGGTGGTAAGTGCAAACAGTGTGGGTACTTGCGAGGTGTACCAGGGGTATTGTGAAAGTGATTATTGTACAGTGTTCAGTGTTCAGGCCACTAGAGGGGAAAGAGGGGGGTTACACTGTCCCGGAGGGTTGTGCCCAGGTTAGCTTGACCACTACCAACCTTGACCCCCGGGTGGAGGCACCCATTTCGGAACTCAGGCCCCTTAGCCTTCTACTAGCCAAGCAGGCAGGGGTAGTAGCCCTTGGGATAGCGCTACCTAGGGGTTACATCTTGGAGGCTCACCACTGGGATTTTGTGCCTTCTAGTGGCTGAAATTACGAATTATTGTCAAACATAAATGGCTACCCCAACAGAAGTTGCTGTGCACCAGTTGGTGGGGTGATGTAGAGGGCAGGAGATTGACCCTCACAGTGCCCTGCTTGTATTGGATATTCCCCTGAACACTGGTAAAGACGCTGTAAAAGGAGTACTTTCCAAAGTTGAATGTTTAACAAATGCTGTGATGGTGGGGCGACAGGCTGATTTGACCGCTCAAACTTTCATGGCATTAGTAGAGTGTAGTGACCCACTGGACAGTTCCAAAGTGCCACGGACTGTTGCCCCAGAGAGGCCCCAGCTGCCTGGAGAGTGATAACTAGAGACAGTAAAGACCCCGGGGAGAATGAGTTCCCCCTATTATCTGAGACTTTTGAGGAGAAATTTGCTAAGTTGTTGCTGGAGGAAGGGAAAACCGTAGATGACTTTAAGAAACTATTCCTGCCACCTGGGAGTGTTCTCTCCCCAACACCCCCTCCAGCACCTGTTACTGCCCTGCCTTCTGTGCCCATGACAATGCTGGCCCCTATATCTGTACCTGCCATTAGTCACGACTCCTACCGAAGGTTAAGAATCTTCTCAGGCACCCTCCCCACCCCCCAAGGGGAGGATGACTGGGAGACCTGGATAGACTATGTTTCCCCTCTAGTACTTGAATGGCAATGCTCAGAAGCACAGAAACGAAAGAGGTTGAATGAGAGCCTCCGAGGTCCTGGCCTGGCTACCATCCATGCCAAGCGGGCCAATAACCCTGAAGCAACTGCACAGGACTATCTTGATGCATTGGAGAAGGCGGGGCAGTAACAGGTGCTGGAGGGGGTGTTGGCGAGAGAACACTCCCAGGTGGCAGGAATAGTTTCTTAAAGTCATCTATGGTTTTCCCTTCCTCTAGGCAGACAGTTGGTGAGACCCCATCTGGAGTACTGTGTGCAGTTTTGGAGACCTCATCTACACAAGGACATAGACAGGATGGAGGCAGTCCAGAGGAGGGCAGCTAAAATGGTGCAGGGTCTGCAGCAGAAACCATATGAAGAGAGCCAGAGAGCTTAATATGTATACTCTTGATGAAAGGAGGGACGGGGGGACATGACAGAAACTTTTAAGTACCTCAAGGGAATCAACAAAGTCCAGGAGGGTAGCATCTTTGAGAAAGAGATGTGTAAGAACAAGGGGGCACAATTTAAAGATAGAGGGGGGATGGCTCAGGGGTAATGTGAATGTAACCCCTCACCCCTGCCTTTTTGCCAAAACGACAGGTGGCATGCTGCTGAACCGGACAGCAGTACCTGGTGGGGACCTGGGTTCGGGGAGGATGAGGTTACTTGGCACAGGGGGACCTAGGTTTTGCTACTCTGCACAGGGGCACCCAAGTAAATCCAAACACAGGAAGCAATAACTGTAATGTCCAGAACCAGGAATGGGATTCTTCAGTGTGGCTTTTATTCACAAACTAGCTGAACAAAACAAAGCATAGACGGACCCCCATGGGGCTACATTTACTGGTAATGCAGATTAGAGACTACAACGCGGTCCACTGGAAGAATGAACCAATTATACTGTTTTCAGGCTCTGGATCCACCAAGCACACAGCCCGGACTTGCACGCGCTTTGGGTACACAGCCCGACTGGTCCGGCTCCCCCGCCGGCCACTTGATCCACGGTCCATTGGAAGAATGAACCAATTATCCTGTCGTGGCTCCCCACACCACTTAGAGTCTGCGACTCCTAGAGAGATTTCTTCCTCACTTGTTATGACTCCCCATCTCACAAAGAGAATTCTTCCTTACACTTGTTGTGGCTCCCCACACCACCTAGAGTCTGCGACTCCTAGAGAGATTTTCCCTTTTGCAACCCCACGTCTGGGTACTTCCCCCATCACTGGCCAAGTGCATGAGGCAAAGTAGCAACCACAGCAGAAATCCGTAGAGGTGGACCTGGTTACTAAAGATGGGGGGTTTGCCCACCTCCAGCTCCCACAGCCCATACCCGGCCATTTCTCTGGAAAACTGAAACTTCTGAATGTAGATTAAATGATAGATGAACTGGCGCATCTCCTCTACATATTACTTGAAATCACAAAGTACTCTAGCATTTGACACTACTCCACTTGTTTGGCCTAGTCCTATAGACTTCCCAAAATGTAGCTCAGTTCCTAGATTTCCACACATGTACCAGGGTGAAGAAAACATTTTGCCCTTTTTGTCAGAGCAGACACTCACCCTTTAGTTGCAGGTGCCCCACAGGCGAATCACAAATCTTCCAACTTTCCAAAACAAAGGCTGAACTGAACAGGCAGCTTTTCTTCCTCTTGGCAGAATTAAGGGGATTGTCCCAGGAATCTGCATGGGGATCTTTACATCCCCCCCCCCCGGAGGGAGGGGCACTGAGACCCGAACAGCGGTCTCCACCACTTGAGCACACCTTCACTTACTCAAGACAAACTGGACACCGACTCCTTCTTACTGAAGGCAAAACTGGAAACTGCACACTACTCTTTGAAAACTCCCAACGTTCTATCTAACTCCCTCTGCTGCAGATTCCAATGTGGCTTATGCAGCTGCGAAAGTTCTATTGGTGATGTCATCCCTCAGTCTCAGCTGAGACTGAGAACAGAGTGAGACAGCGTGAAACCCATTTAACTGGAGTTTCACAAGCTGCCTTTCATGCCTACCACTAGGTCTTACTGGGATTCTAGTAACCCCAGGTAACAAAGGGGTTACACTCACCCTTGACCAGGAAAATGACTGTCTGCAGTCAATATTTACCCAGCCTTAGGCCATCCCACCCTATGTGCTACCTACGGAGGGGGGTGATCAGGCCCTCTCCTGCCATGTGCAAGCACAGGCAGGTAACACTAAGGGCCTAGAGGCCTGTAGCTGACATGTCAGCCTCTACACTATCCACTTACTATGGACACTTAGTGGCTCTGGTAGGACTATCCAGAGCATAGCCCTGATAGATCAGCACTGCGGTCCCCATGGCCACTCAGGACCACAGCCTGTCTATCCCCCCAACCCTCTAGGGAAAACCTATCTGCCTCTAACATAATATTCCAAAACAAAAACAACCCGGGGACCTCCCCGACCTTGGGCAACCTGCAACCACACCATTAAAATACCACATTACTGCCTCCTCCCTACCCCCACAACCACACCTGTGGGAGGAAAGGGTTAATACAGCAACAACCATAACAACACCACCACAGTACTTTAAATTTTGAAACAATAAAGCACTGACGAGGAACTTCGATGAGCCCCTCCTCCTCTTCTTGTCTTCTCTTCTGTTTTCCCAGGAACACCTGTAAGAAAAAGAAAGACAAAACACACACCTAATCTGCATATACAGTCTACCTGAACCCCTACCATCAAAACACTGAAAAATCCCCAAAAGATTTTTTTTTTTTTAGAAAAAAGGTAGAAAAACAGTATTTACATTAGAATACAACAATGACATTATTCACAATACACATTTGGGTGGATGGAGTGCCCTAAAAGTCCCAACTAGTGACCACAAGGCCCGAAGGCTAGTCCAATAAAGAGTCTCTCCTGGGCCAGAGACCGGTGAAGCACAGTTCTAACAGGCCAAAGTCCCAAAGGGGAGAGTCTTTGCAGACAGTTCACACATTTTTGAAGTCTGTAGTGTAGGGTGTGTACTGCAATGTCATAAAGATAGAAAAGTTCGGACTTACCAGCCACTTGTAGTACAATACACATTTGGGAGGATGGAGTGCCCTAAGAGACTTGGGCTAGGCCCCCCCCCACCCAGGGGTCTATTGATGCTTTATCCGAACTTTCTTTCTGGGAACCAGCATCCAAAACTTCAACTTCTGGTTCTGTCTCTAACTCTGTACCCTCTAGCTTTGTGCCACACTCCCCCGGGGGACCTTCCTCCACAGGCTCCGCCTGGTGCTGTGTGCTGCCAACTGCAGATTCCTGAATTTTTGTCCATGTGGGGGCCAAACGAATTGGAGGCGCTTTATACAAGCCATATTTTTATAGGCATCCAGCACAGTGAGGAATCATGAAGACGTCCCTTCCAGCACTCAAGCATATTAGGCATACACGCACTGGATAATTAGGAATCGCCACATCAGGAGGCAGTTGCCCTCCATAGCACCACTTTTCAATATCTCTCAGTCTATTTACTGCTGCTGTTACTGCAACCCGGGCATGATCCGGGTAACGAGCTGGTCCTGAGGCCATAACTGCAGAAAAATAAACAAAAGTTCACTGTAACTGAAAGTCCCACTTTATTGAACACACTCTGTAGCTGTAAAATGGCTACTGTGCTGCTGTGTTTACTTTACTACCCCAACCTGTAATGGCGGCGGCAGCACTCCTGTGCACCAACATTTAGAATCTGGGTCAAGCCACTGCGCACCCGATTTACACCAGCTACTGATAACTTTTACTCAAACTGCACAACTTGCTCTGATCTGGCTTTAAACACATTTACAGTATTTTCCTTGGACTTTTTACATGCTGGTATCATTTATTTTATTCACAGTCCCTTAAAAGCTTCAGGTTTTTAGCACAGGATTGCCTGCATTTCTGGTGCTGCACTTTTCTACAACCCACAGTCTCTCTCTGGCTGCAAACTTTAAAGTGAGGCTAAATTCACTTCTATGCACACAGTCAATGGCTTAACAGACTTGCACTTGCTGGCAGGACTTCACACAGTCGTTACTTGCAAAGCAACTACTCTGCTGCACACACATTTTATATGGCATAGGCTGAAAATCACTGTTTGAGCAGTGTCATGAATGTTTACTTACTGTTATCGGTAGCAGCTTGCTGCGATGGGGAAAAACGGCCTGCAGCCAGTTCTTGAAGGCCTTGGTACACAAACGGGCGGGCAGTCCTAGCAATCGTCATTTTAAATACCAAACTTGCAATCCTGACGATCGATTAGTGGGTTGAGCCCGATTTTAAACTAAAAAGTCTAATTTTACACTGTTTACAATGCTTTGAACACTCCGCGACGCTCCTCCACTGCCAGTACATGCACTCCACTCTCACTCCCTCTCGAATGCTGGGGCAGTCTCTGTAGAGCTGGCTGAGGGGTGGGACTGATTGCAGCCTGACCAACCACATGACGCCATGCAAATGAGCCTCTTCTTCCTCGCGAGGGCTCTTCTCCTCACAGCGATCGTCGAGCAGGCAAATTTAAACTGCAGAATGCAACTTTTTTTTTTCCAACTGACTCCACGGCGGAAGCCCATTTCACCCATATAACATAGCCATTTACTCTAAAGTCTCTCAATTCACTCAGAAACCATTTCCAACGTCCAGGGCACAATTTTCCTGTTGCTACCCCTAGTCTTCCACACTTTTCTTCACAACAGTTCATTTTAAAAGCATTTCAAACGTCCAGGGCACAATTTTCCTGTTGCTACCCCTAGTCTTCCACACTTTTATTTACCACAGTTCATTTTAAAAGCAGGCAAAAACGCTGTAAACAATTTTGATGCAGGACAAGGGCACACTCTTTGGCTTTACAGTTCCTAGGTAAACAGTTGGCATTTTTAAACAGCAGCGTAAGATTCACAGCACACAGCAACACACACCAGGGAAATTGCTTCAGCTTTTTGGGCTACCCACTGCCCAGATAGCCAAAACGCTAGCCCCCTTGCCCAAGCACCTTCCTTCCCGAACAAATCCAAAGTGGTGCCTCCATTTTTGTAACCCCTCACCCCTGCCTTTTTGTCAAAACGACAGGTGGCATGCTGTTGAAGCTGACAGCAGTACCTGGTGGAGACCTGGGTTCCGGGAGGATGAGGTTACTCAGCACAGGGGGACCTAGGTTTGGCTACTCTGCACAGGGGCACCCAAGTAAATCCAAACACAGGAAGCAATAACTGTAATGTCCAGAACCAGGAATGGGATTCTTCAGTGTGGCTTTTATTCACAAACTAGCTGAACAAAACAAAGCATAGACGGACCCCCATGGGGCTACATTTACTGGTAATGCAGATTAGAGACTACAACGCAGTCCACTGGAAGAATGAACCAATTATACTGTTTTCAGGCTCTGGACCCACCAGGCACACAACCCGGACTTGCACGCACTTTGGGTACACAGCCCGACTGGCCCGGCTCCCCCGCTGGCCACTTGATCCCCGGTCCATTGGAAGAATGAACCAATTATCCTGTCGTGGCTCCCCACACCACTTAGAGTCTGCGACTCCTAGAGAGACTTCTTCCTCACTTGTTATGACTCCCCATCTCACAAAGAGAATTCTTCTTTACACTTGTTATGGCTCCCCACACCACTTAGAGTCTGCGACTCCTAGAGAGATTTTCCCTTTTGCAACCCCACGTCTGGGTACTTCCCCCATCACTGGCCAAGTGCATGAGGCAAAGTAGCAACCACAGCAGAAATCCGTAGAGGTGGACCTGGTTACTAAAGATGGGGGGTTTGCCCACCTCCAGCTCCCACAGCCCATACCCGGCCATTTCTCTGGAAAACTGAAACTTCTGAATGTAGATTAAATGGTAGATGAACTGCATCTCCTCTACATATTACTTGAAATCACACAGCACTCTAGCATTTGACACTACTCCACTTGTTTGGCCTAGTCCTATAGGCTTCCCAAAATGTAGCTCAATTCCTAGATTTCCACACATGTACCAGGGTGAAGAAAACATTTTGCCCTTTTGTCAGAGCAGACACTCACCCTTTAGTTGCAGGTGCCCCACAGGCGAATCACAAATCTTCCAACTTTCCAAAACAAAGGCTGAACTGAACAGGCAGCTTTTCTTCCTCTTGGCAGAATTAAGGGGATTGCCCCAGGAATCTGCATGGGGATCTTTACATCCCCGGAGGGAGGGACACTGAGACCCGAACAGCGGTCTCCACCACTTGAGCACACCTTCACTTACTCAAGACAAACTGGACACTGACTCCTTCTTACTGAAGGCAAAACTGGAAACTGGGCACTACTCTTTGAAAACTCCCAACGTTCTATCTAACTCCCTCTGCTGCAGATTCTAATGTGGCTTATGCAGCTGCGGAAGTTCTATTGGTGATGTCATCCCTCAGTCTCAGCTGAGACTGAGAACAGAGTGAGACAGTGTGAAACCCATTTAACTGGAGTTTCACAAGCTGCCTTTCCTGCCTACCACTAGGTCTTACTGGGATTCTAGTAACCCCGGGTAACAAAGGAGTTACATGAGGAAATTTTCTTTCACAGAGAGAGTGGTGGATACATGGAACCGCCTTCCTGAGGAGGTCGTTGGGTCTAAACAGTGGGGGAATTCAAACATACATGAGACAGACATAAGGCAATTATAGTGGGGGATTGCAGGAAGTAGGCTGTTAGTTAACTAGAATCTGCAGCTTATCCAGTAGGTAGGGAAATGGGCAGACTGGGTGGGCCAAGTGGTCCTTATCTGCCATCAAAGTCTATGTTCCTATGTTTCTATATGTATGGGAGCCCGGGTTCAGATGAGGACCTGTGGTGGAGAGTAAGAAATGCCCAGCAGTACTCAGGGGAGCCATTGTCTGTGTGTGTACCTCGGCATGAAAAGCTGCTACAAGAGTTCCTCAGAAAGGGTAGTTTGCCATCAAATGGATTAGATCGAACTAGGCTGGACCGGATCCTTAAGTCTGCTCCATTTTCAGAATTGTTACTGCTTCAGTTGCGCCTTGCCAACCGACTGGAATCGCCCCTTCTTATGACGAGCTAATGAAAGAATTTCGGGCGGGGTGAGCAAAGGCGACCCCGAAGGGGGAATTTCACCAACATCTGCTGCTACTGCGCAAGTGACAGAGAGCGATCATCCAAGTGGGGTTCAGAGTCAAATGGCGGCACCTAACAAGCACTCTGAGAATGCAAAGGACTTCCCGCCCTTTGCCCAGTTTTGGAAAGATGAACTACTAAATGAAGCCAAGAGTTGAAGATGGGTGCCTCTGCAAGGGTTTCCCCCATGGAACAAGATTCTGGTCCCTTTCAGGATGTGACTGCCATGGGGGTGGGGGTGCACACTCAGGCATCCTCTACCGAGGATAGCTCCCAGGCTGAAATCAAAGAACTGACTGCCACCCTAAAGGAACTATTGAGACATGTTGCACCCCTCTCACCACTACAAGCAGATACTGGACCCCGATCCCTTGCTACTACTTCAGTTCCTCACGCAATGTTCTCTCCAAGGATGACCCAAGAGTCTATCATTTGTCCCTTGTCCCTATGCCCATCTTTAAGGCTTTATACTCGTATGTAGTAAGCGAAGTCTGCAACTGCTTTGCTTGTCCCCAAACAGCTCCTAAACCACTCATGGCTCGTTGTCAGGCCTGAACAATGATCACAGCCGCCTCTAAACTACGGTTGTTGCTACCGTCCTATCATCTGTATGTTGAGAAAACGTTCTAACTTTAACGCTATACCCACTTACTCCACACCCCATATTCTGCCCCATTTAAACACGCTGCCGTACTTCTCTCAGATAGCTACGGCTTCTAGCGCACTTGGGGTCTATAATCCTTACACGCTGTTGTGAAATTATCCTTGCCTCCTAGCGCCAGCCGGCATATAGCCTTTAGTGTATACATGGGGTCTGTAGTTTTTGAATGTTGTTATTCAATTATCTTTTACTGACCAGTCGTAACCAGTATCCTAAATCTTATATATTTATGTATATTTGTATATAAACTCAGTTTGGGGGCATTGCCCATATTGTATACTGTAACTAACGTATGTCGTTTGCATAACCTGTATCCATGTTTCAAACAGGTCCTCCTTGAAAAAGAGCTCTGCTCAACGGTGACCGCCTGTATAAATAAAGACTTGATTGATTGATTGTCACAACTGTGGAAAGGATGGCCATATGAAGAAGGAATGCCGGTCTCAGAAAGACAGAGAAGGTGGTGAACCGGCTGCAAGGAGAGCTTCAGAAAACGAATCAGTGGTCAAGGGGTGCACAAAAGGACCGCAGTGAAGGCTTCGAACATCCTAACTCAAACCCTTGTGGCTAAATCGTCCATCCAGGCCCCTACTGCTGTCCCTTCAGACTGGTCCAAAATAGTGGGCCTGTCAATGGAGACTACTGTGGCTGTGAATGGTATTCCTACTCGGGCTGTGCTGGACATGGGTCGCAAATGACCATTGTATTTAAGGACTGGTATGACAAACACTTATCTGCTGTGCCCTTACAATCCCTGGAAGGCCTACATGTGTGGGGGCTGAGCGACAAGTCTTATCCCTACCTAGGATATGTCTGCCTCTGGTTGTCATTTCCTGTAGCTGTAACTGGTGTAGAGGAACAAGTCGAGACACTGACCTTAGTGTGTTCCCCTACTGGACTGTATGATGGGGTTCCCCTACTAACTGGGACCAACGTCCATATGTTTGGGAGACTGTCATAACTCTGTCGTGAGAAATAAGGGCGACGGACTGGGAGGGCCCTAAGAATTCCGCTCTGATCAAGAGGGCCTATGATTTGCAACAGAACCCCAAGGGAATGGACCAGGATGAACCATAGGGGTCGTGTGGAAAAAGGATCCCGATTCAATGGTACTGGCCCCTAACGCCCAGTGTACCGTTCAAAGGGAGGTCCGCCTCTGTAAAGATGTCAAGAACAAAATACTGATATTGGACGTGCCAGGCGATGGAAAATTGTCAAAAGGATTACTGGTTAAGCCCAGCATCTTGATAGCTCATGCTCATGCCTATGCACGACGAGTGATGGTCCACATTCATAATGTGTCAGATCGAGAGATCCAGGTGAACAGAGGATGCACCCTAACTACGGTACACTGTGCAGACACTGCAGTGTTGCCCAGCAACAAGCACCCAGGCAAGACAGATAGAGTGACTCCCGGCTTGCTTGATTTTGGTGACTCCCCATTGCCAGCTGAATGGAAAACTAGAATTAGCCAGAAACTTGCCCAGAGAGATCAAGTGTTTTCATTGAAGGAATGGGACGTAGGATGTGTCCAAGGTGCGGAGCATCACATACACCTGCACGATGAACAGACATTTCGAGAGAGGTCTCGACACCTAGCCCCTGCAGACATAGACGATGTGAGAAGACACTTGAAGGAAATGCTTGGGGCTGGTGTGATACAAGAATCCAGAAGCCCATATGCTTCTACCATTGTGGTTGTGCGTAAGAAGAACGGATCTGTGAGAATGTGTGTTATCGAACTCTGAATCGGCTGACCATCCCCGATCAATACACCATGCCCCATATACAAGATGCTCTGGATTGTTTGAATGGGAGCAAATGGTTCTCGGTGTTGGATCTTCGTAGTGGATATTACCAGATTCCGATGGCTCCGGAGGACCATGAGAAGACAGCCTTCATCTGTCCTTTGGGGTTCTACGAATTCCTGAGAATGCCACAGAGGATATCAGGCGCCCCAGCCACCTTCCAGCGACTGATGGAATGAGCGGTGGGAGACATGAATTTGATGGAATGCCTGGTGTACTTAGACAATGTCATTGTGTTTGGGAGCTCCCTAGAGGAACATGAGAGTCGACTGTTCAAAGTACTAGACCGACTGGAAGATTTTGGCCTCAAGCTGTCCACTGACAAGTGCCAGTTTTTCCAAACCTCTGTGAAGTATGTGGGGCACATAGTGTCTACACAAGGGATAGAGACTGATCCTAGTAAAGTTGAAGCCTTGACTACTTGGCCCCAGCCCCACAATTTGAAAGAACTACAACATTTTCTGGATTCTGTAGCTACTACCGCCTGTTCATAGAGGACTATTCCAAAGTGATTCGGCCACTCCTGAATCTTACCCAGGGTTACCCTCCTACCAATCAGAAATACAAAAAAGGGGCCATCAAAGAACCAGACGAAGCATATTGCCGCCCAGGTGAACTTTTCAGGTCTCATTGGATGCCGGACTGTGAAGCAGCTTTCCACGAAGTCAAATATCAGCTCACCCACGCCCCCATCCTCTCTCATGCCAATCCCACCAAACCCTATGTGCTGCATATTGACGCCAGTCTGCAGGGTTTAGGAGCTGTACTGTATCAAGACCATGAGGATGGTTTGAGACCAGTGGCATTCACCAGTAGGAGCTTGACCCCGTCAGAGCGAAACTACCCTGTGCACAAGTTGGAGTTCCTTGTGTTAAAATGGGCCATTGTCAACCAGTTTCATGATTACCTCTATGGGGCAAAAATATTGGTGTGGACTGACAATAACCTGTTGACCCCCTTATCAACATTACTACCAGCACTCCAATGGAACTAGTCTGCATAGACTTCCTGAGTTTAGAGCCTGATCAGCAAACCATAGGCAATGTGTTAGTGGTTATGGACCATTTCACTCGGTATGCACAAGCTTTTCCCACCAAAGATCAAAAAGCATCTACCGTGGTCAGGTGCAAGTGGAAAATTTCTTTGTCCACTATACTGCCCCCCAGCGAATTCACTCTTATCAGGGCCGGGACTTTGAGAGTCGGCTAATCAAAGAAATGCTCTCTCTATGGGGGTGCAAAAGTCAAGAACCACCCCTTATCACCCACAGGGAGATCCCCAACCAGAACGCTTTAACCGCACCATGCTAGACATGCTAGGCACCCTCCACCCAAAAGATAAGCATAAATGGAGCCAGCAGATTAGCACCTTGGTACATGCATATAATTGCATGAAGAATGATGGTACCGGGTTTTCTCCCTACTGCCTCAGGTTTGGGAGAGAAGCCCAGCTGCCTGTTGATGTCTGTTTTGGGATTTCTCCCGATGGGGTCCGAGCAGAAGATTACCTGCTGTATGTACAAAAATGAAAGCTCAATTGAACCATGCCTATCAACTGGCCCAGACAATGGCCGACAAAAGAAATCTTGCCAACAAATAGAGACATGATAGAAAAGTAAAGGCTCAAGAGCTTAGGCCTGGAGACCGTGTGTTGTTGCAAAATTTAGGATTGCATGGCAAACACAAAATTGCTGATTGATGGCACCATCTTCCCCATGTCGTAGTTGGAAAGCTGGATGATTTGCCAGTGTACAAAGTGCGCCCAGAGGATAACTCCAAAGCTGTCAAGACCATGCACCATAACCACTTGCTACCTATTGTTCAAGTTATAATTGAGGCTG
Source organism: Neoceratodus forsteri (assembly GCA_016271365.2). Lineage (NCBI taxonomy): Eukaryota > Metazoa > Chordata > Ceratodontiformes > Ceratodontidae > Neoceratodus > Neoceratodus forsteri. Next base: position 140,397,494 of record JADMNL010000024.1, read on the forward strand.
AATCCACCGAGACTGATTCCCCTGGACCAGTGACTTGTGCTGCTGCAAGAAAGAAACAGAGTCAGCCTGCCCCCGTGGTTGCCGATTTAAGACTTCCCCTGCAGCAGGCCCAGAATGATAGTGACTGCCAGTCTAACTCAGATGACAGTGAGTGTGATAATGCCTATTACCCCTCATATGAACCGAGTCAGTTCTTTCATGGAAATCCTATGTTGAATTATAGGGATGAAGCTGGGCCTTCTGGACTGCCTAACGCCCCAGCATCATCCTTGGAGCCAATGCTCCCTGAAGGTGAAGTGCAAAGTATCACGTCTGAGGATGCTGAGTTTTTGTGTATCGTGGAACTGTATGATTTGCCTGAAGGAGAGGCTGACTGTATGAGTCTTTCTGGTGACATGCCAGAACTTGAGCAACATTATGAGAGTGCTGACAACCTCCCTTCAGTGCCAGAGTATCTTCAAAATGAGCAAAGTGTTGTAGAAACAGAGACTACAGAGCAAGGGGCCGAGTGCTCCCAGCTTGTACATTCCCCTTCCTGCAGAGGCACCCCTCACAAGTGATGAAAGCTCCAAGACCATTGCTGAAAGTACAGAGACTGTGGTTGTTCACCCCAGAAAGACTGGCCGAGCTTTCAAGCCAGTGGTGTGCTTCAGTTACGATTCGCCCAGGAGGCCAGTGGATTTGCCTCTCAATGTAGTCCACAAAGGTGTTTATGTCTCTCAGAGGTCACTGCCCAAATTGAGCTTGACAGCCCATTCCAGGTTACTTCTTCTGCCCTCTCACCATGGTGCCTCTGCCCCATCCAGCCCCAGGTTAGCTGATAGGGAAGGGCCCCCTCTTGCATCGTTTAGAGTACAAGAAGTGATTACATGATTCTGTATAGTAATGTTCAATTTACCTGTGTGAAATATGCATAATGTATTGTCAGAATGGAAATGATACAGTGGAGTACACTGAAATGTATAGTAAAGTGACAAGTAGTGTCAACTGATGAATCAGATAGTACTTGTATAGCATGCTAATGGTATAAATATCTTGTATATGTTGCATTTTCAATGTTATAATGGTACAGACTTGATGCGGACGCCAAGTTTTCCCAGGCAGGGAAGGGTGTAACCCCCCCTACAAGTGGGGGTTCCCAAAAAGTCTTCCTTGAGCTTGCCTAAATGCTCACTGCCAGGCTGGTGTCCTGCATTTTAGCAGTTTAAATGTGATTACCAAAGCCTGTATAGACTCTGTGTACTGTCTCTTTAAGAGCTGCCCGATTGCAGCATAAGTAATCTGAAAGGGAGTTCTGTTGAAAGATGTAACTATTTGCTGAAAATCATTTAGAGTGATAATGATAATGTAGTTTGTCTAACATGCTTTCTTTGCAGCAAGCACTGTTTTGTTTGTCTCCACTATCTTGGTCCTGGACTGCAAATTGGACCGATCAGTTCTGGTGGGACCTAAAATGCAGCCGGACTACAAGAGCTGCCTGAAGTCAAAATCTGTAGAAACTGTAGTTTTGAGCTTTTTGCGCCTTTTTTGCAACTGGAGGGGGAGCTCTTGCGTTGACCGACAGCAAAATCAGCCAACCAAACCTTTTGGATCTGAGGGAATTCCCCAAGCTGCCTACTGTTTAGGGCAGTTCTGAGCTGAGAAGTGAAATGAGAAGAGCTCAAGTGTATTTTGGGCAGCAATCCTGAGTGGATTCACATGGGAGAACTGTGAAAAGGCTGAGTTTTTAGCTTGCATGTCTGCTTGCTGCTCCTGAGAGGGAGAAAAGAAAATTATTTTAGATTAAATCCAAGTTTGTGTGACTAAAGTAAGCTACTGAAGTGGGCCATGCTCAAGCTGAAGAAGACTGAAGATTTTGAGGAATGCGATCAGCCTGTCAGGAGTTCCAGCTATCCCTAAACTCCCGGTGTGTGCAGATACTTTGCGATTGTGACCAGGGAGAGCTTTGACTGGTACAGTACGATTCTCTTACATGTAAATATGCTATGAGCTGCTAGTGGGTCGTGAGTTAGTTCCCCACTGTGTGAACCGTGTTCTGCTTGCTGTAAGTTGTATCCAGCCCAAAGTGGACTGCATCCGAATTTATCTCCATGCGGTCTGGGCCTTGCCAGACTGACCCAGCCAGACTACCCACTGCACAGAGAAGCCATCGACGAGAGACCTGCCTGGGGATTAGCCCCCTACTCCATGCTTAAACAGGAACGAAGCCTCTGCAACTCATGTGGGCCCTGCTTCTCCTGGCATTCCAGATCAACCACCTGCAGTCTCGATTTTTCGTCCAGCCTGTGTCCAGTCTTGGGTATCGTGAGTAAATACCTGGGTAGCTCCCTGCAACAACAGCTTAATCTGAGTGTGTCATCTGATTGTCTTGTTGTTTCATTTCCTTTACGAACTGAGCCCTCTGGCTCCAGATTACAAATATTGTGTACTGTGCATGTTGTTTTTTTCCATCACAGGGCCCCAACTAGCTACAACACCGGCCAACCCCGGGCAACAGTCCTGGCTAACTCATCTCTTCTCCACCTGGATACCCAGAGGTGTGATTGTGTGGGGGGACTCAAAACACGTGCATAACTGCTTGATTGATATAACCTTTAAGCTAATTAACCTGATTTTGCCCTTCCCTTGTTCAAGTCCCCTGAATAAATCAGATCTAACGTTTTCTGCATGTAATCTATCTGTGGTTCCAGCTTGTGCTCAAAGTACTGTACTGTTGCTATTTGCTGTGCATAACCTTGTTTTACAGGGGGTCCCCAGGGTCAAGCCAGAGGAACCAGCCCTAGTGGTAAGTGCAAACAGTGTGGGTACTTGCATGGTGTACCAAGGGTATTGTGAAAATGATTATTGTACAGTGTTCAGGCCACTAGAGGGGAAAGAGGTGGGGGTTACAGTGTCCCGGAGGGCTGTGCCCAGGTTAGCTTGACCGTAGCAACCCTGACCTCCGGGTGGAGGCAACCATTTCAGAACTCAGGCCCCTTAACCTTCCACTAGCCAAGCAGGCAGGGGTAGTAGCCCTTGGGATAGTGCCACCTAGAGGTTACACAAGACTTAACAGAGATTAATCAATTTTTGGTTCCACACAAAACTTTTCCAAGACAATATATTTGAAAGGGCTTTACACAGCAATGAATAAGCTACAGGTAGTGCAGAAATTGCAAACAGCCATAATCACCTGCCATCCATACATGAGGACAAATGCACGGATAGGGGGAATTTAAGCCAGAACACCAAGAATAACCCGCTAAAGCCGTAAAAGCCGCCAGGTCCTCTCCTGGCCAGTTGGGGCTTAGGAACCCTCCATCTCGACCCCCAGTGCTGCCGTGGACCCTCCGCTGCCTGCCAAGGAACCCACTGAAGATCCACCTGCCCTGCCGCAGCTGCCAAAGTCTTGCGCCTTGCTCCTCCAGGAAGCCATTGCTAGGGGCCGCCCGCTGAAACTCACGCCCAGAAGCAGAACCAGGAGCCCGGCCGCACCCTGGTCCTTAGACTCGCTAAAGCCGTAAAAGCCGCCAGGTCCTCTCCTGGCCCGTCGGGGCTTAGAAACCCTCCATCTCGACCCCCAGTGCTGCCATGGACCCTCCGCTGCCTGCCCAGGAACCCACTGAAGATCCGCCTGCCCTGCCGCAGCCGCCAAAGTCTTGCGCCTTGCTCCTCCAGGAAGCCGTTGCTAGGGGCCGCCCACTGAAACTCACGCCCAGAAGCAGAACCAGGAGCCCGGCCGCACCCTGGTCCTTAGACCCGCTAAAGCCGTAAAAGCCGCCAGGTACGTTTTTCACCGAATCCAGCTGCCGGTTGCCTCCATCTCAGTCTGAAGTGCTGCCTGGCTGTACTCTCTCAAGAAAAGCGGCTGTTTTCACCTGAACTCGCTGGCTTTGGGGAACTTTTTTGACCTGGAACTAGGAGCGCCGCTCAAAAGCGCCTCCCTACCTGCTTAAGGTTAACACCGAGCGGTCACAAGACTTAAGTGATACAGCCCCTTCGGTGGCAGTTTGTCCCGCCTGGCGCTTCGCGGCTCCCCACCCCCCCACCTCACCCACCCTGGTCGCATCTCTAGATTTATAGGACTCAGCCCATCATATGACTAAGTGCCTACTTTCCCATTGGTTCCTTATATTCTCTCACCACTGGGGGTGATCTACCCTCAACATCTGCCAAAAGTTCATAATCTCCTTCGTGCCAAATCGTCCTCCCCTGATCTATTTCCTTCCTCCTGAGCACACTATACGGCTTTTCTTTTACACCCCCATTGAACTCTCCCCCATATCCTTAGCGTTACCTTTGCTTTCCTTCTCTTTCTCCATGCCTGCTTTAGCTCTATTTCCCTGAACCTAGCTCCAGCTTTACCTCTCCTCCAACCCTACCCTGAAAAAACTTTCAGCTGCTCAAATAAAAAGGATCTTGGCACATAAGTGGGAAACATGTCTTCCTCACCTACATTCGCACAATGTCCTCACGGCAGACCAAATGGGCTTAGTATCCTAATCTGCCTTTTTCTTCCTTGGAGCATGAACGAAGTCTCTCTGACGCTGCGCTGCGAGATTCTTAAACCCCCCCCCCAGCCACTGACTTTAGTCTCTCCAACCTCATGATTGCAAACCTACGACCTAAACCCTCTTGGGAACACCTTCTCCTAAACAAAGGCTGCACTTATCGATTTCTGTCTTCCCTCAAAAATAAGTGGAGGGTATGCAGGAGTGCCCTAGACCTCCTCAGCTCACCGCTTATGTTCCTAGCATCACTCCTGATTAAACTTTCTGGCGATATTGAACTGAATCCAGGCCCCCCCTGCAGTGGGGCTCCCCTGAAAGTGTTAACTAAGCAATCTAAAGGACTACTTTTATCGCATATGAACATCCGAAGCCTACTGAATCACCTGCCTGAAGTGGAAGCATGGCTCAAAATATACGATCCCGACATACTGTGCCTATCGGAGACCTGGCTGAAACCTAGAACCCCAGATACCATGTGCACTATACCTGGCTACTCATTTATTCGTCAGGACAGACCGGGGTCAAAGAGGGGTGGAGGTGTTGCCCTTTACCATAAGTCTTACCGGGACATCAGTATAATCTCTGACCCAAACCCCCCAACTTCGTGTGACTCAATGCATATGCTCCTGACACTTGGTTCTAAAAAACTCCATATAATCTGCATTTACAATCCACCCTCAGGAGGAGTAAACGGGCTCCAGAAAGCACTCCAGCTAACTCTAAAATCCATCAATAAAAATTAAGCTGTCATCCTTGGTGACGTTAACCTGAACTGGCTGGGTCTCTCTCACAATACCATGCCTTCACTAGTGCAAGGCTTAAATTTTCACCAGCAAATCACGGAAAACACCAGATTGTCAACACCGAAGTCTGGTACACTTATTGACTGGATCCTGACAAACAGACCTGAACATATGACTAGCTCTGGGATCTTGGCTGATTCCATCACTGACCACTCTCCTATCTACTGTCAATGGCGTGCTGGTCAGCCACCCCCCCACCTCGGCTGGTCACTTTTACGAACTTTGCAAACTTGGATGAAAATTCCTTCCTCCTGGATATATCAAACATTGACTGGTTGGGCATATACCATGCAGTGAATGTAGAAGATGCCCTAAATGCATTTTTACAGCAGTTTCTCCCTGTGCAAAACAAGCATGCTCCAAAAGCCATGCGAAGAGTCAGGGGAAAACTAACCAGATGGCTCCATAAAGATCTCCTACAACAACTTCGATGCAGGGACAAACTCTGGAAAATCTTCAAAAGCTCTGGGTTGCCTAGGGACTACTCCATATACAGACAGCAAAGGAATTCCTGCAGAAAGAACATAAGGCTTGCTAAAAGCCTGTACTATCAGAACTTGCTAAAAAACTCAGCCCATGACCCCCATAAATTCTGGGGGCACATAAAAACCTTTCTGGGGACACCTCAATCAGTTACACCCTCTGATATGGTTATAAGCGGCTCCCATTGTAACAACCCCATCACCATAGCAAATGCTTTCAACAATATGTTCTCTGACCTCTCATCCTATACCAGTGCACTGCCATCAGCAACCCTCATTTCTAACAATGTGCCTCCTTCTGACTCTGCCTCCCACACCAGTAACCCTGACTCTGCTTCCCACACCAGTAACCCTAAACCTTACCCCCTCTACTTCAAAGCCATTAGTAGCACTCAGGTTCTGAACCTTCTAAAGAAAATATCGGAATATACCAGTCCTGGTTCTGACCAACTCGAACCTCGCCTGTTAAAACTAGCTGCGCATTTTATCTCTAAACCACTAGCAAGAATTTTCACTTTGTCCCTTACCAGTGGCATAGTCCCAGACCTTTGGAAAATGGCCAGGATCTCACCAATCTACAAAAAAGGGAACAAAAATAACATCTCCAATTACAGGCCTATTGCAATACTATCCCCTCTTAGCAAAATCCTTGAAAAACTGGTTGCCACACAGATCCAGGGATTCCTTGATACTACTAAGCAGCTCAATGATGCACAGCATGGGTTCAGGAAAAACCACAGCACTACGATGGCTCTAGCTAAGTTCACCACAGACATCCTCTCTGGCATGGATCAAGGAAGGCTCACAGGGGCTTTCTTCATTGACCTTACCAAGGCGTTTGACCTTGTGGACCACCCCCTGCTCCTGTCCACCCTCTGGAAAATAGGCTGCTCCTCCCCTGTACTTAACTGGTTTAGGAGCTACCTGACAAACAGGTCTCAGGCTGTTAAGTTCAATTCAGCCATTTCTTCCACAGTGAAAACGAACATCGGAGTTCCCCAAGGCTCTATTCTGGGTCCTCTTCTATTCACACTATTTGTTAACAACCTCCCAGATGAAATACCTGCCTGCTCCTCGCTTCTCTATGCAGATGACCTGGTCATCTATGCCAGCTCACACAATGTTGAGCACATTAACTTATCACTAAATAGAGCCTACTCCAGTGTCCAGAAATGGTTAAACTCCCACCGCCTTATTCTCAATTCCACCAAGACAAATGCAATGTTACTAGGCACTACAGAAAAGCTTTGATCGTGTACCACCCCTCTGAATATCCTAGATCTAAATGGAAATCTTCTACAGGTGGTTACCTCCTTCCATTACCTGGGTATCCTACTGGACCAATCTCTTGATTTAAATCTACACATCCAAACCACATGCAAAAATGTTAATTGCAAGCTGGGAGCAGCCTACAGAACGAGCTATATGCTTACATCTTCTGCTAAGCTAGCCATAGCCAGGGGATCCTACTACTCACGCACCTATTGTGCCCGTACTTACTTCTGCCCACAAATCTGCTCTGCACAAATGGGATGTAACCTACAATAATATATGCCGTGCGCTGCTAAAGCTCCACGACTTCTTCATCACTGCCAGCTATACACTGAACTTGGGTGGCTCTCCCCCTCGGCCACCAGGAGCTACTACCTGGGCTGTCTAAATGACTCTATTCTCAGACAAAGACAGCCTGCAGCACTTGTTAAATTACTACTTCCTTCAATTCCTAACCGTGAGCTAAGATCAGTAGACAAAGCCTTTCTGGATGTTTCCCGCTGTCGTACCAAAAAAGAAACTGGCTCCTTCCAATATGCAGCCCCTAAGTTGTGGAACCAGCTTCCTCTGGACCTCAGACAGGCACCCTCGCACCCTGCCTTCAAGCGTGGGGTGAGACTTCACCTGGCCACCCTTGATAAATGCACCTGCTTCGACCCTACCTGATCTTCACATCTCCCCTGTTTCTACTCCCTCCCCTTGCTACCTGTCTGCTCACTTCTCCCCCTCCTCCTAAGACTTACCCCTCTCCTTAAGCTCCCCTATCTTTTTGTCCATTCGATACAATTGTACTAGATAGATATGAATGATCGCCTTATTTAACTGTTATGTGTTATTCTCTTAACTATCATGTTTTTTTCTTCTTCCATACCTGGGCACTGTCTAAATAGACTACAGCCAGAAGTTGGTACTGATTAGGTTCCTTCCCCCTCCCACTGTCCCCTACTGGTTACCTCTGAGCAGCCCACGGCCAGGGACTGTTACCGACTAAATGCCCCAGTCTCGGTACCACAAGCTCGGCTGCACTTACCCTCCTACTACCGCTGAAGCCGTAAATGTGCCGTATTTTCTCTCCCGTCCACTGCCCCCCTTTCTCTCATGCCCAACAGTGGGAGCATGTCCCGGCGTCCCCCTAGCCTGCCGCCGCAAAAGCCACTGGTATATCTCTCAAATTCCATGGGCTGCCTGCTGCTGCTCGCCAGTTTACAGCTCCTTCCTACCCAACTTAGCCTTCTAACTCGCTGCTGGGTGTCTTAATTATCTCCCCGATATGGCTCACCCTCCCTCCTCCATACCACGTTTCTGGCTGTCTACCCCCGCCACAATCTTCTTGGCCTGTACCCTTCCCTGCCACTCCACACCATCTGGCCCAGTGGGGGAACCACAAACCCGGCTAATATCTAGTGCTTTTTCCGGTAAAGCCATAAGTGTTCCCCTACGGCTCTCAGACTTCCTGATCCTGACCCTTTACTAGTACCAACACTCCCCTGTAACCTCCTTGTACTGTACTGTTTGCTCATTGCCTAGACTAGCCTACATCATGTTAGCCTAGCTGAAATTGCCTCTGTATATGTCATGAATGTACTCTGTACTGATTGCCTCAATTGCAATGTTTGCTTCCTTGTGTTATCCTGTATTGTACTCTCCCGGGTCGTGCCTGAAAATAGTCACCTGCTGGCTAGTGCACCTACCCGGTAAACAAAAGCTAAATAAAATAAATAAATAAACTCCCTGTTCATATGAAAAGTAAAATGAGACATTTCACTTCCAGCTGTATAACAATGAGACAATCAGGAGGGACCCCAGTTTAGCATCTCATCTGAAGGAGAGCATTTCTAAAAGAGCAGTGTCCCCCTAGTACTGCACTGCAGTGTCAGTATTAGATATGAACCCAAGCTCCTGATGTAGGACATCTCTATTACTGCACTGCAATGGCAACATTAAGTATGAGTCCAAGTCCACGGTGTAGCACATCCCTATTATTGCCCCCAGCCAGCCGCAAACCTCCATCCGGACCTGTCTGCCCTCACCAGCCTACCAGGTATGCAACGGAGCTTGGGGAACCAAAAGGTTTAAAAGCCCACTGTCCGATTGGTTGCCTTCACTTCCTCCGGCGTATCCATTGGTGGATACCTGCACTGGCTGCTTTTCGATTGGACTGCTTGCTATCCCCTGCTAACCTGCTTTCTGGCACTTTTTTCCTAATTTTTCCTAACAAACTGTCTGCCACTTCTGAAGGCAGAAGCAAACCGAACAAAATTAGAAGTGGCCAGCAAGCTGCTTTTAGTTAATGAATGTTCAAACCTGCTTTTACTGCTGAAATTTCCTGGTTTTTCTTAACTTTTAGACAAATTAAGTTAGTAGTAGCCAGAAAACTGCATTTAGTTGATTGAAGTTTAAACCTGTTTTAACTGCTGAAATGTACTGCTGTGGCTGAAATTTAGTCACACTAAGTTAAAAGTAGCAGCATGCTGCATTTAGTTTAATTAATGTTTAATTTGATCTCTATTGCTAGCTTGTATCTTTAATTAACCCGTTTCCCCTGAACTAAATCCCTCTGCCTCTCCCCTCCTATAACACGGCGGTAGTGCTGCTTGACACAGCTCCCAGATCTTCTGTCTCCACTAATCCCTCTCTAACTGCCCCCCTGCCACTCTCAGCGCCGGACCCCTGTGGTGATTCTGCCTCTCACACTCTCTCTCCATGCCCCTTATCGCACTCACTCCTTCTCCCACCACTTAGCTAAACTGCACGACCGCCCCCCTTTCTGCCTCTCCTTTGTTCAAATCCCTATTTACTCTCCCTGCGCAAATCTTCTCTCCCTTTTCTTCCTCGGGTTGAGTCCTGAGCGGGCTCCACCGTATCCAGCTGCGGCTCCGGGATCCCCCTGGCCAGCCACAAACCTCTACCCGGACCTGCCTTCCCTTACCAGCCTGCCAGGTATGCAACGGAGTTTGGGGAACCGTAAAGTTTAAAAGCCTGCTCTCCACTTGGTCACCTTCGCTTCCTCCGGCGTATCCATTGGCGGACACCTGCACCGGCTGCTTTCCAATTCAACTGCTTGCTATCCTCTGCTAACCTGCTTTCTGGCAGTTCTCTCTGATGCTTTTTCTAATTTTTCCTAACAAACCGTCTGCCGCTTCTGAAGGTAGAAGCAAACCAAACAAACTGTTCCCCACCTACCCTATCTGAGCTTCTATATCTATAGCCCCAGTTTTTCAGGAGACCCTCCTCCCTTGTGAATAACTGCCCGTTTTCCCCTTTGCTGGTTATTTTCCTTGGCTACTAGAGGGCCTCTAGAGGGACATCTAGTTATATTCATCGGCCACTAAGGGCAAATTGCTAATAGCCAATCTACAGCAGTTCCCTCTTGTGGACTGATTCAACCCCTGCCTATACTCACTCCTCGCTTCCCTCCCCTACCTGACTGAAGTCTCCCTTAAAACAGTACTCCTCTCCATGTTCTCAAGGTTAATCTATACCTTCTCCTAGCAAAATGCCTTCCTGTCTCCCCTCCTTCCCCTTCTTACTGCTCCTAACCCTTTCATTACAGATGCCACTTATACACCACCCACCAGGACCTAACTGCCTAATTCCAATTCCAGTTCCTACCCCTTACCTTCACTCCCCTAATTTCATTCTTGCAATCACTCCTTCACCCTACTCTGAACACTGGTCTCACTCTCCTATCCATCCCCATGCCTCCTTGACATCTGTTTTTTTTTTCACGTTATCTTTTACTGAAATTCGAGTATATAAGAAAGCACACATCTTATACAACAGAAGACTATCCTCCATGTAAGGTATAAAATATCACTTAACAAAACACAGCATTTAGGGTAAACATATTGGAGAAGCCTTATATACATGTATTGATAATAAAACACAAACCTAGACAGGATGTAAGTGGAGAGCAGAAAGGTTACAATCAATAGGATATTATAGGATCAGAAATAGCAACCATGTACGAAATACATGCTAGGGCAGGCTATGGCAAGGCATTCAGTAAATTGCAATAAGTGATAAATGTGGTCATATGAACAATGTTCAGTAATGGAGAGGTGAAGATAAGAGAAAAGTGTGCAAGGAAAGAAAGAAGAGAGAAAAAAGCAAGGAAGAAGGGAAGGAGAGAGGGAGAAAACAGGGAAGAAGAAAAAAAAAGAGGAGAAATCTATGCACAAAAGTTTCGAGAAAACCTAATCTGAGAGCAAAATAAGAAGGAGGGATAAATATCCCTAAGAATTAGGGTCTAGAAGAACTAGGTTTATGTACTTGAAGTTATCCTGCCAACATCTGTCATATACAGTGAGTCGGTTATGAGTAACATGAGATAATCGGTCTAGAGAGACATACTGAGAGGAGAGGCTTTGGTGAACATCTGAAAGAGAAGGCACCAGAGTTGTTTTCCATTTATTTCATAAGAATCAGATGTTTGATCAGAAGAGAAATTATGTTTAGCCATCTAAAATGTGCATATGAGAGGAGAGAGCTATTGGGGATAAGGATGCCTAGAAGGAATAGTTTGGGGTCAAAAGGTAGTTTTTGTCCTTTTACTCTGGAGGCAAGTAAACAGACTTTATGCCAGAGCTTATTAATGGGAGCGCAAGACCACAAGATATGAAGTAGATCTCCGTTGGCCAAATTGCAGCACCAGCAATTATTATTATTTAATAGGCCCATTCGTTGAAGCACAGAGGGGGTTCTATACCAAAGATGTAGGATTTTAGCTTGTATTAAGGAACTACGGGCATCTTTAAAGGTAGCATGTGCAATACGCCAACAATTACTCCATTGTGCATCTGAAATATTGTAGTGAAGAAGAGTACTCCATTTATTTTTGGCCTGTATAGACTGATCAGGTAGATTATCAATAATGCCTTTGTAAATGGAGCTATTTAATTTTATTGATAAATTAGTCCAGTGCGAAATGTATGGGTTTAGAAGAGTATGCCTATACACTAAACTAGAGAGAGAGTTATAAGCTGCCCGAATTTGTAAAAACTTCCAGAAGTCCTGTTTAGGAAGTTTCCATGTGACCTGCAAGTCTGAGAATGATCCAAGAGTGAGTGAATTCTGGTCCAAGACATCTCCGAGAAAGAAAATGCCTTTGTTCCTCCATGTACGACAGAAAATTGGGTGATCTTCTAGAGTGAGCAGTGGATTGCCCCATAAGGAGGCATAAAACCAGGGTGTTGGATTGGATTTCAGGAATTTGTGGGTTAATTTCCAATAAAGAACAGAGGATGATATAGTCGGGCGAGATTTTAATTTAGAGGAAATGGGATTAAAAATGAAGGAAGTGGTAATTCCTCCTAGGAATAATGTGGATTCCATTGCAACCCATAGTAGTGAGTGAGGGGAGGGTTTCTGAAACCATTTAATGGTTTGGGCCATTCGGAAAGCCCAGAGGTAGCCTTTGAACCAGGAGAGTCTGAATCCCCCTTTTTTTCCAATGTGATCAAAGTGTGTTGTGGTTAAATCTCGGCGGTTCCTCCTTGACATCTGTTTCAACTAATCTGGCATTCCTGCACCTTATGTTCTCCTTCTCCCCTCCTCCTACTCCTCCATGCCCAAAGTTTCCTCCTCCCCCTACTCCCAAAAATGCCCTAAAATTAATTTCCTGATTATTGCTCTCCTCCTGCTCTCCTCAGGGAATATCCACCCAAACCCTGGCCCATGTGCACCACCCTCTTCAGCTCTCCTCCCGCAACCCCCTTACCCACCCATGCCTACTTTGCTCTCCCAAAGGGACTCAAATTCCTGCACTTAAACATCTGTAGCCTTCAACTAAAAATTGCCTTCCTTCAAACCATGGCATGTACCTTAAAGCCCAATATACTCATCATTACAGAAACCTGGCTAAAGGCCTCAATCTCTGACCACTCGTTCTCCATCCTAGGCTATGCTATCCTAAGGCAAGACTGGGCAAGCAGGGGTGGTGGTGTTGCAATGTACATACACTCCTCACTCCAATATTCTGAAATATACTCTACCTCCAATCCTGCGACCCATGATGCCCCAGTCATTCAAGTAACCCTGCCCTGCTATATCCCTATTTTCATAGCTTATGTCTACTGCTGCCCAAACGTCCAGCCAGACATCGCACTTGACCTAGTCACTTCCATCTCTGCCCTTTCTCAGTCTGATGAACTACATATCCTAGGTGATTTCAACTTAAATTGACTGTCACCCAAGTCTGCCAAAACAAGAAATGACATAGGAGCCCTAAACCTCACCCAGTTGATTTTGGAACCCAACCATCCAAACCACAAGACACTAAACCATTCCTTGATTGACTGGGCACTCACCTCCCACCCCCACAGAGTAATAAAATCTGGCATCCTCCCAGACGCTCTAAGTGACCACAATCCAATCTTCTTAGTCTGTAAAATTCATAGGCTAAAATCCCCAACAAAACCCTTGCAAATATACTCCTTCAACTCACTGGACCTTGAACTCCTACTACATCACCTATCCATCACTGACTGGTCTCCCCTAACCTCCTTCTCCTCAACTGACAAGGCCCTCACCCACTTCAAAGGCATATTCCTAAGTACTTGGGATACTTTCACCCCTCTAAAAACAACCAGAGTCAGAGGCACCACCTGCCCTGGATATCCCCCGAACTTCTGGCCTGCCTCAAAGCTAGAGTTCATGCATCGAAGCTTCATAAATCACCCCAGTCCCCTACAGACTTCACCTCATACCATATGCTCTGTGATGCCTGCACTAAAGCCACGAGATTGGCCAACTCTGAATACTTTAAATCTGCCTTCCTCACAAATATAAATACCCCATCAAAATTCTGGAAGGTAGCCCATGCCCTTTTCACACCCCAGTCCTACTCTCCACCCCCGGTTCTCAAAATAAACAACTCTCTGGTGGCCGACCCAAGCACAGTTGCCACTGAATTCAACTCCTACTACACCACTTGTACTACTGAGTTTCTAAATGCACTCCCATCCCTCCAATCCCCTCACTCCTCCCTCTACAATGCTTCCTCCCCATCCCCTACCTTCTCCTTCTCCTTCTCAACCATCACCCCGAAGATACTCTAAAAGCCCTCCTCACAATCAACCCTTCAAAAGGCTCCTCCCCTGATTACCTCGACCCCAAACTCCTCTCACTCTCAACCCATGCCACTGCTTACAATCTCTCTCTCGCTCTCTCTCTCTCATTCTAAACCTCTCCTCTCTTCAACAGCAGGCCTCTCGCCCTCTGCCACAAACCGGTTTAGGGCCTACCTCACTGGCAGAACTCAATCAGTTCAGATCTCTGGCAACACGTCACCTCCCCTCACCTCCCAATCAACACAGGAGTCCCTCAGGGCTCGGTGCTTGGTCCCCTCTTATTCTCAATCTTTCTAAATGACCTGCACTCTGCTCCCCTTCCTCCTCCATCCACATGTATGCTGATGATATGACTTTGTATGCATCTGGCTCAAGTCCTGCTGCGGTTACAACCAGTCTGCAACATGATTTCAACAAAGTTCAGCTCTGGTTTGCTAACCATCACCTCTTTCTCAATGCCAAGAAGACTGTCTCCATGACCTTCGGCACTAGGCAGAGACTCTCTAGGCTTCCTAACCTCCCCTCCTTCCACACCCTGGATAGGACTATTCTTGAGGATGCATCCTCCTTCGGATACCTTGGGGTATGACTGGACCAATGCCTCAACTTCTCTGAACATATTGACGCCATCCTGAAAAAACTGAGCCCCAAACTTGGCACCCTGTTCAAGAACCATAGCTGCATCCTTCTTACAGCTAGGCACGAAATTGTCCAGAAGATGATCCTTCCATTTTTGACTACTGTGATGTAGTTTACGGTGCTGCTCCCAAAACATCCCTGACCAGACTGGACACACTATTTCACTCTTTCTGTCACTTTGCCCTTGATGCCCCCTCTCGCACACACCACTGCGATCTCACCATGCACTATCCTCCCCTCACTCACAAATAGACACCTACCCCACTGCGCTAAGCTCACTTCTAAACACTGGTTAGGCTCTCTCCTCAACTACCTCTCTTCCTCTTTTATCACAGCTCCGTCTCCCACTCATTCCCTTAGAGCCACTGACTCATGCACTTTGGTAATCCCTCGGTGCTCCACCCAAGTTGGTCAATCTGGCTTATCATACCGCTTTCACAAACTCTGGAACTCCCTCCCCCCTCAAATCTGCCACTCCTCCTCCTCCCTCTGCTCTGCCTTAGACATTTATCTCTCTTCGAACTGCACCTGTCACGACCCATTAACTACACCTCACCTAATGCACAGTCATCTCTCCTTACCTGAATCTTCCATGCCTGCTGATCCTTCCTCCACTCTCTTGTAGCTACCATTCTTACCCCATCCCTTGCAGCCACCCCTAGCCCCTTGCAAGGTTTATCTACATCCTGAGGGGGTCCCTGCAGGCTCTGCTCTCCCTCCTCCTCGTCATCTCCTTGCAGCTTTTTCCCCTCATTCTCCAGCAGCCTCCCTCGCCCACTTGCAGGGTTCCCAACATCCTGAAGAGGTTCCTGTAGGCTGCACTCCCTCCCCCTCCTGACCCCATCCCTCTCTCCTTTTAATCCCTCCCTCCCCCACCCCTGTATTTTCTCCTCTCCCATTCCTCCCTTTTTACCTATAAAACAGCCCCCCCAGCAGTTTATGAATCTCCCTTACTTATGCACTTATAAATATACTTCCTTGCCTCCCTAGTACCCCTACCCAAATTTCACAATTCTTCTTCCTTAGTTACCCCGTCAATCAGCCTTTATTTTGTACTAGGTCCCTCCCTGTGTTGCTCTCATGTTTCTCCATCCTTGTCTCTTATTGCCAAATATTGCTGCCAAATGTTTTGTTTCAATGTATGCAACTTTTTGTAAATGGCGCCTTAAATGTTCTATTGTTATTACTCCACGTACCCCTCCCCCAGGTCGCATCGGGAGACAAGCAACCTGTGCTTTCCTGTTGAAACATTTCAATAAATAAAACAATAAATAAATATTGCGCTGCAGTGTCAGCATTAGGTATGAGCCCACGTGCCTTGTGTAGGACATTCCCTGGTACTGCACTGCAGTGTAAGCATTGGGTATGACCCCAGATGCCGCATGTAGGACACCCCTAGTACTACACTGCACTGCAGCATTGGGTATGAGCGCAAGTCCCCTGTTTAAGACACCCTAGTACTGCACTGCAGAGTCAGCACTGTGTATGAGCCCAAGTCCCTGCATGTACGACACCCCTAGTACTGAACTGCAGTGTTAGCATTAGGTATGAGCCCAAGTCCCTGTGTGTAGGACACCCTTAATACTGCACTGCAGTGTTAGCACTGTGTTGAGCCGTGGCTTTCATTTATATAAAACATTGCTTTAATATATATAAAAATGTTTATAAAATGCCTCCCAAAGACTACAATGGAGCACGACCCCACACTCTCCCTGGTTAGACATAATAAAATATCTGACCAAAGGGGCGGGGCCGGTGGACAGGGAAGTGGAAGGGATCAGATGGTGTCAGTTCGACGAGATGTACAATCCCTTCCCTTCCAAAATAGACTGAGCAAAAAATTAAGCTTTATGAAGGAAATGATTTTCGCAGCCATAAGGAAACAGGCTGTATAGCCCATAGGCATATCTTGGAAATTCAGTTTAAAAGAAGACAGACTGAACAGTGGCAGCAAACTCAAACTAAGGAAACAACTTACATGAACATACAGAGCTGCATGCGGCATTCCTGGCAATTCTTCTCCAATGCTCCAGCTTGAATCCGACAATGGTAGCAAACTCTCCACCTGTGATTTGATCATTAGGAACCTCTTCAAAACAGAACTGAACCTCACAAACTGGAAACAAGTCCTCTTCCGGCCCAACATCAGGAGCATGGCCACAAACCAAACTAATTACAGAAATGAAATATGATTGGAGACTGTTATCAGCTGCTGCAGAAAAAAAGATATTAAAAACATTATTTTCTACTAGTTGTGACCTGACCACACAGTTCCAAATGCAGTTGTCTCCATGCCGGAGGGTTACTGCCTCTCACATGCCTGATCTGCAAGCGCTGCTTATTCTCAGGAAAAGAAACACAGAAACATAGAACTTGACATCAACAGCCGGCCCACCAGCACAGCGGTAACGCTACCATTTGCATCGCCAATGACTCAGGTTTGGGAAGGAGCCTGGATCGTCCAAGACCAACTGAGGGAGGATGTCTGAGCATCCCATGGATGCTCTCCTTCGGTGGGGGGGGTATGGTCTCTTCTGCAGTACTGCCATCTGGGTGACCACAGGTGGTGGTGGTGGTAGTGATTGTGCAGTCAAGCCATGGATCGAAGGAGGGAGACATCAGCAGCATAATGCCATGCATCTACCAAGGCCTTCTCCGACATCTGGGGCAGGACAGAAAAACAGAAAACAAACCTAACTGAAAGCAAGATGCCATCTGCTGCATGCCACACACTACCGATTGGGTTCTCCGCCTTGCCAACTGACACTTCAACTCCATCTGAGGAGATTAAGGGCCTGACCCCCTGGCAATCCATTCTGTGGGGGTTATCCATGGTGGAACAGCAAGGCAGATGTAAGCCCCAGAGATGGTGGCAAATGGGGCTGGGCAGGGTGGTTGGAGTGATGGGAGGGGGACAGGGGGACAAAATACAGTAAATTAAAAAAAGAAAAGAAAACAAATTGACTGCAACAAAAATTCCACTAACCCATTTAGTCTGCCTAGCCCTATCTAATATATGGTGGGAATCCTATAGTGGTCATTCACTCCCCCTCACCCTACATCATTCTGCCCTGCTGCTATCCTCACCAGCCCCCACATGTCTGATTCACCCTCACTTGAATGCCTCCAGTGATTTGGTGGAGACCAACCCTCTGGCGACCTGTTCCACTTATCCACCACCTTCTCTCTAAATAAATACTTTCTGATGTCCTTCCCTCCCACCAGCTTCACTGAGTTCCCTCTTGTGGCCATTTTTCCACTCATTGTGAACAGCTCCCCACTGTCTGCCTTGTTAACCCCATAAATGTAACCCCCTTTAGGAAGTGTACAATATTTTGTGCACTGTAGGGCTTTGGGAGTTATTTTGGCCCAGTGAAAAAATAGTTAATCTCCCTGCCACACGGTGGAACCTGCTGCGGGTCAGGAGGTCACCACAAGTGCGCGTGGTATTTAACCGTGAGTTTTGGCAGGAGAGAGGAGTTGTCACTGGGGAGGAGAGAGAGAGACATGGGGAGGAAAGTGAAAGAGCCGGGCGGGGGCGATTGCCCACTCCAGCCCATGGCTAGCAGCTCTATGAACACAGAGATAGGCAGGCGCGCCGGAGGAGCTCAAGGACTGGGAGGATAGCCACGAGGTTGTGCCAGCTGTGGAGGGAGACACCAGTGAGAGGGGTAGCTGAGACAGTAGGTCTGCTAGCAAGTAAGGAGGCAGTGAAGGCCTTTTCTGAAAAGCCCTACAGTCCCGGAGAGAATGGAGTGGTGTCAGAGCCCCTCGACTCCACGGGACATGTTGCCCACTGTTTTGGGGACGGTCACCATTGCAGCCAGCGGAGTTTTACCCAGAACATTAGAGGGAGCAAGTTAAAGGGTAGAGCAGAAGTGCCAGTGTTGTGCTGGGGATGCCAGACTCACACCCCACAGTGTAGGCTGTCAGCGGGAGAGCGATATGTGGCAATGGTGATATGTGCTGCCTAAAGACTGTGAGACCACAGCGCTCCAATACTAATCTGCCTAAAGACTGTGAGACCACAGCAGTCCAATACTAATCTGCCTTAAGGCTGTGAGGCCACAGCGGTCCAATACTAATCTGCCTTAAGGCTGTGAGACCATAGCAGTCCAGGGAAAGCTGCCTAAACTGCAAGACCATATCAGTCTGAAATATGCTGTGAACCCCCACAGATTGACTTTTGCTCCACTGAGTAGTGTTTTTATGGTTCAAAACTAAATGAATCCTACCATCCGTTCAACCTTGTGTGGACTGCAGTTATTTAATTGGAATGTCAGTACAAGTTAACCTGCTTTCTTGCAGCCCAGTGCCAGAATGATGCCAGCACCCCACTGGACATAATGAACTGCACCAAACGTAAGTCATTTTGGTAAGGTTCTGCTGTGGATGCACCCCTCCCCACGGACTGCATTCTACCTCATACCCCTAGATACCAGGGAGGGGGGTACATAAAGAAACTTGAAAGCTGCAGTCATGTCTCTTCTCTCCCTCCTGGTCTCCAGTGTCTACATGCCAAGGTCATTGAGGCGCTCCATATAAAACTTCTCAAGCTGCCCTTCAATCACTTTGTTGTCCTCCTCTGCACCATCTCAACCCTGTCCCTGTCCTGTTTCATGTGTGAACACCAGACGGCACGCAGTACTCCAAATGTTGCCGAACCAGGGAAATGTACAGGGGCAGGATCACCTCCTTACTTCTACTGCCAATCTGGATTTCCTGGTACGAGTGTCAGTGGCTCAGCAGGTTGTATTCTCATCTGTGAGGCTGACAGATCAGACGGTTATGGGTTCTAGCCCCACACTAGGAACTTGTGGTAAACTCAATATTTCTTTTAGTTATATTTTGTCAATTTTAAACAAACAAAATACATTACATCCATTTTGTCCCAGAAACACCAGAACTGCTACAACGCAGCCACACATCCACTTATATATAGTTTACATTGCATCTGCAGAATAACTACAAGAACTGAGAGAGCAGCCTTAATGCTGAATAATTCCAATACAATTTACAAGTTTTTCTTCAGAACTGCAGCCCATGAACTAGTGGCAACTTCCTACAAGAAAAGTCTGTTAGTGTCCTGAAGAAGCCATGCCCCATTTGGGGCTGTGGGTACCACTAATAATAACGAGAATGTGTAATTTGCGGGAAAATAAATATATTTCCCAACCATATACTCTGTGGAGCCACAGATAACTACTTCCCTATCAAAGGGTTCAAAAAATGCAACAACTCATAAGGGACTGATGGGCACTGTTACACCCCCTCACGCAGTACTACAAACAAGTATTCTTTACATTATGCTGAGTACAGGTAGTCTGAACTGGCTGCACTACTTAATATGGATAGCAATCGAATACTTTTATATTTCTATCCCAGCAGGCCTAAATATGCCATAAATTGCAATATCCTACATTTATATATCAGCTGAACTAAAAGTAAAGTGCTTACCTCCAGTAAGACTGCAGAACTTTAACAACTGCTTGGAAACACTTGAACTGCTTTAACTCGACAAGAGAAAAGGCCTGCAACTGAGCTTAGTTTACAGTTTAGTAAAATTCAAACCCGCCATGCGACTGTTCGGGTCCCATCGTCTTCTTCCTCGTGGCCTTGAGAGTCTAGCTGCTGCTATTCTTTAGCCTCCATCTTCCCTGCAAATTTTCCCACATCTACTGGATCTGTGAAGAAGTAAACGTGATCCTCATAAACAAGCTGTAACTTTCCTGCAAAGAGGATGGTGTGTGGCATCCCCAAGTCTCTCAGCTTACTGCATATGCCATCAAATTTCGTTCGGCGTTGTCTAGTTGCAAATGAGATGTTGGGAAACAAGTGCACTGTTTGACCATGCACACTTAAGGGTCCATTCCTTCTTGCCATACTCAGTATTTTGCCTCTCAAGCCCACACTTTTTACTACTACCATCACCATCTGGACCCTTGGGGCCTCCTCCAACATCCTACCTCATGGTCATACTCGGTAGGCCTTCACAATTTTTATATCTGAGAGGTCACCCTGTTCCCCAAGTTGTTCTCTTAGCCAGTCTAGAAAAAATAGTACGGCATAGTGCCACTCAACCTAATCAGATAGCCCAGTCACCCAGATATGTGGATTTGATTCTCAAGTAACTCATTATGGCTGTTAACATGCTGTGCATCTCAAGTCTGGCCCACTATTGTTGTTTTGTACTTATCATTATATCTTTTTAAGTCGTCAATCTCTGCTTTAATGAAGTTCACGGAGGTTTCCACTAATGTGAGGTGGCCTGCCATGTTATCAAATTTTTTCATTCCTTGTTGTCATTGAGGCCAACAGCTTTTTTATTTTGTGACAGAGAGACTGCAACATTTCTTTCAACCCATGCTAGGCCCGATGCAGCTGCTTTCCCTGTCTCCTTTCGGCCACTGCATTTCCTCAGTTTTCCTTCATGGTTACATTTTAAGTGTTAGCTGACTACAGCGTAGTTACAGTGTAACTACACTGTGCCTACATTGCAACTGCAATGTTATTTATTTTAATTTTTTATTTAAATTTTGGTGACCGGGTAGGCCCACTAAGACTGTAATGGTCCCTTTTTCATGTAATTCAAACATGAAACTACAGGGTAATTACCGTGTTACGTGTAGTTAATGATTAGTTACACTGAAACCAACACTTAAAGTGTAACCAGCTTCATCATATTGTTGGAATGTCTTTCTGCTATTGGAATATATATTTTAAACTGGAGTTTGAACTGTTAAAAGTGCTATTTTGCAGTTTTAGAAATTTTAGATGGCACAGCAGTAGCTTCTGCATCTGCACTGCTCAGGTTCCACAGTGTCTGTCCTCCCCCCATGAAATCCCAGTATTGACCCTGTTGTGCAGCATAAGGGGGGTGCTGCACTCCTGAGGTGCCATCTTTCAGATGAGATATTAAACTAAGGTCCCTTCTGCATGTTCTGGTGGATGTCAAAGTCCCATAGCACTTCTCGAAAAGAGCAGGGAAATGTCCCCAGTGTCCTGGCCAAATTTCCCCCCATTCACTAAAACTACCACCAGCAGCTTAATCTGCTTCAGTTTCAGGTTTCAGCTGATTTTTTATATGTAATTCCCCGGACAAGGCTGAAAATTGGTAGGATGCCTAGCCCTCCTTTCCCAGTCAACAAAAGCTATTTAAAAAAAAAAAAGGTTACCAGCAGTCTATTTGCTTACTCCAATGCTCTGTTGTACTGCGCTGGCGGATTTGAGTTGTCACTACTCAGATCCTGAGATCCCTCTCTGTGTTTTTTCTAATACTACATCTCCCATACTGTATTCTATCTTTGGGTTCCTGACCCCTATAGTATGTAGATAACTATGTATGTCCTTGCATTGAATTGTAGTTGCCAGACCCTTGACCCTGTCTCCAGTCTCTTTAGATCGTCCCTCAATATCCCAACACCTTCATCACTGTCCACGCTACCACAGATTTTTACATCATCAGCATTTACTCTAGGCATATTGTTCCTTGGATCCCTTCCATGATGTTGCAAAGATGCTGAACAGTACTTGGGCCTGAGACTGATCCCTGGGGAATCCCACTGGTGCCTTCTCTTACCTCATAGAATTTCCCTTTTATGACTATTCTCTGTGTTCTCCCAACCAGCCAGTTCCTGGCCCATCCTGCAATCTTGTCCCCCACACCTTCCTCCAATTTTTTAACCATTCTCCTAGGTGGAACTTTGTTTGTTAGTTTGTTTATTCTGGAATAGCCATGGCGCAAAAAAGCTCATTTAAAATGGCAACCCTAGTTAAGCAAAAACACATCACATATAGATACTGATGGTCACCAAGCAGAAAAAAGACCAGGGAGTGATCGTATCTGATGACCTCAAGGTGGGGAGGACATGCGACAAGACAGTAGGCAGGGTTAGTGGGATGCTGGGTTGCATATGGAGAGGTATCACCAGCAGATAGAGGGAAGTGGTGTTGCCACTCTATCGATCATTGGTGAGATCCCATGTGGAGTACTGTGTTCAGTTCTGGAGACCATATCTAAACAACAATATAGACAGGGTGGAGGTTGTCCAGCGAACAGCATCTAAAATGGTGCAGGGGCTCAGGGGCTACATCAGAAGTTCTATGAGGAGAAACTAAAGGATCTTAGTATGTACACCTAGAAGAGAGGGGGGACATGAGAAAAACATATAAATACCTCATGAGGATTTTTCACAGAAGAAGGTGCACAAAAACAAGGGGATCTGCAAATATGCTAGAAGGTGGAACATTTAGGAAGGATATGAAGAAGTACTTCATATAGTACATTAATACTCGCATTCAACAGAAAACCACAGTGACTTCCAAAATTGAAAATACAATATACAGTCAAACCAAAGTGACAGAGCTTTACAATAAAACACCAGATGGAGTCAAAGACTTTGCTGAAATCCACATACAGTACATCCACTGGCTGTCCTTTGTCCGCTGCCTTTGTGAACCACTCCTTGCACATATCATCACTAGGTCAGGCGCATCCCCTACCAGCTCTAGGTGCCGGAGTTTAAGTTCATTTCCTGATCCTCCACCCAGAACGAATAGCATGGGGCTGCCACCTCCAGATGAACTGGTACCACTGACATTCTCACAACAGATAACAGGCTGTAAAAAAATCCTGTAGCAACAGATCAATGGGCACTTAAAGAGCAGCTGACGTCGCTAACAAAACTCTGAAAAATGTAATATTTGGACGTTATTCAGCTTCTGTTTACATGTGCTCTGTATTTCTCCTCTCCATTATTTACTACTGAGGTTATTTGCATGAAAACAAGATGTTTGTTCCTTGAGAGTTTATCACCTCTTACTGCTTTCCTCCACCTGATTTTCTAATGCTGTGCTCGTGACATCATCACAGTTATTCCAATGGCAATAGACTGATGTCACAGCAGAGGATTATGACTTCAAATGGTGAATAGTCTGTAGGGGCAGATGAATTCCAAGGGATAAAGGTCTTGTTTTCATACACATTTCTTCAGTAATAAGTAAGGAGAAGGAGAAATCTATACAGAATTCGAAACTAGCACCTGCCCACCCACCAAATGCAGGCAGCTTTTCCGTCAGGTAGGCAAAATCATCAGTTTAAAGCCCCTTCTGCGCACTTTGTGTTCAGCCCGCTCCAGTGATGTGGTGGAGCCAGGCTGAACAGCAATCAGCACAATTTGGTCACTCCACTCTACGCATGTGAGATCAGGGCTCCAGATAAGGTATATACCTTAAGCTGGAGCTCCTGTTTCTTCCTCTCGGCTGCGCAAACCACTGACAATTAAAAACCAAAAATACATTGCTTCTGTCTACACCTGCAGTCTTGTGCCAGCTCTGCCTTTCTGAATGATGTGCTTGCACTCCTCCAGCTTTAAAGCACATATGGGCCAGATAAAGAGTGGGAGCATGCGGCACACTTAGTGGCTGGAATGGCAAGAGCAGGCTGGAGAGCCAGCAACAGCAGTAACAATATCCATGGCATGGTTAAGCACAGCAGGCCTGGATAAAGGACTGAGCAGACAGGACGCTGGCAGATAGAGGCGTCGAGTTGCAGGCAACAAAGGAGCACCCTTGAGGTTAGGAACTCAGACTGGAAGTGTTACATTGGGATTTGGGAGGGAGGCCAGCCAGTCAGTCATTGTGTGTTGTGTTGTGTTGTGATTAGTAACTTAAAAAAAAAATTATTTAAAAAAGAATTACTGGGCTGGGCTTTGCTGAGCCTGTACACAATTTGTTAAGTACTCAGCATTTTGTTAGTGACCACGCCAGCAGACATATAATCTGATTTCCATAGACTGTGAATCCCATAATCTTCATAATGGGATTCACAGTGTAAACTGCATCATAGAGAGAGTGTGTGTGTGATGGAATGATGCTGTGCATGGATGGAGAACAGAAATGGATGGATAGATGGGGGAGGGTGAACACTGGCATGCTGTACGTGTGTGTGTGTGTGTGTGTGTGTGTGTGTGTGTGTGTATCTGATAGATAGATAGATAGATAGATAGATAGATTGATTGATAGACAGATAGTAAAAGCTGAACACTGCTATGCATAGAAGGAGACCAGAGATTGATGGATGAGTGTGTGTATGTGTAGGCATTGTTTTTTCTTCATTTAGTCTTTAAATGACTGGCAGTGTGGGCAGCTAGTGAAAAGCCTGTGAGGCTGGTGGATGTTTCCAGTCACTAGCCCTGCCACCTAAAGGCTGAAAAAGTTAGTTTCAACCTCAGCTATAGCAGTTATGTGACATATGAGCTGAACGATGTCTAAATATTTCGTTTTGCAAAGTTTTCCCAAAGGTGCCAGAAGCTCTTGAAAAACTGTCCACTAAACATCATCTATATGGTCACTCAAATATGGTGTGTTTACTAGGGTTTTTCGGATTCCAAATCATGGATTTGGATTTGATGGATTATGACCAAAGTTTCAGAATTAGGATTTTTGGAACTGCAGTCTGAAAAATAATCGTTATTTACCATTATAGTAGATCTTTGAGAGAATCTCCTCCATTGAGCCACATCATGGAACTGTAAGCCGTCAGCATCAGGACTCCACACAGAAACGTCTGCTACCTGGAACCGCCCACACTGACGTTCATCGTCACGGTCTATATAACATGGGTCGACCCATCATGCTTCACTACCCTGCTACAAACAAACTCGGAGGATCATCGGACTGGCAGGAACCAAAGCAACCAAGACCAGCCCAGACACACAGGAGAGGACATGGAAACCTGGGTATTATAATGCTGAAATTGGGCATAAGCAGAGAACCAGCATGGGAGGGCAGGCAGGATAACTACCAGCCAACCAAAACAAGTGAAAGTGAGCTATGGCTAAATGGAGTAGAGTCTCTCAAAGATCTACCACTATGGTAAGTAACTATTCTATCTTTGTTTATTATTTGTTTATTAAGATCCAGGATTACAAAATACCTTTGAGCCAAGGCTCTTTTACAAAGGTTCCACGTCAGGAAAACACAGAGATAGTGAAAAAGTAACATTACAAGGAGACTTGACATTTCACAGAGTAATACATTTTGTAACGGTTATTAGGACCATAAGCTTTAACAAAAGGGAGAGAGACAGTGATGCAGCCAGTGGCATTTGTCGGGCTAGATAAGCCAGGAAGTGCTATATTATAATAATAATAATAATAATAAAATGTATTTAGTTAAGCACCTTTCAGAATTTCAAAGCGCTGTACAGCATAAATACAAAAACAGACATATATTCAGATACATATGATATAAAATCAAGATAAAACAGGAAATGCCATTGCCCATAAAAAAGTCTTTAGTGCCTGCTTAAAACTCCCCATCATCCTGCACTCCCGGAGCTGGTGGGTCAGAGAATTCCAGAGGGTAGGTGCCGCAAATCCAAAGGCACAAGCACCAGATGACTTCAAGTTTACCCTCGGAATGTCCAGCAACCCCTCGTCAGCCGAGCGGAGCTGTCGCAGAGGGGTGTAAGGCACCAGGAGCTCTTTCAAGTAATCGGGACCCAGACCATGTAGGGCTTTGCAGGTCAAAGACCTACCTTAAAGGTGATCCGCTACTGTATTGGCAGCCAGTGCAGAGCGTGCAACACTGGGGTAATGTGAGATCTTCTTGAAGCCCCAGTCAACAAATGTGCTGCCGCATTCTGCACTAGTTGCAAGCGGCTGATATCAACCCCAGAAAGCCCTAGGTAAAGGGAGTTACAGTAATCAAGGCACGATGTTACAAAGGCATGGACTAAAACAGGCAGATCACTGGGTGGAACAAGGTGCTTAATCCTGGCAATGTTCCTAAGATGAAAAAAGGCCAGCTTGACGACTGCCGATACCTGATGTCGGAGAGTCATACCAATGTCAAGCTCCACTCCCAGGTTACACACCAGTTCAGAGGTGAGAATCTGGTCCTCCCCCAGGACTAAACCGGAAGGAAGCCCAGTCCTCAATCCCTCTACCCTATGACCCGTGTCCACGACCAAAACCTCAGTCTTTCCTGGGTTCAACTTTAGACCACTCAATTTCATCCAATCTTGGATTTCAGCGAGGCAGTTGTTTAGTAGCAAGATAGCATCAACCTGGTCAAGCGCAAAAGACAGGTAGAGCTGGGTATCATCAACATAGCAATGAAACCTCAGCTCATACCATCTAACAATGTCTCCAAGGGGTAGCATATATACTGCAAATAACATGGGGGACAGCACCGAGCCCTGAGGCACCCCGCATGGCAGAGAGAAGGCCCCGGATGAAAACAAACCCGAGACCACTCTCTGCGTTCTCCCTGTGAGGAAAGACGAAAACCATCTGAGGACTGTATCCGACAGTCCGCAGATGAACCTCAGGCGTTCGAACAGAACTCCATGAACCACAGTATCAAAAGCTGATGATAGATCTAGGAGAATCAAGATGGAACGGTGTCTCCGATCTCTCGCCATCAGGAGATCATTGAGCAACTGAACCAGAGCAGTCTCAGTACCATGCCTCTTACGAAAACCAGATTGGAGAGGTTCGTATAAACTATGGATGGTTAAATGGTTATCCAATTGAGCAGCCATAACTTTCTCAATAACCTTCCCCACAAAAGGGAGGTTAGAGATAGGCCTGTAGTTTGCTAGATTCTCTGGATCTAAAGAAGCTTTTTTCAAAAGAGGGATCACCACCCCCTCCTTCAAGGAGCTAGGGAATACTCCTGTATCTAAAGAGCACCGGACAATCCGAGCTAAGACCGGGCTAATGATCTCACTACAACCCAAAATCAGGGAAGTAGGGCCTGGGTCTAAAACTCCAGCACGTCGGACGCATCTCTTGGACAATCCTCATAATGTCTACAAAATCCAGCAGTCCAAAGGTACTCCAGGAAACTCCGGGTTCTGCGACAGGGCACCGATCAATGGCAACTCCCTTAGAGTGAAGTTGGTGGCACTCCCTCCTGATGTCTTCAACCTTATTCGCAAAGAAGTGAGCGATCTCATCACAATCAGTTTGTGTAAAAACTCGACAGAGCTGCTGACAGACTGGGTTGCACAGTCTGTCAACAGTTCTGAAGAGCTGAGCCGGTCGATTCCGTGCAATAGAAATTTCCCTGGATAGGAATACTACCTTCTTATGGGAAATTGCTGTTTGGTAGAGTTTATAATGCTCTAGCAAAATACGGTGGTTGGCATCAGTGGCAGTCTTCCTCCAACGACGCTCTAACCTACGTCCCAACCTCCGCAACTCCCTTAGAGCCCCATCAAACCATGGGGCTCCAGTGCGATGCAGAAGGGGGCCAACACAGACAGGTACAATCTGATCGAGGGCTGTCGTTATGGCCCCATTATAGGCCACTACCAACTGCTCAGGATCAGTGCAAGACTCGTCCAATAACGAGAGGTCAATAACCGCCATCAGGTCATCAGGGACCACATCCCACAAAGTGCGGTACCTGACCAACTCCACAGGGGCCGACCTACCCAGGTGGGCCTCAAAATTGAACCCAATAGAGTAGTGATCAGATCAACCGACTGGTTCCACCACCAGATCGGAGGCCTCGATCCCCAGGAGGAAGACCAGGTCAAGAGAGTGACCTACCTTATGTGCAGCTGAGGAAACAACCTGTGTAAAGCCCAGGGATGTCATCACCTGGAGGAAATGTTGTCCAAAAAACGAAGATTTGTCATCGACCCAGGCACTTAAGTCACCCAGAACCATCAGTCTGGGCGACTCCAAGGCCATGTCGGTGGAGAAATCTGCTATTTCCTGCAGGAAAAGCTTCTCATCACCTGGTGGATGGTAGATGAGGGCAATCCTACACCCTACACCAGCTACCACAGTACCCTCAAATGACCTAGCCTCCTCAACTGGTACACCAGTTAGGCCCAATTCAGTCTTGAAACAGACCGCAACCCCCCCCACGATCCAATCTCAGGCGATGTATAACAGAGTACCCAGTGGGAACTGCTGCCTCTAAAAAAGGGTCCGCATTCCCATCCAACCAGGTCTCGGTAATGCAAGCCAGATCTGCCCTTGCAACAAAGTCCGAAATAAGACCAGTCTTGTTGTAGACAGAGCTGGCATTGCATAACAGCGCCCGAGTTGGATGAGGTTGGTGAGTTGTCCCACCCACTTGCCCCCCCCCCCAAACTGGAGGTGACCTTGGGTATGGGAACCAGAACTGAATCACCTTGTTCTAGACACCATTTCACCCCAGGGCGTCTTCTGGGCCTGACCACTCCCTATGGAGAGCCCGCTGCTTTTCTGACCGCCCCCACACCCACCCCGACCCCCCACCCCCCGAGCAATCCCCACACCTGGCAGTGGTGACAGATATGAGCAGGCGGGGGGAGAAGAGAAGGGGCGGAGGGCATGGAGAGCAGAGGCCGAGTAGCAGAGGACAGAAGGGGCAAGCAGGCACATCAAGCAACTTGATTTCAAACACCGTAAATATTATAAATTACCAGAAAACACCACCAATTCTGAACTTCACTCACACTTCCCACAACTTAAATAAATATACTGCATCAAATTAAAATAAAATAACGAACAACTAAATTAAATTAAACTAAACCATCAAACATAAAACCTCCCTAACACATAATATTATTTGTTGATTAAGCCCACAGGTCCTCTCACAACCTGGGGGTCAACCAAAATAAAACTAACCAAAAACAATTTTATTGCAGCTAGGTCCTCTCACTACCTGGTGCCTACTGAAACTAAGCACTCTCACTGCTTGTTAAACAACAAAAAATAACTTAACATCAAAGCAGTATTGAAATAAAATAATACAAATAATAATAAACAAAGAGATAAAGGAAATTATTTAGAAATCACCCTCCCGATAAATCTCTCACAATATCGGGAAACAGGTGGATTCAAAGATATTACAGAGCACTCTCACTGCTCACATTATTTCCATTAAAGAAATATATAAAGAAAAAGTACTTGCAGTCAGCAGAGGTCCCGTCAGGCTGTGAACACTTCCAAACACAGCCTAATAAAAGCCCAGGATACAGAAAATCAGTATACCAGCCCCAATGTCAGCAAAAAATAGTGAGCAATACAGTTCCAATCTTCAGACTTCCAGTTCCACCTCCAACTGCAACCTAAAAAAGGCCGCCAGCAGGCCGCAGGTTCCTATTAGCCTTCCAAAGGAAAATTACCCCCCATCAAGTCAGTGGCCCACAACTTCAACTCAAGAAGAAGTCAGCCCCCCAGCTGGCAACCCCAAGAGTCTAGGGGAGGGGAGAAAATGGACAGGCCCTCCAGCCTGCCCCACTCCCCACCAGTGTGGTACACTGACCCTGAGGTCCCTCAGGAACCCTGCAGACCCAAAGGTCACCAAGTCGCAAATGTAAGGAGCTTGCAACACTCCAAAAAAGTCGGCAGAAACTTCTTCGCATTCCTCTCGATTTAGAACTCCTCCAAATTACTTCGCCAAATCACCGATCCCAGTAGTCCTATTGTCATCAACACATGCAATCCAAGGGCACTCCGGGAACACAGCCGAAAGTTCAGAGCCACACACTGGGACAATGCACACCAAACCCTGGGCTGATTGGATTCGGCTTCATTTTTCGTAATCCCCATCCAGACCATTCACCACTCAAATAGTCAAGGGCAAAAGGACAGTTAAAGGTTTCGAAGCACAATTCAAGCACAATCCAAGTACAACACGGGAATCAATAAAAGGCTCAGGAAGTCAGCATAAACAAAGCTTCGTTAACAAGCCTCCACAAGAAATCTCCACAACTCTTCGCTGCTCTCCGTAGTGTTTCTTATCAGTACAGTCGGTTCCTGCCCCAAACAGAACCGAAAAAACAAGAAGCGGAGAGTGGAGACAAATGCACTAGCAAGTGCACTAATGATAAAAATGGAGGCAAATAGCGACAGCAGGAAACAAAAACCAAAAACAGAATTAAAAAACACATATAAAACGGCAAATGGCGAAACCAGTACTACAAACGAATGGCTAGCCCAGTGTGGCCGCCATCCTTAGAGGGGGGTGAGAGAGGAGGAGTGAAAGAGAGGGGAGTAGACAAAACATTGAAGGGATTAAAGAAGGAGGAATAGAGGATGGGAGGCAAGGGGAAGAAGTGGGGAAAAGTGCAAGTTGGATACATGAATGCGGGGTGAGGCAGATCCGATTGGTGTGGGGTGCCACAATCTACTCAGAATGTGGTTCTGCAACTCAGGAAAAGCAATCGCAAGAGCTAGTAGTTGTGAGGTGTAGTCGAAGGCTGGTTTTGAATATTCCAATGGTATTGGCGGAAGAGATAGAGTGGTTGAGGTAATTTAGCCAGAGTGACGCTTTGTAGGTGAAGGAGCATTGGCCCAGGCTAGTACGGCAGCGGGGGACTTTCAGAATCTGACACTTAGATCTCCTGGAGCTCCGTTGACTGGTACTTGCAGGCAGTACTGCTAGGACTCCAGGGGGTGCCAGGCCGAGATGGATTTTCTTCGCCATACTACAAGTGAGGTATTTGATGCGGTTTGATAGTTGGAGCCAGCTGGTCTGAGAATACAGTTCGCAGGTGTAGGTAAGACGGTGGCACCAGTGATGAGACGGCAGGCCTTATTTAAAGCAACTGATATCTGCCTGAGGGTTGTCATCGTGGCAGAGCTGTAGATGATGAGACCACAGTCGATGACAGAGACCACAGAGCTCTGTACGGCTACCTTCAGTGCCTCTGGGGTAAAGTGTTGTCTGTGTTTGTAAAGCAGAGCAAGACATATGTTGGCAGTTCTGGTGACACTGTCAACGTGGGCCACATATGTGAGGCATGGATCCAATAAGATCCCAAGATACTTAAAAGACTGGACATGATCGAGGGTGTTACCATTTGCAGTGAAAATAACCAGCTGGTGCTGTTTATGTAGGTTTTTTGCACTGTGAAAAAGCACGGATTTAGTTTTCTTGTGGTTAAGCACCAGCTTATGCTTTTGGAACCAGGACTCAACGGAGCTGAAACCATGTTGGAGAGAACGTTGTAGAGACGAAGGGTCTTTGTGAGATTAGAAGACTACTGCATCATCAGCATACAATATAATGGGCTCCGAGCACGATTATGGTAATGAGTTCAAAAAGAGGCTAAAAAGGAGGGGTCCCAGGATGAAGCCCTGTGGTACCTCAGAGCAGATGGACAGGGTGTCCGAGAGAGAGCAGAGGCAATTTTTACTCTTTGGCTCCGGTGACCCAGGTAGCTGTCAAACCATTGTGTGGAGTCAGTTACAGACCAGCGGTTTGCAGTTGATCAGTAAGGAGTCCATGATGGACAGTATCAAAGGCCTTGGATAGGTTGATGAAAACTGCCCCAGTGAGCTGTCCATTGTCAAGCGATTTGTGAACTGCTCCAGTGAGCTCAAGGAGGGCAGTGGTGGTGCTGTGACCTTTCCGGAAACCATGTTGTTTTGTGGTTAGGATGTTGCATTTCTCCAGATGGTCAGTGAGTTGATCTGCCACAATCCGCTCAAGGGTTTTAGAGAGCGGAGGAAGAACTGAGATAGGGCGATAGTTAGAGTGATTAGTCTTATCCCCCACTTTTGAGGACAGGGGTCACAATCGCTGTTTTCCATCTGTCCGGGAATATACCACTAGAGAGGGAGAGATTGAAAATGTTTGTTAAGGGGAGAAGAAGCTCATCGAGGGTGAGGGATAAGAGTTTAAGGTCCAAAGTATCACCTCTAGTTCTGGATTTTGAGATGGCCGTGGCAATGTAGCGATGTGCAACATACAGTCTGACCTCTCTGAAGTAGAAGAGGGGTGGGTAAGATTGAGTACGATGGGGGCCGAGGGAAGAAGTTGATCAAAGTAGTCTGAAGGGAGGACTGCACTGAGGTCAGTAAATGTCATATTAAAGGTGTTGGCAATGACCATAGGGTCAAGAGTAGCAGATCCGTCGACTACAAGCATGGTCAGGGAGGTTTCAGGCTGCTTCCCTGTTATGTCCTTCATATTCTCCCAGAAAGCTTGTCCGTTGCCCCAGGTGTTAGTGAGCGCATCTTTGTAGTAGGAGGTTTTCGTTAGCCGTATGGCTTTAGTGCTGACATTTCAGGCTTGTTTATATGATTGAATGTCCGGTTGCTTTCTGGTTAATTTAGCTACTGCCCAGAGGTGGTCTCTCCATTTCAACTGTGCAAGGAGACCTGCAGTGATCCAGGGGTTATGGATAGTTTTAGCCTTATGCTTTTTTACTGGGGCAAAGAAGTCACACGCTGTGTTAAAGACCAGGATGAAATAGTCAAGAGCCAGGTTGACGACTGTTATATTGAATATGGGTGACCAATCTTGAAGCATCAGATATTGTTTAAGAGGGATAAGGTTGCCACATGGGAGCACTCTACTGGAGATGATTTTTGGAGGAGGCTTTAAAAATTTGTTGGTCCATTCACAGGTGACTGGTGAGTGGTCACTGAGAGAGTCTGACAGAATTGTGGTTCGATGGATCCTGGCAGGGTGGTTCGTGAGAACCCAATCAAGTAGGGTTCTGGTCCCTGTTTTGTAGTTAGTCCTGGTAGAGGAGGTAACCATCTGCAAGAGGTTGGCAGCAGAGATGGTGTCTTTGAGGGCACTTGCATCTGGCGACAGCCAGCTGATATTGAAGTCTCTGAGTAGAATAAGTTCAGAATCGGGGTGAGAGAGTTTACGAAGCTTATACCATCATGTAGCCCAGATCTTTGGTTTCTGGAAGGAATGTAGACAGTGATGATGATGGTGAGGGCTTTATGATTTGGACCTAGTAGTATTTTGATTGGTAGTATCTGGGCCGAAGTAGCAGGTGAGACAGTGTCAAAAGGGTGCCATGTGAGAGAGTCCTTGATGTAGATGGCACATCCGCCCCCTTTTTTTGCAGCCCAGTCCAGCCTGTGGATGTTGTAGCCCTGTATGTTTAAAGCCCGGTCAGGAACTTTAGTTGTCACCCAGGTTTCTACAACAGCAAGGATGTCAGGGTTGTGTTGGTGGATGAAGGCTTGAAGGGTGTCAATCTTTGGCAGAGGGCTGCAGATATTTAGGGTAGCCACAGTTAGGGACCCAGAGGATTTATCAGGGCTTAGGCGAGCAGGGCCAGGGTTCGGGTGGACATTACCCGATATCAGTAGGAGAAGGAGTATCGGTTTAAGAAAGCAAAGGTGTAGAGCCTTGAGAGATAATTTTGGTTGTTGCTTCCTGGATGAGTAATAAGCTGTCACTGTTCGGTCATACCAGTGAGATACTATTTGGTATAGTGTAGGTAGATGATCACATGTGTGATGTTTGTCAAATGTAAGGGGTATACTGATGTTACTGAGATGGTGTTCAAGCAGGTGGTACATGGGGTAAAGGAGGGTACCTTGAGGGTAGCAGTAAGTACTTGGAAGGAAAGTGGGGCTGGGAGAGAGGGGGTGAGGGTAAGTGGGGCCAGGGAGGAAGAAGAGAGAGGGCAATGAGAGAAGTAGCAGAGGCAGAAGAAACAGGTGGGGTAGTGTCACAATGACTGGCATAAGTAAAGGAGACAGCTGGTAGGGGTATTCGAAGAAGTATAACCAGTGAGAGAGCTTGGGGAGATGAGCTGACTGAGGATGGCAGACTGGGCATGAGGGAAACAGAGAGAGCCTAAGGAAGGAATAAGGGAGGAGTAGGAAGTAGGTGTGGAGGGAAGAGGTGGTGGCTATAGAGAGGAGCCAATGGGGGAGAGAGGCGGGGTGAGATACGGTGGTGGGATTTAGGGTATTTAATCGGGGGTAGGAGGAGGGTGAGGGGGCGGTGAAAAATTACAGCAAAATGCAATGCAAGTGAACGGGCGCAGTGCCCAGCGAGCACAGCAAGGCAGGGAGAAACAGAGCCAGCCAATCAGCGGCAGTCCAGGAGGCAGGGGTCCAATCAGGCACAAGCTGTAGTCGCTGAGAGCCACTGGCAGCCACTCATGGCTTTACTGACTACAGGCAGAGGTCTTACCCGTCTGCACTGGTCCTGTAGGCGGGTTGATGGAGGTGGCTAAGCGGTGGGCTAGTGGAGCCACGGCCATGCTCGGCGGGGATCCAAATGGCCCAAACCAGGGCTGGATCTGAGGGAGGAAAGAGAGGAGAGAGAGAGAGAGAAAGAGAGAGAGATTAAGATCTGAGGAGGAGGAGGAGAGCAGAGAGAGGGTGACGCAGAGGTTAAATCAGTGGGCGGGGAGTCAGGGGAGCTGTGAACTTCTTTGAGGATATCTCAGTACACTGAGCCACCTCATGGAATGATTCCCAAGCAGTACCAAAGCACTGAGGGAGGAAGGAAGGACCTAAATACCCTGAGTAAGACGACCTTGTAGGACAGGAAGGCCAAATCCTGCAGATCTACGAGAGACAATGTCCAGACTGTAATGTTCAGTGAATATGTATGAACAGTACTCCAAGTGGCAACACCATAGATGTCAGCAGCAGACATACTGTGAAAGCAAGCCACAGAAGTAGCCACTCCATGGGTGGAGTGAGCATGGGCAGGACCAGTAAAAGAAGTAGGCCAACTATTTGGAAAGGCCTTGCTTAGAAATAAGGGAGCCCACCATCCTTGGGGCAAAAGCCACAAATAGCCGAGATGATCTGTTACACTGTTTAGTACATTTAAGTTACCAACGTATTGTCCAACAGGCATCAAGCATGCGCAGATGATGTTTCCCACTATCCGTGGGAGTTGAGAAGTAAACTGGAAGGTCAACAGTCTGATTTAGTGTATGTTTAGAAATGATCTTTGGCAGAAAACACAGACATCATAGCCACGAGGAACAATGTCTTCCAAGAGAGGAAGCACAGCTCACAAGTAGGAGCAGGCTCGAAGGGAAGCACAGTAAGGGTCTCCAGAATCATATTAAAGTCCCACACTGGAAACACATCTTGGGACTGTGGTTGCAGAGTAGAATACCTCTGAGGAACCTGCAGAAAACCTCAAGCTGGGCCACCATTTTACCATCAGTGAGGGCATGAAAAGCCAACACTGCAGCCAAGTGAAATTTTATTAAGGAATACCCAAGGCCTGTGTCTGTAAGGAACAGGAGGTGGTCCATAACTTGACTGGCTGGACACATAATGGGATCCAGCTGTCGGGCAGTACACCAAATTGAAAAAATTTCCATTTTTGTGAGTAGGTGCATCTAGTAGACGTTTACAAGCCAACAGCAGAACTGCTGCACCCACTGGGGACAATCCACAGTGGGAGAGTTCCAGGTCCTCAGAAGCCAGGCATGAAAGTGCAGGGATCAAAGATCCAGATACAACAGAGAGCCGTGATCCTGTGACAGAAGTCCCGACCATAGAGGGAGCAGAAAAGGGGATTCCACCACCAGTTGCTGAAGCGGAGGGAACCAAATTTGTCTCGGCCAGTACAGAGCCACCATAATCAGAGCAGCTGACTCAGCCCATAAGTTGACCAGAATCCTCTGTATGAGAAGGAACAGGAGAAAGCTGTACATGAACCTCCCTTTCCAAGAGACAGACAATGCATCTCGAACTAAAGGCCCTAAAGCAAGTGAGTAAAAAAAACTGCAGTTTTGTGATGTATGAAGATGCAAAGAGGTCAATGTCCGGGCAACAACACTTTACAAAGAGGTTACTCACAATAGACTTCAACAACTGCCATTCATGATAGAGCACCTGGAACCTGCTGGGATGCTCTGCAAAGATGTTGAGGGTACTGGACAGAAAGACTGCCAACAGAAGCATGTCGTGTTCCACAGCCCAGTGTCAGACACTAACTGCCTCTCTGCAGAGAGGATACAAAAGGACACCACCTTGGTGGTTGATGTAGCACGTCGTCTGTATGGATCAACAGCTGGTGACCCCAAAGGAAGGTAGCAAAGGTCTGTAGGACAAGCACATCAGCTCATCTCCAGAATGTTGCTGTATAGAACCATTTCTAAGGGGGGGCCACTGACCCCAAGTCTCAAAGGGGCCAGATGTGCACCCCACCCAAAAATGGAAGAATCTGTCGTCATCACTTGAAGAGGATACAGATAGAGTAATGAGTCCCTGTCTCCAGAATGGAGCAGTCCAACCACCAGAGAAGGGAGTGGAAAAGTGGAGGAGTCATCTGTATGAGACACTCCAGTTCATCCGAATGCTGCACCCACTGCGCATGGAGGGACCACTGCGGATTCCTCATATGAAGACATGCTAGTGGGACAGGGAGAATGGCAGCAGCCATAAAGCCTATCAATTGGAGGAGACATCTGGCTGAGATATAGTCACTGGAAGAGACCAGCTGAGTCTGGGCAACCCAATGCCGTAACACTATCCGAGGAAAGAAATGCCAGGCCCTCACCCATGTCCTGAACTGCTTCTATGTATTGAAGATGCTGGCACGGAGTGAGCACAGACTGTCTTGTTCATCAGATTGCCCAACTACTTGAAGAGCTGTTGGGTATGGAACAGTGTGTAAATGATCACCTTCTGTGACAAGGCCTTCAGAAGCCAATTGTTAAGGTATGGGAAAAGATAAAGGCCCTCCCTTCTGAGGGCGGCTGCAACCACTGCAAAGCATTTGGTAAATACATGGAGTGCAGAGTATAAGCCAAAGGGCAACACATAAAACTGATAGTGAGAGCCCTGGAGTAACATATGCAGGTGCTTTTTCTGGGTCTTGAGATGGAGGTAAGCATACTTCATATCCAGGGTACACAACCAATCCCCTTGTTGAAGTAGGGAAAGCAGGGACTGTAGACAGACCACGTAGAACCTTTTGTATTCTATAAATAGGTTGAGGACCCAAAGGTCCAGGATGGGATGTAAATTTCCTGTCCACTTTGGTACTAGCAAGTACCGGGAATAGTAGCCCCAGTTCATTTCTGCAATCAGGATGGGGTCTACGTCCTTCTTCTTGTTTTGGTTAATTATGTTTATTGGTTTCAAATGTAAACTAATAAACAGGTTCACATGACTCACTGAAATAAAACGTGATGGCATGCACATCCTTACATTAAGATATGTAGTCTATGAGTCCAGGTAAATACCACACACAAAGGATCCCAGCAACATCAGCTGCTGAATCGCTGCTATCTCGAGATACAGATAATCATATTGCCAATGAATTGCCACCATTGGAAGGACCTTGTTACTACTATCTGTTTATACGAACATACAAACATATGATGAAGCCAGCACATAAAGGCCTAATGGTCTATCAAGTCTGCTCAAGTGTGCAGCTCTCAGTGCTGTGCACTGATGCTTCCCCCTCTTCCCCTCAGCCCCCACCAACTGAACCCACTGTTTTAACCTTTCCCCTTCCCCATTTTGATTTTGCCCTTAAGTTTATCCCCACCCCTTAAATCCTCACACTGATGCCCTCGAGGCCAGTTCCATACTGTCACCACCCTCTCAGTGAGAAAGTGCCTCCTCATCTCTCTCTTCTGAACACCCCCAACTTTGGGCTATACCCACTTGTAATTCCTTGCTTTCTAATTTAAACACACCTCATGACTTACCCTATTAATGTCCTTCAAGTATTTAAATGTCTCAATCATACCCCCCGCCTGACCCTTCTGTGCTCAAGATAGTACATATTGAGCATCTGTAGCGTCTCCTCATAGGGCTTTTCCTTTATCCCACTCAACAGCTTGGTTGCTCTCCTCTATACCCTCTCCAATAGTCTGATGTCCTTTTTTAAGTATGGATGCCAGAACTGCATGCTGTAGTCCAAGTGAGGCTGCACCAATGCCCTGTACAGTGGCAGAATCACATCCTCACTCCTTTAGGTGACTCCCCTTGTTATATTCCCCAGCACCCTATTAGCCTTTGTTGCCACTTTCCTACACTGTGCAGAGTGATTCATATGGCCTGTGACTAGCACACCCAGATCTTTCTCCTCAACGGATACCAATAACTGCACACCTCCCAGTTTAGAGCTAAATCCAGGATTCCTGTTTCTAAAGTGCATAATCCTGCACTTCTTAGCACTGAAGCCCAACTGCCAGATACTTGACCATCTCTCCAAGGTTTCTAGGTTCCTTGCAGCACCCTCCCATCCACCCCATCCACTACTGCACCTAATTTAGTATCATCAGCAAACATACTCATCCGACTCTGAACCCCAACTGACATATCAGCTAGATGTTGAATAACATTGGTCCCAGCACAGAGCCCTGTGGGACCCCACTGATGACCTCCTGTGCTGTTGATAATTCCCCCCTTACCATCATCCTCTGCTGCCTCTTTTCCAGCCAGTTACCAATCCAGCTGATGACCCTATCGCTAACACCCACGTCCCTCAGCTTGCCTATCGGTCCCCTGTGTAGCACCAAGTCGAAGGCCTTGCTGAAATCCAAGGAAAGAACATCTACTGCTTTACCCTCATCCAGAGACCTTAGTCACCCAGTCATAAAAATCCACAAGGTTGGTCTGACAAGACCTTCCTTGTGTGAATCCATGTTGCCTTTCATCTAAGAGATAATTCTCCAGAAATGCCATTATTTTTTCCCCTCAGGATAGTCTCCAATAGTTTACCCACAAATAACGTGAGACTAACCAGCCTGTAGTTCCCTGGATCATCCCAAGAGTCTCCTTTGTGAAGGAGCACCACATGCACCATCCTCCAATCCTCTGGCACACAACCTGATTGAACAGACATGTTGAAAACGTCTGTCAGAGGCTTCACCAGCACCACCTTCTCTCAGAACCCTCAGGTGTATCCCATCTGGTCTCGGTGTTTTATCCATTCCAAAAGCCCTTAGACCCTCCAGTACCAGCATCACCAGGCTGTTTTTGGGGAGGCTGAAGCCCCCCTAATGTAAACTCAAGCCCCATAATCATTTTCCCTGAAAAATGTAGACTCACAACTTCACTGCTTGCTGAGAAAAAAAAGAAGAAGCCATGGTTTAGAGTCAGCACTTTATAGCTCTACCACATGGAGTGCACTTTCCTTTTTCTTTGCCTGGCCTGGGTCCTCCAGATCCCCCTGCGATCATTGGTGGTGCTAGTGGTGGAGGCCAGGGAGCTCTGCTCCCACCCAATGCTTTGGTTACCCCTGAACAGTGGCAAGGCGGAACTTTAGCGGTCCGGGTGCTGTATTCTGCCCAGACACACTTTGTTGCTGCACCTCATGGTCCATCTGCCCAAACTTGTCCCCTCTTGGTGAATGCTGCATGGACCATGATCAGCTGGGCGCCCAGGTCCGCGACTGCAGTGGCACTAATTTACTGTGGCAGGGAGGTGTGGAAGAGAGCTGAACAGGGGAACTCCACCACGAACGACCACCAAAACGGACACCGTCACTTCATTTCGGAAGGGGGGGGCTACAGGAGAAGGACCACAGTCGGGAGTCATCTCAGGGGACTGCAGCAAGAAAGGGGTTCAAGGAGCCCACAAAACAGATAAAAATTAAAACAAAACAAGCATTTGTCAATGACAAATGTTGATTGCTTTGCTCCGTTGAGCTTGCTCAGTTCCCCTCCCTCACCCGCTCGTTCTGTTTCTCCTGACGCTGCAGGCTGCCCTTGTGCACTGGGCTCCTTCCTGTGTTGGTGCCCCAGTCTGCCCAGAAAGAAATCCACAGCAGTCCCGACAGAACTCAGTTGAGCTCAGTCACTCCCCTCTCTCACTCACTCGGTCCTAATCTGTCCCAAACACCGATTTCCGAAAGCGACTGCAGTATTCTGTGCCGGAAACGCGAAAACACATTTCGGGCAGGATGTGAAAAATGACAGTTGTACTGTTCATAAGGAGGTGTGAGAAAATGCCAGTGTTGAAAATGTGGCGTGAAAATATTACTAATTTGCGAAGTTACAAGGGTGCATGGAAGCTGCACAACGCACGCTCATAACACAGTCATTTTATGGAGTTTCATCACTAAATTTTCAAAATACACTTTTTAGCACCTCTGCTCCTGAACAGTGTCACTGTGATTTTTGTAATGCATCCCGAACACTGATTTCCCACAGCACCCGCACTATTCTGCGCCAGAAGTGCGAAAACACATTTCGGCCACAATGTGAAAAATGACAGGTGCAGTGTTTATAAGGAGGTGTGGAACAATGGTAATGTTGAAAATTTGGAGTAAAAATATTGCAAATTGGCGAAGTTACAAGAGTCCACGGAAACTGTGCAGCGCACACTCATAACACAGTCATTGTATGGACTTTCGTCACCAAATTTTCAACATAGGCATTTTAGGACCTCGGCTAACGAACAGGGTCACTGTGATTTTCGTAATGTGTCCCAAACACTGATTTCCCACAGCAACTGCGCAATTCTGCGCCGGAAGTGCGAAAACACATTTCGGCCAGCATGTGGAAAATGACAGCTGTACTGTTCACAAGGAGGTGCAGGAAAATGGTAATGTTGAAAATCTGGAGTGAAAATATTGCAAACTTACGAGGTTATGAGCGTGCACATCAACTGCTCAACACACACTCGTAAAACAGTCATTTCTTGGATATTTTTACACCAAATTTGGAATATAGCCTTTTTGAGAGCCCACCTCATGAACACTGACACTGTCGTTTCATTAATCGGTCCCAAAAGGTGATTCCGCGCAGTGACCGCGAAATCACCTTTCAGGGCCGAATAACGCCATGACAGTGCCAGAATTCATGAGAAGGGGTCCCAAAAAAAAATTTGGTGCCAAAATTCCAAAAAATGCCTGAGATATGCATTAAAGTTGGAAAAAACTATTTATGGCATTATACAGCTTACCAGCACTTCCTCAGTTCGCGGTCGGCTTTGAAAAGTGCAGACGTGTTCCCGGTCCACCGAAGATCATCGCGCCTGACTCCACAGGTAAGTATGGGGTGGAGGGGTGGGGAGGCAGAGTGCACAGAGAGTGAGCGCGGGTTGTGGAAGGGGGGCAGGGAGACAGCGTGGAACCGTTTTCTTTCTTTACAGGTTAAAACAAAAAAAAAAAAAACATCACAGGAAGGTTTTCTTGTTTTACAGGGCTATTGCCAACAGACTGTTTCCTTTGGGGGGGCAGCTGTAGCCAATGGGGGATGGGTCACCCCCGTCGGCACAAAAGGGGAGAGGCGCAAGAGCCGAGGGGGATTGGGGCCCTGTCGGCACACAAACACTGTGGGGGGACATGCTGCTGAGGGGATTGGGCATCCCCTCCATATGGGAGCTCACTCATATGGTTTGTGAACATAAAAGCGAAGCAAAAGCCGCCGCCGGTATTCTAAACAATATCACAGTACTAAGGTTCCGCCCAGCAATGACGGGTTGCTCCCTCATTGCAGCGGAATGGCTTACGCTGCAATGATGAGGCGGCCCCTGATTGCAGTGGCTGACACCTTACAAGGTTGTGGCACGCTGGCTGAACTAGTGTCAGCAGCAGCATGCCACCCCATTGGTGAAAGCGGGCTAAGCTTCCAAAGGCTGTGGGAGCACTAGACAAAACAGTGTTGTGCCTCCACAACCTGCTTCTGCAGCAAGCTGCGGCAATAAGTTTCTTGCGTATTCATGCAATCAACATAAAAATGGCAAAACTGAAGGCAGAAAATAAAAAGACCTCCCCAAAAGGGCACCACACCCCACAACCAGCACATAAGGCCAGGCAAAGGGATGGGACGCAACCTGAAGCACCCACAAAAGGGAAGAGAAAGAAATTTAACAAAACAAAGA
This sequence comes from Neoceratodus forsteri, assembly GCA_016271365.2. NCBI lineage: Eukaryota > Metazoa > Chordata > Ceratodontiformes > Ceratodontidae > Neoceratodus > Neoceratodus forsteri. The sequence goes on from JADMNL010000024.1 coordinate 140,439,780, forward strand.
AGAGAAAAAAAAAATAACCACTCCAGCAAAGCTGGGCAGGGCAACAGCCTGCCGAGCAGCAAATGGCACTAGAGGCAGTAAACAAAGGGGGAAGGACAGGGGACTGCAATGGCAGCCCCATGTGTGGCAACACCCAATGTCAATTCCAGGAAAAAAAAAAAAAACCGCCAGCATACTGGAGAGGGGAGACAGGGGAACTGCAATCGCAGTCCCAAAAAACACAAACTATGCCACACTTATTCTGCAAAATAACAGGAAGCAAACTAACAAACTTGTCTAGCCATATATTTATTTGAACAAAAGAGAACCTGAGTGAGCATTACCCTTGTCACTTTGCATCTGAAATGTGATGCTTGTGCTACATGCACTACTAGGCACCCAGCATCAGGACACCCCAGAAAACCCCAATACAAAAACTGCAAACTGAGGGAGCAGACAACTAAAGGGAGCTCACCCTATGGAACTGGCTGCTGCTGGCCATCAGGAGGACTGCTGGTTCTTTTCTGGAGCTAAGGTGTGACTGTTGCTGCTGCTGGAGACCCCCAAGGACCAATGTCTATAGAGGAGCAGCCACCCAGGAGCTAAGAACACGAGCTTCAGGTAACCTCCCGGCATCCGTACTCCTGTGCCCTCTACTCTATCAGTCACCCAGTCCAGAACTGCCACCAGCTAGCAGGGAAGGCCCTTTCTAGCCTAGAGGTGGACCTGGCTTTTGGACAGATGATTGGGTATCTGGGGCTAAGATCAGCCCATTCGGCTAATTTATGGCCCCTTTAGGCACTGGCCGGAGACCTGGCCTGGCCAAGACAAAGGATCCAGTGCCAGAAGGCTCCAGGAGGGGGAAGGGGACAGAGACAGGAAATGGTCAGCCAGCCAGTTTGATCAATAAGTCAGCTGGCTGTGCATGGGGTGGGTGGGGAGTTGACCCTTTCCCTCCCCGAGTCCTCTTTGTTCTGCTTGCCTGGCAAACTTTAGGGCACTACTCTCGTCCACTCACAAGTCTGATGGAGAAAAAAAGAAAGTAAGTCTCGTAAGTGGACTGAGTACACTGGTGGCTGGCTGCTGTGTACTGTGCTGTCGACAAAGAGAACATTGGACAGTAGTCAGGACGTCACCCTGGGAGAGCTCAGAGCTTGAGGTAAGGATCTGTATCATCACTCCCAGGTTAGTTGGATCCCAATCTGACAGGGACCGCTTGGCGGGGGTTACAACAAATGCGCTCTGCCTCCGCTAGTCTCTTGGACTCTGTTCAGTGGGTTCAGAAGCATAAGAGGTTTAGCATGCCTTGCCTTGTAGGAGGGAATGCCTGGACAGGACTGGGAGCGACCGACATAAATTGGGATTGGGATTGCTGACCAACTTTTAGTAATTGCCATGCCAACACAGTCGTCATTGCTTGCACAGCAGGTATATTTTTCAGACAGGCACAGATGTGGTACACATCTAAAAGGCTGTGCAGCGTGAGTCTTTACAAAGTTGTTTGGCAGTTTAGAGAAGGAAAATCTGTGCCTGTGGACTGTGTGAAAAGAAATTTTGATTTATATAGCACCTTTCATACAGACTGTATTCCTGAGTGCTTTACAATCCAAAGAGGGAGGGAGGGAGAAAAATGTTGCTGCCTGTTTATATAGCAACATACATAGACACAATCATACAAGTCATCCCCAAACTCCTTAAAATCCAGGAAGAAGGGGAGGGATAGTTTGCAGCACACAAGGAGATGCAAAGACTACAGAAATGCACGAGAGAGAGGGCATGCAGAGAGATTAAGGGCAGGAATGTTAAGTGACATTCAGAATTATGCAGTGTGGAAGTGGTGGCTGTTTGCTCTGGGGTCCTCTAACCTCAGCAGATCTGCTGGGATAGTGGTGTCTCTCTTTCTGTTGTTTTCACTGGTCCAGTAACCAAATTTTTGCACATGTACCATTAAACGTCATGATAACCAGACTTCTCAAGCATATATTTCACCATTAAAATGCAGGAAAAGCCACCCTTTGAAGGTAAAAATCTCAAACTTTTCTGGGGGGGGCATGCCCCCAGATCCTTCTAGCTTTGTTAGGATTCTGACTGTGGGGCATTAGCCCCCCCAACTTTATACCTCTGGTGATGCCTCTGCAGTACCCTCTGTCTACTGATCTCCTCATCCACCACTCTTGCTCCCTTAACATTCTGCTCATTTCTCTGCCCATGATGACTAGGCAAACCCCTCTCCCTTCTAAAAACTTAACAGAAATATTCATTAAATACCTCTGCCTGTTCATCCCCCATATCTACCCATCCCTCATCTGTCTTAATTCTAGAGATCTGCTCCTTGCACTTCCTTCTCTTCCTGATGTACTTGAAGAACACCTTTAACCCTGCCTAATCCCTTGAGCAAGTGTAACCCCCAGGAGGCGCTACCCTAAGGGCTACTACCCCTGCCTGCCTCCACGGAGACAGGGTGAGGTGCCCAGATCCGTTGATGGGTGCCTCCACCCAGAGGTCAGGGTTACTACTGGCGAGTTCGCCTTGGTCACAGCTCTCTGGGTTACTGCAACCCCCCCTTTCGACCCACTAGTGGCTCACACAGGGTTCCAACAATACTTTTTCCACATACACTTACCCCCCGGATGGTATCTCTCAGCTCACTCCGGGGACCCCCTGTAAAGTAAGGTACAGTTATATCACAGTCCCTATGCAGCGGTTCCCCAGAGATGCACAGACTAACCAGGGTGTAGTTGCAACACATCAATCTGATTTATTAAAGGGAGGCAAATAACACGGGTAGGGGGAATCAAGGTAATTGGCTTACTCTATACTTATCTACCTAGGGCACTGTGCACAGGCCTGAACCTAATATTTACTGTCCCTGGGTACCCAAGCCCTAATGGCTAGTCCACCATGGCAGCTGGTTGGGGCCCTGACACAGATAGCCTTTACAATACTGAACGAGTCAGAATGAGGAGCAAAACTCAATTCGCCAGTCAGCAGTATGATGAAACAACTGGAGACCACTGATCGCAAACTTAGCAGGGAGCTACCCTGATTCAGTACTCACAACTCCAGCAAGCAACGATGTCTTCACCTCTGGCAGGGTTGAGCCTGAATTTCACCAGCCTCCTCACACATTTATATGGCAAATAACAGAGGGGTACCATACCAGGCAGCTGCTTTTAGACCCCACACGAACTTGCAGTAGGACTCGGGCAATAAACGGCAACTTCAACCTCCCGGGTGGACCGAGCATGATTCAGCAGATTCTCCAGTCCTCTCAGGTTGAGCCTGGTAGGTACCTGGGCTGGCACCAGCCTCCTCCGACCGCATGCCGGCGGATTTAGTCCGACTCACTAAACGGCAAAAATGGCCACCTCAGGCCTCTCACGTGCTTCCTGCGCGAACACTCAACGGCGCAGGAGCTCAGACCTCCTTCCTCCTTCTCGGTCTCAACGCATCTGCCCCCGACAGCATGGGGCCCCCCTTACAATTCGGGAGCTACCCGATTCTATTGGCTGGCATACCTGTCAGTAAATCAATTTTGGCCCCTCAGTGGTGCGAAAAAGCGACATAGCCCATGATGCCTTTCCCAACTTACAAGCAGTTCCTCTATTGGTCAGACAGCTCTCCAGAGTCCCGAGGCACTGATTGGTCCAATTCAGCAGTTTTGGACCAAAATGAAGGAGTCAAACAAAACAGTCTTTAGTGCAAAGGAAGGCAGGTTAGAACAACTACATTATCATAATTATTTTACGTTATTTCCACCAAACAATCATATTCTCCAGCAGAGCTCCCTCTGCATCAGTAACGATGACAGAAAGGAGCTATTTTTTCAGTGTCCCGGGTGGGACTCGGGCATACAACCACACATGCCTCCCATCTCAGTTAATTACAACTGCAACAGGCAGCCCTCAAAGAGACAGCATACAGAGGCTTTAAAAGCGCTCGCTGGCTACCCATTTAAACGGCTTTATGCCGATCACCCACCAGGCATGGAGTATGGAAACAAGTTCCGGGAAACTTTTTAGGAACCCCCAATTATAGGGGGGTTACGCAAGCTTTATTTCCTTCTCAGCCGTGGCAGCCTTTAACATCCTTGTCATCTCCCTTGAACTCCTAATATAATCCTCATCTGCTTCCTTACCAGTCCTCTTATAGTTTTTAAAAGCCTCCCTTTTTTCTCTCATTCTCACCTGTACTTTCCTGGTCCACCAGCTTGGTTAAATTAGACCTTGCCTTTTTACTTCTCCACACAGTACAAGAGTTAATGGCCTCCACTAGTCCCAGCCTTATGATGTCCCATTTTTGGGTGGTATCCATGTAAGGTTTTATAACAGCCACATGCTTCCCTAGTACTTCCACCATCCTACTGTAATCAGCCCTCCTAAAATGGGATCTATGACAGTCGGTCGACAATTACATTATCAGACTACAATTACGTTGTCAACTGACATTACAGCAACTCCTTTATGTTGACTGCATTTGCGGTAGGCATAAAAGGAGTCACTGCAGACTTTGCTTTCTCCCCCGCTACTATAATAATCAACTCCGAGTCAGAGTTGTTTTGGGGAGTACCAGCGCCCGTAGTCTGGGCAACAACATAGAAACATAGACTTTGACGGCAGATAAGGACTGCTTGGCCCATCTAGTCTGCCCTGAACTGGTGGCCTTGATGGAAGAGGGATGCCTGGATATTGTAGCAGTCACAGAAACATGGTACACAGAGAACCATGACTGGGATGTTAACATACCAGGGTACACAACCTACAGGAGAGGCAGGGAGGGCAGAAGAGGGGGGGAGTAGCTCTCTATGTAAGGCAAGGGATAAAGGCAACTGAATGAAAGAGTAAACAGGGAGGAGAGGAGGCACTGTGGGTCACATTAGAGACTGGAAATGGCACCACAATCTGCACAGGGGTTGTATATAGACCCCCATGTCAGGGGGAGGGAATGGACAAGTATATGATAGAAGGCATACTTAGGATGGCAGAGAAAGGGGAGATACTGTTGATGGGGGACCTTAACATGCCAGACATTAACTTGAGCACCTTTGCGGCAGCCACATCCAAAAGCAGGGCCATTCTTGATGCCCTTCAGGTAGCATGTCTCAAACAGCTAGTTTTGGAACCCACTCGTGAAGAAGCAATCTTAGACCTCGTACTCTCAAATGGGGACAGTGAGAGGATCTCAGATCTAGAAGTGGGTAGCCATTTGGGAACAAGTGACCACCAAACAGTGTGGTTCACGATAAACTCTGCTACAGAGTTAAGCCATACAAAAGTGAGGGTTCTGGACTTCAGGAGGGCTGACTTTGGCAAGATGGGAGAGTGCCTTAGAAAAGCACTAGCAAACAGGCTAGAAGGAGGGGTGAAGCAACAATGGGCAAATATCAAAACTGCCATCACAGAGGCAACAAGCCTTTGTGTGAAGGAAATAAATAAATCAAAACGAAAGAAAAAGCCACTGTGGTTCTCAAAAGAGGTGGCGGTGAAGGTTAGGGAGAAAAAGATAGCATTTAAGAAGTATAAGGAAACACAGAAGGAGCAGGACAGAGAACTGTACCAGTTAGGGCAGAAGGAAGCAGGGAGGGTAGTCAGAATAGCAAAGGTGCAAATTGAGGAAAAGATGGCTAACTTGGCTAAGAAGGTGGATAAAACCTTTTATAGGTATATCAGGGAGCGTAGAAAGACAAAGGGAGGGATAGTGAGGCTGAATAGAATGGATGGTGAGTGGGCAGAGAGTGACAGTGATAAAGCAGGGATACTGAATGAATACTTCTGTTCAGTATTCACAAAAGAGGAAGTAGGGGAGGTGCCTAATCCAATTAACAGAAGCACTCTGAAGAGGGGGGTTGATCCCAATCCTTTCACAGAAGAAAGGGTTCTGAAACTGAAGGTGGACAAAGCAATGGGGCCAGATGGAATTCACCCCAGAATTCTAAAAGAATTAAGCAGAGAACTAGTGACACCACTGACTACGCTTTTTAACAAATCATGGGAGGATGGTGTGGTACCTGAGGACTGGAAGAAGGCAGATGTGATTCCCCTTCACAAAAGTGGGACCAAGACGGAGGCAGGAAACTACACACCTGTCAGTTTGACCTCTGTGGTAGGGAAAGTGATGGAATCACTTCTGAAGGAAAGAACTGTTGAGTACCTAGAGGCCAGTGGGGCACAGGACCCAAGGTAGCATGGCTTCACAGCAGGAAGGTCATGTCAGATGAATCTAATTGATTTCTTTGACTGGGTGACCAAAGTAGTAGACCAGGGAGGGGCTGTGGACATGGCCTACCTAGACTTTAGCAAGGCATTTGACACAGTCCCACATAAAAGATTAGTAGTCAAATTAACCAGCCTGGGAGTGGGTCCCAAGGTGGTAGCCTGGGTAAAACATTGGCTGAACAACAGGACACAGAAGGTAATTGTAAATGGAGTCCACTCTGAAGAAAGAGGGGTTACTAGTGGGGTACCACAGGGTTCAGTACTGGGTCCAGTCCTTTTTAATGTCTTTATAAGTGACATTGCAGAGGGACTGGAAGGAAAAGTATGCCTCTTTGCAGATGACACAAAGATCTGCAACAGGGTTGATACACAGGAGGCGTGGAAAGGATGAAAAGGGACTTGGCAAGGTTGAAGGAATGGTCAGAAGTATGGCAGCTTGGATTCAATGCAAAGAAATGCAAAGAAATGCACCTGGGAAACAAAAACCCAGCGGAAGATTACACAATGGGGGAGAGGTAGTAACAACAACAAAAATGGAAAGAGACCTAGGGGTAATCATATCAGATGACCTTAAGGTTGGCAAGCAATGTGAGAAGGCGGTAGGGAGGGCTGTGGCGATACTGGGATGTATAGGGAGAGGTATCACCAGCAGAAAACAGGAAGTTGTTATCCCCCTGTACAGACAGTTGGTGAGACCCCATCTGGAGTACTGCGTCCAGTTCTGGAGACCCCATCTCCGCAAGGACACAGACAGGATGGAGGCAGTTCAGAGGAGGGCAACTAAAATGGTGCAGGGTCTGCAAGAGAAGCCATACGAGGAGAGACTAAAGGAGCTTAATATGTATACCCTTGAGGAAAGGAGGGAGAGGGAGGACATGATAGAAACGTTTAAGTACCTCAGTGGAATCAACAAAGTCCAAGAGGGTAGCATCTTTCAGAAAAAGAGATGTGCAAGAACAAGGGGACACAATTTGAAGATAGAGGGCGGCTCAGGGGCAATGTGAGGAAGTATTTTTTCACAGAGAGGGTGGTGGACGCATGGAACAGCCTTCCTGAGGAGGTTGTGGGGTCTAAAACTGTGGGAGAATTCAAGAATGCATGGGACAGACATACAGCAATTTTGGGGGGTAGGAAGAAATAGGCTGTTGGTTAAATAGGATCTGCAGCTTATCCTCTAGGTAGGGAAATTGGCAGACTAGGTGGGCCAAGCGGTCCTTATCTGCCATCAAAGTCTATGTTTCTATGGGGTGCAATACCCTCACATAGCAGTGCAGGGGTCCCGCGCCAATGCTACAGCGACCTGGCGCTGTTGTCGCTGTAGTGTCGGTCCCTGTAAAATTGTCACGGTAGCAATGGTATACCCCTAAAATCAATAACTTTTGTGGCTGTATTTGTCTCCTGACTGTCTAACTCAAGTGCAAAGCATACAGTGCTATAACCACTCCCCGCTACGGGAGCATCCACCATCACTTCCCTTCATTGATCGCCATTTGACAATACAAGGTCCAATATATTGTCCTCTTTCATAGGATCCCTTACCAGCTGAGACAGGAACACATCCTGAAATGCATCCAGAATAACCTGTTCCCTGCTGCTATTAGACAACATGGTGGCCCAATCTGCCCCTGGTAGGCTGAAGTCTTTAACCACCACTGGGCTTCCCCTTCTACAAGTCCACTGTATAACACTAACTAACTCCTTGTCCTTCTCCTCCATCTGGGATGGTGGTCTATACACCACCCCTAGCTTAACCATCTTGGTTTTTGACTTATATAAAGTAATCCACAAGAATTCCATATCCCCTTCACCCCATTCCTCCCTATAAGAATCTATTCCTTCCCTTATGTTGACAGCCACCCCTCATCCACTACCAGTTTCCCTATCTCTCCTAAACAACCTAAAGCCTGGTATTATTAAGTCCCATTCTCTATCCTGATTTGCCCACATTTCAGCGATGGCAGCAATATCTACCCCCACCCCCCTTCTGCCAGAAGTGCATGGACCTCTGGCATCTTATTACCTAGGCTTTTCGCATTCACAGAGACAACCACCCATCCTTTCCCATGACTCTCGTCCCCTCTAATTCTTTCCTCATACCCCCCACCAGTACCATTCCTATGCCCTACATTCCCCCCCAATGGGGTAGGCAATGGCCCACCACTGGTCCTAGCATCCAAATGCTTGATATATACCCCCCCAATAGTTTAAACCAAAATAGGATGTCAGAAACTCCTCAGATTTATTTTAAGAACTGCTGTACCCTCTTTACTAAGATGCAACCTGTCTGGGGCATACAAACTACTGTTTACCCATGTGTCCACCCAATTCCCTAAAATTCCCTACCAACCTAAATCCCGTAGATTTACACCATCCCCTTGACCATTCATTAAAATCACTGATTTTCTGCTTAACATATAATTTAGCGCTAGGCATAGGCAGTACCTCTGAAAAGGCAATGGACCTTGCTTCATTCCCATACACCCTTGGCAGTTCCTTAAACCTTGCTATGGCCTCCAGAAGACTATTATTCGCTAAGTCATTTGTGCCTAGATGTACTACAAAATGAGGTTTCCACCTCTGTCTCCTATCCCCTGCAGGGTTGATATGATTCACTCTATGCGCTGTCATCCCTGGAAAGCAATGCAGCCATACTGAGCTCTTCCTGTTCCTATTCCACCCCGCATCCGATACCCTTAATAATAGACTCACAAAATTATAACTTCATAATCCCCTTTTTGTTGTCTGAACTTTACTGCCCTATCAATGTCCTTGTTCATTTCTCCTTGCCCCACTGATTTTACCTCTCCGATAGTTCCCTCGTCACCCACTGCATATAACACCTCCCCTTAGTACATTATTACCCCCCTCCCATAGCTACTGCATGCCCCTAGTCATCCTCCAAAATCCCTCCGACAGCTACCAATTCCAGAAGTTTATCTACCTCCAAGTCCCTATCCTTGTCATTATTCACGTCTCCTTGCCCCACTGATTTTACCTCTCTGGCAGTTACCTCATCACCCATGGCATGTATTGCCTCCCCCCTTAGAATATTATTACCCCCATAGCTACTGCATTTTCCGCCTTATCCTTTAAAATCCCCCCAATAGCTACCAATTCCATAAGATTATCTACCTCCAAGCCCCCATCCTCTTCCACCTTCCTATCCTTGTTACTCTCAACTGATTTATTCCCCCTGAAACCTCCTTGCATCACCCTATCATTCATTCGACATTTTGAATTCCAGTAAAAACACCCTCTAATACTGAACACCTAACCCTTTCCTTGCTATCCCATTCCTGTCTTGATACGTCTGAGTTACCGACTCCCTTTTACCACCCTTACCCCCACTATCCCATCCCTTGCTTCACTATTCCCCCACCTCACATTCCCTACTCTTCCCCTTTCTCTGTTTATACCCACCATTGAGCCACACCAATCCTGCTTGACTATGCCTTGAAGATTACTTAATGGAGCATACCCATTCTGTACCTCAATCAAATTCCCACTGCTATTCCAATTTCCTGTTTCCACATGTTTAGACCTCTCTTTTCCCCTCATTCCCACTCCTTCCCACTACCTGACAATCTCCATTCCTCCAATCACCACTACCACGTCCAAACCATGATCCCCCAGCCATAGCCCTTTCTTCCCCCCAAATCCTTGCATAACATTACTCACACCCCCTCTCCATCCCACTACTTGCCAACCTCCATTCTACCAACTCTCTCTTCCATTGCCATTCATTTTAACCATGATACCTGTCTCCTCATTCTCTGCCTCATGTCTCAACCACTCTCTCCTTACCCAGTCCTTCCAGACTTCTAGAATAATTGTCTCCCTGGGAGTGACTCCAACAGTCCCCCCTCATTATCCCATTTCCTCCTAACCCATTGGTAATCACGTATTCCTTACCCACATTCACACTTCCTCCCGTTTTGCATTTTTGCTCCCTTCTCAATCTAGTGATCTCAGCTTTAAGTTGAGTCAACCTTCTACAAATTGGACAAAATCCCAGTCTCCATAATACAGACATAAACACTGCAGCATCACATCCATTACACCCAACTACCCCCCAACCCCCCACCATTTCCCACTGCTCTTTACCAATACCGCCCATTCTCCCCAACCGTCTGCAAAAATATCCCTCAAAATGCATAGCAAGCACCTGCTAGTGTTCTTTAATGGTCAATTACAATAGTCTATGCTCCTAACTGCAACCCAAAATTGTATTAAAAGTTTATGGTGGTCGGCATCTGTGTTCTCGGTGAGCAAGTGGGACGGGGAGCAAGCAGTATCAGAGCAAGCGGGAGCAAAAGAAGACTAGCATAGCAGTCAGTTCATGTTTTTCTTTTCCTTTCTTTTCTTTTTTTGTTTACAATTGCAACTAACAAGCATTTGTCAATGCTGAATGTTTGCTTATTGGCACTGGTAGTGTAGGAGTTAGACAGCAGCATAATAGGAATGGCAATGAAGTATTGAACTGAAGCCAACTCTGCCACGACCCTGCAGAGACTGACAGGCATCGGGGTGTGCCGTTGGGTCATCAGGCATAAAGGCCATGCCATTTCACCACACCCTACCCTGCAGACACCGACAAGTGTCACGGTGTGCCTTAGGGTCTTTGGCCCTTATGCTCACCCCATTCCATCAGGAAATATGGTGAGATGGGTGCTACATAGGAGAATGGGTTGAACTTTTGGGCTGAAGAGTCCAAGGCACACCTTGATGCCTCTCACTGACTGCAGGGTGTGGAATGGTATGAGCATTACAGGCGAGAATCCCAAGTCACACCCCTGATGCCTGTCAATCTCTACAGGGTGGGGCGTTAATGGTCGGAAACCCTAACATCTCAGGCGTTCATTGGCATTTTCACTCCCAATTTTCAACATGGGATTTTTGTGACCCCCACCTTCTGAACAGTGGCAATATCAGTTTGTTAGCCGAAAGCTGATTTTGCGCAGCGACTACGCCATTTGGCACCACAGGTGCGAAAACACATTTTGAACAGGACATGAAAAATGACAGCTGTACTGTTCATGAGGAGGTGGAAAAAATGGCAATGTTGAAAATCTGCAGTGAAAATATTAAAACAACTGGTGAAGTCACGAGAGTGTGTAGAAACTGCGCAATGCACACCCATAATGCAATCAGTTTGGGGATTTTTTACAGCAGATTGTCAACACAGGAATTCTGGAACCTCCGCTCATGAACACTGTCACTGTGATTTTCTTTATCTGTCCTGAACAGTGATTTCCCACAGTGACTATGCATTTCTGCGCTGGAAGTGCGAAAATACATTTCGGCCATGGTGTGAAAAATGACAGCTGTACTGTTCATAAGGAAGTGTGGAAAAATGCCAGTGGTGACAATCTGGACTGAAAATATTAGAAATCTATGAACTTACGAGGGTGTGTGGAAACTGCGCAATGGTCACTCATAACACAGTCATTTTATGGACTTTTTTCACCAAATTTTTAACATAGCCATTGTAACACCTCTGCTCATGAACAGCGTCACTGTGATTTTCTTAATCTGTCCCAAACATTGATTTCGCACACCGACTGCTCCATTGTGCGCTACATGCACGGAAACACGTCTTTTTAAGCGAGATGTGAAAAATGACAGCTGTACTGCTTATAAGGGGGTGTGGTAAAATGGCAATGTTGAAAATCTGGAGTGAAAATATTGAAAATTCGCGAACTTACGAGCTTGTGTTGGAACAGCGCAACGCATGGTTGTAAAACAGTCATTTTGGGGAATTTTTTCACCAAATTTTCAACATAGGATTTTTGGGGGTCTACCTGATGAACTGTGACACTGTCATTTTGTAAATCGGTCCCGAAAGGTGGTTCCGCGCAGTGACCGCGAAATCACCTTTCGGAGCCAATTAACAATATGACAGTGACAGAATTCATGAGGTGGGGTCCCAAAACCCCATGTTGAAAATTTGCAAAAAATTCCCAAAAATGCCTGGAGATATGCATCAAGTTGAACAAACCCTATTTATTACATTATACAGCTTACGGCATTTCCTCAGTTCGCGGTCGACTTTGGAAGAGTGCAGACGTATTCCGGTCCAGCGAAGATCATTGCGCTGAACTCGGAGTAAGTATGGGTTGGGGGGTGTGGGGAGGCAGGGTGCACAGAGGGTGGCGTGGGTGGGGGAGTGGGTCAGGACAGTCAGCAGGGAAGTTTTTTTTCTTTCAGGTTTCTTTTCTTTTTCTTGGACGACACAGGACTTTTGCCATGTTGGGGTGGGCTCCTCAGCCGCAGCTGGAAGGCTGTTTAGGTGGGCAGGAGCCAACAGGGACGGCAATTCTGTCGGCCATAATGGACTGTTGCCACGCTGGGTGGGCTCCTCAGCATGGCACCCACTTCTCTGTTGGGGAAACATTGGAGCCGACGGGGACTGGGCACCCGTCGGACATACAGTGTGTGGGGGGCGCGATAGCATGCAATATGCGTGTGCATGTGTCGCGTGGGGCGCATCCGGGGCGGCTACTTTCTTTTAAGTTGGTGGCAATATTCCAAACTAGTGTCACCAGCTGTGTCCCCCATTAATGGTGGACATCACACACACCCTAAAATGCCATGCCGGTATTGGCCACAACAGTGGCACACCTCCAGAACCTGCTTCAGCACCAAGCTGCCGCAATATGTTTCTTACACTGCATGCAAGCAAACATAAAAATCAGTTCAGTTTTCTTGTAGCACAGCATGTAGAGAGAAGGCAGCACTGAACAGAGTGAACAACACGCAGACTGGAAGTGGGACCGGCTGCAATGGAGAGTGAAGGCCTCAGCTGTGGTAGGTCCGCTCCAGCAGTAGTTCTACAATGTACTGCACTGGTTCCATGCTAACCAACTCAGGGTCAACACCAAGAAGACTGTGTCTATGACCTTCAGTACCAAACAGAAACTGGCCAGGCTTGCACCCCCCATTTTCTCCACACTAGATGGCACCCCTGGAGGCTGGCCCTGCCTTCAAGTACCTTGGAATGTGGCTTGATAGTAAGCTTGACTTCTCTGCCCACACCCAAGCCATCCATGCCAAACTCCACCCTAAACCCAGTGCCTCCAAGTCTTTGACTATGCAGATATGGTCTGTGGCACCACCCCTTCCTCCTCCTTGCCAAACTGGATACCCTCTACAATGTCATCTGCCATTTTGCTTCCAGCTCTCCCCTCCATACTCATCACTGCTTCCTCAATTCCTCCCTCTCCACCCTCCCAATACCATCATGTCACCAGTTCCACAGTTCCACCTTCATTGCTAAATACTGGTTTTGGTCCCTTCCTTCCTACATTTTCTCACTCATCTCCCCTGTCCCATCCTCTTCTTATTCTCTCCACTCCAGGGACTCCCGCACCTTCTCCATTCTCCACCTTCACTCCTATGCTGGACAGACTGCTTTCTCCTGCCGCCTCCCTTCCCTTTGGAATCTGTTCCCTACTCCTCCTCCTCCTCCTCCTCTCTGCTTCTCCCCCTCACTGCCTGCCTTCAGACGTCAGCTTAGGCATCTTTCTGCACCCTCCTGTTCCTGCCAACCCCCATCCTGACCTCTTGCCCTCTCTCCTTTGACCCTCTCCTAATCCGACCCCCTTCAATCGAGGATATTTAGCACTCTCACCTACTCCAACAGACACTACGCACTTTATTGTCCTCATTTAAATGGATTATTTCTGTGCTGTTAATTTTACTGGTCACCTAATGTGCTGTTACATCTCTGTTTATTGCCCATGTAACTGCATTATGCTTTTGTAACATTCAGTCTTCTGTAATCCCCTCCCCCGGGTCGCACATGGAAACGAGCATCGGCTCAGTGTGCCTTTCCTGGTTACCAAAATTTTAAATAAATAAAGACCAGCAACAAACTGAGAGGTACCTGTTTGGGAAAAAAATGGAAAATGGTATTAAATTATGCAGTTTTATGGCAGTAAAGAGGGACAGCTAGTTAATGGCTAGACCAGGGCTCGAAATATAGCCTTTCCATAGTTCCGTGGAAATGCGGTCAGGCTGCAGGAAATGTAAATCTGAGATCAGCATTTCCACCTGGAAATGCTTTTGCTGTTGTTACCTGCAGATCCTGTTTTCTGACATGGGGTGGAGCATTCGAGCATAACTCCTCGTTCCGCAGTTGCACTGTTGTCTCTGGTCGCTGGGGGTGGTAGAACACACCATCATATCCACTCGGCACGGGCTGTCAGGGCTCAGGACTGACTACAGTTGCTAGTTGCAATCAGGTGCTCCTTGGACTGTTGTGGGGTCCTTGCCATAATGCAACCCATGTGAGTCAGCACAGCACTGCCTATGTCTGATCGGGATCTCTTCTGGCTGTGTTGAACACGAGTTGCCACTTTTATCAGTTGGAATTGAGAGGTAAGGAGCTTTCTGTCAACCAGTTAAATAAACGAGTAGTCTTTATGTCGGAAACACACAAGGGGAGCTTTAAAAGAAAAGTTTGTTTTTTTGGGGAAAAACAATCTGACAGTTAATGCAGTCAGTTACAGCTGCACTGAAAAAAGTGCCCTTTTTTTCTGTTTTTTCCACAAGATGGGGGAAGGACTCCATCGAATACTCTGGGGCTGAGGTCAGGACAAATAAACGGGGAGCTGTAAAACTGAGAGGCTGGGGTAAAGTCCGTCCTCTGTATTTCGAGCCCTGCTGTGAGTGCAGTCAGACAGGAGTTGCTGCACTGAGAATCCCAATTTTATTTTTTGTTTTGCAAGTGGGAATGGTCCGGGGAGAGGGGGACAAACCAAGCAGCAGTTAGCCTTGTATGCCTGCAGAGGCAGGCTTTTTGCTTCAAAACAAAACTGACTCATGAAGAAAAAAAAAAACGATCTCTGAGACAGTTCACGAGTCAGGAAAGAGCTGCTACACAGAGAATAAAACCGTAGAATGCCCTTATTGTAATTTATTTATTAGCTTTTGGTTATCGGGCAAGTACATTAGGCGGTAACCCTGCCTATGTTCAGTGAAGACTATCTGTGGGGAAATCTAACTCTCTCTGGTGCAGTCTGGTGGATAAAAAAACAAACAAAACTAAATCATGAATACAAAGAGCACACTGCCCTACAGTAAGGGAAAGTCCTGTGGGGAAATCTCTGAGCTGCAGAGTATGGATTTAAAAGGCGATTCCTCTGATGGAAACCGTGAAGGGGATGCATACATTGTGTTCCTGGGCCACTCTACTGTGTTTTTTTTTACAATTTTGTTTTAATATATTTTATTTTTTTCTATGTGGAAATGTATCACTTGCTCTGGAAATGTATGTTTCCCCACTCACATTTCCAGTGGAAATGTACCCTTGAGGCCATTATTTCAACCCCTGCTAGACTAAATACCAGTTTTTGGGTAGGGAGTTTGCAGTCAGGTTAGGTTTCGGACTGCTTCCTGTGCATTTTGGAGAAGTTTGCTGATGATCTGAAGAGCAAGCATAAGCACAGCTTGAGTGTGGTGGCGGTGTTCAAAACACAAAAAACAAAACTAAAGTGATTAAAGCTGCCGATTAGCATAGAATTTTGAAGTGCAGCATAGTATGGGAAGAGCAACAGGACAACAGGATGCAGAACTGAGTGTGGGAGGCTAGGGAGATCTGAACCAGAGCAAAAGCCCATTTTCAGAAGTGACTGAGAAGACTGAATGTCGGGACTCGAGTTCTACAAAGATTAGAGAATGGAAACGAGATATCAGAAAGAAGTAACATTTGTGGAGTGTTTTTTTTTTTTTTAAGGGAAGTGTGACACAGAAAGGTGATGGTGGAAGTTTACAGTGGTAAGGGAATGGAACACAGTGAAACTAGTGCTGGCGGGAGGAGCTGGTTGGCTCATGACGTGTTTGCTATGTGTTTAAATGTAAGATTCTACATTTATACACATAGTAACTCAGATAAACAAATTTATCACACTGGATTTATATCCACTCCTACTGCATAACGTCAGATAAGGAAAATTTAGGAATACTGAAATCATTTCTGAAAATAGGAACATTATAAACAGTTGCCAATTAGAAATGATTTCCTGTCCTCATTAATTATAGCCATATAGTCAAAACCCGTAAAAGAGGGTTAACATCTCAACCTTACTCTCATGCTTAGAAATGCTCTGAATAAATGATAAACTGAAAGCGCATATGCAGCTAATAAGCATTCCATGGGAGGGCCTTCCTTCATGTCATATTTCAACTTAATTAAAGAAGCTGCTGATAGCTGGAGTCTAAGAGAGCAGTCTTTAAAAATTAGTGACAAACAAACCGTCCACTAACACCACATAGCCTTTGAAACATATAACCTTCATGTACAATAGTGTTTATGAGATGGTAGTCCAAACAAGGTCCAATCACCTTGATAATATCTCCACGGAAAGTTTCATGAGTTAACAAACAGCATAAAACAGTTTATATAATATACATTACCTTTTCTCTTTACATAAATAAAAATGCTATGACTCACACAGAACCCTAAGTAGCTAGGTACATTTGTTATCCTTACAGTGGGGTATGTCATTAAATTCATCTAGCTACTAGGGTACATCATACACTGATCTTAATTCAACTATCTGTGACTCATGCGCCTTACAGGCACATGCTCCTGCAACCACAAGGAATTAGTACCTTAACTTTTGCCACAAAAAGCTGTTTTCTGTACAAACCGTACATGAGATGTGCATTTATGTGATATGAAATTTATCTTCATTTGTGGTCAAAGACCTCTTTTGACCTCACCCGTGGCTTCACCACTCATTAAAGTCAAGCGGTCACTGACCACTCATGAAGATAAATTCCATATCACATAAATGCACATCACCTATCTCCTATGTCTTAACTTAGCACAGTAAACTGGAGGACCTGGTGTGGGGCAGAGGATCAGGATACACCATGCAGGTGGTGCCATACTGCCACGTCCATTGCACATATGAGAGTTCTGTATTCCTATACAGATGAAAGATGTTTGTAAGATAGAGGTAGCCATGGGAAGATATACTCCCCTGCCCCAGGGCATATATCCCTGATCTGCAACTACCCACCCCCCAAAACCCTGTCCCCTCTTCACTTACTGTGAAACATAAAACTAAGAAGAATTAGGAATCAGACATTTTCCTCATCCATATCTATTTCCTGTGATCCAAAGTCCCCTTTGATTTTAATCAAGAGCTTACCTGCCTCCTGGGGGGCTCCCGAAGATGTACTGCTTACCTAAGTAAATAATCCTCAGGTGAGCTGGGAACTGTACTGTGTGGGTAACCCCCAAGGAGCACAGCTCAGTGCAGATGGAGCCAAAGCATCTGCTGTGGTCCTGGGTCCTGGGCTGCATAACTAAGATTCAGGTAGACAGATTTCCCCGACAGCAGTCTCTAGGGGCCCAACCACCTGAGCCACCTCCAAAATTCTATCTCGCTCATGGATTCCTCCCAGGACCACCAAGAGCATTAGCAGTGTATTTCCAGGGTCCATTCTCTTACATGGAATCACCTGATAAGCTTGAAACACCATGGTAAGGACTCCAGCCATTGCCTCACAAAGTATTTTGGGTATCATCTCCTTCAGTTGTTTCTGGGAGCCCTAATATGTGAATTTTGCTAGTACAGCCGTAGTTCACCAAGCTTTGAGTCAATAGCTCACCTTCCAGTTTTCCCAGACGAGCCCAGGCATTACTGTTGCATTACTGTTGCAGCTCACAAAGCAGCGGTGGCTACTTTTTTTTTTACCTCTGCTGCTGCCGTGGTAGATTGTGCTCCACAGATTTGTAGCCTTTAGTTAAAATCAGACACTTTTTGATCTAAGGCAATGACCCTCAGTTCTAGGTCCTTCACTGTCTGAAGCACATCTTCATTAGTGGTGCCCGTGGCTTTGTCTCCTGCACTAGTGCCTGGGCCTTGTGGACCTTTCTTTCTTCCACTTTTGGCAGTTATTATTTGAAGGTTCCCCATTATATAGGATATCCTGGATTTGAAGAGGCGGAGTCAGGGAGCTAGTAAGTTGATATGTGCACTTAAAACCCAGCTACGATCACTTAAATATACTTTTAAAATAAAAAAAGTAAAAATTTTTCAGACAAAACAAATAAAGTCATATCTACTTCTGCTGACAGTTGGCTCTGCCCCACTCTGTAGCCATCTTGCAGGGAGGGATTAAACCTCCTCCAGCAGGAGTGCAAGATGTCCCTGAAGGGAATGTTTGATAAGGAAGGATGTACCAGAGGGACAGTGAGGAGTTCCAAGGCATGCCCTTGTTGAACCACATCCAGTATAGCAGCCAAGCATCTGTTGTGATCTCCTTCTACTCTCGAAAGAATAGGGAGATGTGTCCTACTAGGATCATCTGCTCTGCAGGGGCTGAGAGCAGTAGAAGGGAGTCAGAAGGCTCTGGGGGCAGTTGGCATGCCACCAAAACCCACACCTTTGCAGACCCTGACATGGGCACCAGGAAGAAAAGAGGCCAGAGGGGCAGCCTGGGTTCACTGGGAGCCACGTCCAGGGCCTCTGGAATAGCTTCTACCAAGGCAGGCAGAGGGTCTATGACAGGAACCGCTGTCCTGACCCTGAGGTTTCAGATTAAGGGTATGACGAGACTGCAAGATCATTTCAGATATTTGCAGTTCCCTCAAAGCAGACTCCACATTGGAACCAAAAAGCTGCTTACCTCTAAAGGGTGCATTAAGGACCAGTTTCTAGACATCAGTGGAAAAGTCAGCCACTCGGAGCCATGTGTGATGTCACAGGCAAATACCAGAAGCAGCTATATGAGCTGCAGTATCAGAAGCATCAGAAGCTGACCTTAAAAGGTGCTTACTAGCCTCCGGATCATGGGCAACAGTCTGTTGAACTTCAGTTTTGTCTGGTCCGTCAGACAGCTTATCGGCCATGGCAGCCATAGACTTCCACAGGCTATTCTTTTTTTTTTTTTTTTTTTTTATTTTATCTTTATCTTTATCACCCCGAGCTAACAGCTGCCCGTTACCTCTGCTCAGTCACGGACTGTGGGGTTTCCACCACCCACAAAAGCCACAACCCTCTGATACCCCCCGGATTTCCCCCTGGGGCGGGGCAGCGGTACCCTGGCCTAGCACCGCAGACGCCGATTGGTCAGAGGACCGGCCTGGGGGGCTAATTGAAGCCCACGGCGAGCGTCATCTAGGGTGGCCGGCAGCTCCCTCAGTTTCCTGGTTTTCTGGGGCGGGATGCAATGACATCCTGCGTCTGCCTCGCCCCCTTGAGTACTGCTACGCGCCAGTAGCTGCGGAACCCCCAGCCTCTGCCAGGGGTCCATCAAGCACCGGATGGGCTCCCAACCCTCCCCCAGGAGAAGAACAGCAGTCCACAGGATGCTCCATCCTTCTCCCATCGGCCGGCCCTCCAGCGACCCAAATCCTTTCCCGAACCTGGGTCGCCGGCATCACAAGCGGAAATCCTACCGCTGTGCCAACAGGCCAGCTCCATAGGCTATTCTGATATTGAATCATATAAGCCTGGTAACTGGCAATCTTGAGGCCAAGGGACACAGAAGCATATGTCCTCTTGCCCATGACATCCACCTCCCTTGATTTGATATCAGGAGGGAGAGAACACACATGCTTCGGAGCTTTAGAAAGGTCATGTGAGTGGTAGGGTGGGTCATCCTACCCAGGTATTGAAGAGGCCCTAATTTTCTTGCGTGTTCTTTCAGCTGCACAGCTTTTGTTTTGTCCGACTGTATTTCCTGCTGCCCCTCCTGGACTGATCACCTAGGAGGGCTCCCTTATCTCCTCTGTCTCCTTCTGTTTTGCACCCCCCCCCTTCCTTCTCCTCTTTTCTAGCTTTCAGGTCCCTCCAAATATGCATCCTGAATGGCTCCAGGTAGTAAAATAAATAGGTAAAACACAGTGTCATTTGCCATGTGGAAATGGATGCCTGCTGCTAAATATGTGCATATTGGAGATAGGAGCCAGTTTTGTTATACAGCATATGTACCACGAAAGATATTTGATTATTGGTATGTATGGAAATGCTGTTAGGGAGCCCTTATGAGCTAATATATATGCAGTTCATTTTACTGCAGCCCTTATAAAGTAAAATATGGTTTATTGCTAATGCACACTGAAAAATGCTATGTGCTGCTGTAGGGGCTGCTCTCCAAGAAGAGTCAGAGTTAGTGAAAGCAAAAGGTGCCTTCATGTAAGAAGCACTGGAAGGAAATAGAAAGCCACATTTCCCTCCAACCTAAGGTATGAATGAGACAGGGGTTTTGTCTTTATACTTAGTGAAGAAACTAGTTAGTTTAAGTTATATTTGTCTATTTTTCCTAGGGGTGCTGCTTGAAATGGGCCTGTCAGCTCTTCTGATTGAAATGCACTTCCGAAAGCGGAGCAGCTTAAATCAAAGCAGTTTGTTTTAGTGAGGCAACCACTCCATTTCAGAGCTCATAAATAAAAGTTTAAGCTGGCTAGCTATCTTCCTTTTGGGCTTGAAAGTCCTAGAACCAGCTTACCAGTTAAACTAAAAAGTTGAGGCTCCACACAGCGCTGCTGTAAGGGACGAGGGAGGAGAGTGAGAGGGCCGCAGTGAAACACACCTAAAATGCTGTCTCTTTCTCTCCCTCTCAGCACTTTGACAGTGTGCTGGGAACACGTAGAGGACACTAGGTTCAGGGAGATAAACGTCCCAATAGCTATGATGCACCATTAGCAGGGGCTGTAAAGGTACAGTGATGACTGGGGAAACAAAAAGAGAAAGAAATTCAGTTTGTCACTGAAAGCCAAGCGGGCGCTCTGTGTTGGAGCTGCTGATAAAATTACAGTCTCTCTCTCTCTACTCCCTCTCATACTGGGCTTAAAGGCCACAAGCCACACCAACATAGGGTATTCCAGAGGCATATTCTGAGTTTAATTAAATGGGGTGTTGTCAAGAATGCCTTCCATACCTGCATACTAGTGCCCAGTGCCATGAAGAATTATTTAATTTGCCCAGTTTGATGTCATATTTATTGATACCGACTGCGGATTGCAGCGCTGACAAAAAGAATGTTCAGCTTGTCATTCAGCATCCACTCCGTAGCAGAGCTTACATGAATATAAAATAAGAAGCTGTCTGCTTTTGGGCTTAAAAGCCCTAAAATAAGTTATTCAACAGAGTGTTTTAAAACATCCAGGAGGCATGCTGGTGACACGAGGGAGGACAGATGCATGGGAGAACTGTCTGCAAGCTGTACAAGCAAACTATTTCCCCCTCACAGCATTCCTCTCACACTGTGCCAATCCTTCTGTGTCACAGGTCCAAATTCAGGGTCTGTGGCGCAGTGCTTAAATTAATTTCTGGGACGCAGGGGCTAATTAAAAAACTGTATAAGCCCCTGCCTGAAATGTAGCTGCCTAGTACCCAGGAAGCCTGCTTCTAAACAGGGCACAGGAGCAGATGCAGCAAAAATAAAGAGCAGCCAGCAGAGAGGGAGTTGCCTGGGATCCTGCTTTCCGAGAGAAGCAGAGAAAGCAGTGCCTGGGGATTTGATGTTGACCAGACCAGGAAAGACTGGCTGGGATATTCTAAGAAAAGCCACGTAAAACTGATTTCATTTTGCTTGGATATTCATTTTGATCAAGGTCTGAGAGAAGAAAAGACAGACAGTCTTTGTGCCCAAAGGCACTGGGCCTGTGTCAATCAGCCACAGTGGCGTCCTCCAAACAAAATTGATAGGAGGAACGATATTGGTTGGTAGTGCAGAATCCTTTAAAAATTCAGAGGATCTTCTTTGAGGAATCCTCCTCCTCAGCAGGAAAGCCCAGATTTGGACTGTATCTGCCTTAGGAAAGCCTGAAAAGAGGGATCCTCAGGCGGGGACCTAGGTATATAATGCACACTGCCCTCACAACAGGAAGATAAAGTAGAGCTGGAGCCCACCAAATCAGGGGGAGGGGGGAGTTGCCATACCTTCTCTTCTTCCTTATATCCCTCCTTCATCAAGTCTGGATTATATTCCAGCTCCTCCTCCCCATCAACAGGAATAGACAGTGGGTTGATGGTAGGAGGAAACTGCACTGAGGGTACCGTTGACGACGGAAGCTTCTGGCTAGGTTTAGTAACCAGCACAGGGAGGAGCTGGCAGTGTCGATTAAGTCAACGGCGGACCAGGTGACAATAGGATTAGCAGAGCAATGGGTAGGGAAACTATTTATTTATTTATTTATTTATTGCAATTGTTTCACCAGCAAAGGCACACTGAGCAACAAGATGCTCGTCTCCCGGTGCGACCGGGGGTGGGGTACACATGGATATGATAACACGCAGGTTATCAAGTGAACACTTAACAGAAGCAAATAAAAAGCAGCATAAGGACACACAATTGCATGAATATACAAGCAGCGCATATTGAATGCTTAGGATATTATAGTATCAAATAATAATTTTTTTGACAAGAAACCGCAGACAAGGTAAATTAGCACAGTAATAACAGCTGTAAACAACAGAGGACATATATCACAGTTATACAGTTATACACAGTACATAGGGTAAAATAGACCCAGGACATAAGTGCAAGGTTGGGGTTATATGCCAGCTTCTGTAGCAAGGCTAAGGCCGCTGGTCAGGCATTGGGGAAGGGATAGTGGGGCATAGCAGGTTCAGGGACAGGAGCAATTTGCAGTAAGGAAGTTTGCTAGGGTGGTAGACAGAGAGTAGGAAGAGGAGGAATGCTGAATTTTCAGTGGGAGGGCGTTCCAGAGCTTGGGTAGCTGGTGTGAGAAGGCAGCTTGACCAGCAGAGGTCTTCCGCCTAGGGACTGAAAGTTGGCGGGAGTCACTGGTCTAAGATGATGGAGGGTGGGCATCTGTGAGCACGTGGCAACGAGGGAGGGATGGAACCAAGCCATAGGTTGGAAAACAAATTTAGCACAGTGAGAGATGCCGCCTTTTAGGGATTAGAAAGCAAAGCCTGGGTACAGGTCGCAGTGGTGGGTGAGCCGGAGAGGCATCAGAGCAAAGTGGCAGAAGGCATTATAAAGTGTGTCCAGTTTAGATAGGGTGGACTTAGGGGCTGCACTGTATACAATGTCGCAGTAGTTGACGGAGGGGAGTATCACCTTCAGGACCAGTTCATGTCAGACTCGGGGAAGGAGGCTGCTTCGGTTCCTATATAGTTCACTGAGAATGGGGCATAGTTTTTTTGAGATAGCATCAATGTGGTCAGAGAAGGAGAGATCGCTGTCAAGCCAGACCCCCAAGTAACGGAACGAAGAGACATCTTCAGGTTTTTGGCCATCCAGGGTGGCGAAGTAGGGAAGGGAGGGGAGTCTGGCCAGGCGTTGTCATGTGCCGAAGGTCATAGTGACAGTTTTTTTTTGCATTTAGGGAGATCTGGTGCGAGCTAAACCATTGCTGTACCTTGTTGAAGTCAGCTTGGAGGTTTGATTGTACCACATCAGAGGCGGAGCCCGAGTAGTAGAGTACAGTATCATCTGCATACATGTGTACTGAGAAAGCAGAGCAGATGAGTGGCAGGTCGTTTAGGAATATAGAGAAAAGAATGGGACCAAGAACCAACCCCTGTGAGACACTGATAGTTAAGGGAAGAGGGGTGGAGATCACATTTGAGACTCTAACGGACTGAGTTCTATCAGAGAGGTATGATCTGAATCAGTCTGTGGCTGCGACAGAGAGGCCTGATTCAGCGAGACCCGGGAGCAGTATGGGGTGGGAGATGGTGTTGAAGGCTTTTGCAAGGTCGACAAAAACGGCTGTGGTGATCAGTCCACTGTCCATGCCTGTCAGGATAGTGTCTGTAAGCCTTATTATGGAGGAGGTGGTGGAGTGTCCCTTCCTGAAACCAGACTGGAATGGCGTGAAGAATTTGGAATCAGTGAGGAAGGAGGTAAGTTGGGTGAGCACAAGGTGCTCTTGTAGTTTTGCTAGGGCTGGGAGGAGGGAGATAGGGTGGTAGTTGGATGGGGGAGGTAGGGGCACCTCCTTTTGGCAGAGGGATGACAATGGTGTGCTTCCATGCATGGGGGACGGCAGCGGCAACAAAGGATTGGTTTAGGAATTTGGCAAGCGGAGTTGCTATAGCGGGGTCAGAGAGGCATAGAAGTTTGGGGTCTAATCCATCCGGAGATTTTGCCTTTTGAAGGGCTGAAAGAAAGAAAGTAATGCATCTAGGGCCTCAGTTGCAGAGATGTCTTTGAAGGAAAAAGAGCGAGGCCTAGTCTGGGTCTTTATGTCTGTAGGCGGTGCAAGAGGTGTAGTGTTGGGCAGAGAAGAGAGGAAGGTGGCAGCACAAGTGGAGGAGTACACATTGAACTCAGTAGCGACTGCTGTGGGTTCTGATAGGAGAGAGTTATTAACATTTAGCATTGGAGTGGGATTGGCAGCCGGTGGGGTGAAAAGGGAGTGAATGACCTTCCAGAATTTTGAGGGTTTATTTCGGTTTGACTGGAAGGAGCTGCTGAAGTACTCTGCTTTTGCAAGATGAGTGGCTCTGGTGCACTTGTTATGGAGCATGCGGTATGTGGAGAGGTGTTGTGGGAGGTGTGAGGATTTATGCATTTTCCAGGCTTTGTCCCATGCGATTTGACATGCAGTCAGTTCTTGGGTGATCCAAGGTAGGTGGTTTCCTCGTACTCTTGTACGATGCAGTGGGGCGTGTGTGTTCCAGACGCTGAGGAATGTGTTTTTAAAGTGAAGGAAGGCACCATCAATGGAGATTGTAGGAGGGGCAGGGGCCCAGTTTGCTAGCGCAAGGTCATTTAATACAGGGGCTAGACTGAGGGATTTATAGGAGCATTGGACTACAAATTTAATGGAGGATTTTGGGCTGTATACTTTACACACTAAGAAGGTTACGTGGTGGTCGCTGAGGGAGTCAGGAAAAATGCCGGCTTGTTTGACCCGGTTGGGGTGTGTGGTAAGGACTCAGTCGATGAGCGAGTGGTTACCAGATCTTAGGCTAAGCCGGGTGGGCTCAGTAATAATTTGTGAGAGTTTTAGAGTGGAAATTTCAGACCTGGTTTTGTGGAGGGCAGGAGCTAGCCAATTGTGGTTAAGATCGCCCATAATGTAGAGTTACCCTGTCGTGGTTAGACAGAAGATTTGCTTGAGGAGGTCGGTGACAGCAGAAGCTGGTGTACCAGGTCAGCAGTATATCCCAGCAATGTAAATTGGTAGCGAGAAGGGAAGGACAAGCTCAATTAGTATTACTTCAAGGACTTTTGGTTCAGACTTGGTCAGGACCACTGAATAGTGCAAGTCCTAGTTTACGTAGATGGCTATTCCGCCGCCTTTAGAGGCTCTATCCTGGCAGACCATAGTGTAGCCTGGGATACCGACAGAGGAGTCGTTGATGTTTTTTTTGAGCCAGGTTTCGGACAGGGTGAGGATATCTGGAGCATAATGGGCGGCAAGAACCTGAAGGGAGTCAAGCTTGTGGACAAGGCTTCTTATATTTAGGTGCAGGAGGTGCAGGCCATGTGGGAGAAGGTCCCCAGAGTGAGGTGAAGAAGAGGCCTATGTTGGAGAGGGGCATGGGAGAGTAGTATTGGGGCCGGGGTTAGGGTGGATGTCACCTGCTGCAAGGAGCAGGAGAGTGAGAGTTAGGTAGTGAGCAAATAGCTGTATATGACTGACTGCGAGCAGTCATCTCTTAGATTGATGGCGTGTATAAGCTGGGCATAGGGGAATAAGTTGAAAAATGACCCAGGAGAGCGATGGGTTAAAAAGAAATGGGCTGGGACATGTGGCAGAGTGTGTCCATGCTTGGGTGAAAGGGGAGGTGGATGCCACACTGGAGGGGTGGGAGAGCTCAATGAGGTTTGGCAGGATTTGGGAGAGGGGCATGGCAGAGGTGGGTGGCATGTTGGAAAGGAAGGAAGGGAGGGAGAAGAGAAGAGAAGAGAAGAGAAGAGAAGAGAAGAGAAGAGAAGAGAAGAGAAGAGAAGAGAAGAGAAGAGAAGAGAAGAGAAGAGAATAAGGATGAGCAGGGTCAGGTGGCCTGGTAGAAGGATCATGGCATGGATCAGGTGCTAGGAGGACCCTACTGCTGTGGTTACTTAGCAGGGAAGGTAGGTGCTGTAGTTACTTAGTGGACAATGACTGGTACCCGGCAGTCCCAGGGCACACTGTGTTCACGAAGAATAGGATGATAGGCAAAGGGGATAGGGAAGCCCTTTATGTGAAAGATAACATAAAGGTAACAGAGGAAAGGTCAGTTAAGAGGGCCAGTGCTCAGATGGAGTCCCTCTGGGGAAACCTGATTACTTCATCTGGTAAATGCATGAGGGCAGGGATGTTTTACAGACCTCCATGTCAGGGTGAGGAGGTTGATAGGGAAGTAGGGGAAGAATAGGCTCCCAGCGTAGCTCAAGGGGACATGGTGGTGATTTGGATCTGAACATGCCATATGTGGACTGGGATACCCACACTGCTCATTTTGGGGTTGCATTACTGAAGGAGTTGTACCGACTACTAGGTATCACTGCCATAAGACCCTCCCCTTATCACCCTCAGACAGACGGTCTTGTTGAGCATTTTTTTTTTTTTTATCATTTGCTGTACTTTATCTCCGCCGAAAGACTGGCCCCAATCGATCCTACCCCTCGCCCAGCCCCATCATCCACCGCCCCAGGACTTATCCTACCCGGTGTTCAGCCCTGGACTGCCCCCTGAGGTGGGACCTTCGGGAGGAGACCCTTACTACCGGACAACAAAATAATCACCAGGGGTGCCACGGGTCAGTGGTGTGGGGCCTGTGGCATGAGGCGGGAGGCGTACTGCTTACACACTTTTTGTTCCCTGGGAGGCAGGATGTTCAATGATGTGAGAGGTACATGCGCCAACATCTGCTCCGCCTTCCCATAGATACTAGTGCTGGCTGTCAGACCCCTGGTTTCCACCAGGGGTTGGGCAAGTGCCGGGAGTTTCTCCCACCCTCTCCCCCAGAGGAGGAGAGCAGTCTGTGAGATACTCAATCCTCCTTCCCCTGGCCAGCCCTCTGATGCCCAGGTTCGCTTCCGAACCCAGGTCGTTGACATCACAATCAGTAGTGGTACCGCTGTGCTGGTAAGCCAGCCACCTTGTTGAGTGTTTAATCAAACCCTAAAACACATATTAAAAAGGTCCAAGAAACAGGAAGAGGAAGATTGAGACCAATACTTACCTTACAGAGAAATGCCACAAGCCTCAACAGGCTTTTCACCATTTGAAATGCTGTACAGTAGACAACCTAGAGGGCCACTAGATGTAATAAAGGAAACACGGGACGATAACCCCGCTCATAAAGAATCTACCCATCTTATATGTGTGCCCTGAGAAAGAAACTGGCAACAGATGTTAACATTGGTTACAGTAATCAGGAAGAAGTCCAAAACCAGCAAGTGTATTATGACCATAGGGTAAAAGAAAAAAAGATTTTGAGCCAGATGAAATGATCATGCTACTGTCACCCACTGCAGAAAACAACTATTAATGACGTGGTAAGGCCCTTTTAAAGTAGTTAGATGTGCTGGTACAGTTAACTATGAGACTGACAGGAAACATCCTGATATACCCTGCTAACCTGCTGAAGAAATGGGTTGAAAAAACACCAAAGGTTGCTTTATTAGTATTACCAGAAATGCTAAAGACAATAGTGATATAGCTTATGACAGACGGAAACAAACTGTAACTTCTGATGCTGTAAAGGTGAATGTTTCCTTATCCACAGAGCAAACTGCAGAAATTTGTAACTTGGTAAAGACATTTAAAAAGTACTTTTACCACAGTGCCAGGTCAAGCAAAAGGGGTCGAGAATGTAATAGTGACAGGGAATGCTTGCCCTATCAGATAAAAGACATACAGATTGCCAAAGTGGTTAAGAGAAGACGTTCTTAAGGAAATACTAAAAAGAAAGAGTTAGGTATCACTGAAGAATCGAGAAGTGCTTGGTCATCTTGTCAGTGGCTCAGCAGGTAGCACACTCACACTGAGGCCGGGAGATCAGAAGGCTGTGGGTTCTATCCCCACGCCAGCCAGTTGGATTAATATCCCAATACTGACACTGTAGTGCAGCATGAGGGGGTGCTGCACTCCTGAGGTGCCATCCTTCGGATGAGACGTTAAACTGAGGTGCCATCTGCCTGGACTGGTGGTAGTTCAGGTGGATGTTAAAGATCCCATGGCACTTCTCGAAAAGAGTAAGGGAATTTCCCCGGTGCCCTGGCCAAATTCCCTCCATTCACTAAAAATACCACTGACAGCTCAATCTGGTTCAAGGTCAGTTGGCATTCATCTGTATTCCCCTCCTCCCGGTCGTGCCTGAAAATAGCAGAATTTGTCTAGTGCACTTACCCAGTCAACAAAAACTAAATAAATAAAATAAAATCATCAATGGTGGTTGTAATAAAAAAGAAGGGGGAGTAAGAATCTGCTTTGATTTTAGGAAACTTAATCAAATGTCCCTGTTTGACAGCTGTCCTATGCCCAGGATAGATGATTTGGTGGACAGATTGGGAAATGCCAAGTACATTAGTACCTTCAATCTCACCAAGGGTTACTGGCAAATTCCTGTAGCTAAAGAATCCAGAAACAAAACTGCATTTTTCCACTCCAGTTGGCTTCTACCAGTTCACCACCATGCCGTTTGGTTTACACCATGCAACTGCTACATTCCAGCGGTACATGGATGTAATTTTATCCCCTCACACTGGTTATTGTACTACGTACAGTACCTGGATGATGTCGTGGTGCACAGTCCAGACTGGAAAAGCCACCTGGAACACATACAAGCAGTTATCCAATCTATCAAAAATGCAGGTCTGACCATTAATCCTACCAAGTGCACATTAGGCATGCAGAAAACCAGATATTTGAGTTATATTTTGGGAAATGGAGAAGTAAAGCCAGAGATTTCTAAGACAGAAGCCATAACTAACAGTCCTGTCCTTAAAACAAAGAAACATGTCCGATCATTTTAGGTCTGGCTGGTTACTACAAGAGATTTCTCCCCAACTTTGCCCAGTTAGCTATTCCCCTCAATGAGCGCATGAAAAAACAGCACCCAAATAATGTGACATGTTCCACAGGGTATGCTGAAGCTTTTCAGG
The DNA here is from genome assembly GCA_016271365.2 of Neoceratodus forsteri. Classification (NCBI taxonomy): domain Eukaryota; kingdom Metazoa; phylum Chordata; order Ceratodontiformes; family Ceratodontidae; genus Neoceratodus; species Neoceratodus forsteri. Next base: position 140,469,011 of record JADMNL010000024.1, read on the forward strand.
CCATCAAGGCTGCATTATGTTCAGTCCCTGTTTTAAGAAGTTCAAACTTTGAGAAACAATTTTTGTTATAGCGAGATGTATCAGAGGTAGGCCTATGTGCAGTCCTGAGTCAGAATATAGATGGGAAAGAACATCGCAGTCTATGTAGTAAACTACAAGGCAGAGAGAAAAAGTACTCCGCTATTGAAAAATAATATCTTACTGTGAAATGTGCAATGGAGTCCCTTAAGTTGTATCTGCTAGGAGCTGACTTTGTACTTAAAACAGATCACACTCCTCTCTGCTGGTTTAATCAAATGAAGTATAAACATTCCTGAAACACAAGGTGCACCTGGCATTACAGCCATTTAAATTCAAAGTGATGCATAAATCTGGAAAAGAGAACGTCAATGCTGATTTTCTGTCAAACTATGGTTCACAAATTGAGAATTCAGAAGGCTGAAAAAAACGTGTGTGCTTAATTGAAATGTTTGCTGTAATAGGTCACATGAAAAAGGGATACCGCATGTGCAAAGAACTGTAAATGTTATAAGGTAATGTTAAAGAGCAACTGTCATGCTCAATTGTAAATCACCCCCCAAGAAACACAAATGTCCCTTACCTGCCCCCAAATTAAATCCTGTAAAACTTTCTTTTTAAAAACGTCCCCAGTTTGGAAGGGAAGGGATCTTATTTTTGCTCCGTGGAGCTCAGACACGCCGATCCCTTCCACTTCCTGGTACCTGTGCCTCGACTGATCCTCCCCCGATCCGCCCCCGCGCTACCACGTTTTGTGACATCACTGTTTGAGTAGTGCGGGCGGTGTCCATCGACTAGATGGGCTGTTTAAAAGACAAATTTTGATAGTTTAGATGTCGAATACATCATGGCCACTGCTCAACAAGCTGAAGCTATGGCCAATGTATTCCGACTGGCCATCTAAACTATCAAAATTTATCTTTTTAAAACAGCCCCATTCAAGTCAATGGACGCTCGCGGATCGGGGGAGGATCAGTTTGTGTTTCTTGGGGGCACCAGGTGGAAAGTTGCTCTTTAAAAGAGAAATAAAAGAAGGTTTTGGAAACCTGTGTTAAAAAGAGAAAAAAAGCAACAGGTTACCTCCTAAAGAGGGGGGAATGTGACAGGGTTGGGTAAGACCCTGCCCTATTTGTTTGGTAGAGAAAGTTAAAAGCAAGGATCTGTTCTATTCGCTCCTATTTTGTCACTTGTCTGTTTCTTTCCTGTCTCACTGTGCACCAAAATGTCCTGGTGACACCTAGGAATGGGCCACTCTGATGGTCCCACAGCTTCCTCCCGTTTTCCCCTTACATCATTTGCTGTTTCTATTCGTTCTTTCTTCCCCTGCTTTTCTGTGGTTAAAACAATGTACAGTATATGAATCTGTATATGAAACAGGGATCTCTTGGTTTGTAAATGTACTGTATATAACTATATTGTTGAAACACATGCAGAAAGCTATTTGGGTTTCTTTTAAAAATGGCAATCTGTAACACAATGGTTAACCTGAGCTGTATTTTGACCTTCACAAGCGTTTTTTTTGTAGAATTATTAACAAGAAATTAGCTTTGGGAAAAATAACTAATAAGTCACAACAGGGTGTGCATTATTAGAGATTTAATATACAGTCAGATGACACCTCTTGGCCAATGACATTTCTATATTTTTTTCTTGCCATTTTATAACATATATTAATTGGTTGCACCTGTTAAAAGATGAATGTACTCTTCAGGCAGTCACAAGAAGATCAATAAAAAAAGTCTTATTGTATTTTGTGAAAAACAGGAGATGCAACTTACAAGAACATGATGCAGAGGTTTAAATGCCAGGCAACTACATCTCATATAAAGAGAGCAATGTTTTGTTTGGAGCAAGAAAGACTGAGATTTTAGAGAGAGACTCAGAGGAAGGATTTGTGTTTGTACTGCCTTTCTACAGAGCTAACCTATACATTTTTATTTTTTATTTTATTGTTACTGATAATGCTAAAATGTTACTTGTTAATTTTATAACTTCTCCTGGTTTTCCTATGCTTCCTTACCCCACCGCCTTGCATAGTTGCTCCACTAGCTACTGGTCAGCGAGGCTGACCCTGGAGTAAACGTTACAATCTCATGGATGAACACTACACAAAATAGAGAGCCATGCCAACACATGGTGCCAAATCCAGGGAGTCCATTTATCATTAAACAAACAGCAAAATGGGTCATACACAGCGAAAGCCATAATAAGGCTTTGAAAATAAAAACAGTGTAAGCAACTCACAGCAGCACCACATAATGAACAATCTGGTATTAGGGACTACCAGACAAGCTGGAAGATGGACTATTATTTTTATTGAAAACACTTTTTAAAATAATTTATTTCTCTTTATATTTATTTTTTTCTTTATATTTCTTTATATTCTATTTCTTTTGGCAAGGGGATCCATTTAAGACCAAACCCAACGAAGACCAAAAATCTTGGATTTTAAGAGAATGGACTTCAGAAAGACTGGCAAAGTGATCAGGAGCCACTTGGCAGACATCAGAGCAAATATGTGGGTGGAGCAAAGTTGGTCCATCATTAAGGAAGGAATACTGGTTGCCACAGAGGAGTGCATTAGGCTCAGGGGGAAGAACACAAGGGTTCAGTTCTGAGGTCGCCCAGGCAGTAAGGGAAAAGAAGTTAGCCTACTGAAGATTCAGAAAGACCAAGGAGAGAAGTGGATAGGGAAAATTACCTAAGGTTGGCTAGTGAGGCAAGTAAGGAAGTCCGGCGAGCTAAGGCACAGAAGGAGCTACAGATAGCTGAAGGAATTAAGAAGGGGAAGTAGGCCTTCTTTCACTATATAAGTGAGAAGAGGGACAAGAAGGATGGGATTGTTAGGCTTAAGAAAGGGGAGGAGTGGGTGGAGAATAACAAGGGAAAAGCAGAGATACTAAATGAATACTTCTGTTCTGTCTTCACCAGGGAGAAGGATGGACCAGTGCCTTCAGGAGGGAGAAGAGGAGCAGGGGGAAGGGAACACAGATGTAGTGACAGAGGAGGATAGCGTGAGGAAGGACCTGCTAGCATTGATGGTAGACAAATCACCAGGCCCGGACAGAGTACATCCATGGGTACTATGGGAATTGGCTGAGGAGCTGGCAGGGCCACTGGCAGACTATTTAATAGTTCACTGGAGTCAGACATGGTACCGCAGAACTGGAGAACAGCACATGTGGTGCCCCTCCACAAAAGCGGTCCCAAGGATGACCCAGGGAATTACAGACCGGTCAGTCTGACCTCAATTGTGTGCAGACTCATGGAGACCATACTTAAGGAAAGGTCAGTAAATTATCTAAAGGAGCATGGTCCCAGGATGTGAGACAGCATGGGTTCATTGGGGGTAGTGTCAAACAAATCTGACTGACTTCTTTGACTGGGTCATTAAGACAGTAGACAGGGTCCAGGCGGCAGACATCCTCTATCTGGATTTTAGCAGGGCCTTTGACTCTGTACCCCACAAGAGTATAGTGCAGTATAGTGCAGTGGTTTAAGGCTCTGAGCTGCAAATCTGGAGACCTGGGTTTGAATCCCACAGCCCTCACTTGAATATTGTGTGACCCTGAACAAGTCACTTAACTTCCCTGTGCTCCCAGGTCGCACCTGTAAACAAGCTTTCAGCTCAGTGTGCTACTCCTGGTTAAACAATTGAAAACAAACACATGGTTGATTAGGAAATTGGTGGATGTCGGGGTTGGGGATAAGATGGCCAGATGAGTAGAAAACTGGCTGAGGGACAAAACCCAGAGGGTGGTTGTGGAGGGAGAGTTATCTGGCACCAGAGTGGTCACCAGTGGGGTCCCACAGGGCTCGGTGCTGGGGCCAATGTTGTCAATGTCTTCATCAGTGACATTGGGGATGGCATTAAGGGCAAAATGTGCCTATTCGCAGATGACACCAAGCTCTACAGGACAGTGGACACAGCTGAAGGGATACAGGACCTACAGAATGATCTGGAAAAGCTGAGGAGGTGGTCTGGGATCTGGTAGCTTGGCTTCAATGCCAAGAAATGCAGCTATGCACTTTGGAGCCAATAATCCCAGGACAGAATACTACCTGAGTGGAGTCCAGGTATCTGCATCAGAGGAGGAGGAGGAGAAGGACCTGGGAGTGATGATCACTAATGACTTGAAGCACTCCATGCAGTGCAAGAAAGGAGCAGCAAGGGCAAACAGGATGATGGGATGCATATCTAGGGGGATGAGTAGTAGGAGAGAAGAGATTAAACTGCCCTTGTACAGGTCACTGGGGAGACCACATCTAGAGTATGGAGTTCAGTACTGGTGCCCACACCTCAAAAAGGACATTAACTTGCTGAAGAAGGTTCAGAGGAGGGCTACAAAGATCATAGCGGGTCAGCAGGGTAAGGCATACAAGGAGAGGTTGAGGGCACTGAACATGTACTCCCTGGAGAACAGGAGGGGGGGGGACATGATTAGGACCTTCAAGTACTTGAAAGGGATAAATAAGGTGCATAAGGAGGGTCTCTTTAAGCTGAGTGGCAACCATAACATGAGGAAGCACACTCTTAAACTGGGGGGGAGGTTTAGGAGAGAGGTCAGGAAGCACTTCTTTACTGAGTGGGTGGTGGACACTTGGAATGCACTGCGGAAGAGGTGGTCTCATTGAAGACAGTGGACAACTTCAAGAGAGGCTGGGATAGGCATAGGGGAAACTAAGGATCATGGGTAAGGAGGATGGGAAGAGTGAGGGGGCAGGGACAGTAACTCAAGCTGTGGCTCCTCCAATATGAGCAGACTAGACAGACCAAATGGCCTTCTTCTGCTGGCTTCTTCGTATGTTTGTATGTTCATTTTATAAGCACAATAAGATATTCCAGGTCAGGGGTTATTATGGGATAAACACCCCGCAGGTGCTGAAGGCAGTTGGCACAAGCACTTCGGAACTCACTAGATACCTGGGTGGGTGTTTATCCCATGACAACTACCTCCCCATCATGTCTTACTGCTTACTTATCCTTGTGTCACCGGTGTCTGTCTCAGTAAGAATTGGGAATGAGTGTGGCAGCTGTGCCATAACAGTTTGCAAGGGGACAAGTGGCAGGGTGTAACATCATTATACCACTAGACATGGGAGTCACCCTTAGCTAAGCCCACCCCCTTTGGGGAGTAGTCCACTGGGAGGTCAGGCTCCCTGCTAGGTCTACTATGACTAAAACGGTTAACCTTTGGATCCCTGAGGGGGCTGAGTCAGCTGGTCTGCCGCAGAGTTCTAAAGGGAAGGAGACAACTAGTTATAACTAGAGAGCTGGGTCAGTGTTTGGGAGATGGTAAGAGTCAGGATCTGTGGCAACTGGGACCCGGGGAAGAGATGACTGCCTCTCCCAGCCCTTACTAAAGTGTGTGGCAATCCACACAGGTCCCCAGAAGCATAGCCAGAAGCTGTGTAATTAATTTAGTCCTGAACCCTCTGCACCACAGGGGTCAATGCTTGGGAGAAGGAGAGAGGCCGCCGCTGTGGCAACTGGGACCCCTAGGGGGTGAAGGCCTCTCCCAGGCAATTCTAAATTGTGGGGCAACCTCCACAGATGTCCTGGTATCAGCACATGACAAATTGGTGGGGCATGTATGTAGATCCAAGGGTTCTGAGTTGGCTGTTATAAGCTCACATGGAGGTAGATGCTGTAAGGAAGTTAATTAGCATATGCGATTTGCGTATTTTTTACTAATGCGCATGCGCTAACGTGTATATATAAACCCTTGCTTGGCGGGCAGAAGCCTGCATTTTCTGCAGTTGTTTTAAGTGTGTTTTTCATACAGTAAACTTAAAACTGGGCTAGCAGAGGCTACAGAAGCTTGCACCAGGACTAAGAGCAAGAAGTGCAGAGCCAGAAAACCATGCTGGCTGAACAGAGAAATGTTGGAGGGGGTGAGGGCGAAAACAGCTGCATACCAGAAGTTCAGGAGAATGAGGAAGGAAGAGGACAAGGAGGCTTATGTAAGTTGGTAGGATATGACCAAGCGAGTGAGAGTAGGCAAGGCCTCCAGGGAGCTGAGGTTAGCGCAGGGCATCAAGGGAGGGGAGAAGGACATTTTTTTAGATATGTCAGGGAAAAGAGGACGTGCAGAGACCATATAGTGAAGATAAAGTGGGGAAGGGAGTGGGTGGAAAAGGGAGAGGAACAAGCAGAAGCATTAAATTGATACTTTTGCTCCACTTTCACAAAGGAGAAGGAAGGTTCACTACCACCATGGACTGGGAGGGTGGGGTGAGGGAGGAGATGACAGACGGAATAATCGAGGGGAGTAGAGTACTACAGGGTCTGAGGACATTATGGGTGGACAAGGCACCAGGTCCTGATGGCATCCACCCCAGGGTGCTGAGGTAGATGGTGGAGGTGTTGGACGAGCCGCTGGAGGACCTGTTCAGCACCTCCCTGGACATGGGATGGGTGCCTCAGGACTGGAGGGTGGCCCATGTGGTACCCATACAGAAGAGTGGCCCTAGGGACAAGCCAGGAAATTATCGGCCTGTCAGTCTCACTTCCATAATGGGTAAACTTATGGACACAATACTGAAGGAGAGGCTGGTGTCATTCCTCGAGGGTAATGACCTCCAGGATGGGCGGCAGTACAGGTTTGTCTCGGCGAGGTCTTGTCAGGCCAATATAATAGACTGTTATGACTGGGTAACAAGAGAGCTTGATGTCATGCTGTAGATGTCTTGTACTTGGACTTCAGCAAGGCCTTCGATTCAGTGCCTCGTTGGAGGCTGGGAGTGAAGCTGAATGCTGCGGGGGTGGGGACGAATCTGACAAACTGGATAAGGAACTGGCTGCAGGGGAGGCTGCAATGGGTGGTGGTGGGGGGGAGCTCTCGACACTTAGACCGGTGACGAGCAGTGTGCCGCAGGGCTTGGTGCTGGGCCCAGTGCTATTTGGGCTCTTTATCTCAGATACTGCACACAGAGTTAGGAGCAGGGTTAGTCTGTTCACAGGTGATACCAAAATGGGGGCAGTGGTGGATGAAGAGGATGGATGGAAACAACTACAAGGGGACCTAACCAAACTGGAGGTATGGTCGGAGAAGTGGCAGCTGGGATTCAATGCGAAAAAGTGCAAGGTTATGCACTTTGGGGCAAAGAACCCAAGGAGGGACTACTGGTTGGGAGGGATGAGGCTGGGGAACACTGAGGAAGAGAAGGACCTAGGGGTGTTGGTAACAGGGAGCATGAACAACTCTGCCCAATGCAGGAAAGCAGCAGCTAATGAGAACAGGATGCTGGGCTGTATCGCAAGGGGTTTCTCATCCAGGCACAGGCACAGGGAGGTGATCCTGCCCCTCTATAGTTCTTTGGTCAGGCCACACTTGGAGTACTGTGTGCAGTACTGGCGGCAGTATCTGAAGAGGGATATTAATTTACTGGAAGGTGTGCAACAGAGGGCAACAAAAATGTTACAGGGGATGGAGGGCAAGGCCTACGAGGACAGGCTGAATGAGCTGAATATGTACACGGAGGAGAAGAGAGGAGGGATGGGGAGGAGATATGATTGAAATGTTCAAGTATTTGAGGGGTTAAACAAAGCTAGCACTAAAGGGGTGTTTAAACTGAGGAAGGGTATGGACACGAGGGGGCACGGACTAAGATTGGAGGGTGGAAGATTTAGGAGGGAGATGAGGAAGCACTACTTCACAGAGAGGGTGATGTCTAAATTGAACGCTCTACCAGAGGGGTGGTATCATGTAAGACAGTAGAAAGTTTTAATAAGGCGTGGGACAGAGCACGAGGGAGGGTCTGGGTGGAGGGGACTGAGGCCATCATGGGAATGACAGATGGGGAAGGGGTTGGAACAGCTGCAATCCAGGGGGCTAGCTGCACACTTGGGCAGACATTGATAGACCAGGTGGCCTGTTTCTGCTGGCAGATTCGTATGTTCGTATGTACCAGCTTAGTCCACGTTGGTGTCTGTGTTATTATTACAGATGCACAGGAACCCAGTCCAGGGCTACCGTAGACACTTTGTTGGGGGACAGTTGGTGAGGGGTACCAGGTCTAGGGGAGGAAGGACAGATGGAGTCCCCAGACAGCTCCTGAAAGCACAGTGCCTCTTGCTCTGTTGGTTTGCCTTGCTTCATTGGAAATGTCTGGGAGTACAGTCTAATATAAAGTGCCCTTCACTGATGCCTCGGGGGTGTTGGAGAAAGCAAAGATTATTTGAGGGACCCGCTGTCAAAAGTACCCCTGAGAAACGTCAGTCACTATTTATCTGCCTGTGAACACTGCAGTTCTGCCCTGAGAGGGCTGGATTACTAGCTGCATTGTTAAAATGAATGGAGACTTTGTGCCTGTACCCATTTGGGCTGTACATAGCCCTGAATTTACATCTTGACTTAGTAAATTGCTTGGGAGAATGACCTCCTGGTTCAGGGCACCTAAATGTTTCCCCCCATGGGACTAGAACTAAGAGAAATGGACTTTTGACAAAAATCCCTGTGGTTTAAGATTTTTGTCAGCTAATAATATGCTCATGTGCTCCATTTAGTGAAAGGATCCTGATTTGACATTAATCAAGTTATGGACCTTCTGCTACAGCTGGGGAGAGTTTGTTTGCTAACCTTCTTTTCTGGCAGCCCTGCACTAGCTCTGACAGCGTCTGAGCACCTGGGAGGTCACTCTATCCCCGAAGGTCAAGTAGGCACTATGGTGGTTTGTACACTCCCCTCCCCAGAGATTTCCATCTTTATACCCCTAGACTCTAGGAGAGGGCTACATGGGCATATATCAAATTGGCTAGCATGCCAAGGGGGGGGGGATATTGCACAGGAATGCACGGATTCTAAACGGTAAAGCTGGGAAGCCCCCACCACCCCTCCCAAACAGGATTACAAGGTTCTGGAGTCTGTGATGGAAATGTAAGGGATTCCAACAACTTCGAAGCTTTGGAGACTCAACGCCTAATAGAGAGAGAGGGACGGGGAGGGATGGGGAGAGAGAGAGAAGAGGGGGGAGAGAGAGAAAGACAGACAGAGAGAGAGAGAGACAGACGAGAGAGAGAGAGAGAGAGACAACAAATGACAACCTGACCACTGCAGGCACTTCAGATATAACAGCTGCCATTCAGGTTTAAGACTTTAATAACTATTCCCTCTTCCAATAAAAAACTGCAAAACAAAATAAAGTGATAATCTGCAGAGAACGACAGGGCAAGTGGCAGCCCCTCCGGCTAATAAGCAACTGTTATCAGCTTAGAGTCTGGGAGCTGTCACACTGCATGAAATCACAACCTGCAGAGGTACAGTCACACAGATATACAGAGACAGAGAGTGCTGAAAGCTTCCCAAGCCAGTGACAGCTCTGCAGACCGTCATTCTCAACAGTCCCTGATTACGAGGGATGTCTCTCATTTTACTCCTCACAATTACTCCGTCCCTCATGGAAAAGTTGCTGCACACACAGCGAATGTGCTGTAAATTCAGATTTTAAAGCAGAAATTCATAATATTCAAAGATGCTAAGTCAAAAATAAACTTTGAACAAGTAACCACAATGTTTTCCACTGGATGCTAAGCTTGTAACTCTACGTTTGAGAATGTGTCTCTCATTATGAGGGTTAGTGTCCCTCACTGTTCCTCATTTTGATTGTTCCTGTCCCTCATTTCAGTGACAAGTTTAACAGGTATAGTAGACATTCAGGATGAAACTCATCAGAGCCGCTCTCAGTTCACTGCTACAAAGTCCTCCCCCAACCCCCCACCACCGCCAAATAATTACACAAGTACTTTCTCACTCTCACCTCTCCCTCAGTCTGCAGCAGCACTATATCCCTGGTCCCAGCAGCACGTCTTAGTGTTTACAGAGACTGCCTACCTCTTTAACAGACTAAGGACACAGAGTGATAAAAGCAAAGAAAGTCACAATACAGCACTGTTTACTTTAACAGTTAGTGGCCCCATCTGGTGTGGATGCCTCACTGCATCTGATTCCAGGAACAGCCTTTAGAAATAAAATGTTACATATTGCATTTGACACATTTATTTATTTAACTGAGCACAATGTTTTATTGTGCAGTGGTTGACAAAATAGAAACAATGACATAAAAAATAAGCATTTGTCAATGCCGAATGTTGTCTCACTGGCATTGGCATTGGTAGTGCCAGAGTTAGAGACGCATAATAGGAATGGCAGTGAGTATTGAAGTGACGCCAACCCCAACCCCACCCTGTAGAGACCGACAGGCATTGGGGTGTGCCTTTGCGTCATCAGCTATAACACTCATGCCATTGTACCTCACCCTACCCTGTAGACACTGACAAGTGTTGTGGTGTGCTTTGGGGTCTTTGGGCGTTATACTTACCCCATTCCATAAGGAAATAAGTTGAGGTGGGTGTAGTATAGGAGAATGGGGTGAACTTTGTGGCCGAACAGTGCAAGGCACACCACGATGCCTGTCACTGGCTGCAGGGTGGGGTGGGGGTGGAATGGCATGAGCATTAAAGCCGATGATCCCAAGTCACACCCCTGACGCCTGTCAGTCTGTACAGGGTGGGGTGCTACAGTTGGAAACCCTAACACCATAGGCGTGTGTTGGTATTTTCACTCCAAATTTTCAGCTTTTTGAGATCCCACCTCATGAAAAGCGGCACAATCAGTTTATTAACTGAAATGTGGTTTTCCACTGCGGCTATGCCATTTGGCGACACAGAGACGAAAACACATTTTGGGAAGGATGTAGAAAATGACAACTGTACTGTTCATGAGGAGGCATAAAAAAATTACAACTTTGAAAATCTGGAGTGAAAATATGAAAAATTGGTGAAGTCATGAGCATGCATAGAAACTGCGCAACACATGTCTATAACCCAATTATGTTTGGTAGTTTGTTAACTACATTTTTAACATAGGCATTTTGAGACCTCTCCTCGTGAACAGTGGCGCTGTGATTTTGTGAATCTGTCCCAAAAGTTGATTTCCCACAGCGACCACGCCATTGTGCACCACAGGTGCGGAAACCCATTTGGGGCAGGATGTGAAAAATGACAGCTGTACTGTTCATAAGGAGATGTGAAAAAATGCCATTGCTGAAAATCTGGCATGGAAATATTGCAAATTTGCGAAGTTACAATGGTGTGTGGAAACTGAGCAACGCACACTTGTAACACAGTAATTTTATGGAGTTTCGGCATCAAATTTTCAACATAGGCATTTTAGGACCTCTGCTCATGAACAGTGTCACGGTCATTTCCGAAAACTGTCCCGGAAACTGGTTTCGCACAGCGGCCATGCTATTCTATGCCAGACGTGAGAAAACACATTTCATCCAGGATATGTAAAATGACAGTTGCATTGTTCATCAGGAGGTGTGGAAAAAATGCCAATTTTGAAAATCTGGATTGAAAATATTACAAATTCACAAAGTTATGAGCGTGCGTGGAAACAGCTCAATGCACGCTCGTAAAACAGCCATTTTGGGGATTTTTTCACCAAATTTGCAACATAGGCTTTTTGAGAGCCCTTCTCATGGACAGTGGCACTGTTGTTTCGTTACTCGATCCCGAAAGGTGATTCCGCGCAGTGACCGTGAAATCACCTTTCGGGACCAAATAATGCCATGACAGTGACTGAATTCATGAGAAGGGGTCCCAATAACCCCATTTTTAAAATCTGGTGCAAAAAGTCAAAAAAATGCCCGAGATATGCACCAAAGTTGAAAAAACCCTATTTATGCCATTATATATCTTATCGGCATTTCTTCAGTTCGCAGTCAGCTTTGAAGAGTGAAGACGTGTTCCCGGTCCACCAAAGATCGTCGCGCCAGACTCCAGAGGTAAGTATGGGGTGAGGGGGGATGTGGGGAGGCAGGGTGCGCAGAGGGTGGGTGCGGGTTGCGGGGAGAGCAGGGAGACAGTGAGGGACCGCTTTTACAGGGTTAAAAGAAAAAAGCATTATGTGATGGTTTTATTTTCTGGGAATTGCCATGCTGGGGTGGGCTCCCAGCATGCCACCCAAGTGTTTTGGGGGATGCTGTAGCTGATGGGGATTAGGCACCCCATAAGTCACACAATGAAAGGGGGCAAGAGCTGAGGATTAGGCACCCCTGGCACATAACAAATGGGGTGCATTATGCCGACAGGGAGTGGGTCCCCCGTTGGCACATACATTGGGGCAGGGCATGCCAATGGGGGATTGGGCACCCCCGAAGTCAGCATTATGGCAGGCAGTGTGACGCCATTTTAAATGTTTTTTCTCACTAGGAAAAGCACATCGGGAGGTTCACTGCATATAACGAGCTTTGCTCACCACATTATGTATGCATTGTGTGGCGCCGGCATACAGGCTGATTGGGCATTGAGGGACGCACATACTGATGCGTACCCTGCATTTACCCAATAGTGAACCGCCTTCAAATCTGCTATCACCTCAATATGTTGGCTGCGGATGCACGAGCCAACATAAAAATGGATGGAGAGTTTTTGTTTTTATTTCTGTGACCCCTGGGATGCCATGCCTGGCTTCACACCCCTGCCTGGTAACTGTACAGGGCCCACCTGGTTGAGGGGGTTCAGTTCATTCTTTCTCTTGCAGTAGTGGGGTTTATCCCAAAAGAAATAGCATTGTGCCTCCACCCAGAGAGAATAAGTGGGACAGATGTTGTGTGTAGTACCACCTCCTGGGATGCAGTACCTACCCACCTCTCTACACTGGACTGGACCACTCCCTCAGGACCACTAAGACAGTTGTTACCTTCACCTATAAATACTTCAATCAGGTTATGCAAACTGGGTGTACTGTACACACAGAAGTACAATTCAGCCAATTGGCAGTGCTTTTATTTAAGAACACAGGCCTGGCAGCTGGGAGAAAAAGGGTTAAGCAGTTGCAAGTCACCTTGAGCACTCCCCACCCTATAGCAATACTCCCTAAGTGCCACTGTACTGTGGGTCACCACCACCCTCTCAGATCCTGCACACTATATGAAGCACCCACCCAATCAAGGGGCACACACAGAGGGATGATACTTCACAGGGTGCAGCAACGCTTCAGCTGGTACCAGTAGTAAAACTACAATTTCAAGTATGACACAATAATCAATGACTCTGGGTACCCAGGAATTATACTAGAGTCCTGGTGTAGGGCTGGTAGCTATGTTACCTAGATTCTGTTGGTGGTGCACTTGATGAAGACCAGCAAGCTTGCACATTATCCCCCAAAACAGACCATAGTGTGCTAGCACAGTTTAAAGGACATGAAATCCAAAGGGAAAATACTTGTAAACCAAATGCAGTAATGGTAATCCAAAATTCAAAAAGTACAAAATACCCCAGCCGTCAACACCAGCAGCTGAAATTTAATGCCAAGAAGTGCGCTGTAATGCACTTGGGTGGTAGGAACAGAAGAGCAAGGTACGCCCTAGGTGGGGAGGAAATCAAAGTAACAGAACAGAAGAGGGATCTGGGGATCATAGTCTCCTCAAACCATAATGTAGGAATCCAATATAGCAGGGTGATGGGAAAGGCCAGTGGAATGTTGGCATGCATAGGTAGGGGCAATACTAGCAGAAGGAGGGAGGTAGACTCTTTTGGGCACATATAAATGGGCTAATAAAGGTGAGCGGCAAGACCGTACACTGCCCCATTGAGATAAACGGTCAACTAACAGACGATGACACTAGCATTGCTATGGCTCTCAACCACCAGTTCACAAACCTGGACCAGTTCAAAGCGGGACTGCCACTCCTCCTCCCAGTCTCGAATGAACCCCCTTCCCACAAATTGGACCACCCGACCTTCCACATCAGGCTAGTAAAACCCAACAAAGTTCTCCCATTATTAAAGTCCCTCAAAACATCTGGATCTGTGGGACCAGATGGAATCCACCCCCGAATACTAAAGGAAGGGGCCCAAGCACTCACCAGGCCCCTAACCTGGCTCCTCAATTGATCCCTTATTGAAGGTGCCATCCCTGAACAATGGAAACTGGCTCATGTAGTCCCTGTCCACAAGGGAGGCTTGAGGGAGTCAACCAACAACTACAGGCCAATCTCCCTACTCTTTAGCCTTGCTAAGCTACAAGAGAGATTGATATACGGACAACTCCGTGACTACCTAGAGCTCCATCAATTACTAGCTCCCTCCCAGCATGGATTCTGAACCAATCATGGGACTGACACTGTGCTTATCAAGTTCTCCACAGATGTTCTCAGAGAACTGGACAAGGGGAACCCCACTGGGACAGTCTTCATAGATCTATCCAAGGTATTTGACCTTGTCAACCATAACCTGCTGCTTTCCAAACTGAACCATGTTGGGCTAGACACCCACTCCCTGTCTTGGTTCAACAGCTACCTCACCGGGAGATCACAGAGGGTAAAATGGAAAGACTCCTTGTCGGAGCTTCTCCCATTAACAGAGGGGGTGCCCCAAGGGTCTATCCTTGTCCTCCTTCTCTTCTCTCTCTCTTCAGCAATGATCTCAGTAAACACTGTGGGGGGGGAGCTCGGTGGTACAGTATGCAGATGATGCAGTTATCTACTGCCCCTCCTCTAATCTGGGAGATCTCAGTTCCAGACTTCTGGATGACCTGAGATCCCTAGAGCAATAGCTTGTCAGCAATAGAATGATCATAAATTCTAACAAGACCAAGGCCATGCTGTTAGGCCCAAGAACCCTCGGTCGTGATAGAAGCCAACACCGCGACTGACGACTGCATCAGGCAAAGGGCTAGAGGTGGTCGAATCAATAAAATACCTTGGCCTTACCCTGGACCAGGGCTTCACCCTCAAGGAACACGTAGACCAGGTAACCAAAAATATTCATGCCAAACTTGGGACCCTGTACAGGTTGAAAGACCAGCTGATACCAGCGGCAAGGGCCTCCATCGCCACTAGTGTCCTACTCCCGACCATTACCTATGTGACCCCGGTGGTTCAGGGAGCAGCCAGACAAGAGATGAACAGACTACAAGTTCTCTATCATAAGGTGGCTCGCTTCGCCACACTATCTGGCCCCAGGACCCACCACTGTGACACATTGTCCCAACTAAACTGGCCCTCCTGGGACTCCCGGCTCCAGTACCCCCTACTCTGCCATACCTTTAAATTACTCAGCCCCTCCCCTCCTCCCAGCCTCACTGGGCTTATTGCCCCAAAGAGTAACCCTAGGCTCCTCCGCACGATGGACCGGACGCTCCTCGCAGTGCCCAGGGTTAAAACCAAGGTGGGTGGCAAGTCATTCACCCTCACTGCCCCCATACTATGGAACTCCCTGCCCCAGGTGTCCAGGAAGCTACTTCTACCAACACCTTCTGCACAAGGCTGAAGGCTCATGATGGCCACCTCAAGTGCAGTGCTAAAGAAAGGGCTACTAGCGTAACCCTAATTCATCACAGCACAACATGCACAGGGGCCTTCCCCTGCCCCCACCCCCCAGGGAAATACCTACAATGACTACACCAACCTATATGGCCTACCCAGCATATGTAGCCAGCTGAAATGCAACTACGTATCACCCCGTGTTATGTTTCGATGTGTCTTATATAATGTACTCTTGCTGTATACTATACCATGTGAAATACCATGTAATCCCCGGGTCGCCCCTGAAAAAGGACCTTCGGGGCCCAGTGGGCTTACCCAGTTATCAAAATTTAATAAATAATAAATAAATAATGTCCTTTTACAAAGCCGTGGTGAGGCCGCACCTGGAATATGGGGTTCAGTTCTGGAAGCCACATCTCCACAAGGATAAAGATGTGTTGGAAAGGGTTCAGAGAAGAGCAACCAAGATGGTGCAGGGTATGCAGGGAAAATCATACGAGCAGAGGTGCAAGGAGCTGGATCTGTGCACACTGGAGACAAAGAGGGAAAAGGGAGACATAATTGAAACTTTTAAATATGTAAAGCGGCTCAATAAAGTGGGAGAAGAGGGTTTTCTTAAGAGGAAGGAGGGGGTCAGAACTAGAGGCCACAGCCTCAGACTGCAAGGAAAAAGATACGGGGCAATGTGAGAGAGCATTTCTTCATGGAGAGGGTGGTGGAGCCCTGGAACAGACTACCAGATGGAGTGGTGGGGGCTAAATTGGTGGAAGAATTCAAGAAGACATGGGACAAGATTATGGGGCTGAGTGTCAGGGGGAGGGTTGGGGCTCGCAGAGAGGGGGAGGTGTAGGGGGAAACAAAGGGCAGGCTATGATCCTTTTCTGCCATCAAGCTTCTATGATTCTATGACTCAGTGACCCCATGGATGCAGAAGTTCAGCTGAGGCAGGGGCCAACACAGCAACAGGGTGAGCAGCAGTCAGGAACAGGGCCAAGTTGCCTGGGATGAATCACTTCAGATTCCCTCAGACATTCTGCAGCAGCACAGCTCTTCTGGCTCACACATCTCAGGAAACAGCTTTTCTGGCTCAGCTCTTAGTAACAGGAGCACTACGGAGCAACTTTCTCGTTCCCAAGGAGCCCAGACCCCAGCAGCAACCCTAGCAGTCCAACTCCCCTCCAGATTGAGAGTACCCACATACTCGGGGTGCATACCCCGTGGCCCCCTGTTCCTGATCCACCCCACTAGATAAGGGGTAGCAGGCTCCAGAGCAGCCTCGGTAAGATACAGGTCTCTGTCTCCACGTGGTACTGCTCAGCAGCTTCGGTATGCAGCAATGGCCCATAGGCTCCAACACTCAGCAATTTCTTCCCACAGGGAGCTCATCTGGCACAGTTTCTGAACAATATAAGCCCAGGATAAGGCTCATAGTGAGCTTACTGAATGAACCCTGGTGAGGGATCACAGGATTGTTGGCCTGGCTAGACATCTCACGTGGTCTCATCAGCAGCAGGTCTGAAAACCTTAATGGTCCCCTCAGACTGTCCCAGACTCCTCAATAGCCCAGAAACTTCTTTCCCTCCATTCAGTGTCTTATTGGACAGGCAGAGCTGTCCATCAGTCTTTCTGCCCTGTCCTGCCCTCTGATTGGCCCTCTTAGCCCCCCAATTCATGTGTGAGGGTCCCTGATTGCATTATCCTCCCAAAATGGGTGGGGCTGGGGCAGCTGTAGTAATATGAAACTAAGAGCTGCACAATTGGGCAGACTTGATAGACCTGTAGGCCTTTTTCTGTTGGCAATTTTGTACGTACTTATGTAATCCCTTGTGGTGCTCTCAAGCCTTCTGATTGATTAGCTGGTGGGGTCAAAGGGCACAAAAATGGTTGACCCCATGTTTTTTGATGGCGCATGTGCTCCAGCATCTTTTATTTTATTTAATTCTGTACACTTCAGTTTTTATTCTGCCCCCCCCCAGGTACTTGCAGCCCCTCCTGGGTTGATGTCCAGTTGCATTTGTGGGTTGTGGGATCAGTGAGTCTTGTATCAGGGTTAAGAGGAGAGAGAGCACTAGGAAGAAACCCTGTACAGCATATGCATGCTTTCTGTCTCCTTCAGTCTTCCTGCTATTGGCGGCAGTCTACAACCAACTGCATGGAGCACTCTCGGTCCCCACTGCCAAATCAGGGAACCAGACCAAAGGGAATGCAGCAGTTGCATAAGAAGAAGGTGCAGGAGGCACGGAAGATTCATGTGTGTGTGTCTCTCTCTCTCTCACACACACACACAGACATGTGCAGTCAAGCAAGAGAGAGCCAGCAGCAGTGCAGGACCTCAGGAGGGCAGCAGCAGTAGTCCAGGTAAGCTACCTCCTGAGGAGGAGGTTACTTTTTTATGTTTGCTTGCACGCATGTGCAAGAAACATAGTGCCATCATCGGAGATTTCGGAGGTGTGTCACCCTCCTCCAATTCAGTCAGTGTGTTGGCAGCGCGTTTCAGAAGTCATCGCATTCTGGAGCCGTCTATGACACGCCCAAAATGCAGTGGCATTACAGTTGAAAGGGGAGCCACGCCGAGTGAGCAGCGATAAGATAAGACTGCTCACGCCGCAGCCCCCCCACAGACAGAAGCCCACGCAGGCGCACGCCCCCACACGCACGCACTCATAGCCGACGGGTGCCCAATCCCCGCTCCAGCCGTGCTGTGTCTCCCCCGCCTCCCCCAACCTCCTGAAATGCCACGCTGGGTGCCCACCCCAGCGTGGGTAATCCTAGGCCGACGGGTGCCCAATCCCTCGCTGGCTGAACGCACCCAATCGGCCATGTGCCACGCTGAGCCCACCCCAGCGCGGCGAATCCTAGGACGAGGGTGCCCAATGCCCCGGCCGGCTGAACGCACTTCAACCATCCTTGTGCCATGCGGAGCCCACCCCAGCGTGGCAAACGTCCCACGTCGTCTCGTTTTGCTTTTTTTTTCCCCTGTAAAGAAAAAACGGTCCCATGTAGTCTCCCCGCCCTCCCACAACCCGCACTCACCCACTGCGCACCCAGCCTTCGCACACACCCCACCCCATACTTACCTCCGAGCTCGTGCGACTATCTTCGTGACCGGAACACGCTGCACTCTTCAAAGCTGACCGCGAACTGAGGAAATGCCGGTAAGCTGTATAATGGCTAGATAGGGGGTTTCAACTTGTTGCATATCTCTAGGCATTTTGGGATTTGCACCAATTAACATGGCGTGGGACCCCTTCGATTGATGTCACTGTCATGAAGATTGGCCCGAGGGTGATTGCAGTCACCGCGCAGTCACTGCGCCAAATCACCCTTCGGGCCTGAATAATGCCATGACAGTGACAGTGACATCATTCATGAGAAGGGGTCCCAAAAACCCCATGTTGAAAATTTGATGCCAAAATTCCAGAAAATGACTGTTTTACGAGCGTGTGTTGCACAGTTCCTACGCAGGCTCGTAAGTTCGCGAATTTTCAATATTTTCACTCCAGATTTTCAACATTGCCATTTTACCACACCTTCTTATGAGTAGTACAGTTGTCATTTTTCACATCTCACCCAAAATGTGTTTCTGCCCATGTAGCGCACAGTGGTGCAGTCGGTGTGCGAATTTAATGTACGGGACAAATTAAGAAAATCACAGTGACACTGTTCATGAGCAGAGGTCTTAAATGGCTATGTTGAAAATTTGGTGAAAAATTCCTCAAAATGACTGTTTTACGAGCGGGCATTGCGCAGTTCCTACGCACGTTCGCAAGGTCGCGAATTTTCAATATTTTCACTCCAGATTTTCAACATTGCCATTTTGCCACACCTTCTTATGAGTAGTATAGCTGCCATTTTTCACATCTCACCCAAAGCGTGTTTCCGTATGTAGCGCCAATGGGCAGTCGGTGTCTGAGATCAATGTACCGGACAAATTAAGAAAATCACAGTGACACTGTTCATGAGGTGAGGTGTTAAAATGGCTATGTTGAACATTTGGTGGAAAAGTTCCAAAAAATGACTGTTTTATGAGCGTGCGTTGTACAGTTCCTATGCACGCTTGTAAGTTTGTGAATTTTAATATTTTCACTCCAGATTTCCAACATTGCCATTTTGCCACACCTTCTTATGAGTAGTACAGCTGTCATTTTTCACATCTCACCCAAAATGTGTTTCCGCCCATGTAGCGCACAATGGCGCAGTCGTTGTGCGAAATCAATGTGCGGGACAAATTAAAAAATCACAGTGACACTGTTCATGAGCAAAAGGTCTTAAAATGGCTATGTTGAAAATTTGGTGAAAAAATTCCAAAAATGACTGTTTTACGAGCGCATGCGCTGTACAGTTCCTATGCACTCTCGTAAGTTCGTGAATTTTCAATATTTTCACTCCAGATTTCTAACATTGCCATTTTGCCACACCTTCTTATGAGTAGTACAGCTGTCATTTTTCACATCTCACCCAAAACGTGTTTCCACCCATGTAGCGCACAATGGCGCAGTCGGAGTGCGAAATCAATGTATGGGACAAATTAAGAAAATCACAGTGACACTGTTCATGAGCAGAGGTCTTAAAATGGCTATGTTGAAAATTTGGTGAAAAATTCCAAAAAAATGATGACTGTTTTGCAGTGGGTGCAATGCGGATTCTACATATAACGTAGTTCGTGAAGTTTCAATATTTTCACTCCAGATTTTCAACATTGCCATTTTATTACACTCTTATGAACAGTACAGCTGCAATTTTTCATATGTTGCCTAAAATGTGTTTCGCACATATGTCGCAAATGGTGCTGTTGGTGTGCTAAAGCAATGTTTAGGACAGATTAAGAAGATCACAGTTACACTGTTCATGAGCAGAGGTCTTAAAATGGCTATGTTGAAAATTTGGTGACAAAAGTCCATAAATGACTGTGATACGAAGTGAGCATTGCGCTGTTTCCACGCACTGCTACTTCATGACTTTGTAATATTTTCAGTCCAGATTTTCACCAGTGACATTTTTCCACACTTCCTTATGAACAGTACAGCTGTCATTTTCACAACATGGCTGAAGTGTATTTTCACAGTTTCAGCGAGAGATGCATGGTCGCTGTGGGAAATCATTGTTCGGCACAGATAAAGAAAAACACAGTGACACTGTTCATGATCGGAGGCACCAAAATGCCTGAGTTGACAATCTGCTGTAAAAAATCCCCAACCTAATTATATTACTGGTGTGCGCTGCACAGTTTCTATGTACGCTCGTGACTTCACCATTTTTTTAAATATTTTTAGTACAGATTTGCAACATTGCCATTTTTTACACCTCCCCATGAACAGTACAGCTGTCATTTTTACATCCTGTTCGAATGTTATTGCACCTGTGGTGCTATATGTCAGAATCACTGTGCATATCAGCTAACAAACTGATATTCCCCCTGTTCATGAGGTGGGGTCACAAAGCAAACATGTTGAAGATTTGGAGTGAAAACACCAACGAATGCCTGAGGTATTAGGGTTTCCAACTATAACGCCCAACCCTGTAGAGAATGACAGGCATCAGGGGTGTGACTTGGGATTCTTGCCTGTGATGCTCATACCATTCCACACCCTGCAGTCAGTGAGAGGCATCGAGGTATGCCTTGGACTCTTCGCCCCAAACTTCACCCCATTCTCCCATATCGCACCCATCTCACCATATTTCCGAATGAAATGGGAAGCATGAGGCCAAAGACCACAAGGAACACCGTGACACTTGTCAGTGTCTGCAGGGGTGGGGTGTGGTGAAATGGCGTGGCCATGAGTGCCTGATTCGACCCAAACGCACACCCCAATGCCTGTCACTCTCTGCAGGGTGGTGGTGGGGTTGGCTTCAGTTCAATACTTCACTGCCATTCCTATTACGCAGCTCTGTAACTTCTACGCTACCACTGCCAATGCCAGCAAGCAAACATTCGGCATTGACAAATGCTTGTTTTATTCTGTTTCTGCCCCGTACCAGATGGCACCCATCTGCTAGGACACCCCAGTCCTGTCACCTCGATGTCCACTGGGACTTATCTGCCAGGGCTTGCCCGCACCCCACCCCAGTGAGGTCCCTCTTGTTCCCTCCCCCGATCCATGGGGCATCAGATATCCAGTGATCTTCATGGCTGGTGCCACCCAGTCATTCCTGTGATCATTCCTCAAGACTGTGATGTGGGATTGGAACTGGGAAGGGATTATAGTTTCTGACTTACATTAATGACTGACATGATTTTGTGGTAACATTTTGACCATGAAATCTCACCTGCTATGTTACCAGCTCTCAGCTTGTTACAGTGCTTGTAAGTGCAAGAGGATGCTGGCTTGCAGTTCAGTTGTTTTTTTGGGGCAGTGCCTTCCAAACTCCCCTTCCCACCTCAGACCCCACCCTCACCACCCCAACCCCACCCTCCCCACCCCAACCCCACTACTACCTCTGCTACTACCATACTGCTAGAGTGAGAACACAGTAATGATAATCACTTACTTGTTCTAACAACATGTGAGTCAAAATTTAGAGTACACGGGACTGGCACTGGGTGCAGGATAGAGCGCTTCCGACCCCAGCACAGGTGGCAGGGTTGGGAGTGAAGAAAAGAACTGCTTCTGGTCATCGCTGACACTGTTGTGTATGCAAAATTCAGCCAGAGCTCCATTAAAGCAATCAGGCAGTGCATCCACCACAGCATCGGTTTCAGACTCCAGACAGCAGAGCCGGGACCAAACATCCGGAGCAGCATCAGATGCCTAGAAAAGTGTTTTGCAGCTACAGAGAAGGCAGCAGGGCAGGGAACAGAGATAACTCGGCAACAAGCACCATTTGGAATCAGTGCCTGCACAGCCACCACAAAAACAAAGCTGGAGCTGTAGTCAGAAACTGGGAGCAACAACCTCCAGTCCAGCACCAGTCCTGGCCCCAAGGCAAGAAACAGGATCCAGACAAGTTATATAGGTCCTGTGAGACAACATACAGTATATAGTAGCAGATTCCACAGCACAGAACATGCAGCTGGAAAAATGTAAACAAACATGGCTGTACCCATGCAGCCAGCAGCTCTCTGACTCCACAACAATTGTTAGGAAGGGGTCAGGTGGTACCTCAGGAGTTGGCAGGAAGCTGCAGCAAATCACTCCATGAAACAGATGCCTGGCTGCCAATCAGTCATTGAGTTTCATACCATATAAAAAAGGCTAAAAAGAAAGGACAATCTGACAGCCAGGCAGCTGAGTGAGTGAGACTAAGATACCCAGTCATTGTGGGCCTGATATCTAAATGTAAACCCCCATTTCTGGGGCTTACCTGAAGATTCATGTGTGTGTGTGTGTGTGTGTGTTGCGTGTCCTCCAGCCCACAGAACTCTTCACTCTCTGGTCCCCATTTGTAGAGACTGCTGTGGTGGGGAACTGGCAGGGTACCAACAGCAAGCCATCCAGGAGCCCTTTGTGGCTGGAGCTGCACAGCTGACCCATGTTCTTGGCACTCAGGACTGCTCTGTGAGGCCGAGACCATCTGCATGTAAAGCACCATTGGGCATAAACAAGATGATTCTCCAACCCCTAGAAAGACAGCAGGGACGATGATGATGGGGACCACAGCAGCTGGAGCCAAAATGGCAAGACATGTGCAGCATACAGAGCCTGAGCTCCATACCAACAGCCAGGCCATGTGCAGCTGCTAAACAGTGTCCCAGCTCCAGGGAAAGCAGCAGAGCCAGGATCCCGGAGGGTCAGCACCACTGTGCTCTACAAAACCAGTTCACGGCCCAAGGGCAGGAAGCAGGGCCAGAATCAAGCAGGTATAATGTGCGCATGTACGCAGAAAGCAGGGAGAGCAGCATGAAGGCTGTCTCTCTCTTTCAGCCCCCCAACTCGCAAACAGACCAGCTGCCCAGCTACTAAACACTGTCCTGTCCCAAGGGCAGGCAGTGGGACCAGGACATGAAAGAAACAGTGCCCAGGGGCTAATAACAAAGCAGAAGAGGCTGCAAAAAGTCTGGGCTAATACATAAACAAACATGGCAGTGGTCCTGCAGCACTCATAATAGCTAAGAGCTTAGGTTTCAGTTAGAGGTGTGTGAATACCTTGTGCCAAATATTCAGTATTCAAAAACCAAATATTCGGGAAACGGTATTGGGTATTCAGCTGAAACATGTAAAAACAAAAGTAAAAGAAACAGCTCCCCACCCAAAATACAATTAAATATAACCTCCTTCTCTCACTTTCTGTCAGAAGTCTCATGCCATCCTCCCCAGCATCAACAGTTTGTTAAATATTTGAAGTAATATCCATAATGAATGACCAGCACAACCCACTCACCTCCACGGCCAGCCACCATCTTTCTTAACCTAAAATTCCTCCCTCCCACCTTGGCAGGACCCTGGTCCTACCCCCCAATCCCCCCAGCACCCAACTATAGTGAGAGAATGTGACTAGCATGACCCACCCTCATCCACAGCCAGCTGCCTTCTCACAAATAAAACGCTTGAACTCTTGCTTGTTTTTTATAGTAATACCAGCAGATCATATGACTACCTAGTTTTACTATACAGAACGAGCAAGCTCGTGAGTACTCTCATTCATGAGAAGGTGGCCAGCGATGGGGAAGGGCAGGTTGTGCCCATCGCCTTCCTTGACTACAGTTGGGTGCTGGGGAGGGGGATCGGAGGGTAGGAGCATGGTCCAGCCAGGGTGGGGTGGAACATTAGTTATTTTTTGTTTAGCACAAACAAGCACATTTAAGGTTAAAAAAAACATCAGCCAGCTGTAGAGGCTGGCAGGTTGTGCCTGTTGCCCATCATAGGGTATTACTTCAAATATTAAACATATTGTGAGTGCTGGGGGGAGATGGGTGGAATGGGATTTCGCAAAGAGGGTGGGAGGAAGGGAGGTTATTTTTAAAGCTGTGCCTAACTACATTGAATCAAGCACAGCTTTTCCTTAATGACATCACAATGTCCCAAAAATGGCTGCAATATAGTCTTACTATTGAACAGACAGTGTTATCTGTATCTCTGGAGTGCTTCCAGCTACATATGATCCTAATACTTTGTTTGAAAGAGCTTTTTGTGGGCATTCAAACTGTGTCAGCCACTGTACATGAATGTGTCCCTTTAACTGGATTTGGGCTGGGGGAGGAGTGTAGAAGCTGTTTCCTATGTACTTTTTTTAAATGAATACTATTGCCCGAATACAAAAAGTCCCCTGTTTGGGAAGGGCTCCATGATATTTGGGAGCCCTACTATTCATAGTATCTGAAAAATAATATTGGGTCCCTGCACACCTCTAGTTAAAGTCCTGGGCAGGAGTGCACCAGATAATTACCTGAAAGAGCTCCTGGTTCCTTATACCCCTTTGCAACAGCTCTGCTCGGCTTACAAGGGGTTGCTGGAGATTCCGAGGATTTGTTTAAAGTCATCTGGCACTCGCGCCTTTGGGTTTGCTCCCCTTACCCTCTGGAATTCTCTGCCCCGTCAGCTACGTGAGTGCAGGACTGTGGGGTGCTTTAAGCAGGCACTGAAGACCTTTCTGTGGGGTAAAGCTTACCCCGAACTTCTGTGATTTTATCTGTATTTACTGTATTTTGTTTTAATGCAGCTGTGCAGTGCCTTGATTTGTGAAAGGCGCTATATTAAATAAAAATTATTATTATTAATTAATAGGCCCAGGCAGACGGTCGGCCATTGGGCTCATTCCAGTGGAAATACAAGTAGGGGCCCCCTTTGTTTGTGTGAAAGTGTTTAACTTTTGTTTGTGTGATGACTGTTTACCAGGAGGGAATCAGCTTGGAAAGCTTCCTCTGGATTTTTTAGAACATGGGTTAATCTCTCGCTGAATCCGGCTGCAACCCAAAGTGTTGTGGAGAAAAGGCACTCAGCAACCAAGTCCATGCTAGCCACCACCTTCACAGCAAGATACCTGCAGCAATCCGTGGGGAGAGCTCCCATGAGGCCTTTGGGGTAGAGAAAAGTCAGCTTCCCCCACTAGCGAGAATGTTACAGGATTGATGGGGTAGGGGGGGCTTCTAACAGTAATAAAATAACAGTACATACATGGAGTATAACTGACCATAACCAGTGACAAGCGACCATAACTCTATATGGTTCAAACTGACCCTTGGGACAAATGAGCCCTCATTAAAGGCTAAAATCCTAGATTTCAGAAGGACAAACTTCAGCTAGAAGAGGCAGCTGGTCCAGGACAAGTTAGTCAGAGTGGACTGCATCAGGAATGTGAAGGAAAGATGGGACAAGAAGGGAGCCATTCTCAAGGCAATAGTCTTGCATGAGAACAATAATTAAAAGAAACAGGTACAAGAAACCAGTATGGTTCTTTGGGAAGGTCAGGAAGGCAGTGAGAGCCAAAAAGAAGGCCTCACCAGGTACAAGGAAAAACAAAGGAAAGAACAATTGGGGGAGTACCAAATGAGAACAACGGAAAGCAAAAGGATGGTCAGAGAAGCAAAGGCAGACATAGAGCTGTGTATAGCAGAGGAGGTCAAGTGAGGGGAAAAACAATTCTTTAGATATATTAGAGAAAAAGAAAGAAGGGTAGAGGAACTGTTAGGCTAACAGAGGGGGTAGGGTAATTGAGGAGGCTGGACATAAAGCAGCCATTCTTCACGACTGCTGCTGCTTTGTATTACAACACGGGACCTCTGCCAGAGAGTGGCATTAAGGTGGCTGTAAGGGGGATCCCTGAGATGAGGTAGAAAGTATTTACTAGTGAAAGGTTTCAGAATGGGTTAGCAGCCCTAAAGATAGATAAGGCCCAATGGCATAGGCGCCAGGTTATATGGGCCCGTGGGGCATGGGTTCCAGCAATATTTTGTGAAGCGGGTCCAGCCCCAGCAATAATCTGCAACATAAAAAGTGTTTTTTATCCTTTTTTGTTTTGGTTCTGTGCATGTGATCTGGGTGTGCGTGTGTCCTCTGTGACCTGCTGTAGGTGGGCACCCCCGCCCAGGAATCCCTGATGGTAGCAATTCCATTCATTGGTGGGCTTGACTGGTAGCATTTTTTGAAATTGGTGCCATTTGGGCACGGGCACAGTGCACCCTCTGTCTGATTTGCTGCGGGCAGTCCCCATATCGCCCGCCCCAAGGAAGAAGTGCCAGTCAGGTCAGCAAAGAAGAAGGCAAAGGAACTGGACTGGAACATCCACCCATCTCAGCAGGCACCAGATGGGCAGACAGCGAGGGTGACAAGGGAGTGACCACCCACCAGGCCCAGCAGCGCAGTTAGTGCAACGTGTGAGTCCTGCAACTGAGGGAGCCGAGCCCCAGGAAAGTGTGTATGATGTGTGGGCTGTGGACACTTAAAGCGCCCGGTCAGTGGAGGGTGATTGTGTGTGGCCCCAGATGGAGTTGGTGGTATAGACCATGAGTGGCCGGGTGGGTCGTGTCTGTCGTCAGACAATGGGGTAGCCAACTGCTGAAGAGGACAGAACGGAGGAGCCAGAGTGTGAGACAGAGGTCCAGCAGAGCAGTCCACCAGAAAGCAGAGGAGGGAACAGCAGCAGGCTCAGGCAGCACTGTGGGTGGTAACGGTAGCATGTATACCTCAACCAAGAGCCAACTAGTAGAGCAAGAAGTAGCCAGGTACTATAAGGTGGGGACGCAAGGAGATGCCGAGCCCTGGCGGCTGGAGGAAGGAGAGGAGAGAGCTGACTGTCTGTTCCCAGGCCATTCAGGTAGGCCACTTCTTTAACCCCATGACAGATCCTACTGAGAGACACAGAGTTGAAAGATCTAATACATTAATGAAGTATCACGCACCAGACTACTTCTTTTACAGTCATTATGCACTTCACTTGACTAGCTGGCTTACACCTGGGGGGGGGTGGATTCTACCTCCTGCACACCCAGTACATTTTTGCAGGTTTTATTTTAAAGTAAATTTTTATTTTAGTAATTGCTGGGTCACTTTAAAATAAAACCTGCAAAAATCCCTCCTGCCCATGTGGTTTTAGACTACGTATCTATTTTTAATGACAAGCATTACATCTTGAGGAAGTGGTCAGGAATTTGGGTACCATTAAATGTCAATAGCATATGCATATGCCAGTAAGCTTTTGGAATTTACATTAAATTACTTCAGAACTTTACAGGGTGAGTGAATCATTTCCCCACTGTGTTTGGTTAGTTGAGGCTTTGTGGAGCAGATTCCTCCTGGTATCTGTTTGTATTTACAGGTCGGGTGAGCCACACTGGCAGAGGTGATTTGGATCATTTTCAGTGCCAGCACCCCTGAGCCCAAATACTTTTCTTGTAAAGTACTTAGGTCAGTTGCCTGCCAGTCCAAATCCAAATGTAACGTCGATGCAGATCCCAGGAAATTCAGTAGCTGCAAAAAGGCTGGTAACCTAGGCCACTGGTAGGGGATCACGTGTGGCAGGTAGTAGGTACTCTACGTGGTCACAACCAGTTTGTGGGCTAACAACTAGAACAGCAATGCTCTGATCTGTGCTGCCTCTCATAATATTTTCTTTCAGAATCCCACCTCAATGGGCATCTGAGCAGGGGGTCACTCTAATCATATGGTATGGCGGTGACTGGTGTGTTGTCATGATATGGCCCTGATTTGTGGCCTAGGGGGCTGAGGTCCAATCCAGTGTGATCATACTTTCAAAGTCTCCTTATTGTGAGTCTTTCTGATTTTGCCTATGTTTCTTATGGCATCATTGCAGTCCTGAAAAATCATTAAAGAGCAATACATTTCTTATATTGAGGTAGACATATTAAAGAGGGACACATGGGCATTTTAGTGGGCAGAATCAAGAGCTCTCCTAGTGTTGGAATTATAAATATGAACTTTGGGAGTGTGGGGGGAAGGAACATGACTCCATGAGGGTCTTACTTTTAAACTAGGCTCCCCCATCCTATTATGAGTCAATGGCACTGATGCCATGAGCTCATGTCGGAGCTATAGGTGCTGAGCCCAAGAAAGCCCACTGTAATTCCAGCAGTGCGAGTCCCCTCAGTTGGGTACCAGTCCACCTTTAAAATTATATAAACTTGTGCCTAAATCATCTATTTTCTAATTTAAAGGGTTTTCTGGAAGACATTGTAATATGCAGAGTATTCCAAATTTGAAGTGGAATGCTGATGTGAGTTTATTGTGCTCTCTCCAGGGACTCCATTGATTTTCCAGGTGGGCCCCCAGTATCAACTGTGCCCCGCCACCTGCATCTCACTTTGACCTTCTGTGAATTTATAAACATACCTCTCAACTGTCCCTCATCCGTCCCTCATAGAAAATGTGCTGCCATCACACAGAATTACAGAGAACGTGCTTTAAATTGAGACATTATTAAAGGAGAACTGCACTGAACCTGCAAGTAATTTTACCACTAGTAGAACTTGTTTTTAAGAACTAATTCCAATTTTATTCTTGTTTTATCTTTACAAGCCTGTCAGTAATCACAGTGGGCATTTCTGATTTACCCTCTGGTGGTGTGGCCATTTAGAATGGTATGATGTAGTTTATGTCCTTCCAGCCACAGAGTTCGATAGTAGAACTGAAATGCATTGTGCCAGCAATGGAAGAGCAGATCAAGGGACATAATGTACATCATATACTTCTAAAAATGGTACTTTCCAGCTGTGTGTAAATCGGAGACACACACTGGGATGACTAAACATCCAGTAGAGATAGAACAATTACATCATTTGAACCAGTATTTAGAATTCGGTTTCTACTGTGAAAAATGACTTGCACATTCAGGCCCACATATTCAAAGGTGATGCACGGGCCAAAATGGAGATGTGTGGCGCATCCCAGAAAATGTGCGGAAGCGCGATATATGAAAGAGGGAGATGCGTCACGCATTCCCGAATGCGTGAACGTGCAGAAATAATGTATGTGGTTCAAAAAAAGGGGGCGGGCACCTGAATATGCCACGCAAGTGTATATTCAGCCAAAATGTGTGGCGCATGGGTTGCGCATCACAAAACTGCGCCGCCCAAAAATAGGTATGTAAGAGGATGGCCTAACTCGTCGGCCAGCCATCCACAGACAGGCTGCAGAACTGCAGACAGGTGACTCTGAGACAGCCCACGGAGGTGCACCAGGATGTGCTCCAGGCATCCACACACAGCAGTCATGCCAGAATGGTAGTACCCAAAGCCACAACCACACTGTGCCAGCTTGCCGGGCACCTGCTGGATGCCACTAGGTGACACCACCGGCACCACCCAATCAGCCATTCCCCCTCACCACACCCAGGTCGGGGATACCCAGCTGCAACATGCTAGTCAGGCGATCCCCCAGCACACCAGCGAAGCAGACAGCTACAATGCGGCACATTTTCCAGGTGCCATGGCCTGCACCCATGTGGCCATCAGAGTGCCACCTGGTGGAGGTATGCACCCATGATGGCATCTGGGACAACGGTGAGCAGGATGCATAGCAGTAAAGGTGGCAGCATGGCATGGATCAGGGACAGCCCAGTGGCACACACCCACAGTGGAACATCAGAGGTGCACACAGCACACCCATGCCTGACCCACGCCACCAGGTACTACAGACATGTCACCGATGCCATCCCTGCAGTATGACAATGCCACGGGACCCTGGGTTCAGGTCACTGTGGTGTACTGGTGGTGGACAGTGCACAACTGTGAACAGTGCGGGGCAGGGGTGTCACCACCTGTGGCCTGAAGGAGGCAGGGGCATGCCCCACAGACAGCGGACCCTTCCAGTGTGGTACATGTGGCCACCTAGGGCATGGACATGGCCATGGGCAGTAGCACTGCAATCCTCTCAACTGTCACACAGTATGGGGTACGGCATTCATGTTATCACTCAGACACCCTCAGACCCACATAGAATGGGTGACATTACACACTGAGCACTTGGACTCTTATGCTAGGTATCAGCACAGAGTAGCAACATTGGTACACTTATTTCCACAGTCTTCCGAGCTTGCACTGTCATGTTTGCTGCTGTGTCACACAGTCTGACCAGCTGTCACACACCTTGGCACCTATTTGGGTACTAAGGGGTTGGGGGGTATGTAGCACTGTACTCAGGCTAATGCAGTCCACCCACACAGCCATGCATTCTCACCTGCCTGCTAGGCTGCAGTACTTCCTGATCACCTTTGTGGAGGGGTGGTGCTGCCCTGACATGCTGGAGCTGCACATGCCAATGGTATGTAAACAGCCTGAATACATTCCAGTAATGTGATGCAAATGTGCTGTTTGGGCACTGACTGTGCAATGAGGCCATTTACATATCCTGGCTGAATATTGCAAATCTGCATGCTGTGTAAGTGGCTTTGCATTGCGCACTTCTGTATGCTCTGCACTGGGCTCTGGGCACCTGCCGCACCACACATCTCCCACTGCGCGATCGCACATGTTCAGGATATTTAGCTGCATATGCGTGATTGCATATTATGGCACAACTTCTGAATATAACATTATTTTGGGTTGGCGCAATGGAGTTGCACTTGCCCAATGCAGCCTGTCACTTTTGAATATGGGGCACTCAGTGCAGTTCTCCTTTACAGCAAACAGTCATATTATTCTAAGATACTACTTCAAAAATAAACTTTTTACCATATTCTGAGCTTGTATCTCTATCTTGAGGATGTGCCCCTCATTCTGGGGTCAGTGTCCCTTCTTGTCCCTCATTTTGATTGTCCATGTCCCACATTTCAGTGACAAAAGGTTGAAAGGTGTTTCCAGGTGGGCCTCCAGTACCAGCCAGGCCCCATATGTCAGTCAGGTCCTGTGCTATCAACTCTATGACTTAGAGGATGTCGACTTGGAAGCTCTCACACACTGGTGGGGTCTTGACAAACCGCATTTCTCATTGGACAATCCTGTCTCCACTCACTGTAGCAAGTCCGGCAGTTCGACTGTGTCAATGGTCAAAGCAAAAGCATCCATCAATCACGAGGATCATACTAGCTTCTACTTTGTATCGGTGAATTGCCAAATGAAAGTATCCTGTGGTCCTGCTTGGATTTCTGGCCATTTGCTCCATATTTTAAGGGCTGCTACTAGTGCTGCACATTTTAATTCTGAGGTGTTAAGAGGCATGAAGGAAGCTTTTCTGCATAGTGCAAATTATGGGTAGTCTCGCAAGCTTCTGAGTAAACTAGTATTTATTTGAGGGTTGTATTGCCCCATTGCAGTCGAGTTCACTATGTTCACTATGCATACTGTGTGACTCTGAGCAAGTCACTTAACCACCTAGTGCTTCCAGGTCGCCCCTGAAAACAGGCATTTGTGCCTAGTGGGCCTTACCTGGTTACCAAAGACTAAAATAAAAATAAATTAAAAAAAAAGATTTGCAGACCAGCACAGCACATGGGCACAGTCCCACACCAGACCCTTTGTCTGCTTGTTTGTGCTGAAGCAAAGAAAGTACTGATGCAAAGCAGCTTAAAAGCAAAACCACAAAGTCTAAGTTAGCCCATTCTCATTGAGTCCCTGGGGGTGGACACAGTCCAAATTAAAACTCCACCTTATCATCTTTGTGGGAGAAGGTATGTTTGAGTGATCCTCAGTCCTGGGCAGCTCTGGGACATGATTAATACCCATGAAGCTAAATGACTGAGGAGAGATGTACTTGAGGTGTGCTGCCAGGATGTTTTCCATTTTTCCCAGTGTAATGGCCTGGACATGTTCTTGAATACAGGACTTCAGAACATGAACTCTTCTGCCGCATACAGGTATTTCTATATGGGCAGGGGCATCAAGCCATATTCACAGTGCAGTCCACCAGGACAATACACTCTTTGACAGTGATGTCACACTTTGCAGCATGATAAATGGGATTAACTGGTATTGGATTACAAGGTGTTCCTGTAGCACCTTGCAAGACATCACAGTGGCAGAAATAGTAAGGAGTGCTTCACACTGCAATGTACCACAAACATGGTTTTGCAACTTAAAATACATGGTGGGTGACATGAAACAGCATCTCTAATCCTAGGATTATTGTCGAGGAACCTCCCATGTTTTTATAATGTGTGTATAATAGCAGACCCTACAAGTCCCTGACACTTCACTTTAGTTAGTAGCCAGGATTTTTCCAGTGTTTGGTGACAATGGCTACATAGTCTATTAGGTTTGGTGTCCTGCTAAATGTCTGCCTTGGTATTGTCCCCACATGGATGCAAGGTTGAGGGTCACTTGAAAGGACATTCCAGTGCTGTTGTACTATACTTTTGATTTGGGAGGTGTGATGGTTAAACTAAAGCCTCATTCACAAGGCCAGTTCTAAGCCATTGATGGTGGTGCACAGCAACCAGATCTGTGCCGATGTGCATGTCTGAACACCACCATTTTGAGTTTTCCAATTGTGTTTTGTTGTGACCACGATACCTCTTTTCTCAGGATCGCGTAGTGGTGCGGGCGTTTTGCATTGTTCTGGTCATCTGTGTGAACAGCCGGCTCCACCCACAATGTTTTGTCAGACTTTTGCCAGAAGGCTTGAGGATGGGTCTTCAGACCCAAGTTCAGCTAAAGGTTGCTTTTTGCATTTTAAACACAGCTGAACTCAGGCAAGTAGCTCTTTTTGCAAACCAGGGACTAACAACTGAAGAAAACATATTCTAAGAGTCGAGCCATGACACTGGGCATGCACTTATGCATATGCATGAGCGCATGGCCACTGTTATGGCTTGACTCTGAGATAGTGTTTTCTACAATTGTTAGCCCTCGGTTCACTAAAAGAACCACTTCCCCGAGTTTAACTGTGTTTACAGTGCCAAAAACAACCTTTAGAAGAACTCAGGTTGGAAGACCCATCCTCAGTCTTTTTGGTGGCATCACCCCTACTCACCCGCCCCACTCCACACCGGAACCATCTTCAAAATGGCAGAACTTCACTGGGTGCATCTATAGCACTGCAGGGCCATGCCATCTGAATGCTGCTTCACAGCATTTCAGAAAGACTGACCACAATGAGCAACACGGCAGCAATTTACATTTTTGCCGTGTGAACGAGGCACAAGCCACACATGTAATTCTCTGAAAACTAGTAATCATTGTATTTAGAGTTCAAAGAAGGATCCCTCTCTTGGGGCCCAATTCACAAAACTTTGCCCAGTCGCAAACTTCCCTTGAGTGGAGAAAATACTGCAGAGGAAAACCTCCTCTTAACTCCACACAACCCTAGTGGCTGATGGAGGTACTCTTGCCTATTGCCATCCCAAGTAAGAAACATAACTTATCCTGGTAGTCTGGTGGTCCCTCCCCTGTGCTCCAATTGCTGTCCCTGTATAAAAAATAATGTCCCTGGTAGTCTAGTGGCCCCCCCATGCTCTGATCACTGTCCCATTATAGAAAATAAATTCCCTGGTAGTCGTGTGGTCCCTCCCCCCTCTCTGCTCACCATCCCGTTATATATTTTTTAAATTTCCCTGGTAGTCCAGTGATCCCTTCCTCGATGTCTGACTGCAATCCCCGTAGTAAAAAATAATTTCCCTGGTAGTCCAGTGGTCCCTCCCCCGATGTCCAATCACTGTCCCCATAGTAAAAAATGATTTCCTTTGTAGTCCAGTGCACCTCCCCCTTCCCGATCGCTGTCCCATGAAATACAACATAACATATCTATGGTGGTCTAGTGGACCCCCCCAGCCTGACAGGTAGTGCCCCACTACTCTGATCTCCCCCTCCATGCCAAAACTGGGCCAGCGACTGGCACAGCCCTCCCCTCACCACCACAGCCAGCTTTGACTGAGTTGTCCTGGAGCATGTACTGTGTAGAGTACATGCCCCTTGATTAACAACTGCCAGTTGAATCTGATTCAAGGTCAGTTGGCATTCATCTGTATCTCCCTCCCCCGGGTCATGCCTGAAAATAGGCAGGATTTGTCTAGTGCACTTACCCGGTCAACAAAAACTAACTAACTAACTAACTAACTAACTAACTAACATGTACGGTATACAGTAAGTGCTCCAGGACAACTCAGTCGATGACTGGCTGTGGTATTGAGAGAAGGGCTGTGCCAGTCATTGGCTCAGTTTCAGGATGAGGGAGCGAGGTGGTGGGGCACTACCTGCTGGGGTGGGGGATCCAGTAGACCACCAGGAATATGTTATGTAATATTTCACAGGGATGGTGACCGGGGAGGGGGAGGGACCACTGGACTACCAGGGAAATGTAAAATTTATATAATGGGACAGCGATTAGGGAGGGGGGAAGGACAACTGGACCACCAGGGAATTTATTTTCTATAACAGGATGGCGATTGGAACATGGGGAGAGGGACGGGACCACCAGACTACCAGGGATATTTTTTATATGACAACGGCAATCGGAGCATGGGAGATTGGGAGGGACCAATGGACTACCAGGGTATTTATTTTATTCTATACAGGGTCGGCAATCAGGGGAGGGACCACTAGACCAACAGGGAAACTATTTTTACATACTTGGGACAGCAAATGGGGGTGACAGCACTAGTCCACCAGGGACTGCGGCTGCATCAAGCAGGGGCTGAGGGGCACACTAAGTCACCCGCAGTCTATGTATATGTGCCCATAATGGGCATGCAAATGGTCACCTAGTGCCTTGCATGCACAATGGGCTCATTTACATATGAGCTTTTTTGAATAGGAAATAGAGCACCTGCCCTATTCATTGTGGGGCCATTCACCCTTGGCTGGATGTCGGGGCAGCGCAAGTGGGGTTAGCGGTGGCTTTCCAGGGTTAGTGTTGCCTTATCCTGGCCCTATTCACAGTCAGATAGTGCAGTGCACTGTCCAACTGTGAATAGTAACTTTTGGAACCTGCGCAATCACATGGTGCAGCGGAAACCTTTGCACTGCACTTAGCGATTTTTTGTGAATCTGGCCCTTGGTGTTTTCTGCCCTGTAGCATGTACAGTTAGCACCCTGTGCTGAATATCTGCTCTCACTGATCCTAATATTTAGTTCTCTGCCTGTTGACTGAAATTGTCAGACTGGAGCAGTTCGTATCAGCCTCAGGAATTACCCAACATGGGTACTAACCTTAAAATGTTTAGAGTGTATGAAAGCAGCCTTAACAGTGAATTTCCCTCTGTAGGTTTTACAGAATGTCTTTATCTGAGTCAGTCTGTCCCCATTCACAAAGAGTTAATGCCTAACAATTTAAATATTTTGGTTCCCAGACTGTAGTGTTACAGAACAGGGCTTTTATGGAGGGATTGTTTCTGATGTTGTACAGTTTATATGGTACATACCAAGTGGTTGTTAGCAGGGATTGGGCAGAACTAATGGGACTTTATCTGGAGGGTGAGGTGACTGTGGTGGACTGGTGGCTGAGTGGGGAAGGGTCATGTGTTAAGAACATGTGAACTGAATAGTTTCACATTCCTGCCTTTTTTCTTAATTGCATATTGTCTGTCTCTCCAGATTTATTGACATAACTTATGACAGGTTACCCCCAGACCCCCACGTTATCATACAGAGGGCTTTGCTCCCACAGACCCCCAAGGGGGGGCTTTGACTCCTGACCCTGAGCCCCACAACAAATTTTACAAACCCAGCTCCTATGCTCCACAACCAGATGGAATGCATCCGAGGGTGCTCAAAGAACTGGCAGTGGAACTAACTGAACCCCTAGTAGGGCTATTCAACAGCTGAATTCAGATGGGGTAGTTCCTAAAGATTGGAGGACAGCAGATGTAATCCTGCTCCATAAAGGGGGGGCAAGGAAAGGGGAAATTGTTTAACCAGGAAAGGAACACTAACCTGGAAGCACAAGGAAGTTAAATGACTTGCTCAGGGTCACAAAGTATGCAAGTGGGGGTTGTGAGATTCAAATCCAGATCTCTACTGTAAGTTTGCAGCTCAATACCCTAAACCACAGTGCTATACTGCAACCTGGTAACTATGGACCTGTCAGTTTTACCTCAGTTGTGAGTAAACTGATAGAGACACTAATCAAAGAGGACCTTGTGAACTACATGGAGAGCAGTGGACTCCAGGATAGTAAACAGCACGGGTTCATGGCAGGAAGGTCTTGTCAGACAAACCAGATAGTTTTCTTTGACTGGGTCATGAGAGTTGTGGATAAGGGCCATGCTATGGATTTGCTCTAATTTCAGCTCAGTGCCTCACAGGTTACTGAAGAAGCTGGAGAATCTGGGTGTGGTGAGAAACTGGTTGGAATGGAGTCAACAGAGGATTGTGGTTAATGGAGTCAAATCAGAAGAGAGTGAAGTCACCAGTGGAGTGATGCAAGGATTAGTCCTGGGTCCAGTTATTTTCAGTATGTTCATCAGTGATACAGGAGAAGGAATCCAGGGCAAGATGTGTTTCTTCGCAGATGACACTAAGCTCTGTGGCAGAGCAGACAGTGAGGAGGCAGTTAGGGAGATGAATATGTTTAGTAAGGCTCTCAAGAATTATTCAGCTTTTAAAGCCAGACTCATAACTTCAATATATGAGCAGAGTGAGAACTAAGCACCGCAGCACCACCCTCAATATTAGTAGTTTGATGACATGACGTAGGAAATTCGGCTGAATGCAAATAATATAAAAATAAGAAGGATAAGGGAGGGGGACTGATTAAACATGAGATTTGTCACTTAGGTGGCCACTCTACAGGACTGTGGCTAATATATGGCTAATAATAATGGCTACCATTTTCTGTCAGTTCTGCTTAACAAAGCTTCTTAAGGCTGCCACATGATTGTTCAATTTTAATTGTAAACTTCACTGTGTATGATTGTACATCATTGTTTGATATTGATCAATATAAATTGTAACCTCATTATGTATGATTCTACATCACCATTTTGTTTTCTGTTACTGACAAAGAACCTTTGTAAATGAGCATTTTGCTCAAAGGTGTATATCCGATTACTTCAATAAATAAAAAAAAAATAAATAACATACTGTATAAATGTAAAATACCATGCTAGCCACACAGAAACATAGAACTTTTGGGCAGAAAATGACAGCTTGGCCCATTGGTCCACACAGGTGTTCCCTGACTTTTCAACCTCCGCAGATCCTAAGTGGCCTCCAGTGACCCTCCTCACTCCCTGTCATGGTTCCAATATGCCCCAGTGTCTATCCCATATGTGCTTGAAACCTTTCATGGTTCCTGCTTCCACCACTTCTGCTGACAGTCCATTTCATGCATCTATACCCTTTTAGTGAAGAAATTTTTCCTCACATCCTTCCTGAACCCCTCCCACTTCATTGCATGCCCCCTAGTCCTGGAGCTCCTCCTCATTTGGAAAAGGCTCCTCTCCTACTCCCTGTTCACCCCTGTGATATACTTGAATGTCTCCATCATGTCACCTCCTGCTCTCCTCTTCTTCTCCAGACTGTACATGTTGAGATCCCACAGTCTCTCCTCATAGGTTTTCCTTGCAACCCCGATAAACACAGCCGTAAAGTCAAGCCATACAAAAGCAAGGGTACTGGACTTTAGGAGGGATGACTTTGGCAAAATGGGAGAGTGTCTCAGAAAAGCATTAGCAAATGGGCGAAAAGGAGAGGTGGAGGAACAATGGGGAAAAATCAAAACTGCCATCACAGAGGCAACAAGCCCTTGTATGAAGCAAATAATTCAACTCAAATGAAGGAAAAAGCCACTATGGTTCTCAAAAGAGATGTCAAGGAAGGTTAGGGAGAAAAATATAGCATTCAGGAAGTATAAAGAAACACAGAAGGAGCAGGACAGAGAACTGTACCAGTTGAAGCAGGGAAGGCAGGCAGAATAGCAAAGGATCAAACCAAGGAAAAGATCGCCAACTCAGTTAAGAAGGGGAATAAAACCTTTTATATGTACATTAGGTAGTGAAGAAAGACCAAGGGAGGGATAGTGAGACTTAATAAATGGAGGGTGGTGGGCAAAGGGTGTCAGTGAAAAGCAGAGATAGTAATCGAGTACTTCTGCTCAGTATTTACAAAAGAAGAGGAGGGGGAGGTACCTAATCCAATCAATAGAAGCACCCTGGATATCAGGGTCAATACCAGTTCATTCACAGAAGAAAAGGTCATGAAACTCAAGGTGGACAAAGTAATGGGACTGATGGGATTCACCCCAGAATTCTAGAAGAACTAAGGGGAGAACTAGTGACACCACTAACTACCCTTTTAACAAATCATGGGAGGATGGTGTGGTACCTGAGGACTGGAAGAAGGCAGATGTGATTCCCCTTCACAAAAGTGGGAGCAAGACAGAGGCAGGAAACTACAGACCTGTTAGTTGGACCTCAGTGGTAGGGAAAATGATGGCATCACTTCTGAAAGAAAGAATTGCCAAGTACCTAGAGGCCAGTGGAGCACAGGACCCAAGGCAGCATGGATTCACAGTGGGAAGGTCATGTCAGACGAATCTAATAGATTTCTTTGACTTGGTGACCAAAGCAGTAGACCAGGGAGGGGCTGTGGACATGGCCTACCTAGACTTTAGCAAGGCATTTGACACAGTCCCACACAAAAGATTAATAAACAAGTTAGCCATCCTGGTAGCAGGTCCCAAGGTGGTAGCCTTGGTAAAGAATTGGCTGGACAACAGGACACAGAGGGTAATAGTAAACAGAGTCCACACCGAAGAAAAGGAGTGTTACTAGCAGGGTACCACAGGGTTCAGTACTGGGACTGGTCCTTTTTAATGTCTTTATAAGTGACATTGTGGAGGGAATGGAAATGAAAAGTACGCCTCTGTGCAGACAACACATAGATCTGCAACAGGGTTGATACGCAAGGGGGAGTGGAAAGGATGAGAAGGGACTTTGCAAGGTTGGAGGAATGGTCAAAAGTATGGCAGCTTAGATTTAGTGCAAAGAAGTGCAAAGTAATGCATCTGGGAAACAAAAACCCAGGGGAAGAGTATACAGTGGGAGGGAGGGGTACAACAAGAAAAATGGAAAGGGACCTGGGGTAGTCATGTCAGATGACCTAAAGGTAGGCAAGTAATGTGAGAAGGCAGTAACAAGGGCTGGAGGGATACTGGGTTGCATAGGGAGAGGCATCACCAGTAGAAAACATGAAGTTGTTATGCCTCTGTACAAACAGTTGGTGAGACCCCCATCTGGAATACTGTATGCAGTTCTGCAAACCCCATCTCCACAAGGACATAGACAGGATGGAGGCAGTCCAGAGGAGGGCAACTAAAATGGTGCCGGGTCTGCACCAGAAGCCATATGAAGAGAGACTAAAGGAGCTTAATATGTATACCCTCAAGAAAAGGAGGTGGGGACACGATAGAAACTTTCAAGTACCTCAAGGGAATCAACAAAGTCTAAGAGGGTAGCATCTTTCAGAAAAAGAGATGTGCAAGAACAAGGAGACACAATTTGAGGTTAGAGGGGGGACAGCTCAGGGGCAACACCAGGAAGTATTTTTTCATGGTGAGGGTGGTGGATGCATGGAACGGCCTTCCTGAGGAGGTTGTGGGGTCAAAAACAGTAGGGAAATTCAAGAATGCATGGGACACACATAAGGCAATTCTGGTGGGGGGTAGGGGGAAGTAGGCTGTTGGTTAACTAGTGTAACCCCCCTGTTACCCGGGTTACTAGAATCCCAGTAAGACCTAGTGGTAGGCAAGGAAGGCAGCTTGTGAAACTCCAGTTAAATGGATTTCACACTGTCTCACTCTGTTCTCAGTCTCAGCTGAGACTGAGGGATGACATCATTTAGAACTGTCGCAGCTGCATAAGCCACACTAGAATGTTGCAGTTGGAGGTTAGAGTAGAACACTGGGGAATTTAAAGTGAGTCTATAGAGTTCAGTAGAGTCTGTTGCAGTCTGTAGCAGAGGTGCTCTGCTCTAAGCAGGCCCTCAGAGCTCTAAGCTATGTCAAAGAGCTATTTTTTGGTATAGGTGTGTGTTCTCACCTGAAGAGGAACACAAGGAGACATTGAAGTGGTAGAGACCGCTTAGTGAAATTAGGGCCCATCCTCATGGGATGGGGGGAAGGTATCAGCCAGCTTCCAGGGGCAAACCCCCTTGGTCCAGCTAGGGAAAAGAAGCTGCCTGTTTAAGTCCATGCTGAGGCACCAGAAGCTCTGGAAGAGAGTACATTGAGGAGGAAACGCCTGTGGGGCACCTGCAACGTAAGGGTGAGTTTGCTCTGCTAAAGGGCTATGTGTTTTCACCTGCATCAAGATGAAACTAAGGGGATTGTTACTGTGGGGTCAGAAAAAGACAGCCAAGTACAGTTTGAAAGATGTGGGGATTGGACTGCTTAACTCTGTGGGGGGTCTAGAGTAATGGACACAGCCACTTATTAAGTATATTCAAGTTCAGCACAAATGGGATGTAAAGACAGTAGACTGAATGTGAATACATTTAAAAAGAATCTACACAGCAAAGTGTTTTAAAGGATGAGGTGTTACAGTCCAGAGAAATGGCCGGGTATGAATTATGGGAGCGAGAGGTGGGAGACCCCCATCAGTAGTTGTTGCTAGCCTTACTTGTAGAGCAGAAAGCAGCTAACTAAAAGAAGCTACGTTTTCTTATTAATTTAACACTTATATCTCAGCAGGAGTCAGTGTCTGTTGAGATTAAGCAGCAGATACTTTATTAGAAGTAGAAGGGGTCTTATTTAGGGTTAAAAAAAGAAAGAAAAGAAAGAAAGTCAGTGTGTGTGTTCTGTGCTGTGAAGGGTACTGTATCAACTGTATGTAACAACAGCTGATCTAAGTAGGCAAAAGCGATATTTAAGAATTAAGCAACCCAAAACTGACTATTTTTTAAGGTAATCAACTGTTTTATGTTAGGCTAAATAAAGTTGGTGTTAATTAAACTAGAGAGTTTTCAAAATGGCTGAGTTTATTACATCCACAACTGGTGAAGCTGGCATTAAATGCCCTATTTGCAATATGTACTCCTTTTCTGCTGACATATTAAATAAACAACCAAGTTATAAATGCATTAAATGTATTATAAACAAAGAATTACAACTTGAAATTGGTGCATTTGGGGAGAGATTACAGTTTTTAGAAACTAGCCCAAAAAATATGGCAAACAGATTTCAATCAAATTGTCATGTACAAAGCCAACCTTCAACTGACCGACTTTGCGATATGGGAAGTTCAGTTAATAATGATTTAATAAATTTTCAAGTTAACAATTCCTTACCAGAATCTGAATCCTTAGTACACATGTTAGACTTAAATTTGCAGACAGAGACCCTGCTTAACAATAAAAAAGGCCTAGAGAAACTGACCCTAATAATATAGAAAGTGACTGGATGACTGTTAAAAGCTGCAGGGCTGCAAAAAAAGGGCGAAGAGCTAAACCATATGATTTGCCCCTATCAAACCAGTACTCTTTATTGGGTGATTTTGATGAAAATGTGGTTAATATGAATCTTTTGAGGGTTGCTAACACATCTCATGCAACTCAAGATCTACATAGTGCAACCAATTTAGTAACCCCTCCTATCAATACTTCTACATCCCCTGGTGAACCTATTCCGATAATCCCTGATCATAAGCTGAATGTTAAACCTCTGTTTGTTTTGGGCAACTCTATGGTAAAGTACCTGGATAGGCTAATTTGCAATCCTGATAAAGAATTTAGAACATTATCTTCTTTTAGAGGAGCTAAAATAGGCAATATCACATTAATGCTAGACAATATATTAGCAAATTCACAAAATCCCATGGTGATTATACATGCAGGGGCCAATAACATGTTAAGAGAACCTTTAATAAAGATTAAACGGACTTTGTTGCAATGGCTAATAAATTAGTTGAACTAAACTGTGATATCACTTTTTCTGAAGTACTATCTATACCTAAAGCTTCTGAGTTTAATCTAAATAAAATCAAAGCATTAAACAGCTGGTTGAGAAGATGTTGTTTAAAACAACAGCTAGGATGCATAACTCATTGGGAGGATTTCTTTTTAAAAGAAGAACTTTTTTCAAGGGAAGGACTACATCCAAATAGGAGGGGCAATGCTTTGTTAGGGAAACACATATTGTCACATATTCAAAATGCTTTAAACTAAGTTATAGGGGGAGAATTCCATTTTCTTGGATTCTCTTAATACCACACAGGTTTCTAGTAAAAAAAATATTGGGCAATGTATTTACTTTAAAAGACACCAACTTTGCGACAGTTAATAATTTAAATAGCTTAAATGGAAATAAGCTTGTATCCAATAAATTGAATATCTTACTTCTTGATGCAAGAAGCCTTTTGAATAAAATAGATGAATTATCCTATATTCTGCAAATTAATAATATTATGTGGGGTGAATGAAACCTGGTTTAAAAACGAAGATTGGGCAACTGAAATAGCAGGATATACCAAATTCGAGAAAAATTGCTTGAACTCTAGAGGAGGGGGAATAGTATTATATATAAATAATAAACTTAAAAGTTTTTTAATAAACAATTTGCATAAGGAATGTACAAGTAAAATAATTTGGATTAAAATTAAACTTACTATAGACCATACTATCACTGTCGGATTAGGATATAGAGCTCCAAATTTATGCAAAGAAGAAAATGATCTATTTCTAGCTAATATAGAAGACAACCTGTTTGATAAAGATCGTATACTTATGGGGGATTTTAACCTCCCAAACATTGATTGGAGTAACTATAGAGGCAGCTCACCATTTAACTGTGCTTTTTTAGATCTCATGACCATAAACAATTTGGACCAATTAATCAAATCCCCTACTAGAGCAAACAATATACTTGATTTGGTCTTTTCTAATATAGAAAATATAAAGTCAAAGGTTACTATTAAACATCCACTAGCTAACAGTGATCATAATATGATTCTCACAACAATGAACCTATTATATTTTTCTGAAACTTATGTTTGTACTGTAATAAGAGACTTTAAAAATGCAAATTATCCAAAGATAAAAGAATATCTAGGGAATTGGAATTGGACCTCCGCTGTTATCAGAAATGATCTAAATACAGTTTGTAACAAATTTGACTCTAAATTACAAGGTAGTATTAATTTATGGGTTCCTATTAGAAGGAAATACAGTAATAAACGAAGCTCTCCCTTATAGTGGAATAATAATATCAGGAACATTTTGGCTAAGAAGCAATGGTTATATAAGAAATTAAAAAAAAAAACTTCTCTTAATTTGAATAATAAAAAATCTTTTTTCAATTATATTGGTTCAATAAAACATAACAGTCCATCTATAGGACCATTACAATCTCCTGATGGTGTTATAACTGATGAAACTGAAATTGCAAACAACTTGAGTAATTATTTTATAAATGTTTTCAAACCTAAATGCTTGGAGTATGACCCTAATAAACCGGTGAAAACATTTTTCATTCCCATATCCGAATATGAAGTACTAGAAGCAATAAATGTTTTGAAAAACAGTGGGTCTTCTGGCTCTGATGGTATTCCTCCAATATTTTTAATAAATTTAAAGGAATTATTGGTGGGTCCCTTAATATTGCTATTTAACTTATCAATGAAAACAGGGAAGACAGTTCCATCATGGAATAGAGCCATCATTATTCCACTTCATAAAGGTGATAGTAAATGCCTTGAACAAAATTATAGGCCTATAAGTTTAACCAACGTAATTTGCAAACTGCTTGAAAGGATATTAAAAAACAGAATAATCAATTATTTGGAGGATATGCATTTTATTGATGTTTACCAACATGGTTTTGTGAAGAATAGATCATGCCAAACAACTCTCTTGCATTTCCTTGAGCCAGTTAGTGAAGCCCTGGATATGTATTCTTACTGTTAAATACTTTACAATTACATGACTGTACTGATCTGTTACCTGTAATTTGTTGTCTCACCCGGGTCGCCCCTGAAAAAGGGACCTCCAGGGCCCAGTGGGCCTACCCGGTCATCAAAATTCAATAAAATAAATAATAAATAATAATTTGTTTAGTCATTTCCAAAGCATTTGATTCTGTATCTCATCAAGTACTTCTTTTTGAGCTTGAGAAGTTAAATATCCACCCTGTTATTGTTAGCTGGATACATACATGGCTA
Source organism: Neoceratodus forsteri (assembly GCA_016271365.2). Lineage (NCBI taxonomy): Eukaryota > Metazoa > Chordata > Ceratodontiformes > Ceratodontidae > Neoceratodus > Neoceratodus forsteri. Next base: position 140,513,219 of record JADMNL010000024.1, read on the forward strand.
TCTAATAGGTCACAACAGGTTTCAGTAAAAGGTCATCTGTCAGCATGGGGTCCAGTTACTAGGGGTGTGCCTTTTAATCTATTGATTTCATCTATGAGTCCATTAACCAACACTTGCTGGCTTGTTAAATTTGCAGATGATTGTAAAATAGGAAGCATCATCAAAAGTGTACATTCTGCTAAGGAGATGCAGAATAATTTAACTTAACTTGTTGATTGGTCTAAAAAAAGGGGACGTTTGTTTAATGAATCCAAATAAGGTCATGCACTTAGGTAAAAACAATCCCTGCTTTACATACTGTATACCATGAATAATATAAGTTTGGAAACAACAGATCATGAAAAGGATTTAGGGGTAACACTTTCTAAAGATTTTACATTTAATATGCATACAATTAACACTGTCAAAAAAGGGAACAGAATTTTAAATTGCATTTTAAGGAATATCAAAGTAGAGACATTAAAGTTTTGATACCATTGTATACTGGTCTTGTTAGACCTCATTTGGAATACTGCTCCTCAGTAACTGCTCCTTATTTGATTAAAAATAAGAAATTAATTGAAAATATTCAACGAAGAACTACAAAAAAAAATAACATCTTTCCAAGATCTCAATTATGAAACTAGATTGAAAAAAGGAGGTCTATATTCTATGGACTATAGAAGACTTCATGGGGATCTATGCTTGACATATAAAGCTATACAGAGTGATATAATATTAGAAACAATTGGACTACAAAAAAATATGACTACTGTTAATCCTAGATCCCATTTACTTAAACTCAAAGGTACTCAAAATAATACTTCAAAAAGAAATAACTGGTATACACAAAGGGTAATAAACACATGGAATAAACTTCCAGAAAACGTGGTATTTAGCACTTCCTTGACATCATTCAAACTTAATTTAGATAATTATATGAGCGATTTAAAGTTTAGATTCCACCCTTGATTTGGTGGCGAGTTCATAAAAGGTAGTAATACCTATTGAACTTGTATTGATCTATGAACCTATAAGTAGTAACCAAATTCACCTCTACGGGTTTACTTTGGGACACCTGTTTGCTTTCTCTCAGGTACTTGGCCAATGCCTGAGAAAAGTACCCAGACATGGGATTGATGAAGAAGATTCCCTGATGGAGCAGAAGTGCTCATAGGTGGTTTAGGGAGCCACCGGTAAATGTTTCCATGCTATTTGGAAAGTGTCCAAGTGGCTGGCAAGGGAGCCAAGCCAGGGAAAACCCAGAGCAGCGTACAAGTTCGGGCTGTGTGCCCAGTGTGTTTCAGAGCCTGAGGGCTAAAGTGATCAGGATGTGTTCTGATCTCCTTAAATCTGCATTACCAGGAGTGTAGCCCTGTGGGGATCCATCTATGCTTTGTTTATTCTGTTGTATGTGAATAAAAGCCACACTTTAGAATCCCACTTCTGGTATTGGACATTGCTTCCTTTGTCTGGAGTTACTTGGGTGCCTCTGTTGCAGAGTAGCCAAACCTAGCCTATGTGCCGAGTGACATATTCCTCCCCAAACCCAGCCCACCTGGTAGAGCCGTCAGATAGAAACGGCATACGTGGGTGGGGGTTAAACTAGGATCTGCAGCTTATCCAATAGGTAAGGACATAAGCAGACTGGGTGGGCCAAGTGGTCTTTATCTGCCGACAAAGTCTATGTTTCTGTGTTACTAAAGTTAGGTTGACTTGCCTGTAGCAGTAGACTTTATTTTATGTGGTGCACTTCCCCAGAGGCTAAGGGTGCATTACAATCAAGCAGTAGCCACAAAGTAAACAGCAATTCAAAGAAACAGTAACAAATCCCCAAGAAATAAAATTGTTTAAAATACTGCAGCATTTGCAATAAATAAATTCATTAAAAAAAAAGTACTTAAAAACTAGGATGACATGACTGTGGGGAAGAGTAAACTCCTAGCGCTTGAGCAAATAAAGAGGGGGCCTCCCTCAAAGTCCTTGGCAAAGAATTCCAGAGGACTGGACCTACTATTTCAAAGGCCTGATCCCCCAAGGTCTTCAACCTTGCCTTGGAACTACCAGTAAACCCTCCTCAGCATAGCGGAGAGGACGTGAGGGTACATGAGGGTGCAAGAGCGCAACCAGATAGCACAGGCCCAGCCCATTCAGGGCCTCATAAGCTGGAAGTCCAACTTTAACACAGATACACCACTTGACTGGCAGCCAGTGCAGTTCATGCAGCACTGGAGAGAAATGACATGACCTTGAGAGGCCAGTCAGCAATCGAGCAGCTGCATTTTGCACAACTGCAGGTGTCACAACGTATCTCCACTGTGGTTGCTAGCTTCCTCCTTGCTGCTGCTGTTATGTAGAGGAACCACGTCATTCCTTCTCCAGTCCTCTGAAACCACTCCTGTTTTTTTCGAGTGAGCTGTTGAACAAGGCTCTTAGCAGGGCAGCTGACACTTCGCTGAGCTCTTTCAGTACCCTGAAGTGTATCCCATCCAGTCCCATAGCCTTAGCCACCTTCAAGGCTGCGAGTCCTTTCTGGACACTTTCCTCTGAAAATGGTCTTGTGTCCCCCCACCCCCACCCCAATTCTTGTTTCTCCCTGGTTGCCCATCCCCCCTGCCTCCACTGTGAAGACTGAGCAGAAGTACCTGTTTAAAGTATCAACTTTTTCTTGGTCCGCTTCTGCACAGGCTCCCCCTTCTGCACTTCTAATCTTCACTATCTTGCCCCTTGCTTTTCTCACTAATGTATCTGAAAAAAGTCTTATCCCCCTTAGTTTTCCCCTCACAATCCTTTCCTCTGTCTGTGCCTTCGTTCTCCTAACCACCTTAACCGTTTCCTTTTGCCTGGCTTGCTATGCTTCCCTGTACTCCTCTCTTTGCTTTTCTTTGTACCTCTTGAATGCCAAGCTTTGTTCTTTCACACTACTCTTGCCAACTCTTTGGAGAACCATAATGGTCTCCTTTTTCTCCCACCTTTGCTTACCTCTTTCACACAGAGGTTTGTTGCCCTAACTATACCCCACCCTTATTCTTCCCCACTGTGCCTCTATCCCTCTCTGGCAATCCCTCCCTTTGAGGCATTTTCTGAGGCAATCTCCCATTTCTTTAAAATCTGCCTTCCTGAAGTCTAGGACACTTGTTGTCAGGTAGCTCACCTCTCCTTCTTTCCATATGTTGACCCACACAGTATAGTGATCACTGGTACCAAGGGGACTCCCTACTGTGACTTCTGCAGTGCTGTCCTTGTTGGTTAGCACTAGATCCAACACAGCCCTGTCCCTTGAACATTCTTTTACTAACTGCCTGAGAAAAACTCTCTGTAGGAAGTCAGTGATGGCCCTACTCCTTGCCGAAGCTGCAGCTGGAAGGTTCCACTCCACATTTGGCAGATTGAAATTCCTAACTAACACATACTTGTAGACTTGCCAGCGAAGTGTACCCCTGCCTGGGAGGCCTCAATCAGGTTGAGGGGCCTAGGCTCTGTTTATGATGGAAATGAGGGGTTATTTCCCAAGATATAATCTAAATAGCATGGTGCCTCCACCCAGAGGAGTACAAAGAAATACAAAGAGAAAATACAAAGTGGGCCAAATATTTGTGCAGTACAACTTTCTGGGATGCTGTACCTAACTACTTCCCCTTACAGTCACCCCACACATGGAATACCATAAACCAAACCCTTATTTCAATATACTTGCAGTTATTGACTTAAGCTAATAATATGTTCACTAATAATATTCTTTCTTTTTTTTTAAATTGTTGATTTATAGTATTTTTCAGATAAAAAAACAAAATTGAGGTACATCAGGTAATACATTAAGGCCCAGATATTCAAAAGCATCATGCGCAACCCACTGATGCACCCCAGAGCGATATTCAAACGGGAATTGCACCTGGCACAAATCCCGATAATAATAATAATAATAACTTTATTTCTTTTGCGCCTTTCTGAAATCAAGGTGCATTACAAAATAACAGTCATAAAAACATCATAAAACAAATTAAAATCCAAGCTAAAATATACAGCATTAGTTAATATCTATGTCATCACCAAATGCCTTTTTCCACAGAAAGGATTTTAGGCCTTTTTTAAAACCCTCCACCGTCATGCAGTCTCTAATCCAATGGGGTAGAGAATTCCAGAGGTCGGCACCACAAACTAAAAGCGGCACCGGAAGATTTTATAACTACTCCTGGAATCTCTAGCAACCCTCGTTAGCTGAGCGGAGGGTCGATCGGGAAGGTAAGGCACCAGAAGATCTTTCAGGTAATCAGGGCCCAAGCCGTGTAGGGCTTTATATGTCAGTAATCCGACTTTAAAGGTGATCCGCCACTGAACTGGCAGCCAGTGCAGATCCCGCAGCACCGGTGTAATATGGGAAGAATGTGAGGTCCCCATTAACAACCGGGCCGCTGAGTTCTGCACTAGCTGCAAACGGTGGATATCAACCCCAGGAAGCCCAAAGTAGAGGGAATTGCAGTAGTCCAAACGGGAGGTCACAAAGGCGTGGATCAGTGTAGGCAGGTCGCTAGATGGAACAAGGTGCTTGATCCTAGTGATGTTCCTAAGATGGTAAAAGGATACCTTAACAACCACCGACACTTGCGCACGCAATGTCTGCTGATCATCAAGGATCACCCCCAGGTCTCGCACCTGTTCAGAGGCAGGGAGCTCCACATCACCCAGGAATAAACCTGAGGTTTGATTTGCCCCTGGCCCCTCAATCCAGCGGCCAGGATCCACAACCATCACCTCCGTCTTTCCAGAGTTCAACTTTAACCAGCTGGACCTCATCCAACCCTGGATCTCACTGAGACAGTTGTTAAACACTGAGAGTGCTCTATTCTGGTCAGGTGCAAAAGACAGATAGAGCTGGGTATCATCGGCATAACAATGAAACTCCAGCCCATATTGTCTTACAATGTCTCCGAGGGGAAGCATGTACACCGCAAACAACATGGGGACAGCACAGAGCCCTGAGGCACCCCGTAGGACAGAGCGGTAGGATCAGAGGAAAATATCCCTGATACAACCCTCTGAGTTCTACCTGTGAGGAAGGAGGTAAACCATCTGTGTACCAAACCCGACAACCCACAGATGCAACTCAGGCGCTCGAGCAGCACCCCATGGTCTACAGTGTCAAATGCTGCTGACAAATCCAGAAGGACCAAAATGGACCATTTTTTCTGGTCTCTCACCATCAGGAGATCATTGAGCACCTGAACCAGTGCAGTCTCAGTGCTATGTCTCTTTCGAAAATCTGATTGAAGAGGGTCGTAGATGTTATGGATGGATAAATGGTTGTCCAGCTGGGCTGCCACCACTTTCTTGATTACCTTCCCCACAAAGGGGAGGTTCGAGATAGGTCTGTAGTTGGCTACGGAGTCTGGGTCCAGAAAAGCCTTTTTCAACACAGGTGTCACCACCGCTTCCTTCAGGGAGTGGGGATATTCACCAGAGTCTAAGGAGCACCAGACTATCCTAGCTAGAACCGGGATGATAACCTCACCACAGCCCATAATCAGGCCAGTGGGACCTGGGTCTAAACTACAGCTTATGGTATGCATACCCTGGACAATCCTCATAAAATCATTGATTTCCGGCCTTTCAAAGGAACTCCAGGCAAACCGGGTACATGTAACCATAGGTTGGACCACAGCAACTCCCATGGCAAGTGCTGTGTGAGGCTCGGCCCTGATGTCAGCAACCTTATCTGCAAAGAATCGAGCAAGCTCCTCACATTGCATTTGTGAAAAGGCTCGACGAACCTGTAGACAGGCTGGGTTGCACAGCCTGTCTACGGTTTGAAAGAGCTGGGCTGGTTGATTCTGTGCAGCAGCAATTTCTCTGGACAGGAATACTGCCTTCTTATGAGAAATTGCTGACTGATAGAGTTTATAGTGCTCTAGGAGTCTAAGATGGTCGGCATCTAAGCCAGATTTTCACCAGCACCTCTCCAACCTGCGTCCTAGTTGCCTCATCTCCCTCAGATCCCGATCAAACCAAGGGGATCGAGGGTGAAGGGAGAGAGGGCGCACATGGGTAGGAGCAATTAAATCCAAAGCAGTGGTAACAGCCTTATTATAGGCTAGCTCCAGCTCTTCAGGATTAGAGCTCATCCCAGGAAGTTCTGATAGGTCAAGAACCGCAATTAGGCCTTCAGGAGTAGCATCCCATAAAGGGTGGTACTTGACCATCTCCACAGAGGTAGGCCTATGCAGGGGGGGTGCAGAAATTGAATCTTACAGTGTGATGGTCAGACCAACCGACAGGTTCCACCCCCACATCGGAGGCTTCCATCCCCAGCAGGAAGAACAGATCCAGCGAATGGCCGTGTTTATGAGTGGCAGAGGTAACCACCTGTGTGAGGCCCAATGAACACATCAATTGGAGGAAGTGCTGACCAAATTGTGAGAGTTCATCGTCAAACCAGGCATTAAAGTCACCCAGCACCATCAACCTGGGCGACTCAAATACCAGGTCGAAGACGAAGTCCGCCACTTCCTTAAGGAATAGCTTCTCGTCACCGGTGGACGATAAATGAGTGCTATCCCATAGCCCCCACCTACCACTATGACACATCTAAAGGATCTGGTCTCCTCCACTGGAACACTAGTGAGATCTAATTCGTCTTGAAACAGACCGCTAACCCCCACCCCTGCCATCCAATCACGGTGGTGTATCACCGATCACCCAGCTGGAACTGCTGCCTCAACTACTGGGCCAGCATTACTGTCCAGCCAGGTTTCAGTGATGCAAGTCAGGAGCGCATCAGTAATGTATGCAGGCGCAGGTGGGGGGGCGTGCCCATACATACTCTGCACAGCCCAATATTGCGGAGCCATGCATGCGTAATCCCTACCTGCGCCAGCACAAAGTTGATCAAAAAAAAGGAACAACAGATGGCCACCCACAGGTGAGCTGCTGCATTGCAGGGCGCAACACGGCAGCTGTCACCTGTGGGTGGCCACCCGAGCTCCGGCTGCACCTCCGTGGTGGCGCCCCCCCATGCCCGATTGCTGGCATCAGTGAAAAAGATTAATCCAAAATCCCTGGTGGTCCAGTGGATAGTCTCGCCCAACCGATGGTGAAAGATAATCCCTATATCCCTGGTGGTCCAGTGGACGCTGCCCGCCCAATCACGGGTTCAGTAAAGATATTCCATATCCCTGGTGGTCCACTGGAGCACCAGGATATAGGAGTTATCTTTTTGCCACACTTAAGCCTGCGATCGGGCAGACTTCAGTCCACTGGAGCACCAGGGATATAGGAGTTATCTTTTTTTCACACTTAAGCCCACGATTGGCCGGGCAGCAGTCCATTGGACCACCAGGGATATAGGAGTACTCTTTTTTACTGAAGCCCGCGATTGGGCAGGCAGCAGTCTACTGGATCACCAGGGATGTGGGATTCTATTTCTTTTTTTATTGCAGCCCGCGATTGGGCTGTGGGGCATATTGCCGCACTGCAGGGGGCATCTGTCCCTGACGGCTGCTGCCTGGCAGGGAGCCAGGCACAAGTCGTCGGGGATTGGCGCACCTCCATGCAAATGGGGCCATAATGACATGCAAATGGCCCCATTTGTGCCTTGCATACATTATGGCCCCATTTATAAGTCAACGTTTGAATATCGCGGTTGTTGTGCCTAGCGCAATGGAACTTGCACTAGCGCATCCCCATGCTCCAATCTGGCCACTGGTGCTGGCGCAGTGCCACTGCGCCATGTGCACTGCGGGTGGCCAGGGGTGCGACATTCAACGATGCTGAGCCATGGCACAGCCCTGAATATTGCCCAGCCCACGCCCGCACAGCTGTTGAGCTGCGCCCAGGCTTGCGCCACAGCCTGGCGCAACTTGAATATCTGGGCCTAAGTGTACACTTAACTGAAATAAATCATCTTTTCTGATCAATTCCCTAGGCAATGAATTATATAAATATTAATAAGGACAGAATTCAGTGGTAGCCAATGTCATAAACAGTACAGTAATACAGATTGAAAGTCCAGTAAAATCTCCATAGTTCCTGTAAAAGCAAAAGCTGGTCGTTTGTATGCAGGTTTGAATCCAAGCATTGCATAAACATTTCCTAATGTCCTTCTGAAACATAGTAAAATATAATTTCATGGGACAAAAGATGGGTCTAGTGGTGAAATATAAAATACCTATTTTCTCCATCTCAGGGTTCAAATAAATCCATTTTGTCTACTGATCTAGCAATCAGCCTTTCCAGGGTATAAATCTCTCTGAGCACCCCATGCCAGTCTTGGAGGGTGGGGTGCCCCATTGCTTAGTAATAACTTCCTTTGCCGCCAGGACATAGGTAATCAACAAAGAGCCTTTTTGAATACAGAGGCTTTCTGGTGGGATAGATAAAAGTGCCAACTCCTGTGTCAGGACAGCTTCCTCTCCAACCAGTTCTGCCAAGGTATGTGATACCATATGTCAAAAACCACTCAGGCCTAGACAGGACAAAAAAACATGGGTGTAGCCAGCATATTGTTCCCCACATTTCCTCCAATATTCCCCGTTAATTGTAGCCATAAATTTAGAAAGTTTTGCAAGGGGGTAAATAAAATCTGTTTCTGGTCTTCCATGCAAACACCTGCCAGTAGGGTGTATTTAGAAGGTCGAAAGATTGCTTGGTGTATTTGTCCCAGTCATCTATTTGGATTGGCAAGGGGAGCTCTCTATTCCAAGCCTCTAATATAACCTAGTGGATTCTCTAGACAATTCCTCGAGACTCTTATAAAGTAACCCTATAACATGTGGCCAGACTTGACCCGCTCTAGTGGTTATGGCAAGGTGCAATAATAAAGGAAGGGGTTTAGGCAAAACACCTGTAGTGACAGCCCTCTGCCGTATTGATTCCTTAAGTCATATGTACAACAGGTGGTCTTGTGGTGTGAGCCCGAAACTGTCCTATAATTTCAAAAAAGGAATAACACCCACTGAATCTGTAATTTTATAAATTGAAGTGAGACTCTAGTGGCACATCTCTGCAAGGATTGTTTCTCTTGTGGTGAAAAGGGTTTAACCACCACAGAGAGAGAGGGTCTAGATGGGATAGGGTACATTGCAAGTCTGGGGAATTTTTAAGAGTATGCCAAACCTGGAGGTTAGACTGTGCTCCTATATAAAATGACAAATCTCTTTTATGGAGGGTTCTAATGGAGGATAGCAAAACTGGACTATCCTGAAGTTGATTAAGAGTTATTTCCAGCATCTTCCAAGGAAGGTCATAGTTCGGGTTGCATCAGTTAAAGATTCAAGCTAACACTGTAGCTTGAGCATATTTATGGAGATCAGGTAGGTTTAATCCTCCACTCCCTTTGGGCAGTTGCAATATTGACCACTTTATTCTTGGTCTCTTACCCATCCAAACAAACCTAGCAAGGGACCTGTTCCAGGAAATGAAATACATCTGCTAAGGAAATTCTGGAATTGTTGAAAATAAATATAACAAACTGGGTAAGATGTTCATATGTATTAAATCCACTATGGAATATAATGGCAAATTAAGTTTGGACCAATGATGGAGGTCCAGCTCTATTTGTTGGGTAACAGCTCATAGTTAAGTAACAAAAGATTAGAGATCTGTTGCTGCAAGTGTATACCTAACTATATTATTTTAGTCTTATTCCATTTAAAAGGCAATTCTGCTTTTAAATTGGAGGGGGGGGCAGAATGAAGGGTAAATATTTCTGTTTTGGTGAGATTTGTCTGATATCCGGAAATTCTTGCAAATTGTTCTAACACTGTCCAGAGAGCTGGAAGGGAGGTTTCTGGGTTGGTTACAGTGAGAAGGACATCATCTGCATATAATGTAAGTTTCCAAGTTTGATTCCCTATAAATATGCCCGAGATCACCATGGAATTTCTAATTGTCATAGCTAGGGGTTCAATATATAAAGCAAAAAGGAGCGGAGAAAGGGGACAACCCTGTCTCATGCCTCTTTCCAGGGGGATGGGTGTGGAGATACCACCTATAATTTTAATATAGGCCTTCGGTGAGTAATAAATTTGTCCTAACCAGGTTATAAAGTCTTTCAGGAAGTCAAAGGCCGCCAAGACCTCCCACAGGTATCTCCATGAGACCCTGTCGAAGGCCTTGTAGGTGTCCAGACTCACCAGGACCGTTGGTGTATTTGATCTAGAGAAGTAGTCCATAGTATGAAATGTTCTTTGGACATTATCGGCAGTTTGCCTCACCTGCAGGAACCCATCCTGGTCTGCATGAATCAGACCCAGGAGGACTGTCTCCAGCCAACTCAACCAAATTGACATAAAAAATGTATAATCACTGTTCAAGACTGATATGGGCCTAAAGAAATCCAGCAATGATGGATCTTTCCCTGGTTTTAGGATAGCTGAGATGGCAGCGTAGGACCATGGGGGGGGGCAGTCCTCTTTGTGCTTCCACAAAGGCCTGTTGCATTGGTTGAAGTAATTTAACTTGGAAGGTTTTGTACCATTCAGCTCCAAACCCATCTGGGCCAGGGCATTTTAGAGTTTTGGATTTACTAATAGCTGATTGGAGTTCCCTAGTGGAAATGGGGCTCAGCAGGGAAACTTGCTATGCAGCAGTCAGTTTGGGGAAGGTGAGTGGGTCCAGAAACTGACAATTTGTTTCCTCTGATGGAGGATTCCAGTCAGCATACAGCACCTCATAATACGCCTGGAATGTTTTCATAATTTGTGATCCTTTATAGTAAAATATCCCTGTTTGAGGGTCTTTAATATGGTCGCTGACTATCTGTAAGCTCTAGTTCGTTTGGTCAAATTTCTGGCACCCTCTGAACCACCCTCATAATAAAACTTCTTGAGGTATAAGAAGGCCACCTGTACCTTATAATCCAATATCCCTTGGATTTCTGATTGTACCCTTCGGATTTCCTCCTGAGGTAACCCCTCTCCTCTGGCACATCTCTCCTGAAGATCCCCAAGTACTGCTTGTAATTGTGCATATCTAGATTCTCTCTGCTTATTCTTATGTGAAGAATAGGATATAATTTCTCCATGCAGCACTGCTTTAAGTGTATCCCATATAATAGTAGCAGGCATATCAGGGTTAACATTTTCATTTAAAAGCTGAGTAATCTGATCCCCTATTTTAGTTTTAAATTCAGTATCTTTCAGTAAAGCCACCACAGGGATGTTTTATGTTTTTTGCCTAAATCCACCATCAATAGAAGTGGGGCATGGTCTGAAAGCTGTCGTGCTGCCAGAGAAATATCCTGTAATCTGTCTAAGTGCTCAGTAGAAATAAAAAAATAATCGATTCTGGAGAAGGAGTGGTGCCTTGGGGAGAAATAGGTGTATCCTTCTGACGAGGGAAATAAGTACTGCCAGAGATTTGTAAGGCCTAGTCTTGGGAGTTGTGCTTTAAGAAGTTTCTGAGTGGGGGAAGTCCTATGTGCTCTTGGGGCTGAGAAGTCCAAACGAGGAGAAATGGAAATATTAAAATATCTGCCTACCAGCATACCTTTCTATGTCTCCAAAGGTCTATTAATAAAACGTCTAAGTAATGGGGGGGGGGGGCAACTGGTGGAAGGTATACACTTGTCAGTGTGACTTCTGTTTCAAACATATGACCCTGTACTATGACAAAATGTCCATTCTGATCAGAGTATTCCCTCTCTACCTTGAATGGTGTAGAGGAGGGGGTCAAGACTGCTACCCCTCTTCATTTCCCCATGGTATTGGAGGAAGAATAAACTATGTATCTACCCCCATCACTAATTTAGCATGTTCAACCTGGGAGAGATGAATCTCTTGCAGATACAGTATATGCAGTCTGCTTTTAGCCTGCGCAAGTATTGCTGGGTCCTAACTCTCTTTATGGGATGGTTTATACCATTTATATTTAGCGATTCTATTTTTGCTAAATCTGTCTGCATTGTGAAAAATCAGTAGTGGTAGCATTATGTCTAACTGACTTCTCTCCCTCCTCCAATAACAGCCAAGAGTTAAGGAACCAAAACCAAGTATGGAATTCACAGCCTGTATCCATCCTACAATGTTCTAGGACAGCATCATTGTCATGATGCTGTCATAAAGATATGGCACACTTCAGAAATAGGGTATTATTCCTAGGCTTAAACATGTTGTACCTCATACAAAACTGAACATCACTATCTTGGCACTTGAACCTTTGAGTTCATAACATTTTAAAACATATATACAAAACAAATGTTGATTCATAATACATCCTCATAGCTTTAAACATATTAAATTTAGCAGTAACTGGATATATCAGCTCATAACTCATGATCTTGTGGATTTCCCAAATGTGGGGATGGATAGTTGCACCCACGAGGATCCAAACAAAGTGTCTCCCAATAGGTGTTAACCTTCCCTTGTTGTGGAGGTAATCACAGGCCCAAAGTGACTGGGGCCTCCAGGGGTACAGCTTGCTGTTCCCAGAAAAAAGGGAGAAACAGAAAAAGGAAGTGAAAAAAATCATGGAGAAGCCTCTCTGTGGCATCCAGCAACTCAAAACAACACTACTCCCCTCCCCCCCTCGGGCTAAACTCTAGCCAATCTTGATATGGTTTTGTAACCCCCCTGCAAATGGGGGTTTGCAAAAGACTTCCAGGAGCTTGCTTGAATGCTCCAAGCCTGAATGGTGTTTGGCGTTTAAGCCATTTATCACTGAGTGTTTTTAGAGCCTCTGGTACTGTCTCTTTAAGAGCTGTCTGCTTGTAGACGTAATTAGTTTGTATGGGGGGACTGTGTGCTTCTCTGCTTGAGTACCACTCGAACTGCTGCCAATTCACTCCATTTTTTGCAGTCACTAGGAGTGCAAAGGGAACCTATCTGAAAGATGTAACTGTTTGCCAGAAATTATTTAGAGTAATAATGAAATTACAGTTTGTCTAACCTGCTTTCTTTGCAGTCAGAACAGTGTCTGCCTAGTTCCCCATTCTGGTTTTGAACTGCTGAACTTTTCCAATCAGTGTGGGGTAAGCTAGCTCTAAAATGGTGCCTTGGACAAATCAGAACTTGGACTCATAATCTGAGCCAGCCACAAGAGGATTGTATGGGCAGTGACTCTGGGAGATGTAGTTTAGACTTCGGCGCCTTTTTGGACCAACAGCAGCAGTCTATTGTGAGTGACAGCCAATCCAGTCAAGAACTGGGAGGAACTCAAAGGAAGTGCCCGGTTTTGTCAGTTGGAGTTTCAGTTTAGCTCTGGCAGTGAAGGGAAAGGAACCCTGTGCTCCTTCAGTGCACAGTTTTAGTCAAAAACATGTGTAAGGTCCAGAGTCTCGGTCTGCAGCTTGTGTAACTGCTTGTTAGGACTGAATCCGTCCTGTGAAGAGAATCAAAGGATATCTGAAGAGTAGAAACCAGGCTCACCCGTAGAAGACTGGAGAAATTGTTGAATTGCACTCGGTCTGTCAGGAACTGAATCTGCTGTGTGTCTCCCGGGTATTGTGCAGTAATTATGATCGATGGAGAAGCAGCCTGCCTGGTATAGTATTTTCTGTTTACCATATAAATGTGTGAGAAGGCTTGTGCAGCTCAAGTGAATCCTGCTGCCATTAAGTGACTTTTGCCTGTGACTGTTTACCATATAAATGTGTGAGGAGTCTCTTGGAGCTCAAGAGTAGCCCTGCTGACATTGAAGGACCCTATCTTGTTTGGAGGTCGTGAGTACTAATTCAGGGTCGCCTCTGTTGAATTGCCACATTAAATCCAAATGGAATTACTGTACTGCTGACTGTTTAACTAATTTTCTTCTGTGTGAGGGCCCTACCAGCTGCTACGGTTTGGACTCAGCCACTAGGGCTTGGGTACCATAGGACAGTAACTGTAGGATAGGCCTGTGCACAGAGCCATAGGTAGATGAGTAGAGTGATAAGCTAATTAACTCTGATTTCCCTGTCCTTGTTATATCCCCTGAATAAATCAGAGCTGCTTGTTTCAGCAAAGTTATACTGCCTGAGGTATTTGTCTATGTTAAAGTACTGTACTGTGATTGTTGCACTGTGTCTTGTTCACAGGAGGTCCCAGTGCGGAACCAGTCCTGGGGGTAAGTCTATACTGTGAGTAATTCTGATATATTATTGCTTGGGCCACTAGTGGGAAGAAAGGGGGGTTGCAGTGTCCCAGAGGGCTGTGACCAAGTTAGTTTAACTAGTGCAAACCCTGACCTCTGGGTGGAGGCACCCGCCATTGGATCCAGGCCCCTCAACCTGTTAGTGGCAAATCAGGCAGGGGTAGTAGCCCCTGGGATAGCGCCATCTAGGGGAATAATGGGGAAATCCAAAACCGTACTTCATTTATATCTCACTATAGTTAGGCAGAGTTTTTCAAATACTTTCTTCCCTTGTATGGTCAGGAAAGGCAATTATTTAGTAATAACGCCACCATAGTTGGAGAATAATAAGGCAGCAACATAATAGGAGCTAGGTGGGTGGGAGGGGAAGGTAGAAGCTCTCCTCCATTACAGACTGACAGTCAGCTTGGGGATGACCCAAAATAAAGGATCTTCCTCAGGCCTAGAGCCAGGTCTACGTTTCGTAAAGCCTCCTAAAACCCCCACCAAAGGGGGAAATGCCCCCCCCCATTACTAAAAACTCACCAACCTGAATATTGAACCAGAAAATACAGAGGATAATTCTTCAGGTAACTTTCATGCCAGAGTCCCTCCTGTAGGCCACCAAAGCTGTCTTCACTGCTGCCAAATTCTGGGCATTCTCCCTTAGTTTCATAAATACTGTTTGCCATCTAGTTGGATGTTGACCCGAGTTCTGAGAGCTTAAGCTTTGGTCTGGAAATTGTAGACCCATTTTGGGAAAGTTCCTCTCTCATCTCTTGTGTAGTAGCGTACTCCTTTTTTTCAGAGGACAGTTGTACGACCAGACGGGAGAGATACAGCATTGTAAATTTATAACCTGCCACTTTAAGGACAGGCAGCAGTGGAAGATACGCTCTTCTAAGTCACATCATTTTAGGAGCGTAATCGTGGTCAAAGTAGATGCGTGTTTGATCATGAAATATTTTTTTGGCACTTCCAAGCAGTTAAAAGGATCTGTTCTTTGGTGCAATAGCTGTTAAATCTGAGAATCACTGATCATGGAGGAACTTTAGTGGAGGTAGGCTTTGGGGCAAGTGCCCGATGTACTCTCTCAAGATGCATATCAAAATCAGAGGGTAGTTCCAGAGCAGTGTGAAGCAATGACTCTATAAACTCTTTAATGTTAGAGCTCTCTGAGTTCTCTGTAAGGCAGTATATATGGATATGTTTGCACCTTGCATGATTCTCTTGATCCTCCTGTCTATCTAGTATTTGTTCTTGAGTATCTTTAATTTGCTGGAGGTTTTGTTCTAAGTCATCCACGTGATTTTCTGTAGCAGTTCCCTGACATTCTTGGTCATCTATGTGCTGCTTGAGCTGTACCACGTCCCGACAGAGCTCTCCATAGATCTCCTTTACCTCTGCTCTAAAGGTCAGAATTTCCTGATATATCAAGTCCAACTTAACTTTTTTGGTTTTACCTGCTCCCAATTTCTGGGAGTTTTTACCAGGTCCACGCTTGGAATCGTCCGGCAGGGATGCCTGAGAGGCCTCCGTATCTGAGCGATCTGCTGAATCCTCCATCTCTCACCATATTTTATTTATTGAATTTTGTTGACCTGGTAAGCCCACTGGGCCTAGAAGTCCCTTTTTCAGGGGCGACTGGGGGGAAGGGATACAGATGGTAAGCAACTGAAATTGAACCAGATTAAGCTGTTGGTGGTATTTTTAGTGAATGGGAGAAATTTGGCCAGGACACCGGGGAAATTCCCATACTCTTTTTCGATAAGTGCCATGGGATCTTTAACATCCACCTGAACTACCACCAATCCAGGCAGATGGGACCTCGGTTTAACGTCTCATCTGAAAGACGGCAGGTTCCCCCAAAAAGTCCACCTATGCGTTCTGATGTTCGTTTAGCACTAGTATTTACTTATTTTATATAGATAATACCAATTTGGAATGATTTCTTAGCCCGAGGGAGACGGGAGCATTGCCACTAAGCAGCCAATACCCGTGAGGATGGACCGGAAGTTCCCCTTCACTAATAATGTTCTCATAAGACAGATGTTAAAAAGGTTAACCACCAATTTATTTACAAGGGGTAGAGCTAGGAAAAGGGAAACATGGATGTAGAGGTTAAGCAACACTTTGCATTTTTCAAACATCATTATAAAATGGGTTGGGAGATTTCTGCATCCTGACTAGCTAAGAAGTACCATTTGCCATGTCTTTATCATCATGTAACATAACTGTGCCAACTGGTACTTCATATACCAACCCGGATGCAGCACAGAGATTCATGCCTGTCTGAAAATTTAAAAGTTACTGGCAGCCATGTTAGTACTGTAAAAACAGTACTTGCCATAACAGGAAAAATATTATTTTCCCAGTTCAAAAACACTCACAGTCACTGAAATAAATTAATAGACCCCCAATTTCTTGTCCCACACAATAAAAAGTATGATCTGACCTTTCTTTGTGTTTCTGTTTCAAAGCGTTTCTTGAAGGCCGCTGATCCACAACTCTCCAGTTCCACAGCACACTCAGTCCCCACTGTACAGCTCTCTGTTCCACTGGTCTGCAATCTGCATTCCACGCTCTGCTGCTCACGCACTCCCCTTGTGGTGATCGTGATCACAAGCATTACTTCACAGCTGGCTGCTCCGTTTCTTGCCCTCCCCCTTCTGCTGATCGTGACAAGCAGACATTTTCCTTACTAGTGCCTTAAGTTAAAACACGGGCTCGCTCAATGACCTGTGTTCTGCTCATTAGCGGCTTCCTTTTGAAAGAGATAGATGTGCTGACATGGAAAGCTGCTGTTACAGTGGCTGCAAAGGGGCACACTCGTTACCTGTAAAACTGGGTTTCAGTCAAGCTAAAAGATAGGTTTAAAAAACAAACATAAAAATAAAACAACAACAAAACGTACAGATTGGTGTGTGTGTGTGTATGTTTGTGTTTGCGTGGGGGGGGGGGGCTCTTACACTCAACCTAAATAACTATGTGCCCTCTACTGGTGACAAGCACATTCCATGTACTATACAGTGCATTTATAGGGGAACTATTATTTTAGTATTTTAAGTATAAAAGCCTATTTTTTCATGTTGAGATCTTTCTTGCAATGTATGTATTTTTTAAAATTTTACTTAGGTGACCCATTTTATAAGTGGAATAAGACACTTCAAGGTGTGGTTTATGGCCTGATAAGAGCACTTCCCAGGTGCTAAAGGCACTCTGTTCAAGAGTCTCATGCCTCATTATTCATTACGCACCTGGGGCATGCTCTTATCAGGCCATAAATCATGCCTCGTCGTGTCTTATTCCTTACATAAATCACTTTGGTAGAATAAACCAGGAGCACTTCTCTGCCCACTTCCCACCAGCACTTAAATAGATAAGAGCAATACTTTCTATCTATTTAACTAGCTGTTTAGGCCCAATGACCACACCCCAACTTGTACCAGTTTCCCAGTCAATTAGATAGGAGCCCTGACACTCTATCACTGGGTACCCAACCGTTGAAGCGCTGCAGGCCTGATGCATTGCATCTGGTTGGCCGGCATTGGTGCACTTAACAACAAACTAGATACAAGGGGCCAGATATTCAAAACTTTGCACTGGGCCAAAACCATTTGCGCAGGTGTAGCGTGGGATTAGCGCGGGACTGCCATATTCAAAAGGCCAAATAGCGCGGGCAAACTGCATTAGCGCCGGGCAAAATTATAATGTATGCAAGGGGCAAACTGACATGAATACAGATGCAATGCTATATTCATGATCTAGCACCCGCTAAGTGGTTTTGCGACTTAGCGCCGACACTTAGCTGGGTGCACATTACCGCCAGGAAAAGCTGGTCTTAATCCTGGGCAATCACTTATGACATTATGGCTTTATGCGTGTTTGCGCTGGTTTAGCGCCGGTTTTGCGCCATTCAACAAATAAATATGACACATAGATAAAGCCAAACATAGAGGAAGATGTTGCTAACTGATGGCATCACAATGATGCCATCATCTGTCACCAGTTCCAGCCATGCCAGGCAGTAAGTGGTGACCCTGCCACCAGTGGACAGCACGGCAGTGTGGCCATACAGCACACACCTGTGGACCACACTTCCGTGGACACCAACAGATGCCAGCACACACATGCAGCACTGTGGGCATGGAGGATGTTGAGGGAGCATGTATGGGTGGAGGCTGTGCTACAAACCAGGTGTGGCCACAAGGCTGGGACATATCATGCAGTGTACATGGGTCAGTATTGGAATACCCCCAACACCAGTGTGCCTTCGATAATATATGCCCCCCCGGCCACATACCTCACAGCTGTACAACTGCCATAGCACACAAAGCCAGAAATGTACATGTCACTGTGAGCATCATGCCACAGGTGCAGCATCTGTGGGTCACACAACAGCGTAACAGTAATGTCCAGAGTCAGAAAACATCCGCAGGTTGGGCCACTCACTATGTATTGTGCAGTCATCATCACTGCCCTACACACCATAGGCATTGCTGTGTCCACGCACTACTGGCCCCCTTGCTACTGTAGTTTCTGCTGTACGCTGTAGCATGCCCTACAATGTGACAGTTGCATGCAGCACCACCACCTGTGCCTATGGTGTCCTGTCCCCTGGGGTATAATATGCTATGCTATGCTGTACTGTTTACATGTAGCCTGCAGCTATCATCGTGCACTGCCAGACTGACCTACAGGTGGAGCTGCGGTTGGACCTGGTCAGTCCTGTACTTCCAGACTGACCTACAGGTGGCTCTGTGGGACTTCAGCGTAACGCTGGGCAAACTGCATGCAAATCAGGGTATAATGAAATACTAATCCGGTTGTTTGCCCAGAGAATACGTAAGTAGGCTCATTTGCATGGCACTTTTGAATATGGTACATTTTAGCCCTGGGCAAACGTGTTCGCTCTGGGCTAACTGTTTAGCTCGCGCATTGCTGCTGATTATAATGTTAGCGTGGCGCTAACGGTACGGGAATATTATACAGTTTTGATCACTGTTCTTTCACATCTGCTGCTTCCTGCAGCTGTACTGAGTCCATGCATTTGCTGGCACACACATTGGCCACGTGAGTCTGCCTGTACCTGCCCTCATGTTGCTGTGTACTGTGTTGTTGCTGTGGGTTGCACTTCCTGGTTGCTTTATTCAGTGCTGTCTTATTCCAGGGCTATTTTTGCCCTGCACTCCCAGCCCAGTTTGCATGGCCTCATTACCATGCCATATTCGGAAGCTGTTTGCCCTGGGCTATTCCTTTTGAATATAGCGTGCTCTGTGCTTCGGGCTAAGTTTGCCCGCTGGGCAGTGCTAATTTTGCCCCGGGGCAAAGTTTTGAATATCTGGCCCAAGATCTTTTACATTGTTGCAACAACTAGTTGATAAACCCTGAAAATTTAGCTGGGCAGCCAAACTCAAACTTGGGTGGCAACTACGATTTATCTTTTGAAACTTTGCAACCATTTATGGCAGCTATGTATAGTTCCTCAAATGCATGGCAAGCCCTGAATTACTCACAGTTTGCGGATCAGTCTTTGGCTTGTGTAGCTAACGACATTCAGACTGTGGATCTGGGGTATTTGGAGCAGTAGAAACTTTGATGACTCAGGCTGCTGAGATGAGCAGCAGACATAGTGCAGATTGGGGCCTCTTCTCTGCCTTTCTTGCAGCTTTGGCCTTCTCGGCAGCAGGCACTTAGATCTTTAGCAAGTTGGACTCCTCTCAGCTTCCCTGGCAACTTGTCATCTTCTTTTCATTATCACAAACTGGAGCAGGGCAGCAGCAAAGACCAGGGCTGGCATACCTCAACCCCCACATCCAGACATGAACCCTCAGGGGGAGACGCACTGGCAGTGCCTAGCAGTGACATTATCAGCCTAAGTCCCCAAACTGACCTTGGATGACAGTCTCTCTTTTCTGAAATTTCAGGAACATCTGGCTATAAATGACTTCAGCCACAATGCCAGCTTGCAGCGGTGGCTCTCTCACAAACAGGACACAGTCTCTGATTTCCCACTGGAGGTTAGCGGAAAACAGTATCTCAGCTTCTCTGAGGCAAGGGGAGATTATGGCAAGTCTCTCAAAGGTCACTGTAGAAAAACCAAAGGGTAGATTATGGTAAATCTCCCATATTAACAGAAGAACAAATCTTCTCACTTACAGGCTTAAACGTGAACAGAAGACAGGAGGCAGTACAGTGCAGTGGTTTAAGGATCTGAGCTGCCATTCTGGAGACCTGAGTTTGAATCCCACAGCCCCTATTTGCATACTGAGTGACTCTGAGCAAATCACTTCACTTCCCTGTGCTCCCAGGTTGCACCCGTAAACAAGCTTTCAGCTTAGTGTCTCTCATCTGGTTAAACAATTGTAAAAAAAAACGCTCATCTTCTCACCTTGCAGGTTCAGATGTAAGCAGAAAAGCTAATCTTCCCACTTCACTTTCCATACACAAGAATACAACATGCATGCTTCCCTTGGCTAGAATGTGGCTCCAACAAACCTCCAAGCAGGCCTCCATACTTTTTTCAGGCATCTTGGACCAGTTTACTTTCCCTTGGGAAACTTCCAGCCTATGACCTTAACACTGGTCAGCTAACAACCCTTTCATTCTGTAGACACACTCCTTCCATCCCTTGAAAGACAATGCAGGGCAACATAGAGCATCTCCTGGGCTAGCGGCCATACAAGCCTACTGGCAGGGCTTCTTCTTCACTTAACGATCACAGAGAGGCTTCCACTCCCTGGGGAATCTCTCAGATACTTTCTCGCATCTGGTCAACAAATCAACCTTTAACTCTGAAACAGCACCTTCTCTCCATTGACAGGCAACACAGGATACCTCCTGGGCTGGTAATTTCATAGACTCCAGCAGGCCATCTTCACCTCTCTCTAGCAAGGGCTGGAGCACCCCTCACTCAGGAGAGACTCCATCCAAACTGAACTCAGTCTCTGTCCTCTGAGTTTCAGGAGCTCAGAGCCACTCCTGATTGGCTAATGCAGTTGTCCACTTGAAATATTGATATTCATTGGGCTCCTTCTACACCCTATTGGTTAGCCATTCTGGCACCAAGAAATTGTCCTTGCCTCCTCCTATAAGTCCCTTGGATAGGTCCTTTAGGGCTCCCTGCATCCTGACTGGTCAGAACGCCAGGTCGGAGGGAGCAGATATGGCTGCTGTCAGAACAGTTTAAACAGAGTCCCAACTTTTTAGTCCTGGTACAAACAAACAACACCATTTTTACAATTCACTGCTCCATCACTTGACAGCCCCTCTGCCCTTGTGTCCTCTGGCAAAAGGAGCTTATCAAGGCTTTTCCTTACAGTTGATGGTGCCTTAGTGCTATCCCCCCCAGGCAACAGGCAGACTCCACTCACTGGTGTCCAGGGACTACATTTCCCAGCAGTCTTGGCTGCTGCTTAATTTACATGCAGTTAATAGTGCTTTTCAAAAATAACTTTTAGGGCCCTTCTGGTTCCTCCCTCATGTCTCCAGACCCTGATTAGCTGATACTGGGGGTCAGGAGCACAGGGGAACCTTTGTTGCGCTGCGAGAGTGGCTTGGAAATGATTCTGCTCTACTGAGCATGCTCGGAGCGCCAGTACACACATTCACTGTGTAACTGCACACTGGTTGCGTGGCTTTACTCCTCTGGCCCCTGTTCTGCAGGAAAACGCTTCTGGGACCAGATAGAGACTTTGGGAGCACCCAGGACCCAGATCAGGTGGCGGTGAGAGGACAGGAGGAGGGAGACAGTGCTCCAGTAAATCCCCAACCTTGGAGGGCGGTTACAGAAGTGATAAATCTTGTCTTTAGGCAGCTTGCTCTGCAATCCATATGTAATCCACCCTCCAGTGTGTCTAGTGGCCCTGATGGTAAAATGCTGGTGGGGGGGCACATGCCAAGAAAACAACCAGAGATGCTTAGGTAGAAAAACAGCTTGGCCTACCTCAACCACAGAATTCATGATGGCACTGTCTGGCAGATCTTCTAGCAGGACCAGATGGCGGAATGGCTGTAACAATGGGCAGGTATGGCACTGCAACTGTTCTGGGGGCAAACTGGTTAGACTTAGGCAGCACAAACATGAACACTTGAATTTTAAAAGAATAAAAAAAATTTACTTAATTCAAACATTAAAACAAAGACATCTCCAAGGGGCTAGAGGCATTAAGGAGACAGGCACAAGGTGATAGCAGCAAATTCAGCAGCACAAGGCTGTGGCAGAAATCTTAGACCTAGGCAGGTCAGGAAATGGGTTTCTCTTAGAAAGCTGAATTGAGGAGGCTCAGATAATAAAATGAATGCAGAAACCGGGGCCTAAATTCTCCACCAGGGCTCACTCTGATAACACACCCCTGTACACACACACACCACCCGGTACCTTTCTGCTGTGCACCCTACCTGACACTTGGCCAAGCCACCACCACAGGGTGACTGGCTCCTACCAGACTTCCCCTTCCCCTGCAGCTTCAGGCCTACACCGGAACCCTGACCCAAAGTATACCTCGGGGATGTGGGGGCCAGGCTCTTCTCACTCCCAGCAGGCTGCCGAATATCTGAGGCAGCGTACCACATGGGTATGGCCTCCCCATGCTGCCACCATGGGAAAGACCATGCCACAGCTCTGACACTGCTGCGATGCCCCCACTGCATCCAACTCCATCCTAGGAATATAGCCCTGGCCCGCCCCGGTGCAGCAGAGCACAGGGCAGGACAAACATCCATTTCTCCAGGCCGTGGTTCCTTCTCCTCATGGGCGCCCATCCCACCAGCCACTTCCCTGTGTACCTCCCATTATCTGAGTGCCGTAACAGCACCGCAGAACTAGGCTGCAATCTCCCTGGCCAACTTGTGTCCTGCACTCCCACCTGTCTCGCCTCCTACTCTCTACACCCTACTTTTAAACCCTAAGAGACAGGACAGAAACCGCCTACAAGGGGCAAGAAAAGGTAACTTTTAGTAAGCCCCCCCGAACTGGGGGGGGGCCTTACACATTGTATCTGTATATTATGCTCCTGCATCCCCTTTCCCCACTTCATGTCATCAAACGGCTGATTCTGGGGGTAGGGCTGCAGCACTAGGTAGCTGCTCGGCTCTTACAGAGCAGTTACGAAAGCAGCTTTAAAAGATGAATAATTTTTAAGAGTATTACTAAAAAAATTCAAAACCAGACTAATTTAGTCCCTTGGTGTAAGTTGCCTGCCACAAGGGTATCTGCAGCACTTTAATTATTCTTTAGTTAGCATAGTGTAACAGTGCCACCCTGTGGTGTAACTTAAAAAGCACAGTGTAACCCTCCCTGACACCTCATGGCACATCATACTGCTAACATAGCTTTCCATGTTTGCATAGACTAATAAAGTTTGTTCTAGTTCTCCAGGCTGTTGCACTTAACACATAGGATCTTGTGTTTTCTTATTGTTCTTTTAATTATTTGTGACAGTGTAGGCCAGCCTGGTGGCACTGATGGTTGAGGTGCTAGATGCCACACTTCGCACCATGTCAGCAACCTGGGTTCGGAAGCAGACTCAGGTCGTTGGGGGTAAGCCAGGGCAGGAGAGGATAGAGCACCTGGAGGACTGCTCTCCTGTCTTAGAGGGTTACAGTGCCTGGTGCTTGCCTCGGCTCTAGCATAGGCTGGAGCAAGGCAGCTGAGACTGCTCAGACAGGGAATAGTGGCAGCTGCTGATGCCCCATGTGTGGAAGCATGCGTGGGAGTGTCTGGGTAGCATTACACACTCATTCCTTGGGGGCCAGAGAAATGGAAAATGGTGGTCTCCCGAGCAGCCGCTGATGTCTAGCCACCTGGAAGCCCTGTACCTGATAAACACCCAGACCACGCTGCTTTCACAAAGGTAAGTCCTGGAGGAAAATTGGGGTGACAGTACTGGGGTGGCTGGCATCCAGTCGGCTGATTGGGACCCTGTGGAGAAATAGTACCAACTGCAGAAAAATTATTTGTGACTGGTTTTGCTAGTCTGGCAAACAGCAGCAGGGAGCATACTATGGGCTGGCGGCTCTGTATCCAGGGTAAATAAGTTCTAAAACAACAACCAAGAGAACTGTGTTCTTTTTCTAGTCATCAAAAGCTTCTGCAATCTCATCATACCACATGTGATCAGAGGACGAAACTGAGACATGTGTTATTATGAGACGGACAAATGAGATTGATGAAGTCTTTGATGACTGAAAAAGAACACAGTTCTCCGGGAAGCAGTATAACGTAGTGGTTAAGGGCACTAAACTGCAAACTTAGAGACCTGGGTTTGAATCACATCAGCCCCCAATTGCATACTGTGTGACCCTGAGCAAGTCACTTAACTTCCTTGTGTTCCCAGGTCGTAACTGGAAACAACCCCTTGCTTAGTGTGCATATCCTAGTTAAACAATTTCCCCTTCTCTTCCTTTTAAGGAAAATCACTGAGTTCATCCTTGTTGTTAGCAGATCCTTTTGTAAATTACAGCGTAACCCCTAGGTGGCGATATCCCAAGGGCTACTACCCCTGCCTGCTTTGCTAGTTGTAGGTTAAGGGGCCTGGGTACTGAAACGGGTGCCTCCACCTGGAGGACAGGGTTGTTAGTAACAAGGCTAACCTGGGTACAGCCCTCAAGGGACACTGTAACTCCCCTCTTTCCCCTCTAGTGGACTAGACAATATGCAACAAACACTTTCACAGTAGCCCCTATTCAGCATACAAATCCCCACACTGTTTGCACTTACCACCAGAGCTGGTTCCACCAGTTTGACCCTGGAGACCCCCTGTAAAACAAGGTTAGGCACATCAAATAACAACAGTACAGTGCTTTTGGTACAAACTGGAACTATGGTCTGATGAAATGCAAAAAGAGTTAGATCTGATTTATTCAGGGGAATTGAACAAGGGAGGGTCGTAATCAGGTTGATTGATTTTAAAACTGATCTAGTCAGGCAATTATGCATGCACTTTTAGTCCCTGCACAGTCACACACTCTGGGTACCCAGTTGGAAGTAAGGTGGGCTAGCCTGGAACGTTACCTGGGGTAGGCCGGCATCACAGCTGATTGGGGCCCTGTGATGAAAAGAAAAGGCATGCACAATCACATACAATTTGCAATCCAGAGCCAGAAGGCTCACTTCGTGATGATTAGACAAAACAATTAAATCAGATGACACACTTTGATTGAGCTGTTGTTGCAGGAAGCTACCCTGGTGTTTACTCACGCTATCCAGTACAGGACACAGGATGAATAAAATGGAGACCGCAGGAAGACTTGCTGGTTTGTCAGGAGAAGCAGGGCCCACATGATTCACTGTGTTGTCATTCCTGTTCATGATGTTGAGCAGGGGGCTGATCCACAGGCAGGTCTCTCGTAGATGGTGTTCTGTGCACCTGAAGTAGCTGGCTGGGCCAGTGCGGCAGGGCCCAGGCCAGGTAAGACAGTTCGGATATCAATCCGGGAAGGCTGGGTGCAGTTTCCAGCAAGCGTGGCACAATTAAACAGCGGGGAACCAAATTGTGACCCACTAATAGCAAACAGCACATTTATAGTAAAGCAACCACCATACCACAATGCGGATAGCAGTCTAGCAGCAATATTAGTGTCTCTGAGCAAAACTGGGAATTCTGTGGCAACTGGTTGTCCTGACAGGCCGATCGTGTAAAGCAGATCTTCGGTCTTCTTCAGGTTTAAATCTGCTCACTCTTCGGTGGCTTTGTCATATTCCAGTTCGGATACAGTCCGATTGCTATGCCTTTCAAAGGATTCCCTCTCAAGGGACAGCAGGCAGACAGGCCAAACTCAGCCTTTCCACCAATCTCCCATGCGAACTATGCAGAAGCAGCTACTCAAATCTCTCGAGCTGTTCACTCTCCAAACTCTACCTCCAGACTGACTCACTGAAGCAGGCAGCTTGGGAATTTCCCTTTGGTCCAAAAGGTTCAATTTGTTGATTCATCTGTCTGTCAAAAGGAAGGGCTCCCCCTCCAGGTGCATTTAGGTGCCAAAGTCTCAAAACTACAATTCCTATAGAAATTCACTCCCACAAGATCCCTGGGGACAGACTCCATTTTAGGGTCCCCAAAGGTACTGATTGGCCCATTCTGGCAATCCAGGACCAAGATGGGGGTGATCAACAGAACTGTCCATGCTGCAAAGATGGCAGCTTAGATAAACTACAGTATCATTACTATTCTAATCGATAATCTGCAAATAAGTACATCTTCTAATAGGGCTCCCTCTGCGTAAATAGTGACGGCAGAATGGAGCGATTGTCTGGCAATCCGGGCTGGACTCGAGCATAGAAACACTCAGCTCCCTCCCAGATTAAATAAGCTCCACGTTATAGGCAGCTCATAAAGAGACAAAGCACAGAGGTATTAAGGCACTCTCATACAACACTTTTAAAATGCTAAGACACAGGATACTAGCCTTGCAGTGGGTATTTAGGCAAGCCCAAGGAAGACTTTCGGGAACCCCCATTTGTAGGGGGGTTATAACAGGAACACAGGACCCCAGTGCTCAGAGTCTTGGAATCAGTTAGTGCAAGCAAACAAAACCACAGAAGCAAACACATATCAGAAGAAAATAAATAGTAATGCGAGACTAATTAGGCCAGTCCAATAGCCACAGGAATTGTAAATGGATATGAGGTGCAGCTAGCTGAATAGTGCACAGCTTCAAACCATAGGAGAAAGCTACCAAGGTGGAGTCCTGTGGATTGCATGGACAAGGCTCCAAAAATGATAGCAAATGTTTTGTTTTAACTATAAAGGAAAAAAAAAATAAAAGTAAAAACAACAGTAAGAATAATGAGCCAATCATGACCACAGGAATTCTAAGGGGATTTGAGGTACAGGTGGCTAAGTAGCGTGTGTCTCCAAATATGCTACAGTCATCCCCCACCTAGGTTGAGACCTGCATACCTACTCTTCCTAATGCTATGAGGCATGAGTGAGTTAATGAGTACTAGCCAGTGCCCAACCACCTAGGCACAACTGATGGCACCTATGGTACCCAAAGTCACGCTAACACTACCAGCCTCCCTGCAGGCCATGCTTGCTGCTCCCAGACTTGCACCCCTGCTGTGGGTGTCCCACTCTACACCCTACCTGCCTGGCCTGGGCACCTAACTGACTACTCCTAAGTCTCTCGTCCCCTTCTGTCTTCTCCCTCTGGCACCACAAGGGCACCCTGTTTTATCTGCTCTCTAGCTCCACCTACTGTTCATCTCTTTACTCCCAGCTTTGGAGAACAACCCCCTCTCTCTGCTATAGGGAGAGGGTCATTTCAATTTTAAATTTAATTTTAAAAACAGACTATTACAAGAGCTCGCAACATGTAAAGGACACAGATGGAACTCACACTGGGCACTCTCAAATAACTGTACTCCCAAGTTCCAATCTTCTCTCAGTCTTGGTGCTTACTGCATTTCCTGGATGGCTGCTGTGTAAAACATTAGGAAAAAATAGATTCAAATCCCACCCCTCAGACTGTGATACAACAGTGGGGTGGGGAGGGGAGGACGATTTACACATATGGAGTTAGTTGAGCCTCATTTTTTCCTTTTTGAGGATAATTCAACAGAAATAAAAATCAATACAGGCTACACAGTGCATCATGACAATAAACGCTACAGCAAACTACAAATACAGAAGCCTTCTTACCACATTACCAAAGCAAAAGGTAAGAAGCAACAGGACCCAGCAAGCAAAAGAACAGCTTTATGAAAAAAGATCAAGATGTTTAGACTTTTATTATTTAAACCTTTTTATGTTTGCTTGCACGCATGTGTAAGAAACATAGTGCCATCATCCGAGATTTCGGAGGTGTGTCACCCCCTCTTTTAAATCAGTCAGTGTGTTGGCAGGTGCGGCCCCTGTAAGCCAATGCATGCTGGAGCTGTCTATGACAAGCTCCAAAATGCAGTGGCATACAGTTGAAAGGGGAGCTACGCTCAGTGAGCAACGATAAGACATCGCCTGCTTATGCGCAGCCCCCACACACACACACACACACACACACACACACACACACACACATATGCACACATACTGCGTGCTGCCCCCCCACACACACACACTCTATAGCCAACGGGGTGCCCAATCCCCCGTCGGCTGTGCTACACTCCCCAAAGCCTTCCAAATGCCACGCTGGGTGCCCACCCCAGCATGGCAACTCCAATAGTATAGCCGATACGCGGTGCCCCAATCCCCGTCGGCTTCACTATCTTCTACCCCAGTACTGGGTGCCATGCTGGGAGCACACCCCAGCATGGCACTGATCCTATGGTCGATGGGGTGCCCAATCCCGCCGGCTCCACGATCCCCATCTCTTAGCCACACTGGGAGCCCACCCCAGCGTGGCAAACGTCCGCTGTAGTCTTTTTTTTTTTTTACCAGCAAAATAAAACGGTCCCACGGGCGCTTTTCCCAGGCCCCTCCCCACAACCCGCACCCACCCACTGCGCACCCTGCTCTCCCACACCCCCCACCCCATACTTACTCCGGAGCTCAGTGCGACGATCTCGCTGGACTGGAACACGCTCTGCACTCTTCAAAGCCGACTGCTAACTGAGGAAATGCAGGTAAGCTGTATAATGGGCTAGATGGGGTTTTCAACATTGTTGCATATCTCAGGCATTTTTGGAATTTTTGCACCAAATTTTCAACATGGGGTTTTTGGACCTCCTCATGAATTCTTGCACTGTCATGGCGCTATTTCGGTTCGCAAGGGTGATTTCGCAGCTCATCTGCGGAAATCACCTTTCCAGAATGATTAACAAAACAACACTGCCAGTGTTCATAAGGGGCTCTCGAAAAGACTATTTTGAAAATTTGGTGGAAAAATCCTCAAATGACTGTTTCATTTCGGCGTAGTGTTATGCAGTTCCTACGCACGTCGAAGTTCGCAAATTTTCAATATTTTCACTCCAGATTTTTCAACATTGCCATTTTACCACACCTTCTTATGAGCAGTACAGCTGTAATTTTTCATCTTGGCCAAAATGTGTTTCTGCCCACGTGGCGCACAATGGCGCGGTCGATGTCAGCGAAATCAATGTATGGGACACATTAAGAAAATCACAGAGACACTGTTCATGAGCAGAGGTCTTAAATGGCTATGTTGAAAATTTGGTGAAAAATTCTAAAATGACTGTTTTTTACGCTATGCGCAGTTCCTATGCATGCTCGTAAGTTTCACTTAATTTAATATTTTCACTCAGATTTTCAACATTGCCATTTTATTACACTTCCTTATGAACAGTACAGCTGTCATTTTTCATATATCGCCTAGTAATGTGTTTTCAAGACATGTAGTCACATTAATGGTGCTGTTGTGTGCTAAAGCAATGTTTGGGACAGATTAAGAAATCACAGTTACACTGTTCATGAGCAGAGGTCTTAAAATGGCTATGTTGAAAATTTGGTGACAAAAGTCCATAAATGACTGTGTTATGAGTGAGCATTGCGCAGTTTCCACGCACCTCGTAAGTTCATGACTTTGTAATATTTTCAGTCCAGATTTTCACCAGTGGCATTTTTCCACACTTGCTTATGACAGTACAGCTGTCATTTTTCACAACATGGCGAATGTGTTTTCACACTTTCAGCACAGAGATGCGTGGTCGCTGTGGGAAATCATTGTTTGGGACAGATAAAGAAAATCACAGTGACACTGTTCATGATCGGAGGCACCAAAATGCCTGAGTTGACAATCTGCTGTAAAAATCCCCAACCTAATTATATTACAGGTGTCGTTGCACGATTCTATGTACGCCGTCACTTCACCATTTTTTAAATATTTTTACTGCAGATTTGCAACATTGCCATTTTTACACCTCCTATGAACAGTACAGCTGTCATTTTTACATCCTGTTTGGAATGTTTTTGCACCTGTGGTGCTAAATGCTGTAGTCGCTGTGCATAAGCAGCTTGGCTAACAAACTGATATTCCCCTGTTCATGAGATGGGGTCACAAAAAACATGTTGAAAATTTGGAGTGAAAATACCAATGAATGCCTGAGGTATTAGGGGTTTCCAACCATACGCCCAACCCTGTAGAGAATGACAGGCATCAGGGGTGTGACTTGGGATTCTGCCTGTAATGCTCATACCATTCCACACTGCAGCACAGTAGAAGCATCGAGGTATGCCTTGACTCTTATCCCCAAAGTTCACTTATTCTCCCATATCGCACCCATCTCACCATTTTCTAATGGAATGGGTGCGATAAGGGCCAAAGACCCTGTTGAACACCTTGACACTTGTCAGTGTCTGCAGGGTGGGGTGTGGTGAAATGGCATGGCCGTTATGCCTGACAACCCAAAGGCACACCCCAATGCTTGTCACTCTCTGCAGGGTGGTGGTGGGGTTGGCTTCAGTTCAATACTTCACTGTCATTCCTGTTACGCAGCTCTGTAACTTCTACACTACCACTGCCAATGCCAACAAGCAAACATTCGGCATTGACAAATGCTTGTTATTTCAGTTTTTACTTTTATGTAAAATAAAATAAGTAAAAATTACAAAATCACACTCTAGAGTGTTAGATCGCCACACATCTTTGGTGGTTGAATGCACTTGGTCTGTGGCCTCATGTCTCACAACACACCCTGGCATGTGGTGATCTAGCATAATGCATTACTTCATTGCAAAGGCTATCCCAGTTGTGATGGAATATCTCATTTTCAGCAAGATGCCGTGTCTACCTTATTTTATATCATGATGCAGTAAGCGATTCTATGTTGTGCGGCCATTGCAGGTTGGATTAAGCAATGGATGGTTCCGACACCATATAGCAAGAATGGGTTGATGACTTGCTCATGGTCACAAGGCGTGTCAGTGACTTTTGTGGGATTTGAACCTGTGTCTCTAAGCTCTAACCCCTACCCCTTTGGAGCTATTTGTGGGCTTTGGCCTTTTTTTGCTCCTATCAACTAAGTCAAACTACATCACACTGCCTCACTTACTGTGTGACCCTGAGCAAGTTATGTAACCTCCCTATGCTTAATGTCTAATTTTTGTGTGGTTTAGATCTCCCTGTATGCATATAATGGCAGTTACATTCTCCACCCTTCTTCTCCTGGATTATAGGATCCAGTTTGCAGTTTGTATGAAAGTTGTAAAAAAACAAATTATTTCCTTCCTCAGTTGTAGATGGTTCAAGTTCTTGGAACAGAACCAGGACCTTATGGCTAAAAGTTTTGAGTTGAAGTCAACCTCCTCATCAAGGGTTAAAACCTAAAGAATAATTTTAGACCCCACCACTACCACCACATTATCTCTTCCTTCTTTTACTTCCTTTTACCTGCTCAGCCTTTTCCTCTTCTTCAATTCCCCCCAACCCCATTCCTAAAACAGTGCTTAAACCTTAAGGACCCACAGTCACAAGCAGCGGTGTAAACTTTAGGACCTGTGATCCTTCTCATTTCTCCAACGCCAGCCCCATGTGTGAGTGCCACCGGGGAAAAATGAGACTTTATAAACACAAGTAGACTGAGTTGGGGGATGGGTAGCAGCTGGGTTTGATGTGGGGTCTCTTTCTCTTCGGTAAAAAAATATATAGCAAATACTGGATAGGCAACTATGCACAACCAGTGTGTTCTGCCACAGAGGGGTTCTGATTCCCTCTGACCTCAAGAGTGAAGCATGAGAGGTCCATGGGAATCAGAACCCCGAGGTGGCAAAACACATTGGTTGTGCATAAAGTTGCTCATCCTGTATTTTTTATAGAGTATAGTATTATGTAAAATTTGCCATGGTTCTTTCGCTTTCAAAACAAAACTGACTTATGTAGTCTCTAGAGGTTTCAGAATGCTGTTGTACCACAGATGGGTACAATCATATTCCATGACCTTTGAACTGTGGTATAACAGCATTTTAAAAGGGATGGAATTCTATACAGAACAACACTCTACTATATACTGTTAAGTTTACTTTTATAATTTTTAAATATATTTGCATAGGTCTTTCCTTTTAAATAATTAAAGGTCCCCATTTTGTAAGCTTTGTAACACACTTAAAGGTGCTCAGTTGTCTCTCAAGTAGTTAAAATAGGCAGGAGACATGCACAAACATAAAGGTTTTATATAAAGTTTCTTTTCATAGAATCATAACTTTTCACTAGACAGCACTTTTAGTGTCAGTGTGTGGCAGGAAGTTACCCAAAGCAGAAGTGAGAGTTGGCATGGAAAATTCATTCAAAGAGCAACGCTGTATTATAATATAGAGAACAATGGATAGGCAACTGTATGTTATGGATTTTTTTTCATGCTCAAGGTTTATGAGGTCATTACACACTGAGGGTGCGTAGAAAATATCCATAAAAACACAGTTGCCTAGCCTTTATTTTTATGGCTGTGGGCAGAGCCTATAGCCATCTTGTTTTAGCCAGAAAAATGGCATACCATGGAACACAGAAACATAGAAGTTGACGGCAGATAAGGACTGCAAGGCCCATCCAGTCTGCCCATTTCTTTTTCTACCTTATGAATGTGCCATCAGCATTTGCTCTGTCACTGGCCTATCTATTCATACTTGTCTGTATTGCTCCCTTATGCCTATCCCATGCCTGTTTGAAGCTCTGCACTGTATTCATATCCACCACTTCCTGAGGTAGGCCATTCCATGCATCCACCACCCTTTCTGTGAAAAAGAACTTCCTCACATTACCTCTTAATCGGACTCCCTCTAATCTCATGCTGTGTCCTCTTGTCCTGCTATTTCTCTTATATTGAGACATGTTAGACTCTTTCACTTTGTTAATGCCCTTAAGGTGTTTGAATGTTTCAATCATATCACCTCTCTCCCTCCTTTGCTCTAGAGTATACATATTGAGTTCAGTTAATCTGTCCTCATATGTTTTCTGATGCAGTCCCTTTACCATTTTGGTTGCCCTTCTCTGGACTGCCTCAATTTGGTTAATGTCCTTGTGAAGGTGTGGCCTCCAGTACTGCATGCAGTACTCCAGATGGGGCCTAACCAGTGTCTTGTAAAGAGGGATTATTATGTCCCTCTTCCAACTGTGATACCCCTACTAATACACCCCAATATCCCTCTAGCCTTACCTACTGCTTTAGGGTCTGCTTGGATGATTTCAGGTCATCAGTGATGATGACGCCAAATCTCTTCTTCCCTTGTGACTGCCAGCAACTCCTCCTTGCCTACAGGTGGCTTCAGGGTTTCTCCTATGTGTACATGATCTGCACTTTGCGCAAACCCCAGTTGCCACTCTTCCGACCATTTTGCTAGTTTATCCAGATCTCTTCTCATTCTGCCCACCCCATCTGGATCATCTATTCTGTTGCAGATCTTGGTGTCATCTGCAATGAGACAAACCTTACCCTCCAGTCCATCTGCAATGTCACTGATGAAGGTATTGAAGAGGACTGGCCCCAGGACTGATCCCTGAGGTACCCCACCTGCGACTTGCATCTCTTCTGACTGTATACCGTTTACCACCACTCTCTGTTTTCTGCCTGTCAACCAGTTTGCCACCCAGTTGACCAACGTCTGACCCACCCTGAGTCTACTCAGCTTATTAATCAATCTTCTATGTGGAACAGTATCGAAAGCTTTGCTGAAGTCAAGGTAGGCGACATCAACTGCTCCCCCTTGGTCCACCACTCTGGTTACCCAGTCAAAGAAATCTATGAGATTAGTTTGACAGGACCTTCCTTTTGTAAACCCATTCTGTCTCGGATCATGTACTCCTATAGATTCCAGGTATTGCACTATCCTTTCCTTAAGTAGTGTCTCCATAATCTTGCCCACTACTGAGGTAAGACTGACTGGTCTGTAGTTCCATGCCTCCTCCCTGCTACCACTCTTGTGGAGCGGGATCACATGAGCCCTTCTCCAGTCTTCTGGGACCTATCCTGTGCTCAGAGACTCACTAAACATTTCTGATAATGGCTCTGCTAGTTCCACCCTTAGCTCCTTTACTACCCTGGGATGTATGCCATCAGGTCCTATTGCCTTGTCCACCCTGAGCTTATCGAGCTCTTGTAGGATCCTTTCTTTTGTGAAGAGACTAGTGCACACCTCCCTCCTTCCTGTGTCCATGGTGCAGAACTGTGGGCCCTGCCCTGCCTTCTCTTCAGTAAATACTGAGCAGAAGTATCTATTTAGGATAGATGCTTTTACATGGTCCTCCTCCTCCTCACACGCCCCCTTATCCCCTTTGATCTTAGAAATACCCCCTCTGGACATTCTCCTTTCACTAATGTATCTATAGAAAGTCTTGTCACCTTCTTTTACTGTTCATGCTAGTGTTTCCTCAGTGTGAGCCTTTGCCTGCCTTACCTCCTTCCCTGCTTCCCTTAGGGAAGTTTGGTATGCCCCCCTTTCTTCATCCTGCTGCGTTCCCTTATATTTCCTGAAGGTCAGCCTGGAGTCTGACCTTTTCTGCTACTGTACATTTTAAGCTATCACTCCAAAAGGTTAACTTGCATGGAACTTTAATGTGCAGGAACACTCGCAGAGGACAGCAGGTATGAAAAGCAGAGTAGGAATATTTGTAAATCAATGTAATCATTTTTGAACCTGGTTTCATGTAGTTTTAGAACAGTTTTTGCACAATAAAGTTTCCTGCACCATATTGGATTGGTGAGATCTTTAAAAATAGTATGATTTTCTTTTTAAAAATTGATGTGCAACTCCCTATTTAACCTTCGGGCCCCCTCTGTCTTGTAGTTTTTGAATTTGGTTTTTGGTTAGTGTGAAGAATAGCACCCTTATGAGTACTGGAGAGCTTGTGCTTTGGAAGATCAATTGGCTTGCTCAGGGTCACACAGCGAGTCAGTGTCTGTGGTGGGATTATAACCTGGTATCCCCTGGGTTCATAGTTAGTTAGTTGCTCAGGGTCACAGATTGAGTCATTGGCTGTGGTGAGATTATAACCTTGGGTCTCCTGGTTCATAGTGACTGACTTGTCCAGGGTCGCACAGTGAGTCAGTGTCTGCGGTGGGATTATAACCTGTGATCCCCTGGTTCACAGTCATTGACTTGCCCATGAACGCAGAGTGAATCAGAGTCTGTGGTGGGATTATAACCTGGGATCTCCCTGAATCATAGTTGGTTAGTTGCTCGTGGTCACACAGTGAGTCAGTGGCTGTGGTGGGATTTTAACCTGTGACCCCCATGTTCACAGTTAGTGACTTGCTCAGGGTCACACAGTGAGTCAGTGTATGTGGTGGGATTATAACCTGTGATCCCCTGGTTCAGAATTACTGACTTGCTCAGGGTCACTCAGCGAGTCAGTGTTTGTGGTGGGATTATAACCTGGGATTCCCCCAGGTTCATAGTTAGTTGCTCAGGGTCACATAGTGAGTCATTGGCTGTGGTGGGATTATAACCTTGCGTCTCCTGGTTCATAGTGACTGACTTGCTCAGGGTCACACAGTGAGTCAGTGTCTCTGGTGGGATTATAACCTTGGGTCTCCTGGTTCATAGTGACTGACTTACGCAGGGTCGCACAGTGAGTCAGTGGCTGTGGTGGTATTATAACCTGTGATCCTCTGGTTCACAGTTAGTGACTTGCTCAGGGTCACACAGTCAGTCACTGTCTGTGGTGGGATTATAACCTGGGATCCCTCCGATTCATAGTTGGTTAGTTGCTTATAGTCACACAGTGAGTCAGTGGCTGTGGAGGGATTACAACCTGTGACCCCCGTGTTCACAGTTAATGACTTGCTCAGGGTCACACAGTGAGTCAGTGTCTGTGGTGGGATTATAACCTGTGATCCCCTGGTTCAGAATTACTGATTTGCTCAGAGTCACACAGTGAGTCAGTGTCATTGGTAGGATTATAAACTGAAGACCTCTATCATGTCCCACCGGTCCCTTCTGCCTTCCAATGTGTACATATTTAGCTGTTTGAGCCTCTCCCCATATGACCTGTCCCACAAACACCACATCATTTTGATTGCCCTCCTCTGGACCCTCTCCAGGACTTCACTGTCCCTCTTTAAGTGTGGCATCCAAAAATGCACGCAGTACTGAAGGTGTGACCTCCACAAGCAGTTATACAGATGGAGTATCACTTTCCTCCTTCTGGTGGTGATCCCCCTAGCGATGCATCCCAGCATCCTGTTGGCCTTGCATGCTGCCCTCCTACAATTCTCAGACTTGTTCATCCGTCTCAGCCATCGGGACTTGTAGCATTCCCCCACCCCACGGGTGCACACTTGGCCCTGCTTTCTGGCTGAAAGGTGCAGTACCTTGCATTTCCCTGCATTGATCCTCAGTTTACACTTTCTAGACCACCTTTCCAGAGCCTTCAGCTCCTCCTGTAGGTCCACCCTCCCCTCCTCTCCATCCACCACCGCCCCCAGCTTTGAGTCATCCACAGATAGACTCATCTCACTCCTGATACCCGCCAACCACTACACTCTGCATCCGTTCCTGGAGCAAATTCACTATCCATCTGCTCATTTTGTTCCCCAACCCCATTTCCCCAGGCTTATCCAAAAGGCCCCCGTGAGCAACACAGTCAGATGCCTTGCTGAATGAAGATAATTAAAATGGTATGAAGGTGCATGTGGTGCACCATTGCCAAATTTCATATTGGCTTTTACTGGTCCTGTAAAGGCAGAATACATGATGCAGGTGAGTGATGTTCACAGGTCATACGCATGTTCCCCATGTACACACTGGCAAGACACAAATGTGATATGTTCTGTGGCTTGGCATCCACTGTGTAACGGAACCTTTCAGTACATACTTCTTTTCCCTGCAGGAGTTAATGCCACTGTGAAAATGGTTGATACTTCCATTCAGACTGAAGCAGTGGTAACAGGTGGCTGCTCCAAATGCATGATGGCTTCTATGCCAGTTTAATCCTCAGAGTCAGAGTAGGACTCAGGTGATGAAATCTATGATGCCAATGATACGTCATATCAGCCATCAGTGAGCGAAGATGATGAGGATCACATCATCAATGACTCCATGTAATGTTTTCCGCCTTCTACTTCATCATCGTTTGTTATACAGTGATGTGTTGTTGCAGAATGTTATCTTTTTCTGATGTCACCTCAAATAACACAGCACTATGTCTTCCACTTAGTATTGTCTTTTGATCTTGAATCATACATTGCATCAATGCGTTTACACACTGTATTCATTATTATCACATGTGACCATGAGGTGCTGCATTTAGAGACATACCATTTAATTCTGCTATTGTGTAAGAGGTGCCATGTCAGAACAGTGGCTTTTCACAATGTACTGCACTGTAGCTACTGCAACAACATCACACTTGTCCATCACACATTATTTCAACAGAGCAACGAGTATCACTTGATAGATGTCTGAAAGATGTGAAAGGGTAAGCTTCTTAAACATACATTGTGACATTCTTTTCCTTCAGGGAGGATCAGCCACACGATTCAACACTGAGGAATGCCCGTAATGAGCGTAAATTCATAGTGTTTGAAAGTTGCCTTCTGCCTTTATTTGATACCTGTACACAGTGTAAAGAATGCTGCAAGTGTAGTATAATGACAGTGAAAGGCTCATTTGTCATTGTGCGGCAGAGCTGCTCAAAGTGTGATGTCCACAAAATTTGGCGTTCACAACCATACATTTCTGGTTACCCTGCTGACAATGTCATATTGTCAGGTGCTATCGCATGTGGTGGAGTATCACCCCAAAAAAATAATTCGATTTCTAAACCACATCAATATTGCAAGCATTTCAGTAACAACTTTTTATGAGCACTACGAACATTTGTTCCGCCCTCAATATTCACTGTATGGAATGCTCAGAAAGCTGAGGCCACTGACAAAATAAGGGCAGAAGGCAACGAGGTGCACCTTGGTGGAGACGGACACCGTTACACACCAGGCTACTGTGCAAAATATGGGACCTATACCCTGATGGACTTGCAGAAACGTAAAATTCTCACAGTCAACCCGGTTCAGGTACTGTAGTCATAACACTAATACTATGTCTGTGTGGGAAATTATAAAAACGTGGTTCCTGGAGGCTAATAAGTCCTGCACGAGGGAAAGAAATAAGGGGTTGCAAAGATAGGAGGAGGTCCAGGATGCAGTGAGGGAAAAAAAGACTGCCTATAGCAGATATCTATGGTGTCTGGGGGATATATCCAAGGAGGAGTATGATATGGCAGTCGGGAGGGTCACCAAGGTGGTGACATTGGCTAAGGCGTGTGTGGAGCTGAGACTGGCACTGGGAATTATAAGGGGACAAAACTGTTCTTTAAGGAATATCAGGGAAAGAAGAAAGGGGAATGGCCACATCAGTCGGCTCAGGATAGGGTGTGGGTGTGTAGAATATTCAGAATAGTATAGTATGTGTTAATGATCGACGGTTGTCTTAGATGTGGTTATCGGAATTATACTTTTAATAACCGGTCATCTATTTTTCTATATACTGCTATGTACCAGTATTGATAACGGAATATTGCAATCCTAAATACTGTGCTGTGATTTATAACAGTGACAATTTCAATGCCATTCTTTCAATTAAATAATTACTTTAATGCAGTCCAATGAGGTACACTTGGCATACCACATGGAACTTGAGGGACTGAAGAGAGGACTTGAGGATGTCAGGAAGGCAGGCTTGCAAATTGAGTGTCTGGCGACTGATCGTCACAGGCAGATAGAAAAGTATCTGCTTGAAAATCATCCAGAGTTCCGCCACTTCTATGACGCGTGGCACTTCCTCAAAGCTAAGAGTTACATGTGGCATTACCAAACGGTGGTAGGGAAATGGACATATGGGTGTGTGAAAACATTGGTGCAATTGAGCATGTCACTGTATGGCGCACAGTTTGCACATCGTACCCAATCAGCAGTACCAAACTGAAGGTGGTTGATAAGTGAACACCATTCATGAGTTTTTTTATGTGTTACATGAATACAGATCACTTTTGACAGGGGTACACTGTACTGTAGCTGACGGTCATTTTTCTTCAGTTTCTAATGGCAATTATGGCACATACAGTTCTTACACAGCTGTGAGAATGTTTGACACCTGAATGATTACTGTTTTTTTTTGTTTTTGGCTGTTAAGCACATTTTTCCTCTAAAACAGACAAAAAGTGTAACTACTGTTGTGTTGTATGTCATTTGGCACCTGTCAGAACTGTTGATCTTAAATGTACAAATCAATTCAGTGAAGTCATGACGCATGCAGTTTTGCACAGTGTGATGAATCAGCAGTAGAAAACAAAAGGCAGATAACATATAATGAATGGTTAACTCTATGGGTGGCAAACAGGGCAGACAAGGTTGAGTAAGCAGACCTTATGTCAGGTGAAACTGTATGTTTGTATGTTACCATGAGTGTATGACATTATAGTGTATAGTGGAGTGTTGTTCTATATAGAATTCCATCCCTTTCAAAATGCTGTTCTACCACAGTTCCAAGGTCATGGAATGCTGTTCTACCCTACTGTGGTACAACAGCATTCTTGTACCTCTAGAGACTGCATGAATCAGTTTCATTTTGAAAGCAAAATAACTCACAAAACACATTTTTCACACACTGCTATACACTATAAAAAGTGGATGAACCCACGTAAATACATGCTTTCCATCTAATGCATCTTGATATTTATATGGGTAGCACAGTTCCAGTTATAGTGTTGTGGTTATCAAACAGGTTTACTTGAATATCTCTGAAATGGGTAACTGAAATTAAATCAGAACAACTGTGCTGTGCGGTACATGAGAGGCTCAATATCTCTTGTGGTCAGTTGCATTCTATGCCAACATTGACAAGCATGTTTGCTTATGCCTTTTACTTTTTCCTCATACCAAATGCCCCCATCTTGTGTGGTTCCGCAGTGCTGTATCTTGTCACTGATGATGTTCACAGTGTAAATGCTACACCTGGGTGATATCATTAGACAGTTCAGCATTGAGTTTCAGTGTTCTTCAGATGATACCCAGGTGTGCTTGTAATTTGGCACAGGAACATCCTGAGCGGTTGATGTGATTAACTGTCTATGTAAAAGAAACTAAGGGACAGCTTACAGCTGACTGACAGTTAAGCACAACAATACTGAGGTACTGGTGATGTACTGGTGATGTAGCCTGGTTGCAGACGTGATGGGTTTAAACCGGTGGCTGACTCATTGCTTTTCCTGGGTTCTGCTCCATTGGTGGCTGCCTTCAGGGTGCAAAATTGGTGCGTCATCATTGGTAACAGATTGACTTTGGAAGACCTTGTGTCATCTGTTGTCAGTAGTCATTTCTATGAGTTGCAAAACATTGGCCCGATTCAGCACCTCATTCCATCAAAGGACATGCCGATGCTAGTGCATGCCTTTGGTGCCTACAAGCTGGAGTACTGCAGCTCTCTATAGTTTGAGGTCATTGTAGGTGCACTAGCAAAATTGAGATAATGCAAAGGAGTGGTGTCCCATTACTGATGGGCATTTCAAGTTCCAGTATGGTGACCCTGGTACCGCTGGTACTGCAGCAGGTAAGGTCATAAGTTCTGACACCCTTTATGTGTGGTCGCTCCTTATGCTCCTCTGTGAGTGGCCTCCTGGACATCCCCAGGATTTGGCTCAAAGCCTTGGGAGATCGTGCATTCAATGTTTGTGATCTGACCATGTGAAATTCGTTAGCATCTTCTGTCCTGGACTCCCCTTTGGTTGACGGTGTTGAAGCGGAGGTTAAAGGCCCACCTTTTTGTCCTGTCTTTTCCATATTTATGAGTCCATCCCGTCCCTGCTCATTCTGTTTCTGTCTGTATGGTTCTCTTATTATGCCTTGTTATAACTGTCCTTACCTCTCATTACACTTCCAGATGACAAGTCATATGTTAAAACTGAGGGAATTCTAATGGCTAACACAGTGCTATGTGACTCAAGGAAGTTGTCACCACTGTGCCAGACCTCTTCACTGGAGTCCTTCCACTCCTTAGTTATTCAGTACTGATGTGTGATATGGCTGCCACTACACATTCAGTCACTTCACTACCAGTCTAGCATTGATTGTAAAGCACTTTGGGATACACTGCGTATGAAAAGCGCTATATAAATGCAGATTATTATTATTATTCTTGTGATTACAGCAAGCTGACTACAACAAAAGACACAGAACATACAGCAGCATAAATTGGATAGTGTGATCATGTGTCAAACAAGTCAAGACTTATTCAGCAAGGACACAGTGAATGATTCTGAAGTGCAATGCAGGGCTAACTTTGGGGAGGCAGACTACTCAATGCATCTGTTGTTCACATGACAAGAGAGGGAGATCTATCATCAGCATTTGCAATCAGAAGTGCATAGACAACATAGGTTTGCTATGTGTGCAATTCAAAAATGATTGTCAATAGTGAAAATCCCTGAGGCTGTATTTGGAATTACTGGCCAACACAACATACATATTAATTAACTGACAAACATTTTAGGGTAAGGGGCCAGGATTAAAAAAAACATTGTGTTATGCACACCATAACGCATATCTTGAATCATGCTATTCCACTTCTGGTATGCATTCCTTGTACATGTCTGTGGAAGGTTAGAAAAATCAATAAATATAAACATATTGTTGCACGGATAATTTAGATGAAGAATATTCAGTGATTGTACAGGGAGAGCATGAACTCACCAGTCTGAGTTCGTAGTACATGCTGCCTCTACATCTGTTTCATCAGAGGCGCTTTCTGCAACACTCGATCCCTCACTCGCAATGGGGTCTAAAAAATAGGGATCATCGTAAATCACATCACTGTCCCAGATGCTCTCCTCAGACAGGTCCTCCACATCTACATTGTCACTGCCGCTGAGAATCGAAAGGGAAGATCTAGACATGCTGAAATCAGTGTAGGCAGCCTCTGAATGGGAGCTCATCGTTTCTTCAATGCCAGCCATGGTCTTCAAATATTGCCACGGTTCTGGAGATGACGTGCACGACTCGCGGATGCGCACTCGTGTTTTTCGGTGGTAAACACAGAACGGGGAGAAAACCAGAAAAACGAAGCAGGCAAGTTACAAATTACATTTATTTTTATGACAAAGGAATAACGTGGGGGATTTAGGACTGCATTACCCACCATACCACAGTTTGTGGAGTGTATGGTGGATTCCCTCTTTAAACTCTCCACAGAACTGTATACAGGAATTAGCACTCCAAAAAACACTAAATGGGCATGCACGCTCACTAGCAGGTGTGCGCAGGATGTCGGCGTGCTAGTGCTGGTGTGTGCACCAGTAAGTGTGCTAGCGCACTTTGTGCAATGTAAACAATAGGCGATTGTGCTGTCCAAATGCCCCTAGCACTGTGCAAATGCTCACTGGGCTGCACAAGGTGCACGCACCTCTGGCACAAGCCTAGCAAGTGGCAGGAAAATGGCCAGAAGGAGGAGTATGTGCCCAGCCCAAAGGGTGACCATGCAAAGGAAAATACAAGTCTAAAGAGAAAAAACACCCAAAACATAATTTAGCTGCAGAAATACCAAAAACACAGAAAACCTGAGGCGAGGTGGGGGGGGGGGAGAAAGGAACCGACGCCAGAGCCAAAGGTCCCTCCCGAGACCCTAACTTACAGAACAATAAAACTGCACCTACCTGTGGCACCTTGTTTTTTCTTTTATTATTATTACCTTTTTTTTAAAGGAGACCATTAAACACCCTAACAAGGCAGAAGTGGCTCCCAATCCACACAGGGATGGAAAAAATGGCAAGTTACTTAATTTGAAAACAACAGCTTAACAGGCACAATTTTAATTTAGGGGTACTCCCTTGGAACAGGCAGCCCCAAACTGCTATGCAGACTTGCAGCCCCAGAAGAAGTCTTGAAATCTTAAATCATGAAACTCTTCAGAGAAGATAAAAGTAACTCTCTCTCATTCAAATGGCACAGATAAACTGGGAGTTGCTACTGCTTGGAATACTCATGTGCCCAACATTCTAAAGCCTGGGCTGTCCCATCACCCTTGTAGGGGTGCACTATATCCAGTTGTTATAATTAGCCATTGACATTGTGGAGTGCTACAGAAAGGGATCGAGCTGTTAGCAGTTCATGGGCAATTTAGAATCCCTTCCCTTCCCATCCCTTCCCTTCCCTTTCCTTCCCTCAGGGAGGTATTTATAAAACCTCTTTTTCCTAGAGAGGAGCTCCCATGGAGGTAAGGGAGCTTCCTTTTGTTTTTGTACAGCACCGAGAAAGGTGCTCTTTAAGGAACTTGAAGGTCTCATCAAATCTTCCTTCTGGTTTCCAGTGAATACACATTTAGTATTTTAAGGCACTTCTCACAGGATCAGCCCTGCTGACTCTGAATATAGAGGCTTGTGTACGAGCACTCATACACAACAAGGTTATTTTCTGATTGAGTGGTTTCCGTAGTGACAAGAGACTTTGAGAGCGCAGCTCGAGTGGTCTGGTTATCACGGAAACCACGAGATCAGAAAATAAACCTTGTCTATGTATGAGTGCTAATACACAGTCTTTTATAGTGTATGGGCACTCATTCCTGGCAAACACGATCCCCAAAATAATTTTTAACTTCTTTACTGTGGTGCGTTGCTCCGGCGCCGGTAACTTACATTTGTTCTCTCACCACCAGCCCCTTTATTGTGCATGCATGACTACGTTCACTGTTGTTATGCTGCACTGGTGACGTATTCAGTGCAGCATAACAACATCCATGACATAGCCAAGACAGCACAACAACGCTGTTCTGAGCATGGATTTCCATGCTCAACAGTGTTCCACCACACACTATAATTTTTTTACTCTGCGCTGCACTGTTTCCAGCTTATCCTTGTCCTTTCTGAGGTGACTGTTCCAGAACTGGATGCAGTACTCCAGGTGAGGCCTCACCAGGGATCTGTGTATGGGAAGTATTACCTCTTTTCTTCTGCTATCAGTACCCCTCCTGATACATCCCAGCATCCTGTTAGCCTTGCTATAGGCCTTATTGCACTGACTCATTTGTTTAAGGGAGTTACTGATGACAACTCCTGGATCCTGGTCCCGTTCCTCTTCTGCAGTGCTAAGTCTCATCCTACCAATCCAGTACTTCGTTCTTGAGGTTCCTTTTCCGTAGGTGCATTATCTTGCATTTTCTGGCATTGAATTTTAACTGCCAGACCTTTGACCACCCCTCTACTTTTTGTAGGTTCCTCAGTATACCCCTTATTCCATCACTGTCCATTCTCCCACATAGTGTTCTGTCATCTGCAAAGAAACACAGCCTATCCTAGAGTCACTCACTAATGTTACTAATGAACATGTGAAAGAGGACCTGACCCAGGACAGATCCCTGTGGAACCCTGCATGTAGCCTCCCTTTCCTCTGATTTAACCCCATTGGCCATCACCCTCAGCTGCCTCCCGTCTACCCAACTACCCACTCAGTTCACTACGGTTTTAGCCACACCCAGATCATCCTGTGGTCATTATGTGGGTGGAAAGTGGGGAACAAAAGGGGAGAAAACATTAGGCACAGTTAGTATGATGACCTTGGTACACCCGGATCCATTCCATAGATCCAGACACAAAGTAAGGATCCTAAGATGTTGGGTTGGTGGTGATGGGAGGGGGAGACAGCAGGCAAAATCAGTAGAATGGTCCTGGTGTTACTTTTAGGCCCCACTTCAACGAGTCAGCTGTTGAGTATGGATTGTAAAGATGTGTCGGGGGGGCACCA
This sequence comes from Neoceratodus forsteri, assembly GCA_016271365.2. Classification (NCBI taxonomy): domain Eukaryota; kingdom Metazoa; phylum Chordata; order Ceratodontiformes; family Ceratodontidae; genus Neoceratodus; species Neoceratodus forsteri. Next base: position 140,557,851 of record JADMNL010000024.1, read on the forward strand.
GGCACCAACAGTAGGATGGCCCTGGTACACCTGGGACCCACGCTATGCAGCCAGCCAATAAGTACAGACCACAAGATGTCAAGAAGGGAACCAGGCACCATCAGTAGGATGACCCTGGTACACTCAGACCCCACTTCATGAGCCAGCTGTCGAGTACAGACCCTAAGATATCCGGGGGGGCTGCCAGGCACCATCAATGGGATGGCCCTGCTACACACAGGAACCCTGCCATAAAGCCAGTTGCCGAGTACTAATCGTCAGATGTTGGGGAGGGGACAGTAGGCACCATCAGTATGATGGGCCTGGTACACTTGGGGCCCTATGCAATGGAGCCTTCTACCTAGGGTTGTCAGAACCCTCTGAAGTTCTGGGTTCTAGTTCTAGTCTAGAACATTTGAAAAAGTTCTAGGGTTCTAATTTTTTAGAACTTTTTAAAACTCGAACCCTATTTTTTTATTGTGCTGTCAGTAATGAAGATAGTAATAAAATACATGTAAAGGAAAAACTGTTCAACATAAGGGGGAGAGAAATTATCATGTGTGACATTGATAGGAATACAACTAGGTTTATCTATGGTTTCTTCTGTTTGCTAAAGCCAGCAACTTAATACAATAACAGGCCCACCCACCCACTTCATATGTTAAAAGTTTTCCTACTGCAGCTGCATCATAGTTCCTTAGTGAAAGAAAGAGGCACATTAGCCATTTATGTACTCAGTTATATATATACTCATCGTCATGAATTATGAGAAAAAATAACTGATATTACCTAATCTCAGCTATTTGCTGCTTTCTGTTTTAAATGAGTAAATCAAAAGTTGCTATGTTTAAAAGAAAGCTTTTATGACAAAGTCAAGCCAAGGTAGTACAGCAGTAGCATGTACCGTTGCAAAACATATTATGTCATAACGTAGTCAGTCAAGACATTTGAATAAAAAAAATATGCCAGTCATTGTTGCTGGCAAAAAATGCAAGCAATTTTCTAAGATAATGCATACATATACCAACATTTTTGTTGGCAAATTGAAGTAATACATACAACTTTCTAAGATGATGCATTTGTGCAGCTGATACTTCAATAAAATCTGTATTTCAGTCACATAAATAAAAAAAGTGGTTTTCACCACATACTAACTTAAGGAACATTTAATGTAGTCCACCAGTTGGCATGTGATGTTTAAGGACAGTGTCTGTCAACCCCATTATGTATCAAATTATCACTACTTAAAGCAAAAACACTTTATGATAGGTCACATTCTGTGAAAACTGCTGATGCAGATTTTCTTTTATTTCTGATTCCTTTATTCTTTTTAAAGGGCAGGACAATTGTGCTAGGTGGCAGCAGTTTGCAATGTATTTAGTAAGAAAAAAAATATATATATATATATATTATATACACAGTAGGTTCAGGCGTCATCATTTTTTCCTCACCATCCCCAGCCGATCACTTAATCTATAAATGAAAGGACTAAAACAACACCCACCTTTTCACCCCATCATCCATTCCACTTTCTTCCACCAATTTCATCTGTGCAGTAGCACCCATACCACCTTTACACCCATGTTAAAACCAACCCACAACCTCACCCATGTACTAGCATCCATTTTTGTTTATGGCTAACATTTCTGTAATTGAAAAATAGTAAACAGCTACCAATTAGAATTCATTGTTTTGTCCTCTTTAAAATTGAAAAATAGACCGCCGTCCCAGCCCATACTGATGCACCACAAAGTCACAGAAGGTAAATCCAAAAATATATGTTTGCACTTTAACTATAAATAATATGATACAGAAAGGATTGATGTGACAGTGTCCTTTTATGCCAAATTTGGGCCTGTTCCACTGATGTTAAAATTGTCCTGTATATAAAACTTGTTGACTTTAGTTTAGACCCTAGCTACAAAGCAGTTTGCCATGAAATGGTGAAAGTTTTGGGGATATATAGTCCAAGGTAGTAGATCGAGAAAGGAGAGAGACAACCAAAGTCATCACAGTCTGTAAAGTTTCCTTTTGGTGCAGAGAGACTTGTCCCACATAATATTTACCAGCCACCACCATCTGAGTTGTCATCACCATCAACATCCACAACATCAATCACTCAGGATCAGTTTGTATACTCTTTTAGGGATACAAAATCTTGACTTATTAACTTTAATAAAAGTTAACGTGTGTACATTTTCTGGCAGCAACCTATTTCTGGTGTCTGTCACAATATTACCAGCTGTACTAAACATGCGTTCTGAAGAGACACTTGTTGCAGGACAACCAAGATATTTACAGGCTTCATCATACAGCTCTGTCCAAATTGACTTTTTGATCCCCAGTATTCAAAGGGCATGCATCAATAGGACTAGGCAGTTCTTGCAGGTAACTGTCTACCATGATGAAAGAGACCGCTCAGAAGAGGAATCAGCAGAAGCTGGTAATGGCAGCAATTTGGGAAGATTTTGCCACAGATTTAGCTTGCTAGTAAGGGTTGAAGAAGTGGCAGTTGTGGAACAACTACTGTTAATGTTTGGTGACTTTTCCAGTTCTGTATCCCTTTGTGAAGATGAACCTGCATGTTGTGGTGATGACAACCTGAGGGTAATGTGTGTGTCTGTGTTTGACTCCTGTGAGTGCTGCAGCTCATCTAGCAACAGACATTTGTACTGCTCTATATCATCTGTTTTTGGAATATGTATAGCCTTGAACCTGGGATCTAAGAGAGTTGCAAGGATGTAGTGTTTTGATTTCGTCATTGCAACTAATTTGTCATTGGTTTTGAAGCACTCGCTCATTCTCTTTACGAGATTCCCATGATACAGGCGACATGTTGTCTGCGCTTCAGATCTGTCTTTTTCTATTTGTAGATTTAGAACACTAAGATGATGTGAAATGAGCATTATGAGTGGGATAACCTGACTCACAGATGCGCCTTCAGAAGACATGTCCCTTGTAGCGGTCTCAAAAGGAGCTAGGATGCAACACACTGTCTCCATTAATTTCCACTGCAGCACAGACAGCATAATGCCATCTCCAATAATGTAACTGGAGCAATACTCATGTACAGCTTGCTTTTGCTCCAAGAGGCGCTGCAGCATATAAAGTGTTGAGTTCCAACAAGTGGAAATATTTTGAATCAGCTTTTGCTGGGGCAGCTTGTGTTTTTTTTGCAGTTCGGACAATGTCCGTATAGCCTTGGCTGAATGTGAAAAGTGAGTCACAATTTTTTTGCAAACAACAATCATACCATCCACTTGTGTTTCATTGCTGAGAAATCCCATGACAATTAAATGTAAGCAATGTGCAAAGCAAGAAGCATGCATAAATCCTCCATCCTGTACTGCTTTCAAGATGTTGGCTCCATTGTCACTTACTATGAAGCACATTTTAGACCGTGAGAATAAACCCATTCGTCAAGGAGGTCATTTAGTTCCTGCAAGATGTTTGCAGCAGTATGACTTTGCCCAAACTTCTTTATATGCAGCAGCGCCATCTTTTGGGGTGTCTTTGTTTTTGAAGAAGCACAAGAAAACGTGACCCAATGAGTGGTAAGGGACATGTAATCTATGTTTTGAGTGCTGGTCCACATATCTGTTGTGGCGTGAATAACCCCACCCTCCGCAGTTTTAAGTGCAAGCATCACTGTCGCTTTTAAAGCCTGATAAATATTTGGTATTTCAACATAGGAAAAGTACCTTCGATGAGGAACATTGTAATGAGGCTCTGCTAATGTCATGAGCTCCCTAAAATCCTCATGATCTACCAAAGAGTATGGGAGAAGGGCTCCGGCTAACAGTTCACCAATTCTGTGATTAAGATGAAGGGTCTTTGGATGATTTCTAGTAAAGGTATTCTTCCTTTCAAATGCCTGAGACAGTGTTAGCTGTTTACAACATGTCCCTGCTGGTTTATTATACACCGTGCTTCGATAGGCAGATGGACACAGAGATGGTGGACTAGGACTTATATATTCAGTGCCATCACTGGATGTGCAGCTGGTACTAATGGTGCTGGCACTGGTGGTAACAGTGATCCTAGGGCTGGCAGTGGTTCTGCCCGCATCATGTTCAGACAATTCAGTATCTATTTCAGATTCCTGACCCTTCTCACGTGCAGTCTTGAAGATGGAGGACATGGGTTTTGGATGATCAAGCAAAACTGAATGCTTTTTCAGATGGCGTTTAAGAGCTGTAGTGCCAAGGCATGAAACAACTTTACCACGGCTTACACTCTGTTTACACAAGGAACAAATTGCTTCTGCATGGATCAGTTTTACTGACAGAGAAATAATTCCACACCTCAGATGTGACAGATTTTGTTCGAGTGCTAGGAAGATAGCTAAAGACTGTTTGTGTCTTTTCACCAGTCCTAACAGAACCCGGGACATGCTCCTTGGTGCTAGAAGAGTGGGCAGAAGACTCTGATGGATTTTCATTGCTGGCCAACACAGAAGTGGTGGATTCAATGGATATGTCCTTTTCATTGTCAACAGTGCTGGATGTATTTGCAAGTGCACTACCTGATTCATTGTCAGCAGACTGCTCATTTCACTTTGTTGAGGAAGTAATGATTCGTCGAAGACACAACAGTGTCGGACTGAGACAAAGAGCTACTGTCTGAGTCAGAGAGGGACTCACTGTCACTTGCATTATTGCTGCTAGTCACAGGGATCTTAACAGCATGAATGGCATACATTATGGTGCCCTCTGTGTGACCCCAGCAGCTGTACAGGTTTCTTTAAAGGTCCCCTTACCACCTTCACTGTTGCTCTTTTGCTGTTTCTTGAATTTTATCACATGAAACATTTTGGTTATTTCTGCTAGCACCAGGATTACCACTACCACCAACACCTACTCCAACACCATCACCAGATGCTTCATCTATGTTGGTGTCAGCCATAACAGTACCAGTATACTGTGGTGAACACACCCACACCCAAACAATTCCTGTATAAAAAAGCAATGTGATCTGTGATTGCTGGCTACAACTCCAAAATTTTATTTTGGTTGTGTGACACTGTGATGCAGTAGACTGAAAGTAATTAAAGAATATGACGGTTTGCAACTAAAGGATCCCAGGTTCAAGGCTTACAGAATGATTGGACTGCTGGGCATAGGCATACACATAGCAGTCAAGGGGCGCACAGCAGCAGGGTGATGGGCTGACCACAGGAGACGGAGTCACATACACAACCAGGGAATGAGAATTATATTTCTACATTTCTGTCATGTAAGGTTAATGCCACCACACAACTGGCCACTGGGCTTCTCTCTGTAACACACGCTGGGTAGGGTACAGTGCAGTCAAGGGGCACACAGCAGCAAGGTGATGGGCTGACCACGGGAGACGGAGTCACATACACAACCCAGGGAATGAGAATTATATTTCTATGCTTCTGTCATGTAAGGTTAATGCCACCACACAACTGTCCACTGGGCTTCTCTCTGTAACACACACTGGGTAGGGTACAGTGCAGTCAAGGGGCACACAGCAGCAGGGTGATGGGCTGACCACAGGAGACGGAGTCACATGCACAACCCAGGGAATGAGAATTATATTTCTATGCTTCTGTCATGTAAGGTTAATGCCACCACACAACTGGCCACTGGGCTTCTCTCTGTGACACACACTGGGTAGGGTACAGATTTATTTGCCTTTTTTTGCGCCCCTTGTTATATGCTTGTTGCTGGCAGCTGCTGAGTGTGCACCACTGCAGTTTCAATCACAATCACATTTCACAAAGGTTCTTCTTTTTATTTTTTTATTCTCTCTCCTGAGTCCTGATATTGATCTCGGTCTCGACCCCTATTCCCTTCCCAATTCTTGATTAGTTCCTCCACCTGAACCTCCCCCTAGTCCCACACCCGACTGTTAATTTATTGAGCCTTTTTTTCAGCCTTTCTCTCGTTCTCGGTCTCTCAGGCCTGCTTAGCCCTTTTTCACAGGAGAATGGATGATGGAATTTTTTAAATAATTCAATAAGCACTGCAGCAACTAGCAAGTGCTGCAGTCCGATTGCAGCCACACCGACCTGGGCCCTGGCCTAGTAAGTAGTATCAGGCAAGAATGCTGGCTGTGGTAGTAGCGGTACGCTACAGTTAAGTAGGCTGCTGCTACCTCCTGAATCCTCAGCAAATGGCGGTCTGTCTCGGCTTGCATCTGCCTAAATAAATACCCCCACAGATCCCGCTGCTCGCGCAGCTTACTCGACCCCCACCTGACCATATAGTATTGGTCAGATGGTGAGGATGACTTCACTTGAGCGTACGTAAGTACGTTACGCAAGCGCAAACTGTGAGACAACTCGCGGTGGATCTGGCAAGACTGGCAACCCCAACAACACTGCTGCTGCTGCTGCACCCCCCCCACCACATCGGGGCTGCCACTTGCCTGCTGCTGCTGGGACATGCCTCCTCCAGTCCCCACACATACCTCTACCCCCCCCACATCGGGGCTGCCTGCTGGGACGTGCCTCCGCCCTCCTCTCCACACACACAAGTCATTAGCTGGGAATCAGATTCGAACCCTTTTGCAAACCTTTTAGTGTTCGAATTCTAAGTTAGAACTCGGACACCAGGGTTCAAGGAGGGTTCGAATCTTTGACGAACTAGTTCTGACAACCCTACTGCTACCCATTACAAATCCTAATGTAACTCCCAGCTGGCGCTATCCCAAGGGCCACTACCCCTGCCTGCTTGACTACTGACAGGTTGAGGGGCCTAGGTTCTATACACACTGTTCACTCATAAAGTACCACTTACCCTCGAGACTGATTCTGCAGCTCGTTTCTGAGGACCCCCTGTAAAATAAGGTTAAACAACATGCACAGCAAAATACAATACGGTTTCCATAAGCACCAACACCACAGACAGTATATAGTATAACAACAACAAATCTGATTTATTTAGGGGACAGTAACACGGGAGGGGGGAATCAGGTTAATTGGTGGCATTAAATCACAGTACTGTGCACACATACAGGGTCTGAAAAGTCACACTCTGGGTACCCAGGTTGGGGGGGGGCTAGCCAGGTCCATTGCCCGGGGTTGGCCAGCAGTTGCAGATGGATAAGGCCCTGTAGAAGAAAATATATGCACAACACCCAATTGTAATCTGGAGCCTGATGGCTCAGTCCAGGAAGCAAAGAAACAACAAGAATTATATGACACACTTGTGATTGAAAACAGGCTGCAGGAGAATACCCTGATTTGTACTCACACTCTGGGTACCCAGGTTGGGGGGGGGGCTAACCAGGTCCTTTTCCCGGGGTTGGCCAGCAGGTGCAGATGGATAGGGCCCTGTAGAAGAAAATATATGCACAACACCCAATTGTAATCCGGAGCTGGATGGCTCAGTCCATGAAGCAGTGAAACAACAAGAATTAGATGACACACTTGTGATTGAAAACAGGCTGCAGGGGAATACCTTGATTTGTACTCACAGTACCCAAGCTGAGAACTGGATGGTGGATGTTCTTCTGGATTGTCAGAAGCAGCAGGGCATGGAGACAAGGTCCTTGTGACTGGACCCGACTGCAGTTTATAGCAAACGGATTTAGCTAGAGACAAGCTGGGGTTTGCTTCCAGCTTCAGCACACAGCACACAGCACAGGGGATTGGAAACAGCGATTCCCCACAAGCACTACGCACATTCATATGTAAAAGGAAAGTACTATACCAGGCAGGCTGCTCCTCGATCCTGATCACAATTACTGAAAAATACCCAGAGCACACACAACAGCTTCAGTTCCTGACAGACCGAGCGCGATTCAACAATTCTCCAGTCTTCTACAGGGTGAGCCTGGTTTCCACACTTCTGGTGCTTCTTTCTCCTCACAACTCAGATTCAGTCCAAACTGGCACTCACAAAGACTGCAGACCGAAACTCAGGGCCTCACAAGTGCTTCCTGCGCGAAACTATACACCGCAGAAGCACAGAGCTCCTCCTCTCTTTTCACAGTCGCAACTGATCTAATCTTTCCAGTCACAGAGCAGGGCATTTCCTTTAGCTCCACACCATTCTGTTGGCTGGTTCGGCTGTCACTCACAATAAGACTCCCTCTGTTGGTGGAAAAAGGCGCCAAGGTTAAAACTACATTTCCTAGAGTCACTGCCCATACAATCCCCTTGTGGCTGGCTCAAAACTGAGAGACCAAGTTCCGATTCATCCACAGGCTCCATTTTAAATTCTTCCTATCATCCTGATTGGTCCAAGTCAGCTATTCAGAACCAAAATGAAAGAGCTACACTGAAACAGTTCATGCTGAAAGGAAGACAGGTTAGACAAATTACATTTTCTCAGTCATTCTACATGATTTCTGGCAAACAGTTCTATCTTTCAACAAGGCTCCCTCTACACATGTAGCAATGGCAGAAATGTAGTGAATTGACAGCAGCCCAGGCGGGATTCGGCATTAGAACACACAGTCCCCCCATACAAACTAATTAAGTCTGCAAGCAGACAGCTCTTAAAGAGACAGTACGTGGAGGCTCAAATAGCACTCACTTGGAACCACATTTAAACAGCTCAGACGCCGAACACTGCCCAGACTTGGAGCATTCAGGCAAGCTCCTGGAGGACTTTTGGGAACCCCCATTTGCAGGGGGGTTACACCCTTCCTGGCCCTGGAAAAACTTGGTGTCTGCGTCAAGTAAGTACCCCCATAAGTTTCAATACAACCATATACATTTACATCAGTATCACATTAGGTTTATACATGTAATCATCAGTCAACATATCACCTTACCAGAAACACATTTCTGAAACTTTTCAGCACATCACTTTTTTCACAGTATTATACACACATTGTACCATAACTCAGGTTATTACCTTCTGTACACGAAACCTGAAGAAAGGGGGCCCTTCCCTATCAGCTACCTTATGGCTGGATGGGGCAGAGACACCACAAGTAACTTGGAGTTAGCACTGATGTTTAGTTTGGGCAATGAGCTCGGGGACACATACACTCCTTTATGGACAACATTGAGAGGCAAGTCCACTGGCCTCCCAGGGAAATCATAACTGAGGTGCACCACAGGCTTTACAACTCAACCAGTCTTTCTAGAGGGAACTGTTACAGTCTCTGCACCCTGAGCCTCATTTTCAGCATTGTCCTCACTTGTCAGGGGAGTCTCTATTTGGGTAGAGAGGCTAGAACTTGGGGCACTTTCAGTTCCAGGAGTTACAATCTCTGAGTCCACAACACTTGGCTCAGATGGAGAGCTTTCGGACACTGCCAGTGGACCGTCAGGGCACTCAAAAATACTCTTCTTGTTCTGGTATATCACCAGTCTGTACCAGTTAATCATTTTCCTCCTCTGAAAGCTCAAACAGTTCAACCATACACAATGATTCCATGCCATCTGACTTGATGTTTTGCACTTAACTTTCTGGGTGCATTGGATCCAGGGACAAAGCTGGGGGCTTAGACAGTCCAGAAGGCCCAGCTTCATCTCCAGGATTGACTAGGGGGATTGCCCCAAAACAATTGACTCAGTTCATAAGAGGGGTAGTACCCAAAGTTGTACTCACTTTCCTCTGACATGGATTGACAGTCATTTTCAACTGGGACTTGTTGTGGGGGACACTTTAACTCAGCATCTGTAGGTGCAGACTTTCTTTGCTTTTGCTTAGCAGCAGCTTGGGTCACTGGTCCAGAGGGAGCACTTTCTGAGGGCTCAGACTCAATCAAGATTTGTCCAATGGGCAGTAAATGATTTCTATGCATTGTTTTAACATGTTTTGAATTATTCTCAGGCCTTACTTTGTACACAGGCAGATCATATAGTTTGCCCACTACAATGTGAGGGAGATGGTGCCATCTGTCAGCAATCTTATGTTTGCCATGCAGTCCCAGATTTCTTAGCAATACCCGATCTCCCTCCTGGAGTTTCTGTGCTTTCACCTTTTTATCATACCTTTCTTTGTTGGCCAGATTTCTTTTGGCAGCCATGGTTTGAGCCAGTTGGTACGCATGATTTAGCTGGGACTTTAACTTTTGCACATACTGTAAATAGTTGTCAGCTCGAACCCCATCAGGAGAAACTCCAAAACATACATCTACTGGCAGTCGAGCTTCTCTTCCAAACATCAGGCGGTAGGGGGAGAACCCAGTGGCATCACTTTTGGTGCAGTTGTAGGCATGTACCAAGGTGCTAATTTGTTGGCTCCATCTAGGCCTGTCCTTTGGGTGGAGGGTGCCTAGCATATCTAGCAAAGTATGGTTGAAACGTTCAGGCTGTGGGTCCCCCTGGAGGTGGTAAGGGGTGGTTCTGAACTTTTGCACTCCCCACAGAGAAAGCATCTCTTTGATCAGACAACTCTCAAAGTCTCTCCCTTGATCAGAATAGATTCTTTGTGGAGCCCCATAGTGAACAAAAAAGTTTTCTACGAGTACTTTTGCCACAGTGGATTCCTTCTGGTCCTTGGTGAGGAAAGCTTGGGCATATCTCGTAAAATGGTCAGTGACCACCAACACATTACTAATGTTTTTTTGATCTGACTCCAAACTCAGAAAATCAATACAGACCAGTTACATGGGTGCACTGGTGGTGATGTTAACAAGGGGGGGCAGCCCTCTGGGGCAAAGCTTTCCTCTGTAAGCAGCGACTACAAGTTCAAATGTGTTGCTCAACAACAGCCCCCTTAGGCCAATAGAATCTGGATCTCACCAAGTCAAGTGTTCTGTCTAAACCTAGGTGCCCCATGTGGTTGTGTAAGGACCTCAGTACTGAGTCTCGAAAGGCAGTGGGCAGCACTAGTTGTTGTTTGTCTATTTTTCTCCCTCTGTGTACTGTTTCTCTGTATAACAGTCTATTGATCAGTTTCAACTTAGGACCTTCCTTGTATAAAAATGCAGTTCTCAAATCAGTGGAGCGTAATTTGGACACATCTTTCCCTGCATAGAGGGCTTCTAAAGCTGATTTGATCATGGGATCTCAGGATTGAGCCCACTGAATACTGCCATTGTCCAGCTGAGACAGTGCACCAATGTCTATTGCAGAAAAGTGGCAATAAGCAGCAGGTGTGCAATTCTCAGAGGGTCCCAAACAATTCACCATACAGTCCACTGCATCTGTGGACATTGTTCCTCCCTGTGAAACTTCTGGCAGAGTGCTCGAATATCAAGTTCTGGCAGTCTGACCCAGTCATTCTGAGGAACAGGCCTCTGGGAGAGAGCATCAGCATCTATGTGGTTCAGGCTTGCTCTGCATTCAACAGCATAGTCGTATGTAGATAACGCAGAAAGCCACCTACGGCCAGTGGCATCCAACTTAGCTGAGGTATGCACATAGGTCAAAGGATTATTGTCAGTTATTACTAGTATCTTAGCCCCATACAAGTACTGGTGGAACTGGTCAACAATAGCCCACTTCAAAGCTAGGAACTCTAACTTATGTACAGGATAGTTCTTTTCAGATGGGGTCAGGCTTCTACTGGCAAAGGCCACTGGTCTCAGGCCATTCTCATGCTCTTGGTACAATACAGCCCCCAAGCCTTGCAGGCTAGCATCAGTGTGCAAGACATAGGTCTTTGCTGGGTTTGCATAGACAAGGACAGGAGCATGGGTAAATTGATATATAATCTCATGAAAAGCAGCTTCACACTCAGGTGTCCATCTAGCTCCAAATACTTAATTGGGATGGAAATACACTCTCTCAGGCTCAGAAGAAACTGACCTCTTGTATTTTTTGTGGGTAGGAGGGTAACCTTGAGTAAGATTAAGTAAAGGACGGATCACTCTTGAATAGTCCTGGATGAAAAGGCGATAGTAGCCACAGAATCCCAGGAATCTTTGCAGTTCTTTTAGATTGTGGGGCTGTGGCCAGGTGGTCAAGGCCTCAACTTTACTTGGGTCGGTCTCTATTCCTTCAGTGGAGACTATGTGTCCCACATACTTTACAGATGTTTGAAAGAATTGACATTTATCGATGGACAGTTTTAGGCTAAAGTCTTCCAGTCGGTCCAACACCTTGAACAAACTGCTCTCATGTTCCTCCAGTGAGCTGCCAAACTCAATAACATCATCCAGGTACACCAGGCACTCTAGTAAGTTCATGTCCCCCACTGCACGCTCCATTAGTCATTGAAAAGTGGCTGGGCCACCTGAAATCCCTTGAGGCATCCTCATGAATTCATAGAAGCCAAGCGGACAGATAAAGACTGTCTACTCACGATCTTCCGGGGCCATCGGGATCTGGTAGTACCCACTGCGAAGATCCAGCACGGAGATCCACTTGCTGCCATTCAGGCAGTTTAAAGCATCCTGGATGCGGGGCATTGTATACTGATCAGGGATAGTCTGCCAGTTCAAGGTGCGATAATCCACACACATCCTTACTGTCCCATTCTTTTTTTTCTCACTACCAGAATAGGTGAAGCATATGGGCTTCTGGATTCTTGTATTACACCAGCAGCAAGCATCTCTTGCAGATGCCATCTCACGTCATCTATGGCAGTGGGTGCTGGGTGTCGAGACCGCTCACGAAATGGCCTTTCATCACGCAACCGGATGTGGTGCTCAGCTCCTTGCACACATCCTACGTCCCATTCTTTGAAAGAAAACACCTGGTCTCTCTGGGCAAGGTTTCTACTGATTCTCATCTTCCATTCGGCTGGCAACAGGGAGTTACCAAAATCAAACAAGTCGAGCGTCACTCTGTCATTCTCCCCCGAACACTTGTTACTAGGCAACACTGCAGTATCCACACAATGCACATTAGCCAGGGTGCAACCTCTATTTACTCGAATCTATCAGACACATTATGAACTTGGACCATTACCCATGTGGCAGAAGCATGGGCTCTGGCAGGCAAAATACCTGGCTTGACCAGCAGTCCCTCTGGTAATTTCCCATCGCCTGGAGCATCCAGCATGAGGATTTTATTCTTGACATCCTTTCCGATACGGACCTCTCCCTGTAAGGTACACTGGGCATTTGGCACCAGGATCAGAGACTCAGTATCCTTTTTCCAGACAACCGGTTCCTCTGGTTCCACTTTGTCAGCATCTGTCTGGGCATCATAGGCCTTCTTGATCAATGTTGGAATTCTTAAAGCTCTACCAGTCTGTGACCCCTGTTTCTCATAACACAACTGAGCCAACCATCCAAACATATGCGCATTCATCCCAATTAGTAGCGGAACCCCATCATACAGTCCAGTAGTGGGACACACTAAGGCCAGAGTCTCTACTTGCTCTGCTATTCCAGCCACGGAGGTGGGGAAAGACAGCCAGATTCAGATATACCTGGAGTAGGGGTAGTCCTTCTCACTTAACCCCCATACATGCAGTCCTTCCAATGGTTGTAAGGGTACGTCCGACAAATGCTTCTGATACCAATCCTGGAACATAATTGTCACTTGGGAGCCACTGTCTAATACAGCTCTTGTAGACACTCCATTCATCTTTACAATGGTCTCCATGGAGGGACCCACTATTCTGGACCAGTCTGGAGAGGTGGTAGCGGTGGCCTGGGCAACTGACCTTGCCACTAAGGGACGTGAGTTAGCATTTTTGGGACCCTCACTGGGATCATTTTGTGCATCTCTAACCACTGATTTGTTCTCTGAAGCTCTCCTTGTAGCCTATCTACAACTTTGTCTGTATCTTTTGGGGACTGGCATTCTCTCTCTTCATGTGCCCATCCTTCCCATAATTATAGTAAAACATACTTTCTAGAGTTTGAGCTGGCCGAGGAATCACACTGGGAGCCAAGACGGGGGTACTACTAACTGGACACCTTGGTGCCATCTCTGTCTGCAGCGTGATAAGCATTTGAAACATCTCATCAATTTCCCCACTTCCATGGTCAAGACATCGTGTTTTGAGCTGTTGTCAGCAGGAGATGCCTGTGTGGGTACCCCCAACCCCATAGCAGATGCAGTTGGATATACAATAGGTCGGGCATGTACTTGCAGGCATGGCCTTCATAAAGAGACTATTTTTGAATTCCCTAATCTCTCTCTCTCTCTCAGCAGTTCACCCCATGGTGGCACACCCTCATTGGTCCCCACTTCACAAGGACCTTCCGATGCTGTGATCACTTGGGCTACGCTCACCCCAGAATTAGACTCCCCCTCCTCATCTTCAACCTCCCGAAGTTCTTTTATTAAGTCACAATAGTTACCCCTTCTGCCTGGGAGTCTTAATTGAAGGAGCTGCAATTTAGAGTGCTTTGCATGCTGTAGTAGGTGCTCCAACGTTACACAGTTTAGGTCACTGGCAGCTACACCAGCTTTTCGGTAAGACTTCTGCAGAGCTCTTTCCAGATGAGTAACATATGCAGAAAAACTTTCCCCTGGCCACTGTTTTGTACCTTGAAATGTTCCACATCAAGCTCTCCCCTGACTCAATGCTCCCAAAATTGCCTTCAAGCACAGATAGGTACTTCTTGGCAGATGCATCAGGATTTGTGGACCTCAAAAATGTAATGGCCTCTAGGGCAGGACCCCTCAGATTTTCTATGATTCTTTTTTGGTTCTCAGCCTCCACACACTGCCATTCAGGTATCAGGGGGTCAACACAATCTATCCAGGTGTCCCAATCATCCTCTCCCTGGGAGGTGGGGAAGGTGCCAGAGAAGATCCTCAACCTTCAGTAAGAGTCGTGACTAATGGGAGGTGCAGAAATAGGAGCCTGTATTGGTTCAGTCACCATAACGGGTACTGGAGCGAGAGTGGGTGTTGGGGGAGGAACACCCCCAGGTGGCAAGAATAGTTTTTTCAAGTCCTCCACAGTTTTCCCTTCCTCCAGCAACAATTTAGCAAATTTCTCCTCAAAAGTTTCAGACAGTGGGGGGGGCTCATTCCTCCCTGGGTCTCTACTGTCCTTAATTATCACTCTCCAGGCAGTGAGGGCTCCCTCTGGGGTAATAGTCTGTGGCACTTTGGAGCTATCTATGGGGTCCTTATACTCTACTAGGGCCATGAAAGTGTGGGTGAGCAGATCAGCATGTCGACCCACCACCACAGGGTTTTGTAAACCTTCCACCTTGGAAAGTACTCCCTGTACAGTGTCCGTATTGATACCCAGGGGGAAGTCCAGGATAAGCATAGCATTTTGGGGGTCGATCTCCTCCCCAGTACACCACTCCACCAACCAGTGCACAGCCACTTCTATTGTGGTACCCATTTATTTTTTTTAACAGTGGTTCGTAAATGTGGCCACTAGAGGACACAAAATCCCAGCGATGCGCCTCCAAGATGTAACCCCCAGGTGGCGCTATCCCAAGGGCTACTACCCTTGCCTGCTTGACTATTGACAGGTTAAGGGGTCTAGGTTCTATGGCGGGTGCCTCCACCCAGAGGTCAGGGTTTGTAATGGTTGGTCTAGTTTGGTCACAGCCCTCTGGGACACTGAGACCCCCTTCTAATCCCTCTAATGGCCCACATGATGCATAGGAGTTACAGTACCAATACCCCACATGTACACACTGTTCATTCATAAGGTACCACTTACCCTCGAGACTGATTCACAAGTTCATCTCTGAGGACCTCCTGAAAGATAAGGTTAAGCAGCATACACAAACCAATACCGTGCTTGGCATGAAGGTACTGACACTTCAGGCAGTTTAAAGTTTAACCACAACAACAAGTCTGATTTATTTAGGGAACAGTAACATGGGAAGAGGAAATCAGGTTAATTAGTGGCATTAAATCACAGTACTGTGCACACATACAGGGTCTGAAAAGTCACACTCTGGGTACCCAGGTTGGGGGGGGACTAGCCAGGTCCGTTGCCCAGGGTTGGCCGGCAGGTGCAGAAGGATACTGCCCTGTAGAAGAAAATATATGCACGGCACTCAATTGTAATTCGGAGCCTGATGACTCAGTCCAGGAAGCAAAGGAACAACAAGAATTAGATGACACACTTGTGACTGAAAACAGGCTGTAGGGGAATACTCTAATTTGTACTCACAATACCCAAGCTGAGAACTGGATGGTGGATGTTCTTCTGGATTGTCAGAAACAGCAGGGCATGGAGACAAGGTCCTTGTGACTGGACCCCACTGCAGTTTATAGCAAACGGATTTAGTTAGAGACAAGCTGGAATTTGCTTCCAACTTCAGCACACAGTACACAGCACAGGGGATTGGAAATAGCGATTCCCCACAAGCACTACGCACATTCATATGTAAAAGGAAAGTACTATACCAGGCAGGCTGCTCCTCGATCCCGATCGCACTTACTGCAAAATACCCGGAGCACACACAGCAGCTTCAGTTCCAGACAGACCGAGCACGATTCAGCAATTTCTCCAGTCTTCTACAGGGTGAGCCTGGGTTCCACACTTCTGGTGCTTCTTTCTCCTCACAACTCGGATTCAGTCCAAACTGGCACTCACAAAGACTGCAGACCGAAACTCAGGGCCTCATACGTGCTTCCCGCACGAAACTACACACCGTAGAAGCATAGAGCTCCTTCTCTCTTCACAGTCACAACTGTTCTGCTCTTTCCAGTTACAGAGCAGGGCATGTCCTTTAGCTCCACACCATTTTGTTGGCTGGTTCAGCTGTCACTCACAATAAGACTCCCTCTGTTGGTGGAAAAAAGGCGCCAAGGTTAAAACTACATTTCCCAGAGTCTCTGTCCATACAGTCCCCTTGTGGCTGGCTCAAAATTGAGAGTCCAAGTTCCGATTCGTCCACAGGCTCCATTTTAGGGTCTCCCTATCATCCTGATTGGTCCAAGTCAGCTATTCAGGACCAAAATGAAAGAGCTACACTGAAACAGTTCGTGCTGAAAGGAAGACAGGTTAGACAAACTACATTTTTTCAGTCACTCTAAATGATTTCTGGCAAACAGTTATAGCTTTCAACAAGGCACCCTCTGCACATGTAGCAACGGCAGAAATGGAGCGAATTGACAGCAGCCCAGTCCCCCCCATACAAACTAAGTCTGCAAGCAGACAGCTCTTAAAGAGACAGTACGTGGAGGCTCAAATAGCACTCACTTGGAACCACATTTAAACAGCTTAGACACCGCCCAGACTTGGAGCATTCAGACAAGCTCCTGGAAGACTTCTGGGAACCCCCATTTGCAGGGGGGTTACACCAATATGTCAGGAAGGTGGACACCAGGCACCATCAGTAGGATGAGATGGCCTTGGTCCACCTGAATTCCATATGATGGAGCCAGGCACCAGGTATGGCTCATAAGATTGGGAAGGGTGCAGCCACCCCCAATGCTTGCAACAGAGGTCAAACTATGTTTGGCTTTAAGCAGCGAGGTTAGTAAAGGGCTGGGTGTTTGCTCGGGGAGTCCATCAACTTGTGCCTGGTCCTGAAGAAAAGCTGCATAAAAAATATGTATAATAGTAATTTAAGAAAGGAAGATGATGGAATTTCAGAAACATGTAGTTTTTGTTTGTGGGGGGGGGTTAATACATTTTTGAGCAACTCCCCAGTTTAAGACTGGCTCTCTCTACTGTTTGATCACTTCATTCAGCCTGTAAAAGCAGCAGTGGCATGGCATTGTGGCCATTTGTAGTCCTGGAGTAAGAGGGGGATGGTTTCCATTTTCTCTGCTCACCAATTCTTTTAAACCCGCCTTCCTCACCACGCAGGCTGCAGCAGTGTTCCAACTCCCTATCTACCACCCACCTCTGCAAATCTCGCATGACAATACCCACTGTGCCCAAGCTTTTGCAAGCCCAATACAAAAAGCCCCGATTCCACTCCTGAGCCCCAGCATCTCCACATGATAACGCAATGGAATTACTACTGCCACATCACTGAAACAGCACCAAATGCTGGTTTAGAAAGAAGGCTTTCTTTAGATTCTATGCAACTTTTGCCCAATCTGTATTTTTTATTGTTGTTGTTGTTAAATAAAAAAATCTCTGTAACATACCACTTTTAATGCATAATGTACCATAGCTTACAGGTGTCTCATTGAAGGTCCACTCCCAGTCCACATCCCCAGTGCCGGACCATCCCTACAATGGCTCCATACAACCCTTGAACAGGACGGACTCTCTAATTTCAGATAGGCTGCCAGGTAGGTTAGGCAGGCCCTCCTCCGAGGGAGGGGTGATCCGGGGTGGGGGGGCTGGAAAGTCCTGGTGGAGGGTGCCGGAGGGGGGATGGCCATGGCATGAAGTAGAGGCAGAGGGTCATGTGAGCACCTTTGAGAGATGCCTTGGTTCAACAGAAGACTAAACAGAATGTACAAAAAAAGACATGTTATAACACCTTTGACTAATTTGCAAATGTTTTAAGTGTGATAATCCACTCCTGCTTGGTGTCAGTGCTGTAATAACCTCACTTTCTGGGTGGCTGAAAGACCTTATCTGCACCTTTGGCCTTACAACTCAACCAGGTTGTTCGGTTATTACAGTTCTACTGCAAACATGACCATGGATTATTCCTTACTGATTAGGTACCTGCAGGGAAAATTATTTATTTCAAGAGTTTCCTCAAGAAAAACATACTGAGCAAACAGCTCATTATCAGATGTATCCTGAAGGGAAGGGGACATGGAGAGCGCAGTAACAAGCCACATCAGCAATGTTACAATTATAAAACAATAATAACTGTAAAAAGTTTAAAACAGTAGACAACTGAGAGGCAGCACAAATAAGTACTGGAAATTATAAGTCTAATTAATTATTCATGACATCAGGTAGCTCACTGATTGGCTGCCGTACTGGTCTGAAATCTCTTAGAAGTAACCAGCAAGGCAGCCGCTCAGCTGTTCCCACTACACACACTGTTTATCGCTACCGTGTTGTGAAGCAGAGAATCACACAGAAATCCTGACAGAAATGTTTGAGTACACAAGTTCACAACAGTAACGGCAGTGAATCTGGAAAAAAATGGCAGTACCTGACACAAATTTTGCCATGACTTCCATAATTAAGAAACCGAGTGGCGTACACGCTGCCACAGAAACAGTGCCACAAATGAATATTCATGTACCCACTATTTTGCTGCGCTCACCGCCACAAAAACACATTTTAAAAATAAAACAAAAGAGGCATTATTGTGATTAGACTTATAATCGCAATAATGACTTCAGAGCCAGTCACTTCCTCTCGATTAATGACCAGCTGGGTGGGGGTGGCCCTCGGCGCACCCCCAGCCAGTCGTTAATCTCTGGGAAATTACCAGCTCTTTGGTCATTATTGCTTAAACATAGCATATCGACAGCAGCAGCAGTTCCACAAAGGGTAACCGGCAGCAAAATGTGGGAGGGAAGGTGGACTGTGAGTACAACAGGGGACTAGTCAAAAGGGTCAAAATGGGCCAATAAACCAGGGCAGTAGGGGAAGGGCGTGTACGTGGCGAGGAGCAATGGAATTAGCCTAGGATCAGCAGTAACTGCAGCAGTGAGTAGTGAAGTCACAGAAGAGGGATTTTGGTGATATGGAAACAGAAACATAAAATTTGTTAGCAGAAAAGGACTGTTAGAGTCAGCCCAGTGGCACTGAGGGTTGAGGGGCTGGACACCACACCTCGCACTAAGTTGGCGACCTGGGTTCAGTAACGGACTTGGGTTACAGGGGGTTGGCCAGGGGGAGAAGTGTTGAGCGCCCAATGACTGCTCTCCTTCTCCAGGGAGGGGTGGGATGCTGGCCCTGCCACTATACAGCCACCACCTGGGTGACCACAGGTGGTGCTGGTGCTGTTGGGGAAAGCAGATAGGCAGGGAGGGGCCGACGTCAGATGAGGACCTGAGCGGAGGCATGTCTCGGCGCTCCTCCATCTCATTGGTCCTCCTCGAGTGCTGAAGTCAGCAGCGGGGTGGGCTAGAACAAAGGAAAAACACCCCACGACTTGCTCTGTCTAGATGAAGGGCTCTTGCACCGCAGCGACCATGCAGGAACGGGAGGGAGCTTTGGTTACACGTTCCACTGAGGATTCAGAGGATATAGGAGAGACTCTTCCACCCCACCCGGGGGGTCAACTGGGTCTCTAGAGATGTACAGGAGTGGGGCACCTATGGGAACATCCTCCTGGTCCTCATGGCGCAGACTGGGTGCATTGGGATGCCTAGAGAGAGGGACCAGTCGCAGTGCGAAGGGGAGTAAAAAGAGATAGTAAAAAAAAAAAAAAAAAAACAAGCAAAAGAAAAGGACTGTTAGGTCCATCTAGTCTGCCTTATTTTCCCTGCCTATTCCTACACCTTGGACCCCATTAGTTCACAAGTCTCCTTCCCTCTGTCCTCCCTTTCCTCTGCCTATTATGCCCATGTGCCTATCCCACACATGCTTGAAGATCCCCACTGTCTTTGCCCCAACCAGCTATTCTGACAGGCTGTTCCAGGTGTCCACCACCCTTTCTGTGATGAAGCATTTCCTCACATGCCTCTTAAACTCCCCCCCCACCAAGTTTCACTATGTTCCCCCGTGTTATGGTATTCCTCCTCCACTGAGAGAGACTTCCCTCTTGCACCTTGTTCACCCTGGGGAGGTGCTTATGGGTCACAATCATGTGCCTTCTTGCTCTCCGCTCCTCCAAGAAGTACATGTTGAGCTCCCATAATCTCTCTTCATATGGTTTCTTGTGCTAACCCTGCACAATGTTGGTAGCCCTCTTCTGGACCGCTTCCACCCTGTTCACGTCCTTGCAGAGGTGCGGCTTCCAGAACTGGACGCAGTAGTTTAGGTGGGGTCTCACTACCGAACTATATAGTGACAACACCACCTCCCTTCTCCTGCTAGAAATCCCTCTCCCTATGGAACCCAGCATCCGCTCGCCTTGCTTACTGCCTTGTCGCACTGTCTTGCTACCTTGAGTCATCAGATATGATTATTCGAAGGTCTCTCTCTCTTGCTTGGTGACTATAAGTACCCATCTTATACAAAGCCCCCGGGCTTCCCCTTCTCAGGTGAATGAATTTGCACATTTTTGGCACTGAAGCCCAGTTGCCACACCCTAGATCACTCCTCAAATTCCCCAGATCCCTTTGCGTTTTGTCTGTTGCAGATATTTGTGTTATCTGCAAAGACACACCTTCCCCTCCAATTCCTCAGCAATGTCACCTATGAAAGCACTGAAGAGGACAGGACCCAGGACTGATCCCTGTGGTAACCCACTGGTTACTCTCCCATCTCCTGAGTGACTGCCATTTACCGCCACCCTCTGCCTCCTATCCTTCAACCAGTTGATATCCAGTTTACCACCTTTCCACAAACCCCCAGGTTGCTAAGTTTCTTTATCAACCTCCTGTGTTGCACACTGTAAAGGCCTTACTGAAGTCCAGATAGGCCACATCCATTGCCTTCCCCTGATCCACCTCCTTAGTCACCGAGTCAAATAAATCTATGAGATTTGTTTGACATGATCTCCCCCCGTGGAACCATGCTGCTGATGGTCCTGCAGCCAATTTGCCTCCAGACACTTCATCAGCCTCTCCTTCAGCAGGGTCCCAATTAATTTCCCCACCACTGATGTGAGACTGACAGGCCTGCAATTACTAGCCTCCTTCTTGCTGCCACTCTTGTGCAGATGGACTACATCTGCCCTCCTCCAGTCCTCTGGAACTAACCCTGTCGACAATGAGTTGCTGAATAGTGCTGCCAGAGGGGCAGTTAGCAGTGTGGTCAGTTCTTTTAGTGCCCTTGGATGGATCTCATCTGGCCCTATGGCCTTATTTTCCTACAGGACTTACAATCTCCTTCAAACTCTCTCTCCTCCGAAAAAGAAGAGGGATCAATACAAACAGCAACAAAGTGTGTGCTCCAAATTTTGGGGAAATGGAAGAAGAAGAAAGCAACTTGACCAGCACAGTATTTAAAGAGCGAGAGAGTGGCTGTCAGTGCTGCGAAGGGATTAGGAAGCATAAGGAGGGAAGGATAGTAGGAAGGAAAGGTGTGGAGGGGGATACATTTATCTCCATACAGGGTTATTTTCCCTGAAAGTATGTCAAATAGGGTCTGCTACATTTGTTCCTGCACTGCTTTGCCACTAAAGTTAGAACTTTTGCTCGCTGTCGACCACCAGAATCAGGTCATGGAACCACCTATATGCTGCTTGTGCATGCTCTTGGACCACCCACAGATTCGATCAACAGTCTGTCAAATAACAGCTTAAGTGCCGGCCCACTGGCCACTGGCGTCTGCGACGCCGACAACCTGGGTTCAGAAATGGACTCGGGACATCAGAAGGCCAGCTGGGGGAGAAGGACTGAGTATCCTAGAGACTGCTCTCCTTCTCTGGGGGGGATGGGGTTGAGTGTCCGCCACACCACGGACCTTTTGTGGATGCTGGGGGTTGTTTAGTGCTGGCGCTATCACGAAGGGGGCAGGGCAGACGTGGTCATCATTGCACGTCCCTCCCCCAGGTGCTAGAAGAAGAAAAATAGCCTCCGATGCACGACCATGAAGCCCCCACCACGGATCCGATGCCCCCCAGCATCTCTGATAGAGATTCAGTCAGGGATCTTGGGGGGGCTCCAGTGGCTCTGCCCTGGGGGTAATCCAGCGGCACTGCGATTGGGGAGAGGGATCCATGATCTGGTGACAGGTGGCCGAAGGAGAAAGTAAGCTGCTGAAGATGCAAAAAGTGCAGTAAGTAAAAAAAAATTAAATAAATAACAGCTTAAAAACATAAATAAGACAAACTGTCAAAAAAAAATCCTCCGGGCCATCAACCCAATGGCATAAATAGAACATTGAACAGGGCTCGTGCGTATAAGCTTTTTAATTTTTCTGTCATGTAGGTTAAAATGCCCGCTTGCATTCATGGCTGTACCACTTAATGCAAGGGATGATTGTTGCCAACATTCTAGAGGAAATAAAAAGTTTACACACAAAAGCCCCTATTTATACAATGCAGGTGAAAGTCAAAGCTTACTGAATTCTAAATTAAAATTAATTATTTGTCTTAATTTTGCTTGCATCATCAGCATTTGTTTCTACTTTAAACTGGTCACAATCAATTAACCAGCAGGACAGCAGCTTGCACAGTGGTTGAAGACTTCACAGTGGTCTGTACTGCTATTAAAACAGTGCAGTGAAACCAAACAGACCCAGTTACATTTTCATAAAAAAGAAATGATTTTAAAGCTTTTCAATTCAAAGTACACTGTATTGGATACACAATGGCCTGGCTCAGAATACGTAATTTATCTTCAAGAGTGAGGGGGTAGGACAATAAAATGAGTGAATAAGCCACGAGTGAGTTACAAAAGTCCTGCAGCCTCACAAATGAAGTGTTTATAACAGAAATGTTGCCAGTGTACAAAAGCATGATGGTGTACATCAAATTACCACACACTATCTGTTGATGATATCCACTCATTGTTATGCTTCTTTCTCTACATGAAGGCAAAAGTTTTAATAAAAAATGTTATTACAAACGCTACAAATAAGTATGTTGTGCCTGTTTGAGGTACTGGGGCACAGAAGAAGAGGTGTGGTGGGATATAGCATGCATGGACTAGAGTGTGAGAACTAAAGCATACTCGGAGGTGGTATAAAATATGATCAAGGGTAAAAACATTTTAAATCTACAAAATATATAAATCCCATACACATGCTAGTTTCCAGTGCAACTGTGTGTTAGACAACCCTCAGAGTGTGTCATGCACAGGGGAGTAGGACGCTCAGAATGGTCAGGAGCGCTTACCCAATCTATTTTTTTTTTGGGGGGGCCATTGGCCAACCACCTTCAGTTTGCTCTGTCACCCAGCCCCCATCTCCCGGGACTTACCTACCCTCTGGAGTGCACCCAGGCTTACGCCCCAGGGCAGGGTTGTTGGAGAGGAGTTTTTGCTGAACAGAGACTGGTTCGTGATCTGGGGGAGTGCCTTGGTCTGCTGCATGTGGTCTGGCAGAGGGCAAACGTCCTTCTGATCGGTCTATTATTCTTTTGTAGATGCTGATCCCCAGGGAGACATGGCATGCAATGACATGGTGGCGCACGAAGTGTCTCTGCCAGGGGTTGGTCACGCCGAGTGCCAGATGCTTCCCCAACCTCCTCTCAGAGGAGGAGAGCTGTCCTACGGATGCATGATCCTCCAACCCCCTACCAGCCCTCCAACTCCCCGGGCTCACTTCTGAACCGGGACGTCAGCGTCACAAGCACAAATTCAACCGCTGTGCTGGGTGGCTGGTGCTTACCCAATCTATCACAAAGATAATGCATTGTAGGTCTACCATGAATTATTTACTGTTATAACCCTTTTTACCATTTTACAAATGTTGAAAGTGTAGCAATCCACTTTGGGCGTGCATCAGTGCTGTAGTAACCTCACTTCCTGGGCCACTGAGGCCTTTGGCTGTGCCTTGGGCCTCACAACCCACCCAGATTATTCGGCTATTACAATACAGCAGCACACTCGACCATGGATCATTGCTTACATAAATGAATACCACCAGTTATAAAAGTTACAAAGAGAACAGGCTGCTCAGGAAACAAGCAACCCATCCAAATTTAAAGAGCTGCCGACACGTTTTTTGTGCTCCAGGCAGACAAGTCATACCATGTAGTTGCCTGCCCTAGGAGCTTTTTAAGCCATAAATGAACATTGTCTGCCAAGTGGTTTTAAAGTTATTTTACTCGTAAAGCCCGGCTCATAACTTCCTGGCACGAGACGAGCGCTGCAGCCCCACCACTGAAAACAGCGTGATACAAAGTAGGTAATGAGGCTGCAGGTGGTCTATGGTGACTGTAATGGAACTGGGGAGGGGTGGCTGCTTAAATGTACCAAGATTATCTTTGCTGGCATGTATACCTGTATGGGGCTGCCAGTAAAGATAATCTTAGTACATTTATGCAGCCCCCCATGATTCCATCACATTCTACACAGCAGCCACCCACCCGATTACATTACACTCTACACATCAGCCTCCCCCCATTTCATTACATTCTACACAGACTCCCTGCAGCTCCATTCCCTACTTCATGTTATAATTATGCTGGGGTGGGGCTGCAGTGCTCAGTGGCTGCTTGGCTTGTACCAGGAAGTGACAAGCCAGACTTTATGAGTGATATAACTTTAAAACCACTTGGCAGAGTGTTGAATATTCATTTATGACTGAAAAAGCTCCTAGGACAGGCAACTACACAGCTGCCTGCCTGCAGCATGTCAGCAGCTCTTTAAGGCTTCTCAAATAGGCAGCTACAGGTTCCCCATGAGCAAAAGGTAACAGACAATTGTCTGCCCACAGTATTGAAATGATAGCTTTGCCTCGTGGCCTGGCTGAAGCTCTGGTAAACCTCATATGTTCTCACACTGAGACAGGCCCAAACAGCACGTGTCTTCTTTATAAATCCCATCTCCACACTTACAATGCTAAAATAAAGGCTCTTTTGACTTTGGAAGCATACAGAGATTAGGACAGTACACCAATAAAAATAAAAAGAACGAACGGCAATGGCACAGTTGACATTTCCTTCAGCAGGTCAGATAAAGATGAGCAATGTTGGGGAAAAGAATTGAGGAGTGATGAGTCCTCCTACATTAATACACATGTAGATGCTGCACGTCACTGTGGTTGGCCACCGGCTAGCAAAAGTTTCCATGTGGTCCCAACATGGATTATTCATAGTTCCAGAGGTGTGGCCTAATGGAAGAGATAGTCTCTAAAAAGATCCTCCACTCCCTAAGGCCACCCCAAAGTTATTGCCAGTGTCAGAATGCCCCCTCCACCCAAATACTGGTCAGGCACAGACTTACTGCCACCGTTCTGTCACAGGCAAGAATGGGGGGAGGGGGATTTTGGCAGAGACAAAGACTTGTGGTAGAGGGATTCTAACAATGGAGTTTGGGATGAGGGCCATTTTGGCATGGCAATGCCTGTACAATTGTACTCTAGCTCAGGCAAGGGCTTCAGAAAGCAATCCGGCACAGGTATGATACAGGATTGGGAGGGGAGGATTCTGTAGGTGCCATTCTGGTTCAAGATGAATTTCATTTTCACCCATACCCCATATAACAGTGGAAAAGTGCTTCCATAATCACAGTTTGCAGCTGTTTTGAGTACCACAGATTTATATTATTTCCTTCTTTAAAGTGACAGCATTAAGGGTGAGTAAAAGCAATAAATGACATGCTACACAGAAACATAGAAGTTGACAGCAGATAAGGACCACAAGGCCCATCCAGTCTGCCCATTTTTATGTTTGCTTGCACGCATGCGTAAGAAACATCTTGCGAGAATGCGACTCCTGGAGGTGTGTGCCTGCCCTGCCCAATGTACTGCTTGCTGTAGCGGGCATGTCCCAGTTGCACCAATGGATGGGCGAGCTGTGGATGACGCTGCAGTGGCTTTCACCTCAAAGGAAAGGCCCACTGCAATCAGGAGTGGCATGCTGTGTCTACGTACTGTAGCATATTAAGGTTACAGTGTTCTGCTGTCGTCCTCGCGTTCTGTTCTTCGCATACATAGTCTGCATTTGTGTGTTGCCTTTGTTCAGCTTGCTTGTATACTTTGCATATTTACGTCGCAGTGTTCTTTGTTCATCCTCCCATTCTGCTGTTCCCATGCCTAGTCCGCATTTCTTTCTTGCCTTCATTCAGATCTGTTGCACAGCAGGTGCTGTGATCGCACAATACATGCCTTGCTGTGAGTCCTCTAATGAGAGAAACATAATGGCTAGCTTCAGAGGCGTCATATAGATGTGTTTCATGCCTGCAGTTCGCTGTACATCATTTCACTATGGTTTGTCACAGCAACATTTTCAGCAGACCTGCACGGGTGCGTGCCCCCCCCCCAAGAGGCATCATGTAGGGTTGTTGACAGGTGTGGTTCGGCAAAAATAGGTAATGCATGTTTTGGCCTGGCAACATGTGGGGCCCATTCCTGAGACAAACAGTTTCATTATGTTGTACCTTGGCATCATTCCCCATTCTGCCATTGTTGTGCTGCATGTGTATGATATGAAGCAATCCTGCAGTTCTCGTAGTCAGAGAAATCTCACAGATAGACTACTGGAAGCAGGAGGCAGCTAGTAAAATGACTCGCATCAAGTAGAGGTTGTTGTAGAGGAAAGAAAATGTAAAAAAAAAAGTTTTACAACAGCTTTTCAGACTGTAACACTGTCATATGGTGTAAGCCTGCAGCATTGTGTGTGTAGGCAGGCAGTGATTACACACTGTGGTAGCAGCAGGCAGTGATTAATATATGCCGCAGCAAGCATGTTTTGTGGTAGGGAACAGAAATGTAGGACACAGGGTAAAATGACAGTGGTCAGATTGAGCGATGGTAAATGTGTGGGTGGCCAAGCATGGAAAACCGTGATCGCACGCCGATTAGGTGCTAGAAAAGGTGTGATTATAACAGAATTATTGTTTTGACACTTTCATGTGGTTGAAGGGCAGTTGGTATTCATGTGTATCCGCCTCCTGTGACTGGTGTCCGAAAATAGGCAGAATGTGCCTAGTACACTGCCTCTGTCAGCAAAAATTAAATAAAGAAATACAAGGCATTACTTTCTCCTCTTTGCAATGCTGGCTAAACTGGCAGGAGCACAGCTTTGGAAGTCATAAGTGCATTGCATGAAGAAACACACTTTTAACTTGCTCTGTCATTCCTGCTTCAACAATATGCATAACATGCAAAGACGGTAGAGGAATCTCCAAATATTTCAAATTTGTCTGGGTTTTGCTATGCCTCCCCCTCAAAGACATGTACAATGAGTTTGATGTAGGACCCTTAATTATCTGCCTTTGCAATAGTGCCCCGCCACCAAGCAATGTAAGCATTTTCAGCCTTGGCAACATTGCGGACCGCAAGTCCATCCCAAGGAAGAAAAAAATAGAATGTATGTAGTAAATAATCGCACTACATTGCCATATTGTGTTCTTTGCGATATGGAAGTGATGATGTAAGCATTGTTTTCTGCCACCTATAAAGACCCTACAGATTTGAGTTCGCCATACTGAGTAAATGAGAAGGAGAGAGCAGCTATAGGAACAGACAGCCAGTCAGGATGAAACAATCCATTTTTGGACAATAAATTATGACATAAAGACAGACAGAATATTATTAGGAAAGACTGCACAGTTCACACTTATAACAATTTCTGACAGTCTGACTTTAAGCTCACATAAACAAATACCCTTTACAGCATAGTAGTAGCATTTCCCTGTAAATACATAAATTTCCTCCTGGGATAGTCGCAGCATCACATAGTAAATCAGTTGTTACTACCACTGTACTCAAATATCCTTTGTTGTCTCTGTGTTTATTTTATAGCTGCCACTGCCATTGTGTCATGAGATGGTTGCAATCTGGTATTGATACAAAACGTAAAAATGCTAGAATGCCTGATTATTTCATGTAACTGTTATGATATTGTATTGCTAGACAGATTCAGAATGCTAGAATGTTCAGTATTGCACATTTTGACTAAGTTCTGTGAGGTGTATGGAATGCCCTACAGAACGCTCGGAATTTGTCTAGTAGTAAAATATCAAGTATGGTGTTATGTGGCAGTGTATGGATAAGTAGCGGTAACAAATATCATCCCCCCCCCCCCCAACATTGTTTTACAACAAAAGCTTTGTGGAGTCCAGACTTTAATAAGAGTGCTTGTAAACGTTACTTTCTAAACAAAGTACTAAACAACACTGCCCAGCTGAGGAGTCTGAACTTGGGGATTGCTGAGAGCCTTTAAGAGGTAAAGCCTCCTTCCTCCAGCCTGCTTGTGGAGTGGCTCTTCCCACCCACCTGCCCTAACCCCAACCTAACCCCCGGGCGTTGTTCCATTTATTACTGCTGGCAGGTCACGTGTCACATCATATGACCTACCCATCATTTTACTGTGTCCACTTTCCCATTTGCAGCTTATACACTCTGACCACTAGGGGTTGCTGCACTATCCACTCTGGCACCACTCCAACCACTTTTTCCTAGCAACTATTGCAATCCCTGTCCACTAGGAGTCTCTGCAGTTCCCTCCTAATCCTTTCTGCTGTCTTCTCTTCTCCCTCCTTTGCTTCATCCCACCACTAGGCCCCTTACAAGTCTCAAACCTTGTTCCTTTTACTTCAAAGTCTGTAGCCCACCCACTAAGCCAACAAACCAGGCCAATAACTACCTCTAATTTCAAGATTTTAACCCTTCCTTCTCCCTTCTTAGAAACAAGAATACCTATCCTCTGTCCCACTGCTGCTCTCAAACCCAGTACCCTTGCTGTTAGAGTCTGCAGCTCTACCACTTAACCATCCTTACTTTCTAAGGCTCTCATAGTCTCTGACCCCCTACTCTGCCAAAATATTTCACCTTTTCTCTCCTGGTACCACTGTAGACATTGAACCCTGCACCCTTGCTATTTCACTCAGCTATTACAACAGACTATTATTTGCTATAGGTTTTAAGACTCTAAAAGCCCCTAACCCCCATAGTCTGCTAAAATATATTCTGGGTGCTACTGCAGGCTTTGAACCCTGCACTTTTTCTGCCAAAGTCAACAGCACTGCCACTCAGCCATCATATCTGGCTATCTTTTTAAAGCACTGTATCGTGGCATATCTCAAAGCCCCTACAGCTTTTTCTGGCTCCCCCCACAACCTCTTTGTTCTTCCCCCAAAGCTATCTAGGCACCATGTCTGCTCAATTCCACCTTATGTGCCTCATCCTCATTACCACCCTGGGTTTCACCTCCCACCTGCCACACCTCACCCTATGCCCCTTGTGGACTGCACCTTTACAGCTCTCCAGATCTGGCCATCCCCCCCACCTTGTCATCACACACTGGACCCCTGCATCCACCTCCCACTGGCAGCCCCTACCCCAGCACCCACCCAGGCCCCTGGTGCCAGCCCTTCTGCATCCACCAATCCCTCCAAACCCTGCCCATCCCCTGCCCCACTACATCCTCCCCTTCCTCTAAACATTCCCCCAAAACTCTAACAACATGCCGCCCTATGATTAGAGCCTTAGTCATCCTTCTACTCCTCTCTGGTAATATCCACCCTAATTCTGGCCCTGCCCCCACCACTCCACCTGCCAGATCCTCTGGACTCCGCATTGCCTCGCTGAATATACGCAGCCTGCCAAAGAAAACTGCAGTGCTTCAATGTTGGGCAACCCTTCACCAACCAGACATCATTGCCCTAGTGGAGACCTGGCTCTCCAAATTTACTCCCGACACCTTTGTCTCACTCCCCGGATACACCCTACATTGGGAAGACAGGGTAGGAAAGCGTGGGGGTGGTTGTGCATTCTACATCGCCAACAACATTATTGGTCATGTGCTCCCACCCCCCAAACTCACAAACGGAGCACAAGCCCTCACTCTAAAAATCACCCCTGACCCCTCCAGAGCCCCACTATACCTCACAGTCGCCTACATGCTCCCTAAGAACCAAAAGACTGTCATCACATCCCTCACCAAATACCTATCTACCCTACCACACAATGCAGAACAGACACTAGTAAGGGACCTCAATGTTAACTGGCTTGGCCCCTCTGCAGCACCAACTAAGGACTCATTCTCAGCCATTGACATGGTCCAATTAGTTACCCAACCCACTAGACTCCACACATCTACTGGTACCTGCACCCTCCTGGACATCCTTATCTGTAACCGCCCCCACAAAATCCAGGATATACAAGTACTTCCCGACTCCTTAAGTGACTACTCACCCATCCTATTCCAATGAACCTCCTCCACACCCAAACCCGTAGCCCAAACAACCTTCAGAAGGCGTCTCCACCCAGGAGGGTTAAAAAAACTTAAACAGCTGCTAACCCAGATAGATTGGGCCCCCATTAATACAGCCCCCAGCGTCGACATTGTACGCACCCTGTTTACACAGACCTTCACCAAGGCCTGTGACCTCTATGCTCCACTCACCAAACTCTGCACCAAAAGGCAACATGCCCCATGGATAACCCCCTCCCTGCTCCAAATGTTGAGAGACAGAGATAATCTCTGGCACAAAGCCATAGAATTAGGCAGGTTTGTGGACAGACATTCCTATAACGCCACTCGCAATAAATGCACTCAAGCCATCCGTAAGGCCAAAGTAGACCACTATCAATCCACTCTCACAACCACGTGGGGGTCTGCAAAGACCTTCTGGAATAACATCAAAGAACTCAATGGGAAATATCACTCCCCACCTCCCTCCCAGCTCACTATAAATGGCACTGCCTCCACAGACACACTCACCATAGCAAACTGTCTAAACACCACCTTCTCAGATCTCAGCACTGTTCTCCCTAGTGGTTTCTTCGACCCCGTGCCCCAATCCCCGCCTCCAACCCTGCAGTGTCCCTGTTTCCTCCTGCACACAATATCCCCCCATGAAGCTCATCCTTACCTACAAAAAGCGCTAAACAGCAATAACCCTATAAATGATCCCCTAGATGCCAGGCTCCTTTGACTAGTCCTCGACCTGGTCCTAGTCCCCCTAACAGACCTGCTCAATAAATCCCTATGCCTAGGGCAATTCCTTAGTGCCTGAAAAACAGCTGTCATTACCCCATCCATAAAAGTGGTGACAAAGCCTCCCCTTAAAACTATCGACCCATCTCCATTCTGTCCCCCCCCTCTAAGCACTAGAAAAAGTGGTGGCTGCCCAACTTACTGAATACCTAGCCAAGTATAACATCCTATGCCCAGAGCAACATGGCTTCCGCTCTGGCCATAGCACCACCACAGCCCTCCTAGAATTGACCAACTTCCTGCACTCCTCCCTAGACGCCGGTAACATTGCAGGAGCTATGTTCATAGACCTATCCAAGGCCTTCGGCACAGTCTGCCACCCTCTCCTTCTCAACTCACTCCACCAACTTGGTTTCTCCACAGGCCCCCTGGCCTGGTGCTCCAGCTACCTTTCCACCCGGTCCCAATGCGTCAAAATTAACGGAACTCTATCCGACACACTACCTGTCCGCTCCGGGGTGCCCCAGGGCTCTATCCTGGGACCACTTCTTTTCTCCCTCTACCTAAACTCCTTACCAAAGGCCTGCTCCACAAAAATCTTACTATATGCAGATGATGCAGTGCTCTTCACCTTGCATCATAAACCCACACCCCTGCAGGACTCCCTCCAACTTGCCTTCTCCCAGGCCAAAACCTGGTTTAAGGACCATAGACTGGTCCTCAACTTAAAAAAAACGAAGTCAATGATCTTCTCTCACAGCCAAAACAGAGCTAAGAACACACCGCTCAGCATCCTCCCCAGCACCCAGCAGGTATCCAACTACAAATATCTTGGCCTCGACTCGGCCCTTACCTTCCATGACCACATAAACACCCTTGCTGCTGCAACAAACACCCAGATTGGACTCCTTTACCGACACAGGGACTGCCTTCCCCCCCATGCCCTTAGGCTTGCCATCACCTCATCGATACTGTCGCTAGTGGACTATGGGCTCCCTGTATATGGTGCAGCAAATAACACCACACTCCAGATAATCCAGGCCACACTAAACAAGGCCTGCAGGCTCCTTACAGGTGCACCCAGGCTCACTCACACCTGCTCGCTCTATACCTCTGCCAATATTCTCAACCTTGATGAAAGGCTCCACTACCAGACCTGTTTACTCTCTAAGAAAATACTGCTCAGACTCCCCCCCCAGGGTCACCGCCTCTCTTCAGCCTGCAACCCCCACTATCTTCACCCACAATTCAGAGAAAGCTGTTCTGGTTGTGCCCAGGGTAAAAACCTTCCTTGCCCAGAGATCTTTCCACCATAGGGCACCCACATGGTTTAATGCACTCCCAAGCACCATCACGAGTGCACCCAAGATCACCCATTTCAAAACCACTCTTCACAACCACCTCTTCAATATCCCGCTCCTGCAACTGCTTCTAATTCTTTCACTCTCTTACCCACTCTGACCCAATATTCTCTGACAAAGTCCATTATGGACTGCAGCCTCCATCTTTAACACCAAACCCATGATTAGGTCTGAATACTATGTTTAGATGCCTTCTCAAGCTTATAATGCCTCACTGCTGTTATGTTGTAAATATCGTCATCTAAAGGTTATAAATAATGTCAGAAAATACATACTTCCAAATCTTGTAACTACTGTCTGTGACAAATGTCTGTAACACATGCTTAATGTAACCACTGTTATACCATGTATCTCATATTTAATGTAATTGTTGTTATACCTACTCTATGTTTCCATCTGTCTTACATGTGATGAGGTACCTTTGCAAATGAGCCTCTGGCTCAAAGGTTGTAAACCGATACATCAAATAAATAAAAAGTACTGTGAAGCAGCTAAACACGAAAGCCAAAAGTAACATTGTATAGCCAGGAGTAGCATTGGAAGACAAAGGCTGTGTATGAATTCAATCTACAAGCATAAGAAAGGTAGCCTCAGTTCATCAGGATCACACAGTAGGTGCCGAGCCTGTTGTGGGGCACAAAGCCAGGTTCACACATCTGCAGCTACCACTCTGAAGCCACCGTACTGCATTGCTTCCTAAAAGACAATAGTAATTACATTACTGCATGCCATTTTGTGCCAACTTGTACTTGACATCTTTGAAAAGAAAACAGAAAGCAAATGCTGCCAGCATGACGATATTTGAAATTCAAACATGATTTGCAAAGTACAGTGCCTTGCACAAAACAGATACACTGCGTATATATCAAACATTTTGGTGTTTTTGCATTCTTACAATGTTCACTTTCAAGAAGCCTGTATAGTGAACAGTTTGTAGAGATATATAATTTTGTGCTGATGTATTAATCAGTTCATTGTATGGCACTCAGTACAGCGCTGTTTAGCTATGTGAGTTGCAAATGTACAGACATGGGTTTCAATCCTGCAGTGTTCAATTGCAGTGTCTGACACTGTGCAAGGGACGTGTCCTTCCTGTGCTTCCAGGTGACATCTGCAGAGAAGTTTTCAGCTTGGTGTGCGAGTCCTGCATAAACGATTGCATAGAAAATATTATGCCCCCATTCTGCCAGTTCACTCTACTCTATGTAAACTTTGAAAAGAGCTATTACCAGACACATTATGAAATCTGATGCGGTAGATAGACATGGACAGTCATGGTTAAAGTGCCAGAAACCCAGCTTTGAAAGAACCTTACATTTCTATGGATATTTATGGCCAAGCAGTCATAAAATGCATTGTTTGTTCCCTGTGGGGTAGGCAAACATCTACAGCACTGGCTAACCCTGCCGTACGACAGCTGTTAAAGTTGCCTATATTTTTAAGAACTGACTTGCCGTTAAGGCGCATA
The DNA here is from genome assembly GCA_016271365.2 of Neoceratodus forsteri. Classification (NCBI taxonomy): domain Eukaryota; kingdom Metazoa; phylum Chordata; order Ceratodontiformes; family Ceratodontidae; genus Neoceratodus; species Neoceratodus forsteri. Next base: position 140,591,949 of record JADMNL010000024.1, read on the forward strand.
AAAAAGTGATACTGTGTACAGATACAGTTTCTTATTGTTAATTATGTAATTTGAGCGCAGTAGGTAGGTGTGTTTCTTAAGAGCAAGTAACATGCAGTTAGTTGGCAATTGGACTGCAGGTGTCGTCTCTAAATGTGCAGGCCATACCTTGAAGCCATTGTACTATGGTAGAAGGCCCTGCAGCAATCTACAAATATTTAAAATTGTCCTGGCTACTGCTATGTCCGCCCCTCAAACATATATAAAATGCTTTTCATTTACGGCACTCAATTTTGTGCGTTCCAAGACTGCCATGCCTGCAAATAATCTAATCATGGCTCTGATTGGTGACATTTTGCCCCGTGACCACACCCAGACCAAACAATCAAGTCACATTTAGGCTTCCTACTGGTTTCTCTACATGAACATCTATTGAATACGTGTGTGTGCTGGCATAACGAGCTTCAAAGGGAACATGTACACTTTCAATCAATCAATCAATCAATCAATCACTTTATTTAATCAGGAATAAACACCATTGAGCAAGCTCATTTTCAAGGTGGTCCTGGGCATTAATACAGTACAGTACACTTCATAAGATTACAATTACGGTGGACAATGGTGCAAAAAAAAAACATTGTGAAGGTGCCGGTCAATATGGGCCTATACATACCGGTCAACATAATTAACATGCAAAGGTACATAATGATAAGCTTTACTGAAATGAGAAGAGACAACAATCCCATATAGTCTCCACTAAGTAAGACCTCATACCTAAATGATAAAAAATAAGGAGGTATTAAGGAATAGGGTAGAAATTGGGGTGAAAGAGTAGGCAGCCAAAAGGGAGGCCAGAATAGGTAAAAGGTAGAGAATAGGCAGGGCATTTTGGACTAAGAAAACTAGGCTTGTAGGTCCTGGGTTTCTGTTGTTAGGAATGTGGGGTGAATGAGATACTTAGGCGTAGGATTTGAGAGTAGCACCCGGAGCTTAGGGGTCATCGGTGTCTGAAACAGTTGCATGATTCCTTCAGATAATCCGTTAATAGAGCTTTGAATGTGAAAATGCTTGGAAGCGAGGATAATTTTAATGAGTCTTGCATAGTGTTGCATAGTGATGGAAGTGAGAAGTTGATTGCTGTGAGCCAAGGGTAGTTTTCGCTCTAGGAATCTGGAAGCAGATTAAGGAGAAGTGTCTCAGGCCATAGGAACCTTTAGCCCGTTTGAAGATGTTTGAGATGTATACAGGGAGGTTATCAGATAATGCTCTAAAAAACCAGAGGAGAGCATTCCTTTTTCTTCTAGTTGAGAGTGAGGTCCATCCCGAAACCTGGTATAGATGACAGTGATGTGTACTATGGGGTAGATTTAAGATGAATCTTAAAGCCCAGTGGTAAAGGGTGTCCAGTTTGTTTAGCATCATTGATGGGCAATGACTGTAAAGGAAGTCAGTGTAGTCCAGTATAGGTAGGAATGTAGTCTGTACTAGTCTCATTCTGGCTTCTAATGTGTGCAGGTGTTTAATGCGATAGAATAAACCTAATCGCTGTCTTAGTTTCTTCGAGGTTTCATTTAAGTGGCACAGAAAGTTGAGCTTGTTATCCAGCCAGAACCCTAGGTATTTAAAGGTATCAACTACTTCAAGATGTTCATCTAAGAGTATTCGGATCTGTGTGATATGTGGACATCCGGGAAGTAGACTTTGGTGAGAGAATCATTGCTTTAGTCTTTTTGGCGTTGAGGAGGAGCTTATGAGTGAGAAGGTTGTATTGGAGGGTGACGAAGTCTTTCTGTAAGTACTCATGGGCCAGATCCAAGGATGAATTTGTGGTATAGAGTACAGTATCATCTGCAAATAAGTGCACATTTGCTGTGCCCAGCTGCGAGTCCAGATTATTGATTTATATTGCAAAGACGATAGGGCCCAGGATGGAGCCTTGTGGGACTCTCCTCATAACAAGGATTTTTGTGGGGACAGATCTCCTATGGCTTTGACTTGTTGTAACCTATTGGTTAGGTAGCTGGTGAACCATTTAATGGCAGAACTATCAAGTCCGATGTTACTCAGTGCAGTAAGCATGATGGTATGATCCACAGTATTGAAGGCCTTACTTAGATCAAGGAAGAGGGCAAATACATGCTTCTTAGAGTCCAAAGCCATTTGCCAGTCTGTAGTTACTTTGGCAAGAGCCGATACTGTACTGTGTTTGGCTCTGAAGCTGGACTGAGCTGGGTTTAGCAACTTTTGTGAATCCGGATGTTCTCTAAGTTGGATGTTGACAATTTTTTCAAGTAATTTAGAGAGGACGGATAGTATAGAAATAGGCTGGTAATTGTTCAGATCACTCGAATCCCCAATCTTGAATAATGGTAGGATGTGGGCAGTTTTCCACAAGACAGGGAGCGCACCTTGAATCAGAGAGGTGTTGAATAAGTGTGTAATGGGGGTGGTCAGATAGGTATGGCCAAGTTTTAGGAAGTAAGGTTCAATATTATCTGCACCCACACTCTTTTTTGTATCCAGAGAAAGAAGGAGGTCCTCCACTTGCTTGAACGTTATTGTGAGGAAGCTGAAGGGGGTGGGATGCGGTTGGTTATGGTTGTGATTATCAGTGAAGCCAACAGTGTAGTCTCTTGCCGGGCTAAGTTTGCTGATAGGTGAGGTGTCAAAGGCAAGCCCTGCAGTGGCAAAGTGATCATTAAGCTTTCTAGTATATCAGCTTTGTCCAGATAGGTGGTACCATCAGACACAATTTTGTTTGAAGGGTGTTGCAGTGGACTGACCTTTGACTTCTTTGAGGATGTTCCAAAATTTGGCAGAGTTGTTTTTATTGTCTTCTAGTTCTTTTTGGAAGTACCTAGCTTTTTCTGACCTAATTATCTTGGTACAAGCATTCCTAGTGGTATGGAATGCTAACCAATCAGCCTCCAGGTGGGATTTCCTCGCTTTTTTCCACCAGTAGTCATTATCCCTAAGTGCTTTCTTCAGGATGGGAGAGAATCAGCCAGGAGTTTTATTTTTTGATTTGATTATTCTTAGTGGGGCGTGTTTGTCTATTAGCCCCAGTAAGAGGCTGTGAAAGATGTTAAATGCCTCATTAAAGGTGGGGGCTAAATAGAAATCCTGCCAACGAATGTTGCTTAGATCTTTCAGGAAAGTGTACTAGCAGAACTTTTTCAGGCATCTTTTCAGTTTGAATTTGGAGGCCGTTTTTATTTGGGAAGGATGTCTGATGCAGGCAGTAGCGCAATGGTCGCTTATATCGTTGAAGAATACTCCAGTATGTGAGATAGTGTGAGGTTTGTTTACTAGCATAAGGTCCAGGAGGGTGCTGCAACTCAGGGTTTTTTTTCTTTTAGGTCTGATTATAGCAGTCGCCATTTGTAACAGACTATTAACATCGCATAGATCCTTCAATTTCTTGGAGCTGTCATCATTCCAATTTAGAATAAAATCTCCCATTAGAATACAGTCAATATTAGCAGAGTCAAGAAGGTTTTGAAGGTGTGACAGAAGTGCCCAGCCACCAGACGGTGGTCGGTAGCATGCTGCCATAAGGAGTGATTTCTTGCTGGAAAGTGATAACTTTAGAGCAAGGCATTCAAATTCCTTAGCCTTTGAAGTACAGTCAAAGACTGTGACTGTGAATTTGCTTTTGACATATATTGCAACCCCTCCCCCTCTAGTCAGTCTATCACAGCGGTAGATGATATATCCGGGTACGTTGATAGATTTGTCCAGGGTCGAGGGTGTGAGCCAGGATTCAGTTATCTTGAAGAAATCAGGAGATGCATGTAGAGCCCAGGTCTGTATAGAGTCAATCTTCTTTAGCAAACTACAGACATTGATATGGAGAAAGCTAATCCCTTTATATTGAGGGAGGGCCGCAGGAGCGTCCAGAGAAATAAGTGGACCTGGGTTTAATTCAACATTTCCCAAACAGAGTAGAAGAAGCAATAGTAGTTTTTTAAGGTGGTGTCTTAGCCTGCTAAATATTCTTTTGTTACTCCTTCTAGCGTACATTGGTTTAGCGGTGGCTGTATTAAGGGCAGGATTGCTATTTGCTAAGGATAAAACATAGAGAACTGATAGAGCCGACACCATCCTTGGGAATTGCACGTGTTCTATAGTTATGGCCTGGTGGGAGGAGGGGCATGACCATAGAGGAGACGTTCCTGATGTAGGATGCCATGATCTAATGTGGGAGGCTATATCTTGGTAGATGATAGAGGAGGGAAACTGGCCTTTGTCCGAGTTGCAAACCGAAATTTTGGGTAGAGTATAACAAAGTAATATAAGGCAACTATAGAGAAGGATAGGCGCAGATGGCATTCTTAACGTGGAGATATTTCCTTTTACCAGTAATAAACACAGGATTTGCAACAGTTCCTTGAGAGGGCCAAGGAAATGAGTGGATCTTGTGGGAGGATGGGGTACCAATGAAAAATTAAGGCCTAGATAACTAATGAGGCATGGCTGGCAATAGCCAGTAGGAGTGAGCTAGAAGGCCGGGGCGTGGTTTATGTGTATTTAATCAGGACCGGGGGCTGGTGGGTGGGTCGGTGGGTGAAAAAATGGCAGTTAGGGCTCCCTTCCTGGAGGTAATCAGTCCCTGAGGGCAAGTCCGTGCCTGCATTTCCGTGAGGGGCTGGTGGCTTCAGACCTGGACTGCAGGTGGCACTCTGGCAGGTCGGGTTCATCAGAGAACCACGGCTGTGGCTCTCAGACTACCTGGAAGGAGAAGGCAGAAGAGAATTAAATAAGAAAGTCAGAGGGGGTGGGGCTGCTCATGGAGCTAAAAAGAAATGCAGACTGGCTTAAACAGGAGGGTTGTTGCAGACCAAAATGTTAGGCAAGGTGCCTCCAAGTCTGTGTGGGCAATAACAGGGCTATTTAAAACACAATACTAGCGTAAAAAGGTGAAGAGGGGGTTTCAAAGGCCTGAGCTGAGATCAGTACTGGTCTTAGGAGGAACACAATACAGGCATTTACATTAAATCAGAAAACTTCAGCTGTAAAATACAAACAAGACAGTTTTAACAGAAAACATAAACTAGCACAATATAGTCAAACATTAACAGCGCAGAGCTATATGTAGCCAATTGGAGTGCTCCTGGGGCTGACTGCAGCCAGTGGGCCACGGCAGTAAAAGACTCTGGATTTAAACCCAGAGACAACTGTCCTCATGTAAAGAAAGCAAAAAAATTGGCAGCTAGGGCTCCCTTCCTGGAGGTAATCAGTCCCTGAAGTCAAGTCCGTACCTGCGTTTCTGTGAGGAGCTGGTGGCTTCAGACCTGGACTGTGGGTGGCAGTCTGGAAGGTCGGGTTCATCAGAGAACCACGGCTGTGGCTCTCAGACTACCTGGAAGGAGAAGGCAGAGGAGAATTAAATAAGAAAGTCAGAGGTGTGGGGCTGCTCATGGAGCTAAAAAGAAATGCAGACTGGCTTAAACAGGGGGGTTGTTGCAGACCAAAATGTTAGGCAAGGTGCCTCCAAGTCTGTGTGGGCAATAACAGGGCTATTTAAAACACAATACTAGCATAAAAAGGTGAAGGGGGAGGTTTCAAAGGCCTGAGCTGAGATCGATACTGGTTTTATGAGGAACACAATACAGGCATTTACACTAAATCAGTCCGTTAGGGCAAGTCCATACCTACGTTTCTGTGAGGGGCTGGTGGCTTCAGACCTGGACTGTGGGTGGCAGTTTCCATTATGCTCTTACTTCAAATGACTTGTTTCTTTTACATCAAGTGTGCATACAGCCTATGCCTGGACAAGAAACCCCTTGTGATACAGCCCAGCATCCTGTTCACCTTAGCTGCTGCTTTCCTGCATTAGGCAGAGTTGTTCATGCTCCCTGTTACCAACACCCTAGGTCCTTCCCTTCCTCAGTGATCCCCAACCTCACCCCTCTCAACCAATAGTCCCTCCTTGGGTTCTTTGCTCTGAAGTGCATAACCTTGCAATATTTTGCATTGAATCCCAACTGTCACTTCTCCAACCACACCTCCAGTTTGGTTAGGTCCCCTTATAGTTGTTTCCATCCATTCTCTTCATCTACCACTGCCCCCATTTTGGTATCATCTGCAAACAGACTAACTCTGCTCCCAACTCTGTGTGCAATATCTGAGATAAAAAGCCCAAATAGCACTGGGCCCAGCACCGAGCTCTGCAGCACACTGCTCATCACCAGTCCAAGTGTTGAGAGCTCCCCCCATTACCACCCATTGCAGCCTCCCCTACAGCCAGTTCCTTATCCAGTTTGTCAGCTTCATCTCCACCTCCACAGCAGTCAGCTTCCCCCCAGCCTCCCATGAGGCACTGAATCGAAGGCCTTGCTGAAGTCCAACTTCAGGACATCTACAGCATGACCCATATCTAGCTCTTTTTTTACCCAGTCATAATATTCTATTAGATTGGTCTGACAAGACCTCCCTGAGCTGAACCCATGCTGCCACCCATTCTGGAGGTCTTTACCCTTGAGGAACAACACCAGCCTCTCCTTCAGTATCGTATCCATAAGTTTACCCAGTGTGGAAGTGAGACTGACAGGCCAGTAATTTTCTGCCTCATCCTTAGGGCCACTCTCATGTATGGGCACCATGTGGGCCACCCTCTAGTCCTGGAGCCCCCATCCCATGTCCAGGGAGGTACTGAACAGGTCCACCAGCAGCTTGGCCAACACCTCTGCCATCTCCCTCAGCACCCTGGGGTGGAAGCCATCAGGACCTGGTGCCTTGTCCACCCTTAATGCCCTCAGACCCTCTAGCACTGTACTCCCCTCAATCATTCTGTCTGTCAGCTCCTCCCTCCCCCCCACCCTCCTGTCCATGATGGTAGTGAACCATCGTTCTCCTTTGTGAAAGTGGAGCAAAGTATTCATTTAGTACTTCCGCTTGTTCCTCTCCCTTTTCCACCCACTCCCCTCCCCACTTTATCTTCACTATATGGTCTCTGCACTTCCTCTTTTCCCTGACATATCTAAAAAAAGTCCTTCTCCCCTTCCTTCATGCCCTGCTCTAACCGTAGCTCCCTGGAGGCCTTGGCTACTCTCACTCACTTGGTCACCTCCTTGAACCAACTTACATAAGCCTCCCTGCCCTCTTCCTTCCTTATTCTCCTGAACTTCTGGTATGCAGCTCTCTTCGCCCTCACCACCTCCAACACTTCTCTGTTCAGCCAGCATGATTTCCTGGCTCTGCGCTTCTTGCTCTTAGTCCTGGTGCAAGCTTCTGCAGCCTCTTAGCCCAGTTTTAATAATTTCCCACTTTTGCTGTGCATCCACTTCTGGCCTAATACCCTGAAGTCTCCCTTGCAGTATTTCTCTCATCCTCCCAAAGTCCACCTTCCTAAAATCCACCACCTTTGTTACTGTGTCTCCAGACTCCCTGCCCAACTTGAGAGTGAACCACACTGTTTGGTGGTCACTACCAGCTAGTGGGTCTTCCACCCTTATTTCCCTCACTGCCTCCCCATTTGACAGCACCAATATGCGTTGCAATGGCAACACAGTGTTCTATCAATGGCAATACCTGAGTATGCCTGAAATTGAGCAATGGTACTACCCAGTGGTAGTCTGGTAGTACAATGGTGTCAATCAGTCAAATGTTCTGGCTTTAGTGGTAGTGCTATGGCACAGTGGCATCCATATGGCAATTTCAGCAGGTTGCCCAGACTGGTAAATAGGCAATGGTAGCACAGTGGTATTATGTAATTTTGAACCCCCTTTCATGTGAGACTCTATATTGCCCTAGAAGTGCTCAATGATAATGCAATGGTAGTACGAAACTGTTTTCTATATACCACCAAGACTTATTTGGTACCACCGTGGTATCAGTATTGGGTAATGTCACCACAAGGGCATTACTGTATGTTTTAGGAGCAAATTGGTGCGCATATAAATCCAAAGCTTATATGGTATCACTGTGGCATCAGTGCATCTAGAAAATTTATACCAGCATGGTATCAACATGGTACACATCAAAATCAAACAAAGTTTGAAAGAAATACAAAATGAAACACACATTGATAATGAAAAACATTATGAGCTGTACAGTATATGCAAATCACAATAACAATCCTCAGTTAAGTTCCCAAATTGAATGGGATATCACCACTGCATTGAAATCCATTAAAATTCCATTAAATTCCATTACTTTCCCATTATTTTCATGCAAAGTCATTAATTTTCACCATTACATTTTGTATCACATTTTTTACTGGCCAATTTTTATTCCCATTACATTTCCATTAATTGTTGATGTTTCATGTGTGCAAACCATTATTTTACTCATCCGTGCCATTAATTAACCATGACAGGTATCCATTAAATATTTAATGGGTGTGGTATGCCCCTTAAATTTTGTATCAGGCTATTTTAATGGCATGTTAAATAACCATTAAAATTGAGAAATGAGCTTTTCATTGCCATGAAAATTATGTTCATGTTGCACCAATACATTAATGGTCATTAAAACTGTCTAAATGAGCTTTTCATTGCCATGAAAATTATGGTCATGTTGTGGCAATACAGTAATGGCCATTGAGCATAGTTTTATTTACTATCTATCTGTACTACTTTTCTCTAAGAACTATGGGTCCCCTTTGAATCCTGTGTAACCTTTCATTTTACAGGTACTCCCCATCCACTCTCCAGAATCAGTATCTTCAAAGAGGTTTCCTCACCTGGACCGTAAAGTACCCATGAATTAGTTACTTGATTGGGAATGGGGAGTTCAAGCCGTAATTGCATCTGCATCCATTACAGTGGAAGTTCAGATAGTTGGTGCCAAGACACTATATAGTAATGAGGGACAGTTAAGAGGTATGGGATCAGTCTCCCCAGATCTGGCTCCCTAGAGTTGGGTCACCACCTTGAAGCTGGACCCCCTCCCTGCAGCTGGACCCCCATAGCTGAAGACTAACTTTCTGCTACAGCACCTTCTCTGTGTGGCAACACCATTTACAGGGAGGGACACAGCAATGTTGAGGGATAAAATGAGGGACATATCACTAAGGGACTGTTGAGAGGTGTGGGACAGTCCCCTCTCCACATGTGGCCATCCTGCACTGCGGTGCTAGAGATTTTACAGACTGCCACAGAGGCCAAAACTAACTTTTTCAGCCACTAGCCATCAGGGCTAGTGATTAGAAAAATCCACCAACCCAACAGGAGTTTACTAGCCCAGCACAAAATGACCAGAAAAATCACCATTGAAATGAATGGTCCCATTGAAACGTATATAGGCCCATTCATTTCAATGGCATTATGTTCTCAATATTTGAGTAGCAACAGCAAACAGTCCTGGCTCAGACCAGTTACCAGCCAGTAGGAATGGAAATCAGTGTGGGATGTCACTTCATGCCAGAAGCTCATGAAGAGGACTGTTACTTTTGCTTTAAGATGAGGAAGGAGCAGTCATCAAAATGAGGGGAGCTATGACAGCCTCTTGTTTAAGTGGTTTAATTTCTGAGTATGTTTTAGTGGGCGGCAAAGGCAGGAGTGTAATATCCCTTAAGATGGGGTTGCCAGCAAGCTCAGTTGATGCCAGCAAGCCCCAATAAGGTGCCCCCAGGTGCCCCCTATAGTTTAGGTTGCAAGGGGGGTGAACATAGTCACAGGAGCCCCATAAAAATAAAGTGCTTGTCTGTAGTTGAAAAGTTTTTCCCCTTATTGCAGCCTGCCCAGTGAAGGTGGCACAAGCCATTGGCACATGTAAGGTCCAGCTTGTGCTGGACAGCTGGTTGTTAGGGACTCAGCATCCTGAATGCCAGGGTTGATACTAAGAGTGGCCAGTAATGGCCATTGGGGGAGTTTGGATTGACTTCAAAGGAGAACAGTCAGGGGACTTCAGGTGCCCAAAAGAAAAAAAAAACATGAAGAAAGTGCAGCAGAAGAGAGAGGGGACACAGGGAAGTAAATTTAGAGCAGAAGGTAGTACCTGCAGTCCTCTCTCATCCCTGTGTCCATCTCAGTGGTCCCAGCAGTGTCAGTGGTCAAATAGTTGTGGCGGTCCCCAGGATCAGCAGTTGGCAGATGCTGCAGTGTGGGTTCTGTTTAGTCCTACCCGTTGTTTTTTTTTTTTGTAAAGAAAAAGTAAATGCCAGTCCCTTGGCGATGGCCCCTACAAATGGGAAAGCATCATTAGATGAACGAGCATCAGGAGAGTCAGCTACCTAGGAAGGGAAGACCTCCTACCTGCCTGCAGCCAGCAGGGCATCCAGCGTACACTTAACCTACCTCCTGTCTCCTCAACTCCTCCTCAGTTTGGGGCAGTAAGTTGGTGACAGTGCTATAAAGCAGGCACTGTCCACCTGAACTAATACTGAAATTTAAAATAAAAAGATGTTTCTTTTCTTACAATACAGTAAAGAATGGCTGTGGATGTTAGTATGGTCTGGGCAAGGGACTACCAAGGGTGAATCTATGGTGAGATGGTGGCCTTATTCAAAATTATATAAATTTATTTAACTCACGCCCTAAATGGAGCACAGGGGTGGGCAGCATTCAAATTAAGTAACTATCGGAGATGGCGCAGAGGGTAGGCAGGCCCTGAATTAGACAGTAAACAGGGTGCTAGAAGGAGCAAGGGTAGAGTAAAGCTCCAGTTATAGCCAAGCTAGCCAGTTGGGCTAGTGAATAACTGCTAGCTAACAGATTATAAAGTCAGAGTGCTCCAGGGTGATACAGGTGATTAGTAGCCAGATAAGTAAGAAGTAAGTAAAAATTGTATTCATTATAATAATGAATTGGTTACTCAACTGAGTCGAAACTCATTTCCAGTGAGATCCATTAAAATACAAACATTTACATAATGCAGTATCACAATATGATATTACATAAATACAAATCCATCATAAATAATTCCTTGACAATATTAAATAGCTACAGAGTCAACAATCGACAATCCATAATAGACAGACAATACCTCAAAGAGACAAACACATTTTACACTGTTGCACTCATTTTTAATCATACTATATCATTATCCTTTATAAAACCTTAATCAGGTTTTTATCCTGCTCAACCCGTACCAGTTCTTAATCTGACCTGATTTTCTATTACCATCGTAATTCTAAATTCCACTGGCAGTATATTCCAGAGAGACGGTCCTTGATGGAAGAAGTGTCCTCTCCCCAAATTTGTATAGCATTTTGGTGGCAAATATTCTATTCCTCTTGCTGCTCTAAGATTTGGTTTAATTATTCTTTCCTGCAGACAATCTATTATATATCCTGGTATTTTCTTAAAGAAACATTTTCCATGTACAACAGTATATGCAGAGGCCTTCTGTCTCCCAAACCAACCTAGTGCCTTATATAAGTTTTCCCTATGCATCCTTTTTGGCACCATCGTAATATACCGTGACAATTTATTATATACGATATCCAATTTCCCCAATAATGTTGAATTTGCCCCCATGTACATTAGGTCACCATAGTCCAATAAAGGTATTATTGTAGTATTTATTATATGGTTTCTAATTTCATAAATTGTATAATGTTTAATCCTATACAGGGCCCCCAATCGTCTATTAATTGTTTTTATTACATATTCTATATATTTATCCCATTTTAAAAAAGAATCAAAATAAATTCCCAGATATCTATAATTATCCACTTATTCCAGAATTTGACCCTCCACAGTCTGTATCCACAGAGGCCACTCAGACCTATCCCAACCAGTGTTCCTGTGGAAAAACATAGTTTGAGATTTTTTTGAATTAAGATTAAGTTTAGATAAGACTAGAAGTTCTGCAGTTCATCAAATGCTGTTTGTAATTTATTCTCTATCTGATCCTGTTTGTACCCTGACAGATAAATTATTGTATTGTCAACATACAAATGGAATTTTATTTCAGGACTGGAGAATTTCATAGTGTTAACGTAAACATTATACAGCAAAGATACATAGACAGTGTCGGCAGATAAGGGCCTATGGCCCACCCAGTCTGCCCATTTGAGCTTGTAAGTTCAGCTTATGTTTTCCTAGAAGTCTGTTGCCCCTTACCCCTGATCTCTAGAATTCCTTTATGTCTATCCCATGCATTCTTAAATCCCGTGATTGTTTCAGCCCCCACCACTTCCTCTGGCAGGGTGTTCCACTTGTCCACCACTCATTCTGTGAAGAAATTCTTCCTCACGTTTCCTCTGAATCGTCCTACCTCCAACTTCATCCCATGCCCGCTAGTCCTGGAACATCTTTTTTGCTTAAAAATAGTGTATTCCTGCACCCTGTTCCTCCCTGTAAGATACTTGTATGTCTCTATCATATCCCCTCTCTCCCTCCTCTCCTCTAGGGAGTACATGTTCAGTTCCTTCAACCTGTCTTCATAAGACTTGTGATGCAATCCATGCACCATCTTTGTTGCCCTCCTCTGAACCTTCTCTACCCTGTCTATGTCCATACGTAGGTATGGTCTCCAGAACTGTACACTGTACTCCAGGTGGGGCCTCGCTAGTGTCTTGTATAGTGGAATTATGACCTCCCTTTTCCTGCTGGTGATGCCCCTGCCTATACATCCCAGCATCCTATTTGCTTTACCTGCTGCCTTGTCACACTGTTTCCCTACCTTGAGGTCATCAGAGATGATAACCCCAAGATCCCTTTCCTGCTTGGTGCTCCTCACCCCCCAACTGATATATTGTGCCAGGGTTTTTGTGCCCCATATGCATTATCTTGCACTTCTTTGCATTGAATTTCAACTGCCAAACCCTGACCATTCTTCAAGTTTCTGCAGGTCCCTCTCATTCTGTCTTCACCTCTGTGTGTCTACTCTGTTATAGAGCTTTGTGTCATCAGCTTAACATTGAAATTCTGCCTTCTAGATCCCAGTAATGTCACTTATGAAGATGTTAAATAGGACCGGTCCCAGCACTGATCCCTGTGGTACCCCACTGGTCACTCTTCCCTCTGTGGAGTGACAGCCATTTATCACCACCCTCTGTGTCCTGCCACCCAGCCAGTTACCTACCCACCACACTACTGTCCTGCCCACACCCATATTCCCCAGTTTGTGTAATAGTCTTCTATGTGGCACAGTGTCAAAGGCCTTGCTGAAGTCTCAGATAGGCCATGTCCACTGCCCTCCCTGATCCACCTCCCTAGTCACCCAGTCAAAAATTCAACGAGGTTGGTCTGACATGACCTCCCCTGGTGAAACCATGCTGTCTTGGGTCCTGTAGTCCATTGACAACCAGATGTTCCACCAATCTCTCTCTTCAGTAGTGCTTCCATGATCTTCCCCACTACTGAGGTGAGGCTGACTGGTCTGTAGTTCCCTGCTTCCTCTTGTTCCCACTTTGTATAAGAGGACTACATCTGCTGTCCTCCAGTCTTTGGGTACCTCCCTGTTTCCAGTGATCGGCTAAACAGGATAGCCAGAGGTTCAGCCACCACCTCTCTAGTTCTTTAGGACCCTGGGGTGCACCCCATCGGGCACCATTGCTTTATCAACTCTTATTACTTCCAGTTCCTTCAGGACCCTTTCTCGTGTAAAGGGACTTCTGTCCATTTCTGCACCATTCTCACCCCTTGTACTCCCTTCAGACCCATTACCCTCCTCTTCCTCAGTAAAGACTGAGCAGAAATACCTGTTCAATGTGTCAGCTTTACTGTTGTCATCCTGCATGCAGCCCCCATCCTCCCCCTTCAGTCTCACTATCCCTCCCTTTGCCTTTCTTTTTTCACTTATGTACCTGTAAAGGTTTTGTCCCCTACCCACTGATTTTGCAATGTGTTCTTCTGTCTGAGCTTTGGCTTCCTTACTGACCTACCTGCCTCCCTTTGCTTCTCCTGGTATTCTCCCTATCCCCTTCTGCCTGTGTCTTTTGTATTGCCTGAATGCATCCTTTTGGCTTTCACTTTCTTTGCTACCTCTTTGGAAAACCATAATGGTCTCTCTTCCTTTCCTCTTGCTAACCTGCTTAATGCATAATTCTGTTGTTCTTGTAATCCCCATTTTAAATACTGCCCACTGTTCCTCAACCCCTGATTCCTGTCCCATTCCCTTAATGCCTCTTTCAAGTATCTCCCATTTTCCCAAAGTCTGCCCCCTAAAATCCAGAGATACGTGTTTTGTGTGGTTTGGTTCTGCTCTTTCTGTGATTTCAAACCACAATGACTGGTGGGCACTGTTCCCCAGGTGCTCCCCACTGTTACCCCATCACACTGTCCCTGTTTGTGAGCACAAGGTCCAGTATTGCCTTCTGCCGAGTTGGTTCCATGACCAGTTGCTTGAGGAAGGCACCCTGAAGGAGTCCAGGATAAATCTGCTCTAGCTGATGCTGCTGCTGGGATGCTCCAGTCCACGTCTGGAATATTGAAGTCTCCAACCAGTACTACCTCACCCTTGTCTGCCATCCTTTGGATGGCTAGCATCAGCTCCCTATCTGTTTCTTCCTCCTGGGCTGGTGGTCTATAGACCACACCTGTGCGGATGGCTGTCCCCATTTTCCTTTCCAGCTTAACCCACAGTATCTCTCCCCCATTTTGTTCCTCCTGGATCTCTGTGGCCCTTATGTCATTTTTCACATACAGTGCCACTCCTCCTCCCTTCCTGCCTGCTCTGTCTCTTCTGAATATGTTGTAGCCAGGTATGGCCATCTCCCAGTCATGGTTATCATTACACCAGGTTTCAGTGATAGACACAATGTCCAGGTCTGACTGCACCATGACAGCCTCCAGATCTTCCATCTTGTTGCTAAGGCTCCTGGCATTTGCACACATGGCTTTCCATGATTTGACCTCCCTAGACTGTTTCACTGTTCTACTCCAGCCCCTTCCTTGGCTGTCCTTTATCCCTGGATCTCCTTGCTGTCTGTTCTTCTACTGAATTTTGCCCCTTTTCTGCCTATCCACCTCTTGGGCACTAATCTCCATCTTTTGCACACTGCTTTGCAGAGATAGTCACTCCTCTGGTTCACTGGCTCCACTGCTAGCTGTGGGAGGTGAGCAAGTAGGTACCCTCCTTGCTGGCCTGCCACCCCCCCTTTGCTAGTTTAAATGCTTGTCAATGTAAGCATTTAAACTTATCATTGAGTGCTTGATTCCCTCCAGGATGGATATAGGCTGTCAGGCTTGAACAAACCTCCATACTCCAGGTGGGTCCCCAGTCACCAATGAATCCAAACCCTTCTCACAGCACCAGTTCTTCAACCATGAGTTAAAGTTCCTGGTGCATGCACTCCCATGCTCTCCTCATGAGGTAGTACTCTAGAAAGTGACAGAAGTAGCTACATTTGCTTGAGACCCCTCCCCAATTTCCTAAACTCTTCCTGAACTTCCTTTGGCTCCCCATTTGCCAGGTCATTAGTACCTAGGTGGATAATGACATCCAGCTCACCGTCCTGTCTTGTCTTCCCAGTGATCCCCAAAATCTTCCTTCCATCCCTCTATGCTGTGGCACCTGGTAGGCACCTCACCTCCCTGTCCTCCCCCTCCTGTGTTCCTAGCTGGATCCCTCTTATGATGGAGTCCCCTACCAGGATTCGCTTTCTCCTCCTTTGGGGTCCACTGCTTTCTCCGCTGAGGTCACCTCCTTGGCTAACCTCCACATCCTTTCCTTCCACTTTTCTGGGTACCTCTATTTGGTTGTCCCCATTTGCCAGTGTGGCATATGAGTTTTTGAGTGGAATAGGATCTGGGATGTGCCTCTGCCCGTCTCTGACCACTCTAACCCTCCCTGAGCCCACTGTCATCCAAGTGCTCCTCGTTCTCGGCATCCTTTGAGGCAGTTGCATTGGACTGAGTGGTCTCTGGATAGGGGTGATGGTACTCCTGACCCAGTTTATTTCCACTCTGAGTCTGGCTACCTCATCCCACAGTCCAGAGAGATGCATGCAGATAGGGCAGCACCTCAGTGTCCAGAAGGTCTGCCTGAATATGGCTGCCCCACAGCCACTGCATTGCACCACTCCCCACATTATACTGCAATTATACTGCTATTCCACTACTTGTCTGCTACTGAAGCCCTCCTAGTTCCTTTTTTATTCATTTACTGTCCTAAAAATCCTGCCACTGATCCTCAGATAATTTTCTTTTAAAAAAAAAAGAAAAGAAACCAATAAATAAATAAATGAGTCAAAACACTTGTCGTGCTGAGGGTGGGCTTCTTCCCCCTTATGCCCCTCCTACTTCACACCCCTTACTATACCCTGTGTTTAGCTCCTGTCAATCAGATTTAACAGGGCATATAATTAAGAGTTGGGGAAGGGGGGCGAAAATTTGCAGCAATTAAAGACAGCACAGAAATACACCACCACTATGTTTTAAATTTTCAACAGCCCAAAAACAATTCTAAGTAAAGACAACAAAGAAAGTACAGTGTGACTAAAAGCCCACAATCTAAGTGTAAAAGAAAAATAGCAATTACCAGTTGCTCTAAAGCACTGAATTGAATATGTTTCCTTCCTTCCCCTTCTGGCTTCTGGACCCAAAAGCGAACCCTGTGGAACACCTGTTTTTATTGAGCAGATTTGGGATTTCCATTGGTCAATTACCACAAATTGTCCTCTGTTATACAAATGTGATCGAAACCAATCCACAGCCTGAGCTGATAGCCCGATATACTGAAGCCTGGATAGGAGGATATTGTGGTGTGTGGAAATGAACGCCTTTGAAAGATCCACATAAATGGTGCCCACAGATAAACCCCTGTCCAGACTATCGGATAAGGATTTTGTAACCTGCAAAAGAGCAGAGGTAGTGCCATTCATAAATAAAGCCCGATTTATATTTATTTAGGATTTTATTCTTTTCAAGGAAATTTTGTACCTGTTTTGCGACCATCCCTTCAAAGATCTTTGCAATAACTGGCAAAAGGGAAATAGGTCCATAATTACCCAACATTTCCCTTTTTCCAGATGTAAAAATTGGAGCTACCTTGGCAATTTTCCACATAGTTGGGAACTGGGATTGTAATAGTGACATATTATATAATTCAGTTAATGGATAAGCAATTACAGGTACAGCATATTTTAACAACAAATTTGGTAGATCATCAGCTCCTCCTGCCTTATACAAGTTGATCTTCCCCAGGGCTTCTACAACCTCATACACTTCAATACTTGTGAACTCAAATGAATTTGGCACAATATAAGATTCTCCTATAGTTTTAATGCACTCAGATGTATTTGGTACAATATCAGATATTCCCATCAGGCCACTCAGTTGTGTATCACTTAACATTCCATTATTAGTTAACATATCTTGAGTTCCTACACCTGCAGATACAAAAAACTCATAAAATCCATCAGCCACCTTTATTCCTATTGGTACACTAGTCCCATTGATTTCAAAATATTTTTGAAATTCATGATGTGTTAGGCCCTGGACATTCTTAATAGTTTTCCAAAATTTACAAGGATTTTTCACCTTAGCATGGGAAAGCTGAGTTTTATAGTAAAAATTTTTACCCGTCTCATCGAAACATAGAAACATAGACTTTGATGGCAGATAAGGACTGCTTGGCCCACCTAGTCCACCCATTTCCCTACCTAGAGGATAAGCTGCAGATCCTATTTAACCAACAGCCTATTTCTTCTTACCCCCCACAAAAATTGCCTTATGTCTGTCCTATGCATTCTTGAATTCTCCCATAGTTTTAGACCCCACAACCTCCTCATGAAGGCTGTTCCATGCATCCACTACCCTCTCTGTGAAAAAATACTTCCTAACATTGCCCCTGAGCCATCCCCCTCTATCTTCAAATTGTGTCCCCTTGTTCTTGCACATCTCTTTTTCTGAAAGATGCTACCGTCTTGGATTTTGTTGATTCCACTGAGGTACTTAAACATTTCTATTATGTCCACCCTCTCCCTCCTTTCCTAACAGGGTATACATATTAAGCTTCTTTAGTCTCTCCTTGTATGGTTTCTCTTGCAAACCCTGTACCATTTTAGTTGCCCTCCTCTCTGAACTGCCTCCATCCTGTCTATGTCCTTGCGGAGATGGGGTCTCCAGAACTGAATGCAGTACTCCAGATGGGATCTCACCAACTGTCTGTATAAGGGGTTAACAACTTCCTGATTTCTACTGGTGATGCCTCTCCCTATACATCCCAGTATCCCCCCAGCCCTCCCTACTGCCTTCTCACATTGCTTGCCAACCTTAAGGTTGTCTGATATGATTACCCCAGGTCTCTTTCCATTTTTGCTGTTGTTACTACCTCCCCCCCCATTGTGTAATCTTCCCCTGGGTTTTTGTTTCCCAGGTGAATTATCTTACACTTCTTTGATTTAAATCCAAGCTGCCATACTTCTGACCATCTCTCCAACCTTGCCAAGTCCCTTCTCATCCTTTCCACGCCTCCTTGTGTATCAACCCTGTTGCAAATCTTTGTGTTGTCTGCAAAGAGGCATATTTTTCCTTCCAATCCCTCTGCAATGTCACTTATAAAGACATTAAAAAGGACTGAACCCAGTACTGAACCTTGCGGTACCCCACTAGTAACCCCTCTTTCTTCAGAGTGGACTCCATTTACAATTACTTGCTGTGTCCTGTTATCCAGCCAATGTTTTACCCAGGCTACCACCCTGGGACCCACTCCCAGGCTGGTTAATTTGACTATTAATCTTTTATGTGGGACTGTGTCAAATGCCTTGCCAAAGTCTAGGTAGGCCATGTCCACAGCCCCTCCCTGGTCTACTACTTTGGTCACCCAGTCAAAGAAATCAATTAGATTGTGAACCCATGCTGCTTTGGGTTCTGTGCCCCACTGGCCTCTAGGTACTCAACAATACTTTTCTTCAGAAGTGATTCCATCACTTTCCCTACCACAGAGGTCAAACTGACAGGTCTGTAGTTTCCTGTCTCTGTCTTGGTCCCACTTTTGTGAAGGGAAATCACATCTGCCTTCCTCCAGTCCTCAGGTACCACACCATCCTCCCATGGTTTATTAAAAAGGGTAGTCAGTGGTGTTACTAGTTCTTTGCTTAATTCTTATAGAATTCTGGGGTAAATTCCATCTTTAGTGTCTCAATTCTTTAGTGTACAAATTTCTAAATTGTTTATACTTTATCTAGGTCTGAAAGTCAGCAGTCTGTTTAGTGATTTTCCATAATTTATCCCTCTGCCTTTTTATGTTATTTAATTTATGGTTGTACCATGGAGCATTGTTCTTTTTAATTCTCCTGACTTTTTGGGAAGAGTGTCTTTCACAAATTGCTGTAAATTCAGTGATTATAAAATCCCATACTTCATTCACTTCAGGGATCAATTTCACTCGTTCCCAATTTACAGTTTCAAGAACCATCATAAATTCTACATAATCAAATAATTTATAATCCCTAGAGACCATTGTCTTCCCTGATAACTGTTTTTCCATTTTCCTAATACAATAAATCAATTGGTGATCAGACAATGCATCTGGTAAAGTACCTGAGTTTAAGTAATTTTTTGGGTTAGTAACAAATATCAGGTCCAAGATAGTAGAAGCCTCTGGTGATTTATTGTTTATTCATGTTATGTCCTGAATTAACTGTGTTATACCAAGGATAACTATCAACTCGGTCAACTCAGGACATTTATCCACTTTTCTCCAATTTACATTAAACTCTCCAATCAATATAAGTTCATGAGTAATAGAAATATTTCCCAATAGTTCCTCAACTTGCTCAAAAACCTGATAATTTGATTTTGGTGGCCGTACTGGCTTACTGAAATCTAATTTAATTTTCACCAATATTCCTTCTGCTCCCTTCCAGGTTACTTCTATAACTTTTGTTTTAACATCCAGAGCATTGTTTGCACAAATAAGAACCCCCCCTTTGTCCTATCACAACGCTATAAATTGAATCCCTGTATGCCAATTTGTTCATCCAATATCCTAGTATTCAACCATGATTCTGTGATTACCACAATATCTGGTTTGTGCTCATTAATCCAATCTTTTAATAAGTCCAATTTTGGTAACAAACTTCGTATATTAATATTAATTATTTTCAGCCCCTGAATTCTTAAAAGAGCAATTGTCTCCTCTTTTGTTTGTTGTAAATTCTTAATGTTAGGACCTGGATTTAATTGGACATCTCCACTAAGCACCAGTAGCATTGAAGTAATCAATTTACAACACCTGTATTCATTTCTCTGTTTACAAAGATAATATTTATTTTGGGTCCTCCTACTATCTAGAAGTCACCTAAGGGAGAGTCCCTTCCTTAGGAGCCATTTCCTCAAGGCAGAGTCCAAATTAGTCTATATTATACCAGCAGGGATCTCTCCCTGCCAGCAAATCTCAATCCCCTTATAACCAGCCATTGTTCCCCTTTTTCTAGTAATAATTACATCTTCTATACTTGATTCCTTTATAAATGTCTGGGAACAAATATCTTGGACAATCAAGAGGAAGAACAGTATCAGGAATAGGTAAACTCTGTGAAAATTCATCCTTTAAGGTATGATCAATCAGTCCCAAAGGGGAGCAATAAATACAACTGTTTTAAATTACAGCTCTAAATATTCACTTTTGGGAAAAAGAAAAACTTCCTTTCAGTTATATATAACTAACCTATATAGTTACAAATTCTCTTTTATTTGTTAAATTTATTATGTCCTTAAAAGTCTGTAGCTATTAACTGAAAAAGGAAATTAACATTACTTTCATCAGCAGTTAAACAGTATAAAACCTTAGCACACTGATAAAGCACACCCCCACCCCTTAGAGCAATATTACTACTGATTTGTCAATACGGTACACAGAATATACAACAAAACAGTTGTTCTATGCACAGAATATACAACAAAACAGTTATTCTATGCATATATAAATTACCTTATTCTGTGTCCCGTCAAGACAATCTGTATATTTCTATCACCGCACCACTCACGCTTGCGCTAACACGCTTGCGCTAGCAAGCAGTGCGCAGATTTGAACAGTGCAGCCCCTCCTCCTTGGTAACATCAGCTGCTGGTACAGCCCCTGCTTTGTTCAGAGCAAACAGTGTCCCAATATTAAATGCAGCAGGCAGAGGGGAAAACAAGCTGAAGTCCTTCTTCTTGTCGGGTAGCAGTGCTTCTCCTGACTGGATGTATCTGCAGTCACAGTTTCAAATCAGCCAGTTGCCTCCAGTAGCCAGGCTAGTGTTATAGGGGGTCTCTGGATCAGTTACTCAGGTTACTAGCCCTTTGCTAGGGCTGTGGCAACTATGCTGCTGGCGTGGATAATAGACTAGGGCTGTGGCAACTATGCTGGTCATGTGGGTAAATGCCTGGTTCACTCCCCTCCCCTTACTCCTGACTGAAACTGATACCCAAGAGCACTTTAAATCAGTAAATTCTACAATTTCACAACACTAGCTTGGCTACAGTTTGCCAATTAGCTATAGCCACCTTTATCACCCTGAGCATTCTCACTTATACTCTGGGTTTTATTAAACCTAACTGGCCCCTGGTGCTTATTTCTGAATACATTTATTTACAGTATTTTATTTATTGAAAAGTTTCACCAAGAAAGACACACTGAACAAACAAGTTGCTTATCTCCCAGTGCGTCCTGGGGGAGAGGGTAGTGGAAAACACAATTATACACATCATACAAGATGAATGGGAAAATTGTTTAGCCAGGAGAGGCACACTAAGGTGAAGCTTGCTTCCAATTGTGACCTGGGAGCACAAGGAAATTAAGTGACTTGCTCAGGATGACAGAGTATGCAAGTGGGGGGTGTGGGATTCAAACCCTGGTCTCCAGGTTTATAGCTTAGAGCCTTAAACCACTGCACCATATTGCCTCCTATGAATGCCATACCCATAAACAATACATTAAATACATAGAAACAGAAGAATAAACAATAAAAAAAACAACTTTTGGGTCAGCTAACCCTCATTCACTATTCCAAATGGTAACATTTCCTGTCCTGTTTGCTATTCATATAGGACTCCTATTGTCCCATATTTTGTGGTTGTCCCCCTATACTATTTAAAAAAAACGCTGTCCCAAGATCTGAAGCGGATGTGAGCTTTTGTGCACATGCACGAGACAACCTGATTCACCACAGGATGTTAAAGAGAGCAGGAGAGAAGGAGAAGCAGCCTGCTGCTGTGACTTGAGTCGAGCTGCCTTGCCTGCCTGTGTCTCTGTGAGTGAGTTGCTCATTGTTGTTCATTTTTTAATTTGGTCTGTCCATGACTCCAGACCTCAACCCAACCAGATTCAACACCAAAAGGGGATGAAAATAAATTCAAGGAGCTGTGCTTCCAGTCGATGGGCACTGGCTTGCCTTAGAGAAGCCTCTTAAGACTTGGCTTGAGGTTGATTTTTGATCGGACAATCATTGGGGGCCTAGGGGTAGTCAGTGGGACAGTGGTGGTGAGATCTGTGGATGCTGGTGTCATTAGAGTGGGAGTCGGACTCGGCTGGCCCGGAGGTGCGTGACAGAGGAGAGAGGCTGGAGCAGAAGCTGGAGGACTGAGCAGGGCCTGCTTGGGGAAGGGGAGTCACTGCTGGCTTGCTGATGGCTGCACTGCTGCAGCCTGTGAATGAGTCAGAGGAGTCCTGAGTCTTCTTCAGTTCAGACTGAACAAAAAGGAACTTCAGGAGTCAACTCAACTGACTGAACAAAAAAAGGAAGTGCTGTAATTGCACAGCAGCTGGTTGGGCTGCTGCCAGGCTGGGGGTGCTGTTGTGCTGGGTCTGGGTGGGTACATTCAAATTTTGGAACTTTGGGGCACTAAGAAGAGGCAATCACACAGTACAGCAGCACACAGACACAGACACAGGTGCCTAGTAGTGTCGGGGGGGTGCCTTGAGCCAAGGTAAGAACAAGAAGCTGGTACAGTAACAGCTGTGGACTGGCATAAAGCCAAGGTGTGGTGATGCGGGACAGAGCAGGGTAGATGATGGTATCAAAGGACTGTTCCCTCACTAAAGTGGAATACTAAATTTAGTCTTAAAGCAGTAATTATTTTGTCTTTAAGACTAAGTTTAGTCATTTTTATGTTTGCTTGAACGCATGTGCAAGAAACATAGTGCCTTCATCGGAGATTTCGGAGGTGTGTCACCTCCTCCTCCAATTCAGTCAGTGGGCTGGCAGGCGCAGCCCCTGTAAGCCAATGCATTTTGGAGCTGTGTATGACACGCTCCAAAATGCAGTGGCATACAGTTGAAAGGGGAGTTACGCTTGAGTGAGCACCGATAAGATATCGGCTGCTCACGGCATATCTCCCACGCACGAACAGGCGTGCCCCGCTTCTGCTTGAGAGGCCGACGGGTGCCCTAATCCTCGCCGGCTGAGCTGTGTCCCCACCCCCAGTTGTAGATGCCACACTGGAGCCCACTCCCAGCGTGGCAAGCACTGTGCCTTTGGCTGGCGGGTGCCCAATCCCCGTCAGCTGAACGCCTCAAGTCCTTGTGCCACGCTGGGAGCCCACCCCAGTGTAGCAAACATCCTCTTTCACGTTTTTTTGTTTTTTCCTGTAAAATAAAAACTGTCCCGTGGCGCATCTCCCAACCCCTCCCACAACCCGCACCTACCCACTGCCACCCTGCATTCCCACACCCCCCATACTTACCTCTGGACCTCGGTCGCGAGATCTCGGTGGACCGGGAACCGTCTACCTCTTCCAAAGCGACCGCGAACTGAGGGAAATGCGGTAAGCTGTATAATGGGTTACATGGAGGGGTTCAACTTTGCATATCTCAGGCATTTTTGAAGAATTTTGCACCAAATTTTCAACATGGGTGTTTAGGACCCTTCTCATAAATTATGTCACTGTCATGGCGTTATTCGGGCCAGAAGGGTGATTTCGTGCAGTGACTGTGAAATCACCCTTCAGGCCTGAATACCACCATGACAGTGACATTATTCATGAGAAGGGGCCCCAAAAACCCCATGTTGAAAATTTGGTGCCAAAATTCCAAAAAATGACTGGTTTACGAGGGTGCGTTGTGCAGTTCCTACGCAGACTCGTAAGTTCAAGAAATTTCAATATTTTCACTCCAGATTTTCAACATTGCCATTTTACCACACCTTCTTATGTAGTATAGCTGTCATTTTCACATCTCACCCAAAATGTGTTTCCACCATGTAGCGCAGAATGCGCGAGTTGGTGTGCAAAATCAATGTAAGGACAAATTAAGAAAATCACAGTGACACTGTGCATGAGCAAGGTCTTAAAATGGCTATGTTGAAAATTTGGTGAAAAATTCCTAAAATGACTGTTTTACGAGGTGCATTGCTCAGTTCCTCTCACTTTTCGTGAATTCGTAATTTTCAATATTTTCCTCCAGATTTCACATTGCCATTTTATCACCCCTTCTTATGAACGGTACAGCTGTCATTTTTACATGTCACCCAAAATGTGTTTCTGCCCATGTAGCACACAATGCAGAATCGTTTGCGTAGATCAATGTATGGACAAATTAAGAAAATCACAGTGACACTGTTCATGAGCTCAGGTGTTAAAATGGCTATGTTGAAAATTTGGTGAAAAAATTCCTTAAAATGACTGTTTCTGACGTCGTTAACAGCTCCTATGCAGCTCGTTAAGTTCACGAATTTTCAATATTTTCCTCCAGATTTCCAACATTGCCATTTTACCACACCTTCTTATGAGTAGTATAGCTGTCATTTTCACATCTCACCCTAAACGTGTTTCCCCATGTAGTGCACAATGGCACAGTCGTGCATGTAAATCAATGTATGGGACAAATTAAGAAAGTCACAGTGACACTGTTCATGAGCAAAGGTCTTAAAATAGCTACGTTGAAAATTTGGTGAAAAAATTCCTAAAAATGACTGTTTTACGAGGGTGCATTGTGCAGTTCCTACGCACACTCGTAAGTTCACGAATTTTCAATATTTTCACTCCAGATTTTCAACATTGCCATTTTACCACACCTCCTTATGAGCAGTATAGCTGTCATTTTTCACATCTTGGCCAAAATGTTTCCACCCATGTAGTGCACAATGGCAGTATGTGCAAAATCAATGTATGGGACACATTAAGAAAATCACAGTGACACTGTTCATGAGCAGAGGTCTTAAATGGCTATGTTGAAAATTTGGTGAAAAAATTCCTAAAAATGACTGTTTTACAAGCGCATGCTTGCGAGTTCCTATGCATGCTCGTAAGTTTGCAAATTTAATATTTTCACTCCAGATTTTCAACATTGCCATTTTATTACACTTCCTTATGAACAGTACAGCTGCCATTTTTCATATGTCGCCTAAATGTGTTTTCAGACATGTAGCGCATAATGGTGCTGTTGGTGCGAAAGCAATGTTTAGGACAGATTAAGAAAATCACAGTTACACTGTTCATGAGCAGAGGTCTTAAAATGGCTATGTTGAAAATTTGGTGACAAAAGTCCATAAAATGACTGTGTTACGAGTGAGCAATGCGCAGTTTCCATTCACCCTCGTAAGTTCATGACTTTGTAATATTTTCAGTCCAGATTTTCACCAGTGGCATTTTTTCACACTTCCTCATGAACAGTACAGCTGTCATTTTTCACATGGCTGAAGTGTGTTTTCACACTTTCAGCACTGAGATGCGTGGTCGCTGTGGGAAATCATTGTTCGGCACAGATAGAGAAAATCACAGTGACACTGTTCATGATCGGAGGCACCAAAATGCCTGAGTTGACAATCTGCTGTAAAATATCCCCAACCTAATTATATTATGGGTGTGCGTTGCACAGTTTCTATGTATGCTCATGACTTCACCATTTTTTTAAATATTTTTACGAGATTTGTAACATTGCCATTTTTTACACCTCCCTATGAATAGTACAGCTGTCATTTTTACATCCTGTTCAGAATGTTTTTGCACTTTGTGGTGCTAAATGCAGATTGCTGTGCATAAGCAGCTTTCGGCTAACAAACTGATATTCCCCTGTTCATGAGGTGGGTCAAAAAAAAACATGTTGAAAATTTGGAGTGAAAATACTCAACGAATGCCTGAGGTATTAGGTTTCCAACCATAACGCCTAACACTGTAGAGAATGACAGGCATTAGGGTGTGACTTGGGATTCCTGCCTGTAATGCTCATACCATTCCACACCCTGCAGCCAGTGAGAGGCATCGAGGTATGCCTTGGACTCTTCAGCCCCAAAGTTCACCCCATTCTCCTTATATCGCACCCATCTCACCGCATTTCCTAATGAAATGGGTGCGATAAGGGCCAAAGACCCTAAGGAACACCGTGACACTTATGTCGTCTGCAAGGGGTGTGTGGTGAAATGGCGAGGGCAGTTATGCCTGATGACCCAAATACACACCCCAATGCCTGTCACTCTCTGCAGGGTGGTGGTGGGGTTGGCTTCAGTTCAGTACTTCACTGCCATTCCTATTACGCAGCTCTGTAACTTCTACATTACCACTGCCAATGCCAGCAAGCAAACATTCGGCATTGACTAATGCTTGTTATGTTTGCTTGCACGCATGTGCAAGAAACATAGTGCCATCATCTGAGTTTTCCAGAGGTGTGTCAGCATCTTCCAATTCAGTCAGTGTGTTTGCAGGCGTGGTCACAGTTCTCCAATCACTGCTGAAGCTGTCTATGACAGCAGTTGAAAATGCAGTGGCATACAGTTGAAAGAGGGAGCTATGCTTCAGTGAGCAGCTCCTCCCCCCACACACACACACAGATCAACTGTGTCAGTTGCCTGATAGGATGGTGTAGTCTTGTCTAGCTTAGAGAGACAAGCCACACATCATTACTTTAATAAACTGTTCCCTGCCACAGCAGGACCACCAAATGTGTGGGTGCCTAACAGTCCTTACACACGCCAGCTCTCCAAAGCACACCTTCATGGACTCCATGGGTTCTAATCCTTCAGAAAAAATACCTCAGCATTTGATGTGAAAACTCAGACTTCTTGCAGGTGTGTAATTCCAAGCATTTTTCTTACTAGACTCTGTCAATGTGAACTCCCACTGCTAAAACCTATGCAAACGAACTTGCTGCACTGTACTACCTGCAGCTGAAGCAAAGAACTGCCAGAATGCACGAAGGAGAACATACTGCTATGCATTTCAGCAGCAGCCAGTGGGGGAGGTTTTCATGACTGAAGCACTTTAATGCGCTTTTTAGTGCTGTCATATACACACCTCTGTGTGGTAATTCACTAAACTGCACACTTAGTCTGGTAATGCAGCTTCAAAATATTTTTTTTTGCTCTGAATTGCCATGGGCTGGCATTTAGATAGAATCACACAGCTCTTTCTCAAATCAGATGCTCAATGAAGTCACATCACCTTGTGACCGTAAACATCTTAGGGTTGGACATGTGCCCTAACAAAATAGCGAAAACTAGGTATAGAAAAAGGAAACACAGATTCAACCGTAGCTCACAATCAAATCCACCCTTTTCTCCGGTGAATCTGAAGCCACCTAACAGCCCACCCTGGTGCTCATGCACCCTTCCACCCGCACAACATATGGCTCAAGGGTGCTGTTGCATTTTATTTCATAATTTCTGATCCTGTTGCTGCCACCATACTGATACAGTAATACTTTTATGGCTCAAAACTGCTTGACATTAGCTGAATTATAAATGGCATCCCTGTTTGACGCTGTGGTGCGGAATGTGGTGGTGCTCAAATTTTAAGCCAAGTATTACATGCAGATATGTTGTTATTGACTCATGTCACTTACCATTTTATACATCTATTGATTTTTTCAATTCACTTTTGCTGACAAATGTTGATCGCAGGGATTCTGGTGTCACAATTCAGTTCAGCGACGTGTAACATCTTAGTGCAGATGCTAAGTAACTGTTTTAAAATGCTGAAAAGTTAACAGCGATGAAAGTGCATGAACTTCTTTCTTCCGTGTCTGGAGCTGTAGTGGTGTTATTGTAAGTGCATGTCCCTTTGCTCCAGATCTATCAGTGAGATGTCTATTCTGTGCAATGGACAGTGGTTGAATGTTATCAGCTGACAGTTTTCATTTCATTATCAACAGATAAATAGTCAGGGCTTTGCAAATGCAACTTTGCTGGTAGCACAGTTTCATGCCCCAAGTGTCTCATCAGTTAGTGGTTATATCTTAACCAATGATCACAAAAGTATGAAAAAGATTTGCATTGAGTAATGTAAATGCCAATCCACCTAAGCACCTTTAGGCTGCAAACATAATTTGAACATATAGGATTCTGGACCGTGTATCACCCATGGCACAGCAACGGTTATTAAGTTTACACATTCTCAGGACATTGTTTCACTTGCCCTCTCTCCCACTACGATCCTGGTCACCTGATATAAACCTGACATTTTAGTATCTGTTTTACATCTTGGCTCAGTTAGGCAATCAGCGCTGTAAGAACATAAATGGACATATAAATGGGGACTATAAGAACATGCCGTGGGTGCTTGTGCCTTAGTCCAGCTGTGCAACATCAGCCTGAAGCTCAGGTAGGGCTTACTGTCTACCACTTTGTTCACCCCTCTATGTACCTGTACCATTTCACATCCTCCCTTGCCTTAGTCCAGCTGTGCTACATCAGCCTGAAGCTCTGGTAGGGCTTACTGTCTACCACTTTGTTCATCCCCCCCCAATGTATCGGCGTGCGACATCAGCCTGAAGCTCTGGTAGGGCTTACTGTCTACCACTTTGTTCACCCCCATGTACCTGCACCATTTCACATCCTCCCTTGATCTACAGTGAGTGGATCCTCATTCATATGTCACATATGCACGCACAAAAACAAAAACGGTCTTCAAAAATTAAGATACATTTTTATGTTTGTTATGTTTGTTTGCACGCATGTGCAAGAAACATAGTGCCATCATCTGAGATTTTGAGGTGTCACCCGCTTCTTCCAGTTCAATCAGTGTGTTGGCAGGAGTTTCTGTAAGCTTATCGCATGATGGAGCTGTCTATGACAAGCTCCAAATGCAGTGGCATACAGTTCAAAGGGTGAGCTACGCTCAGTGAGCAGCGAAAAGATATCGCCACTCGCGCAGCTCCCCCACACACACACACACACACGCACACAGGCGTGCGCGCTGCATGCACGCACACTGTATAGCTGACAGGGTGCCCACCTTCGCCGGGTGTGCTGCGCCCCCACCCCCAAAGCCTTCCAAATGCCATGCTGGTGCCCACCCCAGCGTGGCAACTCATGATATAGCCGGGGTGCCCAATCCCATCGGCCCACTGCCCTCCCCGAGATGTGCCACGCTGGGAGCCCACCCCAGCGTGGCACTGATGCTTTGGGCGACGGGAGTGCCCAATCCCCATCAGCTGAATGCCCCCAACTCATCCTTGTGCCATGCTGGGAGCCCACCCAGCGTGGCAAATGTCCCGTCATCATTGGAAACAAAAAGAACACCTGTAAAGAAAAACAGTCCCACATAGTCTCCCTGGCCCCTCCCACAACCCACACCCACCCACTGCGCACTTGCCTCCCACACCCTCAACCCCATACTTACTCTCCGACTCAGCGCAATGATCTTCGTGACCGAGAACACATCTGCACTCTTCAAAGCCGACCGCGAACTGAGGAAATGCCGGTAAGCTGTATAATGGGCTAGATAAGGGGTTTTCAACTTTGTTGAATATCTCAGGCATTTTTTGGAATTTTTGCACCAAATTTTCAACATGGGGTTTTTGGGACCCCTTCTCATGAATGATGTCACTGTCATGGCGTTATTCGGGCCTGAAGGGTGATTTCACAGTCACTGCGTGAAATCACCTTTTGGGACCGATTAATGAAATGACACTGCCAGTGTTCATAAGGTGGGCTCTCAAGCAGCCTATTTTGAAAATTTGGTGGAAAAATTTCAAACAATGACTGTTTTACGAGCGTGCATTGTGCAGTTCCTACGCACGCTCGTAAGTTCGCAAATTTTCAATATTTTCACTCCAGATTTTCAACATTGCCATTTTACCACACCTTCTTATAAGCAGTATAGCTGTCATTTTTCACATCTCACCCAAAACGTGTTTTCGCCCATGTAGCGCACAATGGCACAGTCGGTGTGCTAAATCAATGTATGGGACACATTAAGAAAATCACAGTGACACTGTTCATGAGCAGAGGTCTTACAATGGCTATGTTGAAAATTTGGTGAAAACATTCCTCAAAATGACTGTTTTACGAGCGTGCGTTGAGCAGTTCCTATGCAGGCTCATAAGTTTGCAAATTTAATATTTTCACTCCAGATTTTCAACATTGCCATTTTATTACACTTCCTTATGACCAGTACAGCTGCCATTTTCATATGCCGCCCAAAATGTGTTTTCGCACATGTAGCGCACAATGGTGCTGTTAGTGTGTGAAAGCAATATTTGGGACAGATTAAGAAAATCACAGTTACACTGTTCATGAGCAGAGGTCTTAAAATGGCTATGTTGAAAATTTGGTGACAAAAGTCCATAAAATGACTGTGTTACGAGTGAGCATTGTGCAGTTTCCACGCAGCCTCGTAAGTTCATGACTTTGTAATATTTTACATCCAGATTTTCACCAGTGGCATTTTTCCACACTGCCTTATTTTACAGTACAGCTGTCATTTTTCACATGGCCGAAGTGTGTTTTCACACTTTCAGCGCAGAGATGCGTGGTCGCTGTGGGAAATCATTGTTCGGGACAGATGAAGAAAATCACAGTGACACTGTTCATGATCGGAGGCACCAAAATGCCTGAGATGACAATCTGCTGTAAAAAAATTCCCAACCTAATTATTTTACTGGTGTGCATTGCACAGTTTCTATGTACACTCGTGACTTCACCATTTTTTTAAATATTTTTACTACATATTTGCAACATTGCCATTTTTTACACCGCCCCATGAACAGTACAGCTGTCATTTTTTACATCCTGTTCGCAATGTTTTTGCACCTGTGGTGCTAAATGCCGTAGCCTCTGTGCATAAGCAGCTTTCGGCTAAGAAACTGATATTCCCCCTGTTCATGAGGTGGAGTCACAAAAAAACCATGTTGAACATTTGGAGTGAAAATACCAACGAATGCCTGAGGTATTAGAGTTTTCAACCATAACGCCCAACCCTGTAGAGAATGACAGGCATCAGGGGTGTGACTTGGGATTCTTGCTTGTAATGCTCATACCATTCCACACCCTGCAGCCAGTGAGAAGCTTTGAGGTATGCCTTAGACTCTTCGGCCCCAAAGTTCACCCCATTCTCCTATATCGCACCCATCCCACTGTATTTCCTAATGGAATGGGGTGCGCATAAGGACCAAAGACCCCAAAGAACACCGTGACACTTGCCAGTGTCTGCAGGGTGGGGTGTACTGAAATGGTGTGGCCGTTATGCCTGATGACTCAAAGGCACACCCCAATGCCTGTCACTCTCTGCAGGGTGGTGGTGGGGTTGGCTTCAGTTCAATACTTCACTGCCATTCCTATTATGCAGCTCTGTAACTTCTACACTACCACTGCCAATGCCAGCAAGCAAACATTCGGCATTGACAAATGCTTGTTAATCTTCTGTAATCATCAGAATACTTCTTGTAGGAATATTTAATTCTAAGAAGTTCAACTGTAATTGTTTTTTAAGAGTATATTATTACTAAATGAATATTATAAACAGATTTTAGAAGTACACATTATTGAATACTTTTGAATGATAAATGAAGACTTTTCAATACTTCTGTTTTATATGCAAGCTTGTTAATTTTCATTCTAATAATGGGGCATAACCTTGATTATTATGCACTGTAGATTATAGGAGCATACCCTCCTAGCTC
This sequence comes from Neoceratodus forsteri, assembly GCA_016271365.2. Taxonomy (NCBI): domain Eukaryota; kingdom Metazoa; phylum Chordata; order Ceratodontiformes; family Ceratodontidae; genus Neoceratodus; species Neoceratodus forsteri. Next base: position 140,623,584 of record JADMNL010000024.1, read on the forward strand.
CTTCATTACCTTAGCATGATCCTTAGTATGATCACTTCTTTTACAATAACTTTTGCTCTATCAAGAAAGCTAAAACTTTATACTGCTCTATCAAAATGTAATGCTCATCAAAGTACAATTTTTTTTAATACTACTGAATCATAAATGAAGATTACAGTCAGTGGAGTAGTTCAATAGTAACCCCCCTGTTCCCAGGGGTTACTAGAATCCCACCTAGAATCAGTGGCAGGCAGTGAGAGGCAGCTAGTAAAATGCCAGTTAAATGGATTTCACAGTATCCCACTCTGTTTTTCAGTCTCAGCTGAGCTGGAGTGATGATGATGTCACTTTAGAAATGTCACAGCAGCATAAGCCACATTGGAATGCTAGCTGGGGAGTTAGCTGTAGAATGTTGAGTTAGAATCAGTAGTCTGGAGAGTAGTCTGTAGAGTGGAGTTTGATGAGGAGGAGGAGGAGGAGGAGGAGGAGTGCTGTAGTAGGCAGCTCCTCAGTTTTTAGCTCTGATAGAGAGCTACCTCTGTAGTTTGGATAGTTTATTCTTACCCTAGAAGAAAAACATAGAAGGGAGAGAGTGAAGTGGTGGAAACCATTCCAAGAGGGTTTTCCGGTGCCCCATCCCCAGAGGGATTCCAGGATTCAGGGGTAATCCTCTGGTCCAGCCTGGACTGTATTGAAGCTGCCTGAGATTCATCTGCTCTGTGAGTGCCTGAGACATTTGTGTGAAAAAGCCCTGGGGCACCTGCATTCCTGTGGTGAGCTTTTTTTCCTCTGACAAAGGGACTCTGTCACCAAAATTGGTTTCTATTTAAAAGTGTCTGCCTACTACGGGGTCCAGAGAGAGACTTGCCAAGTACAGAACTTTTAGTTCTTGTCTGATTTAAAAGTGCCTGTTAAAGTTGGGGTCTAGTGAAGAGACATTGCCAATTACAGAACTTTTAACTTCAGGACACCTTAGAGGTGTGTAATGTAGTATGTTAAATGTGAAAGACATTTCAAGATAGCATCTACAAGTTTTCTGTGAAGGGTGTTATTAACCAGATGAATGGCCGAATATAAATTTGGAAGCAATAGGTGGGAGACTCCCCCCCCATCTGGAGTAACCATGTTTACCTCTCTGGGTTCAGTTTGGGCACCTTTGTTTCTCTCAGTGCATTTGGCCAATGCCTGAAGAAAATAGTTTAACCAGACGTGGGTTTGGATTTTCTGTGATCCTGTATGTGCTCTTTGGTGGTCGAGGGTGCCACCAGTAATTCCTCATGAAATATGGGAAAGTCTCCTAGTACTGGCCGAGGGTGCCTAGTCAAGGGAAGAGTACCAAATCTGGCTTTGTGTGCCAATTTCCATTCAGAACCAGAGAGTGTTCACTGTTTTCCATTTCAGAACCTGAGGGTTCGCTGTGTGTGTGTGTGCTCTGTAAATCAGTAATCTGCATTACCAGTGGGAGTAGCCCTGTGGGGGTCCATCTTCTCTTTGTGATTATTCTCTGTGTATGTGAATAAAAGCCACACTCTAGAATCCCAACCTGGTTTGGACAGTACTGTTATTGATTCCACTGTGTCTGGATTTACTTGCGTGTCCCTGACTAGAAGTACAAACCTAGTATAATTGTGAGCACACATTTTCTCCCAGGGATCCAGGTTGATGGCATGGTAAATGGTTCCCCCAGGTGTGAGCCAGGTAGTTGCCACACTTGATTTGTCTGTCTGAAGATGTCAGACTCTGAAGTAGAAGTATTGGTAAACTGAATTGTTGTAGTGACAACCCTCATCTGTCTCGTTGGCGCCATGTGTGAGAGGAGCAACCCTGCTAGTTGAACAAGGGGGCCAGTGGGGGAAGGTTACACAAGGATTTAAATTAGCCAATCAAGGCTGGGTACATTGCCATGCATTTCAGTTCTACTGAGCAAGGAGACAGATAAAACAACCAGCAACACCAATGAATTTTAGAGAAGGTAAGCAATCACAAAATGTGGGTTTTTACCTAGAAATAATATGATGCAAAAAAAAAGTTGGCAATGTCCCTTTAGAAGTCTATACTGCACTACATTTTCCAGAATTCTACTCAGTCAGTGAACTACATTTCCCAGTTCACATCCTGTCTCTGTCCAGCTTGAAGAAACTGCACAAGCACTCTGTGGTCTCCATTTTTGAACAACTGGTGTTTCCTGCAGCTAAGATTTACATGTTAAGGTAAGTCCTTATGTTTAGAAAGTACATCTTTTTAACTCCCTGAAATGTTAAATACAGTAAGGGAATTATCACTCAAGTTTTTTTTTGTTTTCTAAATGAAATGCTGTGCATGTTTCACAATCAATGTTTTGTTATGAAAACATTTTCTCTGCTCGGAACCCATGTGGCTAAAACCTTTGAAATTCAGTTTTTTTCAATCAAATCCCTCCTTAAAGTGTCTTGTATGCATTGTGCCTCTAGATTACTTGTTATTTGTGGAATGTGTACTGATTTAGTTACTTTAAAGCAGTGTTGGTGGTGGGGGTGGTGGGGGCAGGGGAATTAACAGCAGGAAGATTGTAAATGAGCAAATTCAGAATGCATTTTCTGTGTGTATGCATTCAGTAACCTATTTAACTATATCTACAGAGAAAAGACTACTACTTTTTTAATTTGAGAAAATCTGGAGTAACCTGTAGATAAAGGAAGAATTTTTTACTGAAGATATTTGAGTGTGTTCATGGGGGAACTGTTTTTTCATTTAATATTTGTATTTGATTAAAACAGTTGCATGTGTTAATCCATTTTGTAATCTGTACTTTTTTCTTTTTCTGATGACTGTATGAATTTATATTTTATATGTTAGTGTCTCACATTTTTTTTATACTATGTTGAGAAGTATGGGGTCCATGGTTGCGGAAGGGTGATCGGGGGGGTGTCTAGGTGTAGGAAGGGCGGCCAGGGGGAGGTTCTGCTCTGGATGGAGGGTGGGTCCAGCTTTTGGGAAGGTGGTTATCTGGGTGTCCAATTCCAGGGAGGTTGCTCAACCTGGGGAGGGGAGCTGGTCTATGGGGGAATAAACACAGGGGTTGAGCTGCAGGGAGGGTTGTCTGTTGGGGGAGGCTAGTCCAGGGCATGAAAGAGTGACCCAACATCAGGGAGGGTGACTGGTGGTGGTGGGGCTAACTCAAGGTTGAAAATGAGGTCCAGCTGCAGGGAGAGTGGTTGGATGGTGAGGCTGGTATGGGGCTTCTGGTGGATCTAGCTGTAGGTTGATTGGTTGGCTGGGGGACTGCTGGTCCAGGGGCTTGGAGGGACAGCTTCAGATATGTGGTCTGTTGGAGTGGAGGTTTAGGGTGGTGCTTCAGCTACATGGAGGTTGTATAGCATGTAGTTGGAGGCTAGTCCAGATGCAGGGAGGGTGGCTGGCTGGGAAAGAGGCTGGTCTGGAGCCTGTGTGGTGCTCTAGCTCCAGTGAGGTTGCTCATCATGTGAGGGGCGGGGCTAGAAGGGTTGTCCAGCTGTATGGAAGATAGTCTGGTGCCTGGAAGGGTGATCTAGCAGAGAGGAGGGTGGTTGACTGTTGAGGGTTGGGGTTGGGTGAGACTAAGGATATTGATCAGCCTAGGAGGGATCCAGAGTGGTGAAATTAGTTAGAAACTGGCTAACATGTCAGCTCTTCAGCTCAGAAGTAGAGCTATGGCCTGCGGCTAGGTGACCTGAATTCAGGAATGAGCTTGTGTCAGGGGCTCGCAGGGGTGAGGAGGAGGAGGATCAACTGATCTACGAGAGGCTCTCTTCTGGGGGAGGAAGACAGCCAGCTCTGCTGCAGTACTGCCAACTGAGTGACCACAAGTGGCAGTGCAGGCAGGAGCAGCTCATGGGTTGGAAGACATTGACTGGTGCTGTACCACACATGTCTGTGCACATGTTTGTGCATCTTTGCCACTTATGTCCTTGGGGATGGAAGAACATGCAAAAATGTCCTGGCTACCTAGGCAGCTCCTCCACATATTGGATTCATTCAACAGCGGAGCAAGTCCTGGCAGATACCAGAGTGATAGTGTTGTGGTAGCTAAACGGAAGGGGGATGACCAGAGATGCAGGTTGGAGAAAAAGAGTAGTAGCTGGGGTGGGGGGGTTAAGGTGTCTGAGGGTGATGGTTAATGGCACTCATTGCAGTGATGGGACACTTAGCAGCTCAGCTCGGTACTGGGGCAGATCCGCTTCAGTGTCTTCATAAATGACATTGCAGAAAAACTGGCAGAGAAGGGAATGCCTTTTTGCAGACGATACCAAAATCTGTAGGGTGGGCACTAAGAAGGGAGAAGAAAGCATGCACGTATCTCTTGGAGAAACTCGAAAAGTGGTCAAGATCATTGCAGTTGGGGTTCAATGACAAAGTGCAGAATCGTGCCCCTGAATCCAGGAGCTGCTTTATAGGGTTGGGGTGATACTGACGATCCCTAAGCGGGAGGGGGACCTTGGGGTTATTATGATCTTAAAGTTGCAGGGCTATGTGACAAAGCAGTGGGTAAGGCTAGGAGGATGCTGGGGCTGCAGAAGGAGGGGTATCTTCAGCAGGAGGAGGGAGGTGGTGGTGTTGCAAGTAATCCCTTATTAGTGAGACCCAACTTAGAGTACTGTGTCCAGTTTTGGAGACTGCACCTTAGAAAGGCCATAGGGTGAAGGCAGTATAAAGGGCAACTAAAATTGTACATGGGCTGTGGCAAAGCTCTAGGAGGAGGCTGGATCTCAACATGTAAACCCTGAAAGAGAGGGGACATGATGGAGACCCACAAGTACCTTAAAGGATGAATGGGGGGGGGCGTTCCTTCAAATAGGAAAAAGAACCAGAACCAGGGGGCATGTGATGAAGCTTGTGGTGGGGGTAAGAGGGATGTGAGGAATTACTACTTCACTGAAAGGGTAGTAGACACCTGGAACAGACTGACAGCATTATAGTGTTGGAGGTCAGGAGTGAAAACGGGGGGCTTAAAACATGTGTGACATATAGACATTGGGGAATATCAGTAAATAAGCAGGGAAGAGGGAGGGCCATAAGGGCCACAAGAGATCATTTAGAGTTATTAGCAAAGGACTTCACGGAGCCTCTGGTTGCAGTTGTAGCGAGGTCTGGAAACCACAGCAGAAGTGTGACCTAGAGTGAGGGCTCATCAGCAGTGGGGTTTGCGAGCATGCAGTTTAAGGAGAAATATATCTGACAGTTTCTATGTGTTGGGGGGAGCTCTGGTGGCAGTTGTAGTGAGTCTGGGAAACCAGACCGGAAGAGTAAAAGTGAGGGCTTATCAATTTTTGAGGAAGCAGTTCAAAAAAAAAATTTGTTTTGTATATCGAGAGGTGTGGAGGACACAGCAGCAGCATGTAGAGGAGTGTGACAGCTGGAGCGCAGCTTGGAGCAGCCAGTTGAATAAAGCTATGGTGAAAAAGCAAAAAACTAAAACTGTTAAACAGAAACAAATGATCACGGTATGATAGAGGGGGAGAAGTATGACTAAATGGCAGGTGGTGTGGCTGAGGGATGGGCAACCTGGAAGAAACAAAACTAAAAGCAAGTTACCAGTAAGTAGTGCCAAACGGCAGGGTGAGGGATGGGGTTGTGTGCCATAGTCCACTATGTACATTAATCAGGGATGACGTAATAATAACTATATTTATAAAATGGACTAAAGAAATCAAGCATCCTGATTGGCTACTACATCATCTGAGCCGTGTCCTTATCAGATGATATAGTAGCTAACTGGCACTACCTTTCACTCCTGAGCCCAACAACAGCACTGAATCACTGAGCTGTGCCAGACGAAAACAGAAACACAGACTGGCACAGCTCACAACACAACATCTTTTTCATGGCTTACACGGAATCCGTTACTGAAACAGAACACTTCAAACAATACACCACCCAAACCCACTCCTACATTTATTTAAAACTCAGCAAATATTATAAATCAACATGTGGTGCCGTCACCTCAGTGTCCTGTTCATTTCAAGCTCTGTTGAGAACCCCCGTCCGCCGAGTACTCTAAACTGTAAACCCCACTGCTCTCCTCACTAGCCACTTGATTAACTGCGCTGCACCGTTCACTTTCTAAACACACAGTCTATCAAAAACTCCACAAAACAGTAACAGCAGGTACTTAGCATCCTCCTTCCGGTTCCCAATCCACAGTACTGTGCTGCCATTACCTCAGTGTCCTGCCAGTTCAAGCTCCATTAGCAAACCCCTCTCCCCTCTCTCTGCCACGTTGTATAAGCCCTGCTGCCCTCCTCACTAACAGTTTTTACTTTTCAAAAGATGCCATCCCGAGATATGGACCACAGTCGCTCCCACAGATGCCAGGAAACAGAAACATCTAAACTATGGCAGGCAAAAAGGGACATGCTTCCAATGACGTTTACTTGTTGGGGGGGGGGAGACCTAGCTTCTACATTATGTTTTCTAGGGACGAGAGCCCTCTACTAGCCAGTAAGCCAACCTCGAACACACCACAATACAGTGCTACAGGAACTACTTTTCCTATCAGCACTATTAAAAACTTCCTTTTTATAAATTATTCAACATATTCTTTCCTTCTTTTTTTTTTATTTACTTAGAGGACCTTTATAGTGTAATGATTGAGGTGTGAAACATGCGGTTGATAAGAGCATAATCCAGGTGCATAAGCACTCGGCACAAGCGCCTCCTGCCTTATAACACAGCTGGGCATGCTCTTATCAGCCTGTAACCCACACCTCATCGTGTATTATTGCTTCCGTATAAATGCAGGATTCCGCATGTATACACATACTCAGATAAATGGATTTATCACACTCCATTTATGTCCACCCCTATTGCATAAATTTACTCATATTTTTAGCCCAACAGGGCTCTTTCTGTTTACTGCTCAGTGTTTTTAATTATGGGCTTTCTGTCACCTTATGCTGTTTTTTTTCTCCCCCAAATCCTTTTGTTAGGCCCTGGTACTTTGACATTAGCTGCTGTGCAATTCTACTGTATGCAGTGCTTGCTGCTTTCATGTTCCCCTCAGGGAGCCCACTGATTTCCCTTGTTTGCCTCCCATGCACAGCTACTTTTAAGCCAGTTTCAGACATTGGCCTTCAGCTGCACTGTGGATTTTCCTTTGTGGCCCCTATTCTGTGCATTTGTTCTCCCAGTCCCTTTTGCACCAGGTCCCTCAAGGCACCTACAGTCTGCCACCATGCGGCTTAGCTAAAGTTTCCTGCCACCTACTGCTGGCTGCCCTCCATCCAGACCCTCTTAACCTGCCCCTTGGGTGCTCTTCACATAGCCACTTTGTGGCTGATCAGTAGAGGGAGGCATATTTGCTCTAGCCTCCTCCCCCTCCCAAAAATCTCCCATCTTCTTTCCCACACACATGGAGCAGGCTACAGCCTGAACCCTGTGGGCTGAATCATAGAAACACAGACCGTGATAGCAGATAAGGACTGCTTGGCCCACCCAGTCTTCCTATTTCCCTACCTAGTGGATAAGCTGCAGATCCTAGTTATCCAACATCTCACTTCTAGAATTGCCTTATGTCTGTCCCATGCATTCTTGAAGTCCCCCACTATTTTTGACCCCACAACCTCCTCAGGAAGGCCATTCCATGCGTCCACCACCCTTTCTGTGAAAAAAATACTTCCTCATGTTGCCCCTGAGCCATCCCCCTCTATCTTCATATTGTGCCCCCTTGTTCTTGTGCATCTCTTTTTCTGAAAGATGCTACTCTCTTGGACTTTGTTGATTCTCTTGAGGTACTTTACATTTTCTATCATGTCCCCCCTCTCCCTCCTTTCCTCAAGGGTGTACATATTCAGCTCATCTCTCTTTGTATGGCTTCTGGTGCAGACCCTTCGCTATTTTAGTTGCCCTCCATTGGGCTGGCAGTTGAAAGTGCCTGCCATAACTGTCACTGTAGTTCAGTAGCACTAAACTGGCTGCATAGCTACAATCGCAACATTTCTAGTCAGCAGTTTTCTGAACAGCCTGCTGCCTGCTACATACAATCTGGGCCCAAGGACATCCTCCCCCCCCCCCCCCCCCACTAGATGCCAGGGAAAGATAATAAAAAAAATTGCCACTGTCCACAAGGGAGTTGGCCCATTATACCACCAGAGCTATGCCTTTTAAACCACTGGCCTCCTGGGACAACTTAAGACCCCTGAACCACCAGTGTCCCCTTTTTTAAATAATATAGGTGCCACTAGCCCAAAAACATCCCCACCTGCCCATCTGGACTACTTCTTAAATTTACTGGCTACCTGCAGGTCACCTACTGTAGGAGCGCTAAGGGGTGTTTTGCTGAGTCCCAAATATCACTTTGATCTCTGTGCTTAGCTATCTGCATTTTTTTTTTCTATCTCTAGTTTCCTTACTTTGACACAGTTTGTCTTTTCCTCTAAAACTCCCCTTCCTTTACTCTTGTGCTGTACTGTACCCTTTTTGTATCTCTCTACTCTTGCTACTGTAACTTCTCCATAGTGATCTACTTTTCCTTTTATTTCTACAGGTCTGGCCAAACTGTATACCAATCAGATAAGTATCTTTGTTTAATTCTAACACCCTAATCTCTCCTCTAGCACCTCCGACCCTTTGTGTCCCTTCAACCTTCTCTGTTCTTCCCTTTCAGGTCCTACTAGAATACTCCAAACCAAGGGCACCCCAACTTTGGACTCCCCAACTCTGATGGAGCAGTTAAGTCCTAATTACTTAACTCCCTTAGAGTCATAGAATCATAGAAATCTGGTGGCAGAAAAGGACCATTTTGGCGGATCGAGTATGCCCCTTACCCCCTTCCCTACTCATCTCCTTTGTCGAGAGACAACCCACTCTGCCCATTGGTCAGCTCCTGGTGTCTGTCCCATGCCCTCATGAATCCTGTCACCATTTTTGCACCCACCACCTTTTCCGGTAGTCTGTTCCAGGACTCCACCACCCTCTCATGCCCCTCACATTGCCCCTAAACCTTCCTTCCTTCCTTATTCTAATCTTAGATTATGATCCCAAGTTCTAGCACTTATTTTCCTTGCAAAAAAGCTTCCCACTCTCACCTTACTAGCCTCCAGTGGATACAGATCCAGTTCCCTCCACCTCTCCTCATAGGGCTTCCTATGCATAGCGTGCATCATCTTGGTTGCCCTTCTCAGAACCCTTTCAATCCTGTCTTATGTTCTTGGGTTGGTGAGGCCTCTAGAACTAAACCCCATACTCCAGGTGAGGCCCCAGTATGGATTTATAAAGGAGCATCAGCACCTCTCTCTTTCTGTTTTATACCCCTCCCTATGCACACCAGCCTTCTATTCACTTAGCCCACCACCATGCTTCATTGGTTCCCTGCCTTTAGGTTATCTGAAATTATAATCCCCAGACCTCTCTCCTGCTCAGTTTCCTTACCCCCCACCATGTGTAAATGGTTTGCGGGTTATTACACCCATGTGCATTACTGTACACTTTTTGGTGTTGAACTTCATCTGCCAAGTTTCCAACCACCCCTCCAGAATGTTTAGGCCCTTCCTCGCTGCCTCCACCCCTCCCAAGGGTGTCCACCCCAGGGCTCCAGAGAAGGGAAGTACAACCTGTTCTACTCACCTCATTTTAGGAAATACACTTCAACATTTTTTTTAATGAGTACCGATACTCACCCAACATTTGTAAATACTCCACACCAAAGAATAGTGCTTTATTACATAACTGGTGATTCAAAAGGAGCAGATTTGTACAGATTTACAGCACTCGTATGCATCCAAGTTGTGTTTTACTCATTATATTTTAGAACTGGTGAGTAAATTACTCCTACCTGCCAACATTATCTGGAGCATCGTTGGCACTTAATCAATTCTTATCTTGAAAAAAACTATTGTTTTTAAAAATGTACTCCTCACTCCACTCAGTCCAGACATTCACACACATCCGAATTTGGTTTTACTCACCTCACTTTCAAAATGAGGAGTACAGTACTCATCCCAAAAAATCTTATCTGGAGCACTGGTCCACCCTATTGCAGATCTTCGTATCATCTATAAATAGGCACACCTTCCCCTGAAGTCTTTCTGCTATATCGATGCTATAGATATTAAAAAAGGATGGGTCCCAGCACTGACCCCTGTGGCACACCACTCCCACCCTGGAATGCACCCCATTTACCACCACCCTCTGGTTTCAGTCCTTCAACCAGTTCTCCACCCACCTTGTTATTTTCTGTCCCACCCCTAAGCCTTCCAGTTCATTTACCAGCCTTCTAATCAGCAAAGTTTCAAAGGCCTTGCTGAAATCCAAGTAGGCCACATCCCCTCCCCCCCAATCCACCTTCCTGGTTACCCAGTGGAAAAACTCAATTAGGTTTGTCTGGCACAGCCTCTCTCCCGTAAAACCAAGCTGCTTTGGGTCCTGGAGGCAGTATAGCACAGTGGGTTAAGGCTCTGAGCTACAGATCTGGAGACCTTGGTTTGAATCCAACAGCCGCCTAGGTTGCATACTGTGTCATCCTGAGCAAGTCGCTTAACTTCCTTGTGCTCCCAGGTCACATCTGGAAAAAAGCTTCAGCTTAGTGTGCTACTCCTGGTTAAACAGTGTTCCCTTCCCCCCTTCCCCTGTAGACCATTGACAACCAGGTGTTCCACTGTTCTTTCCTTCAGCAGTATTTCCACGACTTTTCCCACTGCTGAGGTCAGGCTGACCAGTATGTAGTTCCTGCATCCTCCTTGTTAACATTTCTGTATAAAGGGACCACATCAGCCCTCCTCCATTTAGGGTTGTCAGAATCCTCTGAAGTTCTGGGTTCTAGTTCTAGTCTAGAACTTTTGAAAAAGTTCTAGGGTTCTAATCTTTTTTAGAACTTTTTAGAACTCGAACCCTATTTCTTAATTGTGCTGCCAGTAATGAAGATAGTAATGAAATACATGTAAAGGAAAAACTGTTTAATATAAGGGGGAGAGAAATGATTGTGCGTGACATTGGTAGAATACAACTAGGTTTATCTATGGTTTCTTCTGTTTCTAAAGCCAACAACTTCATACGCAACAGGCCCACCCTCCCACCCATATATGTTAAAAGTTTTCCTGCTGCAGCTGCATCATAGTTCCTTAGTGAAAGAAAGAGGCACATTAGCCATTTATGTACTCAGTTATACTACTCATCATCATGAATTATTAGAAAAAATAACTGCTATTACCTAATTTCAGCCATTTGCTGCTTTGTGTTTTAAATGAGTAAATCAAAAGTTGCTATGTTTAAAACAAAACTTTTATAACAAAGTCAAGCCAAGGTACTGCAGCCGGAGCACATGGAACTGTTGCAAAACATATTATGTCATAACGTAGTCAGTCAAGACATTTGAATAAAAAAAATATGCCAGTCATTGTTGCTGGCAAAAAATGTATGCAATTTTCTAAGATAATGCATACATATACCAAAATTCTTGTTGGCAAATTGAAGTAATACATACAACTTTCTAAGTTGATGCATTTTTCCAGCTGATACGTCAATAAAATCTGTATTTCAGTCACATAAATAAAAAAGTGGTTTCCTCACCACATACTAACTTAAGGAACATTTAATGTAGCTGCAGCAGTTGGCATGTGATGTTTAAGGGACAGTGTCTGTCAACCCCATTATGTATCAAATTATCACTACTTGTAAAGCAAAAATACTTTATGATAGGTCACTTTCTGTGAAAACTGCTGATGCAGATTTTCTTTTATTTCTGATTCCTTTATTCTTTTTTTAAAGGGGACAGGACAATTGTGCTAGGTGGCAGCAGTTTGCAATGTATTTAGTAAGAAAAAAAAAATATATATATATATATATATATGTTATATCTATAGTAGGTTCCACAGTGGGCAATCAGTGTAGCCCTCCCATACCACCGGTCTGTCATCATCTTTTTCCTCACCCTCCCCAGCCGATCACAAATCTGTAAATGAAAGGACTCAAACAACACACACCTTTCACCCCAGCACCCATTCCACTTTTCTTCCACCACCCTCATCTATGCAGTAGCACCCATACCACCCTTACACCCATGTGTTAAAACCAGCCCATAACCCTCACCCCTCTCAAGCCCGTATTCCACCCTCCTCCCTCACCCAAATGTTTAAACTACCCCCGCACTTAGTCATGAACTACCATTCATGTCACCCTTCTCTGTCCCTCACCCATGTTAAAACCCACACCCTCACCCATGTACTAACAACTATGCCATGTTTCTTCCTCCTGCATCCATGTTAAAACCAACCCCCAACCCTCACCCATGCACTAGCATCCATGCCATCTTTCTCCCTCTTGAATCCATGTTAAACCAACCTCCAGCCCTTTTCCGCCCTCCAGCACCCATTCTACCCTCCTCCCCCTCTCAAATGCTAAAACTACCACATGCTTACTCAAGAAAAATGAAACTCTTGCCTCCAAATGAGCCATACTTAACTGTTCCTTAATAAACAACACTTATGTGACAAACTGTCTTTTCAATTGGTTTCTTCTAATAGACAACATTCTGTACAGTCCTCTTCATGGAACCAGTAATTTGAGAGTTGTTGCTGTTATACCATGGTCTGTGTACAACAGAATGTTAAACATGAGCTACTGTGGTATGAGACCTATGCTTAATATGTGCTCAACCATGACACAGGTAAACCTCCAGATGACTGTGTTTCCCGGAAGAGTCTTGTAACAGGATGCTGCCCACAGAAACATAACAATACAAAATACAGTTTTTCTCATAATTTTTTATTCAGTAAGATAAGTTACATATGGATCATTTTGGTTTATGGCTAACATTTCTGTAATTGAAAAAATAATAAACAGCTACCAATTAGAACTCATTGTTTTGTCCTCTTTAAAACTGAAAAAATAGACCACCCCTGGTTCCAGCCCATATTGATGCACCACAAAGTCACAGAAGGTGAATCCAAAAATATATGTTTGCACTTTAATTATAAATAATATGATCCAGAAATGATTGACATGACAGTGTCCCTTTTATGTCAAATTTGGGCCTGTTCCCACTGATGTTAAAATTGCCCTGTATATAAAACTTGTTGACTTTAGACCCTAGCTACAAAGCAGTTTGCCATGAAATGGTGAAAGTTTTGTGGGGTATATAGTCCAAGGTAGTATATTGAGAAAGGAGAGAGACAACCAAAGTCATCACAGTCTGTAAAAGTTTCCTTTTTGGTGCAGAGAGACTCTGTCTCACACAGTATTTACCAGCCACCACCATCTGAGTTGTCATCACCATCAACATCCACAACATCAATTACTTCAGGATCAGTTTGTATACTCTTGTAGGGATACAAAAATCTTGACTTATTAACTTTAATAAAAGTTAATGTGTGTACATTTTCTGGCAGCAGCCTATTTCTGGTGTCTGTCACAATATTGCCAGCTGTACTAAACATGCGTTCTGAAGAGACATTTGTTGCAGGACAACCAAGATATTTACAGGCTTCATCATACAGATCTGTCCAAATTGACTTGTTTGATCTCCAGTATTCAAAAGGGCATGCATCAATAGGAATAGGCAGTTCTTGCAGGTAACTGTCTATCATGAGGGACAGAGACTGTTCAGAAGAGGAATCAGCATAAGCTGGTATGGCAGCAATTTGGGAAATGTTTTGCCACAGATTTAGCTTGCTAGTAAGGGTTGAAGAAGTGGCAGTTGTGGAACAACTACTATTAATGTTTGGTGACTTTTCCAGTTCTGTATCCCTTTGTGAAGATGAACCTGCATGTTGTGGTGATGACAACCTGAGGGTACTGTGCGTGTCTGTGTTTGACTCCTGTGAGTGCTGCAGCTCATCTAGCAACAGACATTTGTACTGCTCTATATCACCTGTTTTTGGAAGATGTATAGCCTTGAACCTGGGATCTAAGAGAGTTGCAAGGATGTAGTGTTTTGATTTCGTCATTGCAACCAATTTGTCATTGGTTTTGAAGCATCGCTCATTCTCTTTACAAGATTCCCATGATACAGGCAACATGTTGTCTGAGCTTCAGATCTGTCTTTTTCTATTTGTAGATTTAGAACACTAAGATGATGTGAAATCAGCATTATGAGTGGGATAACCTGACTCACAGATGCGCCTTCAGAAGACATGTCCCTTGTAGCTGTCTCAAAAGGAGCTAGGATGCAGCACACTGTCTCCATTAATTTCCACTGCAGCACAGACAGCATAATGCCATCTCCAATAATGTAACTGGAGCAATACTCATGTACAGCTTGCTTTTGCTCCAAGAGGCGCTGTGGCATATAAAGCGTTGAGTTCCAATGAGTGGAAACATTTTGAATCAGCTTTTGCTGGGTCAGCTTGTGTTTTTTTTTTTGCAGTTTGGACAATGTCCATATAGCCTTGGCTGAATGTGAAAAGTGAGTCACAATTTTTTTGCAAACAGCCATCATACCATCCACTTGTGTTTCATTGCAGAGAAATCCCGTGACAATTAAATGTAAGCAATGGTGCAAAGCAAGAAGCATGCAAAATCCTCCATCCTGTACTGCTTTCAAGGTGTTGGCTCCATTGTCACTTACTATGAAGCCACATTTTAGACTGTGTGAATAAACCCATTTGTCAAGGACGTCATTTAGTTCCTGCAAAATGTTTGCAGCTGTATGACTTTGCCCAAACTTCTTTATATGCAGCAGCGCCATCTTCTGGGGCGTCTTTGTTTTTGAAGAACCACAAGAAAACATGACCCAGTGAGCGGTAAGGGACATGTAATCTATGTTTTGAGTGCTGGTCCACATATCTGTTGTGACATGAATAACCCCACCCTCTGCAGTTTTAAGTGCAAGCATCACTGTCACTTTTAAAGCCTGATAAATGTTTGGTATTTCAACATAGGAAAAGTACCTTTGATGAGGAACATTGTAACGAGGCTCTGCTAGTTTCAAGAGCTCCCTAAAATTCTCATGATCTACCAAAGAGTATGAGAGAAGGGCTCCAGCTAACAGTTCACCAGTTCTGTGATTAAAATGAAGGGTCTTTGGATGATTGTTAGTAAAGGTATTCTTCCTTTCAAATACCTGAGACAGTGTTAGCTGTTTACAACATGTCCCTGCAGATTTATTATACACTGTGCTTCGATGGGCAGATGGACACTGGGATGGTGGACTAGGACTTATACATTCAGTGCCATCACTGGATGTGCAACTGGTACTAATGGTGCTGGCATTGGTGGTAACAGTGATCCTAGGGCTGGCAGTGGTTCTGTCGGCATCAAGTTCAGACAATTTAGTATCCATTTCAGATTCCGGACCCTTCTCACATGCGGTCTAGAAGATGGAGGACATGGGTTTTGTACGATCAAGCAAAACTGAATGCTTTTTCAGATGCCGTTTAAGAGTTGTAGTGCCGAGGCATGACACAACTTTACCACGGCTTACACTCTGTTTACACAGGGAACAAATTGCTCTGCATGGATTACTTTTACTGACAGAGAAATAATTCCACACCTCAGATGTGACAGATTTTGTTCGAGTGCTAGAAAGATAGCTAAAGACTGTTTGCATCTTTTCACCTGTCCTAACAGAACCCGGGACATGCTCCTTGGTGCTAGAAGATTGGGCAGAAGACTCTGATGGATTTTCATTGCTGGCCGACACAGAAGTGGTGGATTCAATGGATATGTTTTTATTTTTAGGCTTCTGTCGTGTATTTAAGGATAATACCACCACACAACTGGCCACTGGGCTTCACACGGTAACACACACTGGGTAAGATACAGTGCAGTCAACGGGCACACAGCAGCAGGGTAATGGTCTGACCACAAGAAACGGAGTTACATACACTAACCGAAAAAAGAGATTTTTCTGTCTCTCCTCCCAACAGGGAAATACATTTTTAGGCTTCTGTCATGTAGTTAAGGATAATGCCACCACACAACTGGCCACTGGGCTTCACACGGTAACACACACTGGGTAAGGTACAATGCAGTCAAGGGGCACACAGCAGCAGGGTGATGGGCTGACCACAAGAGACGGAGTTACACACACAAATGGAGGAAAGAGATTTTTCTGTCTCTCCTCCCAACGGGGAAATATATTTTTAGGCTTCTGTTGTGTATTTAAGGATAATGCCACCACATAACTGGCCACTGGGCTTCACACGGTAACACACACTGGGTAAGGTACAGTGCAGTCAAGGGGCGCACAGCAGCAGGGTGATGGGCTGATCACAAGAGATGGAGTTACTTACACTAACCGAAGAGATTTTTCTGTCTCTCCTCCCAACAGGGAAATATATTTTTAGGCTTCTGTCATGTATTTAAGGATAATGCCACCACACAACTGGCCACTGGGCTTCGCACAGTAACACATACTGGGTAAGGTACAGTGCAGTCAAGGGACATACAGCAGCAGGGTGATGGGCTGACCACAAGAGACGGAGTTACATGCACAACCCAAGGAAAGAGATTTTTCTCTCTCCTCCCAACAGGGAAATATATTTTTAGGCTTCTGTCATGTATTTAAGGATAATGCCACCACACATCTGGCCACTGGGCTTCACACGGTAACACACACTGGGTAAGGTACAGTGCAGTCAAGGGGCGCACAGCAGCAGGGTGATGGGCTGACCACAAGAGACAGACTTATACACAGAAACCGAAGAAAGAGATGCCGACACAAAACTAGCCACTGGGCTTCACATGGTAACACACAGTGGGTAATAGCCAGGTAAGTGCAGTCAAATGGCACAGACAGCAGCAGCGTGACTTGCTGGCTACCTCACAGAAGATGCAATGGAGATATTTTTAGGAAGAAAGTTTACTGAAGCCCCCCAGCACAGTCCTGGCTGAGAGAACTGTGTCTTCCTTCCAGACAATTTTTGGGTGGGACTGAGACCAAATTATTTTTTCCTTTTTGTGGGCTTAGAACATCAAGTTTCACACAATCAGTAAAGTGTTTTAATTTAACCTCTTTTTTCCCAAAATAAAACACCCCTCCCCCAGCCAGGGAGCTCTCCCAAGAGTGCCACGGCCCACGAGTCACAATTGTGATTTGCAAAGAAAATGTGTTTAATTCAGTAAGCAACTTAAGGTATGTGTGATTGAGCACTAGCACACAGGCAGTCTCCAGGCAGCAGTCTGCAAGTTAACTAATTCCTGACCCTGAGTCCTCCCAACAGTACTGAGTCCCAACCGTTTAGCTCCTTTCTCAGTTCCCGCCCTAGTTTCTTTCCTCAGTTCCCGATCCCGAGATTCCCGACTCCCCCCTTCCTTTTCCCCACCTGCACATTAACTTTTTTTTTTAATTTTCAGGCACATACACACTCGTACAGGACCAGGTTTAATTAAAGAAACAGTTGCTCGCGTCATCAAACGCACAACTGTACTGAGAGCACACAGACGCTGCGGCTCCTCCTTCTCCACTACACGACTAAATGGCAATGGAGCCACAGCTGCACAGATGACTTCAGCAGGATCCCTTGACTCGTGAAACTGACTCAAGTCGCACTACCACCACCACCTGACTGCATAGCAGATGGTCAGGTGGTACAGTTACACTAGCATGACAAGCCGACAACAGCTGCCCCCCCAACAATAACACTGATGGGAGGGGGAGCGAACTGAGCTGCGTTATTCAGCTGGTGCCAAAATTGGGAACAACGGGAATGGGAGGGACGCAAAGCAAAAGCACACGGAAGTGAGAAGATTCATGAATGATTCAAACCCTTTTGCGAACCCTGCAGTGTTCGAGTTCTAAATTAGAACTCGAACACCAGGGTTTGAGAAGGGTTCGAATCTTTCTCGAACTAGTTCTGACAACACTACCTCCAGTCCCTGGACATGTCACCTGTTTACAATGACAAGTTGAACTGGTAGTCAGAGGCCCTGCTATCACCTCCCTTAGCTCCCTCAGTGTCCAGGGGTGCACCCTATCTGGCCCCATAGCCTTATTGCTGCCAGTTCCATGAGGATCCTTTCTTTTGCAAAGGGAGCTGTGTCCCTTTCTGTGATTTCTCCATCCTTATTAATGCTGGCCCATTTCCTGCCCCCTCCTTTGTAAAAAATGAACAGAAGTATTTGTTCAGCATTTCTGCTTTTTGGTGGTCATCCTTTAACCTCCCTCCATCCTCCCCTTTCAAACTCACAATCCCTCCCTTTGCCTTCTTTTCATTCTGATGTACCTGTATGTAAAAGGTTTTATTCCTCCTTACCACTGCACCAACTGGCTGGCTTGTGCCAGGGATCCCACCATACCTCTCAACCTCCAGCCTCATAAAACAGGGACAAGACTTAAAAAAATCAGGGACAAAGGACCAAAATCAGTGACACATTTTTAGAACTGGAGATATCCACTCAGAAATCTGGTAGAATATGGGGCTTAGTGCAAAATGCATTTTCGGAAGAAAAAGAAGTCTGTAACTTTAATACTTTACATTATTTTGTGCTTACAGCCCCAACTGTTTAGCCACAAAAACACAAATTTTAGAAAGGGATAGAGTAAAATTCTGAGGCAAAATCAGGGACATCCCTGAAAATCAGGGACAGTTGAGAGGTATGGATCCCCACAAGTGTGGGTCTGGTCCCAATGTGCACTTTGCATGTGGAGCCATTTTGGTTTGCCTGCTGTTTGCTGTAGTGTAGTGGATTATGGCGAACTGGTTTTGCTTGATTCTGCACTGACCGCTTCATTTTGCAGCAGATCCTGGAGTCCTCTGCAGTGGGCAGCAGTGGGAGACTGTGTCCTACAGTGCATGTTAAGAGTTTATATTGGCTCTTATCTTTTGTTTACTGGCCCCACTGTACTCTCTGGGCTAAGTTCTGTCACTGAGGACTGACTTAGGCCCTGGAGAAAAGCAGAAGTGGAAAACATCTGATCAGAGATTGTGGAAGCTCGAATGTGCATTGCGGACTATTGGAGTGTAACCTCCTACAAATGGGGGTTCCTGAAAAGTCTTTCATGAGCTTGCCTAAATGGTCACTGCCAGGCTGGTGTCCTGTGTTTTAGCAGTTTAAATGTAATGCCAGAGAAGCCTGTATAGCTTCTGTGTACTGTCTCTTTAAGAGCTGCCTAGATTGCAATTATAATTAATCTGGGAGAGGGCTGAGTGTTCCCATGCTTGAGCCCGGCCAAGCTGCCAGATAATCGCTCCGTTTCTGCCATTGCTATTAGCACAGAGGGAGCTCTGTTAGAAGATGTACTTGTTTGCTGATCATTTATTAGAATAGTAATAATATTGCAGTTTGTCTAACCTGCGTTCTTTGCAGCATGGACATTTCTGTTTATCTCCACCATCTTGGTTCTGGACTGCTGAAATGGGCCAATCAGTACCTTTGGGGACTCTAAAATGGAGCCTGTCCCCAGGGGCTTTGTGGGAGCAAAATTCTGTAGGAATTGTAGTTTGGGGTTTTGGCGCCTAAATGAACCTGGAGGGGGAGTCCTTGTTGTGACTGACAGAAATCTGCCAACCAAACATTTGGATCCTGGGGAAAGTCCCAGGCTGCTTGCAGCTACATTCAGTTTGAGTTGGGAAGTGAAAGAAATAACAGCTCGAGATAGTCAAGCAGTAATCCTGCATAGATTTGCATGGGAGAACTGTGAAAGGGCTGAGTTTTAGCCTGCCTGTCTGCCTGCTGTCCCTGAGAGGGAAATTGAAGTTTATTCGGACTGAATCCGAATTGTGAGGACGATTTATGCCTCAGAACTGTGACCAGGCTTTATCCTGAAGAAGACCGAAGATTTGCTGAATGCATTCAGCCTGTCAGGATTTCCAGCCACCTTTGAACTCCTGGTTTGTGCAGAGACTCTGTGATTGCGACCGGCCAGCAATATGCCTGGTACAGTAGAATTTCTTACGTGTAAATGTGCTGTGTGCTGTTAGTGGGTCGTGACTTGGTTCCCTGCTGTGTGCTGAACTGTGTTCTGCTTGCTGGAGGCTGCATCCAGCTCCAACGGACTAAATCCGTTTGCAACTCCATTTGGCCTGGGCCTTGCCACACTGGCCCAGCCAGACTACCAGCTACACAGAGAAAGCCATCAACAAGAGACCTGCCTGGGGATCAGCCCCCTGCTCAATGCCTTGAACAGGAACGACACCTCGGTGATTTGTGTGGGCCCTGCTTCTCCTGACACTCCAGCTCAACAACCTGCAGTCTCGATTTCGTCCTGCCTGTGTCATGTATTGGGTATCGTGAGTAAACATCAGGGTTGCTCCCTGCAACAACAGCTAAATCTAAAGTGTTGTTATCTGATTGCTTTGTTGTCTTTTCCTTCACGAACTGAGCCCTCCGGCTCAGGATTACAAATAGTATGTGTTGTGCATGTTGCTTTCTTCCATCACAGGACCCCAACCAGCTGCGATGCCAGCCTACCCCGGGCAACGGTCCTGGCTAGACCACCTTTTTCCTACCTGGGTACCCAGAGTGTGTGACTGTGTAGGGACTCTGAAGTGCATGCATAACTGTCTGACTGATTTAGCCTTTAAGCCAATCAACCTGATTATGCTCCTCCCTTGTTCAAGTCCCCTGAATAAATCAGATCTAACTCTTTTTGCATTTAACCTGACTGTGATTCCAGTTTGTGCCAAGAGTATTGTACTGTTGCTATTTGCTGTGCATAACCTTGTGTAACCCCTAGATGGCGCTATCCCAGGGGCTACTACCCCTGCCTGATTTGCCACTAACAGGTTGAGGGGCCTGGATCCAATGGCGGGTGCCTCCACCCAGAGGTCAGGGTTTGCAATAGTTAAACTTACTTGGTCACAGCCCTCTGGGACACTGCAACCCCTTTCTTCCCACTAGTGGCCCACACAATATATCAGAATTACCTTCACAGTATACACTTACCCCAGGACTGGTTCAGGCACTGGGACCTCCTGTAAAATAAGATACAGTGCAACAATCACAGTACAATACTTTAACATAGACAAATACCTCAGGCAGTATAAATTTGCTGAAACAAGCAGCTCTGATTTATTTAGGGGGAATATAACAAGGACAGGGGGAAATCAGGTTAATTAGCTTATCACTTTACTCATCTACCTATGGCTCTGTGCACAGGCCTATCCCTACCAGTTACTGTCCCTGGTACCCAAGCCCTAGTGGCTAGTCCAAACGCGGCAGCTGGTAGGGGCCCTTCCCCACAGAGAAAAGAAAAATTAGTTTAAACAGTCAGCAGTACAGTGATTCCATTTGGATTCAATGTGGCAATTCAACAGGGAGCGACCCTGAATTAGTACTCACGACCTCCAAACAAGATAGGGTCCTTCAATGTCAACAGGCTACTCTTGAGCTCCACGAGACTCCTCACACATTTATATGGCAAACTGCAACAGGCAAAAGTCCTTTAATGGCAGCAGGATTCACTTGCGCTTAACCAAGCCTCCTCACACATTTATATGGTGAACAGTAACAGGCAAAAGTCCTTTAATGGCAGCAGGATTCACTTGAGGTACACAAGCCTCTTCACACATTTATATGGTAAAACAGAAAGTACTATACCAGGCAGGTTGCTTCTCTATCCCGATCGTAATTACTGCACAATACCCGGAGAACACGTAGCAGATTCAGTTCCTGACAGACCGAGTGCAATTCAGCAATTTCTCCAGTCTTCTACAGGGTGAGCCTGGTTTCTACTCTTCAGATATCCTTTGATTCTCTTCACAGGACGGATTCAGTCTAACAAGCAGTTACACAAGCTGCAGACCGGAACTCTGGGCCTTACACACGTTTTCCGACTAAAACTGCACACTGAAAAAGCACAGGGCTCCTTCCTTCTTCACTGCCAGAGCTCAACTGAAACTCCAACAGACAAAACTGGGCACTTCCTTTGAGTTCCTCCCAGTTCTTGACTGGATTGGCTGTCACTCACAATAGACTGCTCCTGTTGGTCCAAAAAGGCGCCGAAGTCTAAACTACATCTCCCAGAGTCACTGCCCATACAATCCTCTTGTGGCTGGCTCAGATTATGAGTCCAAGTTCTGATTCGTCCAAGGCACCATTTTAGAGCTAGCTTACCCCACACTGATTGGTCCAGTTCAGCAGTTCAAACCAGAATGGGGAACTAGGCAGACACAGTTCTGACTGCAAAGAAAGCAGGTTAGACAAACTGTAATTTCATTATTACTCTAAATGGTTTCTGGCAAACAGTTACATCTTCAGATAGGTTCCCTTTGCACTCCTAGTGACTGCAAAATGGAGTGAATTGGCAGCAGCTCAGGTGGTACTCAATCAAAGAAACACACAGTCCCCATACAAACTAATTATGTCTGCAAGCAGACAGCTCTTAAAGAGACAGTACCAGAGGTTCTAAAACACTCACTGATAAATGGCTTAAACGCAAACACCATTCAGGCTTGGAGCATTCAAGCAAGCTCCTGGAAGTCTTTTGGGAACCCCATTTGCAGGGGGTCACTTGTTTTACAGGAGGTCCCCAGGGTCGGGCTAGAGGAACCAGCCCTGGTGGTAAGTGCAAAAAGTATAGGTAATTGCTTGGTGAATAAGGGTCATTGTGAAAGTGATTATTGTATATTGTTCAGGCCACTAGAAGGGAAAGAGGGGGGGTTACAGTGTCCTGGAGGGCTGTGTCCAGGTTAGCTTGACCACTGACAACCCTGACCTCCAGCACCCGTTTCAGTACCCAGGTTCCTTAACCTGCTACTAGCCAAGCAGGTAGGGGTAGCAGCCCTTGGGATAGCGCCACCTAGGGGTTACAGGAGCTTCTATTGCTGCCTGTTGCTCTGGTGCCAGCTGCAGGGAGTTCTTGGACTGGTTGTGGCTGAGGATGTCTGCCTAGAGATAGTCACAGTTGGCCTGCTGTGGTCTGCTATACTGCAATGGATAGTGGTTGGAAATTCCAAATCAAGGGGGAAATTTAGAGGAAAGATTAGGAAGTACTTCTTTACTGAAAGGATGGTGGACAACTGGAATGGGCTGCAGAGGGAAGTGGTGGGGGAGAGGATGGTGGGAAGGTTCAAGAGGGCATGGGATAAGCACAGAGGGCAACTGGCATGGGGGGAGGCCTACAGAAAAGGTCTAGTGGATATCTAGGCAAACTGGGCAGACTAGGTGGGCCTGCAGACCCTTTCTGCTGTCACATACCTATGTTCCTATGTATTCTACAGGGAGATTGAGAAAAGGAGGGAGGATCCACTACACCACCAGGGAAGCATTCATTGTGCTTGGACAAAGATTTTGAATATCTGTCCCTTGGTGTCTTTATCTTGCCCTGTGTTGGTTGATGTATGGAGCAACATGGCCTCCTACCCCCAAAAAAGATCAGTTCTATGGGCACAGGGGCCATTAATCTTCCTCTCTCCCACAACCATGACATCTCCTGAGTGACTGAGTCTATTCTAAAAGCCAGATTGATGGTGTGGTACAGGTCTGGTATCCCCCCCAACATGCAACCCACTTTTTATGTTGATTGCGCGCATGCGCAAGAAACATGTTGAGGCAGGTTTCTCCAGAAACGGGTTGTGGAGGTGTGGCACTGTTGTGCCCAATGCCCCCACAGCCTGCAAAGGCTTATCCCCATCCCCCAATGCCGTGGCACACTGCTACTGACACTAGTTCAGCCAGCGTGCCACAATTTTCTAAAAAATCAGCCGCTGCAATCAGGGGCCGCCTTGTCATTGCAGCGTCAGCCATCTGCTGCAATGAGGGAACAACCCGTTATTGCAGGGTGGGATGTAGGATCTGTGATATTGTTTGTGAACATGGCGGCGGCTTGCCGCCATATTCACAAACAATATGTACCCCCATGTTTCTTTGCCGACGGGAGCCCACTCTCTGCCTGGCATAATGTAACCCCCAGTTTTATTGCCTGCCGAATGGGTTGCCCAGTCCTCCATCGGCACAGCTGCCCTCTAAAATAACTCTGGTGAGCTGGGAGCCCACCCCAGTGTGCCACATGTCTCTTTTATTATGCCGACGGGGTGCCCAACTCTGCCGGCTACAGCTGCCCCCAAAACAAATCCTGGTGGCACGCTGGAGCCTACCCCAGCGTGCCACATGCCCTCAGAATTAAAAAGGTCCCGCAAAGTCTTTTTTAGGTTTTGCACCTGAAAAAGGAAACGGTCCCTTTAGTCCCCCTGGCCCCCTCCCACAACCCGCACCTCGCCCATTGCGCACCCTGCCTCCCCCACACCCCATACCCCATACTTCCTCCAGAGCTTGGCACGATGATCTTTGTTGACCGAACACGCCTGCACTCTTCAAAGCCGACCGCAAACTGGGGAAATGACGGTAAGCTGTATAATGTAATAAATGTTTTTTTTTCAACTTTAGTGCATATCTCGGGCATTTTTGGGAATTTTTTCACCAAATTTTCAACATGGGGTTTTTGGGACTCCTCCTCATGAATTCTGGAAACTGTCATGGCATTAATCGGCCCCAAAAGGTGGTCTCGCGGTCACTGCGCTGAATCACCCTTCAGAGCCGATTAACAAAATGACAGTGCCAGTGTTCATGAGGTGGGCTCTCAAAAAGCCTATGTTGCAAATTTGACGGAAAAAATAAAAAAAATGACTGTTTTACGAGCGTGCGTTGCGCAGTTGCTACGTATGCTCGTAACTTCGCAAATTTACAATATTTTCATACCAGATTTTCAACATTTGCATTTTGTCACACCTCCTTGTGAGCAGTACAGCTGTCATTGTTCACATCCTGGCTGAAATGTGTTTTCACCTTCCGGTGCAGAATAGCGCAGTCGCTGTGGAAATCAGTGTTCAGGACAGATTAAGAAAATGACAGTGACACTGTTCATGAGCAGAGGTCCTAAAATGCCTATGTTGAAAATTTGGTAACAATACTCCATAAATGACTGTGTTACGAGCGTGCGCTGTGCAGTTGACACACACGCTCGTAACTTCGCACATTTCTAATATTTTCACTTCAGATTTTCAACATTGCCATTTTCCCAGACCTACTTATGAACAGTACAGCTATCATTTTTCCCATCCTGGCCAAAATGTGTTTTTGTACTTCTGGCACAGAATAGAACGGTCGCTGTGGGAAATCACTGTTCAGCACAGATTAAGAAAATGATAATGGTACTGTTCATGAGCAGAGGTTCTAAAATGCCTATGTTGAAAATTTGGTGATGATAGCCCATCAATTGACTGTGTTACAAGTGTGTGTTGCACACTTTCCACGCACCCTTGTAACTTTGCAGATTTGTAATGTTGTCACACCACATTTTCAACAGTGCCATTTTTTCACACCTCCTTATAAGCTGTACAGCTGTCATTTTTCACATCCTGACTGAAATGTGTTTTCACAGTTCCGGCGCAGAATAACATGGTCACTGTGGGAAATCAGTGTTCGGGACAGATTAAGAAAATGACAGTTCATGAGCAGAGGTCCAAAAATCCCTATGTTGAAAATGTGGTGATGAAACTCCATAACATGACTGTGTTACAAGCGTGCATTGAACTGTTTCCACGCACCCTTGTAATTTCGCAAATTTGTAATACTGTCACGCCACATTTTCAACAGTGGCATTTTTTTCAGCTCCTTATGAACACTACAGCTGTCATTTTTCACATCCTGGCTACAATATGTTTTTGCACTCCTCCGGACAATAGCACGGTCACTCTGGGAAATCAGTGTTTGGGACAGATTGAGATCGACCGAGTGAGAGGGGGGAGTGACCGAGCTCAACTGAGCTCTGTCAGGACTGCTGCGGATTTGTTTGTGGCAGACAAAGGCCCCAACACAAGAGCCCAGTACAAAAGAGCAGCCTGCAGCACTGGGAGAAACAGAATGAGCAAGCGAGTGAGGGAGGGGGAGTGAGCAAACCCACTGAAGCGTTGTCAGGACTGCTGCAGATTTCTTTGTGGGCAGAAAAAGGCGTCAATACAGGCAGGGGCCCAGTGCAAAGGCCAGCCTACAGTGGTGGGAGAAACAGTTTGAGTGAGTGAGACAAGGGGACTTAGTGAGCTCAACAGAGCTCTGTCAGGACTGCTGGGATTTCTTTGTGGGCAGACAAAGGCACCAATGCAGGCAGGAGCCCCGTGCAAAAGGGCAGCTTGCAGCGCCAGGACAAACAGAATGAGCGATGAGAGAGGGGGACTGAGTGGCCTCAACGGAGCTCTGTCAGGACAGCTGAATAGCATGGTCGCTGTGGGAAATCAGTGTTCAGGACAGATTAAGAAAATGACAGTGACACTGTTCATGAGTAGAGGTCCTAAAATGCCTATGTTGAAAATTTGGTAATGATCCTCCATAAAATGACTGTGTTATGAGCGTGCGTTGAGCAGTTAGCACGCATGCTCGTAAGTTCATGAATTTCCAATATTTTCACTCCAGATGTTCAATATTGCCATTTTCCCACACCTACTTATGAACAGTACAGCTGTCATTTTTCCCATCCTGGCCGAAATATGTTTTTGCACTTCCGGCGCAGAATAGAGCGGTCGCTGTGGGAAATCACTGTTCGGGACAGATTAAGAAAATGACAATGATACTGTTCATGAGCAGAGGTCCTAAAATGCCTATGTTGAAAACTTGGTGATGATAGCCCATCAATTGACTGTGTTACAAGTGTGCGTTGCGCACTTTCCACGCACCCATGTAACTTTGCAGATTTGTAATATTGTCACACCGCATTTTCAACAGTGCCATTTTTTCACACCTCCTTATAAGCAGTACAGCTGTCATTTTTCACATCCTGATCAAAATGTTTTTTCACAGTTCCAGCACAGAATAATGTGGTCACTGAGGGAAATCAGTGTTCGGGACAGATTAAGAAAATGACAGTGGCACTGTTCCTGAGCAGAGGTCCTAAAATCCCTATGTTGAAAATTTGGTGATGAAACTCCATAACATGACTGTGTTGCAAGCGTGCGTTGAACTGTTTCAATGCACCATTGTAACTTCGCAAATTTGTAATACTGTCACGCCACATTTTCAACAGCGGCATTTTTTCACAACTCCTTATGGACACTACTGCTGTCATTTTTCACATCCTGGCTAAAATATGTTTTTGCTCTCTTGCGGACAATAGTACGGTCACTCTGGGAAATCAGTATTTGGGACAGATTAAGATCGACCGAGTGAGAGGGAGGAGTGACCAAGCTCAACTGAGCTCTGTCGGGACTGCTGCAGATTTGTTTGTGGCAGACAAAGGCCCCAGTATAAGAGCCCAGTACAAAAGGGCAACCTGCAGCACTGGGAGAAACAGAATGAGTGAGCGAGTGAGGGAGGGGGAGTGAGAGAACTAACTGAAATGCTGTCAGGACTGCTGCAATTTCTTTGTGGGCAGAAAAAGGCGTCCATACAGGCATGGGGGCCCAGTACAAAAGGCCAGCCTGCAGCAGCAGGAGAAACAGTACAAGCGAGTGAGACAAGGGGACTTAGTGAGCTCAACAGAGCTCTGTCAGGACTGCTGGGATTTCTTTGTGGGCGGAAAAAGGCGCCAATGCGGGCAGGAGCCCCGTACAAAAGGGCAGCTTGCAGCACCAGGACAAACAGAATGAGCGATGAGAGAGGGAGACTGAGCTACCTCAACGGAGTTCTGTCGGGACAGCTGCAGATTTCTTTGTGGACAGACAAAGTTGCCAACATAGCCAGGAACTCCATGCAAAAGCGCAGTCTGCGGCACCAAGAGAAACAGAACGAGCGAGTGAAAGAGCGGTAGTGCATGAGCTCAACGGAGTTCTAGTGTGGCTGCTGCAGATTTCTTTGTGGGCAGAAAATGCGACAACGCAAGCAGAAGCCCAGTACAAAAGGCCAGCTTGCAGCACCGGCAGAAATGGAATGCGAGAGCGACAGAGGGGGAGTGAGCGAACTCAGTGGAGCTGTGTTGGGACTGCTTCAGATTTCCTTCTGGCCAGAAAAAGCTGCCAATGCAGGCAGGATCCCAGTACAAAAGGGCACCCTGCACTGCCAGAAGACACAGAATGACCACGTGAGGGAGGGGGAGTCGGTGAGCTCAACAGGGCTTTGTTGGGACTGCTGCAGATTTGTTTGTGGGCAGAAAAAGGCAGCAATGCATGCAGTGGCAGGAAAACCAGAATGAGCGAGTGAGTGAGCTCAACAGGGCTGTATTGTAACTGCTGTAAATTTCTTTGTGGGCATAAGAAGGCAGCAACACAGACAGGAGCCCAGTAGAAAAGGGCAGCCTGCAGTGCCAGCACAACAGAATGAGAGAGTGAGAGAAGGGGAGTGAGTGAGCTCAATGGAGCTTTGTTGGGACTGCCATAACATGACTGTGTTACAAGCGTGTATTGAATTGTTTCCACGCACCCTTCTAATTTCACAGATTTGTAATATACTGTCACGCCACATTTTCAACACTGGCATTTTTTCACAACTCCTTATGAACACTACAGCTGTCATTTTTCACATCCTGGCTAAAATATGTTTTAGCACTGCTGCCGGACAATAGCACGGTCACTCTGGGAAATCAGTGTTTAGGACAGATTAAGATCGACCGAGTGAGAGAGGGGAGTGACCGAGCTCAACTGAGCTCTGTCGGGACTGCTGCGGATTTGTTTGTGGGCAGACAAAGGCCCTAACACAAGAGCCCAGTACAAAAGGGCAGCCTGCAGCACTGGGAGAAACAGAATGAGAGAGCGAGTGAGGGAGGGGGAGTGAGCGAACTCACTGAAGCACTGTCAGGACTGCTGCAGATTTCTTTGTGGGCAGAAAAAGGCGTCAATACAGGCAGGGGCCCAGTACAAAAGGGCAGCCTACAGCAGTGGAACAAACAGTACAAGCGAGTGAGGGAGGGGGAGTGAGCGAACTCACTGAAGCGCTTTCAGGACTGCTGCAAATTTCTTTATGGGCATAAGAAGGCAGCAACGCAGGCAGGAGCCTAGTAGAAAAGGGAAGCCTGCAGTGCCGGCAGAACAGAATGAGCTAGTGAGAGAAGGGGAGTGAGTGAGCTCAAAGGAGCTTTGTCGGAACTGCTGCAGATTTCTTTGAGGGCAGAAAAAGGCGCCAACAGAGGCAGGAGCCCAGTACAAAAGGGCAGCCTGCAGCGCCAGGAGAACCGGAATGAGTGAGTGAGATAGGCGGAGTGAGCGACCTCAACTGAGTTCTGTTGAGACAGCTGTGGATTTCTTCATGGGTAAAAAAAGCCACCAACACAGGCAGGAGCCCAGTACAAGAGGGCAGCCTGCAGCACCAGGAGAAACAGAATGATCAAGTGAGACAGGGGGAGTGAGTCACCTCAATGGAGCTCTGTCGGGACAGCTGCGTATTTCTTCCTCGGCAGAACAAGGTGTCAACGCATGCAGCAGCCCAGTACAAAAGAGCAGCCTGCAGCACCGGGACAAACAGACTGAGCCAGTGACAGAGGCTCACTGCACGAGCTCAACAGACCAATGCAATCAACATTCGGCATTGACAAATGCTTTTTTCTTTTAACCTCTACAGATCCTTCCCAGCTGATCAGTGTTTTTATTTTCATACTGACCCATTTTCCCTTTCATATCTACAGATCTGACAGGACGTTGACCAGATGTAGGAGGACACTGACCATACGTATGATATAAGTATGTTTTTTTTGTTTGCCCTACATTTTTTGTCATACAGTAGTTCGTAACGAGCTGCAGATCCTTTGTGAGCCCATTGCTGTTCTTGTTTTACTACGAATGGCTGCTATGTGGGGCACTGGGTTGGAGCTGTACCTTGAACTTTAGAAAGGAAGCTATGGGCTGGGGGGTTAGGGGATGGGCATTAAGGGTAGGAACTCCAAGGAACATCACACAACCAATTTGCCAAGACTCGGGAGGTTCAAACCCTGTTTTTCATTTTCTTGCTTTGTGTGCTTTGCATTCTAATGCTCAGCGTTAATGTAGTGTTTTTGTTTTGAAACAAGTACTGTGTGTGTGTGTATATATATATATATATATATATATATTGTATATATATATATATATATATATATATATACACACTGTATATATATATATATATATATGTGGTGGAGACATTATCTGCTGTTTGGGGCACTGGCACCATATGCTTGAAGGCAGAGCACTGAGTGGCAAACATACGGACACAGGTTTGAATACCTTGCCCCCGACCACTTACACACTGTATAACCATGAACAAGTATCATAACTTTCTCTAGTACCAGGAAATGGAGCAGCTATTTGAACTAGGGTGATCTACAGACCTCCAGCACATGTGGAGGAAATGGACAGAGTTCTACTGGAAGCCATCCATAAGATGCCAACTAAGGGGGAAGGTGCTCCAGGTGGGAGACTTCTATCTGCAATATGTGGACTGGAGCATCCAGGCTGCAACTTCAGCCAGGAGTAGGGATATCCTGGACTCTCTGCAGGGGCATTTTTAGGTAATTAGTAGATGAGCCCACTCATGAGGGAGCAATTTTACCTAGTACTCACCAATGGGGACATTGTTGCAGACGTCACAGTGGGTGGCCACCTGGGGACCAGTATCACTGAACGGTGTGGTTCAGTATAAGAACAGGGGTGGAGTCAAATCACACAAAGGTGATGCTCCTGGAATTCAGGAGGGCAGACTTTACAAAGATGGGGGATTGCCTCAGGGATGCTCTGGCAGACTGGCAGAGAGGGGAACTAGGGAGTAGTAGAGAAACAGTGGGTGAAATTAAAAAGAACTATAGTGAAGGTGCTAGACATGTAAACAGAAGCAAGAAGAAAAAAATACCCATATGGTTTTCAGAGGAAGTGTTGGGGAAGGTTATGGGAAAAACATTAGCATTCAGGAGGGTCCCTATTTGTTGAGCAGTGGCTTTCATTTTCTATCAAAGGTTGCTTAAATGTCTGTAAAACCATTTTGAAAATGAGCCCCATAGACTTGTATGGGGCATACCCCATGCCCTCTCTGGAGACAACACATAATGTCAGAATGTGGGGGGAGAGCAGGCAGACCGGGATGTGGAAAGGGGTCGACTGGACAGCAGTTCACCAGAGTTACCATCCCTTCCCTCGCTTACAGGGCAGCAGTAAATTTTATAATTTCTGCATGGACAGACTAGCACCGCTGCAGGACAGGCTTAATGAAGCCCAATACAGAATGACACACCTTTATTTTAAAAGACAATGACTGATCATGATTAAACATGACAAATTATGCAAATTAATTACAGCAGAGCAGCCAATGAGAGTCAGGTACATCACTCATGATTAATCATGGCCAAATATTACAAGCCTATTTATTTTTTGTTTATTTTATTGAATTTTGTTGACCCAGTAGGCCCTTTGAGACTAGAAGTCCCTTTTTCAGGGATGACCGGGGGAAGGGGACATACAGATGGTAACCAACTGACACTGAACCAGATTAAGAAGTTGGTGGTATTTTTTTTTTTTTTAGTGAATGCCTATGACCAAGTATGATCTGTAAAGCAGACTCTGATTAGCTGCTGATAACCTGCATTAGGTATTGATTAACTATGATTAATCATGATAAAAAGAAAACACCATCAGCAGTGAAAGAAAAGTTATGGTTTATGGTCGCATCGAGTATTGACTGATAATGATAGATAATGATTTAACATCACCAAGAGTATTGATTAAAAATGATTACAACTGAGTAAAACTATTGCATGTGTGGTTCTTATTGTGCAGCTGCAAACCTAAGTTCTGTGGGAGCTGGTGAGGTGGGAGACAGGCATGGGAGCCAAAGTGGAGGGTGTGAGAGGCATGCAGGCGGGGGGGGGGAGAACTGGGGGGAGGACCTCGAGTTGTTGATGTCATACCACATGAGAACTACTGTACTAACATGTGCTACCCCCTGATTACCAAAAAAAGTGGTAGTGCAATGTCGTCATTGAGCTACCAGCATCCTGTCAGTGCACCACGGTGCTACCATTGCACACAGATGGTACCAGTGTCCACAATGGTATGGCAATGGAATTGAAACAAATCCATTGTGAGACTAATTTCAGTGGTGTTGCAATGGCAGCTCATTGTGTTACCAGTGATCATGGAAATCACCCCTGTGTTACCACCCGGGTACATGGTACCATGGTGACAGCAGTGGTAATACACTGGAATTGAAACAAATCCATTGCATTACCAACAGCAGTGGGAATACAATGGTGTGTGTTTGAGCCATTATGGTACCATCTATCCACACATTCTCATTGTGATACCACTGTCCATGTGGTGCCACAATGGCAATAATGGTTTTACAATGGAATTGAAACAAATCTAGTGTGTTACTAGTCAAGGGGATACAATGATACTGCAATGGAATTTACAATGGTATGGAAATGGTGGACAAATGGTAATGCTATAGTTTTCTGAGGATATTTTGGTAAGGGCAACTCCAGCGTGTTACCTAGTTATGTTGGCCCACTGACCAGTTGTGTCAGGAGACCATCCTGGATCACATCCAGGAGCACCTGGTCCCTGGCACTGGAGGTGGCAGGGGTGCTCCAGTCTACCCCCGGCAGTTTGAAATCCTCCACAATCACCACACTCCCCTTTCTACACCCTTTCTACACACCTTCTTTATTTGCTCCGCTAACTCCCTGTCCAGTTCCACTGATTGGGCTGGTGGTCTGTACACATCCACAGCCTCAGCTTTCTCCCTTGGAGTCCAGGAGCTTCATCCATAGTGCCTCTGTCCTCCCTTCCTCCCTCATCCCTCGTACATCTGATCTCTTCCCTCACATAGAGTGCTACCCCACCTCTTCTCCCAACCTCCTGGTCTTTCCTGTAAATTTTATACCCCGGGATTGCCAGATCCCAGTCATGGTATTGGGTGGCCCAAGTCTCAGTCACTGCAGTGAGGTCCACGCTCCCCTCCGCAAGGAGCACCTGAAGCTCTGCTGTTTTGTTACCCGGGCTCCTTGTGTTTAGGGAGACCACTTTCCACCCATTCCCATCTGTCTTCCCCCTCCTCTCAGTGGTCCCCTTCCCTTACCCTCAACATTATCAAGGGGGGACAGCATGTTTTGCACTCCAACCTGGTGACCCTGCATGCTAGCTGTGCACTCACCTCCCCCCCCCTAGTTTAAATAGCCTCTTGAAACAATATAATCCTCTAATTTACTCTTTAACATCCCCTTACCTGCCCCATTCAAGTATAAACGTCCCTTGCGTACAGTTCTGTTAGTCCATATATCTCCCTATCCTCCTACCAACCCATACCCTTGTGTTTATACCACTATCTCAGCCAGGAGTTGAACTCAGCTATTCTTTTCTTTCTTACCCTGCTCTCCCTTGGGATCGGTAGCACCTCCGAGAATGCCATGGACCTCCCTATTTCCAAGCAAAGCTTCCCCAGTTCCTCAAACCTGTCCTGCACCAACTCCACCATGCAGCCTCCCCCCAGGTCATTTGTGCCCACATGTACCACCACGTGAGGTTCCTGCTGTCATCCCCTAACCCACTTCCCCAGAGCCTGCCTTGTCTGCTGTCAGGCCTGGTACAGGTTCCACCCAAATCTGACTGCATCTTTCACCCCTCCCCCACCTGATCCCTTTCAGGATAGAACCTCCTACCAGTATAACTCCCCCACACTTCTTTTCTGGCTGCATCCTCCCCCACCCACCCTTCTCATGGCCCTTGTTTCTTCCTTTTCCTTAATTTCTGGAGCTGTTCTTCTACTCCTTCTCCTCCCTTCTTGTCCAGCCTTCTGTCCACATTTGTACCTCTCTCCTAAGTGTCCGTTCTCCCCCTGTGGTCCACCCCATCCCCCTATGCACTATGTCCCCTTCCTCCAGGGCTCTCCCTCCTGCCGCTGCCATGGCATTGCCCCCTCTTCCTGATGTACCAATGTCCCCCTCTGTAGTGTTGACCCCTGTGCCCCCTCTTCCCTCTCCCAAGCATCTTACTCCCCCTTCTATTTCAGTTGCCAGTACCTTGTACCTCTTGCATGACCCCAGTCCCCACCCCATCCCGTGCTGTGTCCTCTCTCCTGCTCTATATTTCTCCTTGGATCCTCTACCTCCCCTTGTGCCTACCTACCCCACCCAACCCTATCTGACCATGTTCCTCAACCTTCCAATTTCCACCTCCATCCACTGGATCTCTGCCTATAGGTCTCTTATCCTTCAATATATGGGACACTCCCATAGCCTCCATAATGTGCCCATCCAGATTGCCGACCTACATCCATTGCAGATTACTAGCCTATCCCCTCTGTTTCTACTTCTGCCCCACTCCCCTGGAGCCTGCCCCCTTCCCTCTTGACCTCACCACCTCCGTCCTGCCAACTGCAGCCCCTCCTCCTATGCCACGCCCCATCTCTGTCACTATACTCAGTCACAAAATGTACCGTGCCTTCCTTTGACTATCCAGTGCTGCTCAGAGCATCAATGTGTGTACTGACCTCTCTCCCCTAAACTTCTGCCAGTCCTACCTACACATTAGATAAAAAAATTAAATCTTGAACCCTAAAATCCAACTAGTAAAAGCTTGAGTGACAGAACTTTTCACCACCTGTTAACTGTAGGAGTTAGTTCATATGGGCAGTTTGCAGCTCCCCAAGTTCCTCCCTCAAAGCCTTCAAGCCCCAACCCTCAGTGACTTTCCAGTATTTAAGAAAGGCTGCTGGAGAGGGTTGGTGGGAGAGAGGGCTTTTACTCTAGCCAGCAACAGTCCTGAAAGTCAGTTACAGAGTTTAAAGAAAGCTCTGTCCCCCAGTTTAAACCAGAGCTGCTTCCACAGCACCTGTAGAGGCTACTGCTTCCTTTTTTTTCATCATGTAAGACTTTATTGAGTTTTATGTTTTCAACATAGCAGAGTGCAGACTACAGTCACAGCATTGTACCAACTACCTACATAGTCTCATACAGCTATTAAACACAGGTAGCAACAGTGACTATTGTACTAGTCTACTAACTAATAACCAGGTCATAGAAAGTGTAACTTAATAAGAGCTAAGGTAATGTCATAGAATAATACTCTAACTCCATCATACATTTTGTATGAGCAACAATTAAGCAATGTCCAAAGCAACATATAAAGGTAGAATAAACTTCAGAGCAAAACCCGGCCATGACATTGCAGTAACCCAACATGCACTTCTTTCCACCTTGTTAGTGACTAACTAGCAAGACACAGTACCCAGAAGACAGAAAAGACAGAGACAGTAAACAAAGGCAGGTAACATGCAGGGAAAGAGATCCATTGGTGAGGGAGGGGGGAGCCCATTAACCCAGTCGCTCATAGGACGAGGGGGGTTGAGAGGGGGAGGTGGTGAGATTGTACATAGATGCGAATGTAGGCACGCATCCCATTTTTTGAAAAATCTATGAAGTTGTCACTTTCCCACTGCTGTGAGTCTCTCAAATATTGCCAGTCTAGAGAAGGTAGCTTGCCAAGCAGCCACGGAGGGAGCATTGGTTTGCCCCCAGTTCATTAGGATAGCCCATTTGGCTTCCATAAGGGCGGCAAGAGTCCACAGTTTAAGTGGAGTCGAAATGGGGTCCAGCGTGGAGGAGTCACCTAACAGGAGCAAGTCCTGGGATAGGGAGAGACTCTTTCCCATGATTTTCGAGCAATCTTGCAATACTAAAGTCCAGAATGGCTGGAGGGCAGGGCAGGTCCAAAGAATGTGAAGTAGGTGTGCTGGGGAGGATTGACACCTCCAGCATTTGTCATGCTTCAGAATACCGAATTTTATAGAGTGCAGAAGGCATCCTATACCACCTAAGGAGAATTTTTAGTTGGATCAGATGGCTTCTAGCATCCTCGTAAGCTGTATGGGCTGCTTTTAAGCAACTAGTCCACAT
Source organism: Neoceratodus forsteri (assembly GCA_016271365.2). NCBI lineage: Eukaryota > Metazoa > Chordata > Ceratodontiformes > Ceratodontidae > Neoceratodus > Neoceratodus forsteri. Next base: position 140,659,174 of record JADMNL010000024.1, read on the forward strand.
CTGTGGGGCCAAATTGTGTCGGAGTTCCACCTCCCACGTCCTTCGGCATGTGGAGGTGGTGTCTGGCTGCGAATCTCTCAGCACTTTATAGAAGACTCCTACCCGACCCTGTCCTTGATTAGGTCTGTGCAACATGGTCAGACACTACCATGGACCCTGCTCTCTATGTTTGGCCAGGAGAGATGTAAGGACACTGCGTATTTGAGGATATCTCCAAAAATCATGACCCTGAAGGCCAAAGCGAGTCTGCAGCTGTTCAAAGGACATCAACGTCAGCCTGTCTGTGAGAAGAGGATCTCCCACAACACAAATACCTTTAGAGGCCCAATGGGGCCAATTCAGGGGTTTATGGTCCACAGTGATTGATTTGTTATGCCATAAAGGGGCATAAATAATTGGGGGGGAATGGTCCGAGTTCAGAATCCTGGTCAAAGTCATGGCCCATCGCCACATCTTGCAGGTATACTCCATGACAGGAATAAGTTGCTTTTTGGGTGGCTGTTTGTCCATTAGTAGCGTGAAGAGGGCATTGCCAGGAAGCAGGGCGGATTCAAGAGTTACCCATGGTGGAGGGGGAGTGGGACCAGGAACAAACCATGCAGTGGCTTGAGCCAACCGAAAGGCTAGGTGGTATCCTCCAAACCAGGGCAAGCCAAGGCCCCCTTTATACCAGTGGGCCCTCATCCTAGCACGTCCACAGCATGCTGCCTTGCCTTCTCATAAAAAGGAGGAAATAAGCTTGTCAGGGGAGGAGAAAAGCTTGGGAGATAGCAGGATGGGAGGCCTGTTGAAAGGTACAAAACCCTCGATAGCACAAACATTCGGATTGCCTCTACTTTACCCTGGAAGGACAGTCGCATTTTGCACCATTTCTGCATCTTTGCTGAGAGGGATGTTAAAAGGGGGGCCAAGTTGGCCTTCTCAAGATCCCCCCACACCATGGGAATAAAGATCCCCAGATAGGGAAAACCTTGGGGGAGCCCAAATAATATCAGTACCGACTAGACAGTCGCGGTCACACTTCATATTCAGTGGGGACAACGTTGTTTTCTTCTGATTTAATAGTAAACCAGAGAGGCCTGCAAATTCCTGCAAAGCGGACAGCACCGCCTTTACAGATAAGTCGGAGTTGGATAAAATGAGCAACATGTCATCTGCATATGCGTTAGCAAGAAACGAGTGGGCTCTGACAGGGATGCCAGCGACATCCGAAGTGCCTAAGAGCTTCCTGATCAGGGGATCAAGAGCGAGAATAAACAGTAGAGGAGAGAGAGGACAGCCTTGTCTGGTGCCCCTTTGCAGTGGGAAGGGGGAGGAAATATCCATATTGGTGACAATGCGGGCTGTGGGTGAATGGTATAGCATGGAGATCCAGGACCTAAAGTATGGCCCAAACCCATAAAGGGACAGAACATTGTGAAGGTAATGCCATTCTAAAGAGTCAAACGCCTTTGAGAAATCCAGGGCCAAAGCCGCCATGGGTGCTGGTGAGTGAAGTGCTATCCATTTCAGATTAAGAACAAGCCGCAGGTTGCCTGCTCTAGATTTTCCCTTGGAGAAGCCAGACTGGGAAGGGTGAATCAGCATGGGAAGGACCCGATTCAATCTATTTGCCAGGACTTTGGCTAATAGCTTAGTGTCTACTGGCAGCAGGGAGATGGGACGGAAGTTTGCACAGTCTAATGCATCAGAAGATTTTTTGGGGATTAAAGTTAGAAGGGCTTCCCACATGGAAGGGGGGAGTGTAGCTGTGTGTGGGGCCTCTTGCAAGGCATTCAAGAGGGGAGTAATAATTTAGTGTTTGAGGAGCTGATACAGTTCTGCAGTCATGCCGTCTGGCCCTGGGACTTTCCCTTCTGCCATTTGAGAGAGAGCTGATAAAAGTTCCTCCACCATGATCGGGGCCTCTAGACTATTGCTGTCATTTTGGGAAAGCTTTGGGAGGGAAATCTCTTTGAGCAGGGCCGAGAGGCATGGGGGGAGCTCATCGGCTGAAAGTTTGGACTGGGTCTGGTACAAGCTATGGAAATAGCGCTGCATCTCCTCATTGATGGCTTTGGGAGTTGTGAGTATATGTTCCTCTTTATCCCTAAGCTCTAAAATCCTAGAGGAGGCTTGTTGCTTGCAAAGATGATAAGCTAATAGTTTGCATCCCTTATACCCACCGGCCCAAAACTTGTGCTTGGATCGCAAAAGTTGCCACTCAGCCTTTTTGTTGAGAAGTGTATTAATTCGATATTTGAGACCTAGGTAGGAGGGGGGACCCAAGGGGGTGCTGTGGTGAAAGTTTAAATTGACTGTCTAGTAAGGCAAGCTCGGCTTGTAGAGTACCTAACTCTTGGAAGCGTGCCTTGTTTTGGGCTTCCGTAAAAGAAATTATCCTCCTTCGCAAGACTGCTTTAAACGCATCCCACACTGTGGAGGCCGAGACCTCACCCAGTGGGTTGAGAGAGAAGTAAGAGTGGGCATCTTCTTTAATAAAGGTCTGAAAAGTTTTATCCTGTAAAAGTAGTGGGTTACATCACCACCTCGTGGCAGAAGCCCCTTGCCCCGGAGGGGAACAGAGAATCGAGATGGGGGCATGAACAGATATATATAATGCTGCCAATGGAAGTTTCCAAATCCCAGGGGCAGCAGCATAGTTGGCTAGCCAGAAGTCTAGCCTGCTGTGTGTATGGTGGACCATAGAATGGAACGAGTAGTCCCGACCCTGGGGGTTGTCCTTTCTCCACAAGTCACAGAGTCCCCATTCTTCCATGAAATCCTTAAGACTCGCTATGGTCTTGGGATGGGACTGTGGGGTGGGGAGGAACTTATCAAGAAAGACATCTAATACTAGGTTGTGGTCACCCCCAAGAAGGATAGGAATGTCCAAAAAACCACTCAATAATTCTGTGAATGCATGACTTAGTTCAGGGTATACCTCACCAGAGTCCGTGTTATAACCGTATACATTGGCAAGCAGCATCTTACCCTATGGACAGGCAAGCCTGACCGCCACCCACCGTTCCTGAGAGTCTGCCCGTTTGTCTTCAACCAGCCATGGGGAGGCTTTAGGGAGCAGAATTGCAACACCCCTGGACTTGATGTTGGCACAACTGGCTACAATTGTGTCTACCCACAGTTTTCTTAGCCACTGCACAGTTTTGCTGGTCAGATGGGTCTCCTGGAGAAGGGCTATATCTGCTCCCTGTGACTTTAAGAACTGGAGTACCTTTGTGCGTTTTGCCGGGTGATTAAGCCCTTTAACATTCCAGGAGAGAGATCTCCAGCCCTGTGCAGCTCTAGAGTTACTTGCCATTGTGTTCCAGAAAAACAGGAATTAGAAAAAACAAAGAGGGGGGTACTCACCCAGTAGAAGGAGGGGGATAACCTGAAGCAAAGAGAGGAGAAAGGGCACCCAGGTAGTAACTCAGTCGTGAAGCCCCAGACCGGAAGTATCCAGAGGAGGGAGTACGAATGGAAAGAGAGAAAGGCCATAGAGGTAGCTGCAGCTTTCGACACCAGATGGAAAAAGTCTAAATTACTAAGAAAATGAAAGATATTACACACTATGTAATCGTATTGAACAATCTGCTAAATGCACTCAGATATCTATGCTAATATGAAAAAACAGATATATATATAGCCAAAACAGAGAATCAACTTTAATGGTGCTGAGATGAACATACGATTGGAAACTCCAAGGGTCCACGCCGCACTGCTTCAGACACCACAAGAAAAAAAGGGGAGGGAAAGGTCACACCATAGCATGGGAGCACTGTCCCAGCCCGGCCTCAGATGGGCCTCGTTCCTGCCAGGAATATCTGAGGGCATCCCTCTAACAAGATGACAAGCAAGAATATATAACACCAACTGGAAAATACACTGAGGGGAAAGGAAAAAAGGAAGGGAATGGGGAACCAGCAGGCTGATATAGAGGGGAGAGCCTGCAACAAAAAGGGGGTGAGTCTGTCCGCCAACCAGAAACAACGAGTCAAAGAACAGGTCTAGAAAAGTCAGCCATCATGCTGGAGGAGTACAAGAGCGGGGATAGACATTACTCAGACAGGGTTTAATAGGACCACCATCTAGTTATGTCCACAGCTAGAGGCCTAGAGAGAGTGGATGGTATGGGATGGGGGTGCTCACAGGGAAAGGATACCTGTGCCCAACACAATGTACTCCCTCCAACTGGGGGCCATACCTATCAAGATAATGGGGCTGGGGGGGGGGGACACATATGAGGTTGGAGCAAGTGAGGAGGGAGATATGACCAGGAGGGGAGAGGGCCTCGTGGCGAGCACTGCCAACATGGAGTACCCCATGGAAGGGCTATCAAACAAAATGCCCAAGGATTAGGCCATCTAGAAAAGTGGACCAGGTAACATAATACAGTCCTTAACAGTTCAACCTTCTGCCCCAGTGCTTCCTGAATCCTCAATCCACTGTCGGTCCTGTGCGCTTGACCGCAGAGAAGTAGCCAGCGCTTCAGAAAAAGACTTAGGGCCTGGTTTGAGTAGACCAGCTGCGATGGTGATGTCCTCTTCCTCGTTCTCAACCGTGTCTGCCCAGTCCAGCAAGGTAATGTCATCCATAGGCTCCTCATGTTCCTCCCCTGAGATGGCTGGTGTATCTGCACTTGCTGAGGATGTCAGCTCTGCCCTTAAGAGCTTCCCAGGGGGAGAGGCTGATGGCTTGTCAAGGCCCAAGTAACTCAGGCTTCTGGAGCACTGGCATTGGCGATGGAGAGTGGGGTATTTAGACTGCTCACGTGCATCGGACTTCACCTTGTCACTTGAAGCACAATCAGCTACAGGTAGCGAGCCATTAGCATGACTTTGGCCAGGTGGAGGTGAAGATATCCCAGGTGAAGGGCAATCTAGAGAGGGAGACAAAGAGGAGGAGGATTTCCTGGGACTGGTCCATCTAGGATTGTTTTCCCTTTGCAGGACGCGGCCCTCTCCTGTCTGTTCCTTTCTCTAGGTGATCCCCTGGGGCTCATAGGCATCTGGGAGATGTAGTGCAGGAGAGAAGACCTGGCTAGTGGTTGCTAATCCATGTCTCTGCCTCGCGTGGGGATTCTGTTTTGAAGGACTTGCCATCCTTAGTGATTTGGAATGCGGTAGGCTTTCTGTGACGATATTGAAACGAATGAGCTAAAAGAGCAGACTTCAGAGGACCATAAGCTCTTCTTCTGGCCACTACCTCCTGTGAGAAGTCACAGTAGAAGGAAATGATGGCCCCCTTCCACGTAATCTCTCCCATATCTCTGGTAACACAGAGCAGCTTTTCTTTAATTGAATATCGTAGGAGGTAGGCAATGATGGTTCTGGGAGTAATGCTGCCATCGCTTCTGCCACCAACCCTGTGGGCTCTTTCCACCCCAATGGGCTCCCTCCACCACTCTCCCAGTAGTTGAGATAGCCACTCATTTAGAAAATGGACCATATTGGGGCCCTCAGCACCCTCCGGTACCTCCAGGATTCTAACATTGTCCCTCCAACTCCTGTTCTCGTGATCTTCAGCCCTTTCCCATAACCTGGAGAGTTTAGATTCATGGTCTCTTAGGCATTGTAACACTGACAGATGCTGCCTCTCGAGTTCCTCCGTGCATTGTTCCAAGACGTTCTGTTGGTCAGCAAGTCTCCACACCTCGGCCACGTTTCCAGCCAGTGAGGACCCGATGTCATCCACCAGAACTAACACAGCCTCTAGCATCTTTGTTATATTGGTGAGTGCTTCTCCAAATTGCGTCTGGTCCTGGGGTGGTTGAGGAGGAGGTATGTGGCGTTCCTGCCCCTTCTGTCCCTGCGCGGCCATCCTCCCGTAGGCCTCTTTCGGCACTCCAGAGAAAAAAAAAAAAGGAGTGAGAGATTATGGCCAGTATGTCCTCAGTGAGCGGTGGCAATTACAACCTGTGCAGCAGTGAAGAGACACTTAGGTGCCGTTAAGTAAGCTGCACAACTGTTACTCATATCCCCGCGCTGAGGCCGGTGTCAGCCTAGTCATCTATATAGGGCCCGAGATGATAGGAGCTGTAAAGATACTGCCACAGCGTGACTGACCCCAAAAAAAGGCATCGAAAGGTTGGCGGCAGCAAAGGGGACAGTGTTCCAGCTGGTGCTAAGCAAATTCAATTCGGCATCATAGTGAAAAATAGCAATTAAATGCCATGCTGGGGCAGAGCGCGCAAGATCTGTGCTGCCATTGCTGCCGGATCCTAGCCCAAGGCTACTACTTCCTCCTGTATAGGCTACTGCAGTGTCCTCCCAACCCCCAGTTTGCTTCAGGACCTCCCTTCTTATTCTCCCTTTGTTTAATTTTCAGCCCCTCCCATCCTGTTCATTCATCCTTTTGTTTTCTGATTTCCCTTCCCTTCAAGCCTACTATTTAATTTTATCTTCTCCCCTTCTTTCCTCAGGGGACTACTGTGCCCTTTCAGGCTGCTCCTGTCAAGCAAACTGCATCTGCAGTTTGAAAACCTGCCTAAGGTGAAGCTGTCCGAAGCTCACCCTACAAGCAAGGTACGGGTTGGAACTCTTTGAATTTTGGCATCTACCAGGGCCGGCCTTAGGGTATATGGCATCCTGGGTGAACTTGCTAGCGGCACCCCCTCCCCATTTTCTTTTTCAGTCTTCTCACCCCAACACAAACCATGACATTCTTAATGGCCTGGAGGAGCAAGAGCATGGCATGGCCGGATGGCACGATGCTAAGGCAGCAGGCCGGCCCTGCTCCTGAATCCCTGTGCCAGTGCTGTGTGACTGAGGGTAAGGGCTAGGGTGGCATGGCTGGGAGGATGGATGCCTCTCTGACTGCCAGCTGGGATGGGATGGCTGGGAGTAGGACAGACCAGACCGGAGGAGACCACTACAGATGGTCAGTCAGTGCTGAGATAAGAGCCAGAGCCTGAGACTGTCTCAGACCACCAAACAATGAATTTTTCAATTTACTACTAGTCTAGTCTGTAACATATTACTAGGCTAGTAGGCTGTTGTGGCTGCCAGCTTTCTGAAGCTCCTGCTGCAGTCTAACTATTGCCAGTTACACAGCTCTCTTTTGGGAATAGGCAGTAGCACTTGGCAGCTTCCCACACACATAGTCTTGCCTTCATTTGAAATTGTTTCTGCTAGGTCCCAAAACAAAGGAAAAAATCTTGGCACCATGGCAGGTTTTCAAACCAGAACTGATTTAGTGGCTGCTCCCTCCTCTGCTGTACTACTCGGCACATCTCTCCTGGACAAAAAGGGAAAAAACTAGAGGGTGGGAAAATGCAGCATTGATGGTGAACATAGAGTTGGATTGTGAGCAAAGGATGCTAAAGGGTGCTGCTTTAGGGGAGCTTGCACTAGTGCTACTGTGTGAGAACAAGAGATGGCTCTGTGTCCCCCCCCCCACCCACTAAGCAACCAGCATCATCCTAACAGTGGAACCAATAACTGAAATGTGCCATAGGACATGGTGAGTTGACCACACCAGATTCTTCAGCAGGCAGTAAGAGGGCCTTTATCTAAGCTCTTACAGCAGTACTCTTTCCTACAGTGCCTCATTACTTTTTCAATGGTAAGTGGCAGTAGAGGCATTTAGAGCTGAAGCAAGATGCAGGGGAAGGAAGGACTATATTTTTAGTGACATATGTCAGTACTGGAACTCTAATGTCCTAAGAAAATCTTTCAACACAAAATCTGTTTTATTTTTACTTGTAGAGTATATTTAGGGTATTTGTATTAACAATGTACTCCTCATTAAATAAAAAATAAAGTTGATTTCAGGAACACAGAGGTAGCAAAACCCTATCTAGGGTCCTTTAAAATCTACTGTTGATTTCAGGTAGTAAGAAGGTCACAGTAATGCCTGGCAAACAACAAGTCAAAGGTCTGGACTAGGTGACAAGATCAATTTTAAAAGGCAGAGGGCAGATCAACTCAACTGGCAGTGGCCAAGTGGCCAACACAAATGACACATTTCAGAATTTGAAAAAAAAAAAGTAAAAACCTATTCACTCACTCGCTCCTACTCCTAGACCTCGATGGACTAGTCCTCTCATCCTCTCATCCTCCTTGGCTTCTTCTCTTCTCCACCGGAGTCCCGACGGTTCTGTCAACAAATCCGATGTGGTGGTTTGGTTGTGGATGATTTTTTTTTTTAGCCTGAGCCTTCCCGAAAAATCCACTCCCCTGGCTGCGGCTGGCCATGCCCAAGTCTGGCCTATCATTCAATTAACCGTCGACGACTCCGACGAGCAATGACTTTACTGGGTGAGTCGGGGCAGGCAATGCACTTCTCTTCCCTCCACATACGTCGACTCCAGTGACTACAAGGATCGTTGATGATCGATCAAGCCTTGAGGACCCCAACCTGCCAGACAGTGCTGAGTGAGTGAGGAGGATTCAGCGGTGCACACACGAGGCAAGCTCAACAGTTGGCTGGCTGAGTTTCTGGCGGGCTGCATGAGTGGCTGGCGCACTCTAGTAGGGAGGGGCTATTGGTGGTGGTGGGTGGGTCCTGCAGTTCACCATCCTATGAGGTGGGAATTTGTTGAAATGGTGGGGTGAGATCACGCTGGCAGCTGCCAGCTGCACATCGGCGGCAGGGGGGAGAGGAGACAAGACTGGCAGGCACACGCACCCCCCCCAAAAAAAACATATCCGATTTGGTACTTTTAAAATTGTGGTCATCAGTGCTCAAAAATAAGGGAAAGAAAAAAACTTGTAGCCGTTTGATTACTGGCACCCCCTGCTACATGGCACCCTAGGTAACCGCCTAGTTCGCCTATCCTTAGGGATGGCCCTGGCATCTACCCCTGGAAGAATCTCACTTGCTTCTGTTTGCCAGCTGAGTTTTTTTCCCACACAATGTGCAGCAATCCAGAAGTCCTCTAGGAACTGCTGCCAAAAAATTTATGCCAGGACTGTTCTCTGCTTGAAATTTTTTGATTTCTCACTTTAAGCAATGTTTAGTCTGATGTAGAGATTTATTAGAGTTGATTTAAGTTTTGATAGTTTCCCATTAGCAGTTTATACAGATCTGCCACTAGAGGGACCTTGTTTTTTTCATTTAAGGAAATTAACTTCTCTTAAAGTGACAGGAGCCAAGACACCTCCAAAATGAGCTCCTCACAGCTGGTGAATGTGATGATCTTTTTCTCCTTAATTACCCGACCTGAGGAAAAGGGCGGTGTGACCCTCAAAAATTACCAGCCAGCACCCACCTCCACTCCCCTTAGTGGTTTGCCAATAAATTGGAGTACACAAGCAACTAGTTCGGTCACAATAGATATCCAGCTCGAAATCCCTATTGATACATACCTGTTCTATGAGTTCCACAGGATGCACCAATGCACACCTATCTCCTCTGAAACCGTTCTGTCTCTGATGTGCTACAGCATCTTCTCCAAGGATCCCTGCACACCCAGGCCCCACAGCAGCAGGCTGGCTCGAATAGCAAGAACTTGGTGGAAATTATACCTCACCAGATTACTTACTATCCTCCTGCTCCTATCTGGGAATATTCACCCCAATCCTGAACCAGCAAACCACCACAACCCCCTGCCTACTGGTTCTATAAAAATCACCACTATTAACATTTGTAGCCTCCTGCACAAACTTGCCCAACTCCAAGCTTGGGTAACAATTCACAAACCTCTCGCTTGCACAGAAACCTGGCTGTCCTCCAAGGTCCCAGACTCCTCAGTCTTTCTGGATGGTTACACCATATTTCATATGGACAAGCTCTCCAAACAAGGGGGTGGGTGCCTAGTCTACCCGAGGAGCAGCATCTGTGGAGAAATCATGCCTTACAATACAAATGTAGTAGTTGTTTTTTTTGACCGGTAAGTGCACTAGACAAATTCTGCCTATTTTCAGGCATGACCTGGGGGGGGGATACAGATGAATGCTAACTGACCTTGAACCGGATTAAGCTGTTGGTGGTATTTTTAGTGAAAGGGGGGAAATTTTGGCAGGGCACCGGGGAAATTCCCTTACTCTGCCAGCAGGGGGCTTGACTTCCTGGAAGCAGAATGGAGGAGCCCAGTTGGGAGCCAAACAGAGTAGGAAATACTGCTGTGGCAGGGGAGATGGCCTCCTCCCCTGGCCTCATATTGCAAGAGGCTGCTGCGAAGGGAGAGGATCTGTTTGTGGCAGGAGAGCAGGCCTCCTCTCCTGGCCACAGTAATCTAGAGGCTGTGGAATGGCAAATGTTGCAACAAGAATTTCAACATGAGAAGAATAATTTGAAGAAGCAAATTGTGCAAGAAGACAACCCAATCGTGGATATTTGTATGGAATCAGACGTGGAGATATGTCAGACTATAAATTTATCTACAGAGAATGATGACGCTGCTTTTATAATGCAGCAGATGCAAGTAGAGGAATTAAAATATTTGCAAAGGAAAAATGATTTACAGAGACAACTGGATAAAGCAAAACATGTCTATAATACTGTTGAAAAAAGCGATAAACTTTTCCAAACACAAACTTAGTCAAATCTGCAAACACTGCGATTCCAGTATCATTATAGACAGATGTGGAGAACCCGCTTAATACTACAATGGCTGGCAGTGAAAACAGTAGAGCTTCTGTGAGCCGAGAGACATGTGAGCCTGAACCGCTGCAAAATGTCCAGTCTGTAGATCGAACACAATCAACAATAGCCTCAATTGACATACCTTCTGGAGAAGAAACAGACTTTAAAACAAATAAAAATGTTGACTGTTTACCTGAAGTACAAGTTTTGACTAAAAAAGAGCCAGGCATTATTGCATCTGACAGATGCCGAATTGATTTTGACACATAGGCCAATGACAAAGGCACTTCAAAAGCTGTGCTGACGGATGACACAGCATATAGAAATGCTGAAACCAAGAAGGAGTCAGAGTGCTTGGAAGCAATAAAAAATTCAAGTGTTCCTTTAACAGAACAAGGTGAAGGCACCAATTTAATAAATGTTCAACAAACTGCAGATCATGGATTTGGACTTAGAAAAGGAAGGTCTGAGGTAATTTTGAGCCCCATAACAGGGAAAACACCATGATCCCTTGAGCAGACATTGGAAGAGGCAGGGTGGAAAAAAGGGGATACTGGACAATGGATACCTGATCTTAAGCATAGTCCCATTCCAGGAGGCTCCTCAAAACAAAATGAAAGCCCTAAAACAGGAAAATTACAGAATGTACCTAAGGGTTTCTTAACAGAATTTCATAGGATCATAGTTGAATACAAGCTCAGGAGGCATAGCCTTTATATGAGCTCGCCACCCAAGGGTGGGACTATTTTATATATATTCAAATTTTAAATTACCCATATATTGATCTAGCTGATTTTTAAATATGTCCATGGTCTTGCTCTCAACAATTGAGGCTGGTAATGTGTTCCACGTGTTGACTATTCTTTGTGTAAATCACTGGCTTCTCTTTTTAGTTCTACAGCTAACACCTTTTAATTTAAGATTATGCGATCTCGTTTGTGTTTTGTTAAAATTCATTTCTATACCTAAAGTTTCAGTAAGGCCTAGTTCTCTTATGGCCTTATAGATCAAACAAAGATCTCCACAAAGTTGTCTGTAATGAATGGAATACAAATCCAATACTTTCAGTCTTTCTCCATAGGTTTTGTCTGCCATACCTAGGATTCTTTTGGTCATTCTTCTTTGAACACCTTCGATTTGTTTCTTACTCCTAATTATATTATGCGCACAGAAGGGTGCACAGTATTCCAGGTAGGATCTCACTAAGCTAGTGTACAGTGATAAAATGACTCGTGGTTGTCTGCTTTTAATATTTTTCAAAATACATCCCATTATTCTTTGACATTTCCTTACTTTCAATGTATTATCAAAATTAATCTGATTATCTGTATTGATTCCTAAGTTTCTTTCATTTTCTGTTTCTTGTAATATTACATTGTTTAGTAAATATCTGTCTTATTATTGTGTCCCAAATGCATTAGTTCACACTTTTATTCATTAAACATCATTTTGTTTGTTTGTGCCCATAATTCTAATGCTGCTATCTCTTTTTGAAAGTTTTTTATTGCTTCATTAGAGTTGACTATACAACCTATGCTGCAGTCATCTGCATACTAGACATCCACACATTATTAGATGACTGCATTGGTGCTACAGTATCATAATGTTGAACAATACAGGGCTTAGCATAGAGCCATGCGGCACCCCGGTTGTCACCTCAGCCCATGGAGACATAGATCCCTTTATAGATGTGTATTGTTGGCGGTTATGTAGCCATGATTCTATCCAGTTTAGGGAATAAGGGAATTTCAACTTTATCACATGTTCCAATAAGATTTTGTGCGAGACTTTGTCAAATGCCTTTGCAAGGTCCAACAAAACTATATCGACAGGGAGATGCACATCCAGAGCTGCACTAACATTTTCAAAGAAATGTAGTTGATTTGTTAAACATGACCTACCCCGCATAAACCCATGCTGTGTACTATCTTGTAAATTATTATGTTTTATATGTTGTTCTAATCAATATAAGATTAGCCTTTCTAAGATTTTCCCAATAACAGAGGTTAGACTTACTGGTTGATAATTTGATGCTACAGTTTTATTTCCTGTTTTTAATATAGGAATAACCACAGCATCCTTCCATGATGAGACACTCTCACCTGCATGTAGCGATAGATTGAATAATTTACACAGTGGGCCTGTAATTTGTGGTACAATTTCCTTAAGGAATCTGGGGTGAATTCCATCAGGTCCAGTTGAGGAATTAATTTTAAGATCTTGTAGTGCCCCTAAGGTTTCTTCAACTGTAATGGGATCAACTGTTAGATTATCACAATTAATTATTGGACTATTAGATTTATCCTTAGGGGTAAAGGTAGTAAGAAAATAATTATTAAATTCTGTTGTCATTTGTATTTCGTTGATAGTAAGGCCTGTTTTCGTTTGTAAAGGTTCTAATGTAGTCTGGGATCCTCTGAGTGAACCAATATAATTATAGAACTTTTTTTATTGCCTAATGTATCTATTGCTAATGTATTTTCCATTTCTATCTTAGCTTTCCTAATTTGTTGTTTTATCTTATTTGAGTATTTTTTATAACTATTCCATTTATATTGTGATGTTTGTTTTTATATTTCCTAAAGCATTTGTGTTTTTTATTAATTAATCTCTTAATTTTGTTGTTCCACCCAAACTGGAATTCTATGCCAATTTTTATATTTGTTCCTATTCAGAACCCAAATATCAAGACAATTATTAATTTTGGACAAAATAAGAGCCCAATCCTGATGGACATTTAGGCCCATAAGTTCAATGTTCCAATCCCATGTGGTCAAGCCACATTTTATTTCTTGATAATTAGCTCTAGTGTAGTCCTTTATTGTGGTATTCCCTTGGTTTCAGATAATCTAGCCTGGAAATGAAACAGAACCATATTATGATCATTGTTTCCCAGTGGTTCTAAGATTCTTGATTCTAAAACATTCTGTCCCATATTGGTAAGAACAACGTCTATAATATTGTTATTTCTGATTCCTTCATGAATGATTTGATCCAGGTCTTGATTAACTGTGCTGTCCAAAAAGTCCCTCTCTATAGATCCATTGCTACTAAGCGTTACCCAATCAATATTAGGGAAGTTGAAATCTCCCATTAATATGTAATTATTACTTGGTTCGAAATTGTCTATCAAATTAAGGAAGTCAATATTTTGTTCTTTATTAAGGTTGGGGGGTCTGTAGGCTAGGCCTATACATAGTTTAATATCTGATCATTTAATCTCTGCCCAGATTATTTCATTATCACTATTAGCACTATTTTGTGGGGCAATACAATGAGATGTATAGTCTTCTGAAATACAGAGTGCTATTCCCCCCTTTGTTTTTCTTTCCTATTCTTTATTATTTTGTTAAATCCCTGGATATCTGTATTCAACTTTCTTCGTGAAACCATGTTTCAGTTACCCCAGAAATAGAAATTTTCTCCTTTTGGATTATATACCTTAATTCATCCATTTTATTTGACAGACTATGGGCATTAAGTAATAATACAGTTACATTATTATTTATATTTTGGTGGTGTGAATTGACATTAGAGAGAGAGAGACTGTATTTGTTTAAAAAGTTGCTGTACAGGGGAATCCTGAATTTCACTGTAGTCCCTGATCGACCCTATCCCACCCCTCTGAACTAGTTTAAATGTTTATCAATAGAACTGATAAAATGTTTTCCTAGGAGTTCATTCCCCATTTTACTTAAATGTAGGGCATCCTTACAATATAAATTGTCCTGGTGATAGAACTCTTCCCAATGAGTCAGGCAGTGTATCTCTTGCCTTATTGTCCATGTTCTTAACCGATTATTAAAATGTCTTACTTTCATATTAATTCTTGATATGAATCTTAATGTTGAGGACATGCAGGTATCCCCACCAGATACTAGTAACCTGGAAAAAGTCACAGTACTTACAAGCTCCTCTTCTGATGATGAAGGGGCAAATAATGGACAGAAAACATGGGGTGATCATACAGAACAGGACAAAGGCCCTCCTCCTGATGCAAGAGAACAATCCAGAACTAGGTGGGAAGAGTTTTGTCAGAGAGACAGCTTCCCTCAACAGCCGCCTCCTAACCAGAGAAGAAACGTGGTTGGGCTACAGTATTTCGGAGGACTAGATGTACAGCCTGACAGAATATATGTGGGGAAACATTTAATTAAAGAGTCTCTAGGTTTTTTTTACAAATGAGATCTATGCATTGATTCACATTTCAGGGGATAGTTTATTTGATATTAGTATTCAAACCCCACAAAACTTAGATAGATTCTGGGTTAAATATGACAAACTGCAGTATTCTTCCTTGTGCCTACTATTCTGAGCCATTCCCCTGACAAAACCTACTACAAAAATGGTAAAAATTTTGTTTCAAAATGAAACAGTATCAGTACAAGATATCTCTCATTGGTAGCAGAAAAGGTGTGAACTTCTTGCCCTCCCAACCCATTTTTGATGAGGAGCACTTCTGGACAGGGACGTGGAAATACAAAGTTAGATTAAGAAATGACAACTTGGGCCTAGTACATCTTCCTAACAGTTTCTTTTTTGGTAGGGAAAGAGGTCACTGTTTTTACTTTGGGCAGCCTAAAATCTTTTCAAATGTGGTTCATATCAACATCTGAGTTCAGCATGTGACCACTTAAAATGTAATTTGTTTTGCCTATGGGCATGCAAGTACAGATTGCTAGAATGAATTAAAATTTAATCTATGTGACAAAGTGGGACATGGTTTTAGAGCATGTCCATGGGCAGCTCATAACAGAAATGATGGTCCTGACCAAGACAGGATAGTAACAGAAGCTCCAAAAAAAGATATTCCAGCACAGAAACAGGTACCTGAGGATCCGGTTCCATGCCCCCCCCCAAGTCTGAAGAAAGACCACCTCCAGAACAAGCACCAAAATCTCAGGAACTCCAAGATTCTCTTCCTGAAACAATGGACATTTCTCAAAATCCTGACCCAGTTAGTATGACCCCTAAAATCTTAGAAGTAGAAGGTAGGAAACATGCTGCTGTGCCCCCTCCAGATATGATTTCTGTGTCAAGAAAGAGGGTAATAAGGCAAAAAAGATCTAAATCAAAAATTGCCAAAGCTTCTTCCCCTGTCCAGGCTATCCCATTGCAGAACAAGTATGAAATACTTTCACACAGCTCACAAGAATCTGAACAGGAAGGAGATTCTGAAACATCTTCGCAGCCCCTCCATTCCTCTGATTCAGAGAAAGAGGATCAGACTTATAACAAACTTAGAACTAAAAGATTGGAGGTAAGAACCAGAAACAATGCCCATTCTAATAATCCAGGATAAAATAAATTTAATATGAAGGAGGCTCTCCTGGTTGGTGTATTATTCCTACTACTCATGTCTACCCTACACATAGCCTCATTAAACACTAATAGTGTCAAAAAGGAGATGTTTAGTGACCTTTAACATCTTAAAAGATTTAAAAATTGATATATGCTTTATACAAGACACCAGATTAAATACCACATCATTGACACAATCTGCCCCAAAACTTTGGTGTTGGGGGCCTTCATATTTTTCTTTCAGAACAGAAACCTGCGATGGGGTGGGAATTATGCTACGGGGAGATAATTTTAAAGTTTCAAAAATTATGGACATAGTACCAGGGAGGGCATTATTGACTGATTTTAGTAGGGGTAACAAAGAATGGAGAGCAATTAATATATATATATGTCCCATCTAAGAAAAAAGAGAGAGAGTTAACCTATTCCAGCTGATAATTTATTCACAACTAAATATGTCCTGTGGAGGGGGGATATCAATTGTGTGATATCCAGAAAAGATAGAGGGGCAAGCATAGACAAAGATTTCTGTGACACTAACTGTTTACAAAATGTGGTAACAACAGTAGAGTTGCAAGATGCATGCAGAAAGTGTCATGAACAAGATGGGTATACCTTTGTTAACCCTTAAGCTGCCGGAAGATTTAGAACGCATAGGTTTTTAGGACAAGATATCCTGTGGGAAACTTTCTAAAAATAATTGATTTTTTATTTGTCTCTAGTTTAATTCAGGTTCATAGTGCAAAAACAATACCTATTGAAACTTCTGATCATGTCATTGTGCTCGTAGCTTTAAGGTCACAGGATAACATATCATATTAAAAAGGGTATTGGAAATTGAATGCTACAGTGCTAAATGATCCTTCAATTACTGTACAAATCCAGGATTTATTAAAAGCTAGGATGTATATTGTAGGATTATATGAAGATTTGAGTCATTGGTGGGCAGATACCAAAAATGATATAAAAATTAAGTTATCTCAAATTTTGATATCCAAACACACAACTCAATATAAAAAATATTTAATTCTTCGATCTCAATTACATAAGTTGCGTAGTGTGGTTAATACCCAAAGAATCAACCTTGCATCACAAATAAATAACATTAAAAAAGAGACAAAACATATCCAATATTCAAGAGCCTCCTCAATGTTATTGGAACACAGAATTTGTTCCCCAGGAAAAAGTGGTTTTGGTGACCTTTTTGCTTGGAGTACCAACAGAACAGCAGACAGGAGCATGACATCCATTAAAAACCAAGAAGGTAAAATTTTAAAGGCAACCCCAGATAAATTGAAAAAAATTAACAGATACCTTACACAGATGTATGCCACCCCACAGTTAGATGAAGAGAAAATGAAGGAATTATTACATCCCTTATCTCTCCCTACTGCTCCTAGTGAACTATTAAAGGTACTACAAGACCCTATTAGTAAGCACGAAATTGATTGTACTATCAACACATTGAAAAATGATACTTCCCCAGGGTTAGATGGCTTAACAACAGAATTTTACAAACACTTCAAGGATGTACTTTTGGATATTTTAGTGGAAGTATACAATTGGATTCTATTAAATAATAAAATAGATTTTCACTTACGTGCATCTGTACAAATTTTCATCCATAAAAATAATGATCGTAGTAATTTAGAAAACTGGAGGCCATTAAGTTTAATGAATTCAGACTTAAAAATATTAATGAAAATATTGTATAAAAGATTGTCTATAGTGGCCCCATATTTAATTTCAACAACCCAAACATGTACAATAGCAGGTAGGAGTATTTACAATAATCTTATGTTAATCAGGGAATTAGTGGAGCTGGGGAAGGAGAACATTGTATCAGGTTACCCAATGTCATTAGACCAAGAAACGGCCTTTGATAAAGTGTCCCATAGATTCATAATGCAGGTGTTAAATGCATATGGTATTCCAAATACATTTTGTGAATGGATAAATACTATATACAAAAAAAGCCACAACAATCCCTCTAGTGAATTGACATCTAGGGTCTTATATTCCAGTATCACGTGGAGTAAGACAGGGGTGCCCATTAAGTCCCCTTCTATACATTTTTGGTATAGACCCCCTATTAAGACTTATAAATCAGGATGGGCAAATCAGAGGTATTTCCCCAAAGGATGGGGCTTTTGAGATAAAAACTTAAGCCTATGCGGATGACTTATGTTTTTGTGTTGCAGATCCTGTTTCAGGACAAAAAGCACTGGCAGAGGTAGAAAGATACTCTACTATAGCAGGTGTAAAAATAAATAAACATAAAAGTACTATCTATTCTTTAAGTGATAACACACATCCTATTAATTCTCTAGGTAACATCCCAGTAACAAAAGAACCCCTCAACATTTTAGGGATATATTTTGGGAGAGATAATAACTAAACTAAACTGAGGGAAAAGTTAGATTATGTAAAACAAAAAGTTCAGGTGTGGAAGGCATGGCAGAAAGCAAAAAAGGAAAAAGTACAGATGGTTAAAACCTTTTTACTTCCCATATTTATTTAAGTACCATATACCCTCTTCCTCAAGCCTATGAGGTAACAATACTCGGTCTAGTGTTGCAAGTTATCTGGGGAAGCAGATTGAACCCTATTAAATGGGAAATACTGTATCTTCCTATTCAACAAGGTGGATTAAATGTAATTAATCCAATATCCTTTTTCTATAGTATGTTTTTTAGTTGGAATTTGAGGGACCCAGACATTCCTAATGCAGCTGTAGGGTCACTTTTTGCTGCCTCATGGACACATTCCTTTTTTTCAGGCCTGGACCCAGAAGGGGGCACTTAAAAAAAGGCTCACACATAGCCTAGAATTTTTAAGCCTGCAATAACTAAATTAAGAAAATGGAAATTAGAAAAGAATCAAATAGTTAATAAAACTAGAACACATGTATATAATTGCATACAAGAACAAGCTTTTTCTATAAATCCAGTATTTAAAGGAGTATCAGAGGGACATTATAACATGGTGCAGACATTATTAACAGATAAACTTATTCCCCCGTGAATGTGGGACATAACATGGCTGACCTGCCACGGAAGGTTAAACGTTAAGGCAAATGCCAAACATAAAAGTGTGATGGAAAGGATGTGTCCAAGGGAGACATGCATAGCACAAGAGGAACTAGGGACCATTTTTTTGTTGCTCTGCCCCTTTGTACAACAGTTCTGGAAACTGTTGGCTGTACAATGGAAAGACCAAAAGTGGGCAAAGTTTACTCAAGAGAAGATAGTGGGAGGTTTTTCTTTACAGGGATTAAAAATGGAAAAGGGGATACTAAGAGTAATAATGTCTTGTATTAAATTTATTTTATGGCAAGTTCGAGTTAAGTTCCTTTTACAGCAATTAAATCAGACTCCAGAGCAGCTTTGCCAAATATTGGAACATGAATTGATTATGCAACGTAAATATGAAAAATAGATCTTAAATAACTCATTACGGATGTCTAGATGGAAAACAGTGCCATTTCTGAAAAAAGGAAGAGGATAAATATATTTATTTAGCTTTTGTTGACCAGGTAGGTACACTAGACAAACTGTATGCCTATTTTCAGGTACGATCCGGGAGAGTACAATGAAAATACAGGTTCAAACAAGGTACATATCAACAAGAGGGACAATGTACAGAGTATCAAGACAGTAAGATGAACATAGATAGTCGACAGTGAGCAGTAATAGGTAAAACTTACATATACTTACAGAATAAATAGAATAAGACATTCAGTGGTAATTACATTGTATGAGTGATCCTATTTACCAGGGTCACATAATTCATAAGCACATGGCGATCAATCACATGCTTCCCAGAGTTAAAGGACAGTAGGCAGTGGATCGGATGGGACCAGTTTGGTGACATAGTTAGGGTGGCTTGGGACACGCACGCACACACCAAGGACAGTTTCAAGTGCTTCCACAGGGAATTCTGGAGACACAGTTCGGAGGGGGAGGAACGTATATGGACAGGAAAGGAGTTCCATAGCCTTTGAGCACATGTAACAAAGTCCATATCCCCCATTAGGGTTCGAGTATATGGAACTTTGAGCACCACTGGACCCTGAGACCTTAGGGAGTAGGAGGAGGATTCAGCAGGCTTGAGAAGCTGCACAAGCCCTGGTGGGGTGCCAGTTCTGAGCACCTTTCTTATGAAGCAGCCCAACCCATATTTCAAGTGATTGGCCAGGGAAAGCCAGCTCAGTTTGTCGTATAATTTACAATGGTGGATGAGACGTGGGGCTGCCAGGACAAAGCGACAGATGTTGTTATAGGTCGTGTTCCATCTGGCTAGGTGGACCTTGGAGATGCCAGCGAACAGGAAAAGGCCATAGCTAAGTGAAGGGAGCAGCACAGCTCTGGCCAGTGGCAAGTGAGCTGCAGACGTCAAATTTTTCTTTGCCCTGTAGGCAAGACCCAGATTACAGTCTACAGTTCTGCAAACATTTAGGATGCGACTCCCCAGGTCAAGTTGGGGGTCAAGTGTTACCCCAAGGTATTTTATTGAAACTGTGGTTAGGACGGAAGAGCAATCCACACCACTGACACATAGAGGGACAGGAGAGGCCTTGATCTTGGCTGCTGACCAAAAGAGCATGGCCTGAGTTTTTTTCAGATTAAGGACCAGCTTGTGGGACATTACCCATGCTTGAATATTCTTACAGGCCTTACTCAGCTGAAGATTAAGAAACCCAGTGTCCCAGGAATGTGCAAAGATGACAAGATCATCTGCATAAAGGGTGACACTACAGATGGAAGCAGCAGCAGGGAGGTTGTTAAGAAATGCAGAAAAGAGAAGGGGGCCCCAAAACCGATCCCCGTGGAACACCAGAGGTCACTGGAGTGGGTCAGAGAGGACCTTGTTGAATGTGGTCTGCTGTATTCTGCCCTGGAGATAGTTTCTCAGCCAACTCAAGGCAGGGGGGACAGGCCTAGGGACTGCATCTGTGAGCAGAGTAATGCATGGTCCACAAGGTCAAAAGCCTTGGATAAGTCTAAGAATATAGCCCCAGAGAGTTTGCCCTGTCCATGGCTGCCCTGATGTTAGTAGAGACAGAGACAAAGGCAGTAGTCATGCCATACCCTTTACAATATCCATGCTGAGCAGGGGACAGCAGCTTATGAGTCTGAATGTACTCTGTGAGCTGTTCGGCCACAGCTTTCTCTAAGAGTTTACTAATGGCCAATAGGATGGCAATTGGATGATAGTTATCCAGGACTTTGGGGTTACCTTGCTTCAAAATGGGGACAGTCCTTGCTACTTTCCAAATACCAGGGATAACACCAATGGCAAGGGACAAATTGAAGATATGTGCCACTGGGATAGTAATGTGGGGAGCACCCAGGTTCAGAAGCTTGGGTTCCATGTTGTCATGACCAGCGATGGAGTGTGGGGAGAGACCAGAGAGAAGTCTCTGCATCTCCTTGACAGACACAGTCCTGAGATAAAATAATGGTTGAGAGGAGTGAGCCTCATGAGGGACAGCAGCCAAGGGGCCACTAATATCCCGTACAGCAGGGAAAAAGGAGGTAAGCGCAGACAAGTCAGTAAAGTGGGAATTTAAAGCATTAGCAATCATAAGTGGATTATTACAACTTGACCCTCCACTGATCATATCAGAAACCCCTGAGTTGGAGGAGCCGCTGACTAAGTTTTTTATGTTCCTCCAGAACCTTCGTGGGTCCTTAGCAGAGCTAAGCAGGGCAGATTTACAACATTCACTTTTTACCACTCTGATGGCATTTTTACACTCATTTCTGAGCTTCCTATACTTTTGGAAGGTGGACTGATCCAGCGTGCTTTTGAAGTGTGCCCAACGCTTGTCCCTTGCACGCATAAGGGCTAGGAGGCTCCCATGCAGCCATTTTGTGACAGACCCCCTCACTCTCCACCTAATAAGGGGGGGCATGTTTGTCCTGCAGGGCACCAAAAACAGTGAGAAACTGGGAGACAGCTGTGGACGGGTCATGGGCACTGAGCACTCCTGACCAGTCAGTGATCCTCAGATCTTCATGAAATGACCCCAGATCAAACTTAGAGAAATTCCTAGCATGAATGATTTTGTGGGGAATTTTTGGGGAGGGGACCTTCCATACATAAAACACCAGGGTGTGATCTGAGATGGAGTTAGGTAGGGTTCCAGCTGAGCTGATCCTATTTGGATGGTTAGATATGACCCAGTCCAGTAGGGAGCCAGTACCACCTTTAGCAGCCCATCTAGTGGGCTCCTGGATAAGCTGAGTCAGGGTAGGACTCGCCAACAGAGGTTCAAACTGCTTGGAGTTACCTGGTGTCCAGTTTCAGTTCACATCTCCTAGGATCAAAAGTTCATTATCCCCAACAGAAGGACCAATGGTATCCAGGAGGTGGGTAAGTCCAGGCAGACCACCCTTGGGAGGATTATATGTGCATACAACATGCAGTTTCTTTGTATTTCCCAAGAAACAGCACAGTGTGCAGCAGCTCGCAGGTAGACAGAGAGGACAGCTGATGGATTACCACAGATACTCTAAGATGACTCTTATAGTAAATTAGGATACCACCCCCTCGCTTTTTTCCCGGCCAATCTTGTCTAATAAACTCATAGCCAGGACGTACACAGGCCGAGTCTGGTATTGAGGGTTTCAGCAGGACTCTGTAATGCCTACTATGTCAGGCTTACAGTGGACGACCCAGGCAGATAGTCGTCCACTGTTATAATAATAGCTTTATAATAATAATAGCTTTCACTTTTTAAATAATTTCCTGTGTGCACACAGATAACAATTTTTTTTTTAAGGAAAACTAATTTTGAATGTTATTATATCACCTTCAAAGTCGGTTTACTGACATATAAAGCCCTACACGGACTTGGCCCTGACTACCTAAAAGAGCTCCTGGTTCCTTAGCGCCCTGAGTGACTGCTCTGCTCGGCTGACGAGGGGTTGCTGGAGATTCCGAGGGTGTCTTTAAAATCTGCTGGGGCCCGGACATTTATGTTTGTGGCCTCTACCCTCTGGAACTCTCTACCCCATCAGATTAGGGAGTGCATGACTGTCGAGGGATTTAAACAGGCCTTAAAAACCTTTCTTTGTAAAAAGGCATATGGTGATGAAGATTGCAGACTTTGATTGTACTGTATATTTTAATGGGATTACTGTATTGTTTTTATCTGTTTTAATTGTTTTAATTGTACTGCGCCTTACATGAAAGGCACATTAAAAATAAAGCATATTATTATTATTAGATTATTATTATTATATGAATTGATTTAACTGTTACAAATGTTTTTTGTTACATATTTGAAT
Organism: Neoceratodus forsteri; assembly: GCA_016271365.2. Lineage (NCBI taxonomy): Eukaryota > Metazoa > Chordata > Ceratodontiformes > Ceratodontidae > Neoceratodus > Neoceratodus forsteri. The sequence continues at coordinate 140,682,279 of JADMNL010000024.1, forward strand.
AAAACATTCCCCTACTCTTTTCGAGAAGTGCCATGGAATCTTTAACATCCACCTGAACTATCACCGAAACAGGCAAATGGGACCTGGGGTTTAACGTCTCATCCGAAAGACAGATTGCCAAGGAAGCTCAGATACTCTCCATTAAACTTTCAATTGGCCAACAAGGTAAAGCTCTGTTACTTACAACAGTTTACATGCCACCAGGAAAACAAGGGCCAGGACTCGAGTTATTCACTGAACACATCAACAAAGCGAAGCAGGGCTGGGAACAGGTTTTCCTTGGGAACTTTAATTCAAACTAGCTAGCTAAGGATACAGTTACTGTCAGGGACAACATACATGCCCTTTAACTAATGCAGATGGTAAATCAAACAACTAGGATGAACTATCTCAAACAGATACTAGCACACTCAGTGATTGGCTCCTAGCTACTTGCCATGAGCACATAAAAAATATCATCATCCTGCCAGACACCTTGAGCGACCACTCTCCGATTATCTGCTCCTGGTCTAACAAGTGCCCTAAGGACATGCCACAAACCAGAAAAAAATGCTCCCTAAGGAAAGGGCAACATGGGCTCTTCAAGAGCTACCTAAGAAATGCAGACTGGTCTCCCCTTGTTACTTGCCCTGACCCTAACCAGGCTCTGGAATACTTTATTACCATCTTCAATAAAGCCTGCAACTTATTCGCACCATTCAAAACACACAAAACAAAAGGGGCATCCAATCCTTGACTTAACGGCCCCCTCTTAGAACTAATGAAGAATAGGGACAACCTCTGGCATGTAGTGAGAGCTACCGAAAGACAGGCAGATTTTACAGCCTACAAGACTGCAAGGAATAAATGTACCCACTTGATAAGGAATGCTATGGCCTCCTATTGCAGAAAGGAACTTTAAAAGTGCTGGGGGAATGGGAGAGTGTTCTGGGAGAATGTAAAGACACTGACTGGGAAAGAATCCAAAGCTCCACCAGATCCAATTGTCACCCCTGTGGGCCCTCTCCAGCAACCCAAAGAGTTAGCTAATGCCTTTAATCTGGCCTTTACAGACCTCCGCTCTGTCTTCCCTTCAGAGTTCCTTGTTACTGACCCTAACAGCTGGCCCCCAAACCCCACAACCACCACAAACACCACTCAGTCCCCATTCTACTTCAAAATGATCACAAAGGCAGACACTATTAAATATGTGAAGAAGATCCTTGGCAAAACTAGATTGGGTAGTGATATGCTCGATATGAAGCTTCTCTCCATCACCCTAGAAGAGCTTGTCCACCTACTAATGCAACTATTTAACATGCCGTATTTCATCGTTTTGTAGCTGCCCTCAAATAGAACCCACCCTCAAATTGAAGCTGCATGCTCATTTAAGATAATGCAATAGAAGCCACCCTCATATACAAGCCGTTTATTATGGTAGTAAATATTCACCGGTATTAGTTCATCACAACTAGCAGAATGCTAACTTCACTCGCTTTCACCGCTACTGTAAACAGCTGAATGGTAACTTCACTCGCTTCACTTGCTTTTGGTATACAGCTCAATCAAGTTTCCGCAACAGGTTGCTACCACGTGGTCTTTGGTTGCTACCGGATCATTGCGCAACTCAAAACCAACGTCGTTACCATGGCCACGCTCAGAATGAATTCTGTAGCTTTATTGCCTCTCATTTCATTTTTTAAAGCAAGTAAAATTCTTTGAGCAAACGGATTTTAATCTAGTTCGTCTTCACTGTCAGTGTCAGCCTCAGCTTCTGAGTCACTAGCTTCTGGCTCCTCCAGAATGAACACAATAGAGTCATGAGGTTGGGTATGAGGGTTTACGACCAGCACCCACCAGTCTACATCTCTTTCGGTTAGTCTCAGAGCAGCCTGCTTCAGACACCAACATCAGAAGCCGTTCTTTGTTTTTATGCCACTCACGTATCTGCTTCTCATCCAACTTCAGAGACTCAGCAACCAGACAATTGCCCTACCGTTCAGCACGGTTAACAACTGATAGTTTGAACTCAAGATCATAACATTTATGCTTCGCCATCCTGACACAGGTATACCCGATCTGTTCTGCATCTTTGTATTAATTGTGAATGTTGAATGTAAAAAAAAAATACGGTACTGTAGTTTTATTAATAGAAGTTGCCCCAAATAGTGAGCGCCCTCAAATATAAGCCCAGCCTCAAAATTAATTGATTTAATAGAAGCCGCGGCTTCTAAACAGTGAAATATGGTATCTCTTAAGTCGAACATATTCCCTGACAAGTGGAAAACCACCCTCATCACCCTAGTCTTTAAAAGTGGAGACAGGACCAGCATAAGCAACTACCACCACATATCTATTTTACCATCCCTTTCGAAAGCCCTAGAGAGAATTGTGTCAGATCAGCACACAGACTACCTCAACAAATATAACCTACTCTGCCCTCAGCAGCATGGGTTCCATAAATCCCACAGCACTATTACTGCACTCTTTTACTTTACTTCACACCTATATGACTCCCTGGATAGTGGAAAAATGATTGGGTCGATCTTTATTGACCTAGTCAAAGCATTTGACACTGTCAGTCATCACATCCTACTCAACAGCCTCACAGCCCTTGGCCTCTCCACCAATACACTGTCCTGGTTCTCAAGCTACCTCTTGCACAGGTCCCAGTGTGTTAGTATAAAAGGTGTATCCTCTGAACCCTTGAATGTTACTTTGGGTGTCCCACAAGGATCAATTTTAGGGCCCTTACTATTCAACCTCTTTATCAATTCCCAGCCAAGCGCTTGCCCTGCTAAGATGCTGCTTTACGCAGATGATGCAATGATCTCCATACCAGGAACACATCTCCACGAAATAACAGCTACCTTCAAAGTAGCTTTACCAAACTGGAGTCATGGTTTGCTCACAATAAATTCCTCTTGAACTACAGAAAAACAAAAGCAATGCAAGTGTAACCCCACTACAAATGGGGGTCACTAAAAAGCCTTCTTTGGGTGATCCTAAATGCTCTCCGCCCGGCTGGTGTCCTGTATTTCAGTTGATTTAAAAAATAATTGAGTGAAAGTGCCTAATGCCTCCATGTACTGTCACTTTAAGAGCTGCCAAACTGCAGTATAATTAATTTGAAATGGGAGGGGTCTGTGTGTTTCTCTGCTCTAGTCCCGCCTGGGCCACTGAGCAACTCGCTCCATTTCTGTACAGAGGGAGCCCTTTCAAAAGATGTAATTGTTTGCTGGTAATCTGTTGGAGTGATAATGAAAATACAGTTTGTCTAACCTGCTTTCCCTTCAGCAAGGACTGTGTGGTGTAGCTCTTTCATTTTGGTCCCAGACTGCTGAAATGGACCAATCAATGGGGAGAGGTTCCTTAAAATGGAGCCTGCTGGCAAATCAGAACTTGGACTCTCAAGTGGAGCCAGCCACAAGGAGATTGTATGAAGAGAGTCTCTGGGAAATGTAGTTTAGACCTTGGTGCCTTTTTTCACCAATAGAAGGAGCCTGTTGTGACTGACAAGGAGACTCAGCCAATTAAAACCTTTTGGATTTGGGGGAAATGCCCAGACTGCCTGCTGAGACAGTCAGACTGAGCATGGAGCTGGAAGAGTGATCGGCTCATGGGGCAGCGCGGGAACCACACAGAAGGCCTGGAAATGGCCTGTCTGTCTTCAGCTCTCCTGGAGGGAGAGAAAAGGACTGTGTTTTCTTGGACCAAGTCTCCAAATTGTGTGTGTGAAAAGGAAAGCAGCAGTTGTGACCTGATTCATGAGCACCATGTGTGAAGAAGTAAAGAAAGGAACCTGTGTTATTTCGGACTGCGACTCCAAACAAGAGAAAGAAAATGTTGATGTGCCCTGAGGTTTAGGGCAGAGAGAACCGTTTTGAAGTTGGAAGCTGAGAGGGAAACCACCATGATTGTTCGGGCAGTCATTGTTGTGCAGCAGTTCGCGCAGGAAGTGCGTGTGAGGCCCCAAGGTCAGCCTGCAGCCGTTAGTAAGTGTAATTCAGACTGACTCCGAGCTTTCAGAGTGAAAGAAGAAGTAGAAGTCATTTTGGGACCAGGCTTAACCTGAAGAAGACCGAAAGTGTGCAGAATTACAATCGGCCTGTCAGGACTCTGTGGTCTGGTACAGTAAGTGACCTTTACATATAGATGTGCTTAGTGCTTGTGGGGGAACCGCAATCTTATTTCCCCTTTACTGTGAATTGTGTGCTGAAGCTGGAAGCAGAATCCAGCTTGATTCAGACTGAATCCGCCTATTTTCAAATGCAAGTGAGTCCTGCCACGAGGGCTGGGCCAGCTATTCTGTTTCTCCTGGCAATCCAGGACAACCTGTATCCATCCAGTTTTCAGTATCGAGTCAATGAGTACAAATCATGGTAGCTCCCTGCAATCTGTTTATCAAATTGCAAGTGTGTCATCTGATTATTGCTGTTTCATTTCTTCACAAACTGAGCTCCAGGGCTCCGGATTACAATTTGTGTGTGCACGTGTTTTTCCATCAAAGGGCCTCAACCAGCTGCACCGACCCTGACTAGCCCCCACCATCCTGGATACCTAGAGAGTGACATTTTGGACCCTATATGCATGCACAGTACTGTGATTTGAATATTTCCAAACCAAATCAACCTGATTGCCCCCCTCCTTGTTACTGCCCCCTCTAATAAATCAGATTTGTTGTTACTGAACTATATGCTGTCTGTGGTATCAGTACATGCAGTAAAAGCTTTGCATTGTGGTTGTGTATATTGCCTAACCTTGTGTTACAGGGGGTCCTCAGAGACGTGCTGCAGAATCAGTCTCGAGGGTAAGTGGTACTTTATGAGTGAACTGTGTGTATATGTGGGGTATTGGAATTGTAACTCCTGTGTACTGTGTGAGCCACTAAAGGGAACCAAAGGGGGTGACGGTGTTCCAGAGGACTGTGACCAAGCTAGTCTAACCACTACAAACCCTGACCTCTGGGTGGAGGCACCCGTCATAGAACCTAGGCCCCTCAACCTGTTAGTAGCCAAGCAGGCAGGGGCAGTAGCCCTTGGGATAGCGCCACCTAGGGGTTACACACTTTACCCTACAAAGCTCAAAAAAGCAGGGTGGCCCACATACCATACTAAGTAACAAAAGCGACGTAACCGAAAAGGTTACTACCTTTAAATACCTGGGATTATTCCTAGACAACACCCTATCTTTCAACACCCATATTGACCATGTCATGAAAACAGCCAACATCAAACTCAAACTCTTTTACAGACACAGAAATGCTATGACCACTGAGGCCCTCAGCCTTGTCACCAAAAGCTCAATACTGCCCATCGTTGGACTATGGACAGACTATAGTGCGGCCACTGAAACTGCTCTCAAAAGGGTTAAACTCCTGCTCAACAAAGCCTGCTGACTTGCTGTAGGAGCTAATCAGTATTCCCGCTCTTGCAGTCTCTACTCCACAACTGGCTGGCTCCCATTACCTCTAAGATCCCATTACCAGGCATGTATCATAGGAAAAAAAGCCTTCCTAGGACTGGTCCCAGAATTAACTTTGAATCTTTCCCAACATACCCCGGGGTCCCCATCAGGATGTCTAATAACAATAACGCATGGTTGGGGTCTACCCCTTCTGCCTCGCTCCACCCCACCATGCGGTGCACAACCAATTTACGGGGAGAAATATTTAACTTGGGTGTAGTGAGACCCTCCATCTCAAATTTTGCACAAAATTCACAACTGACTGAAATTTTATATTCTGGCCACTAGGCAGAACTAATCCCAGTGGTGCTTCCAAGATGTAACCTCTAGGTGGTGCTATCCTTAAGGTTACTACCCCTGCTTGTATTTCTATGCACAGGTTGAGGGGCCTGGATTCAGTATTTAGGTGCTTCCACCCAGAGTTATAGTATTGGGGGTGTCTGTCTAGCCGGTCATAGACCTCTGGGAAGCTACAACCACCCACCAACCCTCCTAGTGGTTTAACACCTTTAACAACAGTTAACACACAGTCAGTATATAGCAGTAGTAATATGCACACACCCTTTGCACTTTCCACCAGGGTTTGACCATCAGTAACCTGTAAAGTAAGGTTAGCAAAACAATTGTACACATTTAACACTGTTACCAAACTAATAATATGCACACTAGCCAGGTTAAATGTGAAAAAAGACAATCAGGTTTATTTAGGGGTCATGAACAAGGAAGGGGCATGAATTTAGTCAAATGATTTGTACTCTGATTTAAATCAGGGATGTTGCATGCACTTTTAGTCCCAAAATAGACAGTCCTACAACACTGGGTACCCAGAATGGAAACTGGCTAGCCAAAGGCATTGCCCGGGGCTGGCTGGTGTTGCAGCTGATGTTGGGGCCCTTGATGGAAAGACAGGCAGTTAGCATGCACAATAACAAGATGATTATTTGTAATCTGAGTCGGTTGGCTCAGTCTTTTGAAAACCCAGAAAGTTAAAGAAATCAGCTGGTACCATACAGTAGATGACTAAAATACCAGTTGCAGGGAGCTACCCTGATTGTACTCATGCTACCAGATTGCTGCAGAAAGGCAGGCAATATGGAGACCTCGTTGTGTTCACCGATGAGCATGGGGAAGCAGGGCTGACACGACGCACCTCTTCTTTACAGCCTTTCCCTCCAGGTGGCCGCAACTTGTGAGTTGCTGCACAGGGGCTGGATCCCTAAAGCTGGTCTCTCACTGAAATAGTCTGGTGCAGGGCAATTGGTCTGAGTTGGATTTGCAAAGGCCCAGACAGGATGAGCAGATTGGCAGAGTTTGTTTGTTTCTTGCTGGTGAAGCCTCCGGCTGGCATAACAGGTTGGGTCATGGTCAAGCAGGTCTCTATGCATGTGAAACATTCAGCACATTCAAATAAGGCAACACTAACTTTGTATAGTTCAGATACAGTCCAGTTGCTATTGCAGTAGATTCACTGAGCAAATCTCTCAATCCAAGGTTGGTCTCGCACACTAGCTGGGCAAATCATTTCACTGGAGCAATTCTTCAGATGGTGCTAGTAAACGTCTTGCTTCATTCTGCCGAATGTCCAGACTTAAAGGACACCTAAACAACATTTTGGCAACAAACTATTCAAAAATCTGACTCCGTAGTTGACTAAAGGAAAGGTTGCTGTATTCATTAATGCTAAAACTACATTTACATAATTTACCTAAATGTGGTTCCAGAGCATTTGAAAATTGTAAAATCAGCCTTCCAATTTCAAAAAAAACTGTCTTACTTGCTTCCTAAAATGGCCGTGTAACCCCCTTGTTACCCGGGGTTGCTAGAATCCCAGTAAGACCTAGTGGTAGGCAGTGAAGGCAGCTTGTGAAACTCCAGTTAAATGGGTTTCACACTGTCTCACTCTGTTCTCAGTCTCAGCTGAGACTGAGGGATGACATCACCATAGAACTATCGCAGCTGCATGAGCCACAATGGATTCTGCAGCAGGGAGTTGGAATAGAATGCTGGGAGGTTTGAACAGTAATCTGTGGTCAGTTGGAGTTTGGAGCTTGCTGAGGTAGGAGCACAGCAGCTCAGTGTATGCTTGTGGAGCCTCAGCCCTGACATAGGGCTACCATTCAGAAAAAGGTGTGTGTTTCCACCTTAAGAGAGACACAAAAGCAGTTTGTAAGTGGTGGAGACCGCTGATTTTTGGTCTCAGTGCCCCCTTCCTCTGGGGATGGGGGCAAAAAAGGGTTTCCTGCATATTCCAGGGGCACCCCCCCAGTTCTGCTACTGGTGGAGAAGCTGCCTATTTGTTCCAGAGTTTTTGGGAAACAAGAAGATTTGTGAATCACCTGTGGGGCACCTGCAACCGGAGGGTGAGTGTCTGCTCTTTCTAAAGGGCCTATGTTTTTCACCCTGGGACTTGTGTGATAGTGGGGATTGGACTACTGAAATAGTGGGAGGCCTAGAGTAATAGGCTTAGCCAAAAGTAAAAGTATGTTCAAGTCCAGCACTTAGTGGAAGTCAAGACATGTAGAGGAGATGTGACATATGTCTACCCAGTAATCTACATTGCCAAGCTATCAGTAAAAGAGTTGTTTAGTTTCCAGAGAAATGGCCGGGTATGGATTGTGGGAGCTGGAGGTGGGAGACCCCCCATCTTTAGTGACCAGGTCCACCTCAACGGATTTGCTCTGTGGATTTCTACTTTGCCTCATGCACTTGGCCAGTGATGAGGGAAGTACCCAGACATGGGATTGGAAGGAAAATTCCCTCTAGGAGTCGAAGGCTCTAAGGTGGTTTGGGGAGCCACAACAGGATAACTGGTTCATTTCCCAAAATGGACCGCGGATCAAGTGGCCGGCGGGGAAGCCGGGCCAGTGGGGAAAACCCAAGTAGTGTACAAGTCGGGCTGTATACCCAAAGCTGCGTGCAAGTCCGGGCTGTGTGCCTGGTGGGTTCAGAGCCTGAGGGCTGGAAATAGTGAAGAAATGTTCTGCTGTTGTCTCTAATCTGCATTACCAGGAATGTAGCCCTGTGGGGGTCCGTCTATGCTTTGTTTGTTCAGCTTGGATGTGAATAAAAGCCACACTGTAGAATCCCATTCCTGGTTCTGGACATTACAGTTATTGCTTCCTGTGTTCGGATTTACTTGGGTGCCCCTGTGCAGAGTAGCCAAACCTAGGTCCCCTGTGCCGAGTAACCTCATCCTCCCCGAACCCAGTCCCCACCAGGTACTGCTGTCATCTTCAACAGCATGCCATCTGTCGTTTTTACTAAAAGGTAGGGGTGAGGGGTTACAGCCACCAAATGTGTTATGTGATGACAACATTGGAGCCAAAGTCAGAGAGATATATGGCTCTCTATAGTGCTAACTAGTTCTTTTTTCCCTTTGTATGGAATTGTTTCGCCCAAATGGTCACAACCATGTGCATTATTTTGTATAATGCACATGTTAGGCTATGGTTCTGTTCATTTTGTTTAACATGCTGAAAACGTGTTTTAATCCAATCGACTTTCTCTGTGGCAAGCCACAGTGCAGTACAAATCTTGAATAACCTGGAGATGTAGTAGTTATGGTGGATCCAGGATGCTACAATGGGGGTGCTGGGGTGGTGTGCATGCTTAATACGCACTTTTTAACATTTTTACTAAACCTTTATATTTTCTCCTATTATTCTTTTCTAGTACATTTTTGACAGAACCTACAAATGTAATCCATAGTTTGAATGTAAACATTTGTACAATCAATAAATCAGACTTCATCAACCAAGTGAAATGCAGCAGAAGCAGCAAGCAAGTACATTACTTTGTGGGGGGGGGTTTGAAGCCACACCCTTTACCACCCGCTACAGCCACCACTTTTTTGCAGCAAACTTCTTGTGCAGTCCAATGTTCGGTTCATACTTTCTCGAAACTCAAAGATATGCTTGTCTTGTCTTCTTTTTCCATGGGAAATAATAATAATAAGAACCAGCATTTATATAGTGGTTTTCATACGCGTTGTATCCCAAAGTGCTTTACAAGAAATACTAGACTGGTAGCGAAGTGACCAAATGTGTAGTGGTAACCATTTCATACATTAATATCCACACACAGCCTTGGACAATTGCATGAACTGGTTTTATGGAAAGGGGAACGTTGGCCAGGACAATGGGGTCAGGTAGTGTTCAAGGTGCTGGTAGCCCAACATCTTATTTCTCACAGTAATCTGCTCATATTTCTCTCCTTCTATCTTCCCCCTTCCCTGAACATAGCAGTACCTTGCAAGAGTGGTCTTCTCAGTCCCCCTCTGGTATTCATTCTTCACTATTCCTCTTCACACCGAAAACTGGTAAGCTCATCACCCTTCTGCATCATGAATGCAAGAAGTACAGTCCCCGTTTTATTTTTTTTTAATTTTTTTATACCTTTTATTTATAGATTATATGTAATACAGCATATACTATATAACATACAATTCAATATACAACATTTGTTGCTGATCACATTTCACATTTAAGTTCAGGGTACTATACCTGGGAGTACCATTTTTATATATTCAATCCATGTGGCTCACGACATCAAGTTTAACAAAGGATTGATTCGCTGGCTAGATAATAATGTAGGCTATGACATTCTCACCTATATATATTTCAGTACCAATTTATCACTATTTCTGCCCCTCATAGGATACCTAAATAATAGTGGGGGGGCTGAAAAATCCTAATGAGTGAAAACTCTAAATTATATTATAAAGATTGCCTTGGCTCAATTAAGTTGCATTTCACCCCTGCCCTTATTATTAGCCCAGCTAACTGACAGGGAGACAGGATATCAATAAGGGAATACAGACAGTTCATAAATTGAGTGGGGTAAAAATCCCCAAAAAGTAAAGTAACCCTCACTAGGCATGTGTATCAATAACTGGCTATAATTTTGAGAACCCCATCATGGCTAACACAGCATAATAAACAATCTCGACGGTAAATTTCAATCAGAGGCAGTATTTATCCTCTGCAAATCTTGCCCAGAAAGAGGAAAAATCCCCTTAGGGACACCCCAGTTAGTCATTTATGTCTGAATCAGAACCTGAGTCCAAAGCAGTCACTTGTTTTTAATTGCAGTTTTTTCCGCCTCTATGAGAGTATTTGCCCTGCCTCGGGGTCAGTAAAAACATGGTGTTTACCTGCATGTTTAACCTGGAGCTTCGCAGGAAACAGTAACTGGGCCTCTATACCGTTTTCAAGGAGTGTTTTCTTCGTAACCTGCAAGGCCTTTTTTCTTATTTGGGACTGTGATGAAATATCTGGGAAGAACGCTATCCTGCTACCCTCCCAGATTGTATCACCCCTAAGTCTCGCAGCTCGTAAAAGGACTAAACGAGCCTCAGGATCCAACAGGGTAACAACTGCAGTTAAAGGGCGCTTGTTCCCTGGTCCTCTTCTATTTCCGCATGGGAATGGTGAAGGCCTTAATCACCCTGATTCCGGAATCTGCAGGCAGTAGAGTTAGGTCGGAAAAAATCAGTCTATTAACAGCTGGTAAAATCTCTGCAGTAGATGCGAACCTCGGTGGAAAGCCCACTATATGGATGTTGGATTGCCTCTGAACGTTTTCGAGCACTTCCACTTTGGCCCTTAGAAAGGTAAGGTCCTGCACAAATTTGGCATTCCTGGTGCACTGAAGCTCTCTCTCCAATTTCAGCTCCAATATATCCGCCCCATGCGCTTGCATCTTGTCATCCATTTTGGAAAACCGTGCTTCAACTGCAGCTAGTCGGCGGTTTGTTTCTTCTCCGGTAGCTTGTATTTTTTGAAGCAAAGCCATAATCTGGGAGTGCGGGGCTTCGCTCATCCTTGTGTCTGTGGAGGAAGATGGCCCTAGTCCTGTCCCTCTCGAGGCTTGCAGTGAGGAAAGAAAGGCATCTAAGTTTTGAGTAGCATGCCTGTGGTCCTTTATAGGACTCATATTGTAGTTCCCAGAGCTTCCAAAAGCGGACTTCCTTATTTTAAACCTCTAATCCGGAGATAGCACACACAGTTAAAACTTTTGTTTCCGACGAGATAAGAGCTGAGCAATTAAGCTGCCGCCATGCTGAGTGCTCAGCAGCGCCCCCAGTCCCCGTTTTATTTTGACATATCAGATATAAACATATCTTTCCAGTAAGTCAGGCTCATAGCAGCAGGGAACAAGGGAAATGATGGGCTTTCCTGTCCTTAAAAATCTAGGCTTCCTTTGATTAGGCACTGTTAAATCATGGGTGTGCACATCGTTATGCACGTCATTTAATAGTGCCTAATCATAGATGGCTTAGATTTTATATGGGTAGGAAAGCCTATTGTTCCACATGTGCCATGCTGCTATCAGCCTGGCTGCCAGAAGATCATGTTTATTATTAATATGTAAATATAACATGGGAGACTGTACTAACCACATTCATGATGTGGAAGGGTAGTGAACTCACCAGTGTTTGGTGTGGGGAGCAGGTGAGAAGAATGAATGCCAGAGAGGGACTGAAGAGGACATATCAGCAGGGTACAGCTATATTCATGTTAGTTGAAGACATGAAGGAGGACGCTGAGCAGATCACTGTGAGATCTGAAATGAGGGGTTGCCAGCATCGTGATCACTTCCTGATTGTGGATGAGAGTAGCCAGCGATGACAAATACTCAGAGTGGAAGGGCTGCACCTAAACTGTTACTTGAATTCAGTGTAGGGAGATTACCCTCAGGTTGGGGGGGGTGACGTTTGTTAGGACAGTATTGAGGGAGTTGTGTATAACTCATTCAAGATTTGGAAGGGTGGTAACCAGCCAACTTGCATTGTGGAGTAGAGCACAGAAATGTACTGGAGAAGAATTGCTGGGAACTGTCCTGCGGGGTTCTGTAGATCACAGGTAAAGGAGTAGACTGACATTGAAGTCAGGTGGATTTGCTCAAGGCATTAGTATGCCTCTCCTTCTAATAATATTGTTATCCATTGTAAGTGCAGCCCTTATGCAGGCATGAACGGCAGTGTTTCTGGTGGGTCATGATGCTTATTTATTTATTTATTTATACATCGGTTTACAACCTTTGAGCCAGAGGCTCGTTTCCAAAGGTACCTCGTCACAAAGAGGACAAATACAGTACAACATTTAGTTACAATATTGCGGTTACAGCATACATCACAGCGGTTACAGTTTTGGTAGATACAGACAGTTACAGCTTAGTTGCAATTTAAGTGTTACAGGAATGGTAATCACAGGTTATTACAGTTATATGGCTAATAAGCTTATTGCTTGGCCTTCCAGGAATACCTAGTTGTTGGTTAACAAAGTGGGAAAAAAACACAACAGGGAACAGTACATATTACCTTCACTGTGCAGAAGGGTGGTGATCCACACAATGTTTACTGAGGGAGCAGAAATCAAACATTGAGAATGTGGACTGGAAAGTGATTTCAGAGGCATTTTTTAACAGTGCCAGCTGATGATGCGTACTTTTTAACATTTTTACTAAACCTTTATATTTTCTGTGCACAACTCTTTGAGGTACAAGATTACAATCTAATGTGTGATAATTCTCTTCATGAGACTGCAAGCTCATATGCAGACCCAGGCAGTACTAAGGACAGGGTATGGATGGTGGGGTGTTCAACAGAAGGCAGGCTAGGTACAGGGGGTTCATATGGAAAAAGAAAGCCTTATCTGTGGATTAACAAGAGACCATGAGCTTTGAAACCGAACAAGACTGGTACTTTGCTGTGTGACCCTGAGCTAGTCACTAAACTTCCTTGTGCTCCCAGGCCGTACCTATAAACAAGCTTTCAGCTTAGTGTGTCTCTCCTGGTTAACAAAAAACAAAATTCAGTGCATCATATAACCATTAGATCATCAGGTATTTGAAGTGTACTGTATTGTAGTTTGCCAAAGAAAAAGTCAGCTAGATTGCAAAACATTTTCTGCAAGTTAAAGTAAACAAAATGAACAAAATCATAGCCTAACGTGTACTGATCAAAATAATCCATGGTGTTGATCATTCTGGTACAACAATTCAAAATAAAGAGGGAAAGAAAAACTAGTTAGACTATAGCAGTGTATGTGGCTCTCTGTCTCTGGCTCCTATGATGTCATCATGACTCATCACTTAACACACTTGGCAGACATCTTAGGGAGAAACCAAGGCTGTTTTGTGAAAGTGAAAGGCTGTTGTTAACATTTTTCCAAAGCTATGAAACTGCATTTATGTTATTTACATAAATGCAGTTTTAGCATAAATGTAAACAGCAGCCTTTACTTTACCTCACAATGAAGCCAGATTTTGGAGTTTGCAGTTTAAAAAAACTGCTTGTTTAGGTACCTTTTAAATCAGAACAAGTCCGACTTCTGCAATCAGGAGAAATATGGCAGGGAGGCAAGTTAGGTTTCTTCCCGCTGATTCCCCTACCCTCCGTTCAGGGAGCAGTTGTTCGAAAGCTCGAGCTTTTCACACTTCAAGCTCCAACTCTAACTAATCCACTGTCTCATGCAGCACTGGGATTGCCCTGGGATTCCAGGATTTGGGTTGGCTAGGGAAGCTGTCAGTCACAGTTAGGGCTCCTCCTCCAGGTTAGTTTTGGCATCAACTTAAAAACTACAAAAACTACAGTTTTCCTTCCTGTGAGACATTTGGGCCAGGATCCATTTTAGGTGCACTGAGTCCTATTGGTCCAATTACTGGAAGTACTGAAAGCTGGGAGAAATGGGGGTGGGAACCAGATGATCAGATGGATAGGCAATTGGCTCCAGAACTGGACCCAGAGGGTCGTAGTTGGCGGGATAGTCTCATCCCCAAAGAGGGTCATTAGTGGGGTCCCACAGGGATCAATCCTTGGGCCCCTCCTGTTCAATGCCTACGTCTCTGACATAAGGACAGGAATCAGGAGTGAGATGAGTCTCTTTGCGGATGACTCAAAACTGGGGGCGGTGGTGGATGGGGAGGAGGAGAGGGTGGCCCTACAGGGGGACCTGGAGGCTCTGGAAAGATGGTCTAGAAAGTGGAAGCTGAGGTTCAATGCTGGGAAATGCAAGGTACTCCACCTGGGGGCCAGAAACCCGGGCCAAGTGTACACCCTGGGGAAATGGTACAAGTCTCGATGGCTGAGAGGGACCTGGGGGTGGTGGTGGATGTCAAAATGAACAACTTGGAGACTTGTAGGAGGGCAGCAGCCAAGGCCAACAGGATGCTGGGATGCATCGCTAGGGGGATCACCTCCAGAAGGAGGGAAGTGATGCTCCCTCTGTATAACTGCTTGGTGAGACCACACCTTGAGTACTGCGTGCAGTTTTGGAGGCCACACTTAAAGAGGGACATTAAACTCCTGAAGAGGGTCCAGAGGAGGGCAACCAAAATGATTTGGGGCTTGGGGGACAGGACCTATGAGGAGAGGCTCGAAGAGCTAAATATGTACACATTGGAAGAGAGAAGGGACCGGGGGGACATGATAGAGGTTTTCAAGTAGATGAAAAGGGTAAATAGGGGAGGAGCAGTCAGGGTGCTTCGAAGGAAGGAAGGAGGGGGCCACTAGAGGGCATGGGTGGAAGCTGGAGGGGGGAAGATTCAGGGGAGAAAGGAGGAGGTGCTACTTCACTGAGAGGGTGGTGGAGTCATGGAATGCACTGCCTAGGGGGCTGGTGGAGGCAGAGACGGTGGAGGGGTTCAAGAGGGGCTGGGACAGGTACATGGGAAGGGTTCTGGAAGCAAAATCCAATGCAGCAAGAATATCCAGAACTGGGAAGGGAGAAGCCAGAGAAGGCGAGGGGGACAGCAAGGTCAGCACCCAGGGTGGGGGCTGACCAATCGAGCAGACTCGAAAGACCGTTAGACCTATTCTGCTGGCATTTTAGTATGTTAGTAAGTCCTGGACCTAACATGGTGGCTTCCATTCGGAGATATAAGCTGCAAGGAAAGCAGGTTAAACAAACTCCTCTATTTCAAATGTAACAAATGTTACAAATCCTTACAAGAAAGCACTGTACCAAATGATTGGCGTTCAGCAATAGTTACTCCCATATTTAAAAAAGGCAATAGAGGTTCTGTGCAAAATTATCATCCAATTAACCTGACCTCAGTGGCTGGTAAATTAATGGAACGAGTAATGAAGTCTCTAATAGAGCAAGATTGTAAAAAATTAGGAATTTATTATTCAAATCAGCATGGGTTTACTCCCAAGTATTCCTGCACCACCAATCTGATATCTTTTTACAATAATATAAGTACTCTACTAGATGTGGGTATCCCTACTGATGTAATTCTTTTGGACTTTAGTAGAGCTTTCGATAAATTCTCACATGAAAAACTCATTACTAAAATGCACAATCTAGGTTTGTCACCTGATATTGTCAACTAGATTTTAAACTGGTTGACAAATCGTTCTCAGAGAGTCAGAATTAATGAAATCTTGTCTGATTCGGGTAGTGTGACAAGTGGTGTACCACAGGGGTCGGTCCTGGGACCAACATTGTTTAATCTCTTTATCAGTGATTTACAAACAGGGCCAAATAACTTCATGGTCAAATTTGCAGAAGATACTAAATGGGGGGCAAGGTTAATAATCAAGAAAGTATTTCTGCATTAAAGAAGGATTTGGAAAAATTAACTCTTTGGGCAAATGAAAATCATATGCAGTTTAATCAAGACAAATGTTTAGTAGTGCATTTCGGTGTAAATAATCCAAAAAAGATGTATTATATAAATGGACTACCACTTCACTCATCAAATTGTGAAAAAGATTTAGGGATATATGTTAATAATAAACTTACATCAGATGATCACTGTGTTAGAACTGCTTGCATGACCAACAGACTTTTGAGACAAATAAAACGCACTTTTGTTAGTCGCACTGGACAATGCCTTATTCCATTGTATAGGGCATACATTAGACTGTATCTAGACTATGGCTCCCCTTTCTGGAATCCAAACCAAAAAAAAGACATAGCAATTCTTGAACAGGTTCAAAGGAGAGTAACTAGAATGATTCCAAGATTAACAAACTTGGATTATCAGAACAGATTAAAAGCTACTGGTCTCTTCTCTCTTCAAACTAAAAGATTAAGAGGTGATATGCTTATGGTTTTTAATTTAATAAATTCACCAGATCTAATGGAAAAATGTGGTCTAACACTCTCCAAAAGGAGACATGTTCTGAGACTGCATAATAAACAGCTTGAAGTAAAAACTTATAAAACCAGCAAAAGGGGAAACTTTTTTCCAATAAGAGCATCCATTGTATGGAACACCTTGCCACAAGAATTGGTAGAGGCAACTAGTGCCACTGTCTTTAAAAACAAATTAGATGTTTGGTTGAGGGATAATAGATAAATAATGTCCCACATAGTGTGGAGAACAGTCTTGATGGGCTCTGACCTTCTTCTGTTCTTTCATACCAAGTAATGCCAAGTAACAGCATATAGGCAGTAAATAAGCACAGTTTCTATATAGGCTCCTTCTGCACAAATATTTGCAGAGTGGATCAAAACACAGCGGGGTCTGGCCGGTCACAAGCCCTAAATCACATGGACCTAGCTCAGACCATTCACTTTATACACATAAGCTAGGCTCTTAAAGGGACAGACACGGAGGCTCAGTATGGCACTCTTACAATAGCAAGCACAGACAGAACGTCAGCCTGGCAGTGGGCATGGAAGGAGCCCAGGAAAACATTAAGGTAAACCCCAAATTTGTGGTGGGGTTACACACAGATTCCATCACTGTCAGTTTCTTAAGATGTGGATCTTTTGCCTTTGAGATAATGGAGATATCACAACATGAGACAATTCTGTTTTCAAATGTATCATGAGATGAGACTAACAATGCAACTAGGTTGACATCCATCTCCTCTATAATATCTTTGCTCAGAAGCACTGGTACTAGATTCATTGGACAGACAGGAGAAGAAGAACCTGAGGTCTGAGAAGTATCTGGTAGCTGTTGTAAGGCAGGAAGGATAGGAACCGTGGCTGGCGTTGAAAGTCCAGGTTGACTGAGAATGACCGGAGCCACAGGGATGGGCCCAAGTGGTGAAACAAGTTGAGAAGGTCCTGACAATGAAGAAGTCAAAGGTGTAGCTTTATCATGGATGAGTACTTTGGAAGGTACAGGGCCAGAGTCTGGCGGCAGATGTTGTTCCAGGGCCATAGCCTTTGTTTCAGGCTAATCATGTTAGTGTTAACTGCCATAATGTGGTTCTTTAGCTCTTCCAATGGACTGAGAGGCACAGGTGTCTCTTGCAGAGGTGATTGAGCAGCATTAGCCTTCAAATAGGCAGCATGAAAGTCAAAGGAGTTATTTTTCTTTGCTGTGGTTGAAAACTAAACCCCAAGTTCTTGCAGAGGCAGATAAGTTTTACTGTAGTCCAATCTTTGCATTTGATTAAGGATTTGGCAATGGCTTTCTCAGGTGTCAGCTCAGAACAACCAAACTTTTGATCCTCATTCTCAGATGGAAGTGCTACTGTTCACTAGCTGATCCTGACATGCTGAGAAATGGAGTAAGAGCTGACTATTGCTGTAGGACTAGGAAAGGCAACAAGGTGGCAGGAACACGATAGTTCTGAATTGCAGGAAATGTCTTGTGAAGGTATGACCTCTGGGGTCAGATGGAAGGTGGGAGCAAAGTCCTAGCTGTAGGGCAGGCTTTCTGCCACAGAGGGGAGCAAGGTCCAGAGCATAGAATGGGTCAGGGGAGCCAGAGAACAAGGTCCTTGGGGCAGAAATCAGTTTCAGTGGTATGAAATGGGGCTCAGACTGAATCAGGGAGCAAGAAGTCCATCTGAAGTTTGGTATGGCAACAAGTTCGGAAGAGAATCACGGTGCGGTTCAACTGTGCTAAAGGGCGAGTCCTGGAGGTAGGGTCCACCTGCAGTTTGATGAAGCAGAAAGTCCTGAAGAAGCATGTTACAGCTTGACTAAGTCAGAGAGCAAGATCCTGGAAGCAGCGTCACTGACAGTTCAATGAGGAAGCAAGTCTTGAAGAGGAACACGTTATAGTTCGACTGAGCCAGGGAGCAAGGTCTGGAGGCAGTCTCCACCGACAGTTCAATGAGGAAGCAAGTCTTGAAAAGGAGCACATTACAGCTTGCCTGAGTCAGGGAGCTAAGTCCCGTAGGCAGTGTCCTCCAGCAGTTTGTTTGAGACAACAAGTCTGCATGAGTGGTATGGTACAGGGCTGAAGACTAAGCCAGGGAGCAAAGTCCTAGAGGCAGAATACACCTGTGGTTTGTAGGAGGCAGCAAGTCAGTATCAGTGGCACAGTCTGGGGCTCAGGCTGAGCCAGGGAACAAGGTCCCAAAGGCAGGGTCCCCTGGGAAGTGGAGCAGTACGGCTATGATTGGCAGAGTACAAGGCCCACAGGGAGCATGGTCCCAGAGCAGGAAAACCAGCAATGTAAGGTGACTTGACTGCAGCTTGCAAAGGAAGCAAAGTCCCAAAAGTGCCTGCAAGATGAGCGTATAGTAGAGCTGTGGCTGGCATGTCAGCAAGGAGTTGGGGATCAAGGAGACAGGAGACCCAGGAGCACATTATCTAGGAGGGAGATCCTGAGGAGGAACCAGAGAGCAAGGTCTGTGGTTCTGGAGCTCTGACATCAGAGTGGGTGGCGGGCAGCTGTGGTAGCAGAGAGCAGCACTAAGGAGTAAAGCAGAATGAGACAGAGCAGGGTCCTGAGGGAAACCAACACAAGCAGATAATCTCAGAAAAGACAAACACTAACAAAGCATGGCCAGCTGCATGGCAAGAACTAGAGCAGTGGGCTAGGTGGAGGGTTCCGGTCAGCTCATTGGTTAGGTAGACAGGAATCCAATCAGCTGACTATCAAACCCTCACTAGCTGAGAATTACATGAAGACCACATCCATCATCAGTTTTACAGATTTTTTTGTGTACAATGCCCACAGGGAGGGCTCTGATGTAGCAGCATTATTTTTCTGTAATGCTTCCTACACTGTACATAGTGTTTCAAGTCCACACAACACTGTCCGACAAGACTTCTTGTTCCCCACCTTCTACTCCTCTCAACTAGCTCCCCCACTCCCAACTTCCACTTAACACCTGTCTTTGTGGCCACTTGTTGAGCCATCCCTTCTCCCTCCCCCCTATCTTTTCCATCATCGTACAGACAAAGTCAGTGTGCTGACTGCTTTAATACACTACTATTTAATTCATATTACCTTTCTGTAACCTATTACAGGTGCATAGGAAGCATTTTGAAAGTGGTAAGGTCATATTGTTGATATCCAAGACAATAAAGCCATGGGTCTGGGTTCCACCAAGGTCCCAGAAGCTCTGGGGTTCTGGACACTCTGTGGTGAGTTTTGGGGCTTTTATTGAAGATAAAAACCTCTTTCATTGTGACTTTCATACCCCTGATTCATGGGGGATTCCTCTGGAGTTAGGGTTGTGGGAGACCCTGGCTGGCCTCGGAGCCTGCAGATGCAACTAGAGAGGGCCAACTGACTAAGCAACAATGCTATCAACCACCCACCACCCACCCACCCAATGATGAGCATTATTGCAATATTTTGTGAAAGATGTTCATATGAAGGCTGGGGGTCTGGGGGCTGCAGCCCCAGAAACTCTGGAATCCAGTTGCTCTGTGGTGATTTTGGAACTGTCATTGAAGATAAAGCACAGATGAATTTGTTTCCTTCCTACCCCTAATTGATGAGTAATTTTTTCCCCCTGTAGTTAGGTGTGTGGCTGGGCTTAGAGCCTGCAGCTGCAACTGGTGGTGGGGAGAGGTCAACTGTCTAAGCAACAATGCCAGGCATCAACCACTACCCACCCAAAGCATCCCACCCACTCCATCATGTTTATTATTTATTACAATGTCCTGTGTGAATCTTTTTTATAAAGGAAGTGGGTCTGGGGGCCACTAGACTCCAGTCAGATGTTTTGGGGGGTCTAGGTGCTCTGTGGTGAGTTTTGAGCTTTTATTGAAGAGTAAACACTCTTTTGTTGTTTTGTGTTTCCTACCCCTGAGTCCTGGAGTGGGAAAACATTATTTGTTCCCCCAGGACAGTGGGAGACTGTGGCAGTCAGAGTCTTCCATATCCCTGACTAAAGTGGGAAAAAATTGTATCACAGAAATCATTGGTAGGAAAAGACATATTGAAAGTGTGTTTAATCTTCAATAAAAGCACCAAAACATACCACAGAGCATGTACACCCCCAGCACCTCTGTGGGCCTAGCGACCCCCCAGACCTCCCAGCCTTTATATAAGATGTTTCAGTTTCACACATGGCATTGTAATTATGCTGCTCATCGATCATGGGGTCGGTTGCTGGGGATGTGGTTGCTGGAATTGCTGGTAACCAGCTCCCCCACCCCCACATTGCAGTTGCAGGATGCCAGGATCTAAAGCCATCGTGAGGCATTCGCACCCCTAACTCCAGTGAAAAAGGTTTGTTTTTCCACAGGAGTCAGTGGTAGGAAATGGTGTGTTTACCATTTAATTTTATATAAAGGGCCCAAACTCACCAGCAGCATCTAGTCCCCCCCCCCAGAGCTAATGGGTGACGGCTAGCAGTCCACAGAGCTCACAGAGACTGCAAAATAATATTTTCTTTTACAGGACATTGCAATAATTGTGCACAGGTTTAATATCTCACGGATGGAGTGGGTGGTTGGTGGAGGATGGCAGCCACCAACCACCCACTCCATGAGATGGCATTGTTGACAGCCAGGTGTCTTCCCACCCACTCCATGAGATGGCATTGTTGACAGTCAGGTGTCTTCCCACCCACTCCATGAGATGGCATTGTTGACAGCCAGGTTTCTTCCCACCCACTCCATGAGACGGCATTGTTGACAGCCAGGTGTCTTCACGCCAGTTACAGCTGCAGATTTTAAGGCCAGCTACATGAGCGTTATTGAGTTTGTAGGCTGTGCTGTTGTCAATGAGGAATGTCAATATTCATCAAATCGTCATAGTTGTTTTATTTATTTATTTTTTTTATTTTACTCATATTCCCACTGGCATTTGCCATTTTCCCTTATTATTTGTTGAGACATCACCTGCAAGCACCAAAGTTCTCTACTGACAGTCCGGAATTTAATAATGCCAAGTTATTGTATGTGGCTGTTTTGCTGTATGGGCTAGTACCGCCGCACAGTGTGTCAGTGCCAGGCCAGGCCTGTACTGGAACCAGAACGGATAGACCAATAATTGTAATGAAGAGGAAGAAAAAAAGGAAAGAAACAAGACTGAAGAATTAAGACACATTTTACTTCTGTTTTTGCATTACTCATTTTTTACTTTTAAATCTTCAGCAGTGAATTTAACGAAGATACAGCGATGGTGCTCTAAGCCTTCTTCAAACTGGTTGGCAACATCCACAAGGTTTAAACTGTTTGTTATGGTCTGGTGCATGTGAAGAAGCATTAGGTGATTTAGATGGCCTGTGTCATGGTTGTACACAGATAATGTTTAATTATTCTCAGAGCACTAAAAGAACATTCTCTAACTGCATTTGCAGCAGGTATCACAAGTATCAGCTTAAGCAAAACAGCAGCATTTGAGAAAAATTGCTGTTCAGCATGAGACAGACCCTTCATGAAGTCAATTACATCCCTAAGTCTCAAGCTTCCTTTTTTCATAGCAAAGTTTGCAGCAAGAGCTTATAGTTGTGCAAGCAGGGATGACGCATCAGTGTCATCATAGTACAGTTTCAGGATGTGTTGAAATTCCTCCTTCCATTCTTCACCATTGATAGTCTTTAAGATCAGCTGTTCTAGCTTAGCATATGTCTGATATCCAGGCTGCTCAAAACGGTCTTTAATGCAAGTGGTAACAACATCGAATGCCATCATGTAGACTTGGCAACAGTGGTCTTCAACAGAAGTGGGAAAAGCTGCTGGTGCTGGACAGTAGTTATGTAGTCATCAGGTCTACTTGATGCTTTCCTCTTTCTAGGAAGCTGTGGTTCACCAACATCAAGGTTATTCACCATCTCTCTTATTTGTCCCTAAAACTTTTGGAACTCTTCCTGACTTCTGAGTGCTTTAAAGTGTCTACAATCATTCTTGCCAGATTCTGCCCTTCTGATGCACATAGTTCTGGAAACTGTAGAGATGTGCTGAGGTTATCGCAGTGACGAAATAAAACCTCACCAAGGGCAACATCAAAGAGGAAATCGAAAGACTTAATTTGGGAAGAAATATAAAGTATTCTGCTCTTAGTCTCTGGGTTTGCAGCACAATCTTCATAGGCAAGCCAAGTGTTTTGGAGCACCTCGTAACTACAAAACACTCTTCAGTGACTTCCCTTTCACAGTCCACCTTGGACACAGAGGGTGGAGTGACGGGACATTAGGAGCAAGGTCCTCTTTAAACTGCTCAAAGCAGGCTTCCCTCTTAGGGTAGTTTTTGATCAATTTTATTTCATGAGTTATCTCAAGAGCAGTTTTGACTTCTTTGCACTTGTTAACAGCATCACAGCATGCTAGGTTTATGGAATGACTAACAGTGGACAAGCAGTGCCCTAGGCTCTGCCTCAGATATCTGTTGTGCCACACTTGACTTCCTTCCCGCCATAACAGCAGCACCATCATAACACTGCCCTCTGACTTTTGTGATGCTAAGGTTAGCATGCATCAGCACATCTTTGATGACCTGTACTAGCATTTTTGAATCAGTCCCCACAACCTTCATAGAGACCCAAGAATTCTTCATGAGCTTCATAATTGTCATCCACCCATCTGATGAAAATCACAACCTGTTCCTTGTTGCCAGCATCTCGTTTCGTCAATCATTATTGAGAAGAATGCAGCCGATTGAATTGTTTCAGTAAATTCACGCAGGACTCTTAAGCCTAAAGTTTCCAGCATCTCATTTTGAATCTGTGGGCATATGTATTTGTCTGTCTTTTGCTCAGTCCAGGCAGGGAGTTGAGTGACATCATTAGGTCTTAATTTGATTGTCTGTATAAAGTTTGAATCCGATTCATCACTATCTCCATTTAAAGCCAAAACCTGTCTAGCTAAGAATTTTACATTTTGAAGAATTTTTAGGAAACAATAACAATGTTTCCTCTTCTGTTATTCGTGGAGTGAAGACAGACATTCACCAATATCAAGGAATGACTTGGGAACTGTCACCACCTTTAAAAGAGCAGTTTCATGGAACTTAGTAAGCGCGTGTTTTCTGAAGTTAACACAAGCGCTTTCCAATTGCTATACCCCTTAGATATGAAACGGGGATCAAGGCAATTAGTATTAAGAAATGTATCCTGATATGCCGTTACACATGTGAAGTAAAACACAGTCCTTGCTTTCATCATAATGAAGCCACTTCCATCTCTCAAACCAAGAGGCACTGAATGATTGATTTACCACCTGTGTTTTTCCAAATTGATGTTTTGGGTAATCATATGCCAGTGGCTGATGAGGGCTACTAGAAATATTTGGTATTTCCAGTCCTGCACTGCATGTGCTGAAAAACAATGTTAACCATCTAAAAATGTGTATTTTTTATGTTGATTGTGCGCATGCGTAAGAAACATAGTGCTGCAGGTTGCCAGAAGCAGGTTGTGGAGGCGCAGCACTGTTATGGCCAATGCCCCCACAGCCTTTAAAGGCTTGGCCCACTTTCCCCAATGGTGTGGCATGCTGCAGCTGACTCTAGTTCAGCTAGTGTGCCACAACCTTGAGAGGTTTTAGTAGCTGCAATCAGGGGCTGCCTCGTCATTGCAGCGTCATCCACTGCAATGAGGGAGTGACCCCACATTGCAAGGCTCCCTTGCATTCCCCACTTGTTTGCCAAGGGGGTGCCCAATCCCCCTCAGCATCATGTCCCCATCCCTGGATTTTTGCTGACGGGGGTGCCCAATCCCCATAGGCATGATTTGGTCCCCCCCATTGTTGTGTGCCGACGGGTGTGCCCAATCCCCCATCGGCTACAGCTGCCCCCCCAAAAAAGAGTCCGTTGGCATGCTGGGAGCCCACCCAGCATGCCACATGCCCCTGAAAACAAAAAATGATCCTGCAATGTCTTTTTTTTTTTTGACCTGTGAAAAAAAGGAAACGGTTCCTCGGTGGTCTCCCTGCCCCTCTCCCACAACTCGCGCCCACCCACTGTGCACCCTGCCTCCTCACACACACCCTCACCCCATACATATCTCCAGAGTCCGGCGTGACGATCTTCAGTGGACCGGGAACACATCTGCACTCTTCAAAGCCGACCGCAAACTGAGGAAATGCCGGTAAGCTGTATAATGGAATAAATAGGGTTTTTTCAACTTTGATGCATATCTCAGTCATTTTTTGGAATTTTGGCACCAAACTTTCAACATAGGGTTTTTGGGACCCCTCCTCATGAATTCTGCCACTGTCATACGTTAATGAGCCCCGAAAGGTGATTTCACGGTCACTGTGTGGAATCACCTTTCGGGACCGATTAACAAAATGACAGTGCCAGTGTTCATGAGGTGGGCTCTCAAAAAGCCTGTGTTGCAAATTTAGTGGAAAAAATAAAAAAAATTACTGTTTTACAAGCGTGCGTTGCACAGTTGCTATGCATTCTCATAACTTCGCAAATATGCAATATTTTAACACCAGATTTTCAACACTGGCATTTTTCCATACCTCCTTGTGAACAGTACAGCTGTCATTTTTCACATCCTGGCTGAAAATGTGTTTTCGCACTTCCAGCGCAGAATAGCACGGTCACTGTGGGAAATCAGTGTTTGGGACAGATTACAAAAATGACAGTGACACTGTTCATGAGCAGAGGTCCTAAAATACCTATGTTGAAAATTTGGTGACAAAAGTCCATAAAATGAGTGTGCTACAAGCGTGCATTTTGCAGTTTCCACGCATGCTCGTACCTTCGCAACTTTGCAATATTTTGACTCCAGATTTTCAACATTGCCATTTTTCCACACCTCCTTATGAATAGTGCAGCTGTCATTTTTCACATCCTGGCTGAAATGTGTTTTTGTTCTTCTGGTGCACAATAGCGTGGTTGCTGTGGGAAATCAGTGTTTGGGACACATTAAGAAAATCACACTGACACTGCTCATTAGCAGAGGTCCTAAAATGCATATGTTGAAAATTTAGTGATGAAAGTCATAAAATGACTGTGTTATGAGCGTGCATTGTGCAGTTTCCACGCACCTTGTAACTTCACAAATTAGTAATATTTTCACGCCATATTTTCAACACTGGCATTTTCCCACACCTCCTTATGAACACTACAGCTGTCATTTTTCACATCCTGGCTGAACTGTGTTTTCACACTTCCGGCACAGAATACCACAGTCGCTGTCGGAAATCACTGTTTCGGACAGATTAGGATCATGCAAGTGAGGGGGGGAGTGACTGAGCTCTGTTGGGACTGCTTCGGATTTTTTTGTGGGCAGGAAAAGGCACCAAGTGCAGGCAGGAGCCCACTACAAAAGGGTAGCCTGCAGCTCTGGGAGACACAGAACGAGCGAGTGAGGGAAGGGGAGTGAGTGAGCTCAACGGAGCTCTGTTGGAATTGCTGCAGATTTCATTGTGGGCAGAAAAAGGCAGCAATGCATGCAGGGGCCCAGTACAAAAGGGCAGCCTGCAGCGGCAGAAGAAACAGAATGAGCGATGGAGAGAGGGGGAGTGAGCGAGCTTAATGGAGTGCTATCATGACTGCTGCAGATTTCTTTGTGGGCAGAAAAGGGTGGCAACACATGCAGGAGCCCCATACAAAAGGGCAGCATGCAGCACTGGCAGAAACGGAACTAGTGAGTGAGAGAGGGGGAGTGAGCAACCTCAACGGACCTGTGTCGGGACTACTGCAGGTTTCTTTGTGGGCAGAAAAAGCCACCAACAGAGGCAGGAGCCCAGTACAAAAGGACAACCTGTAGCGCAAGGAGAAACAGAATGAGCGAGTCAGAGAGGGGGAGTGACCCACCTCAACGGAGCTCGTCAGGCCAGCTGCGGATTTCTTTATGGACAGAAAAGGGTGCCAATGCAGGCAGAAGCTCAGTACAAAACAGCAGCCTGCAGCACTGGGAGAAACAGAACAACGAGTGACGGAGGGCCAGTGAGCAAGCTCAACGGACCAACACAATCAACATTCGGCATTGACAAAAGCTTGTTATTTTTTGTTGTAGGTCACACAATGCCAGTACTCCTTATGATGAGTTTATGAAACTGCAGTGAAAATAAAGTAATGCTGATTTGCAAATCTGTGTCTGTTTTTATTGCTATGACCTCCTCTCCCCACAACCACCACAGGCCCACACAGTTACACACACACACAGGCTTCTCTAACTTTATTTTATGTGAAACTGTTTTTTTAAGTTGCTTTTTTCTTTCACAAGCAAGACGCACAGAAGAATTGGGCAGGCAGGGCACCGCTGGCTTTCCCACCATGACCTCCTCTCCCTATAACCACCACAGGCCCACACAGATATACATACACAGGCTTCTCTTACTTCATTATGTGTAACTATTTTTTTCGGCGGGGGTTGCTTTTTTTCCTTTATAAGCAAGACACAGAACAAGAATGGGCAGGCAAGGCACTGGCACCCCTTCACTTTCCCACCATGATCTCCTCTCCCCACAAGCCCACACAGTTTTTCTTCCTTTATTTGATTTTTTTTTATTCAAATTTTTTTGTTCTTCCTTTAATAAGCAAGCCACAGGATAAGTGGACCGAGCACCCCTAACTTTCCCCACCACGATTTACTCTCCCTACAGTGCCCTCACACTCACACAGGCTTCTGTTCCAACTTTTATCTAGAATTTTAATTTTTTCTTTATTATGTTTGTTTTGCTTTCAATTAAAAGCCAGCTGCAGCAAGAGGACACTGGTCTCTGTGCCAAACTGTTTATATGCAGTCCTCTGATTTCAATTCTCTTTCCTCCAGTCCCCTGGCCCAGACCCCCACCCCCTCACAGTCTTTCCAGTCTCTTTTGCAAGTTCTCTCAATATAAAAGAAATTGGAACAATTCTTCAGTTCAACAGAATCTTTGTAATCTGAGGGGGATCCTCCCCCCAACCCCTCACAGTCTCCTCAGCTCAAGTAGTCTCTCTCAAGTTATTGTTTTTTTTCCAGTTATTTTTTGTTTTCAATAAAAAAAATTTCCACTAATTCAGTTTTTCTTCTGACTCTGAATAGATGCAGGCACACACACAAGTTCCTGCTTAGCTGCACAGTCAGAGAAGGGAATGAACAAATGAGCACTAGCTGCTGAGTGCTCTACTCGTCTCATCCCATCTCTCTCCTGGAATCACAATGGTGACCCAATGGCACTACAGGAGGAGCCTTAACTCACTGGCCAGTGCCAACCCAAAAACCATCCCTCCATGCCAGGACTGACAGGTAAAAACACAACACAGTTGCCACCCATTCTTTCACTAACCTTGAAAGACTGTGAGGGGGTGGGGGTCTGGGCCAGGGGACTGGAGGAAAGAAAATTGAAATCAGAGGACTGCATATAAACAGTGGTTGGCACAGACTGGGCGGGGTGCTAATCCTCATCTGTTGGCTGTGTGGCTACTCTTGGGAAGGTCTCTTGCCACAGGCGCACGCCTCGATACATGCCCAGCAGGAACGGATGCGTCTGAGCTCTCCCTTGGTTGTCAGAAGCAGTGGTGTTTGTTGTTATCACCCATGTGGTTTGCCAGACTGGCAAACGTGACAACACACTGCCAGTGGGCCAGAGCATGGAGCGATGACATCTAGTGGCTGTGCTGTGAAAAGCACCATAAGTTGCAACATATTGACGGGGAAAAAAAGGGGTGATTTTTTTATCGGACCTTCAGCACAATTGCAGTCATGCTTGGGGAGAAACGTGGTACGGCCATGGCTGTACCAGCAGTACCATTTACGATGGCCCTGACCTATTATATCATATAGACAAAGTCAATGTGCTGACTGCTGTTACCTAGTACATTTAAGTCATGGTACCTATCTTAATCTTATTGTACCTCTCTGTTTTTATATCGAATGTTGCTATGAACCCAGATACCAATGGTGCCTCCTACTAAGCTGTTTAGGACAAAGTTCATCCTACTGTCGATACCTATGTTGCTGCTAATTACCTATTGCTGTACCAGCTTTAACCATATCTGATTTTATTAGCCCAAATGTTTGTAATGCCATCAGTCTAATATGTAACTATGCTTTCCAATTGTCTGTTACTCCTTTATCTGTTCTCTCCTGACAAGGAACCTTTGTAAAAGAGTCTCTTGCTCAAAGGTATTGTAGTGTGAGACTGAAGTAAAAAAAATAAATAAAAAACACTAGGCAGTTAGTTTCATCCCCATTCCCCACACCAAACTGACTTATTACCCCCATCCAGATCATTGTTTTTTTATTCTGTGATGGTCCAGGCTGGACACCAGACCTGTCAGGTAGTTGGGAGGAGAGAGACAGATTTTTTTATTCCCTGATGGCCAGCTTGGGCATCAGACCCATCAGGTAGTTTGGGGAAGGAAACAGATAGTTTTATTGTATTTCCTGAGAGACTGGGTTGTGCATGGGATATGTCAGGTTGTTGAGGGGAGGGGCATAGATTTTTTTTGTAATTCCCTGATGGTCCTGGTTTGACCCTGGTCTCATCAGATAGTTGGGTGGAGGTGGAGGAGGAGGGGGGACACATGTTTTTATTTTCTAATAGATTGTGTTGGGTACAGGACCTGTTAGGTAGTTGGGTGAGGGGGGCCAAATTTATTTTTATTCCCTACTGGGTTGGGCATTGGACCCATAAGGTAGTTTTGAATGAGGAACAGAATCTGTTTTATTCTGTCAGGGTCCAGGTTGGGCACCGGACCATGCTGCTGCACAGCAGGCTGGGTGGAGCCATAGAGATCCTATATATAAGAACTACTGGGGACATCATGTGGAGTACTAGGGAGTTTCATGCCACCATATGTAAGTGACCTATACTATGTCTATGGTGATGATATGCAAATGAAGGGAGTGGGCATGTAATAAACCCTCTTGTTCTTACATATACAGTCTCTATGGCTGTGTGTGCATGGCACTGTGCTTCCTGTGTGCACATTGGGAAGAGTGCAGAGCTGAGACTGAGGTCCCAGAGAAGGAGGGAGAGAGAGAGAGAGAGTCAGGCAGTGGAGCCGGGATCACTGGCACTTGAGGTTACAGCCTCAGAAGTGTGCACCATTGGCCCCCCTTGGTCACGTCTCCCATGCCGGAGGAGTAGCGATGTCTGAATTGGCTGGTAACAGCAGTAGTATGGCAGCAGTCCCAAGCCTCCTGTGCAATGTTTGAGCCCCTCATGTGACCTGAGTGGATGGGCATGGGGAAAGCAGTTTTTTACTACCCTGCCTATTTCACCTTCCAGTCACTGCTTTGCTGCTGCTCTTTCTTATCTTCATTTAGCTTAATACATGGGTCAGGTTTGGCATGAGACCCTTCAGGTAGCTGGAGGGACAGGGTCAGCTTATTTTATTTGATGGGCCAGAACTTACTGTTGACCTGGTGCTCCTTCCTGGATACCTGGAGCTGCGGAACTGTATGATGGAATGCATCTTGTCACTTTACTGCTGTCACTGAGATTGGCTTAGTGGAGAACGATGCCAGTTCTTATGTGGACCCTCGATTGTCCCATCTTGTCCAGCTCCTTGTTGGGGATGATATACAGTAGTTTCAGGATGGCAGTCCTCCTCTTCTGCAGGCCCTGACAAGCTTCCTCTGCTGAAATAATCATCTGTTGTTCTGTTGGAAGCTGGACCACCAGCTTCACTGGATACTGGATCTGGACTTTTGACTGTCATATCTGCAGGGTTTGAGTAATTTGGATGTAGTCTCATGTCTCTTCATCATCCCAAAGCCATAACTCAGGGTTCTTTATGGGAAAAAAGGGGTATTTCAAATTTGACTTGGGAACAATTTGGCAAATGTCTAAGTGGGTGTTTGTGGTGGTGGTGGTGGTAAGAACAAATCTGGTTAAAAAATTAAAAGTTATGGATGCTAGAAAAAATGCCCCCAAAAAATCCTATGAAATGCCAATGAGCATACTCAAAGACAGGGCTGGATTTTCCAAGAAACTGCTGCAGGCACAATTTCTCTATTACAGAAAAAGTCTGCATCACCACAGATACATCTTAAAGGGGCACTGTCAGCTTTGCCCCTTCGTTTTGATTGAACTGTGAAAAGTATGCCTCCTGGCACACACCTATCAAGCATGTAATACAAAATGCCCCTACATGTTTAAAAGTGAAGGTTTTTCACCTTTAACAGATATTTTTCGTAAAATAGAGATTCCCTCGGTCCGGTTGTAAGGCACCCGCATCTCAGAAGCACATCCAGGTTGGGAACATGGATCTGCCATGAGCACGGTCCCAAAGTGTGAGTTTTACACATGCCACGAATACCAGACTGTTCATCTTGTCTGGGGCTGTATGAAAAAATGCTGCTGATATGTTCAAAAGTAAACCGAGCACAGCAAAAAGTAACATTTTCATTTTTAAAGCAGAGCTGAAATCCCAGGCATGCATTCCTGTGTCATGAATGAAGATCCCGCGCATGTGCAGGAGCGTGTCATTGGTGCACATGTGCGAGATTTCAGCTCTGCTTTAAAAATGAAAATGTTACATTTTGCTGTGCTCGGTTTACTTTTGGACATATCAGCAGCGTCTTATTCATACAGCCCCGGGCAAGATGAACAGTCTGGTATTCATGGCATGTGTAAAACTCACACTTTGGACGGTGCTCGTGGCAGATCCACATTCTTGACCTGGATGTGCTTCCAGGACGTGGGTGCCTTACAACCGGACCGAGGGAATCTCTATTTTATGAAAAATATCTGTCAAAGGTAAAAAGCCATCACTTTTAAACATGTAGGAGCATTCTGTATTACATGCTTGATAGGTGTGTGCCAGGAGGCATACTTTTCACAGTTCAATCAAAATGAAGGGGCAAAACTGACAGTGCCCCTTTAATGTCTGCGGGTGATTTTTACATATTCTAATTTGTTTGCGACAGCTATCACACTTTTCCAGACCAGAAAGGATCAACCTGAGGGTGCTCAGGGAATTGGCATCAGAACCGGCTGAGCCCCTGGTATGGCTATTCAACAGCTCAGTGCAGTCAGGGGTGGTTCCAAGAGACTGAAGCATAACGGATGGGGTTCCTCTCCCTGAGGTGGGGATATAGTAGGACCATGGAAATTAGAGGCCCAGCTGTCTCACCTCCATTGTGGGTAAACTGATGGAAACACTAGTCAAAGAGGACCTGGTGACCTACATTGAACATAATAGGTTCCAGGATAGTAAACGGCATGGGTTTGTGGCAAGGAGTTATTGTCAGGCTAGCCTGATAGTAATTTTTGACCGGGTTACAAGGGTATTGGACAAGCAGTAGATAAACAATACTTTGACTTCAGCAAAGCATTCAACTTGGTGCAACACAGAAGGCTGCTAAAAAACTTAGAGGACCAGGGAGCAGCAAAGGACCTGATTAAATAGGTGGGAAGTTGGCTATTACGGTAACAGCAAAGGGTGGTGGTTAATGGCCAAACTGGGGGAGAGTGAGTTGACGAGTAGGGTACTATGGGGTCAGTCCTGGGACCTGTTGTTTTCAATCTATTCATAAGTGACATAAGGGAAGGTATACTGGGTAAGATGTGCCTCATTGCAGATGACACTAAGCTTTGTGGCAGGGTAGACTGCAAAGAAAGTGAGGGAGTTGCAAAGGGATCTGCAAAGGTTAGAGAGGTGGTCCAGATTTTGGCATTTGGGATTTAAGGCCAAATCATGCAAGTTCATGCACATAGGGAGCAGGAATCCAAGGGCACAAAAACAGATAGGAGGGGTTAGGTTGGGCATTACTTCCATGAAAGGAACCTGGGAGTCATCATAAGCAACTCTAGCCAATTCAATGGCCTACAGCAAGGCAACCAGAATGTTGGGGTGTATCGGGAGGGGTTTTAATAGCAGGAGGAAACACGTAATACTACCTCTCTATAAATCACTGGTGAGGATCCATATGGAATACTGTGCCTTGTTCTGGAGTCCCCACCTAAGGAAAAACAGAGACTGGCTGGAGATGGTGTAGCAAAAGGTAACCAAAATGATTCAGGACCAACAGAGCAGATCCTATCAGAACTGGCTCAGAGCACTGAATATGTACTCTCTGGAGGCCAGAAGGGAGATATCATGTCACTAGAGACCTTCAAGTTCCAGAAAGGAATAAACAAGGTAAACTCTGAGGAACTACTTAGCAGGAATGACAGGTCAAAACCAAGGAGACATGAATGTATGCTGGTGGGGAGGAGATTCAGGAGGGATGCAAGAATGTTTTACTTTACTGAGAGAGTGGTGGTGCCATGAAACAGCCTACCAGATGAGGTGGTAGGAGCAAAAACCATTAATGGATTCAAGCACAGCTGCGACAAAGTAAGAGGTCTGATAATTACACAGTGAGATAGCAATAAGGCAAAAAACAAGGGGGACAGAAGGGCAAAACCAACTTGATAGTAGATCACAGGGTATGGCAGGGTAACAGAATAGGGCAGCCTTGCCCAACAAGCTGTGGTGCATCTTGTAAGGCCCACAAGCCCTGCATAAAGCCATGTATATGTCCAGGGCCTTGCCCAATCAGGTGTGCTGTTTCTCATGGGTCCTGTAAGGCCCAGCACAAAGCAATTTATATGTCCGGGGCCCTGCCCAAAGAGGTGTGCTGCTTCAAGGCCTAGCACAAAGCCATGTATATGTCTAGAGCCTTGCCCAGAGAGGTGCCCTCTTTCACCAAGGGTCCTAAGGGAAGAAACAGATCCATGAGGCACAGCCCCAGAACTACAGGTTGCTTCATAAAGGGCCTTCTGCAAAGTAGCGGCTCTATCCAGTGGGGAGCTGGTCCTGTAGTTCTTTTTTTTTTTGGTAAGGACCACAGGACACCCATTTGGGAAAGCATCAGATCTGTAGCTTGCTCATGCAGGGCTCAGTGGACCCTAAGCAAAGCAGGAAGGCCATTCTGCAGGTGGGAAACTTGACAATTGGGTGCTCATACCTAGCCCTCAAATTTGCTGAAAAAAGATTTGTTTTTAAATTGTTTAAACTTATAAAAACTGTCAGAATACAAAACTAAGTCCCTGCAAATGTGCATTGCGCTTTTCATAGGACTTATTGACTTTTTTTTTATGGTGTCATTTTTTCTAACACTAATTTTTATGTTGATTGCACGCATGCACAAGAAACATGTTGGGACAGGTTTGTACAGAAGCAGGTTGTGGAGGCACGGCACTGTTGTGGCCAATGTTCCCACAGCCTGCAGAGGCTTGCCCCGGTTCCCCCAATGCCGTGGCACGCTGCTGCTGACACTAGTTCAGCCAGCATGCCACAACTTTCTAAAAAAAACAGCCATTGCAATCAGGGGCCACCTCGTCATTGCAGCGTCAGTCATCCACTGCAATGAGGGAGCGACCTGTCATTGCAGGCGGGATGTAAACCCCTGAGATTGTTTGTGAACATGGCGGTGGCTTGCCGCCATGTTCACAAATAATATAACCGTCCCCCCCACCATGTTTAGTTGCCGACAGGGGCCCCAATCCCCATCAGCATTCTGTGCCTCCCCCGGTTTTGTTCCTGCTGACGGGGTGCCCAATCCCCGTCAGCTGTAGTTGTGCCCTGTTTGTTTCGTTGCCGACGGGGGAGCCCACTCTCCATCGGCATTCTGTAACCCCCCTTTTCTGTTCCTGCCGATGGGGTGCCCAATCCCCGTCAGCTGTAGTGCCCCCATTTGTTTTGTTGCCTCACGGGGAGCCACTCCCCATCGGCATTCTGTCACCCTTTTGTTCCTGCCGGACGGGTGCCCAATCCCCATCAGCATAACAATACCCCGCCTTTCGCTGATGGGGCTGCCCAATCCCCATCAGCTACTGCTGCCCCCAAATAAGAAAGCCACTGCTGGAACACTGGGAGCCCACCCCAGTGTGCCAGAGGCCCCTGCAAAGTAAAAAACGGTCCCGCGATGTCCTTTTTTTTTTTTCCCTGGAAAGCAGGAAACTGTCCCTCAGAGCTCTCCCTGCCTCCCACCCACACCCACACACTGCACGCCCTGCCTCCCCACACCCCCATTTACCCCATACTTACCTTAGGAGCTCGGCGCGACAATCTTCAGTGGACCGGGAACACGTCTGCACTCTTCAAAGCCGACCGCGAACTGACGAAATGCCGATAAGCTGTATAATGTAATACATAGGGGTTTTTCAACTTTACTGCATATCTCGGGCATTTTGGGGAATCTTTTCACCAAATTTTCAACATGGGGTTTTTGGGATCCCTCCTCATGAATTCTTGAACTGTCATGGCGTTAATCAGCCCAGAAAGGTGATTTCGCAGTCACTGCATGTAATCACCTTTTGGGACCGGTTAACAAAACAACAGTGCCAGTGTTCATGAGGTGGGCTCTCAAAAAGCCTATGTTGCAAATTTGGTGGAACAAATCCAAAAAATGACTGTTTTACGAGCATGCGCTGCACAGTTGCTACACACGCTCATAACTTCATGAATTTGCAATATTTTCATGCCAGATTTGCAACATTGGCATTTTGTCACACCTCCTTGTTAACAGTACAGCTGTCATTGTTCACATCCTGGCGGAAATGTGTTTTCGCACTTCCGGTGCAGAATAGTGCAGTCGCTGTGAGAAATCAGTGTTTGGGACAGATTAAAAAAATGACAGTGACACTGTTCATGAGTAGAGGTCCTGAAATGGCTATGTTGAAAATTTGGTAATGATACTCCATAAAATGACTGTGGTACGAGAGCGTGCATTGCGCAGTTTGCATGCACACTCATAAGTTCGCAAATTTATAAAATTTTCACTCCAGATTTCCAACATTGCCATTTTCCCACACCTACTTATGAACAGTAAAGCTGTCATTTTCCCATCCTGGCCGAAATGTGTTTTTGCATTTCCGGCACAGAATAGAGCGGCCACTGTGGGAAATCACCGTCCGGGACAGATTAAGAAAATGAGAGTGATAGTGTTCATGAGCAGAGGTCCTAAAATGCCTATGTTGAAAATTTGGTGATAATACCCCATCGAATGACTGTGTTACAAGTGTGCATTGCACGCTTTCCACGCACCCTTGTAACTTCGCAGATTTGTAATTTTGTCACGCCACATTTTCACCAGTGGAATTTTTACACACCTCCTTATGAGCAGCACAGCTGTCATTTTCCACATCCTGACCGAAATGTGTTTTCACAGTTCTGGCGCAGAATAACGCAGTAGCTGTGGGGAAATCACTGATCGGAACAGATTAAGAAAATGACAGTGGCACTGTTCATGAGCAGAGGTCCTAAAATGCCTATGTTGAAAATCAGGTGATGAAACTCCATGACATGACTGTGTTACAAGCGTGCATTGACCTGTTTCCACACACCCTTGTAACTTCACAATTTTGTGATATTTTCTCCCCACATTTTCAACAGTGGAATTTTTCCACACCTCCTTATGAACAGTACAGCTGCCATGTTTCACACCATGGCTACAATGTGTTTTTGCACTCCTGCCACAGAATAGCACAGTCACTGTGGGAAATCACTGTGTGGGACACATTAAGATCAAACGAGTGAGAGGGGGGAGTGACCGCGCTCAACTGAGCTCTGTCTGGACTGCTACGGACTTGTTTGTGGGCAGAGAAAGGGCCCAACACAGGAACCCAGTACAAAAGGGCAACCTGCAGCACCAAGAGAAACAGAATGCACGAGTGAGAGAGGGGGAGTGAGCCACCTCAACGGAGTTCTGTCGGGACAGCTGCAGAACTCTTAGTGGCCAGAACAAGGTGCCAATGCAGGCAGGATCCCAGTACAAAACAGCAGTCTCAGCACCGGATGAAACAGACTGAGCCACTGACAGAGGGCTAGTGAGCGTGGTCAACACACCAACACAATCAACATACGGCGTTGACAAATGCTTGTTTTTTTAAATATTAAATATTTATTTACCAAATTTGAAGGCTGAGGTTCTTAGAACCCCCCCCCCGGACCTCCAATTTGGCAGCTTTCTAAATTCTCCTTAGGTTGGTTTCAGCCACCCCTTTTTTTGTTAGAAACAAACAGTCTTTGTTTCCAGATTTAGGTTTTGTATTCAAATTTTTTCTTACTTGCAGGAAGAGGAGTGTATCGAGGTACAGTTGAGGAGTGCACTATGAGACATTGAGGAATCATGATGTGGGACATGAGAGGGACAGGGTACTATGGGAGGGAGGGGAGGGGAGAGGATGACATGGATTCTAAAGGTGGCTAAGGGGAAACATGGCCAGTAGGTGTGGGAAGGGTTGTTGAGTTGGTGGGGATCAGTGGGATACCAGAGATGGAGAAGAGCACCTACTGCTGACTGTTCAACACTTCAACTGGGTAGTGGGTAGCAGCAGTAGGGTTGTGTACCTGCTGCTGACTGTTCAACAATTTGGGTGGGTGGGGCGTACTGGCGGTGGGGTTGTAAGGGCAAAAGCTAAATGGCCACAATTGTGACTGAAATTAATGGCTCAATGCTCAAACTGAGTTAAACAAAAAACCATGCAAGTCACATAATAAGCCTAGGCAGAGTCTGGAACAAAATGTACTAGGCAGTAAACAAGCAAGGCAGAACGTGTCAGGTGGTACCCTGTCAAAGGTATTTGTGCTATAAATAAAAGATATTTGTGCTATAAATAAAAGGTATTTATGCTCTAAATAAAGCATTGTAGAATGGTGCAACTGACTACGGTCAAGTGGCCAGTTCCAGGCAGTGTATCAAACTGGGCTCTTCAGACATGTCCGTGACTAAGGTCATGTAGCCAGTTCCAGGCAGTGCATCACCAACACACAGTAAATGACCATATTACGTAATAGGATTGCTAGGAGCAAATCATACATTAGTCCTGTTTGGGGTGTAACTTTCAAACTGTGTACTATGTATAAGCTGTGCATGTACTGTATAACATCAAGTGGAATCACGTAACATCTAAGGCTAAGTGTAAGTGGCACTATAATACCACTGCTAAATAAATTATTTTTGATTCTCCATTGGTCTTGTTGAGTAATTACATTAAGTTGTTAGTAACATTAAGTATACGTTACATTTTTGGTGCCATGACTTGGATACTCAGCGTGCAGAGTATACCTACTAATTCGAGTACGCACAATCGAACTGAGGTCACTGTGGGAGGACGACAAGAGAGCAGTGAGAAAGAGGTCTCACTCGCCAGGAGACTGATCACCTCTGGTGGGGAGAGGGCAAAGGCTCGGTCTGACTCAAAAGAAACCAGTCGTGGATGATTGAGTCAGAAGAATAACGTAAGTATGGAGACAATTATTAGGAAATGGTTAGAAAAACATCTAAGAAAAGGCTTTTATGAAGTCCCAGTGGACAGGCAAGATGTCCGCTGTCACTATGAAACTCAGTGCTGTGAGAGAAATAAGACATGTAAGAATGAAAAGGAAAAAGTAGCTAACAGTGTAGCGGCTTTGTTGAGTATTAATAACTCCCTGGTTCTGAGACACCAAAAAAGCAGTCAGGAGCTACAGAATATGATTGATAGACTTGAGGAGGATCTCCAGCGAAAACAAAAAGAACAGGAATGGAAGCATAGTGAGAATGCAGGGGAGTGCAGTACCCTAACTTTAGAAATGAGTAAATGGAAGCACAAGTATTACTTTGAACTAAAAATAAAGGGACAGCAAATAGAACAGATCCAAAAGAAGGTACCTCACTTGAAAGTAAAAATGCAACAGCATGATGATAATGGTTAGACAATAACAGGTACACACTGGCATGCTGAAAATCAAAAACAATAGAATTACAGCATGCCAGACCTATCTACCCCGCAACACACACATCCACAGCTAAGCAATAAGTTACATGCATGGCTTAAAGCAGTAAAGTAAATCAAAAAGTGTATTGACTTGGTGTTATGTATTTACTATTTGTTAGAAATGCTACCTGTTGTAAAATCAAATGCTATGGAAAGGTTTTCTAACCAATAAAAGAGGCTGGAGTGCAGTCAGCCAAACCCACTAAATAAAAACTACCTTTGGTTGCCATAAAAAGTATGTCTTATTGCTGCTTGATAGCTTTTGTTTCAAATTAGTATTAAATGCAAAGTTTGTTACAGTGCAAACTGCATACATTTGCTTCATTAAAAAGTTGAGCAAAGTTAGTGTGTCATAAAAAAAGGAAATATTTGCCTTTTGTCTGTTGGTGAAAAGCACTATGGTTTACAAGAAACATGCTGTAATTAAGCCACATAAATTGGAGGTATGTGCCTTAAATGTTTTATCAGTTAAGGTTTCTTTTAAGCTAGAGCAATAAAAAAATGTGTCATTCACTTTTCAAGTTAGTCTTGGTGATGTTACAGGGTAACTTCTTCACAAAATGCTTCACATGTATTCCTACCTGAGGCAATGATGTAATCATGGTTAATTAGCTAAAGGAATGCATGTATTTGTTGCAACAGCTCAGTAGCATGCCTGTATTTTGGGTTACATACAGGATAGCAGCAATTAGTCTCTGCTGTCCCCTAGCTAGCCTAACCAGTTTGCTTTCTGGGTTTGTGAACATTAATTCTTCTTTTACATCGTTTACTAAAAACACTAATTATAATAATTATCATCTTCAGGTAGCTAAGGTCTTGTGGGAACCGGTTTTCTCAAGATGGAGTTTCCAAAAAACCTTAGAGAGTGAGAGAGGCACTCATTTTCCTGTAGAAATTATGAAAACCTTGTGTGCCCTATTGGGAAAAGAGCAAAGATTACAAGTTCCCTTTACTCCCAATCATCAGGTATGGTAGAATGAATGAACCGTACCCTTACACAAGAGCTCAATAAGTTAGCCTTAGAAGCAGGAAAAGACTGGGTAGCTCATCTCCCAGGAATCTTACTGTCAATCAGGAGCACCCAGAGTAAGAGTACAGGGTATACCCCATACCAGCTAGTGACAGAAAGAGACATGAGGGTGTATTACCCCTCTGATCTGATCTCAGCACTCCCGTAAAGGACAGTATTCAGGCAGATGTATTCCTAGCTCAGGTACAAAAATAATTGGATCAGTACTTACCTGATGCAACTAGAAATATGGCACAGAGTCATGTGAATAATCAAACCAGATTTCTGGGACTGCTGCCATGTAAAGAATTACAAATTGGTGATCAGGCAATGGTTAAGAATTTTGGACAAGCTGGACTGTGGGAGGCAAACTGGACTGGCCCCTATCAGGTCTTGGACAAATTGGGACCCAGGGTGGTTAAAGTTTCTCGGAATAAACAAAAAGGCAAAATGAAAATTCCATTATGGGTGCATACAGATCATTGTAAGCTGTATAAAACAAGCCTTATTAACTGCCCCCCATATTGATAGCCCCAAACATAAAAAAGGACTTTGTACTGCAGACCGCTGCCATCCCAAATGCCCTGGTGGCAGTGTTGCTGCAAGAAAAACAGGGAAAACTGAGATCAGTGGGATATTTCTCATGGGTATTGACTCCTGTAGAGAATGGATATGGAGCTTGTGAGAAGCACCTATTGGCAGTCTATTGAGCAGCACAAGCCACTGAGCACATTGTGGGTTTTAATCGAATTGTATTGGAAACCCCGCCTACCCTGATAAAATATCTTTTACAAGGGTCACCTAGAGGGGTTTCTGATCAAAGACTAATGATGTGGATGTTAGCCTTACAAGGAAAAAACATTGAAGTTAAAAAGGTAAGAGATGGAGGTATAGCATTTCAGCTGGGGCAAGAAGGGGAGCCACCCGACTGTGGGACCATAGACTGCGGGATGTTTGTGTCATCTCCTTTCATGGAAGACCACCCAGACGCCTCCCTGGAGATCTATGTCGATGGGTCCCGACAGTGGAATAATGGGCAGTTCCACACAGAGGCCGCGGTATGGATCCCCTCACAACAGCGAAGCATCAAAATAAAACTGCCGGCAAACTTCTCTGCCCAAAGAGCTGAGTTAGAAGCCATCTGAGAGGCAGTCCTTGGATATCCTGAGGGAAAAATCACCATCTTCTCAGACTCCCAGTTTGCTGTTATGTCCCTCACTGAATGGGTTCATTTGTGGGAATTGAGGGGGATGATTAATGCATTTGGGGAACATGTCAAGCACAGAGGTGTTACGACACGTGCTGGCCTTGGCAAATGCCACCCCAGGCAGAATTGCTATTTGTAAGGTCCGCACCCACACCAAAAGCCCCACGGCTCATGAAAGAGAAAATCAGGTGGTGGACCAACTAGCCAAAGATGCAGCCAGAGATGGAGAACCATGGAGAGATCCTCTCGGGGACTCCTCCATGGCAGCCATCCAAGTTAAAAGTCTATTAATTAATTTGGTACAACTTCAGATGACGGATCCCTGGCTATCGCAACAAAAACAAAAATGGAGAGAATCGGGGCAATGTAGCTACAAAAACCTGACAGTACAGGAAGACATGCTTTTTTGGGAACGCCATAGCCAGTTAAAGTGGGTCCCGCCATCTGATCTCAGGAAACAAATCATTATGGAGAACCATAGAATTGGAGGACACTGCGGTCTCCATAAAACTTGCCAAATGGTTGCATCTAAATATTGGTGGCCAAAGGATGTAAAGACATGTCTGGAGTCATGTCTAATCTGTGCACAGATAAACCAGCCTAGTCCCCAGGCAAAACGAGCACCATTGCAACGCGTGCTGATGGCTGAAGGGCTGTGGCAGGCTTTGCAGATTGATTATGTAGGTCCCTTGCCCACTGCCAAGGGGGGGTTTTAGATATTTGTTAGTACTAATAGATGTTTTCTCTAAATGGGTGGAGGCTTCCCCCTCACCACTAACACTGCCAAAACGACAGCCAAAGTTTTGTGGGAACAAGTGTTTTCTCGATTGGGATTACCCAGGATACTGGAATCAGACAGAGGAACACACTTTATCAGGCAAATCATGCAGGATATGTATGGGTTGTTAGGAATACAGCAGAAATTCCATTTACCTTATCACCCTCAGTCTTCTGGAATGGTAGAAAGGCTTTTTTAAATTAGCTTTAAAAAAGGCAGTGTTGGATACTGGAAAGGGATGGGTGAACCATCTACCTGGAATCTTCATGGCAGTGAGAGGTACTGTACACATTAGTACAGGGATTACTCCTCATCAGCTCATGACTGGATGGGACCTTATGTGGTGGATCAATGCCTCGGTACCACCACTGTGCATGTTACTAGACTAGGAAAGGGAAACAGACCACTAGCATGGGTACATGTAGATCAGTGTAAATTGTTTAAGAAAAAAGTTTAGATTGCATAAGCCCAGGAGGGTTGTGCTTGATGGTTGTGCTTGACGTTCCTATCAGGAATATTAAGGGTAGTACAGGGGACCGTTCAAGACAGCATTGGTCTCACCCCGTATCAAGTAGCCCTGATGTGTTGAGCAAAGAGTAATGTTAGAACACATGGCAGTGACAAATATAGCCATAGTGCATAATACAAAAAGATCTAGTCATAAACAAACATTTGGGAAAAAAAATATTTTTTGGGGGGGACGGCCATGTAAAATGTATCAGAGTATTGACGATGACGACTGATACTGCCCTTGTTCTTACAGGTAAAGGATGTGGAAGCATACACTGTACATGGCCCTGTTGGGGAACTTAATGAGTTGTACAGGAGCTCTACATCTAAACACCAGCACCCCGCATGTCACTGGGGATTATAAACAACCCATGGTCCTACCAATCACATGGAGTTGGGATGAGGGAGAAGCAGATGCTACTGTATGTCTGTGGCAAATAGTATGGACAAATAATGATTTAATTGTAACTACCACACGGTGGTGCTATATGGCTGATTGGGAGACCAGTCCACAGTTTTGCTCATCCCAGTACAACTCAACACACAGAGGGTATGTGTACCCTGAAGACGGA
The DNA here is from genome assembly GCA_016271365.2 of Neoceratodus forsteri. Classification (NCBI taxonomy): domain Eukaryota; kingdom Metazoa; phylum Chordata; order Ceratodontiformes; family Ceratodontidae; genus Neoceratodus; species Neoceratodus forsteri. The sequence continues at coordinate 140,724,534 of JADMNL010000024.1, forward strand.
TCACTAATATTGGAGAAACCCACACCAAAGGACTCCGGTACATATCAAGTAACTGTTTTCTACTGTACTAGAAATCCAAATAATGTTATTGAAGGATACACTCATGAAATGGGCACCACTGGAAATGGGACATGTGACGATAATAACTGTTAAGCCAATCACACCAGTAGAAATATTACTTTAACAGTAAGACCACCACAGTGCCCCAATGTAACACAAGGGACACCTAGTGGACTAACTTCCACACCAACGGACCAGAGTCTTGTAAATAATGTACAGTATATAAGATTACCAGTCATTTTCAACTTTTCGAGTTGGGATCGAAATAGCACTGGTCAATGCAACAGTACTGTTTTTAAATATTATGCGTCTATGTTATTAGATATGGTTAGTATATTACTAGTCATACTAGGAAATATAGATGTACAGAAGGACAAAGCCCATAAATATACATCTCCTGCTGTAGCAGGCATTAATCCCTATTTCCAACCTTTAACAAATACCTATCAAGCTTTAATTTGAATAGGTTGTAGGAATCAACTTCAGCAATATCTTTGGGTAAAGAATTCCATGATGAAATAATCCATTGAGTAAAAAAGTTCCTTCTCAGCTGAGTTTTTGGATATGTAAGACCTAGTTCGTAGCTATGACTTCTTAAAGAGAAGAGCCTTTGATATCGGATAAAACCTAAATCCACAAACAATATAGGGTCCCTTATAATTTTGAACATTAATAAGAGATCTCCTCTCTTTCACCTAAGCTCCAAGAAATAAAGATTTAAAGAAAGTAATCTATTATCATAATCTACCCCATGAAGGCCCTGAACCATCTCAGTAACCCTCCTCTGAACCCCCTCCATTCTCTTTACATCTCCACGTAAGAAGGGGCTCCATAAAGGATAGCAATAATCCAAAATGGGTTGTACATAGGCCCTATATAAGGGAATTATACAGTTCCTATCTCTGGAAGTAATTGAGCATCTAATACAGCCAATAAGTCTATTAGACTTTTTAATTAATTCAGTACAATGATTAGTAAATTTTAAATCCTTTGAAATCAAAACACCAAGATCCTTCTTGTGTTCCACAGACTGTACTTGATAACCATTTAGAGAATAATTAAGGCATTGGTTATTATCTCCCAAATGCACAACCACACTCTTTTCCAGATTAAAGAACATACCATTTGAGACTGCCCATGATTCCATTAATAAGAGATCTCTACAAAGGTCAGAATATCCATCCTTTGTACTGATGTCCAATGCAATTTTAGTATCATCAGCAAACTTAACTGAGAATCCCTTAGTATACTTGTTTAAATCAGATACGAAAATTGAAAATAATAATGGACCCAATACTGATCCCTGAGGGACCCCACTAGTAACTCTACCTTTGTCAGAAATATATCCTTTAATCCTAACAATTTGTTTTCTATTCATCAACCAATCCTGAACCCAATTTACAATGAATCCATTAATCCCAAGGTTACTCATTTTTTAATAAGGGTTATATGCAGAACCTTATCGAAGGCTTTACAAAGATCCAAAAAAATAATATCCACTGCTTTTTTTTCTTCTAAAAGTTTACTAATTTTCTCATAGAAACAGAGATTAGCCATGAGGCATGATCTATGGGTCCTGAAGTCATGTTGTGTATCATCAACAAAATCTTTGGTTTTTAAATCAGATATAAGTATGTCTTTTACAATAGATTCCATAATTTTACCCAAGATGCAGGTCAGACTGATTGGTCGATAGTTTGTCATGCTACCACGATCGCCCTTTTTAAAAATAGGGACAACTAAAGCTTGCTTCCAATCAGCTGGAACCTCCCCCATTTGTAAGGATCTATTGTAAAGGACAAATAGTGGTTCAACCAGCCACCATCCTATAGCCTTCAGGACCCTTGGATGCAATAAGTCCGGTCCAGGTGTAGTATTTATTTTAATCTGGTTTAATTTGCTATGTATTTGATCCCTAGTTATTATAATGTCATCATTAGAATCAATATCCTGTAAAGAATTAATATCTTTATCAGAAAACACTGAGCAGAAGAATCTATTAAATTCATTAACCATATCAACAGGATTACTCAAGATGTTATTTGAAATTTTAATTGGACCAACTATACTGGAGTCCTTATTTTTATTATTTGCATAAGAAAAAAAGGATTTCTCTCCATCTTTAATATGTGCTAGTCTAAATTCAATATTCCTCTTTTCCTTGTTGATGGTACATTTACATAATTTTAATGCCTCCTTATAGTTAGCTTTATTATAATCAGTAGATTTTCTTTTCATTATTCTACATGCTCTCTTTTTTGCTGATATTAATTTGCGTACCCTAAATGTATACCACATGGGCAACTTCCCTTTGTGATTATATAAGATACGCTTAGGAATATATTTTTCAGTTAATCCAAGAATTTTCAGTTTTACTTTAATCCATAATTCATTTACAGGGATGGTGTAATCTAACTGGGGATAACTTTGCAAATCTTCATTTATAGCTACAAAATTTGCTTTACCAAAATCCAAGACTTTTGTAACTCCAGTTTGTTTGATTTGTTCATATATAATATTCAATGTAATAATTTTATTATCGCTGTTAAACAGTGGTTCACTAACCTTCAGATCAGTAATTTTTTTGGATATGTTTATAATTACAAGATCTAATATATTTTTACCCCATGTAGGTTTGTCAACAACTTGTTGCAAACCACTTACCATACAAAGTTCCAACAGTTCATGTTCCTGTATGGTGGTTACAGTATATTCATTCCAATCAATTTCTGAGACATTAAAGTCACCAAGCAGCAACACATCCTTATATTTTAAATTATTTGCAATGTTTTTTAATAAGGACGAGTGATCACATTGGGTAATATCAGGGGGCCTATAACGCATGCCAAGCAAAAGATTTTTATTAGAACTAGACTGTATTTCAACCCAAAGGATTTAATTTGTGTCATTGGTTGTTAAATTTAGTTCACTACATGTTATTGTCTTATTTAAATAAATTGCCACTCCACCCCCCCTCTATGTTTCCTGTCCTTATGAATTAAATTATAACCAGGGATAGAATAATTCCATGTTGAAGTGTCATCCCACCAAGTTTCAGAGATTGCAGCAATATCAACCTTGTTGTTTACTAATATTAACTCAAGTTCATCTTTTTTTACATAATGGAGACTTCTAGCATTAGTCAACAAGACTTTTAAAGTCTGATTTTTGTTCCTAGAACTATTCTGCTCTTGTTTTATGAAAGGAATTGAACTTATTAATGGAAGATTTACTGATTTTATTCACCCCTCCTTTAACAGTTTTTTGAATTTTCATTTTTACCATTGACTGACTGGTAGAAAATATTCCCCAAGAATGTGGAACCTAATTTGTTCAGGTGTAAACCATCTGAGCAAAACAAACGGTCATTTGTAGAGAACATTTCCCATGTCTGTAAACAAGTAATATTATTTTCCAAGCACCACCTGCGAAGCCAATTGTTAAACAATTTTATTTTTTGTAGTCTTGCAACAGAAGCTCGTGGTACTGGTATAATCTCTAAGATAATAACTTCAGCTTTTAGGCTCTTCATTATAGACACTGCTTCAGTTAACTCATTAATCATTTCCTGGATTTCAGATTTATTTATGTTATTCGTACCTGCATGAAAGATAACAGTGTTATGAACATCAGTGTTCTTTAAAATACCAGGCAACATTTCTACGATATCCCTTATTAAAGCCCCACTGTAACTACAGCTGGTGACTTTAGATTTCTTGCCTCTGGTAGAATAACGATCTGTGTATCGTATAATTGAGTCACCCAAAATATAAAAAGATTTATTATCATCAGTTTCAGGGAGCTTTAAGCCATTTGAATGGGAAGATGCCTTAGGGTTTTGAAAATAATTAATATTAGTAGAGTTTTGTCATCCCACATCAGACCTAACAACTTCAGCCAGTCGATCATTTGCTAAGTTATTGCTAACAAAGGTACCATGGGGCTCATTAATTAACTGATTTATATTACTGAGATTTTCTTTCTGAGCCTCTATTGAAATCCCAGGGCAATCATTAATTACTTCATTCTCCTTAATTTCAGCATCCTGATCACCTAAACTAAGAGGGTCAAAGCTATTTAGGAGAGGTAGTGTGAAAACTTCTGCTTTCCTTCCTTTCTTAGCAGCTGTCTTAGTCTGCACCTCATACCAACCCTCATCATTCAGAAAGCAAAAGTCTTCCTCAGAATCTCGCTTTCTCTTACTACCCTCACCCAATATAGTTAACAATTGACCACATTGGGAAGTTTCATTAATGATAAGATTTTTTCCTTAGATGCAACTTCTTTATTTTGAGATGTTATCAGCAAGGAAGGGGTAGCAGTATGTTCAGGTATAGATGACTCCACATCTGAAACTTTATTTGGGGATAGTTCAGGTGTGGTTAAGCAATTTTCTATACCACCAGGGACAGAAATGTGTTGTGTGAATTCAAGACACCTAGATCTATTGTAAAAACCTACCAATTCCTTAAGCAGGGTCTTATATTCAGTGCATTTAACACATTTGTATGGTATCTGTGGTACAGGTACCAACATCAAACAGCAAGAACATTTGACACCAATATCCCCCTCCAGAGTTTTAATAGTATCTAACATTACTAAATACTCAATGAGCAAGTGTTTAAATATCAAACTGAAAATACAGTAAGCCCTGACTGCAAAGTATTCAAATAGTACCTACCAAATGTTTACCCTTGCTGCCCCTGCTTACCAATGCTTAACACGCGTAACACATGTGAGGATGCACGTGTCTTTGCACATGTCTTCACGCACATCAGACACACGCTTGCTCCGCTCGCACGAAGCTGCTTATATCCCAGACAGCCCTGAAGTAAGATTGAGGTCACCTGACCCCTTTAGCGAGCATTTGATCACCCCAGTAACACAAAGTGTAATTTAACTGTTAAAATGCCCTCTAGTATCCTACGCTAATCCAAACAGTGTTCAAGCTGAGTCATAAGTGCTAGAGTGTAAATACAGCAAGCACACCCTTCGGTTCTACAGATAAATTAAAAGCTGCAAGCAGTAGCAATAGAAAATAGCTGTATTTTCAGTGCAATAACGAATGTCGGGTTATCTCTGCCAATACTGTCTCACATCACTAAGGTGTCTCACAGCGTATGGACAGAGAGTGTGAAACCGACAATCATAAAAGCAACTTATATCCCAGACAGCCCGGAAGTAAGATTGAGGTCACCTAACCCCTTTAGCGAGCGTTTGATCTCCCCAGTAACACAAAGTGTAATTTAACTGTTAAAATGCCCTCTAGTATCCTGCACTAATCCAAACAGCTGTTCAAGCTGAGTTATAAGTGCTAGAGTGTAAATACAGCAAGCACACCCCTCGGTTCTACAGATAAATTAAAAGCTGCAAGCAGTAGCAATAGAAAATAGCTGTATTTTCAGTGCAAAAAATGAATGTCGGGTTATCTCTACCAATACTGTCTCACACCACTAAGGTGTCTCACAGCGTATGGACAGAGAGTGTATTCCAGGCCAAGCAAGGGGGATGCACCCTAGTCCCCACAAATGGTAGTAACCATAACAATACATCTAATAGACGACGCAAGAGAGACTTTTTAAGAGACAAAACCAGCCTGTTTGGATCCAGGATGAGTATATGGAATAGAGCAGATTTAGATGCTATAGAAGAACACCAACATATTGTAAATCAAGAAAGAATGAACAGTGTTACTGCCCCTTGCTGTAAATCAAGCGGGTTTGGCACAAGAGGAACGTTTGACAGTATACAATACGCACGATGTCGCCAAATTGTTAAAACAAGTTCAAGGCAAAATCAATGAAATTATCACTGGGATACTAAATAGCTTAATTTTGTATGCTCATATGTATCCTGCCTATTTTTGCTCTCTGAAATGTCTTGCTCTGTATACTCTTCTGTATCTCACCTGTATTGTTCTCCACTGTCTTGCTTCACAAAATGTTGTCTCCCCTTCCTGTGACGAGGTGCTTTTGTAAATGAGTCTTTGACTCAAAGGTTTGTAAATCCGATTCTTTGAAATAAATAAATAAATAAATAAATAAATAAATAAATAAATAAATAAAGTCATGTAGCCAGTTCCAGGCAGTGTATCATCAACACACAGTAAATGACCATATTATGTAATAGGATTGCTAGGAGCAAATCATAACGTTAGTCCTGTTTGGGGTGTAACTTTCAAATTGTGTATATAAGCTATGCATGTGTAACATCAAGTGGAAACATGTAACATCTAAGGCTAAGTGGAACTGGCACTATAATACCACTGCTAAATAAATTATTTTTGATTCTCCATCGGTCTCATTGAGTAATTACATTAAGTTGTTAGTAACATTAAATATACGTTACAGGGGGTTGTGTACCCACTGCTGACTGTTCATCAGTTCAGGTGGGTACCAGCAGTGGGGTTGTGCATCCAGTGCTGGCTGTTCAACAATTAAGGTGGCTGGTGGATATCAGCAGTGGGGTTGTGTACCTGCTGCTGACTGTTCATCAATTCAAGTGGGTGGTGGGTACAAGCGGTGGGGCTGTGCATCCAGTGCTGGCTGTTCAACAGTTAAGGTGGATGGTGAATATCAGCGGTGGAGTTGTGCACTCACTTCTGACTGTTCAACAATTCAGGTGAGTGGTGGGATACCAGTGGTGGGGTTGTGTATCCATTGCTGGCAGTTCAGCAGTTCAGGTGAGTGGTGGGTACCGGCAGTGGAGTTGTGTACCTGCTGCTGACTGTTCAACAGTTTAGGTAGGTGGGGATACCAACGGTGGGGTTGTGTACCCCCCAATGATGGCTGTTCAACAGTTCGGGTGAGGGATACTGGCAATGGGGTTGTGTACCATTGCTGGCTGTTCAACAGTTCAGGTGGGTGGTGGGTACTGGTGGTGGGACTGGGTAACCATTGCTAGCTGTTCAGCATTTCAGGTGGGTGGTGGGTACCAGTGGTGCGGTCGTGTATCCGTTTCTTACTGTTCAACAGTTCAGCTGGGTGATGGGTACAACCGGTGGTGCTGTGTACCCACTGTTAGCTGTTCAACAGTTCAGGTGAGTTGTGGGTTCCAGCATTGGGACTGAATACCCACTGCTGGAGGTTCAACAGTTCAGGTAGGTGGGGGTACCAGCAGTGGAGCTGTGTACCCACTGCTGGCTGTTCAACAGTTCAGGTGGGGGTACTGGCAATGGGGTAGTGTACCTGTTGCTGGCTGTTCAACAGTTTCAGTGGGTGGTGAGCACTGGCCATGTGGTTGTGTACCCACTGCTGGCTGTTGAACAGCTCAGGTGGGTGATGGGTACCATCGGTGGGATTGTGTACCCACTGTTGGCTGTTTAACGTATTAGGTGGGTGGTGAGTTCCAGCAGTGGGGTTGTGTACTTGCTGCTGGCTGTTCAACAGTTCAGGTGGGTGGTGGAATACCAGCGGTGGGGTTGTATACCTGCTGCTGGCTGTTCAACAGTTCAGATGGGTGATGGGTCCCATTGGTAGAGCTGTGTACCATTGCTAGCTATTCTACATTTTAGTTGGGTGGTGAGTACTAGGAGTGGTGTTGTGTACCCACTGCAGGCTGTTCAACAGTTCAGGTGGGTGGTGGGATACCACTGGTGGAGTTGTATACCTGTAACCCCCCTCAGGTGGGGCTGACCTTGTTTGCCCCTGGAGTCCCGTTCTTCCTCCCGTCCTCCTGCTGCCTCCCTGCCACCAGTCCAGGTCCTGTGTGGCCCTCTGGGTCACCATCCAGCCCCCTGAACTGTTTCCAAAGTTGTTTGGGGCTAGAGGAGTGAAGCCGAAGAACCGCTGTGCAGTGCTCTGCCCACATGCTTTGATCCCACTTAATGCCTCACAGCTAACCACCCTATTTCGCCCAAGACACTGCTGCACTTCTAAATAAGTTTTGCTATAAAATGTCTTTATAGCTGCCACTTAGCCCAGTTTCAGTTGTTATTTGCATGTACTAATGTCACTTTTGTCATCTCTGCATAGCTATATGTATTATCTCGAGTACTGTCTGACTTGATCTGTATTCTAACCTACCTGTACTATATACAGTACTATGTATTGTATAATCTCATTTCATTTTATGTATGTATTCTCCCAGGTCATGCCTGAAAATAGTCAGCTTTGGCTAGCGCACCTAACCCGGTTAACAAAAATGAAATAAAATAAATAAAATGTGCAATAGCGAATTTTGGTCTTCTCACCACTCCCACAGCTAAACTAAAGTCTCTCCAGTTCTCCTGACCATCAGGTTAGGCTAGTCAGGGTTCAGTGACACGGAGGAAGCAGCTGAGGAGTGGCAGGGGTGTTTATTTTGGAAGTGCCAATAAGCACTGTAGAATAGGAACCTCACGAATATTAATGAGGCAGAATTAATATTGATGAACTGCCTGCCTGCTCCTTGGAGGGACTGTAGAATGGAGCTCTCGACAGGCAGGGAAAAGGACTTTAAAAGATAACTGTGCAGCCAGGTGATAAAGTAGAGAGGCTGCTAAGTGACTGTGGAACAAATATTTATAAACACTGTTTGTTTTGGCTGCAATAAGACTCTGCAGTCGGGACTTCTATAGAGACTGTTTGAATTGTTTACTGTGGCAGCCATACTGTTTACCTCTGACACCAGAACCATCCAATCAGAGACTTAGGCACCCAAACCTAACAAAAGGACTTGAGGGAAGAGGTGTGAACCATATTCTAGGTGCCCAAAATCAATAACCAGTCAATAATCAAAGGGATTTAATGTTTACTAATTTTACTGATGGACAGCATGTTTCAGCCAATGAGAGGCTGCCATTCCTTTAGTGAAACCCCAGGGACAGTTACAGCTTGGGGCAGTCTGGTTTGGGCCCTCAGCGAGTCAAAAGGGCTCATTGTGTGTGTGGGGGGGGGGATTTTGGAAGCCGGCCAAGGGCTTCTTCAGCTAAACGCCGGAGAACTTTGAAAGGTTTCCTTCTGCCTGGAGAACCAGTGTGTGTAGCTGAACCTGCAGTGGTCTGAGGAACCCTTAGTTGGTGAAAAGGGTATTTGAACTGTGTGTGCCAGAGACTGAAGTTGCCAGCTTTGTACTGAAGCTGAAGGAAATTGTGGGAAAAAGTCAGCAGGGCTCCAGTGCCTGGTAGCCTGCAACGTATTGCTGAAACCCAGCTGTTTAAAGGTGGAGCTGCTACCCACAAAACTGTATGCTGTTAGCGCAGATTGCCACTGCAGAGGCATAATCTGGAGGACCTGTTGCTGTATCAGGGGGCTGATGATCCCAGTTCAGGTAGAAGACAGAGATTGAAACCTGCACAGCCACCATTTGGAGCCAGGTAGGGAAACTGCTAGCCCTTATCGAGTGGGGTGGATTGGGACACAGGGAGCCACTGGCACATACTTGAGTGGTAGGGCACTCTGGACCCATTTGGGGAGTCAGACCATCAGGTCGCTCCTGGGTCTGGACTTATTGTGGACCAGGAAGCCTTGTGTAGTGCTTCCATTCTCCACCCTGCCAGTCAGGCCGAAGGTGACAAGTGGCCAAATTCTGCAGTCAAGTCAGAAGATAAGAAGTGGCCAGATCCTGCAATCGAGTCAGATGGTGACAAGCTGCCAGATCCTGCCACATCATCCAGCCAGTTTTTGCTGTCCACCTGCTTTGCTGCCCCATGCCGCAAGTGTTCTTCCTGCTTAAACCTACTGTGCAGAACCTGAAAACTGGTGACTTCAGAACCATGAGTAACACAGGGCTTGCCCTGATCCAGGGATCTAGTATAAAATTGCCCACAAGTTTGAAGCTGTTAAAATCAACAGTTCCAAAGTGGCTCCAAGGGACCCAACACCAGCCAACCCATGGCAATGTCCAGACCTGCACCGATCCTGGGTACCCAGATAGACTAAAGGGGGCACTGGTACCAGTGGGGAGGAGAGTTTATGTGCCATTGGGAGGTGGGCATTGTTATTGCAACTGTTGGCATATTCAAATTGCTACTATTTTCTGCTTTCCCATTCCTCTTTCCCCTTTATAAAAGATTTATGGCTGTTACTGTTAAAAGTGGTTTGAGCATATTATTATCTATAGACATTGATTGCATGTGTTCTACATTATTACAGTTTAAAGTGGTATTCTGTGTGTGGGGTGACTGGAAGGGGAGGTGGGTAGGCGCAACATCCCAGGCGTTGTACTACGCAAACATCTGGCCCACTATAATTGTACTCTGGGTGGAGGCACCGCGCTATTTCCTTATACCTTTGGGAAAGAACCCCTGATTGTCACCAAAACAGAACCCAGGCCCTTTAACCTGTATTGTAGCCATCAGGCAGGGGTAGTAGCCCACTGGTACATGGGACCAGGGCTACATAGCTGCTGCTGGCTGTTCAACAGTTCAAGTGGGTGGACGGTATCAGCGGTGGGATTATGTACCACTGCTAGCTGTTCAACAGTTCAAGTGGGTGATGGGTACCAGCGGTGGGGTTGTATACCAACTGCTGGTTGTTCAGCAGTTCAGGTGGGTGGTGGGTACCAGCGGTGGGGTTCTATACCCACTGCTGGTTGTTCAACAGTTCAGGTGGGTGGGGGGTACCAGCGATGGAGCTGTGTACCTGGTGCTAGTTGTTCAACAGTTCAGGTGGAGTTTACTGGCAATGGGGTTGTGTACCCATTACTGGCTGTTCTGTAGTTCAGGCGGGTGGTAGGTACTGGAGGTGGGGTTGTGTCCAGTGTTCCTCCACCTCACCTAGGTTATCTATCCCTGCCAGTTCAGCATTTAGGTATTCACCCATCTTTACAAAATCTGCCCTCCTAAAGTCTAGGACTCTCACCCTAGTGTGGTTGAATCTGCCTTTGCCATTATATCGAACCACACTAATGGTAATCAGTGGACTCAAAGTGACTTCCTACCATGATTTCTGCCACATTGTCTTTATTAGTAAGTACTAGATCCAGTATAGCCCCATCATAAGTGGATTCACTGGCTAGTTGTCTGAGGAATGACCCCTTTAGGCAGTCCAAGAGGTCCTTGCTTCTACCTGAAGCTGCAGCTGGGAGACTCCAATCTACATCTGGTAGATTGAAGTCCTCCACAAGCAGCATTTCCCCTTTTCAACCATTTTGCCAGTGGCTTCCGCCCACTGTGATGGAGGTCTGTATATCACACCAGTGTGAATGGTGGAACCAGTTCCCTTATCCAGGAAGACCCACAGTACCTCTGATCTCTTCTGAATCCCCTGTATCTTTGTCACTTTAATGCTTTCCATTACATATGGCAGCACACACCGTTCTTTTTTACCCACCCTCTCCTTCCTGGACAGAGTATAGCCTGGTATGGCCATGTCCCAGTCATTGTTTTCATTGCACCATGACTCAGTAATGGCCGGTATATCTAGGTTGGCATCTGCTGTAAGTGCCTCCACGTCTGGAATCATTTTCTTGACTTCTAGCATTTGCATGCATGGCCTTTCAGAGTTTACTACCATTCTGATAATTTCTGTTCTTTTTCTCTTTATGCCCTCCTACTTTACCCACTTTCCCTCCGATGATCTTATTTATAGTCTTTGGGGGATGGCTGCTTCTACCTTCCCAATGTCTTCCTCCACCTCCCTCAGCTAATTTAAATGTTCATCAAAGTAACTTTTAAACCTTCCACTGAAGATTGCAGTCCCCCTCCTGGATTAGGATTGGATTGGATTAGGTCCCCCTCTTGGATTAGGATTGGATTGGATTAGGTCACCCTCCTGGATTAGGATTGGATTGGATTAGGCCCCCCTCCTGGATTAGGACTGGATTGGATTAGGTCCCCCTCCTGGATGGATGTAGGCCATCACTCTTGTACAGACCTTTACGCTCCCAGGTAGTACCCCAGTCACCAATGTAGCCAAACCTTTCCTCTCTACACCATTCCTTCAACCAAGAGTTGAAGGTATTAATGCAGAGATCCTGCTCATCCTCTCTCATATAAGGTAGCACCTCTGTAAAAGCCACTGAATGTGCTACTTGCTTAAGACAACTCCCCAGTTCCTTAAAGTCTCCCTAGACTTTCACAGCCCCAACCCTAGCTAGGTCATTAGTCCCCAGAAGGATTTAAGGCATGTTTACACTACCACCTTTGCAGCGCATCAACCCATCTGCACAGTTTGATGCACTGCAAAGTTGGCAATATGAACACTTACAGGATGATGCTAGGAGCGCTTTGGAGACACTCTTTGTTCTGGCGCAGGAGTGGGTGCATTTATTGGAGTGAACAAATTATGTGGCAGTGTAAATGCGCTGCAACACTTGCTACAATAAAAGCAGCTGCTCCCAGACTCCTTCACTGCTACCAACCCAGCCCCACAGCCCCTCTCTGGCATAATCTGCATTGGCACAAGGGTGAGCTGTGTAAATAGTTAATTGAGCCTGCTGGAGCGATCAGAGCAGGAATGGACAGGTGCCATTCTCAGAGCACTGCAACCATGTAAACACAGCTAACGACATCCAGATTTGTCTCCCTTCCTACTGCTCTAGCAATCCTAACTATTCTCTTCCCATCCTTCCTGGCCATAGCTCCTCATAGGCACTTAAATTCTCTCTCCCCCATCCCTATTCCCAGATCTTCCCCTCACAGTTGAGTCCCCCACTAGAAGTTGTTTCTTCTTCCTTTTGGGTCCTCCAGCTCCCTCCCTAGGGTCTCCGTTATGGAGGATTCCTACCTCCTTACTGGACCCACTTATGGGTGCCTCGTCCTGTCTGTCCCATACAGCCAAAGTGGCATAGGAATTAAATTGTGGTATGTGCCTCTGGCCCAGCTTCCCTACCTTTCCTGAGTCCACCATAGTCCAGCTTGTCCTCTTCCTAGGCTCACTCTGAGGTAGTGGTGTCAGACTTGGTGGCACCAGGGTGGGGAAAGAAGTTACCCGCATCTCAGTCAACTGGGACTGGAGTCTAGCAACCTCCAACCTCTGCCCAGAGAGGTGCATGCAGATCAGGCAACACTGCAGTCTCCAGAAGGTATCTCTGTATACTGCTGCCCCACAACCACTGCATTGCATCACTCATATCATTTTTTAATTCCTACTCTTCCTTGTATTACTTAGGCTATTTATTTACTCTTCTCCTGATAAGGTGTTAGTAGTTTTCTCTTTTTGTTTTTTGTTCTCTCCCTGTACACCTACCCAAGACAGAGCATTTACTCTTATAGCTTGTTAGGCCTTACCCTTTACTATATAAATTACCCTTATATGCCTTACTCCTGATAGCATATTTCTTATCACCTTTTTTATTATTTGTTACTTCACTTAAGCATGTACCCTAAATAAGTGTAACACCTTGTCTCTGTTTTGACCTACCCTTAACCTTATGTCTGTCCCATAGTGAATGGAACATTAAGAGCAAACAGGCACCTTACCTCAGTTGCCAGCAGAATCCCCCACTTCTCTCGCTTCCTCTGCTGATGCCTGTCGATGCTTAAGATGCCAGTGTTTCACTTGTTCCACTCTTTCATGGTTCCACTAACTCTCTGGCACACAAACATGTGGAACATGTTAGAAGCGTTATGCTCCCAACTGGAGCACTTCCTGCCAAGTCTTGATTGATCAGTGTGTGATATGTGACACTCTCCTATGTAACACTACCCTTGTCCTGACTATATAGTTCCACAAGTCCCAGTGCACCAGTCACTGAAACAAATCCCCAAAAGTCTCCATCTGTCAGAGCCTGACTGGCCCCGACTCTTCCCTGTCCTGAATTGGCTGCTTCCAAGTGCTAAAACTCTAGTGAGGTTTCAGATGCAGCTCCTTGCTACTGGCCACACACCCTCTTCTCCCAAATGGAGAAACCACACACATGGGGCTGAGCTGACAACGGAGCCTGTAGATGTCAAAACAGGCAAGTCCCACAGCATCACTCACTGAAACAAATCCTCGAAACTCTCCCACAGTCAGATCCTGACTGGCCCCAACTCTTCCCTGCTCTGGATTAGCTGCTTACAAGTAAATACACAAAAGTAGGGAACTCCACAAAAGTAGGGGAATGTGGCATTATAGTTTCCAACCATAACTCCCCACCCCCAAAACTACAAAAGGAAAAAAAATAGGGTTTTAGGTCTCCAGAGTCTTGGCAAATCAGTGGTGGGGTCTTCCTTGAGGCTGTAAACTCTAGTTCCCACCCCCTCCACCACCATCACATAGCCTCCCATCCAAAGCACAAGATGCAGCTGCAAGCCAGTGCCTCATATTGATAGTCTTCAAAGGTAGAGAACTATGTCTGCCACATGTTGCTAACATAGTCTGTTATAGCTTGCGGGCCTTGCATAAAGAAAGAAGATGACATCTGGCATTGTTTGTTCAGGGAACGGGGTGGCATTAAGGTTGACAACCCCAAGGAAGACCCCACCGCTGATCTGTCAAGACTCCAGAGACCCAAAACCCTAATGTTTTCTCCTTTTGCTGCTTGGGGAGGAGGGGCTGGGGAGTTAGGGTTGGAAACACTAACACCACATTTCCCTACTTTTGTGGTGTTAACTTGAACACTAACTGGTGTGTGTAACCCCTAGGTGGCGCTATCTCAAGGGATACTACCCCTGCCTGCTTGGCTAGTAGCAGGTTAAGGGGCCTGGGTAATGAAACGGGTGCCTCCACCCAGAAGTCAGGGTTGTTAGTGGTCAAGCTAACCTGAGCACAGCCCTCCGGGACACTGTAACCCCCCTCCTTCCCTTCTAGTGGCCTGAACAATATACAATAATTACTTTCACAATTACCCTTATTCACTAGGCAATTACCCACATTGTTTGCACTTACCACCAGGACTGGTTCCTCTAGCTTGACCCTGGGGATTCCCTGTAAAACAAGGTTAAGCACAGCAAATAGAAACAGTACAATATTTTTTCATAAACTGGAACCACAGTCAGGTTAAATGCAAACAAAGTTAAATCTAATTTATTCAGAGGATTTGAACAAGCAAGGGGCCTAATCAGGTTGATTTGCTTAAAAGCTATATTAATCAGACAGTTATGCATGCAGTTCAGAGTCCCTTCACAGGCACGCACTCTGGGTACCCAGGTGGGAAAACGGTGGGCTAGCCAGGAACGTTGCAGCTGGTTGGAGTCCTGTGATGGAAGAAAGCAACATGCACAACACACACTATTTATAATCCAGAGTCAGAGGGCTCAGTTCATAAAAGAAAAGGCAACAAGACAATCAGATGACAACACTTTTATATTCAGCTGTTGTTGCAGGGAGCTACCCTGATGCTTACTCACGATACCCAATACTGTACACAGGCAGGACAAAATTGAGACTGCAGGCTGTTGAGCTGGAGTGCCCAGAGAAGCAGGTCCCACACGAATCACTGAGGTGTCATTCCTGTTCGAAGTGTTGAGCAGGGGGCTGATCCCCAGCCTGGTCTCTTGATGACTTTCTCTGAGTAGCAGATATTCTGGCTGGGCCAGTGTAGCAGGGCCCAAGCAAATGGAAATGGATAGGGATTCAGTCCATGGAGCCGGATACAGCCTCCATCAAGCAAAACACGGTTCAGACACACAGTGGGGAACCAAATCAAGACCCTCTATAAGCACACAGCACATTCACATGTAAGGAAATTCCACTGTCCCAGGCAAATGGCTCTCCGGTCGCAATTACAGAGTCTCTGCACAATCTGGGAGTTCAGAGGTAGCTGGAAGTCCTGACAGGCCGATCGCATTCAGCAAATCTTCAGTCTTCTTCAGGTTAAAGCCTGGTCACAATTCAGTGGCTTAGTCGCTCTCCAAATTTGGATTCAGTCTGAAAAAAGCACAAGTTCCCTCTCAAGAACAGCAGGCAGGCATGCAGGCCAAACTCAGTCCTTTCCACAGCTGTCCTACGTGAATCCACTATGGATTGCTGCTCAAACTATCTCGAGCTGTTACTTCTTCACTTCCCAACTCAGATCTAACTGAAACTGCAAGCGGTGTGGGACTTTCCCCAAGATCCAAATGGTTCGGTTGGCTGATCTGTCTGTCAGTCACAACAAGGGCTCCCATCTCCAGGTTATTTTAGGTGCCAAAAGCCCAAAACTACAATTCCTACAAGTTTTGATCCCACCAAGCCCCTGTAGGCAGGCTCCATTTTAGAGTCCCAAATGTACTGATTGGCCCATTCTGACAGTCCAGGACCAAGATGATGGAAACAAACAGAACTGTCCATGCTACAAAGAAGGCAGGTTAGAACAAACTGCAATATTATTACTACTCTAACAAATGATCAGCAAACAAGTACATCTTCTAGCAGAGCTCCCTCTCAGGTTAATTATGACTGCAATCCAGTCAGCTCTTAAAGAGACAGTACATAGAGGCTATACAGGTACTCTCTGGCAATACATTTAAACTGCTAAAACACAGGACACAAGCCTGGCAGTGAGCATTTAAGCAAGCTTAAGGAAGACTCTTCGGGAACCCCCATTTGTAGGGGGGGTTACACCCTTCCCTGCCTGGAGAAAACTTGGCATTCGTGTCAAATCTGTACCATCACAATATCAAAAATGCAATATAAACTAGACATATGTATCATTAGCTTGTTACATCACCATGCCTTTCAATATACTTCGCATTACTACATCCATATTGACAATACTTATGCTTGTTTCATACAGGTAATGCTGATTCCACTATGATTAACACATTAGTAACATCACAATACTGCTTCAGGTAATAACTTCCTGTACATTAAACAATGTGTGGGGGTCCTTCCCTTTAAGCTAACTTATGGCTGGATGGGGCAGGCGCACCATACTGAGAAGGAAGAACAATCAACCTGGAATTGGACATTAAGCTTAGTTTGGGTAGTGAGCGCTGAGAAATATAAACACCTTTGTGAACTATATTGACAGGCAAATCCACTGGCCTCCCAGGAGAATGATAACTGAAGCGCAATACTGGCTTGACAGCTCGGCCAGTCTTTCTGGGGGAACAGCCACAGTCTCTGTACTTTCAGCACTAACTTTGGAGCTTTTGTCACTCATGACTCTGCATGGATGGGAATGTCCAAACTGGGAGCACTGTCAGCTCCTTGCTCTGTAGGCTCTGTTTCCACAACACTTGGCTCATTTAGAGAAGATTCTTGCACAATTAGGCTTTGTGGCACTGAAGGGGGGCTGTCAGCACTCTCATATTGTTGTTCAAGTTCTGGTGTGTCACCAGGGAAACTCAGACCATCAGCTCCTTCTTCAGACAATTCACACAGTTCCACAAAACACAGAGGTCCAGATATTCAAAAGAGTTGAGCCATGCACAATAGGATTGCGCCTGCACAAGTCCAAAATTGTGCCATTCTGCGATATTCAGCAGGAGGCAGTTGAGCCCCCGGAATCATGCTGAGCAACAGTGCAATGATAATGAAGGCATGCGCAACTGAAGGGGGAGGAACCGTGCATAAATGACGCAGTGTGATATTTAAAGACTTGCGCAATGCGCAATAGTGGAGCAAGCGGAAGTTGCGCCATAGCGGAAATGAGCCAAAATAAAAAGGAGCAAGGAAGAGGTGCAAAAACGCTACACAGAGGCCACATGAGGCAGAGGCAGACAGACAGGACAGGAGGCACAAACAGGGCAGGCCAGGGAAATGTCACAGTGAACAGCCAGGCACAGGGAAGGTGTGGGAAGCCACACAGCACAGAGGCCAGCACAGGCAGGTGTACCCAGTGCAGGGGAGGTAGCAGCCAGGACAGCAGGGGGAACACAGTAACAGCTGCCGGGGGGGTGAACGCAAGCCAGGGACATGGCCAGTGCCACCTTCCACATGGAGGCCGTAATGAGGGGGCTAAGAAGGTGGGCAGCAGGGGGGGGCGTGGCCGTGGAAGGGCCCATTGGTGGTATGCCCCCAATAGGCAGTACCGAGCCCGCACCAGCTTTGAGCTGTACACAGATACTGAGATTGTAGGCTGGTACCGCCTGAACAGGGCAATTCTGAGGTGGCTCTGTGAGCTGTGCAGTGATGTAATGCAGGCACCCACACGATGGAGCCATGCCCTGTCAGTGGAGACCAAGGTAACAGCCTGCATGTGCTTGCTCGCCACGGGTACCTTCCAGAGACCAACTGGGGACACCACAGGCATAACCCAGTCAACCACATCATGCCACCTCACCCAATTCCTCAGCGCACTGCTGCCACATGCTGAGGAGTACATCCATTTCCCCAGCACAGTGGTGGAGCGCACAGCAAATATACAGGAGTTCCACAGGGTAGCATGTATGCCTGGCATGCTAGGGGCAATAGACTGCACCCATGTGGCCATCCACACACCACCTGGCCATGAGGGGGCTGCATACATAAATCACAAGGGCTATGCCAGCATCAACTGCCAGGTGGTGTGCGATGCCAGGGGGCGCAACATCAATGTCTGTGCCATGCACCCTGGGGGAGCACACGATTCTTTCATCTGGCACCAGTCGGCACTGTGCCACAGATTCAAGAGTGGGAACATCCCCACTGGCCACCTAGTGGGTGAGTATGCAAACCACATGGACAATCATAGGGCCTGGGGGGGCATGGCCAGAGGTGGCATGGGCAATGGCCTACATGGCCTGGGGCAGGGCGATGCTGATCACCAAACTAACCTCCACCCTCTACACACAGGTGACAGTGGATACCCACTCCATCCCAGGCTGCTCACACCCTACCGGCGGCCCGCGACCCCATCGCAGTAACACTACAATGAGGCACACGCCACCACATGTAATGTCATCGAGCAGGTGTTCGGGATGCTGAAGGCACATTTCCATTGCCTGGACACCTCTGGCAGTGCCCTACAGTACAGCCCCTCAAAGGCCTGTGGGATATTTCTGGCCTGTTGCATCCTGCACAACATGGCCAACGAATCTGGGATAGCCATACAGGTCGAAGAGGGGGACAGCAATGGGGACGATGAGGACGCCAGTGACGATGGTGATGAGCAGCCTCCCCTTGGCTGACGGGACCCCCGACCGCTCTGGCTGGCACAGCTGTACCTGGGCACCATCACAGAGGAGCACTTCAGCCAACCCAGGTAAGTCATGGGGCCATGCACAACCACCAGTGGCCAAGGCACAACCCACAAACACGCAGGGACCCACACCAGGGGTGCATGCCATCAAGGGAAGTGGTAGGGCACAGAGGCACACACACAGCCGGGGATGGGTGAGGATTAACATGCCACGCTGAAGGACACACACACATGCACACACACAATGCAACAAACATGCACAGAGGGCAGAAGGCACACCGACCCAGAACGCACACCCTAGCAACACACATGTCCACAGGCCACCTCACCCACTGCCTGTCCATTTGCATGTGTCAGATGCTGAGCACCATTGCACATTGGTGTACAGCACAATGCAGGCATCATCATGCACATGCAACTACGGACAGCAGCTGGGAGGGTGTGCAGGTGGACTGTGTGTCCACGTGCAGGGCCGGGTACCCACCCGTGCACTGCCCACTGACACACACAATGCACACAGGACAGCACCAGACAGTAGCCATGCTGGGAGACAGGTCAGTCCCGCGACACAGTGCCACAGCCATCATGGATGCATGGGCAGCCCCGCCAAGACCCGCCAGCACTGGCAGGCTGACCACTGGCCTCATGGGGTGGCACCGATGGTCCCCCAGGGGTTTCACTGCGTGAACACAACTGTGCCCACACAGGGGTCTGCAGCACACCAAACATGCCTGCACCAGGAGTGCTCGGGATGCCCACAGCTGAACCCGGCGTCGACAGGGTGGGAGTCGCATGACACCAGGAATGGGGGGTGAATAGTGCACTGCGTGGTGTCTGCGATGCATGGGCACCTGACTGTGTGCCCATTGTGGCCATGACAGCAATGACGCCTGTGCATGCCTGTCAATGGCAGCAGTCACATCCTCCTGCAAACGATCCATCCGTGCCAGGATCTGTTCGGTGTCCCTGCTGCGACGCTTCTCTGCCCACTCCAGAGCCACACGCAGTGCATCCACGGACATCGCAAGCCACATCTGCTGCTGGACCGATGCTTGCAGTAGGTGGGTGTGCTCATCCAAGAGGTCATCAGCCTCTTCGGCATTCTGTCCCTCAGGGTGTGCAAGGCCCTGATGTTCAGCACCCCTTGAGGGTAGGTGCTGTGTACCAGGACCAGGTCTGGGCATGTCCACAGGTGGTTCACAGATGCCGCCGCTGAACCCTGTACCCCCAAGCCCAGTGGGTGACTGCTGATGCTGCCCCTCCAGCTGCTGCACCCCAGGGCTCAGTGGTGCTGCCGCAGTGGCCGCAACAGTCCCACTGTCCTGAACAGACACCAGTGCTGCCCCACTGGTGCTGACAGGCACAGCCTGGGACTGTGCTGACATGCAGGCCTCCACGGCAGCACCACCCACAGCCATGGGCACGAATTGCCCTGCTGTGTGTCCATTCTGTGGCACACGTGTCACTTCCCATGACGGTCATGTCATCATCACTGGTGCCATACTCTGCCCCGGCCACAGCCACAGCGTGCTGGCATCCATGGATGCCAGCACACTGGGACACAGGCAGGGCTTCCTCCATACCTGTCACACCGACATCAGTGTGGACAGCCAGGCGGCCCCACTGTCACAATCATCCACATATACCTGTGGAGGTGGATGGTCCCACCTCTGACTCCGTCCGACTGTCCGCAGTGGACAGGCCCACCACCGCTGACCCATGCAGATGCTCAGGATCTGTAAGGGAAAGCAAAGTCATGTTACTGCGTGTGACCTACCCTGCCTCCCCCATAGACAGACCATGACTTACCATGCAGTGATGGGCCACCACCCGTCTGGAAGCCACCACCCGGAACACCCTCAATGGCACTTTGCTGCATGCTTCCAGCAAGCCTCTCCTCCACTAGGGTGAGCTGTACCACCTCCGGCTGTCCCCCACCTGTTGCAGCATGTGCTGCCCTGATGGCAGCCACCTTCTCCTTTACCCTCCTCCTGTCCATGCCCATCTTCTTCTTACACTCCTGCACGGAGCGCTGGTGGCTGCCATGCAGGTTCATGGCATGTGCCACCTCCTCCCATGCAGCAGCACAGGCCTGAGGGGTGCCCCGCCGTCCACTGAGCAGTGGTTCCTGATCCAGGTAGGCCTCGAACAGGGCTTCGGTCTCGGCCTTTGTAAAATTTGTCCTCCTCCTCCTACCATTGTGTTCCTCCTCTCCAACAACGTGCTCGGTCATTATGTAGCCTGTAAGAATGGCAGTTATTACCTGTGTCTGTGCAGTCCCATGCATGTCCCTGAATCCACATTCCACACTCCCAAACAGCATGCAACTCACCAATAAACTGCAGTAACCGACTATGGCCACTGCAGCACATTGTCGCACCTTTATAGCACAATCCATGCAAATGAGGTGAGGAGCAACTTTAATTAGATACAAATTGCAGTGCTGCGCCATTGAATGGCTGATTAGATGATTTGCATATGACGGCTGAATATCGCTCTGTTGCACTTTGCGCAATTGTGTTCAGCGTGCTGAGCCAATGGTGCAGTTCTGTGGCATGCGTAGTACACCTCACTGCGCATGCCCGGGTTGCTGACGCAGGCATCTGCCACGCTGATGATGTGCTGTGCACGATAGGCAATGCAGGGCATGGCCACCATTGTGCCAGTGGCGCTATAGTGATGGTCACTACATGACGCTGTGGCACTGGGCCTTCATAGGCTCAATGGCCCAACTGCCCGGTAGTCTGCTCAGGCGCTGGCACACATTCAATAATCGGCCTGCGCATTGTCATCCAATGGCGCAATATTAGTGACTTTGCGCTCGGGGCCCCTCGACCCTGTGCCTGACCTTTGCCCTTGGCACCAAGGCCAGGCTTAGGTGCACTTTCATCGCTGTTCTGCAACAGCGCATCAGAGTAGCGGCAGCTGTACCACACAGCATCTGCACATGGGGAGCCACACTGCAGAGCGCCATATTGCCTACTATAGCTGCTGGAATGGCGCGTAGATGAGCTGCTCAATGGACAGTTATTGAGCTGGCCAATCTGGTGGCCATAGTTGAGCCACACCATGGGCCTCTCTTCGGGGCGGCCCCCCTGGACAGGGCCAGGACCCAGGTGTGGCAGGAGGTGGCCACTGCCATGGAAGAGGCCACAGGATGGGGGCGTTCAGCTGAGCAGTGCAGGCACCACTATGGTGACCTGTGCAGGAGGGAGCCGGAGCTACTGGCCCGACTGTGGGCATGTGCCAGGAGGGGCATGGTGCCACGTCCAGGTAGGGGTTCCATCAACACACTTTAATCGTTCATATGAGTCACAGTGTTGTATGTGTCCAGCACATAGGGGAGGGACCGTATGGGGTTGGCCGTGGCGTATTCACAGGGTGTGGGGTGGGTGGGTCTGGCACACACCTTGGGGCAGGGGGACTTTGCTTCGGGAATGTACTGATGTTCTTCTCTCCTTTTTTCCCCACAGGCCTGGACAAAATCCGCAGGGTGTGGGCAGAGCGGTGGAGGGGTGAGGACAACGCAGCCAGGCGGGCCAAGGACCATCGTCGACCACCTGACCGGCCCAATGAGGGTGAGTGCCATACCTCCATGATTAGTATTGCATGCTGTGTGACAAGGGTGGGCAACGGGCATGGCCACCATTCATCGACATCACTGCCATGCATGCCACTTGTTACAGTCAACACTGTCCAGTGGCAATACATGTCTGGGTGTGCATCACTGGTGGTCCATGCGTGCACCAGGTGCATGGCCGTGCCACTGCCTTTGCACCACATAGCCATGTCACTAAATGGCCACGGTGGTGCTGTGCGTGACATGGCCAGTGGGTGTGTGCAGCGTTCCGCATGACTGTATGCACCTGGGTGGGCAGATCCTGTGGACGTGATCACTGCGGGTGGTCACACACCATCACAGTGGTATGTCCCATGGCTGTATGCCATGCACAGTGGATGGGCTGTATGGGGTTGTGCATTCACACCTATTGACTGTGCTCCATTGTCCTAGGTACGCGACATCTCCATGAAATTAGGGACACCTTAAGGGAGCTCCTTCATCTGGCCCGTGAGTCCATGGAGATCTTGAGGAGGCTCGATACAACAGAGGTGCTGTGGCACCACAGAGGCAGGAGGTCCCAGAGCCAGGAATGGCAGACATGATGATGGTCCTTTGGTCCCTGACTTCCCTACCCCTGGACCCACCTCACACCCTCCTATCCCATCCCATTTGTCCACCCTTCCCCTGCCCACCCCCACCTTGTTTGTGTCCCCACCCAAGCTTGTATATAGTTTTATTATTGTACATAGTTCAGTTTTATATTTACAATACATTTGAATTTTATATGAATACCGTGGTGGTCTCTGATTTGCAGCGGGCTATAGGTGCTCAGCTGCAGTGGTGTGCATGGCATCAGGGGTGGTGCAGTCATGGGTATATGTGTGTGTCCATGTGGAGGTGACTATGGTGTGGGAGTAGATATCAGTCAGTGTCTGTGTTGTGTGTGTTATTCCCTGTGCACTGGATGACTGTGTGCAGTGGTCCATGGTGTGTGCTCTGTTTCCATGGTGCACCCATCAGCCCGTCCATGGCCTGTGCAGCCGACACACATGCCTGTCTGTGACCTGCACAGTCCACTGGCATGTCAGTGGTGGCATTCCCTGCAGGGCAGACACTGTACCCGTCACTTTGCTGGGTTGCCCATGTCACTGGTGTGGTGCATGCCTGGCTCGGGTGGCACTGTGGGCAACACGGTCATTGTCCCACCTCCATGCTGTGGCTTGTGTGTGTTGCAGGATGTGCCCCACTGTCTGTGGCTTGTGCTCCGGGTGACTACTGGTGTGTTCGGGTCCACGGTGCCTGCGCAGGGTGGCTGGCACTCCGGTGCCATGGTGGACTGTGGGTTGTGTGTACACAGCTTACATGGGCCCACAATGGGGGCTTGGTTGCCCCACCACTGCGTCCCTGTGTTGTTGTGCCCTTGGGTATGGGTGGGTGTCTGTCCATACCTTGTGTGGCATCTGGTGTGGTGCATGCTTCCACACACCACTGTGGGTGTCTGTGCTGGCTGTTGTGGCCAGTGGTGGGTCGAGGTGTGTCACTGGAATACTGTGCATGGCGCTGTACCACTGGTTTTGTTGTCAAGGACACGACCATCCCATATGGGGTACCTCTTGTGCCAACGCATGGTCGGTCTCTCAGCAGTACCTCGGGGGGACTGTGTGTGGTGGCACTGTGTCTGCCGTTGTTGCATTGCCATGTGCTGCAACCTGCTGATGGGTGCATGTGATGGGGCTGGCTTGCATGGTTCTGTGGTGCACAGGGTTGCATTGACACAGTCGGGGTGGTGGCATGCATGGGGTTTCCTGCAGTGGTGGTCACTGCTCATGGGGGGGTGTCTGGGAGTCACGGTGCAGGGTGTGCTGTGCACTGGGAGGGATGGTGTGGCACAGGGTGGTCTGCCCTCCTTGTGTGCCAGTCACAGCTTGCTGGTAGGTGTGATGGGGCACCATGGCCAGGCTGTGGGTTGGTTGCTTGTCTCCATGGACCGGTGGTTATTCCAGCCCTCCCGCAGTTGTGCTGTACTTGGGGTGTGGGGGGGCGATGTCTGTTCTGCTGTGTGTTCCTGTGCCCATCTGTGGCATGGGTGGTGGGCCCCTACCTCCCTGATTGTGCAGTTACATTGCTCTGCAGCTGGGGGGCTCCCTGGTTGTGCTATGGCACCTCTGGACTGCTCAGCTGAACATCCCTTGTTGCACTATGACGCATCAGATCTACTCAGCTTCCCCTCCCTAGTTGCACTATGGCGCAGGTGGTGTGATATTCTGTCACTGGCTGTAGGCGCAATTTGGCCTGCTCCTTTTTTGAATATTGCATCTCTTGCGCATGGGCGCAATAAACTTGCGCTTGCTCCTGCTATTGCGCACTTTTTGGGCGCGGTTTGAATATCTGGGCCAGAGCTCACAACCTCAGATGTGATGCTTTGCACCTCACTTTCAGGGAGCATTGGCTCCAAGGACGAAGCTGGAGGGGTTAGGCAGTCCAGAAGGCCCAGCTTCATTCCCACAATTAGTCATAGGGTTACTTCGAAACAGCTGACTTAATTCATGAAGGGGTAATAGGCATTGTCACACTCACTATCGTCAGAGGTGGACTGACAGTCACTATCATTCTAGGCATGCTAAGGGGAAAACTTTAACTCTGTAACTACTGGGGCAGGTTGACTCTGTCTCTTTCTTGCAGCAGCACAAGTTACCAGCCCAGGAAAGGCAATGTCTGCTGGCTCAGCTTCAATAATAACTTGGCCGATAGGCAGCAAGTGGTTACGGTACATGGTCTTGACAGCTTTGGAGTTATTCTCTGGGTGTACCTTGTATACTGGTAGATCACCCAATTTTCCAACTACTACATGAGGAAGATGGTGCCACCTATCAGCAATTTTGTGCTTGCCATGTAGTCCCAGATTGTGTAACAACACACGGTCTCCGGGCCGTAGTTCTTGAGCCTTTACTTTCTTGTCGTTCCTCTCTTTGTTGGCGAGATTTCTTTTAGCGCCCACTGTCTGGGCCAGTTGATATCCATGGTTCAATTGAGCTTTCAGTTTCTGTACATACTGCAGGTAGTTTTCAGCTCGGACCCCATCTGGAGAAACCCCAAAACAGACATCAACTGGCAGGCGGACCTCTCTCCCAAACATGAGGCGATAGGGGGATAACCCAGTAGTGTCATTTTTGGTGCAATTGTACATGTGTACCAAAGTGCTAATCTGCTGGCTCCACTTATGCTTGTCTTTTGGGTGGAGGGTGCACAGCATGTCAAGAAGGGTGCGGTTAAAACGTTCCAGCTGAGGGTTCCCCTGCGGGTGATAGGAGGTGGTTCTTGACTTCAGCACCCCCCACAGAGAGAGCATTTCTTTGATTAGCCGACTTTCACAGTCTCTGCCTTGGTCAAAGTGGATCCACTCAGGGACACCATAGTGGACAAAGAAATTTTCCACTAGCACCTTGGCCATGGTAGAGGCCTTTTGTTCTTTAGTTGGAAAAGCTTGTGCATACTGTGTGAAATAATCTGTAGCCACTAACATATTGCCAATATTCCACTGATCAGGTTCTAATCACAAAAAGTCTATGCAGACCAGTTCCATGGGGGTGCTGGTGGTAACAGTGACAAGGGGGGCATCCCTCTGAGGCAGGGCTTTCCTTTGCAGGTGAATTGCCTGTCATTACTGCAGGTCTTGACATGGTGCTCAACATCAACCCCCATCTTGGGCCAGTAGCATCAAGATCGCACCAGGTTGAGAGTTCTGTCAATACCAAGGTGCCCCATGTGATTGTGGAGGGACCTCAGCACCTAATCTTTAAAGGCAGTGGGCAGGACCAATTGTTGCTTGTCTACTTGACCACTGTGATCCACTGTCTCTCTGTATAACAACTGATTGTGTAACTTCAACCTGGGGCATTCTTTAAACAATAGGGCAGTTTGTAAGTCAGGGGAACGCAACTGGGACACATCTTTCCCCGCATGCAGGGCATCGAGTGCTGGCTGAATCAAAGGATCTTGGGATTGAGCCCACTGGATGCTGTCATTGTCAAATTGAGGTAGTGCACTAATATCTAGAGCAGAGAAATGGCAATAGGCAGCCGATATGCAGGTATCAGGAGGGCCCAAGCAATCTACTAAACAGTCCACTGTGTCTGTAGACATCTGTTCATCTCTATCAAACGTTTGGCACAATGCTTGGATGTCAGGTTCAGACAACTTGACCCAATCACTCTTGGAGACTGGCCTTTGTAACAGGGCATCAGCATCAATATGGTTCAGTCCTGGCCTGTATTCGACAGCGTAGTCATAGGTTGATAAAGCAGACAGCCACTGGTGCCCAGTGGCGTCCAACTTAGTTGAAGTCTGTACATAGGTTAACGGGTTATTATCGGTCTTCACCGATATATTTTCCCAATAGAGGTACTCCTGAAACTGGTCAACAATGGCCCATTTTAGAGCAAGGAACTCCAGCTTGTGCACAGGATAGTTTCACTCTGACAGGGTCAAGCTCCTGCTGGTATAAGTCACTGGTCTCAAACCATCCTCATGGTCCTGATACAGCACAGCTCCTAGTCCTTGCAGACTAGCATACGTATGCAGCATACAGGGCTTGGTAGGGTCAGCATAGGTGAGGATGGGGGCGTGGGTGTGCTGGTATATGAGTTTGTGGAAGGCTGCTTCACATTCGGGTGTCCAGCGGGGCCCAAAAGGTTCACCCGTTCGGAAGTATACTTTCTCAGGTTCTTTGACAGCCCCTTTCTTGTATTTTCGGTTGGTGGGGGGGTAACCCTGGGTGAGATTCAGGAGCAGGTGAATCACCTTGGAATAGTCTTTTATGAACCTGCAGTAGTAGCCACAGAACCCCAGGAAATGTTGTAGTTCTTTCAAGCAATAGGGCTGGGGCCAAGTCGTCAGTGACTCGACCTTACTGGGATCGGTCTCTATCACTTCTGCAGATACTATGTGCCCACATACTTCACGGAGGTTTGAAAAAACTGGCACTTGTCAATGGACAGCTTGAGGCCGAAGTCTTCCAATTGGTCTAGGACTTTAAACAGTTGGGTCTCATGCTCCTCTAATGTGCGCCCGAACACAATGACATAATCTAGGTACACTAGGCATTCCAGCAAGTTCATATCTCCCACCACACATTCCATCAGTTGCTGAAAGGTGGCTGGGGCACCCGAAATCCCCTGTGGCATTCTCAGGAATTCATAGAACCCCAAAGGACAGATGAAGGTGGTTTTCTCATGGTCCTTCATGGCCACCGGAATCTGGTAATATCCGCTGCGAAGATCCAATACTGAGAACCATTTGCTCCCATTCAAGCAATCCAGGGCATATTGTATACGGGGCATGGTGTATTGATCTGGGATGGTCCTCCGGTTCAGGATTCGATAATCAACACACAAATCCTCACCGACCCATTCTTTTTATGCACAACCACAATGGGAGAGGCATATGGGATCCTTGATTCCTGTATCACGCTAGCAGTGAGCATTTCCTGCAGGTGTCTCCTCATATCATCTATGTCTGCTTGAGCGAGGCATCGGGATCTCTCTCAAAGTGGCCAGTCACCATGCAGGAAAATAAGATGCTTGGCACCCTGGACACACTCATTGTACCATTCTTTTAACGAAAACACTTGGTCTCTCTGGGCGAGTTTCTTGCTAATCCTAGCCTTCCATTCAGCTGGCAGCGGGGAATCACCAAAGTCAAATAAGTCTGGGGTCACTCTCTCCTTGTGGCCAGAGTACTTGTTATTAGGTAATACTGCAGTGTCTGTGCAGTGTACTGTAGCTAGAGTGCACCCTCTGTTCACCCGGACCTCCTGATCTGACACATTTCGCATCTGGACCATCACTCATCATGCATAGTCATGGGCACGGGCAGGCAATATGCTGGGTTTAACCAACACTCCTTCTAGCAACTTTCCATCACCTGGTGCATCCAACATTAATATTTTGTTCTTTATGTTTCTCTTTAGATGGACTTCTCCATGGATTGTGCACTGGGTGTTGGGGACCAATACCAAGGAGTCAGGTTCCTTTTTCCACACTATCCCCTCTGGCTCATCTGGGTCCTCTTCATTGGGTTTCTGTTGTAAGTCATATGCCCTTTTTACTAAGGCTGGAATTCTTAGGGCCCGTCCAGTCAGTTGCCCTTGTTTCTCATGACAGAGTTGTGCTAGTCTCCCAAACATGTGGGTATTTGTTCCAATTAACAGGGGAACCCCATCATATAGTCCGGTGGGGGGACACACTAGGGCCAGTGTGTCTACTTGCTCCTCTACACCAGTTACAGTTGCAGGAAAAGGCAACCAGAGGCGGACATATCCTAGGTAGGGATAAGATTTGTCGCTCAGCCCTCACAAGTGTAGGCCTCCCAGGGATTGTAATGGCACATCAGATAAGTGTTTGTCATACCAGTCCTGAAATATAATGGTCACTTTCGACCCACTGTCAAGCACAGCCCGAGTAGGAATACAGCCACAGTAGTCTTCATTGAAGGCAAAGAACCTCTGTGCGCGAACACTGAGGCAAGGGTTACCCCAAAGGGCTTTTGGCTGGGAAGCCAAGTTTCAAGAAAATACAAAATCACACATGCCCACACAATGCAAAGCATCATGGGCTGCATATGCAAATCACCACAGAATGTTATGCTGGTTCAACTTTAAGCAGAAGTGCATGGTGCCGGAAGGCCTCTCACACAGTTTGCAAGGTGCTAACAGATGACATAGACACGTGTTTAGTCCTACCAGGACTCATCAGTATGCCTCGTCTGTTTGACACCCCAGTGGAATGAACCAGATACCCTAAGACGGTCTGTCTGGGTTATGTTGTAGTGAGCCCATTAAAATAAAAATTATTTAAAAGTTAAAAGCTTAAAGTTGAACCAGCATAACATTCTGTGGTGATTTGCATATGCAGCCCATGATGCTTTGCATTGTGTGGGCATGTGTGATTTTGTATTTTCTTGAAACTTGGCTTCCCAGCCAAATGCCCTTTTGGGTAACCCTTGCCTCAGTGTTTGTGCACAGAGGTTCTTTGTCTTTTATATATTTTTTTATTTTAATGGGGTCACCACAACATAACCCAGACAGACCGCTCTTAGGGTACCTGGTTCATTTCACTGGGGTGTCAAACAGACGAGGCATACTGATGAGTCCTAGTAGACTAAACACGTGTCTATGTCATCTGTTAGCACCCTTTGCAAACTGTGTGAGAGGCCTTTCCGCACCATGCAATTCTGCTTAAAGTTGAACCAGCATAACATTCTGTGGTGATTTGCATATGCAGCCCATGATGCTTTGCATTGTGGGGGCATGTGTGATTTTGTATTTCATTGAAGGGCCCACTATTTTGGACCAGTCTGGGAGGGACAACAGCAGGGGTCTGGACAGATGATTTATCCACAGAGGGGTTTGAGTTAGGATGGCTGAAACCTTCACTGCAGTCATTTCATGCAACCCTTGACCACTGACTCATTTTCTGAAGGTGGGTAGGTAGGTAGGTAAAATTTTTATTCATAGAGAAATGAATATGGATAACATCACTGAGCCAAAGCTCATTTACAGTGTGGTCCATTAGTCCCATACCAGTTACTCTTAAGTTTCTGAAGCTCTCCTTGAAGCCGGTTCACCACTTTCTCTAAGTGTCCTTCTGAGACCAGCATTCCCTCTTCATATGGCCATCCTTGATGCAACTGCAACAAATGACAGGCTCTCTGGGCATCCTTGGGGGAAAACATAGCAGGGGACGCAGAAGCATCGATAGGAGATTGTGATCTGACTTCTGCTGGTAGTGTACCATGTCTCAAAAGTTCCTTTAGGGTGGTAGTCAATTCCTTGAGCTCAGCTGAGAAGCCACCCTCAGTACAGGATGCCTGAGGGTGCACCCCCACCCCCATAACAGTCACGTCCTGACAGGAGCCAGGGTCTCTGTCAGCAGGGGATACCTCAGCGAACGCACCCGGTTGTACTTTTCTGACTTCCTTCAGCAACTCCTCCCCCCCCCCCACTGTTTAGCTCATGGTGGGACACTTATAGTGGTCTCCATTTTGGAAGGGCCTTCCGGTGCCAAGATCACCTGAGCTGCACTTACCCCATAATTACAATCTCCCTCTTCACCTTCTACCTCCCAGAGTTCTTTTATCAAGTCACAGTAGTCAGGTGGGTTACATCTCCTATCCTGGAGCCTTAACTGGATGATCTGCAGTTTAGAATGCTTGGCATGTTGCAGTATGTGCACCAGTCTCACACAGTTCAAATCACTGGCGGCTACCCCACCTTTCTGGTAAGCTTTCTGCAGAGCTCTTTCTAGGCGAGTAACATACACAGACAAACTTTCCCCCTTCCATTGTTTGGTACCTTGGAATTTCCACATCAACGTTTTCCCTGACTCAGTGCTCCCAATATTGCCTTCAAGTACAGATAGGTAATTCTGAGCAGATGCATCAGGGTTCGTGGACCTCAAAAATTTTATGGCTTCAAAGGCAGGGCCACTCAAACTATCTACAGTATGATTCTTTTCCACTTCTCAGCCTCCGCACTGTGCCACTCAGGTACCAAGAGGACAACATAGTCGATCCAGGTCTCCCAGTTATCCTCTCCCTTGGGGTGGGTGCCCAAGAAGATTCTCAACCCTCGGTAGGAGTCGTCACTAATGGCAGGTACAGATATAGGGGCCAGCACTGGCATGGGCACAGAAGGCAGGGCAGCAACAGGTACTGGAGTGGGAAGGGGTGTTGGGGAAGGAACACCCCCAGGTGGCAGGAATAGTTTCTTAGAGTCCTCTATGGTTTTCCCTTCCTCCAGCAACAACTTAGCAAATTTTTCCTCAGAAGTCTCAGTGGGAACTCATCCTCCCCAGGGTCATTACTGTATTTTGTTATCACTCTCCAGACGGCTGGGACCTCTTCTGAGGTAATAGTCTGTGGCACTTTAGAGCTATCCATGAGGTCACTACACTCTACCAAGGCTATGAAAGTTTGGGCGATCAAATCTGCCTGCCAACCCACCACCACAGGGTTTTCTAAAACATTCAACTTTGGAGAGTGCTCCCTCTACAGTGTCCTTACTGATACCCAGAGGAATATCCAGTATAAGCAGAGCATTTTGGGGGTTGATCTCCTGCCCAGTACACCAACTGGTGTACAGCCATTTCTACTGGGGTAGCCATTAATCTTTAACAATAATTCATAATTTTTGGCCACTAGAAGTCACAAAATCCCAGCGGTAAGCCTTCAAAATATAACCCCTAGGTGGCACTATCCCAAGGGCTACTACGCCTGCCTGCTTGGCTAGTAGCAGGTAAAGGGGCCTGGGTAATGAAATGGGTGCCTCCACCCAGAGGTCAGGGTTGTTAGTGGTCAAGCTAACCTGGGCACAGCCCTCTGGGACACTGTAACCCCTCTCTAGTGGCTTGAACAATATACAATAATTACTTACAATGACTCTTATTCACCAGGCAATTACCCACACTGTTTGCACTTACCACCAGGGCTGGTTCCTCTAGCTTGACCCTGGGATCCCCTGTAAAACAAGGTTAAGCACAGCAACTAGCAACAGTACAATACTTTTGGCACAGACTGGAACCACAGTCAGGTTAAATGCAAACAAAGTTAAATCTGATTTATTCAGGGGACTTGAACAAGGGAAGGGTGTAATCAGGTTGATGTGCTTAAAAGCTATATTAATCAGATAGTTATGCATGCAGTTCAGAGTCCCTACACAGGCACACATTCTGAGTACCCAGGTAGGAAAACAGTGGGCTAGCCAGGAACGTTGTAGCTGGTTAGGGCCCTGTGATGGAAGAAAGCAACATGCACAACATACACTATTTGTAACCTGGAGCCGGAGGGCTCAGTTCATGAAAGAAAAGGCAACAAGACAATCAGATGACAACACTTTTAGATTTAGCTGTTGTTGCAGGGAGCTACCCTGATGTTTACTCATGATACCCAATACTGGACACAGGCAAGATGAAATCGAGACTGCAGGTTGTTGAGCTGGAGTGCCTGGAGAAGCAGGGCCCACACGAATCACCGAGGCATAGTTCCTGTTCAAGGCATTGAGCAGGGAGCTGATCCCCAGGCTGTTCTCTTGTCGATGACTTTCTCTGCGTAGCAGGTATTCTGGCTGGGCCAGTGTAGCAGGGCCCAGGCAAATGGAAATAGATATGGATTCAGTCTGTGGAGCTGGATACAGCCTCCAGCAAGCAAAACACAGTTCAGACACACAGTGGAGAACCAAATCATGACCTACTATAAGCATACAGCACATTCATATGTAAGGAAATTCCACTGTACCAGGCAAATGGCTCTCCGGTCACAATTACAGAGTCTCTGCACAATCCGGGAGTTAAGGTAGCTGGAAGTCCTGACAGGCTGATCGCATTCAGCAAATCTTCGATCTTCTTCATGTTAAAGCCTGGTCACAATACAGTGGCTTAATTCACTCTCCAAATTCAGATTCAGTCCAAAAAAAGCACAAGTTCCCTCTCAGGAACAGCAGGCAGGAATGCAGGCCAAACTCTGGCCTTTCCACAGTTCTCCCATGTGAATCCACTATGGATTGCTGCTTAAACTATCTTGAGATGTTGCTTCTTCACTTCCCGACTCAGATCTAACTGAAGCTGCAAGCAGTGTAGGACTTTCCCCAAGATCCAAAAGGTTCGGTTGGCTGATCTATCTGTTAGTCACAACAAGGGCTCCCCTCCAGGTTATTTTAGGCGCCAAAAGTCCAAAACTGCTATTCCTACAAGTTTTGGCCCCACCAAGCCCCTGTAGGCAGGCTCCATTTTAGAGTCCCAAATGTACTGATTGGCCCATTCTGACAGTCCAGGACCAAGATGATGGAAACAAACAGAACTGTCCATGCTACAAAGAAGGCAGGTTAGAACAAACTGCAATATTATTACTACTCTAACAAATTATCAGCAAACAAATACATCTTCTAACAGAGCTCCTTCAGATTAATTATGACTGCAATCCAGGCAGCTCTTAAAGAGACAGTACACAAGAGGCTATACAGGCACTTTCTGGCAATACATTTAAACTGCTAAAATGCAGGACACCAGCCTGGCAGTGAGCATTTAAGCAAGCTCAAGGAAGACTTTTCGGGAACCCCCATTTGTAGGTGGGTTACAGGTGCATTAACAACATTTTTGTGCAAACAGTTTGCTTTTCTTTTATATAGTGGAATCGTATCCTCATTCACACAGGTCCCTTCTTGCAGCGATAGATGTCAAGAATTCATAGGGTTGTCTGGCGAGCTACAGAAGCCAGGGCTGTCTGGTCCATGTGCTTCAATGTGGCCGCAGATACAGACACACAGAGGAAAGAGTCCATCTGTCATCCAATGCACAGGGCCCTCTGCCACCCACGGATACGTAGGTGCAGGGCCCTGTACCAAGAGAAGAGTTGTCTTAACAATAGACCCATGCAGGCAACTCTGCAGCTTTCATTCCCTGGCTGGAGGAGTGTCCCATAACATCGCCATCCCCCACCCTCACCCCATGTAGCTGGATCACTGAGCTTGCCCCCAAACTCAGCTCAGTGGCACATGATCACAAAGCATACTCGCTGGGGTGAACAGTTGCATGACACAGACAATTTCTTAATAATTATATACTAACATACTAACATACTATTTGCCAGCAGATTAGGCCTTACGGTCTATCGAGTCTGCTCGAACCTAGATCCTTAGTTGGGTGCCGAGATCCTCCCATCCCTTGTTCTCTAGAAACCCCTATCATCCATCCCCACCCCCGGACAGGCTATCATCTGATACATCCACTTTCTGTGTCTGTCCCACCTCTCTTGAAGCCCTCCACTGTGATCTCTGAACCAGCTCACCAGGCAGTGCATTCAAGGGTCCACCACCTGCTCGGTGAAAACCTCCTCCTCTTTCCCCTCACCCTTCCACCTTCCAACTTCAAACCATGCCTCTGGTGATACTCTCCTGCTTTAGTCTAAAGATCCCTCCATGTTTACCCTATTTATTCCCTTGAGGTACTTGAAGACCTCAATCATGTCCCCCCTGTCTCTCCTCTCCTCCAATGAAAACAGGGAGAGCTCCTCAAGTCTGTTCTCATAAGTCAAATCCCCTAGCCCTTGTATCATCTTTGTTGGCCTCCTCTGTACCCTCTCCAGGAGCTGTATGTCCCTCTTCAAATGTGGTCTCCAGTACTGTACACAGTACTCAAGGTGTGGTCTAACCAGTCCATTGTACAGTGGCAGAATCACTTCCCTTTATATTCCCACTTATATTTTTATTATTTTGACCCCAAATTTTCAAAATGGCATGTGGTATTTATAATATATTGTCCAAAACATCATTTCACACCAGAAGTGGAAAAACATGTCTCATCCCGGATTTTAAAAATTATACCTGTCACATTGATGAGTTTGTGCGGAAAAATTGTTATTTTGAAAGTTTGGAGTTAAAAGTATTGAAGATTAGCAAAGTTATGAGTGAACATTGAAATACTGCAACATTCACACATAACCTAGGCATTTTACTGTATTTGTACAACAGATTTTCAGCATAGCCTTCTTAT
Organism: Neoceratodus forsteri; assembly: GCA_016271365.2. Classification (NCBI taxonomy): domain Eukaryota; kingdom Metazoa; phylum Chordata; order Ceratodontiformes; family Ceratodontidae; genus Neoceratodus; species Neoceratodus forsteri. The sequence goes on from JADMNL010000024.1 coordinate 140,759,586, forward strand.
GAGCCCACCTCATGAACCCAGTAGGTGAAAATGTTCAATCCCACTGAAATATCATTTCATGCCACAGGTGCAAAAACATATTTTGCCAGGATTTGAAAAATGACAGCTGTCATGTTTATGAGGTGGTGTGAAAAAATGGTTACGTTTAAAATTTTGGGGTCAAAATATTGGAAATTATGTCATTAGTGAGCGTTGAAAAATTTCAACGCATGCTCATAACTTTGTAATTTTTACATATTTTGACCCCAACTTTTCAACATATCCTTCCTATAATTGCACCTCATTAACAAGGGTGGTGAAAATGTTCAAATCCTGCACAAAAGGTGATTTCTCAGTCAGAAAGTGATTTTGCAAAGCAACCGTGAAATCATCTTTGGGGCCAGATTTGCATATTCCCACCACCATTGGTCATGAGGTGGGGACCCAAAAGGCCATGTTGAAAATCTGGTGTTAAAATATGCAAATTTGGCAAAGTTATGAATAAAAATTTAAACCTCATTGAAATACATTCAACTGCACTTGCCTTATTTTCTCATATGGCAGTCAGCAGTTCCAGCACAAAGACGTGTCTTCAATTGGAGAGTGGATCTACACTGTGGGACATGTTCAGGTGAGTGAGGGTGTGTGGGTGGTATGGGGCTGGTGTGGGGTAGTGGGTGCTGAGTGGGAGGTTGGGATTTGGTGTGTGGGTGTGTGTGGGAGGGTGAGATTGGTGAGGGACCATTTTCTTTCTTACAGGTAAAAAAAAAAAAACAACAACAATGAGTGACAGTTTTTGTTATGCAGGGGATATTCCAGCACTGGGTATTGGGTACCACAGTGTTGGGCTAGTGTTTGGCAGCAACAGGGGATGGGCATCCTGGTGCTACCACCTACGTAGTGGGAACAGGGGTGGATGACCTGGGGGGTCAAGAGAAGCAGTACTGGGAGTGGGTATCCAAGTCCACTTATAAAAATATAGAGAATAATGGCTGGGTAGGGGGTTATAATGAGAATTTGACACACACCTGAGGTGTGGGATGCCACATAAACCCCAAGAGTGAAGATCAAGGGGTTTATAAAGGCATCCCACACTGAGGGTGTGTGTAGAATTTGAGTTTTACACACCTACCCAGCCTTTATTTTGTATAATTGCTGGGGAGTGTTTTGTTGCCACAGCAATTCTATAAATTAAAAACACATTCCTGTTTAGCCGGAGTCCTGTCTGGATTTAGCGCAGTCCGTGAATATTATTTTTTTTTTGTTGTTAAAGTTGAAATAAGGCTTAAAGTTTTATTATGACAGTACAGTTCTTTTTTTTTTAAAGAGTTACTTACCACTGAGAGCGAGTGGTGGTCCGAGTGGTGGTGCAGTGTTTAGGGGGACAGCGGAAAGACAGCCAGCTGGCTGGCACTTGTGCGGAGTGAGGGAAACCCAGCACGTGTTTGCTGTTATAACCAGCTGGTTATAATGGCAAATTATAACTTTCTTTCCCTATGGGAAAAAACACTCCCCGGTAATTGCATAAAAATAACTAAAAATTGGGAAGGACAGGTGGCAGACCTGGAAGGGAGGGAAGAGAAAGAAGCAGTTCATATAGATAGACAGACAGACAGATAGGCAAGACAAGACAGACAGACAGACAAAGATAAGGACATGGCAACAAAGGGTCACGTCCAGCACAAAATATGGAGAAGGGTAAAATTTAGACTTCAAATGGTAGGCCTCAAACAAGGACTGCCATGTACATAAATGCGTGCAGCCTGGCAAACAAGTTGCTGGAACTCACTGCCACATTGGTATCAGCCAACATTGACTGGGTAACAGTATCAGAGACCAGGTTCCGCAAATATTGTACCTGGGATACAACAATACCAGGGTACAACCTCTACCAGAAAGATAGGGAAGGAAAAAAGGGAGGAGAGGTTGCTATATATGTCAAGGAGGATATAGAAGCAACAGAAATCCAAGGAAATCAGAATAAGATGGAAGACCTGTGGGTCATGCTAAAAAACTGAGAAGGGAGAAACCATCCATCTCGGAGTTGATCTACAGGTCCCCAGGACAAGACAAGGAGTTAGACAGAGAACTACTAAAATCCATCCACAGGATGGCAGAAAAAGGGGAAGTCATTCTGATGGGGAACTTTAACTACCGGACATCAACTGGGAAAATCTCACAGCTGCACCATCCAGGAGTAAGGACATGCTAGTGGATCTAAAAAGCACAGGCCTACTACAGCTTGTATTAGAACCCACCAGAAAGGAGCCCTACTGGACCTAATCCTCACAAATGGAGACAGGATCACCAATGTTGAGTGGGAAACCACTTGGAAAACAGTGACCACTGCTCAACATATTTCAAGGTTGCTACAGGAAAAGAAACAAGTGATATATAAAGACCAAAGTTATGGACTTTAGGAAAGCGGACTTCATGAAGATGAAGATCTGCTTAGCAGCAAGTCTCAGGAATATGCCAGATAAGATGGATGTTGAAACCAGGTCGGCCCGGTTAAAAGAAGCCATAAATGACACAGCTAGTCAATGGTTGAAAATGGTAAACAAGTCTAAAAAAAAGAGAAAAACACTCGGGTTTACAAAACAAGTTGTGGAAATTATATGAAAAAAATGAAGGGCATTTAAAAAATATAAGGGCGTAAAAAGTGAAGAAAACAAGGAAAACTTCAAAAACATACTAAGGAAATCAGCGATAGTAATAAGGAAGGAGAAAGCACTTACGGAGGAGAATATAGCACAACAGGTTGGTAGCAGGGACAAAACCTTTTTCAGATACATCAGAGAGCTGAGAAAGGTTAAAGGAGGGATCACCAAGCTGGCGAGAGACACTGGAAGGCATGCGGAAGAAAACCAGGAAATGGTGGAAATACTGAACAAATATTTCTGCTCAGTCTTCACTAAAGAGGACAAAGGGAATGAACCAGAGGGAAGCAAGAAGACACACTCAACCATAGATATGGATACCAGCCCTTTCACTGAGGAAAGGGTCCTCAGGAAACTGGATAAATTGAAGACAGACAAGGCAATAAGCCCAGAGGGACTCCATCCCAGGATTTTAAAAGAAATTAGGAAAGACCTGGCTGTACCTCTGACAGCAATATTCAGTGAGTTACTGGAACAGGGAGTAGTGCCAATAGACTGGAAAAGGGCAAACATTGTGCCACTTCATAAAAGCGGGAGCAGAGAGCGTGTAGAAAACTACAGACCAGTCAGTCTCACTTCCATAGTGGGAAAACTGATGGAAACCCTACTAAAGGAAAAGCTAACAGAGTTTCTTGAATCAAATGGGTTCCAGGATCCATAAATTTTATTTGGTTGGTGATAATATGGGGGGTTGTACGGACAATACAAGTTTTTACATAAGGGCAGTTACTCACATGGAGGCGTTTAAACTCCTTAAACAACTTAAGACAGACAAATCTTGTGGTTTTGATGGTCTGTCTCCTAAATTGTTACAATTGGCTTCAGTAGAGTTGTCATATCCTGTCAGTTTGATTTTTAATGTGTCCTTTTGTTTGGGAAAAGTACCAGATATATGGAAATGTTCATATGTAATACCTATTCATAAGGCAGGTTCAATTAGTGAATTTACGAATTATAGACCAATCTCTATTCTGTCGGCTCTATCTAAATTGCAGAAAAAAATTTTCTTTGATCAGTTAACTGACCATATGGAAAAATACAGTTTGTTATCACAATGTCAGCATGGTTTCAGGAAGGGGAAGGGTGTTGAGAGTGCCTTGGTTTAAGTTCATGAGCGCGGTCCATGAGGGCATGGAGAGGGTGCTGATCAGCTAATGCTCACGGACTTGACCAAGGCATTTGATTTGGTTGACCACTCTCTTTCAGTTGAGAGACTAAAATATATTGGGGTAGGGACACCAGTATTGTCTTGAGTGTCCAATTATTTAACAAATAGGTTTCAGATGGTAAAAATCGGGAACAGTTTATCTAATAAAGCCCTGGTTAAGTGTGGAGCCCCTCAGGGCTCCATACTGAGGCCAATTTTATTTTCTATTTTTTTAGATTCTATCATCTTCTCTGTTAAGAATGCACAAGTGGTTATGTACACAAATGATGCTGTTGTTTATTGTCAGGGTAAAGTACTGTCAGAGCTTAACGTAACTTTGACTAAAGAACTAAAGGCAGGTCAAGATTGGCTGACAAACAATAAATATGTCTTAAACAAGCAAAAAACCAAAACTATGGTATTTGGTACCCCATTTAAGTTGACGGTTATTGGCTCTAGTTTACAAATTGAGTCGTTAGGTGGGGCTGTGTATGAAAACGTAGATAGTTTAAGGTATTTGGGGGTAGTCTTAAATCCGACATTGACATATGAGTTTCATATGCATGCTATTACATCCAAAATCCATTCTAAAATAACATTACTATACAAGTTGCACAGCTTTTTGACTGATGAGGTGCGTTTGGCCATTGCTAACCAGTGTTTGTTGCCCATCTTGAACTATGCTTCTATAGTAGCGGATAATGCTCCTTATAACATAACAAAGTGGAAATCGATACTGTTGCATAAAATTGGAAGATTTGCCTTATTAGCATCTAAAACAGTTCATCATTGCATTATATTGGAGAATCTTGGATGGTTACCTGTGGAACACTACCATAAGTAAGTAATGTCTAAATTTGTTTACAAAACTCAACAAACAGGGGTACCTTCTAATCTAAAAAAATTTACTTGATACTCCTAGTTTTAAACTGTGCATTAGATCATCAGGGGATTTAACTATGTTAAAAATTCCATTTTTCCACACTTCTAAAGGACAATGTTCATTAGTACGTTTTACAACTTACACACTTACACGTTGTACAACTTAGAATAATATTCCAGCACATATAAGAAGTATGGATAGTTATGGGTCATTTACAGTAGCTCTGAAAAATAATTTCATGAATTTGTCTAAATGTAACTGTTTTTATTTGATGAAGGTCTGTTGATAACGGAATTTTATGAATTCTGTGATATTTTCAAAATGGTTTAAATTCTGTCAGAGTCTTGTATTAACAATCTTGTGAGATTTTATATGATGTGGAATCTGTATTCCTATTTAATTCATGTTTTGTATCAACTGTACAATCTATTTGATGTTGTTTGTTTATGTATTCCGATTGACCACGGGTCATACCTGTACAAGGGATTGTATCCCAGTGTGCTTTCCCATATACAAATCAAACAACATGCATTTACAGCAGGCAGATCCTACCAGACTAATCTGATAGACTTCTTCACCTAGATGACAAGGGTTGTCGACCAAGGAGGAGCAGAGGATATGGCCTATCTCGACTTTAGCAAGACCTTCGATGCTGTCCCACACAGGAGGCTCTTAAACAAACTCAGTAATGCCGGGGTAGGGATCAAAGTTGTTATATGCGGTGGGAAATTGGCTACATGGAAGGACCCAGAGAACAGTGGTGAACAGAAGTCTCTCCAGCGAGGGTGAAGTGACCAGTAGTGTGCTGCAGGGATCAGTACTGGGTCCAGACCTCTTCAATTTGTTCATAGGCGATATCACAGAGGGCTTAAATGGCAAGGTGTGCCTGTTCGCAGATGATACTAAAATCTGCAATAGGGTTGACACCCCTGATGGGGTAACTAAAATGGCAACAAACCTGAAGTTGCTTGAAAAATGGTCTGAGACCTGGCCACTGAGGTTAAATGCAAAATAATGTAAAATTATACACCTAGGAAAAAGTAACCCCCAGGAGCAGTACTTCATGAATGGAGAAAAACGAATTGCCTTCAACCAGGAACGTGACCTGGGAGTGATCATAACTGATGACCTAAAGGCAACCAAACATTGTGAAAAGGCAGCATTGAAAGCAAGTAGCATGCTCAGTTGCATTGGGAGGGGCATAACCAGTAGGAAGAGGGAGGTGGTTTTGTCGCTTTACAGGTCTTTGGTGAGGCCCCACCTGGAGTACTGTATACAGTTCTGGAGGCCCCACCTCAGGAAGGACGTAGACAGAATGGAGGTGGTCCAGAGAAGAGTGACTAAGATGTTGAGTGCAATGCACCCAAAACCTTACGAGGAGAGACTGAGAGAGTTGAATATGTACACGCTGGAGCAGAGAAGGGACGGGGGACATGATCAAGATCTTCAAATGCTTTTGTTCTACACTACATGGTTTATTTTTCACACAGCACCATCGAATTGCCTGGTGCTCCTTGCTTTTTTCGATGGTTCAAATGTCTCAAAGGCATAAATAGAGTGGAAACAAACAACCTCTTTCAGATACACAGTCAAGCTAGAACAAGGGGCCACATAATAAAACTGAGGGGTGGTAAACTCAGAAAAAAACACAAGGAAGTTTTTCTTCACTGAGACAGTTGCAGACCCATGGAACCGGCTCCCAAAAGAGGTGGTGGAGTCAAAACAATAAATGAGCTCAAGAGAGCTTGGGACGGACACAAAGGAATCCTTGTACATGGTAGTATAAAATAAATTGGGGGGTTGGGGGTGCTTAAAATACAAACAACAGGCAAACTAGATGGACCAGAAATCCCCCTTCTGCCGACATGTTCTATGTTTCTAAAGAGAGTCAGAGACAGACAGAGAAAAGACATTCTATCATATGAACTGCAGTGCAGTCCACAACAGCCCGTGAAGTGGTCAACATTTTGTGTTAGATCAGCTAGTAATATGACGTTCGCATTAATGTTGAGCTGATTTCTCACATTTGTACTGAACTTCCTGGTTGAATTTGTTCTGGCCACTCGATGTCAGTGCAGGAATGAAAACCCATAATGACTTTTATATTTAAGAGAAAAAAAGATCTTATTAGAATTACATTGCAGCCTGCATCATTGGCTCATGCTGTCAGTATCTTTCTTTAAAGATCACGTGCAAATGTTACCATGTGAAGTGTATGAAACAGTTATTTTTCCTTATCAGTTTTTTAGTTGTTTAACCAGGAGTAGCACACTAAGCTGAAAGCTTTTTTACAAGTGCGACCTGGGAGCACAGGGAAGTTAAGTGACTTGCTCAGGGTCATACAATATGCAAGTTGAAGGTGTGGGATTCAAACCCAGGTCTGGTCTGCTGGATGTCACCAGATTTGCAGCTCAGAGGCTTAAACCACTGTGCTATGCTGCCTCCTGTTTCGCTCTGTTGTTAAGTTGTATAATATATATATATATATATATATATATATATATATATATATATATATATATATATATATATATATATATATATATATATATATATATATATATATATATATATATATACACACACACACCTTTTCATTTTACCATTATTTTCCTTAAATTTGCAATTTAATCATTTGTCCCACCTTGGTCACTTACGTTCCTACACTGCTACTGTGGTGAAAGTACCTGGCAATGATGATCTGCGTGTGATGTCAAAGCAGGTGAGCCAAGATGCCTTCCTAACCAAAAGTACACCATTTAGCATTGCTCCAAGGACACGATTTGCCAATGAATCAAAATAATGTCATCCGATGAGGAAAGCAATCTGTGTTTAGTAGCTTTAATGCCAGCATTGAACCCTATAACTATGAGCCTATAGTTGCAGATCCTGAAACAGCAACAGGTGAAAATTCATCGTCTGAATCCAACGATGATGGGGACTCCTCTGAAGTCAGCAATGTGGCAGCTGGTGTGCAAGAATGGTAACATTACTTTTCTTTTTTCTGATTTGCACTGCATAACAGCACATCAACTATTATAGTTATCAATAGGAATACGTTTTTGCTTCATGTTCACTTTATTCAAAACTCTACCCAACCCTGTAAAGTTAGGTGCATTGTCCCCACCCCTACCAGCGGCACACCGTGGAATTTTCTCTGGCTGCACAATGGACTTGATGCCTTGCTATTTTGGTTGTGAGTGGTCACCCATCACGTAGAAAGTGATACACTTGTTACAAAGGTGTGGGTGACCAGTGATCATTGCGTTGCCTTTTGCATTGCAACTGTCAATTGTTGACTGAAATACCTAATTCCTCCCCATTTCCTGTGATGTCTTTGTCCTGAGATTGATTCTGCACTCCATTCCCTCATCTTTACTTGGAGGTTGCAAGTGCGTGTCTAACACCCAGCAGATGTTCAGTGTGTTTTCTGGGCTTGTGGGTGGAGGTGGGGGTCCAGATGTTGAAGTGATGCATGGTATGTTGTGATGGATGTAGGGGTGGGGGTTGTCCAGATGTTGAAGGGATGTATGATAGGCTGTAATGGGTGTAGGGAGACACAGCACATGTAGTCAATTTCTCTGTCACCCAATAGAGTTGTGCTGCTGTGCACCTTTGAGCAGTCATCATGCCCAACTGTGGGGGGGGAGTAGGTGAGGTGAGAGGGTCTTACAGGTACCAGATATTGCGTAGGTGGAGGGCCATAATTGTGGAGGTGTACTTGATGTTGGAGTGATGCATGTTTTGCTGTGGTTGATGAATGGAGATCCAGGCCATGTGATTCACTTGTCTGTGTTACCCAACTTCAGTATGTCAGTTCATCTTTGATTATTCATTACCCCATGTTTAATTTGAAGGGCGAGCAGTGCACACATCTTACTCAACTGGCCTGCATGGCACAACCTGAAGTGTGAATGCAAGACAGGGAGTGGTCTTACAGTGAAGCACCACAGTGTGTGGTGATGGGTGGACTAATGTGTGTTACATGTACAATATATTGACTGATTTGATGGCCTGACAGAGAGAGGGTGGGGTAATAGATGTGGGGGGCATGCCTGTTAGGTAGGGGTGGAGGGATGCAGGGGATCACATGCCATGAGTGTCTTCGAGGTACAGGTCAGGAAGCATAGGGAAAACCCAGGAGCAGTTGTAAAATTCACCAAAACTTTATTTATAGTAGCAGTAATATAAAAAAAATACATAAACTTGTTCATAAGAACTATGTACAGAGGCAACATAAAATATTTCTTGTAAATCTTCTTCATTGCAGCTCAGCTCAGCTCTTTTATGTCTTTTCAACCCCCATCCTTAGCAAGCATCCTGTTTTTGCAAAATGTTCTGTTCTCGTAAATTTTAGGCAGGATGTTTCTGAGGCCCCTTTTGCAAAAAGGTCTCAAGCATTTGCACTCAAGTAACCTCTAGTTTTCTAGTTAATATACATTTCAACAGTAATACTAAATATTCTCTGAACAAAAGTGATCCCATTATCAGTTTCATTCCATACATGGATTTGCATATATTGTTATATTAGCTGATATAAATATGCAAGGGAGAAAAACAGACTGCAAGAGAAAACCGACAGACAGTGACAGGCAAAGAATTGAGAGATTGTTCGGGGTGATCAAGTCCGAAGTCTCACAGAAAATTTGGTTGCTCAACCAGACAGATAAGACAGAAAAGGAAAAACTAGAACCTTGCATTTAAACCCATTCTCCATAACAAATGGGACAGGGTCCTATTCTACCCTGTCACAATGAGATGTAATACTCTGTATTACCATACCTGTCAGAGGTACTGGGCAGATGTGCATCTCCGAGCAGTCAGCATACCATGTTTTATTTGTATGGTGGTCATTTCAATCACTGTACTCAATTGCCCTGTGAGACACTAGTGGCAGTGTGATTGCAAGACATGGTATGTGTTACTGGTGGTGTTGTGGGCTCTCAGTTAAGCACCAAAATTTGGGGAGAGGGTTGGGTGTGGGAGGGATCATTTTGTGTTACACATTCCATACGTTGAGTGTGTGGATGGCCAGACAGATTGGGCGGTGGCTGAACAGATGTGTGAGGCATGCCTGTTAGTTGTGGGGAAGGGAAAACATTGAGACACATGCCATACAGTCAGCTTCATTGTTCTACCAGAGTACACAGTGTCTCTGGGTGGGGCGGCAGTGCACCTCTGAACAGTCAGCACACCATGTTGTATTTGTACGGTGCTTGCTGCACTCCCCATACTCAATTGCCCTGTGTGGCACATGCTGCAGTGTAACTGCAAGACAGGGTGTGGAGTTACCGGTGGTGTGGCAGAATCACTGGTGAGCCCCACTCAAGGGGGGGCATGCGAAGGAGTGGGTGTTACAGCTACCAAGTGATTAGAGTGTGGAGGATCAAGATGGAGGGTGGTGGGGTACATTTGGTGGAGGCATGCCTGTCAGTTGGGGGAAGGGTGGAGGCGAGACACAAGCTATGAGATCAATTTTTCTGTTTTACCTGAGTTCACAGTGCCCATGGGTGACATTGCAACTCTGAGAAGTCAGTGCACCATGTCTTATTGGTACGGTAGACAGTGTTGTCACCAGACTGAAATGCCCAGCCTGGCATGACCTGCATGGTGATTGCTCGACATGGTGTGGTGTTACCTTGGGTGTTGCAGCCTCGCAGTTGCCCACCACTATGGTTGTGGGTGTGTAGGAGTGTGTTCTAGATAACAGGTGGTGGGTTTTCTGTTGTGAGATACCTTATTGTGATAATGTGTGCTTGGAGAGTATCAGTAACTGCATTATCTGGATGACTGTGTAGAATATCATTATGTTTATGCGGTACCTGATTTAACTGTCAGAATGATACCGTGCCTGTTCCAGCTGTAGTCCCACAATGTGCTGTTTGCATGATGTGTTCTTATTTATAAAGTACTGTATCACCTTTTAGTATTTTGTTTTCTTTTTTATTTGCAAATGCAGATGTGGGAATTGTCAATGAATGCTGATCCCCAGTAGAGAACCGTATTGCTAGAGCTATGTACTAGTCAGAGCCAAATTTGATGCTATGCCTGGGATCAGCCACATCACCTCACACCCAGGCTTCTCATCCAACTGTCAAGATGTCTGTGTCTCTGAATGAGTTTATCTACCTCAATGGTCCAGTTGATGATGACACACCAACAAATGAGTAAGAACAACATCTTTTTAATTCTACAGTATGTATGTACTTTCAACCATGACAACACCACAGGGAGGGATCCAGTAGGTGTGCTGTTGGCAGGTTACTGTGTGGATGCACACAGGTGGGTTGTCATTGTGCACAAGCTCTTAGTGTGGAAAGGGATACATAATGTGTAATCTTCTGTGATGTCGTTGTCAGCTGGTATGCAGTCTGGCTTGCTGTGATTGAGTTTACTGTAGTTAGAAATACAGCAAGGGTCATACTTTGTGCGATCATGTCACAGAGTGATTCATCATGAGTCATGTTGTGTTATGTTACTGTGGGCATGTATTCTGCATGGACCAGAGAGTTTAGTTTATTTAGTTTATTATTATTTCGAAAGACACTTTTGAGCCGAGGCTCTTTTACAAAGGTTCCACGTCAGGGAAACAATACAGAACATAGTGAGGACAATAACAAACACAGTAGTTTCAAGCAGCCATAGGCTTTGTCGGGTGCATTAAAGTTTTCATATGGAATTACTGTAATATATGCAATGACTCACAGTATGTATGTTAAGTTACAGTACGTTGCGTATATTATTCAAGAACATATGTACAATTAAAAACACAGTTGTAATATGGCTCACTAGAATAAATTAGAAACTGCTAGGAGAGATGGTAGATACAAGTAGAGGAAGCTATGGGGAGAGAATGTATCTACATTCTCTCCCCATAGCTTCCTCTACTTGTATCTACCATCTCCCAGCAGTTCTGTGGGGAAATAAAAAGGGAGCAGATAGGAGATGGGGGGGTAAAGGTGGGAGAGACTTAGAGAATGGGAAATTAGAGGGAATGAGAGTAAGTTTAGTTAGGAGAAACATTCACTGAAGGCCATTCTGACAAGGTGCTGATGCAGGTTGCACTTGAGAGTGTCACGTTGTTGTAGGTAGCTAGAAACCAGGGGTAGATGTGTCTGAGGTTATTGTGGCAATGGGTAAAGCATGGATGACTGTGTATGTGTGGTTCCTGTACTAGGTGTTGGGCTGAGCCGTGAAGGGGAAACAGCCGTTATCATTGTGTGATGTTACCAGATGCACTGTGCGACTCCACTTGGTGTAAAAGTGTGTGTGATGTTGGAATGGGACACAATATTGATTGCTGGGTAAGAGGTTACAGATGGTATGGATACAATAGGGGTCTCTTTGGGTGAGTTTGCTGCATGTAGGAGTATACTTCTGGTTGCAGTGATGATGATCCTCTAAGGAAGGGATGCAGTACTGGTCACACTGTGAGGTATGCCATTTTACAGAAGGTGAACAATATTGCTCGTTGTGTGAAGAGGTAATATTTCAAGATATGCTGCATTGAACAGTGACTGTCATGCTGCTATTGGGGGGGAGAAAAAAGGATAAGTGTGTGTGAGGTAACTTCACGGATGGATACTGGTGGTGTCATAGGGTAGACACTTCGGGGGCATGGAAAAAAAGAATAGTGATCTAGGAAAGTTGGAGGAGTGGTCAAGTGCGTGGCAGCTGGGTTTCAATACTAAGAAGTGCAAAATCATGTACTTGGGGCACAGAAACTCAGGGACAGAGTACAAATTGGGGGGAAGGGGTTAGTATTAACCACCACCAAACAGGAGAGGGACCTGGAATTAGTCATGTCTGATGCCCTAAAGGTGGCCAGGCAATGTGACAAGGCAGTGGGGAGAGCTAGTGGGCTATATAGGGAGGGGTATCACCAGCAGAAATAGAGAGGTGGTTTTGCTGCTGTATAGCTCGCTGATGAGACCACGTCAAGAGTACTGTGTCTAGTTCTGGAGACCACATCTCTGGAAGGAAATTGACAGGGTAGAGGTGGTCCAGAGGAGGGCAACCCAAAAAGTGCAGAGTACCTGCATCACCAGTGCTATGAGGAGAGACTGAAGAACCTCAATGTGTCCACCCTGGATGAAAGGAGGGAGATGGGGGATATGACAGAAATACTCTAATATCTCACAGGTATAAATAAGGTTCAAGAGGGAAGCATTTTTCAGAAAAAAGATGTTCAAGAACAAGGGGTCATGCTATGAAGCTGGAGAAGAGTAGATTCAGGAGAGATGTTACGAAGTACTTTTTCACAGAAAGAGTGGTGGATGCCTGGCACAGCCTCCCAGCGGAGGTGGTGAGGGCAAAAATGGTAATGGGCTTCAAGAATGCATGGGATAGGCATAATAGAACCTCAGAGGTAGTGAAAGGGTAGGAAAACCTGCAGATCAAGTAGGGTATGTGGTGTTATAGTAGGCAAGGGAAATGGGTAGACTAGGTGGGCCAGGCGGTCCTTATCTGCCGCCATCATCCATGTTTCTATGTGTGTAACTACAACCATTTGTTTTTCACACTTACAACACTGCATTCCATTGTGCCACTAAGATGATGGAGTCTCCTCGACTATGCAGATATGTATTGTACTGTCACAACAGTTCACTGTACATCTCAAATGGAGGAATAAAACATTACCTGAGGTGTAACAAGCATATTACTGCAAGCAGGCATGTGCAGAAATAAATTGCACTTTCTGCAATCTCCACAAAAAAAAAATCTAGGAAGCATCCTTACCTGCCCACAGTTGAACTGGAGATATCCTTTTAATTGATTTATTTCCCTTTTTTTTCAACTTTCTTTTTCATACCCCTAAGTTGGCAGATATACACCCCTTCTGCTTCCCGAACCCACCCACCTGGGATCTCCCATCAGGCCATCTCAAGTCTGTGGAGGTGCCCAGCTTGCCTCCTGTGGTGCATCTCCCCATCCCTTCTGAATAGCATGGCAAAGGGAGAGACAGCAATCCACCAGAGACCACTGCCATCACTGCAGCATGGGGTGTCATTCTGGTGGAGTTCTGGTGATGTCACGGTGTTCTGTCAAGCATGGATTTCCAAATTACGGATGTGCAATGACGTCTGCCCAGAGAGTACGTGCTCTGCCACCAATCCCACAGATGCCCATTGACTGATTTGTTCAGATTTTTCATAGTAAGGGATTGTAATTTTACTTCTTTGAGCCTAGCCGCTGATCCCTTCTACTTCCTGATTATGAGAGCCGTGCACATGCTAGCATGGGGGTGGTTGTCATATTCAGGAAGTGGAAGACAACAATGGCTAGACTCCACAGAGCCAAATACAGATCACTTCCCATGAAAAAAATAGACAGAAATAAATTAAAAGGCTGCCAACATCAAAAGTGGGGGCAGCAGGTAAGGGTACTTTTTGGTTTTTGTTGCGAGCACTATACAGGTTGCTCTTTTTCATACTGCTTTTTTCTCCCACGGGGTGGCTGGCAGGCAGGCAGGCAAGGTTTCAGCTCTCTCAGTGAGCAGCTCATTTCCACCCATGAGCTAACTCACGTGACTCAGATTGCAACCCAGGCAAGTCCCCCATGAATCCCCCCCGTGGTAGGGCCAGGGAGGGGAGGGGCATCCTCTCCCTCTGGTGAATAATCAAGATTCCAGGGTGGAACTGCAAGTCGGGAACCGACCATGGCTTCATGGAGCCTGCCAGTGAGCCCTTTTCCACTTTCTCCTGAACCCATTGCTGGGGCGCACACGTCAACATACACATGGAGACATGTTATATGCTGTGTAGTCCCACAGCACCCTCCCATCTTTGGCACCCTCAGGCCCGTATTAACCTTGGGCCTCCACCTGATGGCAGTCATTCGTCAGGAATGTCAATACACTCTCTCCTTTAGAGGAAAAACAGTAACCTGCACTTGCCACTGAAAAAGGATCGCTGGTGTGGCAGGAGGTAAGGCACTAATGTCTCAGCCCTCCATGCCACCGGGCAGCTCCCACCACAATGATTACAATTGCTATTGCTGCGTTACACATAATGTAGCAATGTTTTCTGAATGACTGCTACTTTTTGGGGGGGCACTGTGATTGGGTTTCATTGCTGTGCCTACTGTACTGCATGTCTTACAAGGGAAGCTCAATGTTATGAAAATATGAAGTACTTTATCTTCCATGCAATGCAACCTCACAACACTTTGTTTCAGTGGCATGTTGATGTGTTGGATGGTGTCAAGCCTTAGTGTAGGTACATATTGCAGTTATGTCAACAATATTCAGCATCAGTGGCTCAGTAGGTAGCACACTTGCCTCTGAGGCCAGGAGATCAGAGGGCTGTGGGTTCAGTTCCCACATCTGGCACCTGGGTTAATATCCCAATACTGACACTGTAGTGCAGCATGAGGGGGTGCTGTATTTTGGATGAGACATTAAACCGAGGTTCCATCTGCCTGGATTGGTGGTAGTTAAGGTGGATGCTAAAGATCCCATGACACTTATCGAAAAAGAGTAGGTGAAGTTTTTACTGAACATCAACTGAACAGAAAAGAAAAATGAAAATGATACAGAGAAAAATATAAAACTCAAAATAATTAAGTGACAGGGAAATCAGAATCAGTTATCCAAGGTAGTAGTGTCCATAATTCCAACAAAGAGTCAGATGGCAAATGCTCTGCCTCTGAAAAATATATGGCCTTCAAATCATGTTCGATCCTTCGAATAATAGTAAGAAGAGGCACATCCTGATTCTGTAAATTAAACAGACAATGAGCATTCCACACATGCCGTTGATTATTACAAAAATCAAATTTAACGTATAAATATTCCAATGAGACCAAGTGAGGGGGAAAAAACCATACATCAAATTGTCATAAGTAATGAGAGCAAACAAGGGTTCACGCCATCTGTCAGCTAATAGAGTCCAAAAAGAAACAATAAATGTCCATGAAAAAAAAAGGTGTGAAATAGTTTCTTCTTGTTGCTGACATTCAGGTCTGGAACAAAATCTGTCCTGTAGTGATTTGTGTTTATGGTTACATTTGACGTTGATACGTTCATGGCAGCTAAGCCAATGCAAGTCCCACATCTTTTGGGGAACCCTAGAATTATGAAGTAAAGTGAGCAAATCAGGGAGATGTTGCGTAGGACATTTGGGAAAAACAACAATCTCCAAACATACACGGTCCACTAAATACTTGTACAATGATTTTCTGGAGACAGTTATTAGCATATGGCTAGTAATCTGCCAGTGTTTCAAACAAAAAAACTATCCCTAACATAAGCAGAAATCTGGGGGGAATGTGTTAAAACTGTCAATTTGTTAAGTTCCCATTTATGAAACCAAGGACCACAGGATTCAAGAAACCAAGGTTCCCAACCTCAATCTTGCTTAACCAGCAGGGGTCTAATATTATGAAACAAGAAAAAACTAGTATAAAAAAAAAAAACAGGTTGGACCATAGTTAGGCCTCCATCCCGAATAGGAGATAGGTGATCTGACGTTTAATGGGGTTCAAGGCTACCCATAGGGCTTGAAAAAAGACTAAGCAATCTGGTTTCAAATTGCCGGGGAGAAATATAAGCCAGAAAGAGGAAAGGGCAGAAAGGTTTAATCATGTAAATCCTCTTTTTCTTACTCATCTGCCATGAATTCCAATGTGCAACCATAGTCTGAGCATAATCTAATTTGGGAGTCCAGTTAAGGACATCTAAAGGACCAGTACCATATAAAATGCCCAAAATCCTAATAGGGTCATCACAAAGTCTGATGTAAACAGAAGACTCATCTACAAAAGGGGAACCTAATCTATGGCCTACACATTTATCAAGATTAAGGGCCGCGCCAGAAACAGCTCCAAACTTGGAACAATGCCATAATTCAGAACGCGACGAGGCAACATTAGCCACCATGAGACTCATATCGTCTGCATAGGCCAACATGAATATCGGGCTGAGGAAGTGGCACTATTGTTGGGGCCAATTAATAAACGGTAGGGATCCCAAAAAACACATAAAAGTGGACTAAGGGACAGCCCTGTCTAACCCCTCTGTGTAGAGGGAAGCATAGGCCCTTCCATCCATTGACCAGTGGGACAACAGTTGCAGACCGATATAGCAACCGGAGTCTAGTCAGGGTATAATCAGGTACTTTATAATATCAAGAGTAGACCATAAAAATCATGATGTACAGAATCAAAAGCCTGCCGTTGGTCCAGTGAGAATATGAAACCATGTAAAACATTAGAATTTCCACGTTCAATCATTTCTCTAAGTAAAATTAGATGGTCCTGAATACATCTCCCAGGGACACTGCAAGATTGTGCGTAGAAATCACATATATGGCCAATTTAGAAAGTCTGAGGGCCAAAATTTTGGTCAATATTTTAAAATCAGTATTTAAGAGGCATAACGGTCTCCAATTGGAGCAATCTCTATCCCTTTTATGTAAGTAAAATAAACAACCCATGTTAAAGTCTAAAGGAAGATGTTCGCACTGTAGAATAGAATTATAAACTGTAGCCAATTCAGAACTCAGGTCAGCAGAAAACAATCTATACAGCTCACTGGAGATCATCCAGGCCCGTGTCACTCTTGGACGTAAGACTTGATTACTGCTTAAATTTCATGTGCTTGTATCTCAGTATCTAACATATCTACAACAGAAGAAGGTACATCAGGAAGTTGTAAAAAGGAAAAGTAGTCCATTATGGATGCAGATGGGGGCATGGGACCAAACAGTTTTTGTGTATAACAGGTAACACGGTGCCTGATATCCAAAATATCAGCGAGTTCAGTGAAACTGTCATCAAACAGCGTAGTAAAGGTTTTACTCTCTACTGTTCGCCAAATAGAAGCATATGGACATACTGCGTCACGGGTACCAGAGGTCCCAAAACGCTGTTGTTGCTGAACAGAAATAGCCTTCAGAAGGTGATAATCCATCATGCGCGCCCTTAAGAGTACTTATTTGGGTGGAAAATCATGGCCAGTTTCATGAGATAAAGTAAGTAATTTTGAAGTCGCTGTCTGTTAGTGTGATAAAGGAAATACAATTAATCATGATGATGTTTACTAAAATTTTTAAATAAAGTTCTGAGTCCAGATTTCGTATCCCGCCACCAATCCCAAGGGGCATCATATAAAAAAAAAACAGTCTTTTGATTATGAATATACTCAGTTAAGTGACTTAACAAACGTGAATCAGATAACAGGGAAGCATTCAGTTTCCAAATGCCAGGGCCAAAACGAGATGCAAGGAAGGGCCTAAAGAAACAGATAATAAATTATGATCTGAAAATTCCACAACTTGAATTACAGCATCAGAAAGTTGGAGGTGGGAAGAAAGAAAAATCAATACGGGTTGCAAGGGGGCTCTTGTGAAAGTAGGAGTATGTCAATTCGTAAAAGATAAATATGCATCCTGTAAACCTGTGGAATGGAGCAATTGTTTCAGAAAATTCATGTCACAAAACAACTTAGTAGTCTTTGAAGTAGAAGACTTATCTTTAGTGGATAACCCACAATTGAAATTACCCCCAAAAATCACGTGCATTGATGTGTATAAATAGGGTTGAATCAGTTTCAGTAGTTCAATTCTGTGGGATTTCAATTGAGGGGCGTAAATAATAATAATCCGGAAAGGGACAGAAGAAATCAAAATATCCAACAACAGAAGCCGGCGCGGGTAGACATCCAAGAGTTTAACAACAGTAACATCAGGTATACTAAATAAAATACCCAAACCAGAATAAGAGTCCTGTCCAAAGGACCAAAAGAGAGTTTAGGTCCAGGCACGAGTGGCCCTGGAAATTTCTGGAAGAGCACGGAAACGTACATCTTGCAAAAGATGAGACCAGCTGTCAAGCCAGATAAAAAGGAAAACTGCATCTCTCTAGCATGCCTTTATACTGTTAACATTAACAGTATGCACTGAGAAAGCAGAAGACATGAAACGGGAAAGTAAACAAAACACAAAAGTCACCTTAGCCTACCTTTCCTAGGGGTACCTTCCTATGTTTCAGTTTTGCCTTAGCTTTCCTTTTTGAGAACCAATATTATCAATGGTACTTCAGTGTCCGTAGTCACATCAGGGTGGGAGGAAAGAACAGAGGACGATTGAGTCCGTATTGTACTGAGGGTGACGAAACCTCAAATTTATTCATATGAGTCACAGTAGAGGATTTCAGGCCTTAGAAGAGGGAGAAGTCTCCTTCTTAGATCCTCGGTAACTCTAACAAAAGGTCTGGGGGTCCATGGAAGACCCAGAAATACTAGAAAAGACAGGAATAGGGACCTCTTCCGAGGTAGAAATAGCAAGATCAGAGGAAGGGGAGGGAGAGCTGTAGTAAAGGTCTGTGGTTCCAAAACAGGAGCAGACCGCTCATGTAAAGTAGAAGAGGGTCAACAGCAGGTACAACAGGGTGAGGGAGGGGTACGCTGAGGTCTAGAAAGAGTGTCAGATAAACAGAACGCTAAGCGACAGTAATAATCAAACGTTGTTCTTCCCATCAGCAAGAGTCGGGAGTTGTGAGCTGCCCAAGCACAAGTCTGGAAAGTGTGCCCCAATTGCCACAAAGGACGAAAGAGGTTCATCCACACATTGGGAACCTGCATGGCCAATGTTACCACAAACAGAGCATTTCATCTTGTCACAGACACTACTGATATGATTCTGAGAGCCACATCTGTAGCAAGCTTTAGGCTGGCGGGTAAAGAACTCCCCTGTCTTTCCCAAGCATAAAGCTGTTCGGGAGATGCTGTATTCCAACCTCCGAAGTGCGAAGCATAACCCTTGCTCTCCACCCACCTGTCCAGGTATTCTCAGAATCAAAGATAACCTCTGGGTCAGAAAGGACAGTACATCTTTGCTTTAACCAGACAGTAATATCATTAAGACTGACACCTTCATTACGAAACAATATAGTAACAGTTTTCTGAGTAGGTTTAGTTAAGGGAATGGCATTAAATGATGACCATAAAGGAGAAGTTTTAAGCTCCTGATATTTTCTCCAAAACTTTTCTAAACCACTGATAGTTTTAAAACTAATATCAAAATGAGACTCTGAAGAAACATGAATTAAGGCATGAATCTCAAAAGCAGCAAATTGCATAGAATCCTTCAAAAGAGTGCGACCAACAAAAAATCGGTCAGGAAAGTCAGGTAAGCCCCCCAAATAATGCAGCCAAACAGCGTTGTGTCTTTTAGTTTGATGTACAGGGGGTTGAAAGCATGCAGCATAAGTTTTAGGGGACGAAGCAGTAGAAGTAGCAGGAACTGGACGAGACACAGGGTCCCGAAGAGTCCGTTGTTCTTGAGGCGTCAAGGAAGCAGGACCAAATTGTAAAGTTGGGTTCTGAGTCAGAAGAAGTTCAGTTGGCAAAGAAAGATCAAGAGAAGCAGCAGAGTCTTTCAAAACAGGAGAGACCAGCAGTTTGTCAGTGTCAGGTGGCCTAGTACAGATCGGGGAAGAACCAGAACGCCAAGTCCCAACGGTAGGATCCTTCTCCCACCCAGCCGCTTCCAGGGCCGACTCAACAGACCAGTCCGTCGTGTGCAAGGCATCAGGGAGAGCAGAAGCAGGCACCTGTACAGAAGAAATTTCTGGAGAAAGCTGAGCAAGAGGTGCAGTCAGTACAGGCGGTAGGGAGTGAGGAGGGTCTGTAGCAACAGACAAAGAATGCGGAAGTGTCAGAATCGGTGAAGAGACAGGAAAACAATCTTTCCCAGATGGTGAGTCAGTAGCAGCAGGTACAAAACCAGACTGAGGCTTAAGGGCTAACAAACGCTGTCTAGCAGTGAAATAACGCTGTTCCTCAATTTTAAGTAACACATATACATCCATAGAAACAGGAGGAGAAGACTCACGTATATCCATAGTAGCAGGGCTAGAAGATGTTGTAAGCACAGTTTGAGGAATAAATGA
Source organism: Neoceratodus forsteri (assembly GCA_016271365.2). Classification (NCBI taxonomy): domain Eukaryota; kingdom Metazoa; phylum Chordata; order Ceratodontiformes; family Ceratodontidae; genus Neoceratodus; species Neoceratodus forsteri. Next base: position 140,780,146 of record JADMNL010000024.1, read on the forward strand.
AGGATCCACAGGCAAACACTGCACACAAGTATCCACAACAGCAGCAGGGGAAGTATCCAAAGGCACAGAAGAACCATATTCAGTAGATTGCAGCACAATAGGCATAGAAGATGGAGTCTCTCTCAGAACAGAGACAGGAGAAGAGACCAGCTCCACTGCCTCCAACACCTCCATGTCCTCCACAGCATGTCCAGCAGCAGCCATCTTGGTCCCACATGAAAATGGGACCCCTCTGCTTACAGGAAGCAGAGTAGGGGAATTTCCCTGGTGCCCTGGCCAAATTTCTACCATTCACTAAAAATACCACCAACAGCTTAATCTGATTCAATTTCAGTTGCTTACCATCTGTATCCTCCCCTTCCCCGGTCACCCCTGATAAAGGGACTTCTAGGCCCAGTGGGCTTACCGGGTCAACAAAATTCAATAAATAAATATTTTCATAACCTGCATTTGCTCATTTTTTCTTTCCTCTTTCTTTCTTACAGTTTGTATCATCATATGGCTTATCAGAGATCTACTCGGTTTACTCGGTTGAATATAGACTTCCCAAGAATATAGTCTTTCCCCGACTGCCCTGAGCAAACATCGCTACTACGGTTGTCGCTCCAGCGTTCCTACCAGCCAATCACAGTCACCATCTCTGCTCACCTGCCCCAAAGTCTTTCCAGGACTGTCCTGAGTGGGCATCACTGTTGCGGCTGTGGTTCCAGTGTTCCTACCGACCACCCACAGTCACCATCTCTGTCCACCTGCCTCAAAGTCTTTCCAGGACTTCCCTGAGTGGGCATTGCTTCTACGGCTGTGGTTCTGGCATTCCTACCAGCCAACCACAGTCACCATCTCTGCCCAGCTGCCCAGAAGTCTTTCCAGGTAACTGCTTCAGCTGGGTGCTCAGATCCTAAGCTGCACAATTGATTGGTGTGCTCTGGCAGAAGACGGCCCTTCATTGGACACTGAAACCTTGTCTCTGCTGACTGATTGGACTGACCTCTCTCCTTCTATCTAGCTCTGCTTTTGGCTGTAACTACTGCCTCTATTTTTTTTTCAATTTGCATTCTCAGCCCATTAGTTCAGTTAGCAACTGTTGTAATATGAAATTTTTAATATCTTGAATTCTTAGCTCAATCAGTAATTTTAGCAAATGTTATAGATCGAATTTGCAGTTTGTTTTAGAGTGATTACAGCCTGTTTAGAGCTATGGTCTGCCAAGTAATTTAGAACTAAATTACTAATTATTAGAGTCTTTACAGCCCTTTCATACTAAAGTCTGCCAGGAAAATCTCAGTTCCTCCTGGCCTTACCTTATCTACTTACATTGCTGCCATTTTCTGTCTCTGGCATCTCACACCTTATCTAACTACCTAGCTGCTACTGCTGTCCTTGGCTTATCTTGACTCCAGCTCCCCACCTCCCGCATTCACTTCTTCAACCTGGTCTCAATTCTGCTACTTCTGTCCTTGGTTCCTCTCACCCCCAGCCCCCCCTCCACTTGTTTTTCAACCTGGTCTTAATGCTGGGAACACAAATGAACCCCTCCTTGACCTTTCCCCTCCTCTTCTTGCTGACGCCCATTTTTATCAACCTCTTTAGCCATCCTTTGTCTCCCTCTACCTCTACTCCCTTGTATTGAAGTATTCTAGCAATCAGCGTGTCCATTTTCCCATTAGCAAGTTGTACTGTACTGCCACTAGAGGGACACAATCTTTATCTAAAGAGATCCCTGCCTGTTGTTACGGCTGCAGTGGGTGGAGCCTGCAGATGTTTTGCAAGAACAAAAGGTCTGATGTCATGTTTTCTGTCTGTGAAACTGGCTGAAGGTGCAAATAGTCTCCTCCACCTTATCCTCTTCCAAGAAATGCTTTCTGCCCTGAAATAAATACACTGTCATGTTAGTCAGTGGTTGCAGAGCACTATTTTCTTTCTTAAATGGGAGGTACAAGAACTGGAACCTGAGAAGTGGGAGGCAGCATTAGTTGTTTTTTTTTTGGATAAGATCCACACCCACATCCACCTGAGAAGCTCCTAAAGATCCACCCCCACCTTTTTTCTTTTGGTTCATGTGGGAGGGGCATGAGGTGGAAATATCATGTAGGAACAACTGACTATCAGAGCTGCCTGGGGCATCAGAGCTTAAGATTCAGAAGAAAACAACATCCTGAAATTACAACACTTGAGGAAAGCAAGCACTTGCAACACAAGAAGGACAATTAAGGTATAAGCCCACAAAGGAGTAAAATGTGTCACCCAAAGAAGATTATCCCATATTGGATACTAGAGTGTCTGTTTCTTTAAAGCTTTTTATACCCCCCATACACATACACACACACACACACATACACACACACACAGCTGAAGTACCCACCAAAATAGCTAGGGGAAGCTCTACATTTTTATCTCTCTGGGGCCTAAAGTTTAGCAGTAATGGTGAAGAGAACAAAGTATGGTGTTTTGTGCATTTGAATAGGTTTAGTGCTTTGAAGTTAAAAGATATAAATATATGGAAGAAATACAACACACATGCCTCATTGGTCGCAAGCATCCGGCCAGATATGCAAATCACCACAGAATATTATGCTGGTTCAAGTTTCAGAAATGCATGGTGCCGAAAGGTCCCACACAAGTTTCTGCAGCGGGTGCCAACAGACACATGCTCATTCTTACCAGGACTATCAGCAGCCTGCCCGCCTGACACCTCAGTGATCATCAGTTACTTTAAGATGACCCATTCCAGGAAGAGGTTGGGAACCCACCAAACAAAATTGTTTAAAAGATAAAGAACCTCTGGCAGAGCACTGAGACAATGATTACCCCAAAGGGCATTTGGGGTAACCATTGCCTCAGTGCTTGTGCCAGAGGTTCTTTGTCTTTTAATATTTTTTGTTTTAATTGGGTTCACCACAACATAACCTAGATAGACCATCTTAGGGTAACTGGCTCATTCCACTGGGGTGTCAAACAGACTAGGCATACTGATGAGTCCTGGTAGGATGAAACACGTATCTATGTCTTCTGTTGGCACCCTTTGCAAACGGTGTGAGATGCCTTTTGGCACCATGTATTTCTGCTTCAAGTTGAACCAGCATAATATTCTGTAGTGATTTGCATATGCAGCCCATGATGCTTTGCATTGTGGGGGCATGTGTGATTTTGTATTTCTTTGAAACTTGGCTTCCTGGCCAAATGCCCTTTGGGGGGTGTGTATATATATATATATATATATATATACACACACACACACATAGTGTCATGGGCACCTGAAAAGGAAGGAGATACTACTGAAATAAATGTTATTCCGATGATTTATTTATGTATGTGTAAGATTTTAAGTGTAGTTCTGCCTAGGTTACAGACACATAAGCTATAAAAAGTACATTTAAGGATAGATGTATTAGTCAAAGCTTGTAGTAGCAAAATAAAGCAAGAAAAATAATATATATATTGTTTTCTTTCAATTGTTTAAACAGGAATGGCACACTAAGCTGAAAGCTTGTTTACAGGGTCAACCTGGGAGCACATGGAAGTTAAGTAACTTGCTCAGTATACAGGTGGGGGCTCTGGGATTCGAACCCAGATCCCCAGATTTGCAGCTCAGAACCTTAAACCACTGTGCTATTCTGCCTCCCTAGCAATAGCAGTCATCTGTTTTATGGTTAATGATGCTGGTGTAGTAAGCAGCAGTACATTGCATAGCAGGTGTAAAATGTCAATAAGTAGGTCATGCAAAAGATGTGCTGAACAGTTATTGAAGCAAAGAATGTATTTAGGATAGTAAAATATTCCTATTAGAAATCTGATAAATGTGTGACAATTGCATCTCAATTTCAAGGAGGTACTTACGGGGTGTCAATGTACAATAAAAAGTAGTTATAGTTTTCAAGCTGTTTGGGTAATTGTTTTGTACTACCACTGTTACTAAATTTAAATAATTCTATGAAGAAAATTAAGTTAATGTAACTGTCTGTAAATATATAAAAAACATTTGCTTGTCCTTATAATGTAATGCATTATTTGCTGTTGCTAGGTTAAGAAGTCACATAACAATGTCCAAGGCATTAGGCATTCTGACTATAACACCCTGCTGTGTAGGGACTGACAGGCATCAGGGGTGTGACTTGGGATTGTCAAGAGTAAAGCTCACCCCCATATGCACCCTGCAGCCAGTGACAGGTATCGAGGTGTGCCTTTGACTCTTCGGCCCCAAAGTTCACTCCATTTTTTTATACAGTACTGTACCCATTTCAGTGTATTTCCTTGCAGAATGGGGTGAGTGTAAATCTTGAATACCCCAAGGCACACCTTGACACTTGTCTGTGTCTGCAGGGTAGGGTGAGGTGAAATGGAGTGAGCGTTATGAGCAATGACCCAAAAGCACAGCCCATTGCCTGTCCATCTCTGAATGGTGGGGATGAGGTTGGTGTCACTTCAGTACTTCACTGCCATTCCTTTTCTGCCTGTCTGTCTGTCTCTCTCTCTCTCTCTCTCTCTCTCTATCCATATGTCTATGTAATTATCTATCTTTCTAGCAATTGCACATATCGCTATTTTTACCTATTTCTAAAACCATCCTGCATATCACATTTGCCTACACTCTGAGCACATACTTATGAAACTGTGCATATTTGTACTCCACTTCTGCATAGACCTCATACTTTCCTAATATTCCCATTATCACAAGCATAACTACCTTACCCTTATCAAAAGTGACCCCCTCTGAAAGTTACTATCACATTTTCTCTGCTAACAGTCCATCATTACACCTGATTTCCTGACATCAACACATTGCTTAAATATAACTTACATCACCTCATGGACAAAAACCCTGTTTCTCTTAAAAAAAAAGAAGTGTAAACAATCCCAAGGCTGAATATATGCCAGCCATTACTTTTTCATGTACTGCCACCGTCTGTACCATCACGGGGATTTGCATATGTGTCCCATGATGCTTTGCATTATTGGGGTATGTGCAATTGTGTTTTCTTTAAAATTTGACTGTCCGGCCAGTATCATCCGGGATAACACATACCTCAGTAGCATTTGCTCTGGGTTTTTTTTTTAATAAACCTGTATTGCTTCCCTTTCCTTCCATTAAAATGTACACCTCCATATATTTTTCTAATAATGTATATGCCTTCCTTAGAACAGAAACTAAAACAAATCTTACTACTTACAAATTTTGTTGTTTCTCCATACCTTCTTAACAATTTCACACAACTTCACTAACTTCATTATGCCTCCGTGGCGGATCTGACCAGATCGTGTTCATATAGATACCTCTCCTTTACTCTCTTTAAGCATCTGTTAAATAAAGACAATTAGACCTAGCACCCATTGCCTTGCTCCTCCCATCTTTTTTTCGTATCCCTGCTTGCAGAATTGCTGCTCTTATACAGAGGCCATATTGTTACATATGTAACCCCCCTTCAAATGGGGGTTCCCAAAAAGTCTTCCTCGAGCTTGCCTAAATGCTCACTGCCAGGCTGGAGTCTTGCATTTTAGCAGTTTAAATGTGATTGCCAGAGAGTGCCTGTATAGCCTCTGTACACTGTCTCTTTAAGATCTGCCTGGATTGCAGTCATAAGTAATCTGAGAGGGAGCTCTGTTGAAAGATGTGACTATTTGCTGAAAATCATTTAGAGTGATAATGATAATGTAGTTTGTCTAACCTGCCTTCTTTGCAGCAAGGATTGTTTTGTTTATCTCTACTCTCTTGGTCTTGGACTGCCGAATTGGACCAATCAGCACTGGCAGGACCTAAAATGTAGCCAGACTACAGGAGCTGTCTGGAGTCAAAATCTGTAGGAATTGTAGTTTGGGGTTTTTGGCGCCTTTTTGCACCTGAAGGGGGAGCCTTTGTTGTGACTGACAGACAGATCAGCCAACCAAACCTTTTGGATTCTGGGGAAAGTCCCAGGCTTGCTGTCAGTTGAGTCAGATCAAAGTTGGAAGCTGAAGAAGCAACAGCTTGAGACAGTCAAGCAGCCATCTGAATAGTTTTGCACGGGAGAACTGTGTAAAGGCCTGAGTTGTGGCCTGCATGTCTGCCTGCTGCCCCTGAGAGGGAGAGAAGGGAATTATTTCAGACTAAATCCAAGTTTGTGATAATGAAGTAAGCTACTGATTTTTTACCAGGCTTATACCTGAAGAAGACCGAAGATTTTGCTGAATGTGATTGGCCTGTCAGGATTTCCAGCTGCTTTTGAATCCCCGGTTTGTGCAGAGACTTTGCAATCATGACCGGAGAGCGGTTTGCCTGGTACAGTAGAATTTCCTTACATGTAAATGTGCTGTGTATTGAAAGTGGGCCGTGATTTGGTGCCCACTGTGTGAACTGTGTTCTTTTTGCTGGAAGCTTTATTCAGTCAAATTGGACTGAATCTGCATTCTTCTCCATTCAGCCTGGGCCATGCCATGCTGGCCCTGCCAGACTACCCCACTGCAGAGAGAAAGCCACCGATGGGAGACCCGTCTGGGGATCAGCCCCCTGCTCCATGTTTGAACAGGAATGACGCCTCGACTATTCGTGTGGGCTCTGCTTCTCCTGGCACTCCAGATTAATCACCTGCTGTCTCAATTTTCATCCAGCCTGTGTCCAGTCTTGGGTATTGTGAGTAATCATCAGGGTAGCTCCCTGCAACAACAGCCTAATCTAAAAGTGTGTTATCTGATTGTCTTGTTGTTTTCTTTTCACGAACTGAGCCCTCCGGCTCCGGATTACAAATAATGTGTGTTGTGCATGTTGTTTTCTTCCATCACAGAGCCCCAACCAGCTGCAACATTCCTGGCTAGCCCACCGTTCTCCATATGGGTACCCAGAGCGTGTGACTGTTTATGGACCCTGAAGTGCATGCATAACTATTTGACTGATACAGCCTTTAAGCAAATTAACCTGATTACGCCCCTCCCTTGTTCAAGTCCCTTAAAATAAATCAGATCTAACTCTTTTTGCATTTATCCTTACTGTGGTTCCGGTTTATGCAAGAGTACTGTACTGTACTGCTGTTATTTGCTGTGTATAACCTTGTTTTACAGGGGGTCCCAAGGGCCGAGCCAGAGGAAAGCCCTGATGGCAAATGCAACCAGTGTGGGTACTTGTGTGGTGTATCAGGGATATTGTGAAAGTGATTATTGTGTATTGTTCTGGCTACTAGTAAGGAAAGGGGGGGCTACAGTGTACCGGAGGGCTGTGCCCAGGTTAGCTTGACCACTACCAACCCTGGCCTCTGGGTGGAGGCACCCATTTCAGAACTCAGGCCCCTTAACCTGCTACTAGCCAAGCAGGCAGGGGTAGTAGCCCTTGGGATAGCGCCACCTAGGGGTTATACACATATCATGCCCTGCAACATGAAACCAGTTCTTTCCTCTCTCCCTCTTTCTCTGCTCCAAGTACTTCCCCTAACCCCTCCGATTGGTCTCTACTCACAAATGCAGAATAACTCGCATTCTACACCCTCCTATCTCCAATTCCCTACTTACATCCTTGCTATCACTCCCTTCCCACCCTTTGAACTATGGTTATATTCTCCCTCTATCCCGCATGCTTCATTACTAACTGTCCCACCCTTCTTTGCTGCTTTTCATCTCCTGCTCCCCTACCCTCATGCACACTACCCTGCCAATGTCATTGGTTCCTCAGCATCTAACTGTAAATGCCCCAAGCTTCACTTCCTCATTTTAGCTCTACTCTTGCTATCCTGTGGAGATATCCACCCCAACCCTGGTCCTTCTGTGTCTCATGCCCCGAATGCTCCATTATCTACTGCGGCCCCTTTTATTGCTCCCGCTGTTCTCCCGAAGGGTTTACCTTCTACACACCATGGTAGCCACTCTAAAACCTGACATACAGATCATCACGGAAACTTGTCTAAAAAGCATGATCCCGGATCTCTTGGTCTCCATTCCTGGTTACTACCTCCTGAGGCAAGACTGAGCAAGTAGAGGTAGTTGCATCACCATGTACGTTCTTACCACTCTCTAATATTCTATTATTTATTCATCCACTAGCCCAGCATCCCACGATGCACTGGCTATTCATTTAACTCTGCCCTTCACCCTCCCCATCTTTATAGTCGGCATTTACTGTCACCCAGATGTCCAGCCCTCTATTGCTCTTGACCTCATAACTGCCATCGCAGCCCTTTCTCGCTCTAGTGAACTGTACATCTTAGTCAACCTTAACTTAAGCTGGCTGTCTCTCAAGACATCCAAAATATGTAATGATCTTGGAGCCCTGAACCTCTTGCAATTGATCTCAGAACCCACCCGCCCTAACCATAAGACACAAAATCACTCCCTGATCAACTGGGCTCTTACCATCCACCCCCACATAGTAATTAGCTCTGGCATCCTCCCAGACACTCTCAGTGACCACAACCCAGTATTCATTGTCACGAAAATCCACAGACCAAAATCTTGCAACTTCGCTGCTTCAAATCCCTAGACCTTGAACCTCTCCTGCACAATCTCTCTCTCTCTCTGACTGGTCTCCCTTAGTCTCCTCCCTCTCAGTTAATAAGGCTGTAGCCTACTTCAAAGAAATATTCTTTGCAAATTGGAACACCTTTGCCCCTCTCAAACAAACCAGGGTTCGGGGTAACCACCTACCGTGGATTACTCCAAAACTCTTAGGCTGTCTTAGGGCCAGAGATCATGCCTGGAAGTGCCACAAATCCACCCAGCTTCCTCGCAATCTCACGGACTACCGTAAGCTCTGAAACACCTGTACCAGGGCAACATGGCTAGCCAAGTCCGATTACTTCAAAAATGCTTTCCTCACCAACATAAATTCCCCTTCCAACTTTTGGAAGGTGGTTCATGCCCTCCTTAGCCCCTCAGTGCCGCCCCCCTTTCCCCAGTGCTAAAGGAAAATGGCAATGTTGTAGCCGACTCCTATGCCGTAGCTGTGGAATTTAACTCCTACTATAGATCCTGTGCAACTGAACTGCTGAAGTCCCTTCCTAATTACCCCTCCCTCAAATGTCACAGCTGCCCTTCTATCCTCCCCCAAAAAACACTCTACTTCCTATTTCCCCACAATCCTCCTTCCTCATTCTTCAGTCTCCCCCACCGATACTCTAAATGCCCTCCTCACCATCAACCCCTCAAAAGGATCTTTCCCAGATGACCTTGACCCTAAACTCCTCTCTCTCTATCTCTGTCTCTCAGCCCCGGCTATTGCCTACCCCCTCTCCCTAAACTTAAATCTCTCCTTCTCAACCTCTGATGTCCCTACCACATGGAAGCATGCAGTGGTCCTCCCCCTACCTAAAGGTGGAGACCCAACAGCTATCGCCCATCTCGCTACTCCCTACCCTAGCCAAACTACAAGAACATCTAGTCCTCTCTCAACTCACCTCCTTTCTATCTGATACATCCTTCTTCATCCCATTCCAATCTGGTTTCAAGAAAAAACACTCTACCACCACCTCCCTACTTCGGCTCACTGACTCCATCCTCTCTGGGATGGACAATGGCCAAATCACCTCAGCCATATTTGTCGACCTTGCCAAGGCTTTTGACACTGTTTCCCACTCCCTTCTCCTTGGTTCCCTCTCATCTGTTGGTCTAACTCTTTCTGCCACTAACTGGTTTAAGGCCTACCTTACTGGTAGAACCCCATCAGTTAAGATCACAGAGCCATCTCATCACCCCTCCCGATCTGCACTGGTGTCCCTCAGGGCTCTGTGCTTGGTCCCCTTCTAATCTCCATCTTCCTTAATGACCTGCCATCTGTCTGCTCCCCCTCCTCTGCCATACACATGTACACTGATGATACTGTCCTGTATGCATGTGGCTCATGCCCAGCTGAGGTTACATCCAGCTTGCAGCATGACTTCAACAAGGTCCAGCTCTGGTTTGCAAACCATCAATTATTCTGCAACACCAAGAAGTCAGTTTCCATGACCTTTGGCACAAGGCAGAGACTCTCTAGGCTTCCCTCCCTGCCCACTTTCTGCACTCTTGACAGGACTTTGCTTGAGGACACCTCATCCTTCAGATACCTTAGGGTTTGGTTAGACCAACACCTCAACCTCTCTGGACACATTGATGCCATCTAGAAAAAATGCACCCCATGCTCAGTGTCTTGTTCAGGAACCGCAGTTGCACCCCTCCTGTGGCTAGGCTTGAACTTGTCCAGAAGATGATCCTCCCCATTTTTGGCTACTGAGACATAGTCTATAGTGCTGCTCCTAAGTCCTCCCTGACCAGATTAGACACTGTCTTCAACTCCTCCTGCCACTTTGCCCTTGATGCTCCCTCTCGCACCCACCACTGTGACCTCTATTGAGCCCTTTCCTTCCCCTTCCTTACAAATAGACACCTCTCACACTGCGCTTAATTCACTGCTAAACACTGGCCAGGTGAACACCCTTCCTACCTCTCCCCCTCATTTATAACACCCCCTCCTTCTTTCCACTCCCTCAGATCTACTAACACTTGCACACTAAATGTCCTCCGCTGCTCCACCATCTCCGGCCAGTCTTGGTATTGTCACCATTTCCCTATGTAACCCCCTTGTTACCCGGGATTACTAGAATCCCAGTAAGACCTAGTGGTAGGCAAAGAAGGCAGCTTGTGAAACTCCAGTTAAATGGGTTTCACACTGTCTCACTCTGTTCTCAGTCTCAGCTGAGACTGAGGGAGGACATCACCAATAGAACTATCACAGCTGCATGAGCCACAATAGAATCTGCAGCAAGGGAGTTGGAATAGAATGTTGGGAGTTTTGAACAGATTCAGTGTGGAGTTGGTGTTGGGAGCTTGCTGAGAAAGCAGCTCAGCAGCTCAGTGAATGCTCTAGGAGCCTCAGCCCTGACAGAGGGCTACTTTAGGAAAGGGTGTGTGTCTCCACCTAAAGAGAGACACAGAAGATAATTGAAGTGGTGGAGACCGCTGTTTCCAGGTCTCAGTGCCCCTCCTTCGGCAGGAAAGGGTTCCCTGCAGATTCCTGGGGCAACCCCCAGTTCTGCTTGTAAAGGAGAAGCTGCCTGTATATTTCAGAGTTTATTTGGGAGAACAAGATTGTGAGTCACCTGTGGGGCACCTGCAACGTGAGGGTGAGTGTCTGCTCTTGCTAAACGGGCCTATGTTTTTTCACCCTGGGACTTGTGTGACAATGTGGGGATTGAACTACTAAAATAGTGGAAGCCTAGAGTAATGGGCTAAGCAAATTAAAAGTAGGTTCAAGTCCAGAGCTTGTTGGGATGATATGTAGAGATGTGACAGACGTCCACCCAGAATCTACATTTGAAAGTTTTCAGTAAAGGAATTGTTCAGTTTCCAGAGAAATGGCCGGGTATGGGCTGTGGGAGCTGGGGGTGGGTGGCCCCCCATCTTTAGTGACCAGGTCCACCTCTACGGATTTCTTCTGTGGATTTCTACATTACCTCAGGCACTTGGCCAGTGATGAGGGAAGTACCCAGACATGGGATTGTAAGGAAAATTCTCTCTAGGAGTCGAAGACTCTAGTATGGTTTGGGGAGCCACAACAGGATAATTGGTTCATTCCTCAAATGGACCATGGATCAAGTGGTCAGGGGAGCCGGGCCAGTGGGAAAACCCAAGTAGTGCAGGCTGTTGGGTGTGTACCCAAAGCTGCGCAGCAAGACCAAGCTGTGTGCCTGGAGGCTCTAAAGCCTGAGGGCTGGAAACAGTGATAAAGTGTTCTGTTGTCTCTAATCTGCATTACCAGGAATGTAACCCCATGGGGGTCCGTCTATGCTTTGTTTGTTCAGCTTGGATGTGAATAAAAGCCACACTGAAGAATCCCATTCCTGGTTCTGGACATTACAGTTATTGCTTCCTGTGTTCGGATTTACTTGGGTGCCTCTGTTCAGAGTAGCCAAACCTAGGCCCCCTGTGCCGAGTAACCTCATCCTCCCCGAACCCAGTCCCCACCAGGTACTGCTGTCAGCTTCAACAGCATGCCACCTGTCATTTTGCTAAAAAAGCAGGGGTGAGGGGTCACAAAAATGGAGGCACCGCTTTGGATTTTGTTCTGGGAAGAAAGGTGCTTGGGCAAGGGGGCTAGCATTTTGGCTATCTGGCAGTGGGTAGCCCAAAAAGCTGAAGCAATTTACCTAGTGTTGCTGTGTGCTCTGGATCTTGTGTTGCTGTTTAAAATTGCCAACTGTTTACCAAGGAGCAGTAAAACCAAAAAGTGTGCCCTTGTCCTGCATCAAATTGTTTACAGCATTTTTGCCTGCTTTTAAAAAGAACTGTGGTAAAGAAAAGTATGGAACACTAGAGGAAGCAACAGGAAAATTGTGCCCTGATGTTGGAAATGCTTTTAAATGAACTGTGGTAAAGAAAAGTGTGGAAGACTAGGGTAGCAATGGGAAAATTGTGCCCTGGATGTTGGAAATGCTTTTTGAATGACTGAGAGACTTGCAGGTGTAATGGCCATGTTAAATGGCTGAAATGGGCTCCCGCCGTGGAGTCAGTTGGTAAAGAAAAAAAGTTGCATTCTGCAGTTTAAATTTGCCTGCTCAATGATCGCCGTGAGGAGAAGAGCCCTCGCGAGGAAGAAGAGGCTCATTTGCATGGCATTGTGTGATTGGTCAGGCTGCGGTCAGTCCCGCCCCTCAGCCAGCTCTCACAGTGACTGCCCGGCATTCGAGAGGAGTGTGAGTGGAGTGCATGTACTGGCTAGTGGAGGAGCGTCACGAGTGTTAAATCGCTGTAAACTTTGTAAAATAAACTATCTAGTTTAAAACTGCCCGACCCCGCTAATCGATCGTCGGAATTGCAAGAGTGGTGGTCGAGAAGACAATCGCAGGACTGCCCACCGCTTTCTGTTCTGAGGCCTCAAGAACTGGCTGCAGGCTGTTTTTCCCCATCACAGCAAACTGCTACTGATAACAGTAAGTAACAACCTAAAAACTGCTCAAACAGTGATTTTTCTGTCCCTATGCCATATAAATGTGTGTGCAGCAGTGTAGTCGCTTTGCAAGTAACGACTGTGTCAAGTTCTGCCCTCAAGTGCAAGTCTGTTAAGCCATTGACTGTGTGCATAGTAATAAGTTCAGCCTCAGTTTAAAGTTTGAAGCCAGAGAGAGACGTGGGTTGTAGCCAATGTGCAACACTAGTTATACAGGCAATCCTGTGCTAAAACCTGAAGCTTTAAGGGACTGGTAATCAAAGAAATGTTTCCAGCATGTAAAAGTTCATGGAAAATCCAGTAAATGTGTTTAAAGCAAAAGCAGAGCAAGTTGTGTAGTTTGAGCAAAAGTTATCAGTAGTGTGTGTAAATCGGGTGCGCAGTGGCTTGACCCAGATTCTGAATGTTGATGCACAGGAGTGCTGCCGCCGCCATTACAGGGTGAGGTAGTAAAGTAAACACAGCAGCAGAGGAGCCATTTTACAACTAAAGAGTGTGTTCAGTAAAGTTGGGACTTTCAGTTACAGTGAACTTTTGTTTGTTTTTCTGCAGTTATGGCCTCAGGACCAGCTCGTTTCCCGGACCATGCCCGGGTTGCAGTAACAGCAGCAGTAAATAGACTGAAGGATATTGAAAAGTGGTGCTATGGAGGACAACTGCCTCCTCATGTGGCGGTTCCTGGATATCCAGTGCATGTATGTCAAATATGCTTGAGAGCTGCAAGGGATGTCTTCATGATTCCTCAATGTGCTGGATGCCTAGAAAGATATGGCTTGTATAAAGCGCCAAATTCGTTGGCTCCTACATGGACAAAGGTTCAGGAATCTGCAGTTGGTAGCACGAGCACCAGGTGGAGCCTGTGGAGGAAGACCCCTAGAGGGAGTGTGGCACAAAGCTAGAGGGTGCAGAGTTAGAGACAGAACCAGAAGTTGAAGTTTTGGATGCTGGATCCCAGAAGGAAAGTTCGGATAAAGCATCAATAGACCCCTGGAAGGGGGCCTAGCCCAAGTCTCTTAGGCGAAGATGAGATGTGGGAGGCCTTTGAGTGGGAGGTGTTGACCTCCGCGCCTAGTGATGAGTGGATAGTCTCAGGAGTGAGGACGACTGCTCACTCCTGGGCTCAGATCCTCAGTGAAGAGGAAGATGAGGGGGAACCTATGTGGCCTTGTGAAAAAGGAACGGGTACACAGCCTCAAGATCTTGCCTCGGAGGAATGTATGGAAGAAAGTGGTGATGCCACTGCCCTGGCTTTGCAAGAGGAAGAAGTCAGGGATCCGTTTCTAATTTCTTTAAGGATGCGTAGCTGGCAGAACCAGGACTGGCCACCCCCAAGCCAGGCCAGCGGTCTTAGATTGACCAAAGCAGAGAGAGGAGAGACTGGTCTGAGAAAGGCAAAGAGATCTATGAATGACCTTTCCTACCTTTCCTCGAAAAGTCTGGGAGGAGATCGAAAACAGCAGGAAATCCTGGATCTGGGATGAAGCAATGAAAAGTGTACATCCTGGGGCAAACAAGCATGTAAAGAACAGACTGTTTCATGAGAAGTATACCCAGTGGAAGAGAGGCAGGACACTGTTTATAGACAGAGTGAGAATAGTGGACGGAGAGGGCCGTGAAATCTCCCACTGTGTGAATTTTGTGCACCCAGATGGGGTAATAATTCAAGCTCCTGACCCCTGGTACTATTGGCCTCAGTGCAAGGACCTCCCAGCAAATGTGCCCGTGCCTACTAAATGGACAGCCGAGCAGTGGTAGTCAATACTGCCACACCAGACTGTGAAGTGTCTTATTGATTTGCCAATATGGACATCCAGGACTCAGGTGCCCCACATTCATCAGTTCTACAGTGTACTGGCCTTTCCAGAATCCATCGACTGGCCCACCAGATGACTTCAGATCCAGAGAGGACACCAGCCCAGCTGTATCCTGAGCCATCGCCTGGTAATCTGATGATGTCAGACCAATTGTTTTCTTTTTGTTCCTGTTCTAAGGTTCCATCTCCAGAGATGACATCAACCCAGCAGGTCCCAGATGTGCCCTCCTGTGGTTCCTGGAAGATGTCCGCCCAGCTGTGTCGGAAGAAATGCTGCCAGGGAGAGGCTTCATCAGAGGTGCAGGTTGGTTAAGAATTTTTCGTACTACAAGTGGCTGGTAAGTCTGAACTTTTCTATCTTTATGACATTGCAGTACACAACCTACATCAGCAGACTTCAAAATGTATAAACTGTCCTCAAAGACTCTCTCTTCGGGACTTTGGCCTGTTAGAACTGTGCTTCACCGGGCTCTGGCCCAGGAGAGACTCTTTATTGGACTAGCCTTCAGGCCTTGTGGTCACTAGTTGGGACTTTTTGAGCACTCCATCCCCCCAAATGTGTATTGTAAATAATGTCGTTGTTTTCTATTGTATATACTGTTTTTCTATCCTTTTCTTAAAAAAAAAAATAAATAAATATTTTTGGGATTCTTCAGTGTTTTGATGGTAGGGGTCTAGGTAGACTGTGTATGCAGATTAGGAGGTGTGTTGTCTTTCTTTTTCTTATAGGTGTTCCTGGGAAGACAGAAGAGGAGGAGAGGCTCATCGGAGTTCCTCATTAGTACTTTAGTGTGTAGAAATTTAAAGTACTGTGGTGTTATTACTGATGTTACTGTATTAACACTTTCCTTCCACAGGTGTGGTTGTGGGGGTAGGGAGGAGACAGTAAAATGGTATAAAATGTGGTATTTTAATGGTGTGTGGTTGCAGGTTGCCCAAGGTCGGGGAGGTCCCCGGGTTGTTTTTGTTTTGGGGGTATTAGGTTAAAGACAGATAGGTTTTCCCTAGAGGGTTAGGGGAATAGACAGGCTATGGTCCTGAATGGCCATTGGGACCTAATGCTGATCTATCAGGGCTATGCTCTGGATAGTTCTACCAGAGCCACTAGGCGGCCATATAAGTGGACAGTGTAGAGGCTGATATGTCAGCTAAAGGCCTCTAGGCCCTTAGTGTTGCCTGCCTGTGCTTGTACATGGTAGGAGGGGGCCTGATCATCCCCCCTCCGCAGGTAGCACATAGGGTGGGATGGCCTAAGGCCGAGTAAATAATGACTGCGGACAGTCATTTTCCTGGTCAAGGGCGAGTGTAACCCCCTTGTTACCCGGGGTTACTAGAATCCCAGTAAGACCTAGTGGTAGGCAGGGAAGGCAGCTTGTGAAACTCCAGTTAAATGGGTTTCACACTGTCTCACTCTGTTCTCAGTCTCAGCAATAGAACTATCGCAGCTGCATAAGCCACAATGGAATCTGCAGCAAGGGAGTTGGAATAGAACGTTGGGAGTTTTGAACAGATTCAGTGTGGAGTTGGTGTTGGGAGCTTGCTAAGAAAGCAGCTCAGCAGCTCAGTGAAGGCTCTAGGAGCCTCAGCCCTAACAGAGGGCTACTTTTAAGTAAAAGGGTGTGTGTCTCCACCTTAAAGAGAGACACAGAAGGTAATTGAAGTGGTGGAGACCGCTGTTTTCCGGTCTCAGTATCCCCTCCCTTCAGGGAGGCAGGAAAGGGTTCCCTGCAGATTCCTGGAGCAACCCCCTAGTTCTGCTTGTAAAGGAGAAGCTGCCTATGTGTTCCAGAATTTATTTGGGAGAACAAGAAGATTTGTGAGTCGCCTGTGGGGTACCTGCAACGTGAGGGTGAGTGTCTGCTCTTGCTAAAAGGGTCTATGTTTTTCACCCTGGGACTTGTGTGACAATGTGGGGATTGAACTACTAAAATAGTGGAAGCCTAGAGTAATGGACAAAGCAAATTAAAAGTAGGTTCAAGTCCAGAGCTTGTTGGGATGCAAATGTTATGTAGAGGAGATGTGACAAACGTCTACCCAGAATCTACTTTTGAAAGTTTTCAGTAAAGGAATTGTTCAGTTTCCAGAGAAATGGCTGGGTATGGGCTGTGTGAGCTGGAGGTGGGAGGCCCCCCATCTTTAGTGACCAGGTCCACCTCTACAGATTTCTTCTGTGGATTTCTACTTTACCTCAGGCACTTGGCCAGTGATGAGGGAAGTACCCAGACATGGGATTGTAAGGAAAATTCTCTCTAGGAGTCGAAGACTCTAGTATGGTTTGGGGAGCCACAACAGGATAATTGGTTCATTCCTCAAATGGACCATGGATCAAGTGGTCAGCTGGGGAGCCGTGCCAGTGGGGAAAACCCAAGTAGTGTACAAGTCGGGCTGTGTACCCAAAGCTGCGTGCAAGTCCGGGCTGTGTGCCTGGTGGGTTTAGAGCCTAAGGGCTGGAAACAGTGATAAAGTGTTCTGTTGTCTCTAATCTGCATTAACAGGAATGTAGCCCCATGGGGGTCTGTCTATGCTTTGTTTGTTCAGCTTGGATGTGAATAACAGCCACACTGAAGAATCCTATTCCTGGTTCTGGATATTACAGTTATTGCTTCCTAAGTTCAGATTTACTTGGGTGCCCCTGTTCAGAGTAGCCAAACCTAGGCCCCCGTGCCAAGTAACCTCATCCTCCCCGAACCCAGTTCCCGCCAGGTACTGCTGTCAGCTTCAACAGCATGCCACCTGTCGTTTTGCTAAAAAGGCAGGGGTGAGGGGTTACACCTAAAATACGGAATTCTCTACCTCCTCAAATCCAACACGCCTCCTCCCTCTATTCCATCAACACTGCCCTCTCCAATTATCTTGCACTTAACTGTTCCTGTTAGGACTGGCCTTAATTTCCTTTGTCTAGCTCACTACAGTTCATCTCCCTTTGAATTTACCCAATGCCTCTATCGACTTTACTAACCCTAGTCCCTCCTAGGTGCTAGTTCTCATACCTTTCTCCCTTCCCCTACTCTTTCCTCCTTTTTCCCTAGCCTTCACACTCCCCTTGCAGGGTTCTCAGCATCCTAAAGAGGTCCTATAGTGCCTAGGCTTGCCACCTTTTCTTCCCCCATCTACCTATCCTTGGCCTTCCAGATCCCCTTGCAGGGTCCCCAGTATCCTGGAGGGTTCATTGGATCAGGCCTCATCCCCTCTCAGGTGTTATTTCTCATTCCCTCCCTCTCACTATCCCTCTATAACTAACTGCAGGATGATTTACAATCGCCTGAAACTTCCCTGCCCCCTTGCAGGGTTCATTACATCCTGAAGAGTTCTCTTTTTGGGTCAGGCCTTATTTCCCCTCCTAGGTGTTAATCACACTTACTCCTCTCTCTCTCCCCCTCTCAAATGCCAGCTCCAGTCCCCTGTTCCTTTGCAGGGTTCCCCCACATCCTGAAGGGGTCTCTGCACTATCTGTCATCTCATCCTCTCTCTCCTTCACCCATTATTTCACGATAGCACTTGTTCACTTATTACCATTGCACTTATTAATTGTTCTCACAAATTACATATGTATGCAACAATGTTTGTAACACCTGCCTTAATTATTGTGTGCTATGTTGATCTTTGTAACATGAATGTAAAATGTCTCATCCCTATTGTACTCCTTTCCCCAAGTCGCACCGGGAGACGAGCAACCTGTTGCTCAGTGTGACTTCTTGGTGAAACATTTCAATAAATAAATAAATGAAAAATAGACATAAGCAGGCATATGCCCATCGAGACTGTCTCTCACTCCTTGGTGGGTAGATTAGTCCTCATGTAGTCCATCTGAGATGTTTGTCCAGCCTGGATTTGAACACGTTGAAGCTGTTTGCTTTAACTACATGTTGATGGAGTTTGTTCCAGGCCTTGACAACCTTAACAATGAAATATTTGTCTCTTTTGCATGTATTAGCTTTAGGGACTGTTAGTTGTCTGTTATGGCTTTCTAAGTGTGGTATACATGTGCTGAACTGGAAGCTACATTGTGATTTTAATTTTGCATACTGCAAAATTTTATAAAGTGCAGTAGGGCACCCTTTTCTCCTGTCCTCCAGGCTCACCAAACCAGTATTGTGCAATCTTTCTGAATAACTTAGGTGTTTTAGCTTTGGTATAATTTTGGTGGTTCTACATTATACCTTTTCAACGAGTTCTATGTCTTGTTTTAAATATGGGCTCCAAAAAGGGGACCCAATGTCTAGGTGAGGAAGGATGTAGGTCCTATACAGGGGCATAATACATGGCTCACTTCTATTTACAAAGGTGCATGTAACTCAGTTCAATATTCTGTTAGCTGTCTTGGAAATCCTTTTGCAATGATCTGAAGCCCTTAATCTAGTGTTAACAGTTATTTCCATATTACGTTCTCTTTCAACTGACTTCAAAATGTTGTTGTTTAGTGTGTATGTATGTATGTATGTATGTATGTGACGGGTTCTTTTTGCCAAAATGTAACACTACTCATTTGTTGAGATTGAAGTTCATCTTGTTGGACTTGGCCCAAAATTCTGTGAGTCTTATTTGTGAGGGGTGTCAACTTCTCCCCCTAATTTAGTGTCTTCAGCAAATTTGGAAAGTAAATTAGTGAAGTTACTGTTAATGTCTGATATAAAGAGATTGAATACAGTCAGTCCAAGGACCTTGCGAGACCCGGCTGCTGACTGAACCACAATTGGATAGATCTCCGTTGACACGTACCCTTCATGTTCTTTCCTTCAACCAGTTATTTATCCTCCTGACCAGGACGGTAGTGGTCGAGTCCCATGCATGTAAATTTTGTACACTTTTGTGGTGAGGGATGGTATCAAAAGCTTTGGCAAAGTCTAGCAGTATGACATCAACTGGAATATTGTTGTTGAGACTGCAACTTACATTGTTGTAAAAAGTAACTAGGTTTGTTGTGCAAGAATGTCTGTTAGTAAATCCATGTTGGTTGGTATCTGTTAACCCTTTGGACCGAATATCTGATTCAATTCTGTCTTTTATTAGCCTTTCCATTGTTTTCCTGCAGAGGGACGTTAGGTTAATAGGTCTGTAGTTGTTGACCAGCCCTTTATTTCGCTTCTTATATAATGAATAGCTGTTCTTCAGTCAAAAGGTAAGTCACTGGATTCTATGGACCTGTTGAAAAGGATAGACAATGGAAGTGATAAAGCCAAAGACATCTCTATTAGGAACCTCAAATAGATGGTGTCAGGTCTGGGGGAGGTATTTTCCTTTATTTTTTTAATAGATGACTCAATTTCATCTCTAGTGAAGTAAATAATGTTGCTGCCCATGGTAAACCGTGGTTCTGAGACCTGTGCCTCTCCACTGAATACTGAACAAAAGAACTCATTAAAAATGTTATCTGTTGTTTTATTGGCATCTTTTATTGAACTGTTTACAGTGATAAGGCCTACTTGTTTGGGCTCATTTTTTGGCTATTAACATAGGAGAAGAAAGCTTTGTTCAAACAACATGGAGTCTTGCTGTATTCTGACTACATGGAGTTAGCCCCAGCACTTGAACTGCTCTCCGGGGGGGGGGGTAACTCTATGCCAAGACATAGAACGTTGAGCTCAAGCTCGGTTTTCAAACTTCTGTCTCAGGTACTTCTTAGTGTAACAGTCAGATTCTTTACTCCTCCTAACTGAGAAGTTGTCGGAGATTCTCTCCTTCACTTGGTTCGGTTTACCTAAAAAATTGGTTGGCTTGTTAACTGCTTACTTATTTTTCTGGTATTCGCATCTCTGTCCCTGGTACAGTAAGTGTTTAGTAAGCAGTTTAATGTTTTTGTGGTAGAAATTGTTTTGTGTTCAGTTTCTTTCCGGTCAGTCCGGTTAGGAACCGAAGAAATTCAGTTTTTTCCCCCTGTAATTTGTAGTGTGGTTTCTGGTACCTATCGGATCATAAAAAAAATGATAATTTCCTCGGTTTTTTTTTTTAGCCGACCCGTGACACGGTTGGAACCGATAGGTTTGTAGTTCACAGGCCTACGACTGTGGGCAGGAGTACAGGAGTAATGCATGTACAAAAGGAGTGATGTCATGTTTTCTGTCCGTGGAACTGACTGAAGGTGTAAATAGTCTCCTCCGTCTTACCCTCCTCCAAGCAATGTTTTCTGCCCTCAAATAAATACACTTTCATGTTAGTCAATGGTTGCAGGGTACTATTTTTTTTCTTAAATGGATGGTGCAAGAACTGGAACCTGAGTAGTGGGAGACAGCATTAGTTTTTTTTTTGGAGTAAGATCCACCTCCGCCTCCACCCTAAACTTTTTTCAGATTCATGTGGGAGGTGCATGAGATAGATCTAGCATGCTGTAACCAGATACACTAGTTTGGGACCTTATCAACCAACAGACTTGCTTGTGCAGTGGAGAACAGAACAGAAGCTTTTTAATGCCTTCAAATTGACTTAAAAATCCTTTGGAACAAATGATTATCAGAGCAACCTGGTGCCTCAGAAAGAGGCCTTAGAAACACATCCAGCTCTGTAAGAAAATGTTCTTTTTTTTGGTGGGGGCTGTGGGATTCAAACCCAGATCTAACTGCCCAGATCATCAATGCTATAAACTGCTATAATTAACAGATTCTAGCTGTTTTCTTACAGAAACCCCACTCAGTTAGATTTCAAGTATTTGATAAATTGTAAATGTAGGTATCAGCATTCTGTTAGTACTTAGTGCTGATTGTGGTCTGTGACAAGATCATTTTTTTTTTTACAAATGAAGTGTATGGTAGGAAGCTGAAAACAGACTTTGATGATAAAGTGTGTTTTTTCTTTTAAGTTTGAGATGTAATAGAAAACACTGAACGAGAAAACAATTGGTGATTTTAAAAGCTATTCTGATCAGAGCTGACATACAAAAAAAATCTTAACTATGTTTTCTTTTCTCATGGACAATAGTAATAGGATGTCAACACTCACTTCATTAAACCTGTTTTTCAGGGTTTTTTTATAGCATATTGCCAATGTAATCTTCCCAGAATGCAATCTGTCATGGGGGGAGGGATTGAGGTTTGGTCTTGCACTTTATATAATGTAAAAAGTACCTTGCTGATCCGAGTTAGAATCCTGCTGTTTCATTCTCTGTTTGCAAAGACAATACTCCAGCTTCCTTGTCACATTTATAAAGTGCAATCTGCTAGGTGTGGCTGGGAGCAAATCACTAGGAAAGTAGTCACAGCTTCCCCCTAATCATAAACCAGTTCAATGTGTGATCTGCTCAACCCTGGCTTTATAAATTTATTTAATTGTTTTTAGAGGGGCTCCTGGTTGTGACCAATATCAACAAACAAATGAAGTCCAGTGTGCCCCCGCCCCATCTGCCCAAACAGGCCTGTAATGGAGGATTTTTTTTAATCTCTCATGTCCCAAATAGGGGCTCTTAGTTATCAAATTTTGGCCAAAATGTGAACAAGCCAAACCACTCCGTCAAAGCAGGATGAGACCTACTTGTTTATGGTGTTTTGGTCAGGTAGATGATAGAGGAGTTTCCTCTACCTTTTGATAGAAGAAGGTAGTGAGTTTAAAATACATAATGTGTCATAAAAAAGGTCTAGAGAACATGTCATTTTGAGGTGAGACACAGAGGGACTGAGAAAATGCTTCAGAGGCTGTTGTGTAGTGATGTCTTGAGTGAGCGCTTCAGGTGCTACTATGCTTGTAATGGGGAACTGTGGCACATTAGTTAGTATTTTAGCATCCTTTAAATTTAGCGTCCTTTAAATTTCAAAAATGTGATAAATTATCTTGTTTCGGATCTTTTTTATTAAATTAATAGGACCAAGTCATGCATTCACATTGGTATGTATTACTTTTGTCACACACAGTACATAGCAGTGTAATGCCCCAAAGTAAGGGGGTTAAAAGCAGGGGCATTACAGAAAAGTTATGGGGTTTTCAAATGCCCCAGGTGTCCCTTTAGTTGTGCCCTAGTAAAGCATTAGGCAAGGCTTAAAGAAAAAAAAAGAGAAATGTTTTTCTCCTGCCTGCTGCCTGTCTGCTCCATTCCACCCCCCCTCCCAGAGCAGGCAGCAAGAGAATGGGCACCCATGCACCAAGTTCGCTGCCTCTGGCCAGCACGCAGTGCCTTGCCAAGTCCCTGGTGTTTTGTGTGGCGCTTTTTGAAATGGTGAGTTGTCCATTTTGGGTGGTTGTCATGCTGGGCTGTGGAGTGGTAGGACCCGCAGAGAGCAATGGAGACTGGGCTTACTTTAGTGTGATTGAAGCCATTCCATTGGCTCTGCCTGGTGCCTTCTCCAGCCAGCGAAGATCTCTGCTGTTTCCTGGTGCTCCTCCTGTGTGTGCAGTCGAGTCCAGTGGTTCCCCGTAAAGAAAAAGAAGATTTCGCTCATTTCAGTTTGGGCTCTGTTAAGCCCCATTAATTATTTATTTTTGCCCCTGCCCCTGTTTTAAAAAGTTTATTTCGGTTCCCCATCAGCGGCTGTTCCCAGAGCCACATTGCCGGTCATCCTAATGGCTGTCAGAAGCCCCCTTTCATCCTCTCAGCTGCCTGTATTCTCCCTCCCACTTCCAGAATACCTCCCACCTCCCAAGACCACGCAACAGCCCTCCAGTAGCCCGAGGAGCAGTGAGTCGGCAGCAGCACACATTACGTGCGACCGCCTGTAAAGAAGTGACTGTTTTTTTTTATTTAAAAGAGCGCATAAGGCATGAAGAAAGGTGGCCGAGCACTGTGGGGCATAGGGTCGGTAGGACCCTGTATTTAAATAATTAGTAGGGAGGCGGGGTAGCAACGCCCTCGGGGAGGGGCCAGAACAGTGAGGCCAAGCAAGGGCCTATAAATTCATAGAGGGGATGGGTTTAGGGGAGGCAACCTGCCGAAAGAGTGGCAGCAGGCTCAGAGAGCCTTTCAGAGTTAAAGGAGCCCTGCCACTTTTGGCCCTATAAAAATTTAAAGAGGCACCAGGCCCAGTTAAATGGCACCTGGCCCAGACTGAAGAGGGCCACCATGCCCATTTCGAAGGGTACCAGGCCCACAGTCAAAAGGGCACCAGGCCCACTGTATTTAGGGCACCAGGCCCAGTTTTAAAAGGGCAATTAGGCCCACAGTAAAGTAGGGCATTAGGCCAGAGGTAAATGTAGGGCATTAGGCCTGAGGTAAAGCAGGGTTGTAAGGGCAGCCCCGACCTAGTGGATTAGGGCAATCCTGCCTAGTGATAGTAAGGGCAGCCCTGACCTAGTGGATTAGGGCAAGCCAGCCTAGTGGTAATAAGGGCATCCCTGGCCTAGTGGATTAGGGCAAGCCAGCCTAGTGGTAGTAAGGGCAGCCCCAGCCTAGTGGATTAGGGTAAGCCAGCTTGGTGGTAGTTAGTAGGGCATATAGGCCCCATAGCAAATAAGGCATTTAGGACTTTAGTGTCCCGGGTAATTAGCATAGGGCAAGTGGTACCCTCAGTACAGTGACTAGAGCATTCATAGCCAATGTTCAGGGGTAGCCAGATCCTATTCAGGAAGGCCCTACAGTCAGGAAAAAGGGTCCATCCAAGGGTGCTCAACTCACAAATACTGCAAAGTAACTATAACAACTGCACTGTTCATGCAAATGTTTGTTACTAAAGTGTCCGAAAGACTGTGAACTTGCTAAGAAGCACCAAGACTGTATTGTATATGGATTGTGATTATTTGCCCCATATTGTCTGAACTATTGTTCTAAGCATCTGAACTATTACCCTAAGCATCTGGACTATTGCCCTATGCATCTGAACTATTGCTCCAAGCATCTGAACAATTGCCCCACTTGTAATAATTACCCCTAAATTTATAATTTGCCCTTCCTCTGGCAAATTGTCTGATCACTCCTCAGTTCTCTTGGCATTGCAGAAAGGTGCATCTTTTAGCTACATTGTTACCAGCATATGGGGACAGTCTCAATCTTCTACCACACTGCAGTCCCATGGTGTGGTCTGTAATATTATGTACTCAGAATCAGTCTCTACCCAAAAGGGGACATCTTTTCATCATTCTTCACCCAAGTGGGGTCGACCATCAGATCATTTCCTCTGTCTGTGTCATCTGCCGAAGTCAAGTCTGACGCCATTCGTACAAGTCCTACCCACCATTTCTTGTTTACCACAGCTTGAAGTTACGTCCACCGAAGTACAAGTGCATCACGACAGTCATGCCAGTGCCATTTTGTATGGTTCCTGATCCGGATGTCATGAAGTTGGTCACCCTCCACAGAAGAGTGTGCACATCCTGAAGAACCTGGTCTGCGCCCCTGGTCATTCGAAGAAAGTCAAGCCTGTTGAAGCCCAGTTCGGGATGCATCCACCGTTTCTTTATTTTGTTCTAGTTTCTGGTGACAAGATTGCAGAAATCAACCATCTTCTCTACAGATTCTTCTGGTTCCTGGTTCTATCGGAGATCCTTCTTCATCCCAGATCCTTTAGAGTCTAGCTGGTCCTTGGAGTGCTGCAGCATCTTTCAGGTTGTGGTAGTCCTCGAGTGGATTTGTCGCCATGTAGATCTTGGTTCCTTCTCATCCTTGGCAGTTCTGAAAGTGGGTTTTGGCTGAGGTATCCTTTGTTTTCAGTTTGGAATCCAACAGCCTGTAAGTGGGTTATTCCAGGAACCAGTTGCTCTGGTTCTTCCTTTCCAGCAGCCTTGGAGAGAGTGGGCCTTTGCCAAAGAATCATATTGTCTGTTTACCAAACCTCTGACCACCCAGTGCCCTTTACAAGGTCCCTGCTGGGAAATGTCCTTAGTATCAACTGTTCTGTTTGCTCCCCTTTGTAGCTTCCATCGTAGAATGAAGGTGTACATGAAGACATCTTTGGACTTAGGTGACATTGGACTTCGGTAGAACTCTGTGGTCATAACTAAACCAAATATTGTTGTGGGTAGTACATATCATCTGATTCTCACCTAAAGTTTAGTAATAAGGATAGGAACTGTGGAATAATTATAGAAGTATAGTGACAGTGGACATAAATACATATGCTAATACTGTTTGAAGTTATTTTAGCAGTCATAGATAAAAGTGTACCATCCTCTTTACCTCCCTATTGTTCTGGGTGTCTTCTCCTTCTCTTGTAACTGTGTCTCCCTACCCACTGATACTAAATAAATGCCCTGCGGACATTGAATCTCTAGGATGACTCCTGCCTCTCCTTGTCTGGGTAACAGTTATCTTATCCACTATAATTCAGACCTTGGTGTTCCAACCTCCTTCATCTTGGGAGCACCACAGTAGCAGCTCCTTAATTAATACATGATTGTGCCTTTAAGAGAGAAAAAGCAACGGACTATTAGTGAAAGAAATGACTATTAAAGTTCACTATTTCCCAAATAGTTATTTTAATCAAATCTCCTTGTATGTGCACCCAATATAGAACAGTGCTGTGTATCATTTTCGGCCCTTTTGTATGCCTTGGATATCTCTGGGATAAAGTAGGCATATGCCTTTGGGGGCAGGCTGCCTTAGCTAAAACTTGCCTTGGCTGTGGTATACTGAATGAGGGATCATCTGCATTGCTGGCTGCTATTGTAATAGGATACAGTTTGGGGCAGAAACATTTTTTGTTCTGTAAAACATGTTTCTACAGTTCTCTGTCATGGTCAGGTAAGTTAGGGGACTTTGCCTAGAGAAGCAGTAGCAATCGCTAGCTCCATTCTCCACTGCAAGATATGCTGGATTTAGTCAAACCTAGTTTGTTTATCCTCATCTAAGATGATGGCCAAAATCTCGCAAGAGCTGAGAGCCAGTCAGTTTGCAGCTCTCATGTACCAGGAGATTTGTAAACTGGAAATAAGTATGGGGAATGGTCATGCTGCTAGCAGTTGTTTGAGGAAACTGGGGCCATAAAGAAACATTTGGATGGCTCCATTTTGGTCCATAGAACTTCCTTTTCTCGGTGGGACTGTTTTTGTGTAGAAAATAGCACAAGGTGGTTGCAGGTGCTTTGATTTAGTGCCACTGAACTCCAGTAATGTCTGAATCCAGCTCAGGCATTTTAAACATTTTCCAGTGCAAGGAAATGTTTCTGGGTGAGTTTGAGAGTACCCTTTTTACAAGTTAGTGGGGCTAGCAGGGTCATCAGATTCTTGTTGGTGATTAATACAACTCAGGAACCAGGTTGATTATTTAATTTATTACCTCATGTAAATCACTGCATATATTCTGTGTTCAATTATGTGGGTCAGATATTATTTTAGTTCCTGGCAACACTAGTAGGGGTGTTCAGGTAGCTAATAATCTCTATAGTTGCACATTGCTATATTGTTCATAATTTGAATACTGTGTTGGCAAATTCTCAGCTAACATTTTCCTAGACAACCCACGCTAGTAGAAGCCACAGTGCTAACATTTCTAAGTCTGCCAGTTTTGCAATTTTAAACAGTTGCATATCTGCAGGAACATACTTTTGTGGTCTTGTTTGATCTCAAAATGACTTGTTCTCTAGACCTTTTTTATGACGCAATACGTATTTTAAACTCACCACCTTCTTCTATCAAAAGGTAGAGGAAACTCCTCTGTCATCTACCTGATCAAAACACCATAAACAAGTAGGTCGCATCCTACTTTGACAGAGTGGTTTGGCTTGTTCACATTTTGGCCCAAGTTCGATAACTAAAAGCCCCTATTTGGGACATGAGAGATTAAAAAAATCCTCCATTACAGGCCTGTTTGGGCAAATGGGGGGGCACACTGGACTTCATTTGTTTGTTGATATTGGTCACAATCAGGAGCCCCTCTAAAAACAATTAAATAAATTTATAAAGCCAGGGTTGAGCAGATCACACATTGAATTGGTATGGGTAAAACCCAGATCACCAGACCAGGACCAGTGCTGTAAAATGTGCACTGGGCACAGCTTGTGCAAATATTGCTGGTCCAGTGGATCAAATAAATATGTGCAAATAAATAAATACTTGGCTT
The DNA here is from genome assembly GCA_016271365.2 of Neoceratodus forsteri. Classification (NCBI taxonomy): domain Eukaryota; kingdom Metazoa; phylum Chordata; order Ceratodontiformes; family Ceratodontidae; genus Neoceratodus; species Neoceratodus forsteri. The sequence goes on from JADMNL010000024.1 coordinate 140,807,746, forward strand.
CACCTTGTGCTTTAACCCACCCCAGGAGTGATGTTATTACATGATAACACACACCCTGTCTTGTCTTATTGCTTAAATATACCCTTTCTCAATGTACTATACTTTGATTCAGTTAGTGTATGCAACAGCCTTCATGTGAACCCTCTGGGCTTCTCTTTGACTCCTGATGTCTATTTGCTTTAGCCATTGTATATTGTTTGAACTGCTTTGGTCTTCTTTATGTGGTGCCTGTGTGTCTAAACTATGTAATCTGTTTATCTACTGCTACTCATGTATCTCCAGTGAATGATTGTTATAACTGTCTGCTCTCTGAGCCATTGTTTTTTGGACTTGTTAACTGTGCTGTCTTTGTATTAGTTTCAATGAGGTGCCTTTGTAAATGAGTCTCTGACTCAAAGGTTTGTAAATCTGATAATGTTTAAGCGTTCACAGTCGTAGTGGCTCTGCCAGAGCTTGTTTCCTTTAGGCATGTCTGAGAACTCCAAAAAGAAAACCGGCCCCACTGGGTTTCAACACTGCACCGAGTGTGGGGAGGCCTTTGCTAAGGCTAATCCCCACCTCGTCTGTGTTTACTGTCTGGGGTTTGACCACCTCAAAGCAGACTGCCAAATCTGCAAGAACTTTCCCAAAGTCACTGTAGATCAGTGTTTAAGTAGGCAGAAGGAAAGGGAGGCCGAGAAATCCACTGACCCGGATGGCCAGCCCGGTTCAGTTCTGACTGAACCTGAGGGGGTACCCACTGACCTGGGCAATACCTCCTCGGGCAAAAGGAGGGCCGATTCTGCAGAATCAGTGCCGTCTAAGAGAAAGTATAAGTCAGCCGGTTCAGATCCCAGTTCCCATGTTCCGACCGCTGATGAGATAGCTAAAGTGATTGCTATAGTGCAATCGCTTCACCCGGTTCCGACTGAACTCACACCGACTCAAAGATGATCGGTTCAATCGGACTTGTCTGCTTCTGAATATGATCCTGAAGCGTTTTATGAGGGTGATTGGGAAGGAGACCAAGATTATGAAGATGAAGATGAAGAGAATTATGAAGGCCTAGATGAGCCAGTAGAGCTGACATCTCCCCAGTCAGGCCTTCCAATGTGTCTCCTCCCAGACTTTCTGAGTCCCCCTCCCATTTCTTGTTTTACAAGAAAGTGGCTGATACTCTTCAGCTTCCAGTGGAAGAGGTTGAACACGATCATGAGGAACCTGACTATGTTGAGATGATGGATGTCCCAGAGTCCAAAAGGGTGTTTATCCCTCTGCATAAATCCTTGGGGAAACAGACACAGAAAATTCTTCAGTTTCCAACATCCATACCTCCTGTGGATAAAAAGATGGACAGGAGGTATGCCCTGTCAGGTCCTGGGATGGAATTCCTTATAAATCATTGCAGCCTGTGACAAGGCTAACATTCCCCTGGCATCACACCCCCTAGATAAAGATTCCAAGAAAGAGGATGCCATGGCCAAGAAACAGTACTTGGCATCTTTTTTGGGGCTCAGGCAATCTAACTACATGGCATATACAACTAGATACCAGAAGTCTATGTGGGATACGGTTCTGGAGCTGGCTAAGAATGCCCCTTCCCAGCTGGCCAAGGAACTGGAGCAGGTGGCTGTGGATGGTATTGAGGCATCAAAGGTCCAGTTTCAAGCTGCTGTTGACTCGAATTATGTTCATTCTATTAGCTCAGGGCAGTTGCCCAGCAGTAAAATTATTTTTTTCAATTGCAACTTTTGTTACAAGTCCCCCTGCGACCCCAGCAGGCACTTCCGGGTTACTTTATAGCTTTATAGCTCACCTCTGTGGTGAACAGAGTGAGTGTGTGTAGGGCACACGAGACGCGCGCAGAGACACGCGTGTCGGCACAGCTTCAAGCAAGTCCAGCTGGGACAGCTGGAAATGCTACTCTTTACGCCAGTAAGGTAGATTGTCAAAATGAGGGTTTACATTAAGTGTTGTATGTTTAAGGAGGAGGATGAGTTGGAATGTTATGAGTGTGATAAATGTCTCCTGATTCGTGAATTGCAGATAGAAATCGAGGCATTAAAACAACGTATCAAAACACAAGCTGATATTACCTCACTTGAACACTACGTTGACTCTATGGTAGAAGGTGTCCCAGAGCCAAGCCAGTATGAGTCCTCTGTATGTTTTGAACCACAGGAGATTCATAATACTGAAACCAATAATATTGAGGAATGGTGCTTGGTGAAGGGGAAAACATTTCAAAAAAAGGGAAGAAGAAATATAGGAGGTTCACCCAATATACTTACCTCAAATAGGTTTCAGGCCCTAGCATCAGAAGAAAACATTGATGAACCTCTGTATTCTAACTCCCAATCTGGTTCAGAGATGCATGGTTAGCCACATTCAAACATTAAAAATGGTAAAGAGACAGGAAATAGGATTCAGACCCAAACGACAAAAGAAAACATTGATGAAACCTTGCATCCTAACACCCAACCTGCCCCAGGAACACGCGGACAACCACACTTAAGCAATAAGGGTGACAAAGAGGCAGGGAAACATAGTAATATCCTTAAAATTGACACACCCCGTGACATTTTATACTGTACATAGGAGACTCTATGTTAAGATACACCAACCATGTATTATGTAAACACCAAAATGACCGTACTACGGTCAATGTATTGCCTGAAGTTGGTATTGGGGATATTAAAAAACTCCTTTCTGGTCTATTAGAGAACACAAATACACCAGTAGTTATTTTGCACATTGGTGTAAATGATGTTGTTAAAAGGAAGCTATTAGACATACAAAGAGACTTTGAATATGTGGGAACATCCCTAAGAAAGAGAGGGTGTGATTTGATGATTTCTGGGTTATTACATGTCCCTCATGCCAGAGACATGTTAAATAAGGACATATTAGGACTAAACGGGTGGATAAAACATTGGTGTTTCAGGGAAGGACATGCTTACATAGATCATTGACAGGAATTCCAAGGAGACTATTTGTTTGTACGGGATGGATTGGATCTCAATAAACAGGGAAAATGTATACTAGCCCAAAAGCTTAGGCATATAGTGGATAGTCATTCAAACTGCATTATCAGGGGGCTGTGGGAGGTATAAAATCTACTGTCATACACACCAGGAAGAACATTCAATCCAACTGGAATTTTTTGTTAATCAATGCCAGAAGTCTTACAAATAAATTTGAAGAGTTACAACTGTTATTGCATACCTCCAATATACATATCTGCGCCATTACCGAGACATGGTGAAATGAAAAGGATATTTGGGATAAAACCATCCCCAGATACACACTTTATAACAAGGACAGGACTTGGGCCAAAGATGGTGGTGCAGCCCTGTATATTTCTGAGAATATATCCTCAGAACATTTAGATACATCAAGATGGGGTAACTCTGAAATTTTGTGGATAAAGATCTCACCACTAAAAGCAGCAAATATTAATATCGGTCTTGTTTATAGACCACCATCTATTGGGGCCTCTGATGATTTCATATTATTAGATTTTATCAAACAGTTTGGTATGACAGAGAATGTTATACTACTTGGTGACTTAAATCTACCTGGAATACATTGGGATACACTAACAGCTAATACCCCTATGGAAACAAACTACTTGGATACATTTAACTTAGCAGGGATGGAACAATATGTGCAAAACAATACCAGGGGTGCGCATTTATTAGACTTGGTACTAAGCAACCTGGATAATAATATCCAAAATTGTACAATATTGCCCCTTCTGGGATCTAGCGACCATGCTGTGGTAACTTTTAAGTACCTAGGGGTCCTGGGTAATAGCACTGGTAATACAAAAATCTATAAATACAATATAGCCAATTTTGATTTAATAAGAGGTGAGATGTCTAATTGGAATTGGCAACTAGATTTTGCAAATCAAATAGCTGGAAAAATGTGGGAAAAATTAAATAATAAAATATTCTCATTGGTTCAAAAATTTGTACCCACTATAGATAAATATAATGGAAGTAAAAGACCCCTCCCACCATGGTTGTCCCCAGCAGTCAAAAAATTGATTAAGCGTAAGAATATAGCTTATGCAAAGGTCAAGCAGAGCGGTAATAGTGAATGTTGGGATCAACATAAGATCTGCCTAGAAAATTCTAACAAGGGTATTGCCACAGCTAAAAGAAATTATGAACACAAATTAACTATCAAGACACAGGATAACTATAAAATATTTTATTCTTATATTAATAATAGGGAGGTGGTGGCATGATTACTTCTATAAAAGGCCTCGATGGTAATATGATTTCATCAAACCAGGATATGGCGGAAGTATGTAATAAATACTTCTCTTCTGTCTTCAATATGGGGCCACAAATAAAAAGCTACCATGATAGAAACAAGTCCCTAGGCCCTAGTATTACATTTGATGCCTCCGATGTGGCAAAAATATTAAAGGATATCGATTCAAATAAAGCACAGGGACCCGACAGGATGCACCCCTAGGGTAATTAAGGAACTGGAAGATAGTTTGGCCAACCCAGTTACCTGTCTCTTCCAAAAATCCCTAGATACAGGCAGGGTCCCAGAAGAATGGAGGCAGGCTATAGTTGTTCCTATCTATAACAGGCTCTGGCAGAGCAACTACGACTGTGAATGCATTAACTAGATAAGGGTGTTTCATGGGCTTAAACATAAACAATTATTTATTTATTTAAACTATATCAGATTTACAAACCTTTGAGTCAGATACTCATTTACAAAGGCACCACATCAAGAAGACCAAAGCAGTTCAAACAATATACAATAGCTAAAGCAAATAGACATCAGGAGTCAAAGAGAAGCCCAGAGTGTTCACATGAAGGCTGTCGCATTCATTAATTTTAAAGCAGTACACATGCTAAATCTAAGGGCATGACTACATCCCTGTCACATGAGACAGGGGGCATCATAGGAGAAAGAAAGCCAATGAAACTATTTGTTATGGAGATCCCCAGGGGTCATAAAACTACCATACAGCTAGCAAGCTAATTTAGGAAAAACTCCTAATAGCAGACAGAGGGAAGGACACACTAGGATTTAATATACATATCAAAACACTCTATATAACATATGTTTTTTGCACTTTCTGGGTGGACTACTCCTTTAACTGTCTGTGGTCTCAAATAACTCCTCAAGCCAGAAGAAAAATAAAGCTCTAAAGCTTCCTATACACTAAACACAGGCACATAAACTGGAATAACAGGTTCCAAGGAATATAAACTCATCAGGAATGTTAAGGGGATGGCAGTTCTGATAGCTGTTCCAGTCTTTCTTTTCACTGATAGAAACTGAGCCAGGAAAAAAGTAAAATACATCTCATCACTGACTGTTTGCACCAAGTACCTGAACCTGCATGATTTATCTGTAAAGACAATTAAAAATGTATTTCTAAATGCATTACTAAAATAAACTATATATAGATAGATAGATAGAATATGGTAAACAAATATTGTTAATCCCAAAAGCTGAACTTTGTTTTTAGTATATAAATGTTTAAGAAATATCTGAAAGCTGAGTCTTTCCTTTCGAGATACCAGGTGACTCTGATAATCATTTGTTCCAAGGGTTTTTAAGTTAGTTTGAATGCATTAAATATTATCTATTTTCCTAGTCCTTAACAAAATGCAGGGACTGCACAGATTTGTTTTGTCCCTTGGCCAGATACCAAACTAGTGACTCTTCTTTCAGCATAATAGGATCCACCTCATGCCCCTCCCACATGAATAAAAAAAAAGGTGGGCTAGATTTTTAGGAGCTTCTTAGTGGAGGTGGGTTGGATCTTACTTCCCCCAAAAAAAATGCTGCCTCCCACTACTCAGGTTCCAGTTCTTGTACCACTCATTTAAGAAAGAAAATAGTACCCTGCAACCATTGACTAACATGAAAGCATATTTATTTGAGGGCGGAAAACATTTCTTGGAGGAGGGTAAGGTGGAGGAGACTATTTACACCTTCAGTCAGTTTCATGGACAGAAAACATGACATCAGTCCTTTTGTACATGCAATACTCCTGTAGGCTCCGCCCACAGTCATAAAAGGGTCTCCAAGCAGGAGGTAACTAACTATAGGCCTATCAGCTTGACTTCAGTGTTGGGGAAAATTCTGGAAAGTATTATCAAGGAGAACATCATAGACTTTTTAGAAAAGACAGGGGGCTATTGACATAGACAGCGTGGGTTTACCAGGGGCAGGTCATGCCAAACTAACCTTCTAGAATGTAATGGTAAGGTTAGTAAGGCACTGGACATGGGTAACTTGTTTGAGGTAATCTTCCTGGATTTCTCCAAGGCATTTGACAAAGTGCCGCATGAAGAACTAATTAAAGTCCTTAACAGTGTAGGACTCCATGACAAATTAGCCCAGTGGATAGAGGCATGGCTGAGTGACAGGAATCAGAGGGTGTGTATTAGAGGCAAATTTTCTGGATGGGCAGATGTGACCAGTGGAATACACCAGGGATTGGTTTGGGCCCATATCTTTTCAACCTCTATATTTCTTCAATGCATGTTCAACCAGGGGTGTGGCTTTCCAAATTTGCAGATGATACACGCCTGGGTTTTTCAGTAAACAGTCTAATACAGGCAATTATCTTGCAGGCAGCCCTAAATGATCTAGATACATGGGCCTTAAACAGGAATTCCATATTTAACCATGAAAAATGTGTGGTTATGCATTTGGGGAAACATAACAAGCTGTTTAAGTATAGATTGGGAGGCAGAGAAAGTAGGGTCATTCAAGACGAAAGAGATTTGGGTATAAGGGTCAACAGTGAACTTAATTTTGGTATGCATTGCTGGCAGGTAATTAAAAAAGCAAGTAGTATACAATATTGTATACACAAACACATCAAAAGCAGAGATAGTCTTAGTTCCCCTGTATACCGCCTTGGTGCGCCCCCGCATGGAGTATTGTGTGCAGTTCTGGGCACCAGGTAATAAGAGAGATACTGTGGTCCTGGAAAGGGTTCAGAGGAGGGCTACTAAAAGAATCAGAGATGTCCAGGGACAGAGTTATGAATAGAGATTGCAAAGCTTGGGAATGTATTCTCTGGAGTTTCGTAAATTGAGGGGAGATATGTGCCAGATATTTATGGCCCTTAAGGATGTACAATTGATGGAACAGCTTGGCCTAGTACTAAAAAAAACATTCACATAACACCAGAGCTTTCCCCTTCCAGTTGTATAAGAATAAGTTTAATACCAAAAAGAGACAATACTGGCTCAATATAAGAGTGACGTGTATTTGGAATGCTCTCCCAAATGAAGTAGTGACCTGTTCTACTATGAATGCTTTTAAGAACAAATTAGATTCTTACTTAATAAGTAAGAGTATTAGGGGTTACTCTTGAATACTTAGGCGAGCGCAATGGACATATGTCTTCTATGTTCAGATTAAACCTATGAACCTATTCTAGGGTCATGGCTACATCTGTCTCCATGAGGAGATTTGCTTGGCTCAGGTGTACTAGTTTATCTCAGGATACCCAGACCAAGGCCATGGATTTTTCTATCACTGATAATTCTCTGTTTGGGGAGCAAAGAGAGGCTTATATGAAAAAGATGGATGGGTACAGGACCATCTATAGGAGTGCTGCAGCCTAGGAAAAGCAGGTCACTCCTCAGAGGCAGCAATCTAGGGCTGGTAGGGGCAGGCCTTTTCAAAGGCCTTTTTAACAAGCCCAGGCCTCCTCTTCCTTTCAGCAGAGGGGGTTATTTAGGGGAAGAGGCAGAAGGGGGATGACCTCCATCCTCCACTCAGTCCAAGCCCCCTGTCAAGCAGACACCCTGATGTGTCAGTCAGGGTCACCTCCCCGGTTCCAGTGGGGGGCAGGCTGGCTCACTATTTCCAAGTCTGTAAGTCGATTACCTCAGACAAATGGGTCCTGGAAGTAGTGAGCCAGGGACTTGCTCTCAGCTTCAGAAGGTTCCCAAAAATGAGAGCAAAGTCTTTCAGTCCTCCCTCTCCTGTGGAGACAAAGGCTTTAGAGGCAGAAGTGTCCTCTCTATTGCTCCTGCGAGCAGTAGAGAAAGTATCTCTCAATCACAGGGGAACATGACTGTATTCCAGATACTTCCTCACCCCAAAAAAGAGAAGGGAGTGGCAACCCATCCTAGATCTATGATACCCGAACAAACACATACTTTATTTATTGTTGAATTTTGTTGACCCAGTAAGCCCACTGGGCCTAGATGTCTCTTTTTCAGGGGCGACCGGGGGTGGGATACAGATGGTAAGCAACTGAAATTGAACCAGATTAAGCTGTTGGTGGTATTTCTTTTTTGTGAATGGTAGAAATTTGGCCAGGACACTGGGGAAATTCCCCTACTCTTTTTCGATAAGTGCAATGGGATCTTTAGCATCCACCTGAACTACCACCAATCCAGGCAGGTGGGACCTCGGTTTAACATTTCATCTGAAAGATGGCACCTCAGAAGTGCAGCACCCCCTCATGCTGCACTACAGTGTCAGTATTGGGAAATTAACCCAGGTGCCAAATGTGGGAACCGAACCCACAGCCATACTAAAGTCAAAGTTCAAAATGGTGACTCTGGGAATAATTCTTCCCTCTCTGAGACCAGGAGATGGGCTAGCCTCCCTGGATCTCAAGGATGCCTGTTTCCATATACCTATCAGACATTCCCACAGAAAGTACCTCAGGTTTGAGTTGCCCTCAGGCCACTACCAGTTCAGAGCAATGTCTTTCAGCCTAACATCTGCTCCAAGGGTGTTCACCAAGTGCCTAGCAGTAGTGGTGGCCTATCTCAGGAGACAAGGCATCTTACTGTTCCCCTACCTGGACAATTGGCTCATAGTGGGTCAGTCATCTGACTGAGTCAAGCTAGCTCTAGGGGTCACTCAAAAGCTTCTGGAATCCTTAGAATTCATCCTAAATTTAGAACAGTCTGTTCTGGAACCAGCCTAGCTTCTCACATTTATAGGAGTGGAACTGGACACTGTCCAGGCCAAGGCCTTTCTCACTCTTTCCAGGGTTCAGTCCCTCATCACTCTGGCTTCCTCTTTTCGTCCACTAGTGTCTCGGCCAGCCAGACATTTCTTGCAGTTACTAGGCCACATGGCTGCTTGTACTGCAGTAGTGCAAGGGGCAAGGTTTCAAATGAGAGATATTCAATTTCATCTAAAATCTTTCTGGTCTCAGAAAAAAGACTCTCTCTCCAAGTTAGTTCCAGTGTCTCAAACTCTGATTCAGGCTCTCCAGTGGTGACTGGAGGAGGACAATCTGAAGCAAGGTGTCCCCATCCTCAGTCAGACCCCAACAGTGATTCTCACCACAGATGCTTTCCTGCTGGGATGGGGAGCCTATCTGGATCAGCTCACTGCTCAGGGAACATGGTTTCATCAGGAGTCTCTCCTGCACATAAATCTTCTCAAACTCAGGCTGTCTTTCTAGCACTTCAGACATTCTTGAACACAATTCAAGGGAAAGTGGTGCAGATCAGGGCAGACAACACCACAACCATGTAGTACATCAACAAGCGCGGGGTCACTCGGTCCTCAGCCTTGTGCACCAAGGCCATGAAAATATGGTCACTAGCTTATTTCCTGCAGGCTTCCCTGACAGCTGTGCATCTCCCAGGGAAGGACAATGTACTGGCAGATGCTCTCAGCAGGATTTCCCAAGGTCATCATTAATGGGCCCCGAATCCACTAATTCTTCAGATAATTTTAAAAAGGTGGGGCACTCCAGAGATAGATCTCTTTGCAGCCCGAATCATCAGCTCCCCCTATTCTGCTGCAGGCCCCCTTTTTTGGGGTCTGTTCCTCAAGAGGCTCTCCTGTTGGATTGGACAAACAGGTTTCTGTATGCTATTCCTCCTTTTCCTCTGATACTCAGAGTTCTGATCAAGATCAGATCTCAGCCTTGCACTGTGATTCTGGTGGCCCCAGACTGGGCCAGGCAGCCGTGGTACCCCCTAGTGCTTCCAATGTCCATGACAATTCCTCTTTGTCTTCCCAGGTAGTTCAATCTTCTTACTTCCTCACAGGGGAGGATACTGTTTCCCAACCTTCAGACTCTCATACTCAAAGCTTGGCTCTTGAGGAGTTATGGATATGCAGGCCTTCATCTTTCCCAATTAGCCCTGGACATTCTTAAAGCTAGTAGAAAACCTTCCACTAGGAAAACCTACAATTCCAAATGGAAGAAATTTGGTTTTTGGTGTTCTCAGTGGCATATTTAGCCAGATTCAGCTGACTTTGCCACTGCTTTGGACTGTTTGGTGCATCTTAACAGTTTAGGCCTCAGACCTACCACTGTCAAGGTACATTTGGCAGCCATCTCTGCCTTCCTTTCTGCTGGGAAGGGTTCTTCTTTAGCCTCCCATCCAGTTTTCAAGAGTTTTTTTAAGGGTTTGGTCCATATCAATCCTCCCTTTAGGGACTCTACTCCTGTTTGGGATCTGAATATCTGCATTGCACCACTTATGCAGCCTCCTTTTGAACCATTATCTTCAGCTGAGCTAAAATACTTGACTTGGAAAACTGTGTTCCTGGTAGCCATTACCTCTGCCAGGAGAATCAGTGAGTTACAGGCTTTATCAGTGGAACCTGATTTCATTTCATTTCACAGGGATAAGGTGGTCCTTCGACCGAATAGAAAATTCCTTCTCAAGGTGGTATCAGACTTTCATCTGAACCAATCTATGTTACTGCCTATATTTTTCACTGACCATTCTTCTTCTGGGGAAAGAAGACTACACAGTCTGGCTGTAAAAAGAGCTCTTAGCTATTATATAGACTCCACTAAGGCTCATAGAGATTACTGTTCACAGCTGTTTCTCAGTCATGGAGAAGTGGGAAAGGGCAAACCTACAACTAAGAGAACCATTGCCAGGTGGATTGTGTCCTGTATGCAGTTCTGCTACTCTTAAGTTGTGGAAGGAGCCACCCTCAGGCCTGAGGGCTCACTCCACTAGAGGTACAGCTGCTTCAGTTGCAGCAGCCAGAGACATACCTGTAGTGAAAATCTGTAAAGCAATGACCTGGAAAACTGTTGACACATTTACCAAGCATTACTCTCTCGACATCACCAGTCAAGAAGTGATGCTAGGTTTGGCACACCAGTACTGCAGAGCTTGTTACCAAAATAGGTTCTGTAACTTCCTCCTCCAAGGGGGTACTGCTTGGTAGTCTGCATATAGTCAGAATACAGCAAGACTTCATGTTGTTTGAAGAAAAAATTACTCACCATAGTAATGTTGTTTCTTCTAATGGAGTCTTGCTGTATTCTGACCTCCCTCCCTGCCTACCCTCCTGGAACCTAGTTGTTTTGGGATGTGGGTGGGCAGGTGCAGTGCTGCACCTCAGGGGTGTACCTGGGTTACCTCTTCTTAGGATGAGGTGTTTGTTGTTATTACTTTTAATATATTATTAAGTTTCACTACCTACTTGATGTCCTTTTGGGGTTCTCGACTTGAGTCTTTTGGGCCCTAAAAAATCTGTTTATTGCCTTTTGGCACAAAACTTTAGAAGACAATTTCTGTTTTTAGTTAGTTAGCATAGTGCTCATAAGAATCTGACAGTTACACTAAGGAGTACCTGGGACAGAGGTTTGAAAACCAAGCTCGAGCTCAATGTTCTATGCCTTGGCATAGAGTTAACTCTTTCCTCTCTGGAGCAGTTCAAGTGCTGGGGCTAACTGCATATAGTCAGAATACAGCAAGACTCCATTAGAAGAAACAACATTACTACGGTGAGTAATTTTTTCTTATTGCCCTTAGTATGGGCAATTTTGAATTCGATCTTACTCTTCTCATTTTTAATCATTTGTTTGAGATTTGTCAGCTCAGTCCTATTAATGACTGCTAGCAGATATGGTGGTGTTCTTTTTGAGTTTCTTGTATGCATTTTCTTTTTTAATTATTTGATGCTTAATAGCTCTGGTGAGCCATGCTGGGACCCTGCCTCTTTTGTTGTTTTTGTTTTTTCTTGAAACAATTTTTTTCTTAAGTTCCAGTATAATTTTTTTTTTTTTACAGTTAATCTTTTTATTGAATCACACAGAGTTATACAACAAACACTTGGCCATATCATCAGTTCACATCATTAGAGTTACATACAGTTTAAACAGAGTTATCCATGATAACATGATAACAAAGAAATGGCAGATATAACAAACAGTTACTTTTCAACAGTATACAACAAAAAAACAGAGGAACCCCCCAAAGATATCAATCCAAGGTAATGACCCAATAAATAGAATAGTTCTGGAAATTACTGATGTTGAATCAAGACTACCAAAATTAGACCCCAATAAATCCCCAGGACCTGACGGACTACACCCAAGAATACTTAAAGAATTAGCAAGAATAATAGCCCCTCCCCTAACATACATTTTTCAAAAATCCCTGGACACAGGGGAAGTACTTGACTGCTGGAAAATAGCAACAGTCATCCTCATCTTTAAAAAAGGCAACAAGTCCGATCCTACTAACTACCGACCTATTAGCCTTACTGCTATTCCCTCTAAAATATTGGAAGGAATACTAAATGATAAGATTATCCAACACTTAAACTCAAAACATCTTATAGACCAATCACAGCATTGGTTTGTAAAGGGAAGATCATGTCAGCCTAATATGCTGGCATTTTATAATAGAGTGGTGGAAAAACTGGACTTAGGAACCCCTGTCGACGTTTTATTTCTCGACTTCTCCAAAGCCTTCAACAAACTCCCTCACCAAGAACTTATACATCAAATGAATGAACTAGATATTCATCCTTCTATTATTAATTGGGTCAACAAATGGCTGTAAAACAGACACCAGAGAGTATGCATTAGGGGGGAGTATTCTGAACAAACAGAGGTGACTAGTGGGGTTCCCCAGGGTTCGGTGTTGGGCCCTCATCTTTTTAATTTGTATGTAACATCTCTTCAAATTAATCACAATACTGTTTGGCTTCAGAAATTTGCAGATGACTGTAGGATGGGGCAGAAATAAATATTAAACATAACTCGTCCAACTTACAAGCAACAATAGATTACATATTTACTTGGATTATGACAGCTAAGTTATCATTAAATCAAGACAAATGCTATATTATGCGTTTAGGAAAAGAAAATCCCAGAATATCTTACAAACTAGGTAATACTCTACTAAAAACAATAGATAAGGAAAGGGACTTGGGTATCACAGTGTCCAGGGACATGTCCTTTTCACCCCACTGTCAAAAGATAGCACAGAGGGGGAAATAGTATTCTCAACTGTATACTAAGACACATATTGTCAAGAAGTAGGGATGTTATAATACCATTATATACATCCCTGGTTAGACCAATTATGGAATATGGTGCCCAGGTATGGTCACCATATAAGAAACAGGATACTAAACTGTTGGAGAGGGTACAAAAAAGAGCTACCAGGGCAATACATGGTACGTCTGGTAAGAACTACGAGGCCCGATTGTCTGATCTTGGTCCCCCCCCACAGCGATTACAGCACCTAGCCGCGGTGGGAGACCCACTGGAACCCAGCACTGTCTGTCGGGGGTCCTGCACCCCCCAATCAGCTCTGACTGGAGTTGAGAATCCTTAAGTGAGGGGGTGTGGGGGGCAAAGCCCCCCAAAGAAAACAAAGAAAGAAATAGCGAACCAGCAGCTGACTACAGAATACGGTCGACCTGCCGGTGTCGCTGGCGGGGTGTTCAACAAAATTTTTGTTGGACTCCTGTCATGAATCTGTTTGATTTGAACATGTACTCCCTGGAGGAAAGGAGAAAAAGGAGTGACGTGCTTGGTACATACTGCATGGAATAACAATGACCTTTGGGATATTACTGGCTTAGAAAGCAGTACAAATACTTATAATACTAGGTCATATCCACTACAGTTAACAGTACTACAGAGGAAAAAAGTATGGAGTACTTCATAGTTTAACCAAAGGGTAGTACATGTATGGAACAGTTTACCATTGGAGGTTGTGGCAAGTCCATCAACCACAGCTTTCAAAAATAATTGAGACGCAAATACCAAAAAAATTAGAGTTTAGAGAAACAGTTGGCGAGCATTCAGGATGTAAGTCCATTAGCTCTGTATGAATTCCTATGATTCCTATGGTTCCTATATTTATATTGTGATAGGGAACCACACATTAAAGTGGTGTTCCAACAGGTGACCTAAGTACATTTTTGTTCATCTGAGAGGTCGTACTTATAAACCCGTGCCATTATGGCCTGCTTGGGCCAGTCAGTGGGGAGGGTCTGGAATTGAGGGGTGTTGTCCTCTTCATGAGATTACTACAAGGTTGGGCATGGGGGTAATGCCACATTGTAGCACAGATTGTTACCATATTTGGAGGCCTGATCTTGTGTGCCCGGTAGACTTTCAAGGGGGTTTAAGCAGGTATCCTTGTATTGGTGAGTATGTATTGCATGAATGGGGACCATCTTTCAAGAAATGTCTGGCTGTTGCATGCAGCAAATTGTGACATTCTTACGAAGGTGATTAGCTTCTCCATGGCCATAAGCCACTCCAAAATTCGGGATTTCTGCAGATCGCCACCTTCTCAGAATGAGTCTTTTAACTTCCACTGAAGTTTGCAACAACCAGAGTTTCTGCTGAGTTTTAAGTGGGGAGATCTGTGGGTGCAATACTCAGTATCAGTAAGGCTGGTGAAGGGGGGATCTGACACCCTAAAATCTCTGAGGAACATTTAATAACCCTGTTCCTGAATGGGCGGATACGATTGTAATGCAAAAGAATATGCAATAGTTCTGCTCCTTCAGCATTGCACCTTCAACACTCATACTTTTGTACCAATCCCATAGCTTTGAGTTGGGGGGGATATGGTACCACAGGTGGTGTATTTTATTTTGGATGAAGAGGCTACGGAGGTCTCCACAGGCCTTGTGGACAGAGGTCCAGCAAGCCCTCCATTCCTTATCAGAAATGGGTACAGCTAACATTTCTGCCACTTTAATTTGACTGATAGTGAGGGGTCTGGGGCTGCCTCCCTCAGCTGTCTGTATATAACTCCCACTAGGATCACTAATTTACTTATCAGTGTAGTTATTGGGAGTTTCTTGCCAATTTTTGTCCTCTTGGATTTGCATCTGACACATGTGCACCCTTTTTGGGCCCATCCTTGGTATAGGTGCCTCAGATAGAGGTACTTCCAAAAGTCCCTTTTGTGCAGCTGGTATCTTTCTTGCAGAGAGGTGAGGGAGTCTAGTGTCTGCCCATCTGCTGACAGAAAGGGGCATTGGTTTATATTCCAATATAGATTGTTCCAGAAGCTGGTGTACCTCCCTGGGCTGAGACGTGAATTTGTGATTTGTCCAACTTTGTGCCATGCTGCTTGTGCTGCTTTCACAGTGAGCCATTTTTTAAAGGAAGTTGGCAGTAGGTGGCCTAGGTATGCAATAAGGGCAGTACCTTATAGTACACTTGCCTCAATGTCGATCCAGGCCAGCCTGTTTGGGCCAAGTTCCTGGATCATTCTGCAAGTTCTGGCCACAGAGAAGGCATATGCATACTGTTGGAAGTGCGGGAGACACCAACCCCCTCTATTCCAAGGAGTTCTTAATTTGGCCCTGCTGTATCTCGGAATTGAGGTTTCCCATAAGAATTTTCCTATCATGGAGTCCAGCTTCTGAAACCACTTCCTGGGTGTCTCTACCGAAAGGTGGGACAGCAGGTAGAAAACCCTAGGGGCCATCATCATTTTGACTGCTGCTATTTTACCAGGCATTGAGAGATTCAGGTGCTTCCATCCGTTTATCTCAGCTTGCAGACTATTGATCAGTGGGGTAACATTATTGTCTATTAAAGTGTGTACCTTAGGAGTTATACACACTCCTGGGTATTTCATTCCCCCCTTAACCCATGCTAGACCTACTTTGGAGATTAGCCCTATAATTAATTGAGCATTGAGGGAGACTATCTCTGTTTTGCCCCTATTTATGTGAAGCCCAGAGATGTCCGCAAAGAAATTTAGTAGTTCCAGAATATGTGGGGCACTCGTCTGTATATCCCTTGTTAAAATAAGGCAGTCATCTGCGTATAACATAGTTTGGTATGAACTCACCACCATCTCTATTTATTTATTTATTTAAAATTTTAGTAACTGGGTAGGCCCACTGAGACCTTGACAGTCCCTTTTTCAGGGGCAACCCGGGATTAGTTACATGTACCTAAGGGAGAAGAAAACCAAAGCTATGATACATACAGTGAATCAAGGTTTACAAAGTGCAGTAGGAATACACATAGCAGCATGTAGTACATCGTAGACAGACTCCAAGTGTAACCCCCTGCAAATGGGGGTTCCCAAAAGACTTCCAGGAGCTTGCTTGAATGCTCCAAGCCTGAATGGTGTTTGGCGTTTAAGCCATTTATCAGTGAGTGTTTTTAGAGCCTCTGGTACTGTCTCTTTAAGAGCTGTCTGCTTGCAGACATAATTAGTTTGTATGGGGGGACTGTGTGCTTCTCTGCTTGAGTACCACTCGAGCTGCTGCCAATTTACTCCATTTTTGTAGTCACTAGAGTGCAAAGGAACCTATCTGAAAGATGTAACTGTTTGTCATAAATCATTTAGAGTAATAATGAAATTACAGTTTGTCTAACCTGCTTCCTTTGCAGTCAGAACTGTGTTTGCCTAGTTCCCCATTCTAGTTTTGAACTGCTGAACTGGACCAATCAGTGTGGGTTAAGGTAGCTCTAAAATGGTGCCTTGGACAAATCAGAACTTGACTCATAATCTGAGCCAGCCACAAGAGGATTGTATGGGCAGTGACTCTGGGAGATGTAGTTTAGACTTGCGCCTTTTGGACCAACAGGGCAGTCTATTGTGAGTGACAGCCAATCCAGGCAAGAACTGGGAGGAACTCAAAGGAAGTGCCGGTTTTGTCTGCTGGAGTTTCAGTTGAGCTCTGGCAGTGAAGAGGGAAGGAGCCCTGTGCTTTTTTCGTGTGTGCAGTTTTAGTCGGAACGTGTGTAAGGCCCAGAGTTCCGGTCTGCAGCTTGTGTAACTGCTTGTTAGGACTGAATCCGTCCCTGTGAAGAGAATCAAAGGATATCTGAAGAGTAGAAACCAGGCTCACCCTGTAGAAGACTGGAGAAATTGCTGAATTGCACTCGGTCTGTCAGGAATTGAATCTGCTGTGTGTTCTCCCGGGTATTGTGCAGTAATTGCGATCGGGATAGAGAAGCAGCTTGCCTGGTATAGTACTTTCTTTTTACCATATAAATGTGTGAGGAGGCTTGTGTAGCTCAAGTGAATCCTGCTGCCATTAAAGGACTTTTGCCTTTGACTGTTTACCATATAAATGTGTGAGGAGGCTTGTGTAGCTCGAGTGAATCCTGCTGCCATTGAAGGACTTTTGCCTGTTGCAGTTTGCCATATAAATGTGTGAGGAGTCTCGTGGAGCTCAAGAGTAGCCCTGCTGACATTGAAGGACCCTATCTTGTTTGGAGGTCGTGAGTACTAATTCAGGGTCGCTCCCTGTTGAATTGCCATATTGAATCCAAATGGAATTACTGTACTGCTGACTGTTTAACTAATTTTTCTTTTCTCTGTGTGAAAGGGCCCCTACCAGCTACCATGGTTTGGACTAGCCTCTAGGGCTTGGGTACCCAGGGACAGTAACTGGTAGGGATAGGCCTGTGCACAGAGCCATAGGTAGATGAGTAAAGTGATAAGCTAATTAACCTGATTCCCCCCTGTTCTTGTTATATCCCCCTAAATAAATCAGAGCTGCTTGTTTCAGCAAAGTTATACTGCCTGAGGTATTTTGTCTATGTTAAAGTATTGTACTGTGATTGTTGCACTGTATCTTATTTTACAGGAGGTCCCAGTGCCTGAACCATTCCTGGGGTAAGTGTATACTGTGAAGGTAATTCTGATATATTGTGTGGGCCACTAGTGGGAAGAAAGGGGGGTTGCAGTGTCCCAGAGGGCTGTGACCAAGTTAGTTTAACTATTGCAAACCCTGACCTCTGGGTGGAGGCACCTGCCATCAGATCCAGGCCCCTCAACCTGTTAGTGGCAAATCAGGCAGGGGTAGTAGCCCCTGGGATAGCGCCATCTAGGGGTTACACAAGCATTAGCCTGGACATTTTGTTAGGACAACAAGGAGAGACAGACACATCAAATGATATCCCACATAGATAAGTGCCCTAGCATCCTACCCCACTAGACATAACCTCCCTCCAGAGACTATTATTCTGTGGTGACCACCCGGTTCAGGAGAGCCTTCGCATAGCCTCAGCTGTAGCAGCAGCAGCACAGTGCCCCTACATCCAGATGGGATTTTAGTGCTTTCTTGAAACCCCCAGCGGAGGTGCTATCCTGAAGCTCTCTCAGGAGATTGTTCCAAAGTTTGGGTAGGAACACCCTGGCAGACCGAAGGCCAAGGGATGTTTTGGCTCTGGATATTTCAAGTAGTTTCCAATCGGTAGACCTGAGCTCTCTCCTGTTAGTTTGAGGGACAAGCAGGTCTCGTAGACTTGGGGGTGGGCTCTAGGTTGTTGTAGTTTGAAGGCCAGGCACAGTGAGGGATATGCTAACCTGGCTTTGATGGATTGTACTGTATGTCTGGATGTTCTCTCATTGCACTTGCTAAGGACCCAATTGCCAACACAAATAGCATGGGGAAAGCAGATAACCCTGCCTTGTTTCCCTATATAAATTAAATGGTTCAGAAATGGTAGTATTAGTGAAAATCCTGGCTGTAGGGTCCTTATATAGTGTCTTAACCCAGCCCCCCAATGTGCCACCGAAGTTACACTGCTGGAGAATTGCATGGAACAATTCTCATTCCAGAGAATCATAAACCTTCTCAAAGTCCACTGAGATGGCTGCTGCTGGGGTGGGAAGAGAAGCTGTGCCCTGCATTAATGTGACCAGTGCTCTCAGGTGGTCTGCGCTCGCATGCCCCTTGACAAATCCCACTTGGGAGGGGTGGACCAGGGAAGGGAGGACCTTTTCCAGGTGAGATGCTAGTATCTTCACCAGTATTTTAGTGTCTACATTTATGTGAGATATAGGCCTGTAACTTGCTGGCAGTGTGAGGTCCTTCCCTTCTTTCAGAAGTACAGTAATAATGGCCTCTCTCATGGTCCCTGGCATCCCTTTTTCTTAAGGTATCCCTTAACATATCCAGCATGGGGGAAGGGGGTAACAGTCTCTTGTATTACCTTGTAACAGTCTATTGGAAAACCATCTCCCCCAAGGGCTTTGTGTGGGGCCATACTAATAATAGCTGCATTCAGTTCTTGTTGGTTAAATGGGGCATCCATAAGCAGTTCCTGGGATTCTGAGAGTTTTGGGAGTTTGAGGCCTGCCAGAAAAGCCAAAAATTTCTGTTCATCCCACTGCACATGTGAGCTATACAGGGAATTATAGAATTCAAGCACTGCTTGGTTTATTGCATTAGGCATAATTTGTCATTCCCTTTTAACTGTCTTGTAACTGTACAACGTGCCTTTCGGCCTGTAGCTTTTTATTTTTAGCTTTATTTTTATTTGTAGCTATTTATTTTTGAGTCTGTAGGCCCAAGATTTGCTCGATTTTTCCCCATAAGCCCAATATTTGTGCCGCGTCCTTTGTATCTGAAGTTCAGCTTATCTGGTGGCTAGAATGTTTAACTGTATTCGTAAAGATATTCTCTCATAAACCGGTTCCTGGCTACTTAGTTTACCCAGATCTTTTTTATACTGCTTTTCTTTCTTCCCTAGCTGCTCCTCCAGGCATGCTGCCTCCTTTGCTCTTTGCTTTCTATGGTGAGAGGCATAACTAATTATCTTGCTTCTAATCACTGCCTTGAAGGCTTCCCATATGGCTGCTGGGGATGCAGATCCTGGCGGATTGTCCAAGAAGTAATTTTTTGTTTCTATGGACAGCCATCCTTTGAGTCAGTCTCCTGTAGCAGGAGAAGATCTAACCTCTATTTTATTGACCTGAGGTAGGAAGGGTCTGTTACCAGGAACATGGTTGGGGGTAGTGGTGGTCTGACAGGTATAAAGAAGCTATTGTGGCATCCACTACTTGTGGGGTGAGTCACGGAGAGGTGAACCAGTAGTCTAACCTACTGGCCACCTTCCTTGCCTCCAAGAAGTATGTATAATCTCTTTCTGCTGGGTGGTTTATTTGCCAGGCATCCTGCAGTCTGTGCAGGGATAGCAACTCCTTCAAAGCCTGAATGGATCGTACATGTGGCTTGGGTCTGGAGCTAGACCAGTCTAAGAAATAGTCCATGGCCAGATTGCAATCACCCCCAAGAATGATTTCCACATCATCTGTTGCCATATCCATCATGGCTTGAGAGATCTGGTTAAAGAACTCTGGGGAGTCTTCGTTTGGGGCATATATATTAACTAACAGCGTTAACCCCTTTGGCATAGCCACTTTTGTTAAGACCCACCGCCCTTCTGTATCTGATTTTTGTCCCAGGAGATTCCATTTTAACTGTTTGTGACAGAGTATGGATACCCCCCTCTTTGCCTTACCCACCGTACTATGGACTTCCCGGCCCACCCATTTCCTGGTTAATTTCTGTGCCTCTGTTTTTGTGAGTTTTGTTTCCTGTTTGAAGACTATCTCTGTTTTAAGTTGCTTCAATCTGGCACAAACGTTTTTCTTTTTATGGGTGAGTTTAAGCCCCTCACGTTCCAGAAGGTGGCTTTTAAAACATCTAGCCATAGCTGTATATTGTGTCTGTGAACTGCTCTTTATTTCTTTATTCTTCAGTTGAAGCTTTTGTACAAGAAAATTGATCTCAGTTTTTCTGTTTTCTTCCCTGCCCTCTTTTCCCCTCTATTCCCATTGGCACCCTGTGCTTCCTGGAAGTCAGTTTTATGATGCAGCTCATACACTATCTCTGTAGATATTTTCTCTTGCATTGCATAATACATAACCCTGTACCAGAGGTAACCTTTAAAACACAGCTTCGTACATCCAATAAAATAGGGACTAAACCTTGGGCCCTCTGTTTCCATTACTATTAACATTTCTGATCACAACTTTTAACATTCCTAATATTTGTAACATATGCACGTTCACAACACTCAAATTCCCTCCATGAAACTGAGGGGTCTTTCCATAGCAATCAGGTTGACACAGCTCCGTGGTGTTTCATTGTTTAGTTGTAGCATACCCGACAGTGCTACCCTCAAAAAGGCTAGCATATATCTCTCTTCCATACCTTCTGTGATACTGATTATCCTGATGTTTTTCCATCTGGCATGATTTTCCATGTCATCCATTTTGCCAAGAAGTATTGTATGTGCCCATGGTGCTCTCGGATTTGTGCCTCATGTTGGTATAACTGGGCGGCATGCAGTTTCACCACAGTCTCCATGCCAGACACTCTTGTTGTCAGACCTTGTAATTCCGCATTAGTCCTTGTAGTTATTTTGAGTTCTGCTGTATCTTGCAGGACTTTACTTAAAGGACAAATAAACAGGCATTTTTCGCAGTGTGTATTTGACTCACCTCTGTGGATAAATGTGCAGCATTTACTGTTGTTGTTTGGTGTGTGGAGTCCAAAACAGTTAATTTCTTTGCCTTTTTTTAAATTATGCTTTATATTTTATTGTCTAGTTTCTTTTATTGACCGGGTAAGTACACTAGACAAATCCTGCCTATTTTCAGGCACGACCCGGGGGAGGGGGATACAGATGAATGCCAACTGACCTTGAACCAGATTAAGCTGTTGGTGGTATTTTGAGTGAATGAGGGAAATTTGGCCAGGACACCGGGGAAATTCCCCTACTCTGCTTCCTGTGAGCAGGAGGGACCCATTTTCCTGTGGGACCAAGATGGCCGCCTCTGGACATGCTATGGAGGACATGGAGGTGTTGGAGGCAGGGGAGTTGGTCTCCTCCCCTGTCTCTGGATTGCCAGAGATCTCATCGATTCTTCCTCAAGCTTCTTCTAATGGATCTAAGTTGCATGCATCTCGCAGTTCATTTCCTTCCTCAGAAACCTTGATGGATCAAAGTAAGCAAACAATTGTTTCTTCCCAGTCTGTTCCTATACTGCAACAGCTAGCATCTGCTAAAGAGTCTCTACATAATACTGAATGTTTACGACCTACAGATGTGGACGCTTTGCTATTACTTGAGGAAACACGCTATCTTACAAAGAAACAGGAGCTTTTAGCACTTAAGAACTCAGCTTTGCAGCTGCCTACTGATTCTGACTCACTGTTGCAGACTGCTACGTCAGACGCCTGAAAGACAGCCTTGACATTTCCACATTCCAGTGTGGTCTGTTCGATGATTTCTTCTGCTTCTGCTGCTGAAACTTCTCCTGAAAACCTTGCTGTTTTCCCCGATGATCTTCCACGAACCTCTGCGTCTGACTTGCCCCCTGCAGAGGTTGTTCCTCAAGAAGACTGGTCAGTTGACTCTACTCTTGTTGCGGCAGGGTGGGAGAGGGATCCAGTTGTCGGTACCTGGCGCTCTGGTCCTTTCCCCGTTCAGATCACCCCTGCAGATGTCCCAGCTATTTCTCCTGTGCAAGGCCAGTTGGACTTTACGCTTACGCCTGCTTTGCGCTTAACACAGAATCCAATTCTCAATTTACCAGTTTCCACTTCTCCTGTAGCTCTTTTCAGACTCTGACCCTCTTCACCGAAGTTTACCACCCCAGGGCCCTGGTCTACCACCTCAACTAAAACGTATGCATCTTGTTTTTCTGTTCTCACCCAACAGGATAAGAGACACAATGCTGTCAGATTACAGTATTTGGGGGGTTTACCTGAAATGCCTGATAAGGTTTTTGTTGGGCGCACTTTGCTTAAAGAATCCATGAAATTTGCTGCTTATGATATCCACACATTGATGTATGTTTCTAATGAGTCCCATTTTGATATGTTTTAAAACCTTAAAAGGTTTGGAGAAATTTTGGTCCCAATTTCATCTGTTGAAAAATACCCCTTTATGGTCACCTTTCAGTGCAATTCCTTTAATGAAACCTGCACAAAAGACTGTCACTATTCTGTTTAGAAATGAAGGTGTTAGTTTGAACGATATTACGGTTTGGCTGAAACAAAGATGTACAGTGCTGTCTGACCCTGAAGCTATTTTTGATTCAGAAAATTTGTGGACGGGAGGGTGGAAGGTTAGGGTTATGCTCCGGACTACTGATACTGGTATTCAACACCTACTCAATAGTTTTCTGTTAGGCAGGGATAGGGGAGTTTTGTTCTATTCTGGACAACCTAAAGCCTGTTATAAATGCGGTTCTACCTCTCATCTCAGCAGCATTTGTGACACTATTAAATGTACTGTTTGTGGTGGTCTTGGTCATGCAGGCTCACAGTGTACTGAAGAACCTCTCTGTGTTTTATGTGAAGACCTAGGACATACTTTTCAGCAATGTTCCTGGGCTGCCCATAATTCTCCTACTTTAGCTGATGGAGAGGAGCAACGCTTATTATTACAGTGGCTCAACGCTTAACATTAGGGGCCCTCTTCTTTACTTCTACAGTTGCCTCCTCCTACTACTTTAGCTGAATCACATAGTGTTGTTTCCACTGCCACTGTAGCAACTGCTGGGGAGGATTTGACTGAGCCTGTCCCACAACCTCTTATGTTTTCTCTACCTCCCCACCCTCCTTCCCCAGTTCTTCCTATCTGTTCTACTTCAGGTGGCTCTTCTATGGGACCCCCCCCGGCTCCATTAGAAACAATGGAACCTTCCCCTTCTGACCCTTTTACTACACCTTCTAGAATTACAAGGGGTTCAAGGAAGTTTGGGTCACCTTCCTCTAAGGCTCAGAGGGTAGAGACTCTCCCTTTGATGAATAAATATGAATTGCTGCAACATACTTATGAAAACACAGACTCTGACTCTTCTGTCCAGTACTCTCACCCTGAACTTACTACAGATACTGAAGTCCCTATCGACAATGTAGGGTCCCAAAAAAGGAAAGCCAAGGCCAAGACAAAACATAAAGAATGTACGGCGAGGAAGGGTAGACAGAGGTGATTGCTATGCATATGTCTACTTTTTTTGCAATACATACTGTTAATGTTAACAGTATAAAAAACAACATAAGAGGATTCCGTTTTTTAATTTTGTCTTGTCTTACTGCCGGTCTCATACTTCTACAAGATGTTAGATTCCATTCTTTGCCTGAAATTACTATGGCCCAAAAATCTTGGCATTTAGGCCCCTCCTATTGGTCATTTGGACAGGAGACATGTTCTGGGGTAGGTATTTTGTTTCATCTTCCTAATGTCTCTATTATTAAGATTCTAGATTTATGCCCTGGCAGAATATTGTTGATAGACTTTAGGTTCCTTTCTATCCCTTTTCGGATTATCAATATTTATGCCCCACAAACCAAGTCGCTTAAGATTGAACTCTTGAAAGTGGTTCAACCCTATCTTTACACCTCTATGCACATCATTTTTGGTGGTGATTTCAATTGTGGGTTGTCCACTAAGGACAGGTCCTCAGTCTCAAAAACCACAAAATTATTTTGTGATACCACTTTTCTCAAAAATCTTTTATTTTCTGCAAAACTGAAGGATGCTTATCTTTCTCTCACTCAGACACATACCCCTACCTTTCATAAAGGCTCTTTAGCTACCTGGATAGATTTTTTTTTATATCCTCCTTTTTACAAACTTCCGCTGCTGAAGTACAGGTGGCTGAATTTTCAGATCATGATTTGCTTACCATTTTTCTTGGTCCTAAGAATGTTGCAACTTTTGGTCCAGGCACTTGGAAATTTAATGTTTCCTTATTGGAGAATTCTCTGTTGTTAACACTTCTTAAATCTTTTTTTCAAAACAGAAAATTGGTGTTTTTTCTTTACGATGATCCTTGGTGGTGGTGGTTAGATACGAAGAAGGATTTGACGAAATTACTGAAATCCTTTAGCAAAACTCACCATGAAGATTGTTATTTCACATACCATATGACACGACATCAGCTGCAAAAACTCCTTACCCGTTCATATACCACCTGCCACGATTTTTCTTCATAAATTAGTACCCTGAAAAAAATCTTTAATGGAATATCACTCCAAAAAATATGCTTCAGTGCAACAACATCAATGTTTTAGTGTAAAAGGTGCCTATGATGTGATCTGCCCGTTTGCACATTTTTCTAAACAGATTACGGGGAGAACCATTGATACTATTGTGACTGAAGCTGGTCATACAATTACTGATTCTAGGCTTATCCAAAATTATGTGGTCGAGTGTACTCAATACTTATTCAGTCCATTCCCTATATGTCTACATGATATATTGACCTTCCTTAGTCCCATTTTTGTTCCTGATGTGCAACAATCAGTATCTGATATGCTTGCTTGTGATATTCAGGCATGAGAAGTAGTTGAGGTCATCACAACTCTGAGATCTGGAGTATCTCCAGGCTTGGATGTCCTTCCGAATGAGCTTTATAAATTGCTTAATATTGAGTTGAGCGTGGAATTGACAAGTAGTTTATAACTTCCTTTTAAAAGCTGATACTTTACCATTAGAATTTAATATGGGTAGTACCATCAATATCCATAAGAAAGGAGACAGGAAATTACTGACTAATTGGAGGCCTCTTAGCCTATTGAATACGGACTTTAAAATTTTAACTAAAATTATTGCTCTCCGTCTAGCAAAGCTGGCCCCTCTTGTTATTTCGGAAGCTCAATCTAGTAATGTTCCAGGCAGAAGTATACATAATCATGTCCTTTTATTATGGGAATTGGTGGAACATGGCAATTCAAATAGGTTAACAGGCCTCCTGTGTTCACTGGATCAAAGACAGGCATTTGATTCGGTGAGTCATGACTTTTTATGGCAGGTTTTGAGACATTATAGGGTTCCTGTGACTACTCTCTCCTGGTTAGGCTTATTATATTCTACAGCCACTTCTATCCCTCTTGTTAATGGCTGGAAGGGTCCTTTGATACCTTTAAAGAGAGGTGTTAGACAAGGGTGTCCACTCAGTCCCCTTTTGTATATCTTTTTTTTGGATCCCTTACTTTGCACCATTAATACAGCACACAATGTTAGGCCTATTTGTTCCTTACCACTTTCTGTTTTAGCCTATGCTGATGACATGAGTTTAATAGTAGCTGATGTTCCTTCGTCAGGCACATCTCTCCATCTCTCTAAGTCCTTTGGTCTTGTTTCAGAAGCATCCCTGAACTTGGAGAAATGTGTCAGTCGATGGCTTGGATCTCAGCAGTCGAATGATGTAATAGTTTCCAGTTTTGCACTTTGTGCACCCCTATTCAGATTTTGGGCATTCTATTTGGCTCAGGTCCTTTAGACATTCTCAACTGGACTCTCAAACTGGACCTAGCGTAGGCCAAAGTTTCTCTTCGGAACACCTGGAAACTCAGTAAAAAAAGAGAGGGTTTACTTGATGAAGTCTCGCTTGCTCCAGATTTTTTTGTTTTTGGCTTATGTTTTTCCCTCTCCCCGTGTTTTGGAAACCAAACTTCTGAGTATATTTTTTCAGGCCTTATGGGGTAGCTGCATGAATCCCATTAAGCGTTCCATTACCTGTTTACCTTTCAAGGAAGGTAGTCTTAATATGATACACCCATTATTTTTTTATAATAGTTTATTTTTTGTGACTAATCTTAAACCACTTTTAGTTAATTATGATGTGGGATGGTTATTTTATTTTTTTCAATCCTGTCAACCCTGGTTTCATCTTTGGGACCTTAACACTTTGAAACAGGTTAAACATGTATCGTCTACCCCTTCTTATCTTCGCGGTACCTTTTGCCGTTTAAAACAATGGAAGATTACTAGCCATATGATTATGACTCAAAATAGGAAAGCCATTTATAATTTTTTGATAGATACCACTTGTGCAGACCTTGTAATTTTTCCCAAATGTCCCCCTACTTCCTTACCTGCTTTATACACACTGTTAAGGAATCCTCGCATCCCCCAGAAGATGTGGGATCTACATTGGCTTAGTTGTCATGAACGGATCAATATTAAGGCAAATCATAAACATAAACAGCTGAATGAAAGATTGTGTTCCAGACCTTTATGTGTAAATCAGGATGAAACAATACAACACCTGTTTTTTTCTTTGTTCCTATATCACTGTTTTTTGGTTATTTTTAGCGAACAGATGGAAGGAACCTTTATTTACTCCTGTTACTTACTGTATGAAATGTTATTGTATGGTAGGTTTCCAGCGACCTGGAAAAAGTGGAATATTGACACCCTAAACTTATTGTTTACCATCATTAAATGGCATTTATGGACTGCTCGCTGTCTTTTCACCTTGCAGCAAAAAGATATGTCCCACCTACTGGTGGTCCAAAGTATTGAACAGGATTTAAAAGATGTTTATTTTTCAACTAAGAAGTTTGTCATCTGGATCCTTGTTTGCTTTATGGAAATGCTTACCATGGGTGACTGATTCTGATTTTCCTGTTACATGAGTCTTTGTATTTATTTTTGTCAATGTGATTTTGGTTTGTAGTTTTTGTCAATAAAAATTTCCCCTACTCTTTTCGATAAGTGGCATGGGATCATTAACATCCACCTGAACTACCACCAATCCAGGCAGATGGGACCTCGGTTTAACATCTCATCCAAAAGACAGCACCTCAGAAGTGCAGCACCCCTCTCATGCTGCACTACAGTGTCAGTACTGGGATATTAACCCAAGTGCCAGATGTGGGACTTGAACCCACAGCCCTCTGATCTCCTGGCCTCAGAGGCGAGTGTGCTACCTACTGAGCCACTGACACTGCCATTGTTGCTGGGTACATCGCCTACAACTCGCGCTAATGAGGAATCTCAGGTTGTGAGTCCCGCACATGCGTGTTGCAAGATGATGATGTCATTGTAGCATGATTTGAATAGGAGGAAGCAATGCAAGCATGGCCGAGATGGATCTTCCCGACCTTAGTGTTGAATTTGATTTGTTAGCTGTTGCTCAACCAAACGTGTTTGAGCCCCTGCGATCTGAAGTTTCGGCACATGCTGCTGTTGCCGATGAAAATACCTCTGAAAGAGGAAACAGATGGCTCTGAAGTACCTGCGGGTGGCTGGACTATTGAAGAGCCAAGTAAGTGGTGGGTGAATGACTGCTTCTGCTATCCATGCCTTACTGTTCATGACAGTACACATTTTTTTTATTTATCTGAATGATTAGGGTTTGTGATGTTATGTGCAAGCATGTATTTCAGTGATGGCAGAGGTTTTTGAGAGAGCAGCTGTAATGGCAACCATGTGGGCTGCAATGGCTATAGTGCTGCTGTAATGGGACCCTTTATGTATCTCCTTATATGTCACCTTATGTGGCAATTTCCCAGAAGTGCTAGTTAACATCAGGAATGACATTCTTTCACATTCCACAACACAGCAGTGCCCACACTTATGCAGTACATGTTTTGATTATGATGAAGAATGCATGAAGAGTTGATTTGTGTTGCTGTACTGCATAGCATAGGGATACAGTGACAACACATTTAAATAATGTTAATGGTATGTGTGCAATGATTCCTGCATTGCCAATGTTTTGTATAGACATCCTGTTCATTTTTATGTTTGCTTGCACGTATGTGCAAGAAACATAGTGCCATCATCCGAGTTTTCAGAGGTGTGGCAAACTGTCTTCAAATTCAGTCAGTGTGTTTGCAGGCATGGCCACAGTTCGCCAATGAATGCTGCAGCTGTCTATGACAGCAGTTGAAAATACAGTGTCATACAGTTCAAAGGGAGAGCTACGCTTCAGTGAGCAGCGGTAAGATATTGTATGCTCATGCACTCCTCACACACACACACACACGCATATTGCATGCTCATGCTCCCCCCATGCACACAATTTATGGCTGACTGGGATGCCCAGTCCCCCATCGGCTCTGCTGTGCTCCCCCCAAGAGACTACCGGGTGCCATGCTGGGAGCCCACCCCAGCGTGGCACAAGTCCGGCATTGTCTAATGGAAAAACCTGAAAGAAAAACCTTCTCTCACTGACTGTCCTGACCCCTCCCCACCTGTGCCCACCCTCTGCGCACCCTGCCCTCACACCCCCACCTCACCCCATACTTACCTCTGGAGTCTGGTGCAACGATCTTTCAGTGGACCGGGAACAAGTCTGCACTCTTCAAAGCCGACCGCGAACTGAAGAAATGCCGGTAAGCTGTATAATGGAATAAACAGGGTTTTTTCAACTTTGCTGCATAGCTCAGGCATTTTGGGGAGTTTTTTCACCACAATTTCAACATGGGGTTTTTGGGACCCCACCTCATGAATTCTGTCACTGTCATTTTGTTAATCGGGCCCAAAAGGTGATTTCAAAGTCACTGCGCGGAACCACCTTTTTGGACTGATTTATGAAAAGACAGTGTCACAGTTCATGAGGTAGACCCCCAAAAACCCTATGTTGAAAATTTGGTGAAAACATTCCCAAAAATTACTGTTTTATGAGCATGCGTTGCACTGTTCATACGCACGCGCATAAGTTTACAAATTTTCAATATTTTCACTCCAGATTTTCAACATTGCCATTTTACCACACCTCCTTATGAGTAATATAGCTGTCATTTTTCACATCCTGCCCAAAACATGTTTCCGCCCATGTAGCGCACAATGACACAGTCAGTGTGCGAAATCAATGTTCGGGACAGATTAAGAAAATCACAGTGACGCTGTTCATGAGCAGAGGTGTTAAAATGGCTATGTTAAAAATTTGGTGAAAAAAGTCCATAAAATGATTGTGTTACAAGCGACCATTGCGCAGCTTCCACACACCCTCGTAAGTTCATGGATTTCTAATGTTTTCAGTCCAGATTTTCACCACTGGCATTTTTCCACACTTCCTTATGTACAGTACAGCTGTCATTTTTCACACCATGGCCAAAATGTGTTTTCACACTTCAAGCGCAGAAATACGTAGTCGCTGTGGGAAATCACTGTTCGGGACAGATTAAGAAAATCACAGTGACACTGTTCATGAGCAGAGGTTCCAAAATCCCTGTGTTGACAATCTGCTGTAAAAAATCCCCAAACTAATTGCATTACAGGTGTGTATTGCGCATTTTCTACGCACGCTTGTGACTTCAGTTTGTTTAATATTTTCACTGCAGATTTTCAACATTGCCATTTTTTGCACCTTCCCATGAACAGTACAGCTATCATTTTTCACATCCTGTTCGAAATGTGTTTTCGCACCTGTGGTGCCAAATGGCATAGTCACTGTGCGAAATCAACTTTTGGCTAACAAACTGATATTGTCACTGTTCATAAGGTGGGTTCACAAAAAACCCATGTTGAAAATTTGGAGTGAAAATGCCAATGAACGCCTGAGGCTTTAGGGTTTCCGACCATGACGCCCCACCCTGTAGAGATTGAAAGGCATCAGGGGTGTGACTTGAGATTCTCGCCTGTAATGCTTATACCATTCCACACCCTGCAGCCAGTGAGAGGCATCAAGGTGTGCCTTGGACTCTTCAGCCCCAAAGTTCACCCCATTCTCGTATACAGGACCCATCTCACCATATTTCCTGATGGAATGGGGTGAGCATAAGGGCCAAAGACCCCAAGGCACACCGTGACACTTGTCAGTGTCTGCAGGGTAGGGTGTGGTGAAATGGCATGGCCGTTATGACTGACGACCCAAAGGCACACCCCAATGCCTGTCGCTCTCTGCAGGATGGTGGTGGGGTTGGCTTCAGTTCAATATTTCACTGCCATTCCTATTATGCAGCTCTCTAACTCCTACACTACCAATGCCAATGCCAGCAAGCAAACATTCGGCATTGACAAGTGCATGTTTTCTGTTAGGATGTATTGTGTACAGTTTCATAATTAAGCATGACAGGTTGTGTGTTATCGTGTAATAACGTCACTCCTGGGGTGGGTTGAAGCACGAGGCGAAGCCGAGTGCTTCCACCACCCCAGGAGTGACGTTATTACACGATAACACACATCCCTGGAGTGCCTTATTGCTATTATACAATGGCTCATTGTCATACAAAATTAAAAAAAATAAAAAATAAAAAAATGATTTTAAGGAATCCAAAAGCTCATCATCCATAGCCAAAAGCTCATCATCCGTAGCCAAAAGCTCATCATCCGTAGCCAAAAGATCACCATCCATAGCATCCAAAAGCAATACAGTGATGTTATTGTGCAATAACATCACTGTCTCAGGCACACATTGACCAATCAGAGTCCAGGAAATTTTCTTGCCATTGTATAATAAGTGCTAATTCCACAAGTTACTTATCCTGTGTTTCTCTTACCATTTAATTTATGTAAAGAAAAACCTTTTACAAAGTCTTGTAGTTGTTGTTTCTTATTGTGGCACCTATGTGTTTTCATTGCACACAAACCATTCACATTCATTTGCATGTGTTCACATTGTTTACCTATGGTATGCAATGCTGTCTCCCAACAGTGCATTGATGTCCACAATGTTAGCAAGTACTCCATATTTAAGACATGCTCCTGTTACATATAGGGTGGATTTCTCAAATGAGATGCGCTCGTCGTATCGCATCTTCACCAGGCACCTGAGATGTGCCTAGCCCAAACTGTGGTATTCACAGAACATGCACTGGAAGATGGCCCCGGTGCATCCCCGCTGTGAATACCACAGTTGCACCCGGCCCTAGATGTGGCAGTGCATCACCAGTCAGGCTTCATAGGTTTAACAGAGCTTTATAAAGACCAAGGTCCATTATAGCTCTACATCCATCGATGTCTACTAATACCCTGTGATCTTTTTGCTATTCATATAGTGGTCCAGAGAACTCTTTAATGCCTCCATTGTTCCACTTCCTACCACTTCAATCGGCAGATCATTCCAAATTTTAACCACCCTTAAAGAAAACCAATGTTTATGTACCAGTGTATTACATCACCTTTATTAATATATATTATATCACCTTTAAGCTGTAGTGGGTGGGCTCTCATGTTGTAAATCTGGTCTCTAAATTTGAGGGCCAGCTGTTTCCACAGTAATTGATCTGACAAGGCTCTATAGATCAGGCACATATTCCCCCTTAAACTGCAGTACTCTAAGGTATACAGGTCAACTTTCTTTAATTCTTCTTGTCGCCCTTCTCTGAACTCTCTCCAGGGCTATAATACCGCTCTTATTCCCAGGGGACCAAAACTGCGCACAGTACTCAGTGTGCGGCCACGCCAAAGACGTACAAAGAGGGAGCAAAATTCTCCCTACTCCTGCTCTTTGTGTCTGTGTATACAGCTCTGAATACCACTAGTCCTTTTAACCACCTGATTACAATGCAGCTGGAACTTGAGGTTATTGCTCACCGTGATCCCCAGATCCTGTTCATCATATACCACTCTGAGCACCCACCCGCCCAGTGTATAATCTACTTCAGGGTTTTTCTCCCCCCAGGTACATTACTGTGCACTTGTCAATGTTAAATGTAGTCTTATTTTCCTGTGCCCAAGTCTCACAACTCCAGACATGCAAATGGACACATTAGGCATGCAAGGCTCAATGGGGCCACTTGCATGTTATTATGGTCCAATTTGCATTCCCCTAGCAGGGATTGCCCATCCGAATGCATTGGGCTCCCTGCAAGGGCTGGGTGCACCAAACATCCCCCTCCCTGCCCATATCCTGTTTGGTGAGAAATACACAACCCCAAACCATTCCCTGGTAGTCTACTGGTCACCTCTCCCCTGCCCATATCCTGTTCTGTAATAAATCCACCACACTTAACCAATACCTTGTAGTCTACTGCCCCCATCTTCCCTGCCTGCATCCTGTTCTGTGATAACTACATGACTACAAACCATTCCCTGATATTCTAGTGGTCCCCCCTCTCTGCCCGTATTCCTTTCTGTAATAAATTAACAACAACTAACCAATACCTGGTAGTCTAGTGGACCCCCCTTCCTGCCTGTAGCTCCATAATAATAATAATATATTGTAAATGCTCCATGGTAGTCTAGTGCCCCCCCTGCCGTAGGCCAGTTCACCCACCCACGTAGGCAATACAAAGTCATTCACAAAGATGTGAATGACAGCTTACAGTACACACTAGCAGCCCATTGGTTGACAGCCGTACTGTATGCTGTCATTCACTAACAATTTAGTCAGCAGGCAGCTGAGGAGAACTGAGGGTGGGTTTTGCTGCCCACCTACAGACATCCACTGCTGGGACAGGGAAGTGGAGTGGGGTTGGGTTGCCTACGTGGCTGGAATAGTGGGGGGGTCCACTTGACCACCAAGGGTTATGTGTTGTAATTGTCACAGTGATGTGGTCTGGACAGGGAGGGGGGCACCAGTGAGGACCGATGCTGTTGAGTTACGCGAACTGGGATATGGCACTGGGGGGGCAGGAGAGTACCAGGTAGTATTTATGATATATTCTTATTATGGGGCTACAGGCAGGCAGTGGGTTCCACTACACGACGAGGTATTTGTTAGGTGTTGTTAATTCATTACAGAACGGGATATGGGCAGGGAGGTGGGACCGCTACACTACCAGGTGGTATTTTCTTTTATCTTTAGTACGGTATTACAAGTGGGACTGGATACTGTACTACCAGGGTAGCCAGGCAGCCATACTACTGTCTCCAGTACATCAGCCTGCCTGTGGGAGTCAAGACAGTTAAGTCTACATTTGTAGATTTATGTTTTTAAGGCACATCTTCAGACTTGCTCTGAAGACATGCCTCCATGGTGGGTCGTGAATTGGGGTGCGCCTCCAAAAGTAATCGGCATCCCGTTGATCCTGTCCATCCCATGGATAAATCCAGCCAGTTTTCTCTATAATACCACCTCCTGTTGAATAGCATTCCATTCGTCCTCCAGTCTTGCTTTGAATAAATCCTTGACACAGCTTCATATTGTGATCCCTTGTAGTACAATTCCATGTAAGGTGGAAGCTGTCAATCATCTGCGCATTTATGCTGTGGCAGTTATTGAAATGTTATATCATGGTATCCCTCTGACACTGTGACCTAAGTAGTCCATATTACTGTATCCACCACTGACACTGTGTGCTATGTCGCTACCATGTGTGTGTTTGATTTGTCATGCTCAGGTGTAACAGCACGAATTGCACATATCACTTGCGGTCTCAGTAACATTTTTGTATAATATCTTCATGGTCTATCACATTCTGCTATTGATACCTTGCTCTGTACACACCCGCATGCCACTGGCCCTTTCGATACTCATTTCACTGTAATTTGACAGAATTAATTTATCTGATATGGTAAACCATATTTCTTTTTCTTCCTTGCTGTTGTTCACCCCTACAACAACCTATTTTACTTACTTTATATTTATATTGTAATAAGGGTATGAGAAATACAGCTTTGTGATTGGCTGGAAGCATTCAATCAGCCAAATGTTAATCTTTTCTTATAAAATAGGTGTAGGATTTCAAGCAATCTGATTTTTTTTAGTCATGCATTTGAAGTGTATAACGCATGACTAATGCTTGAACCCCATTTTGAATACACAGAGCCATTTTATAATTGCAATAAGTCACTCCAGGGATGTGTGTTATACTGTTTTACAGCTAGGGGACTGGACGCAATTGGCCTGTGGCCTCATGCCTCACTACACCCCCTAGTCATGCATTAGAACTGTATAATGCACACCCTGTCGTGTCTTTTATTTATTTATTTATTTATTCAAGAGATTTACCAGGAAAGGCATATTGAGCAGGGTACTGCTCGATTCCAGATGCGCCCTCGGGGTAGGGGGTTACAAGGATGAAGTACATAATTACATAAAGCACAATAGAACATACATAAATTGTAGGTATCCAGCTAAGGCCCAATGGGATGGGTGAGGTAGCTGAGGTGCATGTGAGTTGTACACAGAGTAGAGTAGTACAGGCAGTATTTACAGGCAGTGAGTACAGTAGCAGTATTTACAGGCAGTGATGCAGTAGCAAAATAACAGCAATTACATAGTGAGATTAGATTTACCTACTAGATGGATTTAGGTGAGAATATCAGACAGTAACAGAGGAGGGTCAAATACCAGATGACGATGGTACTAATTTAGAAAAGAATGTAGCCCAGGATAGCTGATAGGAACTGAGCAGTGAGTTAGCGATAGGGGAAGGTATAAGTTGGTGTTGAAATGCTATTTGAGGAGGGCATTTCATGTGGGTACTGTTGGTGTGTCTGATGTCGCTTCTAGGGAGTTCCATAATTTGGGGAGTCTGAAACTGAAAGCAACCTGACCTGATCTGGTGGATCTGTGGGGGATGTAGAGAAGTCTGGAGTCAGAGTTCCTGAGATCGAGGTAGGTGGGGTGGCGGTGGTTAGGGATGTCGATAGGTAGGAGGGCAGCGATAGCACCAGAATTTAGCAGTGATTCTAGTGCAGTGCACATCGCCGATTTTGGAGAGATGGGAGGTCAAGGGATTTGTAGAGGTCGAGTGGTGGGTGTTCAGCTAACAATCCAAAGTGAACCGGCAGAAGGAGTTATAAATAGGGTCGAGCCTGGCTAAGGATGTTTGGGAGCAGCCCCTGCAAATGACATCGGGCCAGAGTCAAAATTGGAAGGATCATTTTTTGTATCATTTCTGCCTGGTTTGTAGGGATACAGAACTTGTTCCGATAGAGAGCTCCCAGCATGGGATGTAATTTTTTTTGCAGGGCCTCAACATGAGTAGAGAAATCGAGGTGCTGATCCAGCCAGACGGCAAGATAACAATATGAGGAGGTGACCACAAGTGGGGTCCTATCCAAGGTAAAGAAGGTGGGCGCATCTTTTAGCCAGGTTAGCTTGGCACGGGAGCCGAAGGTGAGGGAGACAGTTTTTTTTTGAGTTTAGGAATAGTTGGTTCTTAATGAACCAGAGTTGGATGGCGTCGAAGTCCTTCTGTAGGTGAGATGCTACAGTGGTTCCAGATGGGCCAGAGGCAAATATCGTATTCGCCTGCATACATATGGATACCAGATTGTGTGCAGACAGTAGGCAGGTCGTTAAGGAAAACTGAGAAGAGCAGCGGGCCAAGTACAGACCCTTGAGGTACACCACTGGTGACAGGGAGGGGGGAGGATAGAGCCGTGCCGATGCGGACTGTTTGTGTTCTGCCGGACAGGTATGACTGGAACCAACTGAATGCAGTCATCATCAGACCAGTTTGGGCAAGTTTAGCGATCAA
The DNA here is from genome assembly GCA_016271365.2 of Neoceratodus forsteri. Taxonomy (NCBI): domain Eukaryota; kingdom Metazoa; phylum Chordata; order Ceratodontiformes; family Ceratodontidae; genus Neoceratodus; species Neoceratodus forsteri. The sequence goes on from JADMNL010000024.1 coordinate 140,843,815, forward strand.
GAGGGGGTGAGATACTGTGTCGAAGGCTTTTGCTAGGTCTATAAAAATAGCTGCGGTAATGTCCCCGTTGTCAATGCCTGTAAGGATGGAGTTGGTGAGGCGAAGGAGGGATGTGGTGGTGGAGTGTTTTTTTCTGAAGCCAGCTTGAAAGGGGGTGTAGAAGGAGATTGAATCGAGATAATTGTGCAGCTGGGATAGAACAAGGCGCTCTTGAATTTTGGCAAGGATGGGGAGCAGAGATATAGGCCAATAGTTTGAAGGGGAGGAGGGGTCCCCTCCCTTAGGAAGTGGAATGACCGTGGCCTGTTTCCATTGTGTAGGGACAGCTCCAAGTTTAAATGACAGATTATAGAGCATGGTTAGGGGGTAGGCTATGACTGGGGCAGAGAGCTGAAGCATTTTTGAGTCTAATCCTGATGGGCATTTTCCTTTGGTTGTGTTTAGAGAGTGCAGGATTTTTAACACCTGGTCAGGGGTGACTGGGTGGAGCGAGAAGGAGGCCTGGGGAGGTGTGTTAGGGAGAGGGGGGTCATTTGGAGGTAGGTGAGGGTGGGAGGAGAGAAGCGAGGCAGTAGCGGTGGAGAAATGGGCATTAAACTCTGATGCAACCTGGCGAGGGTCATTTACGATTCTGCCTGCTAGGTTGAGAGTGGGGTGGAGGGTTGGGTTGGCGGAGTGAGAAGGGATTTTATGGATTTCCAGAATTGAGATGGTTGGGTGTGGTTTTTGTTAAGCGTCAATGTGAAGTAGTTTGATTTGGACTGCCCGTGATGAGATGTGTGCAGGCATTTCGAAGGACCGGTATTGTTGTTGTCAGTGGGAACCAGTGGTCTTGAAAAGTTTCCAGGCCCGGTCTCTGGCTTGGAGTTGTTCCATGAGTTTTGAGGTTACCCAGGGTAAGTGGGAGCCCCTGGCTCTGGATCTCTTTAGTGGTGCATATATGTCCCAGATAGCGAGGAATTTTGTAGAGAAGTAGCCCAGGGCCTCGTCCATGGAGGTGGCGCTAGGAATAGGGGACCAGTCAATGGTGGAGAGTGTGTTTAGAAGTGCTGGCAGATCCAAAGATTTGTAGGCTCTGCAGTGCAGCAGACGGGTGGGGGCCAGGATGGAAGATTTTACACACTAAGTAAATCATGCGGTGGTCGCTAAGGAGTCCGGTAGGAGGCCTGCTTTGAGTATCCTGTGTGGGTGGGTAGTGAGTGCCCAGTCCAGTAATGTGTGTTTCTTAGATTTGTGGTTTAGGCGGGTGGGTTCCCCTATTTGCTGGTGTAAATTTAGTGCACTTATCTGGCAGTGTGCCTTGGATGCAGCACATCCCATCCAGTTAAGATTGAAATCCCCAAGGACGTGGGTCTTATTGCTTACGTGTAGAAGGTTCCCAAATTATGTTTTTTTCTAATGCGCACACATTATTGTAATGCATGCTTTTGGCAGGTGGAATGAGTCACAGCTGTGCATGATGTAATCTGCAGCAGCACAGCTCATTACCGTTGCCTCTTGGCTATACTGCTATCAAGAAAATGGTTGCTTTTCGGTCCACGACTGTTTAAATTTTTTTACAATGGATGTTATTACATCAAGCATACTGTGGGGGTAAGCTGATCATTCAACATCTCATTTTGCCATTCTCAACACCAGACTTACCATCTCTGAAATAACTATGCTTGTCTGTCACCTCTTGTCATATGTCACATGGCCTACTTTCACTCCAAGTGTTTCAGTTTGTCATGGTAAAGTGTCACAGCATCAATGATCACGCAGTACAATTTGCATGTATGGCATTCATGTTTAGATGTGGTGCTGATGCACACAACACTTGCATATCCTGTTTGCAGTTATATGTTGTGTGTACCCAGAACAGTGTTTAGTGAAATACTACATTTTGATGCAGTAATTGGACACTGAAATATGATGCCATTCATTTTGATTATTAGTACTGCACCCTAATATAGTTTATCTTTGGTTTTGCAGCTGCCAGTATGGCAACTGTACTAGAATGGAGACGTCGGTGAAGTGCATTTGCTGCCATGAAGTGGCTGCTGTGATGGCCAAATGTGAAGAGAAAGCGGTTGTCTGCATCACTGAACTCGATTGCCTCAGGGAGAACTGTCTCAGTCGCAATGTGATTCTGGTGTTGTATTATGAATGTGAATTTATGGAGGGACCTCCAGACGATGCCATTTCTCAGAGCGAGTGAATATATGAATTTATTACATTTTTCCCTTTTTTCCCCATATATATTTTATAGTTTTAATGTATTTTCTCTTGACCCTTACCCCCAGGTGTCCAGGCCTTGACTCGCATGTGGAGGCATGCGCACGCAGGCCGTATGGGACACCCCTCCCTTCCAGTCACTCTGCTGACTGCCTGTCCTGGCTCCAAACCTCCATTTGGTGACAGTGGTAATACAGGTGGGTGACCCCACCCCCTACTCAGGAGAGGATAGCCAAATCTCTCTTCCCATTACCACACACCCCAGTCATGATTGCACCCTGACAACCTAGGTTGTTCTCGAGCCCTAGTCACTAGCGTTGCTCGAGGTGAAGTGTCCTTTGCCTAAACCCTTTGTGTTACTGGTCCTTTTTTTTTTACTTTCTATTTATCACCAAGAGTCCCTGCTGACCTCCATCCAACCTAACATGTTCCACAATACAACCGACCCCCCACCACCACAACAACCACCATTTAGCCTCAGTTATGAACCACCTGCTTGTTACTGTTTCATGTAATCACAGCAACCAGTTTTGGTTTTGTCAGCACCTGTTTGATTCCTCTATCCTGTAGTGATTACCGTCTCTGTACTGTGTCAGTTTGGTATTGCTCGATCTTCCACCTACGGTCAGAGCAGCACCATTCAAAAGACAACCTTCACTGAAATGGTATGCAAGCTGCCCATCAGAAAGTGAAGAATCTCTTCCATATCCTTCAGTCTCATTACCCTGAGTCATTAGAGAACCTTTGTAGCTGATGACTGAAGCAGTACAGCTGTGGTTTTGTCCCTTGCCAACATCATTATAATTTTCTTTCCTTATTGGTCTACTCACCGAATGTTAAATTGAATATGTTGGAAAACTTTACTTATATGTTCAACAACGTAATATTTGTCATTATTGTTTTCTTACTAATACCCATGTATAGTTGATGAGAACTGTGAATTATACACATTGTCATAATATTCTAAGTGATTGTAGAACTCATATGAACAAACAATCGTACCAAATTGGCAGCAAATAAAGTCATTAATGTTCATTCTAGTGTGCCCTATTGAGGTGCTTGTAGCCTTATACTGTAGCTTGCAATTCCTAAAATCCCAATCCCCCATGTTATCCTTTACCTCCAATTTGGAATCTGCCCAGTCTTGTAATGGATAGCACTGTTACATGCAACCGGTACCACGTAATCACCACTCCTTGTGCAAGAAAGTGGATTATCATTTTCCTCTGAAACTTTCACCTTTATGATCGCAGATATGTTCCAAAGCACTGATTGACCTCCCTCCTAAACCTCCTTCCCTCTTGCTGAACACTGTGCCCCCATCGTGTTATGGTTGTAACTCAAGTTTTGCCAGTGTAAGTGTCTCAACAGGTAGCACACTCGCGTCTGAGACCAGGAGATCAGAGGATTGTCAGAGGGCTGTGGGTTCAATTCCCACACCTGACACTTGGGTTGTGAGAGGGCTGTGGGTTCCATTCCCACACATGGCACTTGGGTGAATATCCCAATATTGGCACTGTAATGCAGCACGAGGGTGGTGACGGTGGTGCTGTACTTCTGTGGTGCCGTCTTTCAGATGAGATGTTAAACCGAGGTCCCATCTGCATGTTCTGGTGGTAGTTCAGGTGGCTGTTAAAGATATCATGCTTACTGAAATGAGTCTGTTAATTTACACGGTGTCCTGGCCAGATATCCCCCATTCACTTAAATACCACCAACAGCTTCATCTGGTTCAAGGTTGGTTGGCATTCATCTGGGGGGAGGGTTGTGGAGAGGGAGAAGCAGCTGCACAAAAAAGGCAGGTGATAGCAACACACTCCAGCAGACTTGATAGAACATGTGGCCTGTTTCTGCTGGCAAGTAGTAAGTTACATAAAGAGATTGTCCTTATCCACCTTTGTTATTCCTTTCAAGTACTTGAAGGTCCCAATCATGTCCCCTCTGTGTCTCTCTCTCTACTCCCTCACAAGTCATGACTATCCTTTATTGGTAGTTCCTTATCGGTCAACCACTGTATGCCAGTCTCCATGTGTCATGTCCACACAATGTATGTTTCTTATTTACTTTGTACATGTCTTTTTGCTTTGTGGTGTATTGCAAATTTGTGTGGTGTATCTGGTGCTGGCTCAGAAGACACAATTGAAGAGTCCTATCTTCCTGTGTCGTATCTGCAATTAGGGCTGCATTCCCATTAGAAGAGTATACAGGGTTTAAAGAACCACGTCATGCTGCTGAGGATTAACTTTTCTCAAAATACACTTTATTAGTTTGTTATAAATTGTAATGTTCTGTTTATTGTTAATCTTAAGTCACAAGCTAATGCTATTATGTGTTGGGCTGCATAACAGACCACCTTATATCACTGTGAGATTTGTGGGATCCGGTCATAATAGCGCGGCCGAAATAGCGTGAGCAAGAACCACGCATACATAGTAGCGCTGCTACATTATAGCGTGTTAACAATATAGCACTAATGAAATAGCGCTAAATTAATTTGAATAAGCACTCTGCACTACACTTATCTGGCTACTGTTACATAGATGCTATATGTATTATGGTGTATGGATTTGCCATAATTTCAAACTCATAGATACATAGACAGTGTCGGCAGATAAGGGCCTATGGCCCACCCAGTCTGCCCATTTGAGCTTGCAAGTTCAGTTTGTTTTCCTAGAAGTCTGTTGCACCTTACCCCTGACCTCCAGAATTCCTTTATGTCTAGCCCATGCATTCTTAAATCCCATGATTGTTTCAGCCCCACCACTTCCTCTGGCAGGGTGTTCCACTTGTCCACCACCTGTTCTGTGAAGAAATTCTTTCTCATGTTTCCTCTGAATCGCCCTCCTCCAACTTCATCCCATGCCTCTAGTCCTGGAACATCTTTTTCGCTTAAAAATAGTGTTTTCCTGCACCCTGTTCCTCCCTGTAACATACTTGTATGTCTCTATCATATCCCCTCTCTCCCTCCTCTCCTCCAGGGAGTACATGTTCAGTTCCTTCAACCTGTCTTTATAGGACTTGTGGTGCAATGCATGCACCATCTTTGTTGCCCTCCTCTGAACCTTCTCTACCCTGTCTATGTCCTTACGTAGGTATGGTCTCCAGAACTGTACACTGTACTCAGGTGGGGCCTCACTAGTGTCTTGTATAGCGGAATTATGACCTCCCTTTCCTGCTGGTAATGCCCCTGCCTATACATCCCAGCATCCTATTTGCTTTACCTGCTGCCTTGTCACACTGTTTCCTACCTTGAGGTCATCAGAGATGATAACCCCAAGATCCCTTTCCTGCTTGGTGCATGCTATATCCTCACCCCCAACTGATATATTGTGCCAGGTTTTGTGCCCCATATGCATTATCTTGCACTTCTTTGCATTGAATTTCAACTGCCAAACCCTGACCATTCTTCAAGTTTCTGCAGGTCGCTCTCATTCTGTCTACACCCTCTGGTGTGTCTACTCTGTTACAGAGCTTTGTGTCATCAGCGAACAGTGAAATTCTGCCTTCTAGGTCCCTGCGCCATGTCACTGATGAAGATGTTGAATAGGACCGGTCCCAGCACTGATCCCTGTGGTACCCCACTGGTCACTCTTCCCTCTGTGGAGTGACAGCCATTTACCACCACCCTCTGTGTCCTGCCACCCAGCCAGTTACCTACCCACCACACTACTGTCCTGCCCACACCCATATTCCCCAGTTTGTGTAATAGTCTTCTATGTGGCACAGTGTCAAAGGCCTTGCTGAAGTCCAGATAGGCCATGTCCACTGCCCTCCCCTGATCCACCTCCCTAGTCACCCAGTCAAAAAATTCAATGAGGTTTGTCTGACATGACCTCCCCCTGGTGAAACCATGCTGCCTTGGGTCCTGTAGTCCATTGACAACCAGATGTTCCACCAATCTCTCCTTCAGTAGTGCTTCCATGATCTTCCCCACTACCGAGGTGAGGCTGACTGGTCTGTAGTTCCCTGCTTCCTCTTTGTTCCCACTTTTGTATAAGGGGACTACATCTGCTGTCCTCCAGTCTTTGGGTACCTCCCCTGTTTCCAGTGATCGGCTAAACAGGATAGCCAGAGGTTCAGCCATCACCTCTTAGTTCTTTAAGGACCCTGGGTGCACCCATCTGGCCCCATTGCTTTATCAACTCTTATTACTTCCAGTTCCTTCAGGACCCTTTCTCGTGTAAAGGGACTTGTGTCCATTTCTGCACCATTCTCACCCCTTGTACTCCCTTCAGACCCATTACCCTCCTCTTCCTCAGTAAAGACTGAGCAGAAATACCTGTTCAGTATGTCAGCTTTACTGTTGTCATCCTCCACGTGGCCCCCATCCTCCCCTTCAGTCTCACTATCCCTCCCTTTGTCTTTCTTTTTTCACTTATGTACCTGTAAAAGGTTTTGTCCCCTCTACCCACTGATTTTGCAATGTGTTCTTCTGTCTGAGCTTTGGCTTCCCTTACTGACCTCCCTGCCTCCCTTTGCTTCTCCTGGTACTTCTTCCTATCCCTTCTGCCTGTGTCTTTTTGTATTGCCTGAATGCAATCTTTTTGGCTTTCACTTTCTTTGCTACCTCTTTGGAAAACCATAATGGTCTCCTCTTCCTTTTCCTCTTGCTAACCTGCTTAATACATAATTCTGTTGTTCTTGTAATCCCCATTTTAAATACTGCCCACTGTTCCTCAACCCCTGATTCCTGTCCCATTCCCCTTAATGCCTCTTTCAAGTATCTCCCCATTTTCCCAAAGTCTGCCCCCCTAAAATCCAGGATACGTGTTTTTGTGTGGTTTGGTTCTGCTCTTTCTGTGATTTCAAACCACAATGACTGGTGGTCACTGTTTCCCAGGTGCTCCCCCACTGTTACCCCCATCACACTGTCCCTGTTTGTGAGCACAAGGTCCAGTATTGCCTTCTGCCGAGTTGGTTCCACGACCAGTTACTTGAGGAAGGCACCCTGAAGGGAGTCCAGGATAAATATGCTCCTAGTTGATGCTGCTGCTGGGATGCTCCAGTCCACGTCTGGAATATTGAAGTCTCCAACCAGTACTACTCACTCTTGTCTGCCATCCTTGGATGGCTAGCATCAGCTCCCTATCTGTTTCTTCCTCCTGGGCTGGTGGTCTATAGACCACACCTGTGCGGATGTCTGTCCCCATTTTCCTTTCCAACCAACCCACAGTATCTCTCCCCATTTTGTTCCTCCTGGATACTCTGTGGCCCTTATGTCATGTTTCACATACAGTGCCACTCCTCCTCCCTTCCTGCCTGCTCTGTCTCTTCTGAATATGTTGTAGCCAGGTACGGCCATCTCCCAGTTGTGGTTATTATTACACATCCTATCCAACTCCCTATTATAATATATTATATATTATATTATATTATATTATATATTATATTATTATATATTACAACTCCCTATCCTGAAAAGCTCTGGGTCTTTTAGGCAATGGGCACAGAACTTTACTCAACCCCAGAGGATGCGATTAAGGCCCTGGAAGAACATGGATGGTGCACTTCGATGGATCGCATTACGGAGCAACCTCCCTGACCGCAATGCTCACAATGGCAACTAACTAAGCTATCACGGTGCCGGCTACCAATACAGACCCAAAGGCTACATGGGTGGAGGGGGCCAAACCTGAAGCAGAATTCTGCACCGAGGAGAACCTGAAGACCGAGCAGATGGAAAGATAAGTGTGAGCTGGCATATATTTACATAGCAAATGGTCTTCAGTACTTTTAAGACAGGGCATTAAGCTACAAGTTTATTTTTCTCTTTGATGTCTATTGCTATTGTAGATGTACTCTCAGTGCTGCACATTTACAATGGAGATGTACTGTTTTTTTTGGTTTTCTTTCTTTCTCAACCACTACCAGCAGAGGGAGTAGTATAGTAGCCTATACTAGACTACTATCATGTTTATGGACAGAATTAGTGACTAAACAATCATAAATGAAAGCATCGATCAGTAAAGCGCTATTAAAAAACATGCTGTAATTTCACTATGCTATTATGCAGGAGCGCTAAAATGTACGCGCTCTAATAACACGCGTGATATTGCATGCGCGATTTTGACAGTGATCCAAGATTTGTAATTCCACAGTTTTTTTGTAGACAACATATCCATTTAATAAGGTTAGTGATCATATGTGGTGCAGAATCAATGGCATGTCAATCACTTCTAACTTCCGTGTGAGCACGTTACGGCTGCGCACTGACAGATTTTGTCACGTGTGGACACGTACAGCGCTGCTTTGTGCCACAAAGAAGGCAACAGCCACTGTTTCAGTGATGAGTTTTATTAACCTTCAACAGTCCTTGAGGAAAATGAAAGTAATTATTGCTGCCTTTAAATGTGTTTGCTGCCCGTTTCAATGTAATACAAAACAGGCCGTTGCAAACTTGTATGTGACTCTCCCACTGCACTACCATTGGCCACACCGCACCAAATGTTGTATCATGGTGGATGACTGATGTTGGAGCTGCCTCTTCAGGAACTTGTAAGGTATCTGCTTTACGTGGGTCCTGCCCCACTTATGATCCCTTGCCATAATAAGAGTACGGTTGTTTAAATTACTAATGTTGGAAAAGTCAGCTTTGGATGATATAACGGAATTTGCTTTGAATCTAAATACCTTATATTCCACATTTCAGTTGAAACGATGACTCTTGTCTGGCCATGAACATCATGTGAAAAAAAATCATGGCACAAAATAAAGCCTTGAAAACATTGCAGCCTACAATGTTGACTTGGAAAAACATCACCACTCAGCATCACGCAGGTAGGTGGCAGGCAGTATGAGGTATGGATCCCCTGGTGGCTTGTATGTCCCCCAGCACACCCGCCAAGTCCTGGTACCAGCAACAGTAGACAGAGTGCTGATACAGAGTTCCGCCATCCCACCATTCGACGACCGTGGATCTACCACCCACCAGCACCACTGCCACAGTAGGTAGTACAAGGCAAAATATCCCTGTTGTCATGCGGACACCCCCCACCCCACCCATGGTAGTCCCCCACCACCCTGCTCACACCAACACAATGACCCCTAGCAGCCTCCCAGCACAGCCCTCCACTCACTGCCATGGCCAGCTGCCTGAGTTAGCTACAATGAATGAGCATGTACCCTGAGTGTGGGAACATGCTTATTCATGGTAGCTCTGTTGTGCATCCAGCCCTGGTGGAGAGTTGAGTGCTGTGCTGGTTGGCCAATAGGAGTCAGGGTGATGGTTTGAGTGAGGTAGTGGGGGACTACCTGGGGTTCCAGCACACCCAAGTGGTTATGTTGCACTGTACAGCCTATTGTGCCAGTGGTGGTGGTCGGCATAAGATCAGTGATTGTTGATGTTTGGGGGGGGCCCACTGTGGAACAGTAACTGGTGTACCGTTGCTGGTACCGGGACTCGGTTGGTGAGCTGGTGGGGACACAGGCCACCAGGGTGTCCATACATCATACTGCATGCCTCCTGTCTGCATGATTCTGAGTGGTGATGTTTTTGCAAGCTGACTTTGTAGGCTTCGATGTTATCCTGGCTTTGTTTCATGGCCCAATGTTTTTTCACACAATGTTACTTGCCAGATCTGATGAATGTTGTAATGGTTACTTGTAATGCAGAATCAGGGCATGTTCTGCTGGCCATCCTATTAGGACAGTTACATACAGTTAAACAAAAAAGCAGCACTCCAGACAAAAAAAATGCCAGCAAACAGAGTAACTGCTTGTGCAAAACTGATTTAATGGCAAAAACAAGCCATGCTTCAGACCCCTGCACTTCAGCTGTTAGACCTTCCTTAGGGGGTGTAGTGTAAGAACAACATGATTTCTTTAAATATCCTAAGAAACAGTGACATCATCATAAAGTGCCCAATATACTCAGATAGTAGAAAATACATACAGTTCATTTAAATACATTCAAATATAAAAAATATGCAAATAGGCCCAAAATAGTGAAGGCTATACAAAATATTTAAACATTACTAACTGCAAAATTCAGTTCATTATTGCACAATCATTGTCAGCTCAAACTTATAAGGGCTTTTGATCTTAATAACAAGTGCATCCCTTAGAAAGGGAATGAAAGGCATAGAGAAGAAAATTCTAGAGGAGAAATTCTAAAGGAGGAAATGAGATAGAGCAAAGTAGTTGATGGTGGGAAAAAAGAGGAAAGACATAGGAGGAGAGAAGAAAAGCCGAAGCTAAACAAGGGGGAAGGGGAGGGAAAATAAAGAACAGAAATATATGCAAAATGCCAGGAAAAGGGAAGAGAGACTGTATTACAGAGGTAAAGCTGAACTGTGATCGCCCTAAATTTTTACAGCATTCTTAAATTACAGCCTTCTTTAGCGGGGGATCCACAAAAAGTGCAATATCACCATATGTTCAACCTAAAAGTAAAGAATACAGAAAAGAAAATAGTTACACTGTACCAAAAGGGGGATATCTACTTTAAAGGGGACAGGAACATGCCATTAACATCTTTTATAAATATAAACTGTTTTGGGCCATACATGAGTTGGTTTCAACTGTTAGTTTGTGTTAATTTTACACTTTTTTAACTCATTTTATCAATTTTCTGTTTTCATTTTGAGCTAGCTGTGAGATGGTGTTTTATAGCTCCTTGAGTCACTGAGTCTGTAAAGACATAATTTCATGATGCGACTGATAGATCAATCTGCATGCGATTGATTAATTACAACATGGAAGAGACTGAATGGGTATATTAACTGATTAATTCATGTCTAAAGTAATCTAGTTAAATTGCTGTTAGTTTTGGTCTGTAGTCCTTGTGCTTGGTTGCCTGTAACTGAACGTACCCGCTCACAGACATGTAAAAATGTGTTGAGGACCATGACTGTTTCTCATTTTAAATCACGTTATCCTTGTATTGGCTCTGTAGATTCTTAAAAATGAATTTATCCACAAACCTTGTAACAGTACATGTGCCGGTTTCTTTGCCCCCAGATGTCCTATTCATTGGAAAATAAATTCATTTTTCAGTTTCTGTAGATTGGTTTCCCTATCATGTACCCGTTAGCCCGACTGATGGAGTTGTTGTCCCTAGAGCGGAGTCCTATTCGATTCCAATCACCCAACAGTTGTTTTTTTTTGTCATTGTTTCACTATTATCGAACTGATAGTGAGATGGGCTTTATTTTAGATCCATGTTATAGGTCAACTCCCCTCTCAGTCCTTCTCCATGGTAGTCTAGTGCCACCCTACCTCACAGCACACTCAGGTAATCCCACTGCATTTCACACTAAAGAACCCCCGAAATCCTGCCCATCAATAATGAGCAGACGCCTGCTCACCCACATGCTCTTCTATTTCAAAGTAGCTGCCACAAATTCATAGTTCACAGCTTATGTGAATTGTGGCCCCTGAGGTGAGATGCTGCCATTGTTGATGATCAGATCCTCAGTGGTGGTTGGAGGGGCGGGTTCACCTGAGTGTGCGGTGGGTCAGCAGATGAATATGGAATAATTATAATGATGTATCCGGCAAAAGTATTTCTAGAGATGAGTACATATGTTGTCACAACAAAAAAATTAAAAAATGATTCCAATAGCAAAAAAAAAATCAAAAGGTGACCCTCAAGGATCAAACCCTCTACCTTTGGCATGAAGCACAAACACCCAGACCACAGTGCCACTTGCTCTTGCTGTTGTCACTATACTTTTTTTTCCTACTTATTTTCAATAGAAAAATGTAGTATTTGCAGTTGAAGCGTCTGACATATAGATATATATACTTACAGATGTTTTTTTTATGGTATCATTGGGCAGAATAAAAAATATAAAAGCTTGTCTGCATATATCCTCAGTATAAATTGATATATGTTTGACACATATCCTGACATTTATGGTGCTGGGCCTGCTAGGGTGGGCAGCTCACTCATGTTTTTTTCCCATACTGCTCATCCATGGTGTGTCAATCATTTTTGGGATTATGATTTATGAACCGTTCAGTGTAATACACAAAATGTAAAAACAAAGACAAGATGCTGCATCAACATGTGGTCTGAAGAGCAACAAAATGTTATAATAGTTAAAATTGACCGTTGTTTGACTCTTAGGTGTTTCAGAAATATCTAAAGAGGAAAATAAACAACTAACTTTGATTTTTTTTTCTCTTTAGCTATTTCCTGAAGAAGACCTAAGGTTGAAACGTAGATTTTTAACTCCATTTTCTATTTTCAGCGTGCATTTAATATAACCATTTTGTTTTGCACTCAGTGTAATGTCCATTGGCGGACATGATGGGGCACCCTGGATGGTCCAGTTATTAGTATATATATATGGTGATCATTTGTGTAGTGGATTTACTTGATTTCAGAGTGTTCTTGCCATTATTTTTTATTTTTTATTTTTGTTTGTGTTCCGTACAATACTGCCTCATTGGTTTCAGTTTGGGGGCAGACTGCTTTTACGATGGAGCCGGCCACATAAGGTTGCAGGATGGTGTAGATACGATTGTGGGGACATAGAATATGACAGCAGATAAAGACCGCTTGGCCCACCCAGTCTGCCCATTTCCCTACCTAATGGATAAGCTGCATATCCTAGTTAACCAGCAGCCTACTTCTTCCTACCCCCACCCCCTAGAATTGCCTTATGACTGTCCCATGCATTCTTGAATTCCACCACTGTTTTTGATTCCACAACCTCCTCCAGAAGGCCGCTCCATGCATCCACAACCCTCTCTGTGAAACAATACTTCTTACATTACCTCTGAGCCGCCTCCATCTTCAAATTGTGCTCCTTGTTCTTGCACACTCTTTCTAAAGATGCTACCCTCTTGACTTTGTTGATTCCCTTGATGTACTTGAAAGTTTCTAGCATGTCCCCCTCTCCTCGTTTCCTCGAGGCTATACATATTAAGCTCCTTAAGTCTCTCTTCATATGTCTTCCAGTGCAAACCCTGCACCATTTTAGTTGCTTCTTCTGACTGCTCCATCCTGTTTATGTCTTTGCAGAGATTGGGTCTCCAGAACTGCACGCAGTACTCCAGATGGGGTCTCACCAGCTGTCTGTACAGAGGGATAACAGCCTTGTTTTCTACTGGTGATGCCTCTCCTTATGCATCACAGTATCCCCCCAGCCCTCCTTACTGCCCTCTCACATTGCTTGCCCACCTTTAGGTCATCTGATATGACTACACCCAGGTCCCTTTCCATTTTTGTTGTTGTTAGTATCTCACCCCCCATTGTGTACTCTTCCCCTGTGATTTTGTTTCCCAGGTGCATTACCTTGCATTTCTTGGCACTGAATCTAAGCTGCCATACATTTGACCATTTCTCCAACCTTGTCAAGTCCCTTCTCATCCTTTCCACCCCACCTTGTGTATCAACTCTGTTGCAGATCTTTGTGTCATCTGCAAAGAGACATACTTTTCCTTCCAGTCCCTCTGCAATGTCGCTTATAAAGACATTGAAGAGGACTGATCCTAGTACTGAACCCCGCGCCACCCCACTATTAACCCTCTTCTTCAGAGTTGACTCTGTTTACTATTACCCTCTGCATCCTGTTCTCCAGCCACTCTTTTACCCAGGCAACCATCTTGGGACCCACTCCAAGGCTGGCTAACTTGTATATTAATCTTTTGTGCAGGACTGTGTCATATGCCTTGCTAAAGTCTAGGTAGGCCATGTCCACAGCCCCTCCCTGATCTACTACTTTGGTCACCCAGTCAAAGAAGTCTATTAATTCATCTGACATGACCTTCCCGCTGTGAATCCATGCTGCCTTGTGTCCTGTGCCCCTCTAGCCTCTAGGTACTTGACAATTCTTTCCTTCAGAAGTGATTCCATCATTTTCCCTATCACTGAGGTTCAACTAGCAGGTCTGTGGTTTCCTGCTTCTACCCTGCTTCCACTTTTGTGAAGTGGAATCACATCTGCCCTCCTCCAGTCCTCAGGTACCACCTTATCCTCCCATGATTTGTTAAAAGAGGGTAGTCAGTGGTGTCACTAGTTCTACCCTTAGTTCTTTTACAATTCTGGGATGAATCCCATCAGGTCCCATTGCTTTGTCCACCTTCAGTTTTAAGAGTTCTTTCAGAACCCTTTCTTCTGTAAATGGGTGGGTATCAACTCCTGTATCCAGAGTGTTTCTATTGTTTAGTTTAGGTACCTCTTCATTTGTGAATACTGAGCAAAATATTTGTTTAGTATCTCTGCCTTTTCACAGTCACCCTCTGCCCACCCACCCTCCTCTTTATTAAGCCTCACTATCCCTCCCTTGGTCTTCCTTCGCTCCCTGATGTACCTATAAAAGGTTTTATCCCCCTTCTTAACTAAGTTGGCTATCTTTTCCTCAGTTTGGCCCTTTGCTGTTCTGACTTCCTTCCCAGCTTCCTTTTGCTTTAACTGATACAGTTATCTGTCCTGCTCCTTCTGTGATTCCTTGTACTTCCTGAATGCTTTCTTTTTCTCTTGAACCTTCCCTGCCACCTCCTTTGAGAACCAAAGTGGTTTCTTACATTGTTTTGTTTTGTTTATTTGCTTCACACAAATGCTTTGCAATGGACTCCCTGTCAGGTGCATGTGGAGATGGTAGAATTCCAGTTGCAACAAATAAAAAAAAATAAATAAATAAAAAGCATATCAACAACAGCCCCCCAAATGTGATCCCCTTCAAGATCAAACCCTACACCATTTATATCAAGTGCCAGTGACCAACCCACAATACCACCAGCTCCTGCTATTAATCAAGGTTGACTTTTTGTACTTATTTTCAATAGCAAATATTATAATTGAACAAGATGCTATATATGTGTATATATATATATATATATATATAGTTTGTGTGTGTGTGTGCAGCAGAATACCATCCTGATCTATCTAGGCTGCTCGAGATTGCAGCTATCTCCCTACTCAGCAGTTGATCCACCCCTCCTTCCCTTTACCTTCCTCTTTTCACTGTCCCACCCCTTCTTGAAGCAGTCCATTGTGTTACATACGAACATATGAATTTCCCAGCAGAAACAGACCACCTGGTATATCTATGTCTGCTCGAGTGTGCAGCTAGCACCCTATTCTGCAGCTGCTCCAATCTCCTCCACCTCTGTTTCCCCCCTTGCCTACCTCTGTATTTGGCACCCATACCCTCCCCCTAGCTTTGTCTCATCCCTACCTGAAACATCCAGCTGTGTTACATGAAATCACCCCCTCCGGTAGAGTATTTCATTTAGTCACCACTCTCTCAGTGAAATAGTGCCACATCATCTCCCTCCTAAATATTTCCCCCTCCAATCTTAGACTGTGCCCCCTCTTGTCCCTTCTAGTCTTCATTTTAAACACCCCTTCAGTGTTGGCTTTATCACCCTCATATTTGAATGTCTCAATCATATTCCCCCTGTAGCAGGGTGAAATCCTCCTACTGTATTTTTGATTAATGAAAATAGAGAATCCGTCCTTAAAGGGTTGCAAGAAAGCCTTACAGCCACAATAAGTCTGATTTAAGGTATCAAATAAAAATGAGATCCTGCTGAGACCTGAAATATTCAGTGCAGGAATAGTTTTACAGCATGACAAAATAAATGTTTCTTTCCTATCCTTTTAGCTTCAGCATTTCTTCTATGCTGCTGTTCTATCTTTGCTGGACTGATCACCCAGCACTGAAACTTCAATACTCTCTTCTTTCTTTTCTTTCTGCCCTCCAAGACGCACATGTGCATACACAGCTAGCATTACATACAAGAGCTGTCCTAGCACAGTTAGGGTGAAAGAAATGTTGTATACTTTGGTGCTGTATTCCCATTAAATTTCCATGTGCAAAATAGTGAACCTGGGGAAGAAAGTATATAAAATGAATCTGTGTTTTTGGCCCTATAAAATATAAAGTACTGAAGAACTACAATAAACCACCTTTAGTTTTGTATGGAAGGTATCAGGAATCCCAAAGTTCTTACTGTTTGAAATGTACCAAACACATGTTTTACAAACTGCTACCAAACAATGCATTAGCAATGTCTTTTGCTTTATATTGATTTAATTTGTATTTTCCTGAAATGTTTCTTTAAGCCAAAACTGTACACTTTGCTATATGTTGAGGAAACTTTACCTGTTTGGGAAATGCCTGACTCCATGTGCTTTGGTTTGCTGGCATCCATTTTGTAGATTACTATGGGCTCAGGTCGGCTGAACACTGTGGGCTTTATAGAGCTCTAGCATGAGGGAGTCTGGGAACAAGAAAGGTGGGATTTCCTGTCAGGAAGTTCCTTTCTTTATTTTCTTATTGCTTTATTTTTGATTGTCTAAAAGCTGATATGTGTAGAAATATTGTTTTTCATGTTTGCTTACTTTTCTGTATGAAACAGTCATATTTAAAATTGTTGCAAACATTTAATTAACATTTAAAGCTATTATTGACAGATCCCATGATCTTCAGCCCTATAAAAGGAGCTGGCTGAGCAGAGTCTGGCAGATAATATCTGAGCTGTGGAGGGAGCAGTCCTCTGCAGTAGTGAAACTGGCTGATGCAAGAGGGGAGTAGTTGATGCTGGAAGCAGTCTCAGAAATTCTGACCAGTGGTGGTGCTAGTCAAGGCTGGGATGCTTTGAACCAGAGCTGAGTTGAGCAGCTAGAGGGGTGATTGGCAAGGCCACTGATTTTTGTTTTTTACCAGAAAACCCGGTAAAATTCCAGAATTAGAGCTGCCTGAACACCAGTAAAAACAAATATTTCATGGAATCTGGCATTTTATATCAGAACAGTAAACCTACAAAACTTGTATTCTTCTTATAATTGCATCCTGTACTATTTTCAGTTTGCTTTATTTAATGCTCTGTATAGTAAGCCTTTTTTTATTCTGATTATTTATGCACATACTAAAAGAATGACAGTAGAATCCTGGTAAATTCCGGAAATTAGAGTAACAATCACCGGTGCAATTCTGGAATCTGAGGTCTTGAAAATGGAATTTCATTGTTTTAATCACCGTAAATCAGTGGCCTTGGCGATTGGTCTTCCTAAAGTACTAGTTGCAAAACTGCAGGTACAAGTAGGACCACCCTCAAGCACTGGATTTGTCCATGTGAGTCTACTGGCTGAGTGGGAACAGACAGCCCTATATGCCAAGTTTTATTACAGTTGCTGAAGATCATCTTGACTAGTCAATCAGTATGAGCAGCACCAAAGTTCCAGATCTGCATTGTTGAACTGTTTATGGTATTGCCAAGTGTGTGAAGTCCTTCTGTAATAAAGTGCGCTGCCCTATGGGACATTTTAAAAGAACTTCTCTAGCTTCTGTGTCTTCATCCAACCTGCCCTCCTACACCCCCCATCTTTCTCTCCTCCAATGTGTACATGTTCAGCTGCCGCAACCTGTCTTCATAGACCTTTTCTTCCATCCCGTGTAACATTTTTGTTGCCCTCATTTGCACTCCCTCCAGTAAGTTAATATCCCTTTTGAGGTATGACTGCCAGTACTGCACGCAGTATTCCAAGTGCGGCCTGACCAACGTTCTGTATAGAGGCAGGATCACCTTCCTGTGCCTGGATGAGAAACCCCTTGCAATACATCCCAGCTTCCTGTTAGCCTTAGCCACTGCCTTTCTACATTGGGCTGAGTTATTCATGCTCCCTGTCACTAACACCCCCAGGTCCTTCTCCTCCTCCTCCTCCTCCTCCTCCTCCTCCGTGATCCCCAATCTCATCCCCAACCAGACAGTATTCCCTCCTTGGTTTTTTTTGCAGTGGAAGTGGCCGGGGTGCTCCAATCAATCCCTGGTAGATTGAAATCCCCCACTATTACCACACTCCTCCTTCTACCCACCCTCCTTATTTGTTCTGCTACCTCCCTGTCCAGTTCCACAGTCTGAGTAGATGTTCTTTACACCACCCCCAGCCTCAGCTTCCTACCTTTGGGGTCCAGAATCTGCACCCAAAGGGCCTCTGTTCTCCCTTCCTCACCCTCCTTCATGCATTTGATCCCCTCTCACATAGAGCGCTACCCTGCCCCTTCTCCCAACCCGCCAGTCTTTCCGGTGAATGCTGTATCCTGGGATTGCCAGATCCCAGTCATGGTTCTGGGTGGCCCAGGTCTCTGTCACTGCAGCAATGTCCACCTTCCCTTCAGTAAATGCCACCACCTCAACTGGTAGTGTGTTTCAGTTTGCCACCTTCCTCTCCATAAAGAAATGCCTCATCTCCTCTCCTCTCCTCTCTCCTGAATTTACCACCCTCCTGTCTCATGTTATGGCCCCTATTGTCTCTCACCCTCATCATCCTTCTCATGGACAGACCCTCTATTTCTTTTTTGATTATCCCCTTCATGTATTTGAAGGTGTCAATCATGACACCCATGTCCTGCCTCTTCTCCAGTGTGTACACGTTAACCTATCTTAGTTTGACCTCATATGGCAATTCCCCCAGGCTCTGGTTCATCTTTGTTGCCCTACGCTGTACCTCCTTCAGCAGCATACAGTCCTTTTGAAGGTATGGGCTCCCTTCTTCTCAATGTAATGCCTCTTGCAATGCACTCCAGCATTTTGTTGGCCATTGCTGCTGCCTCTCTGCATTTTGTGGAATTGTTTACTGATCCTGTGATGAGCAACCCAAATAATTGTCCTCTTCTGTGGCCTCCAAGCCCCTCCCATCCCACCCACCAGATGGTAGTTTCTCCTCTGATTTTTTTTCAGAAGTTCAGTACTTTGCACTTTCATTTTGGCATTGAACGCCAGCTGCAATCTGTCAGACCAAACCTCTAGCCTTGCCAGATCATGTTGTAGTCCCATCACCCAGCCTGGTCGTCCTCCACTTCTCCCATCTTGGTGTCATCCACAGATAGGCTGATTTTGCTGCTGATGCCCTCTGAGATGTCTACAATAAATGTTACAAACAGCATTGGGCCGAACAATATCAATTAATACCTGTTTGAAGCCTGTCCTGACATTTAGGGCACATGTGTGATTCAGGGTGACTAGCATGCTCATATTATTCACATGCAACTCTGCCATGGTGCACCAGTCAAAACTGTGTTTATTATGAATTTAGAGTATAATGGCCATACCGACATATGAACCTGCCAGCAGATAAAGGTCTTATGGTATATTGAGTCTGCCTGATTGTGCAGCAAGCAGCCCTTATTCTGCACCTGCCCCTTCCCCCACCCCACCATCTACCATTGACCATCCACATTACACTGTCTCATCTCTGTTTGAAGTGGACCACTGTATTACAACATACCACATCCTCTGGTAATGTGTTCCAAATTGCCATCTCCCTCTCAGTAAAAAAGTTTATCCTTATTTCCCACCTGAACCTACCCTCTCTAATCTCAGATTGTGCCCTCAGTTGTCCCTCTTCCTCTTTAAATGTAAACTCCCCTCCATGTCCATCCTATTTATTACCTTCATGTAGTTTAATATGTCAATCATGTACCCACTGTCCCTCATTTCCTTGTATCAGTATCCCTCAGCATACTCCCATAGTGCAAGTCACCTAACCTTTGGATCATTTTTGTCACCTTCAGTTGCACAGTCTACAGTAACACATAGAGGATTGTTTATGGGGAGTGATGCACAAGAAGGGTATTCTTGATCAGGAGGTATCCTTGGCAACAATTTGCCTCCAGAGCGCAGCTCGAGAGGTACAACATTGCCAAGGATACCTCGAGATTTTTGAATATCTTTGTCTGTGCTTCACTCCACATAGACAATCTTTTATAGTGTATGGGGAGTCAATTAGATGGGAAGAATATTTTTTAGTGAAAAAAATAAGGCAGCACGCAACAAATATACTTGCATTAAACGTAGGCAGCTCATGAACAAACTATAATCAACTGGCTCTAGATTGTGGTAGACAACGGCTTGTCTGAGTAAAGAAAGTGTCCGTTTTATTTTCTTTCAGGTCACTGGGTCCACACCATAGGTTTCATAGTTATACAGAGCTTTTAAAAGACAAAGTCCATATGCTTGCCATAATTCAGGAGTATCCCACTATCCTATTCTTTATTAGGAAATTATCTAAATCTTTTTTAAAGATTTCACTATTACTGCTAACAATTATTTGTATTGGCAGTTTATCCCATATCCTAGGTGCTCTTACTGTCAACCAGTGCTTCCTTTTATTTGAGCGAAATCTATCTGTTTTTATCTGAAGTGGATGTGCTCTAGTATTATAGTTATGATCCCTGATTTTCAAATCCAGCTGTTCCATAGTATTCGATCATTTAGGGCCCTATATATTAAGCACGATCCCCCTTAATCTCCTAAACTCCAGAGACTATAACCCCAGAGTACTAAATCGCTGGTTATAGTCCATCCCTTGTACTTCATTAATTTTATGGGTGGCTCTTCTTTGGACCCTCTCAAGCGATGATATATCTCCTTTTTTAAATGGGGACCACAACTGGGAGCAACACTCCATGTGGGGGCACACCAATGACATATACAATGGCAAAAGAACACCCCTATCTCTACTTTTAATATGTTTATTTATGCAGTACTGTATACTACCCGCTTTTTTTATTATCTGGTTATAATGGGGTATAAAATTCAAATTGTTATTGATTTTTATCCCCAGATCACATTCCTCTGTGGTCACCTTAAGTAATTTAACCCCCATATTATAATTATGGAGGATATTATATTTCTCCAGATGCATCACACTGCACTTATCTACATTAAAATATGATCCATGATTGTGTGCCCAAAGTTCCAACTCACCTAAGGCAAATTGCAACAATTCTGCATCTTTATTAAGATTTACCACCCTACCTAATCTGGTATCATCCGCGAATTTAGAAAACCAGATATCAGGAGAAGCCTTCATTGTCCTGATATAAGCATTAAACAGGCAGGGGCCTAACACAGAACCCTGTGGTACTCCACTAGTCACACTAAGCCAGTTAGAATATTTCCCCCTTATACAAACTCTCTGTCTCCTACCTGTCAACCAGGATTTTATCCAACAAATAATATTATGATTAACTCCCATATCAGCCAGGGTTTCAATCAGCTTGTCGTGTGGTACCTTGTCAAACGCTTTGGCAAAATCCAAAAAGATGACGTCCACGGAACTACCCTCATCCAGTGCTCGATTTGTTTTCCCATAAAATTCCAGTAGATTTGTCTGACAGGACCTCCCTTTAACAAAGCCTTGCTGTGTATAATCAACATTACTGCTCTTATATTGATGTTCCGTAATAAAATCCTTGAAGAATCCTTCCAGTACCTTTCCCAAAACCGAAGTGAGGCTAACGGGCCTATAATTTTTAATCTCCTGTTTAGGGCCTTTTTTATATATAGGGATCACATTTGCTTGTTTCCAATCCTCTGGGACCTCCCCTTCCATTATTGATTTCTGAATTAATGCTGTAATTGGACCAGCAAGTTGTTCAGCCAGATCCTTGAGTAAACGTGACTGTATCTCATCTGGGCCCTGTGTTTTATTCTGATCCAGTTTTTGGAGTCTTTTTATAACTTCCTTCCTATCTAGAATAACCCCCGGTCTTCATTGGGTGTACCACAATTTACCCCCTTAATGATTTACCCTGATTGAGAACTGAAGAGAAATATTTATTACTTAAATCTGCCATACCTAGGTTGTCAGCAACTATTTTCCCCTCAACATCCAGTAGAGGGCCTATCTTGTTGGATTCACCCTTTTTGTTGTTAATGTACTGATAAAAGGATTTATAATTGTCCTTTACCTTAATAGCCAACATATTTTCTTTTTGCTATTTCTATGCTTTTTTTAGTGGACTTTAAGCACCTTTTATAATGAGCCCAGCTAACAGCATCGCCTCTTAATTTAGCTCGTCTAAAGGTTTTATTTTTTTTATTTCCTTTTTAATTGCTGATGTCATCTGGGGGGAAGATGTTTTTAGCTATATTTTATCCTGGATGGTACAAAATCTGTAGTCAAACTAATTATTTTAGTCTTAAGAATATCCCACATCTTTGCTATTGATGATCCTTTAAACTCTAATTCCCAATTCCAATTAGCCAGATCTCTATGCATACCCGTAATATCCGCCTCATCATAACTATATATTATTGTGCTGCCAGTATTTTAACTCAATGCCCCAAAGTCGTCAAATCTTACCATTAAATGGTCACTAGAGCCCAGAGGTAGCAGTACAAGACAGTTATTTATCTTATCACCCATATTACTTAGAATCAAATCAAGTATATGGTTTCCCCGAGTACTATCTCTTACATATTGTTCCAGCCTGACTAGGTTAAAGGTATTTAGGGATTCATTTTCTTTATCTGTTTTTGTTACAAGGTTTTCCCAGTCTATGCCTGGCAGGTTAAAATCGCCCATTAAGACAACATTTTTGAACTCCGCAAGGTGCACTATAAAATCCAACAAGTTTGAATCATCTCTTGTTGTTATAGAGGGATTTCTATATACCAGGCCTAAATCTATTTTTGTATTATATTCAGGAGAAATTACTACCCAAAGAATTTCATTACTGCCCTATCTAGATGCATCCCTATGCTGCAGATTCATCCAGTTCGTTATGACCATCGTCGGGTATACTACTTCCTCAGACAAAAATGGAAACTGTGTCAGCACTACATATTGAGGAGGGTGAGAGAAATAAAAAAATGCTCTTTCCAATATTGATTCGGACAGGCAGACAGATGCCATTGTGATTTCTGTACTGTTTGCTTTTGGGGCTTTCAGTTTCATGACCGAGATGTGTGATTTACTGTTAATATAATTAGAGGTAAAGTCACAGTTAATTTAACGTCAGCTGTGTCTCATGGTGGAAGCAGCTCGAGGAGGCATTCGATTTTGTTGTGCTGCACTACTGACGTACTGAGTGCAGCACAACAAGATCGTGACATAGTCAGTGCAGCAGAACAAGGATATTCCAAGCAAAGATTTCTATGCACAATAACGTTCCTCCATGCACTATAATGTCCTTCAACATGTACGTTCGCCAGAACTGCACAAAGTACTCTAGGTGTTGTCTAACTAGTGACCTGTATATCAACAGGATAATCTTTAACTTTCTGGATGATATGCCTCTGGCAACACATCCTACCATCTTTTTAGCATTCACAGCTGCATTTCTACACTGCATGGAGTTGTTAATTATGATAACACCATATCCCTCTCCTCATCTGTCTAGGCTAGCGGAATACCACCTAGTTGGTCGCTTCTCTTTAGGTGTATTGGCCCGAGATGTAACATCTTACATTTCTTAGCATTGAAACTCAGCTGCCAAGTGTCTGACCCATGCATCCAATTTCACCAGAATGACCTATAACACTGGTAAACACTCCTATGTCATCCACTACTGCTATCATCTTGGTATCATCAGCAAACAGACTGATGTTACTATTGATGTTTATTGAAATGTCAGATATCCAGTACCCTGTCCACTGTGTTTTTTTATTAATTTCTTCTATATTTTGTACCTCCTTGGCTGGGGGGGTGTTCCTTTGGATCCCCATTTCTGTCTTTCTTTCCTCGGTTGCAATGGGAATTTATCCCATGCGCTGTGGAAACCTGGAGAGCAAGGGCTGGAGGTAGCTGTCTTGAGCAGGACCACTGCTGCGCCAATGGAGTTGACCATCATTGTGTCTGAGGATTGTTTGTTTTGGACCCCATTTTCTCCCCCTGGCTCGGTCATGCAATGGTGTCAAGGATGCTGCTGTGCAAGCAAAAATGTCCACAGTATGACTGATGCCTGCCCACACCAGCCCACAGTCTGATCACCAAGCTACACCTCCCTCCAGCCACTGCCAGGGGTCAGTGTCTTAGCCATCCTTCCACTCCACTCTCCCCCAAAGGAGGAGAGCAGTCCATAGGACACTCAATCCTCCTTCTTCCGGTTGAACCCGTGGGACTGAGTCCACTCCCGATCCCAGTTATCTAGCATGGCGTGAGGTGTGGCATCCAGCACCTCAACCTCAGCTCCACTGGACCAGTGTTGTACGCTGCCCACTGTGATTTCCTGTCTGTCTCTCTCCTTTCCCCCACCCTTTCCCACCCATATCTTCCCATGACCACACCCCATCTCCCCAGTGTACTGCCAATCTCTTTCTGTTTAGTAAATGTACATAGCAGACTTACTAATGTAATGGTTACACCTGTTCTGCCCTGGTATCAACTAACCCACCCTCATTTTTTGTCATCACAATTTGGTTTCTGAATCTCCTTTTTTCCCGATATACATAAAAAAAAATCATACTCATCATCCTTGATGCCTTGAGCTAACTTTACTTATTTGGACGCCTTGACTTCCTTGACTGCCCTTGTCTTCTCCCTTGAATTCTTCAGATATACCTGTACGTCATCATCCATTTTTGTTCTCATGTATCTTCTAAATGTGGTTCCTTTTTTCCTTACTTTCTCTATGACCCCCATGCTCACCCAAAATTATGCTTCTTAATCCTCGCTCTCTTACTCTGGACACTTGTACAGGTTGCAGTTGCCTCCTTTATATGCATCTGTTTGCAATTTAGTGCTTATCACCCCCTCACATGACCCTCCCTTTTTAGCCATATCCCAGCACCTCTTGAAGAATTCCAATATTTTATAGGCCAACACCTATGCTGGTAGTGTATTTCCACTCTGCTACTACTCTGTCAGTAAAGAAATGCCTCCTAATCTCCCTCCTAAATCTTCCACCCTCAAATCTCATGTCATTACCCTGAGTGTATCTCCCACATCCCCTTGAATAGTCTCTCTGTGCCTGCCCTGTTTATTCCTCTCTATCATATCCCACCTATTCCTTCCCTCCTCAAGAGAGTACAAGTTCAGCTCCATCAACCTAACCTCATATGGGGTGGCTGTATTGTGACATCCTCAATAACGTAGAATGAAAAGTCGTTCTGTGTTAGTGAGGACATCACTACTGAAGCAAAATGACTTTTAATGGTGTACAGATTTCCAAACACAACCATATTCCATCACACAATATAATGGCAGAATAACCTCCATCCATATATAGGTTATACCCCTTTCAATACAATCCAGCATCTTGTTGGCCACTTCTGCTGTATTCCTACAATGTGCTGAGTTGTTCATTGCTACAGTAATGAGCACCCCCAGATCTTTCTTCTCCTCAGTTACATCTAGATGTCCCCCTCATATGTTAGCGCCTCTTCTGATTACTTGATCCTGCAGTTAGATCTCCACCAATCCCACCAACTTTGTGCTCGCCACTTTGCCCATTAGTTTACATACTAGTCTTCCATGTGTCACAGAGTTGAATATCTTATTGAAGTTCAGGTACAGGAAATCCACCACATGCCCTTTGTCCATTTTCCTAGTCACTCAGTCATAGTAGTCCACTAGGTTGGCCTAGCAGGATCTTCCCTTGACAAAGCCATTCTGTCAACTGTCATGCACCACACTGACCTCCAGCATGGTCACCAGTCTCTCCAACATGACAGAATAAAGTTTAAGCAATAATGCATGACAGCGTGTGTGTGTTATGCTGGGATAACGTCACACCTGGGGTGATTAGGCATGTAGCCGTAGGCCGAGTGTGACTAATCACCCCAGAAGTGACGTTATCCCAGCACGACACACACCCTGGACTGCATTATTGCTATTATACAATGACTGCTTTGTAAAAAAAAAAAGAAGAAGAATAAAATAGAGATAAAAATACTGTTTTAAAAGCATTTATAACTATGTGTAGGTTTACATACATTGAAAAAAAAATCCCTTATTACTAGTGCTGGCCAGCAGGTGGCAGTGTCTGTATAGCCCGTTTCATTCTGTCTTGGTCTCAAAGTCCCTGTGCTGTTTTGCGGGTCCCCTTTTGAGCAGCTGAGAATACAGTAACTCCCCCCCCAACCATGTCCGCTAATTTTTTTGTCTGCTTTGTTTAGTAATTTACTACAGGCTCTGTGACGGATGTTCATGGAAACTCCTTAGTAAGGATTACAGGCATCTCAGTTTCACTGTCGGGTCAGCTGGTGAGTGGTAGAGATGGTTTAGATTCATAGATTGATAGAAGTGTGACAGTAGAAAAGGACTGAAAAAGACCCACCAAGTCTGCCCATTTGAAGGTAACGATGTGTTCTAGGATGACAAGCGGTTTTAAAAAGATGTGTTTTTACTGTCCATGGGGAGAAAAGAAAAATGAACTGGTACTTGTAAATTTAGTGCAAAGTTGACTATAGGTGGTCTTGCGCTGTCTCAGCTCAGCTCGCTGTTGAAAAGTGAAGCCGACAACTTCACTGATATTTAGGATTTGAAAAAAAGATAAAAAAAACTGCCAGTGAGCTTTTTTGTTGTTGTTGGAATGAATAGTGGGAGGGAAGTTTGCAGTTTTAATGGGATGTAAAGGCATGGAACACTGGCGATGGCATTGGATCAGCAATGATTTAAGCATGCTGTCCAGTGGGGATCAATCAAGCGGGCTGTGTGGCGTGATCCCCGTAATGATTGATGTGGTCATCTGGGTGCTGGGACTAGACCCGTGATGTTGTGCTGGGATAATATCATGGGTCCAGTCTCAGGCTGACCAAGCAGAGCCCAAGATTGTTTCTTGCAATTGTATAATTCTCATTACTTACTTTATGTACCATGGATACATATGGATGACATGATATAAAAATGTAAGTATCTCAACTGTATAAGTCATGTATAAGGTGAACCCATCTTCCAATAAGGAAGCAGTACAATAATAAGATGGTGCAATATGACATTTTTTCTTCATAATTTATATGTTTTGTTAAATTTATGTCTCTGTTTATGTATACAGTTAGGTTTATGCAACAATTAATTCACTGTTTTACTCTACAGATTTTAATATCATAACTACAGGAACTGGTAATTTTGTTGCAAGAATGACAGACATCTAACACTATTCGTTATGGAACTAAACGTCCTGATCAAAAGGAGAACATCTGGACCCACATGTACTGTTCCTGGGTGTGATAGTACATACACACGTACTTTGTGGTTAAATGTCCATCAAATCCCATCTAACAATGTTGAGCTATATCACAAATGGTTGGGTTCACTTCAACTGAGAAACCACGACTCAACTATTCATAGTTTTATATGCAGCCTTCATTTTAGTGAGACTGATTATATTACCAAGGGCCATTTTGATAGTGATGGCCTTTTTTCATTAGTTAAGACCAATTGATTGCAAGAAATGCTGTACCTCACAACATTGGTGCTGCAGGAACAAGTTCAAATTTATATGAACCAGACTCATCTAGCAACACATCCATGAAAAAAATCACACCTGAAATTATAATGGTCCAAGGCACATCCAGAAGCATTAAACATGTACAGGTATATCATATTTTTTTCAACGTTTTGTATGTGATGCACTGAGGAAGTACCTTAGCAGTCAGATCTGTTAACTAATACATCCCATTATTTTTCTGCACAGGATGACACACAGGCCCATAATACTGCACGTCGGACATTGAAATTAAATGGTGAGACACATTCTAGGTAATTTGGTGGTGATAAACAGACCAAATATGGAACATTTCCAACTAGTATGGCTGAAGATGTTGTATCTAATTTCAGCAGCATGCCAATATTTCAAGAGGTATTAATAATATTAATAACTTCATAGAAATGTGATGGCAGAAAAATGACATTTCTAGCCCACTGAGACTGCCCATTTAACCTCTCCTTCTACTTGACTTGTTAAGAGTTAGATTTCCCACTGGTAGGATCTCCCCTTCCCACCTGTGTTACTCACTACTGTATTCCCTTCTGCTTATCTTGCATCAAACATTATCCCCTCCCTTTGCCCAGCTGTTATCATTGCTACCTCTTATCGTTCAGCAAACTCAGAAGCCCTTCCATTTCCAGTTCTAACCCTTCCTCTGTTATCACCATCCCCCCCCAGTGTTTCCTTATATAACTCCACTCTAGTTAACCCAATTTTCATGGGCCATAACTGTATACAATGACTGGTGTGCCGGCAGTTTATGAGGGATGGTTAATATGGCTTCTGAAATCTCGTCTAACATTCAGTGAGATCAGAGTTGGCACACCGTCACCTAGCAACAGTTCCAAGAAGTGGTACAAAGAAGTTCTCATACTCGTTCTTTCAGTCAAATACCTGTTAATCGAACCCCTTCAAATTGTTGTTTTCTAACACATTGGTTTTCGTCTACTGTTATAATCAGGGGGTGCTCTGCACCCCGCATCCCCCCGGTACCAATTTCTAAAACTTGACCTCTCACATTGTCGCAAGATTATATACCTGTGAAGGCGTCCCTCATAAACTGCTGCCGGGCCAAATGACTCTCTATGTTTATTTCTGACAATGTTACATCTATAAGATACATTATGGAAATGTGTTGTGATTGAGAGAAACAGTTGTAGAACTATCAGCCAAGGGGGCAGAGAAGCTAAGAGAGATAGTAAGGCAGTTAGTTTGTCTGCCCTGTGTAAGCAATAAGACATGGCTGAGTGTTGGTAGTACTGAGATACCCACACACCCATAGGCAGAATGAGGCATGAGGCTGCTAGTCGAGTGCCTTCAGACTCTGTGTGTGCATGTATTTTCAGTACTATAAACACCCAGCTATGTCATATTGATATTATAAAATCGCCAGTTAGAAAATGGGCACGTGGAATTCTGTATCCTGATTGGCTGAAATTAGCCAGGCATGTATGAGACAACAGAGACCGGGAAATAACAAGTCCCTGTCTGTGTTTTCTCATTTCATTCTATCAATAGGCCAGTATAATGTTGTAAAAGGTAAATGCCCCCATGTTGCTTCTGAAGCTTAGCAAGCCATAAACTAGCAGATGAGCCGTGACCCCTTGTAGTGTCACATACAAAAAATAGCAAAGTGAAGCAGTAAGCAATCAATAATACCCAACAGGGTGGGTGGTATTGAGTAATACGGACTGTCCTGGGGCATAACGAGGCCCGATGCCACTGGCGGAGGTCCTTATAGCCCCTGGAAGGTCCAGTATTGCCCAACTTAATAGATCAACAGTCAGTAAAGGTTACTGTCGGGTGTTATTGCACTTAGAAAGTGGGCTATAGGTGAAAATTCCTGAAAAAATACATAAAAATAAATATATACATATTACAACTTAATAAAAAAATACTAAAATTAACTGTGGTAAAGTAGTCCCTTTATTAGTAGAATGACCATGGGAGGGCACTATTGTGTTTTTAGTGACTATTTTCTTTCTTGTGAGACTCTCCTCCACCTTATGTAACTTGCTGCATTGTCTCCCCCTCTCCACACACATAAAAAAACATGCAGTAAGTGAAGGGAAACATTGTATAATTGCAATGAACCACTCCATGGGTGGTGTGGGTGATGCTGGCCTCATGACCGATCCACACCAGCCGTGGGTAAACCCAGCATCACTCAAACCCTGGAGTGGTTTATTGCTTAAATAACTGTCATTTACCATAATTTGTCATACCCTATTATATATTATGTAATTTTACTGCAATACCATATAATTAAAATGTAAATCACTAAATTTACAGGACTACACATGCAGATGTCACAATTGTCTTCTTGCTCCTTTATGGTCAATAAGAAAACATTCAGTTTGTATGCAGACTATTCTAGATACAGTGTTACCATGCATTAAACCTAGGAATAAAGAAACTCAAACTAATATTGTGAATGAGATGCAGCAGATAAAAAATATTCAAGTTTCACAATGACGGACAGCCTACTAGCAAAACATGGTTTTATTAATTATCATATATATATATATATATATATATATATATATATATACACAGTAAAAGCTTGCATCTTGACAAGACTGGATTAATTGAAAGTTCAAACAATGAATCACACATCGTCAGTAAATGTTTCAAAGGAAGTCAAAATGAAGACAGCAACATGGTTCAATTCGAGGATGCAGTTAGTGTTGGAAGCGACATAACTAATCAATATGAATCTGAGAGTGAAT
The DNA here is from genome assembly GCA_016271365.2 of Neoceratodus forsteri. Lineage (NCBI taxonomy): Eukaryota > Metazoa > Chordata > Ceratodontiformes > Ceratodontidae > Neoceratodus > Neoceratodus forsteri. Next base: position 140,873,870 of record JADMNL010000024.1, read on the forward strand.
CTGATTTGCTAGATAACTATGTAAAAGACCCTGACTAGTCCAGAATCGTCTGTAAGTGATGAAACCAGTGAATCAGGATCTGACAGTGAAACATGCGATGATTCGGAATGCTTCTATATAATTTCAAAACAGAAACTTATGTTATTGTTTAGACCATGTAATGCTCCTCTTTGTAACAGCCCATTAGTCACGCATCCAACTGTGAAAGCAAAATGTCTGAATGGACATACGTGGACATGGGATTCACAAGAGAAGCTGAACGGTGTACCAGAGGTTAATATTCTTACGTCTGCATCAACATTTGTTTGTGGGGCTCCTATACAACGACTTTTGAGGTTCTAACAACTATTGAAATTGGATGCATAACTGTACGACACTGTAATAATATTTAAAGGAGACTGATTCTGCCTACAGTTCGTGAGGAGTGGGGAACTCACATGACTGAAAGCCATCAGAAAATTGCGAACAAAGAACTAATAGTTTCTGGTGACGCACGCTCTGACAGCTCAGGTCACTGTGCAACACTTGGGATGTACACCATAACTGACCTTGAAACAAAATGCATAATAGATCAACAGTCAGTAGAGGTTACTGAGGTCAAAAACAGTTTCTGGTTAGAACTAGAAGGGTTGATCAGGAGTTTGATAAAACTTCAGAATAACGGCCTCAATGTGTCAATATTGGCAACTGAGAGGCATGTGTCACTCCAGAAGATTATCACAGAGAAATTCCCTACTGTCAAACACGAGTTTGATTTATGGCACATTGCAAAAGGCATAAAGAAGATGTTCAAATCAAGCAACAAGAGGAATTGTGCAATAATTTCTGATTGGAGTAATGCAATAATTAACCATCTTTGGTTGGCAGTTGATACCTGTGATAAAGATTTTGATCTAATAAAAGAGAGATTTACTTCTGTGCTGACTGAGTGGGCCAAGCGGTCCTCATCTGCCGTCAAATTCTATGTTTCTATGTTTCTATGTTCCACATGGCAAATATACACAGCTGGATGGGAAATGAAAACTTCCACAGGTATGAACATCCACCATATGACAGAGACACTGAATTATGTAAATCATGGATATCAAGCGAATCTGAGGCTCATGAAGAACTAGAGAAGATTCTGTTGGACAAGAAGTTATCTGATTTAGAGAAGTTAATAATGAAGTTGTATTTCCTCAGTAACAATGAGTATGACCAGAGTAATATTTACAATTATAACATGGCTATAAAAAATCAAGTAACCTGATTGGTTGAGGAGCTTGGAACACAGTGCTGATATCTCATGACACAGCACTGGGAGAAGGTCCAGTAGCCTCTTTACAGTTTCTTATGTTTATTGCTTAATCATCGAAGTCTTGTCAGATTTTTTATAGCCATGTTATAATTGCAATAAGACACTCCAGAGTGTGCGTCGTCCCTGACTGCCTGTGGCATCGTGTTTCAACCCACCTTAAGTGTGACGTCATTCAACGACGATGCACACCCTGTCATGCCTTATTTCTTAATTAGACTGTCTGTTGCTAATGATCCCTACACATCCTGAATGCCAGCATACTCTCATTTTGCCATTTTTTTACAGTTAATCCTGGTAATTATGTATGTACTGTAGTCTATTTCTTGATATAAATGAACATGCAAAATTTAAAGGTTTCAATCATGTTCCCCCTTTCCCTCCTCTTCTCCAGCCAGTACATGTTTGACTCCCTCAGCACCTCTCATATGGTAAGTCCCTCAGACCATTGATAGTCTTTGTCACCATGCACTGCAACCCCTCCAGTAACTTAATGTCCCTCTTCAGATACAGGCACCAGTTATGCTTGCAGTACTCCAGGTGCAGTCTAACTAATGATCTATACAGTGGAAGAATCACCTCCCCCCTCCTTGAGGCTATACCCATTGCAGTGCATCTGAGCATTTTGTTGGCCTTTACAGCTGTTTTCCTACACTGTGCTGAGAAGTTCATTGACCCTGCAATAAGCACCCCAGATCCATCTCCTCTTCTTTCATGGATGCCATCTGGGCCTGGCGCCTTATCCACCCTCAGTGCCCTCAGACCCTCCAGAACTCTGCACTCTATTATTTCCCCTTCTGTCACCCATTCTCTCCCCCCCCCCATTTCAAGGGCAGCTGTTTTCCTTCTTACCTTTTCCATGACCCACTTGCTCACACAGTTCAGTTTCTTAGCCCTATCATTCTTGCTCTGGGCCTTGCTGCTGGTTCTGTAATATATGTATTCTCAACCTTTGTTTTAGTACAACATGTGATTTAATTTTTCTGATTGTAACCAAAGGTGACAGAGGGAATTCACACTGGTGACCTGGAGATTGTTCATTCCTTGTACCTTAAATATGCTCCCAAGAGAATCAAGTATGATTTTGATGCATATTCATATAGAATGCATGTTGCAGCTTTGGATCTTAATGTGAATGTACTATGACCTCAGGCCTATAACAAATGTGGTAAATTGCAGTTCAAGCACCAGTTCTCGAAACCTGCTGGGAGATATGTTATTAAGACTAGAAGATCCAAGAAGACATTCAAGTTCAGAGACAATCTAATAAGAAGTGAATGTGACAGGCAAATCGATGGTGCATCATACATTTTTTAATATATTACTATCATTAATGCATGCATAGTTTTCTTATTTTCCTTGGTGCTGTATCCTTCATTGGGAACTCATTTCTGTTCTGTATTGCAGGTGACAATGGGACAGAGAGTAATTGCCAAACAACAGATGTCATAAAACGACGTCTTGGCAAACATCATGGGGCATCTAAGCTTTCTATAGAAGAGGCAGTGAATGCCCACCATACTTGATTCTCAAGAAGTTTAAAAGCAAATAGTAATTCAACTATCTAACCATTGTGAACTAAAGGAGCAAGGAAACATTGTTTAATATCACAGTGTGCAGACATTGGATGTTATGTTGTTGATTATTCATTATTCAGTCATGTTTCTTTTTCTGGGGCGAGGGGGTGGATTGTTGCATCTTATAATTGATCTAATTATACTATCCACATCAGATAATTCTCCATCAATTCATAGTGCCATTACATCATATGAAAATCTCAAATTCAAAATATTGGCAAACGTACATATGTGGTGAAATGACAGAAATAGTTGCTTCTTAGCCTACACATCTTATTAGACTGCCTGCTTTGTTTCATTGAATCCTTTCTATATTGTACTGTTTTTTTTATTGAATTTGGTTCATTTTTATATTGAATAAAAACATATCACATTTGATGGTTATGGGGCCACATCACTCTGTTGTTTTTAAATTATTCCTGAAATGCATCCTCCAAACTGGATAGTACCATCTGCACCATCCTCTTTCTGCTGGTTATCATTCTTCATATGCATACCAGCATCCAGTTAGATTTAGCCACTGCATTGCAGTAACAGGTCCCCACACGAAGGGGATTATATCTCATAGATCCTTCTACTGCCTGGTTGCAGTCATTATCTACCTACCACACCACCCCCAATAACGTGTATGTTTAATCTGGATTCCACCTTTCCAATTGCACGCTTTACATTGGCTGCCATTGAATTTTACCTGCCACATTTCAAACCACCCTTACAGTAGTATTAGATCTTTTTTACTAAGGACTCCACCCCCCACCCAACACAAGGAGTATCCAGCCTGCTATAACCTCTTTCACAGTCACTAGATTTATGTTTATATACTCAGCTGGTATTAACAATTATATGTATTATGCAATAAATAAAAAATGCAAAAAAATAAAGAATCAGAGTGAAACATGTGGGCATTTTTTATTCAGCTCATATTTCACATTTCCATATTCGCTGTAGAAGCAACTATTTATTTGTTCTGCTTTTTTATTGTTATGTTTACATAAAGGCGAAATGAAACTCTTCATATTCAAAATCAAGATAGTTCTGCCTAATTAACTTCACACAGCATGCTGGAATAACATGCCTTATATGTTTTCCAAGATGACCATGTGTCCACAGAGTGAACTGTCCATATGCTGCAAGCCGATATGTCCTAAAACAAAACAAAAACAAAAATTATGTGATTTAGAATAGCTTCAAACATCTTGTTGCTGACCATTGAAACATCATTATGTTACTAATTTATAGTGTATAGTGGAGTGTTCTATACAGAATTCCATCCCTTTCAAAATGTTGTAGTACCACATTTCAAAGGTCATGGAATGTTATTCTACCTTAACATGAACTGAAAAGTTTATGGCATGTGGCCATATTTGCTGTTGACCTGAAAATCTGTAATAGGGTGGTGGAGGCCAAGGCTGTGTCTGGTTTCAGCAGATTATGGGACAAGAGCATTGGGTTATGGGGAGGAGCCCTAAGAGTATGGAGGGTGGACTAAGGGGGTTGGTGAAGGGCAGACTTGATGGGCCAGAGGGTCATTTTCTGCCATAAATTTCCATGATTATATTACTATACAAACCTAAGAGCACAAGGAAGTTCAGTTGCTTGACTAGGGGCAAGCACAGGAGTAGTATGCTCTTGAAGGCTGTAAGATTCGAACCCGGGTCTCAAGGTTTACAAATCAGTTCCCTTAACTACTGTACTATACTATACTGCTGTTTAATGTTAAATTATACACTGTAACACAGCTCAAAGGGGAAATTTCCCAAATTGTTTTATAGCTGGTATACAAAATAATACCTGCTAGAAACTGGACTGACTAAAGATTCTCCACGTAGATATCTGTTTGCCATTAGGCTTGCATCAAGTGCTTCAACATCAATGTGTATATTATGCATTTGTAGATTATTAATTATGCAGCTAATACCTTTCATTCTATGTTGTATTCCTTTAATCTCAGTGCAACATGCACTTTCAACAACGGTTGGCATTTGCATGCAGTTCCCACAAATGCACCAATTGAGATCCAGCAATCTGGCTAATATTTCTTCAGCACTGGGTACATCATCAGCTTGTGATCCATGATTTAAAAGTGGAATAGCTGCAATTTCGGGTTTGTAAGCATACCCTATGACTCCAAAATTACGAATCAGACCAGTCACATTTTCAATTTGATTGTTGTAATCATCAGAACTGTTCTCATAGTTATTCATTTTGGATTATCCTGATCCCTGTATTCAATGACAAAAATGTAATTAATAGCACTGTTATGTTCCATTTACAGCCACATGACTAAGAAACATGACCAATATATATTTGCGATAAATGAATGGTTATATAAATATAATTATAAATTACCAAGTCTGCATGATTTAACATTAAACAATCAGACTGAATGTGTAATGTGAAAATAATATTTTATCAGAACACATTTAACTGTACCATTAGAACTGTATTTTCACATATCTCCATATATAGGCCAGTAACATACTTGTATATTATGGAATCCTTGCACACTGATATTCTGAGTAAAATATGATATTTTCATGATCAGAACACCACAGAGCAATGTGCAAACATTTTATTAAAAAATTGTAATTAGAAGACAGAATTGATAATTTGATATGTGAGCTTAAGCAATAACATGACCAGGGATTAGATTAACAGTCAGTTGTTCACCGCCTAGATGTGTAATGTGACACAAGGTGCAGCTAAGTGCCATGTTGACCCTAGGTGTTGATTAATAGACTGTTAATCTAACTCCTGTGAGCACCCTATTGCTATTATTAAAAAAAAAGGTCCTAGAATCAGATTGCAGCATTTCTGAGACACTTTTTATAGTTTTTTAAAAGTATGGGTCAGTCAGAGATGGGGAAGGGTGACTTATTAAAAATGCCGGTGGACAATTTTAGTTTTGGCAGATGAAGTGGAGGGGAGGGACCCCTAGCCACCATGGCATGTTTTCATAGGGCAGGGATGGGGCAGATGGAGGGATCTCAACTTGAGGGAAGTGGGGACTAGTCTATTCATTGGCAAGTTTGGCAACTGGGTTTGGCCACAACCATGGGTGGAACTTCCACAGAAGTTCGGAAATCAATTTCATAGATGACCTAAAATCATCCAAGCAGACAACTAAAGCAGTAGGTAGTGCTAGAGGAATGTTGGATTTATTACTAGGGGTATAACAAGTTGTAAGAAGGAGGTAATAATCCCTCTTTACAAGACGGTGACTAGGCCCCACCTGGAGTACTGTGTGCTGTTCTGATAATGGAGTCTGCATCTACATGAGGACATTAACAAAATGCAGACAATACATAGAAGGGCAACCAAAATGGTGCAGGTACTGCATCAGAAAACATATGAGGACAGATTAACAGAGCTCAATATGCATACCCTGGAACAAAAGAAGGAGGAAGGTGATATGATTGAAAAATTCAAACTTCTTAAGGTTTTAACAAAGTGAAAGAGTCTAACATGTTTAAATATAAGAAAAACAGCAGGACAACAGGACACAGCGCAAGATTAAAGTGGGAACAATTAAGGGGTGATGTGAAGAGTTTCCTTCTCACATAAAGGGCGGTGGATGCAAGGATCAGATTGGATCAGGAAGTGGTGGACATGAATACAGTGCATGACTTCAAACGGTCATGGGATAGGCATGCTTGAGCAATACAGATGACTATGAATAAATAGTCCATTGACAGATTAAATGCATATGGCACATTCATAAGGTAGAAACAATGGGCAGACTTGAAGGGCCTTGTGGTCCTTACCTGCCGTCAGCTTCAATGTTCATAAGTTTCATGGGTAAGGGATAGACTGCTGGCATTGAGAGTGACAAAATCACCAAGCACAGACAGAGAAAATCCAATGGTACTAAGTAATCTGGATGAGGAGCTAGCAGAGCCAATGTCAAATCTGTTTAATAATTCACCATAGTCAGGTGAGATACAGCAGGTCTGGAAAACATCACATGTCATGCACCTCATCAAAAGTTGTCCCAGGGATCACACTGGAACTCACAGACCAGAACCTCTGACCTCAATTGTGACCAGACTCATGAAGACCATAACAAATGAATGATTGATGAAAAATCTAAAGAATTGTCTGTATAATTAAACTGCATGACCAGAAAATTATTTTTACAGCACAGTAATTCATGACTACATACAATAAGATTGTTCTGTCGAAATAAATGATGTGCAATAACATTTATGTTTATAGTCGCCTCCAGTGCTAGGGAGAAAGTGCTTTTGAATGTGATCCTGGAGGGTCTACTGACATAGTTGGTTAGTATACCTACTAGGTTAAAGAACATGAAGACCCTTATATTTTGTATTTATTCATTTTACAAGGAACAAACTCCACTAATCAATGCTTATTTACAAGGATGTTCCAATTCTGACAATCACAATTTTTGATGTGGAGGCAGTAGAGGAAATGCGATGAACTGGATTACAAACTGTCTGAGAGAGAGGCTGCAACAGGTGGTGGTGAGAGGGGAGCTCTCAACTCCAAGGCCGGTGATGAGTGGGGTGCCACAGGGCTCTGTGTTGAGGCCAGTATTATTTGGGCTTATCATATCAGACATTGCAGGCAGGGTGGTGAGCAAGGTAAGTCTGTTCGCTACGACACCGAAATCAGAGCAATGGTGGATAGAGAGGAGGGATGGAAGCAGATGCAGGGACCTAAGCAAGTTAGAGGAGTGGTCAGAGAGGTGGGTAGCTGGGGTTCAATGCAAAGAAATATAAGTTATGCACTTTGGGGTGAAGAACCTCATGAGACAATAGTGGCTGGGGGTAAGCTGGGGATCACTGAGGAGGAGAAGGAACAAGGGGTAATGTTAAGAGGAACCATAAAAAACACTGCCCAGTGCAGGGAGTGTGGGGGGGGGGTAGCCTAATGTCAGTAGTGCATGACAAATCGAAATTGCCAGTAGCACCAGGACAGACTAGGTAGGCCAAGGGTACTTATCTGTCAACAATATCTATGTTGCTATGGATTGGGTGCTTTTAAACTTAGACTTGCCATTCCACCTATGCACATAGGGCAGGAATTGTGTCCAACAAGAAGAGCATTCATAACATTTCAAGGGTGGGGAAATTATTGCACTCTGTGTGTGCATTCAGGCAAAAACATTGGGCATTCCTGACTCAAACTCAGCAGGGGTGTGCATTCTGACAAAACAGTATTGCATTCCCATACATACAGTGCACATGGGCACTGGCTCACAAAGCAGTCAAATGACCACATAATGGGCATTCATGCACTAAGGTGGCCTCTCCATCACAACAACCAATCCAAATTGCACACTGTGACAAGTACCAGCATGTGGGGAGTCATTCTGGTGGGCAGGGGAAGTTATTCTGAGGAGTGAGGGTACCCCCTCAATTTGGATACCTGCTCAAACTTTTTCCCCAATCAGGCACATGGTGAAATGTGGAATGGCCAAACAACAAACACACACAAAAAAAATGTGTGTATGTTCTATCTGGCCGTTTCTCACATTACCACTTGCAAGAGTTGCAATATTCCTGAAAATACAGAATTCACACTTTTCATAGCTCCTATGAAGATATTAACATTCCGGAGGACTGACCCTTGTATTTTGTATTTATTCATTTTACAAGGAGCAAACTCCACTAATCAATGCTTATTTACAAGGACGTCCCAATTCTGACAATCACAATTTTTTTTTAGGGGTGTGTGTTTCTTTTAAAACCAATCCCTGCCTGGATTTGTGAGGCACAGTTATGAGACTGGAGGTACAATACAATATGTACTGAGATAAATTAGGCAGTGTAAGTACTCTGTATTTATATTCCCCCATTAGATCGTAACAACACATAAAATCAGGTTAAACAACCCAATAGCATATTAGTTGACAAGTCAAAATATTACTTCTTTTTTTGAAAGAAAGGCTGTTTTGCAAATTTCCACTAGCACTAAATCACTACTGCACATGCTGTAATTGAGAATGTAGATCACTCCAACTTTATAGCCTCTTTCCAGCTGTCAGCATGTTTAATAATAAAATCTTACATCTGCTACCCCTCCTCTGAGCATGAAGTGCCCACGCGTATGTGTATTAATACTCTCTCTCACTCCAGAATGTAGAAGCTTCAGCTCAAGTGTTTACTCCCTCACCATAACATTGCAGTGCTTAAATTATGGCACTTCTCCCTTCTCTGACTACAGCCAGCACAAATGTTTACTCCATCACCTCACATCAATGAACAACTCGGCGTATTCCATTTCTGTCTGCTATATTAAAACTTGTTAATCTTACAGCGCAACCGTACCTCCACTAAGCAAGTAGTGACAGCAAGAGTTTTTACTCCATCAGAGGCAGAACTTGATGGGCATATAGGCATGTGTATGAAATGAGTAGCAAAATATGTGAATGACTCTAAAACAAACCTCTCACCTACCTTTCAATGATGGCTTATTAAAAATAGAATAATAGATAAGTTCTGGTGTATTACGAGGCTGTAATTCCATCAAGAGGTTCTGGGGACACAAGAAACCTCGAGAGCGAAGCTCAAGAGGTTTCTTGTGTCCCCAGAACCTCTCAATGGAATTTCTGCCTTGAAACACCAGAACCTATTTGTTATTTTTTGTAATATATGGATGCAAGGAATTTCAAGTTCTTACTATGCTCAAGGCGATCTGCAGAGTTCGCAGACTCCCAGTGTTCTCGCCCTCATTTGCACACACCCCTGTAGCCCTGATCCATTCCCGCTTCTTTCAGAGAGAAAAAAAAAACACATGGTTCATACAGTAGTTGCCTCCGGTAGTCCCAACGATAGTATTATGGGGACCGGAAGTATAGTATTATTGGGCCAAAAGTACAGTATTACGAGGACCGAAGTATACTATTATGGGACTAACTAATCTATTACAAGGATTTTTTTATACGGTTTTTGGGGTTATTATTTTAAGAATCCATATATTACATTGCATTTATATTTATACAGTGAAGAACCATAGACGCAGTCTCAGACAATAACAAGCTAATGACGCTAACTACATAATCACTACTTATCACTACTGCAGATGATGTCTAACATTTTATGTGTGGCAGGTGCAGTAAATCCAATAGCCATGGTCAATGCCTTGTAATTAGCATGCATGGCAATATGGCAACAGTGCCATTATAGCTATTAGTAACTGGAATTGTCATAAAATGATCATCCACATTTAAGTAAGGGATCAGGTATATTTTAAGCAGGATAAATTCATACATTTTCCATTTGTGATAATCGGAACAGCAAAGTAAAACAATATGGTCCACACAGGATATGAGGAGGCCCAGGAAATGCTATTTATATTTTAGCCAGTGTTTTCATGCTGGAAAGCCAGTGATTGGTGCTACATGGGAAATGATAGCAAGAACATAGTACTGCATCAGGAACATTGTCTGTTTGATTAAACCACAGCTGCCACCAGAATAACCTGCACACTGATTTTTAAATAAAGTACAGAAACAATTATTGCGGAGCTCATGACTGTAGAAACAGGACAAGCCAATCGAATAATGCAGATTACTGATGTAAACTGCAGTCCGTGATGGTGTGTCAATAGTTACTCATCTTCAGTACAGTTACGGAAATCTAGATCGCATCATAAGTAAATATCCATTACAGAAGAAAATACTAACTTTTAAATGAAGGATTGTATTTCCTGGAGTTGCTCAGTTCATGACAGCAGTGTGTGAGTTTCGTGGAATCCACGAGTCAAGATGTTGTCAGGGAATTCATGAATGAGGACATCACCATTAATCCAGCTCACTCACAGTAACAAAGTCGAAACAGGATAACAGAAATGGCAGCACCAGTGACCGCCATTTCCACTTTTACTGCTAATTAATCAAAGAACAGAATAAAAAATAAACTTTCATGGACAGTGAGGTTACAAAGGGATAGGCTCTACTACACATAAACATACTTCACCTAGGTGATTTATTTAATTTCCTGTCCTCTTTATGGGTCAGTCTTTAAGGAAAAAGCATTACTACATCAACAATAGAAACAGTTTCTCATCTCATTTTCTCAGAAAGGGCTTAAGGTCCCACTGGTCACTCAAGCCATCCAGTTTGGTGCTCTCTAGTCTGTAAATCCATTCGCTCTCCTTTTAAGGAGTATATTGATCCTGTTACCTCCATAACGATTGGGGCCTGCCAGCAATACCCATAAACCTAAAGTTCACAGGATCACTGTTATGAAATTGTTCAAAATGTTGACCCACCGGGGTGTCTAGCCTTTTATTTATGTTGTTCCCTACCTGTTCCTGAATTCTAAGTTTCAATGTTCTGGTTGTTCTCCCTATATACATAAAAACTTACAGGGACACATACAGTTAGCCTGATGATTTTCATTTCATTTTAGAGATATGGTTACCATTACCTAATATTTACTGATCACATATAAAGTGGTGATCATTGATTATCTTCATAGTTACTATACAGGCATAGTGAGTTAATTTTCAGTGAAAAAGATTGCACTAATTTCGTTTACCTTCTAAAATTATATGTTGTTAACAGGTACTGTTATTGCTGAACTGTCTTTTTTAATGTTGTACTGTTCCACTGTGTGATTTGACTTTGAACATAAGACATGTTGATTATGTTATCCTGTTAATGATCAAGTGGACAGTTTTGTGCATTACTTGTCAACGAATAATACTGTTGCTGTACTCGATGACTGTATCTAAATCAGCATAAGTAATAAGTCTAATAAACTGTATCAGTGACAAGTGTAATGGTATTTTTAATGTGCCTTTAGAAAGAATAAAATATTTTATTAACATACAGTACAATGTGCTGGCCCGGTGGCACTGAGAGTTGAGGTGCAGGAAGCCACACCTGGCACCACACTGGTGATCTGGGTTTGTAAACAAGCCAGGGCCATTGGGGGTCAGCAAGGAAGGAGAAGATTGAGCATCCAGAAGACTGCTCTCTTCTTCTGGGGTGGGATCCTGGGTGTACTGTGCTCCGTGGCGGCTCCCGACAGAGGCTGGGGGCATTTCACTCAGTAGCACAGCACGTAGAGGGGTTGGTGTTGGCAGAACATCTGTGGGTGGTCCCGCGCTGGCATCCATTGCAAACCACATCAATGGGGGGAAGTAAGTAAAAAACCCTGCCTCCTGATAGGCAAAGGATGGTCCGGGGCCTGGCTGCAATGCCCAATGTTGGGGCTCTCCATTCGCTCCTCTGTTCTCCTCCCTGCCTAGGCTGCTCTTCTAGATTGTAGATAGAGCACCAGATAGGAGTAATGGTGGTCCTGCCTCGGGGGGCTCAGAGCCGGGAGGATGGGCAGCCAGGCTAGTGGATGAAGAACCACCTCCAGAGTAGTCGAATTTGGACTTCAGACATGCGGGATCAGGCTTCAAGCCTTGTGTCCATCCAGAGAGAGCTCAGGGTAAGGCAGAGCCATAAATAGAGTTTAAAAAAAGAAATATATACAGTACAATGTTTTTGGTCACACTCAATGAACATTGTGAATGATGAGTGATAAGATAACAGTTTTTTTCAGAAAATTGTTGAACAATTGATGAAATAGACTGCCCCACACCACCAGTGTGCTTCCCATCTAAATCTGGATTTCTGTATGAAAGCACTGTTTTGCATGTGCTATCACTGACCATGCTTTACATATCCTGTATTTTGCATTAAGCAATGCTTTTGACTCAGTTCCTCACAAACTATTGCTCAAGAAGATGCAGGACAGGGCTACAGATAAAACAATTGTGCAATGGGTGGGTAACTGGGTAGAAGGAAGGGAGCAGAGTGTGGGTGTAAATGTGGATAAATCAAAGGAGAGGGAGGTTCTGATTGGGGTTCCACAGGGTCCTGTGTTGTGTCCCATTCAACAGGTTCATCAGTGACATTGGGGAATGAATACAGGTCAGGTTGAGTCTCTTGGCAGATAACACCAAACTATCTGGGAGGGTAGATAGTTACGAGGGAGTTAAGGAAATGCATAGAGCCCTACAGTTGCTAGCATGGTGCTCAAAAGTCTGGCAGTAAATATTCAATGCTATAAACTGCAATGTAATGCACCTAGGGGAAAAAAAAACACAAGACAGAGTACTGGATTGGAGGAGAGACAGTTACGACAGCATCTGAGGAACATGATAGGTGACAATAATATGTTGGGTTGCATTGGCAGAGTTATATAGTAATGATTGTGGTTGTGGGGTTGGGAGTTGATTTTACCAATGTACAGATTGCTGGTAAGGCCGCGCATGGATTATTCAGTTCTGTGCAGGTAGCCTATGTCACAGACTTCATTTCTGATTGTGGTGGTCATACCTTCAACAAACAATTACATACATAACAATGTGGCTTGCCACGTAACCTTTACAGGTAATCATGTATTAAATGTAATGACTGCTATCAGTGTATACAATTTGACGATATGCCTTTCAAATGACAATTGATAAAAAATAATTTGTACAGAATTAAGGGCATGTCCATTCAGAAGTTTCATGAATATCATGTGGTGACACACCCATCAACATAGTTTTGAAGAAAGTCACTACTGTTGTGGTACACAGAAATGAGTGTGATGATGGGCTGTGAGTTCCTGCTTTCCTGGGTGATAGAGACCATACAGTTGGGGGAACAGAAAGATACTCATAGAATGGTCTTGCCAGACAGTAGGAAGGATATGCCTTTAATAGTCTGATCACTTCATGCCATATCTCGGTGATGTAGACTGAAAATTGAGAGACACAAAAATCCGCTACAATAGATTTTGTGTATTACTTCAAACAGTAAATGCAATAAATAACCACTTAAGAACATATCATAGATCACAGAAGACTGCTTGCACTACATGTTACATAACTGCTATTGAGCTAAATCAAAACCAACCACTGAAAGATAACCAAAGAGGGTGTGGTTTTCGTAACTTACAAGTGTCCTCCCAGCAACAGTGTTGCTTGACTGTATAAAACAACCATATCTACTGAACTTGTTATTGTGACATTCAGATCATCATGTGTGCCATTACATTTGGCGACAAGACACCACCATATATAGTGTGACGTGCCTTCATTCATGCATGTGCATCGATTTCAATATTGTTTGCACAGTATCACTGGCGTACTGTATAATTATGAAAAGAACGGTCCAGTGGGCACCTTGAACATGTTTTGAAATGTGAAACTGGAAATTATAAAATGGGTCTTGAAAATCCTGTTACCTCATTGGTCAAAATATGTCACATGACTGTGTGTAAATCCTGCAACAGACAACCGGTAAAGATCCCAGTCATCAAATGTTTACTTTCTTTGAACCTAATTCATTATTATTTAAATTTTTAATAACAGAGTCATTTTATAATCATAATAATGCACTTCAGTGCATGTGTAGTAGTGGGATTTATACACTTCTTGTGTGGTTTAAGTCACTTGACTGTGCCTTGTGACACACCACACAAGGAATATGTAAATCCAACAACAATGCAAGCCCTGTCGTGCATTATTGCTTAAGTATTCAAAGGTGTCTGCAGATCAGGGAACAGCTTTGTTAAAACCCTGTCACGCGACCATGTGTAAAAGCAAGCATGACCAAAGGCGGAGTAATGGCATTGGTCAAAAAACATAGTGTAGCATGCAATGGGTAGAAATAATGCTGGCTCTTGATTGGCCAAGAGCATTTTTCATCTTTGCAGTTATCCCAGCTTGATGGCCCGGATCAAAGTAATATGTTTACAAAAGGTTGAAAATGCATCACAAAATTACCCATTACCTAATCTCAACAAGGCACTCCAGGGGGAGCGTTATGGAGAGCTAACAGCCCGTTTCAGGTGGTGGAAGCAATGTGCTATGCCTTGGACTTCAATCCACTCAAGGTTAGCCGTTAACACAGTATAACGCACACCCTGTCATGCCTTACTGCTGACATGAAACACATTTGTTATGAGTTTTTCAAAGGCTTCTATTGAATGACCGCAATAAGGCACTCAAGGCTCAACAGTGTTTTGGTTAATGGATGCCTTAAACACGCATTGTGTGTTGTGTCTCGTGGCACGGAAGTGTGACATAACCACACAAGAAGCTGGTAAATCCAACATTAACCCACACGCCGGAGTGCCCAATTAGGACCGATGTGAAAAAGAAATAAAAAATGTGCTTACTTCACTTTTTTATAAATGTCAGTCATCAGCCGTGTGTTATTTAAGTTAATATATTTCTCCAGGAGTGGGTATATGGTGAATTAACTCATCTCCTGATGTGGTTCGCCTCATCAGCTGATGGCCTCATGACAGAACCACACCAGGCATTGTGAATCCCACCATATACCCACACCCTGTTATGGTATATTGCTTAATTATACAATGGGGTATGAAAATCCTGTAACCTCATTGATCAAAACACATCCTATAACCGTGGGTATATCCTGCAATAACCCATGGCTGAGAAATGGCATTTATAACAAAACATAATTAAACACATTTTAAATTTATTTTACACATGGGTCCATTGTGTAATCACAATAAGGCACTCCAGTGTGTAGGTTATTGGGTGATTTACCAACTTCTTGTGTGGTTAAGTCACTTGGCTGTGCCTTGTGACACACCACAATCCCCCAATAACCCACACCTGTTATGCCTCATTGCTTATGTATACACCATGTTGATCTTATGTAGTGCCGATACTACGATGGCACCATGCAGTATTCACGTGAAGAATGACTTACACAATCATACAGTTCTACCAAATTCAAATCGCAGTATGTGCTGTAAAGCAAGATGGGGAAACATGATGTCAATCATTGTTGATTTAACAACACCTGGGTACATCAGATAGTGGTTAGCAGCCATCATATGACAATTTGTTTTTTCTTATGATCATTTCACCATATTTTTATACAGTTCAGATACATTACCATTTTTAATAACCCAGCAAGACACACATTACTTTTGTTACTGCTGAGTTACCACAAAAGCACACCTACACATGCCAAGTGGTACAATTCACTTTTTCTGTCGCCTCAAGCATGTTGAAAGATGGGAAAAAACAGAGCATGACAGACTGTGACCTCATAGAAGCTAACTTCATGAGAATGATGATGGTGTCACAGCTGGCCAAAAAGGGTAACATGAATATAGATGTAACAGAACTGGTATGCAAAAGCCTGGGCCTAATTGTTGGAATAACGCAAGCAGCTGTTCAACAAAATCAAAAGCACATAATTTCATATCACAGTTACTGTATGTTGCTGCTGTCTTTATTCATTTGACAACTGCCTCTTCACCTTTTTTCATTTTTGGGAAGGTGACAGTACTGTGGTTTACCCTCCATAGTTACGGCCTGCTTTCTTGTTATGTTCTCATTGAAGTGCACCACAGCAATAATGTACCTGTTACAGAAAGGTAAAACTGAGCTTGGAAAGTCCACTGTCAAGTTTATAGTGTGTGAGAACTATTTGCAAACTTGTACACTGTTTGCAGTAATGACGGTGAAAGTCATCACAACTTAATAAAGTCTCATAACTGATTCAACTGGAAAAGGCAGTCATGCCCCAATAAGTCTGCACATGTCCCCTGCATGCATAGCTGTCAACATTACATTCATTATTGACATTATCAAACACCTTGTATGTATGTGTCACACGCTGTCCACAACCTTCCCAGGTTCTGTGTTCGTATATTTTTATCAGCTGGTGTCAGCAGTTTCAGTCAGCTACCATCAGTCCATTCATTGATAACAGCACGCACTGCTTTGCCCTCAATGACATGGCCAGAGTTGAATGGCGTCTCAGTAGCTATTAATGATATGCAGTCTGTAGTGGGAAGGTAATGGAAGCCCCCAATCAGGAAATCACAATGGTCTTTAACATGTGGAAAGAGGATGTGCGGTGTTTGTACCACATTATCAAGTGTGATGACTTACATCATCATTACTGTTATGTCACAGAAAGTTCTGTGTATCATTAGTACCTTGAATACATAGCAGAGTAGAAGAAGTGGAAAAATGTGTGTGCAAAATGGCACACAACACTGTGATACATTTCCAAAACGTAGGTTTGGTATGCTGGTGAAACCTGGCATAAGTCACGTGTTAAATATCCGCTGTTGACAATGTTTTTGACAATTTTAAGTGCAGCACTGCCTAAAAACAAAAAGGATATGTTGGACATTTTTGCCATCCAGCACTGAATAGCTTGTTATGACTGTTCAGCAAGTACAGCGAGTATACCTTGCCTCAACCAAGCTTTATTAGTGTCTGTGATGGGAGGATGTAGGCATTCCTTAAAAATTGCACCATGGTTGGTGTGCACATCAGCAATATGATTTGAGATGCTCAACCATCTCTCAATGGTTGCATCATCATCAGTGTTCTGTCTAGCAGCACGGGGTCATAATGTCACAAGACATTATGCCGTAGCAATATACCACACTGCCAATAAAGGAATAATGTCCAACAGGGTGGGTGTAATGCTGGGATAACATCCCACCTCGGGTGGTTGGGTCCGAGGCCACTGGCCGAGGGCGTCCAACACATGAGAAGGGATGTTATCCCTGCATAACACCCACCCTGGAGGGCATTATTCCTATTATACAATTGCTTGTTTTATACAGAATAAAAAAAATAATTTAAAAGAATGTTTTTATTAATCTGGAAAAATATTTTTGTTTCATAAGAGAAGATGCAAATAGAGCAAATACGAACAATCAGCAGGGATGTTATGCCAGGATAACATCCCTGCTGTGATGGCCAACTGACCAATCAGAAGTCAGGATTCTTTCTTGCCATTGTGTAATGCAGCACGATATATTGCAAACAGTATCATTATTGTTTTTGTGGAGGGCTCTGCCCCCTACACCCCCCCTTATGGGAGTCTGTGCCCCCCAACCCTCCGCAATTAATATAATTAACTCCAAGGGGGGGTTAACACTTAATGTCGCACAAAGTGTGAAAAAATTAAAAATTTCATGCATCAGGGACCAGGAATCAAATCCCAGTCTCAAATGCACTACTTGCTTCCCTTGCTGCAAGTGGCTCATCCCATTGAGCCACAGCAGCTGCTCGGCAGGCCCCTGTCCTAGCAAAATTCTTATCCTGCACTGGGAAGAGTGAGAGGGTGCATGACCGTGCATACTTCCTTTCGTGCGCTGTAGAGCTTACAACATTTTGACCCAGTAGGCTGCCTGGCTATCCAAAACATATGATTTGTGATGGACTTTATCCATGGTCTTATGTCATCACAGTCTTTCTTCTTGGAAGCTTGTTCAGGCTTCTTACCCACTCCTACAGGAAACTCATAGTAACAGTTAATTACAGATGAAATGATTTCAGCACTGTGATTGACTGTGAAGCAATATAGAGTGGCAGGCTGAGCAAGTACATTTTGCTTGATTACTTGAGTGACACACACATGCTGCCTGTCTGTGTGTCAGTGTCGCATTCTTTAGATTGTGGTGGACCCTCTCTCTCCAGCTTGCTCTGTGTAAGTGTCATTCATTAATCATTGCTGGAGGGTGGATGAAGGTGAACTGGAAAAGTAAGAGCTCACTGAGTATTCAAAGACAGTTCCCAACATGTGCTGCTCAACAGGAGGCTGTTGGTTTAAGGCTCTGAGCTGCAAATCTGGTGACATCCAGCAGACCAGACCTAGGTTTGAATCCCACAGCTTCCACTTACACACTGTGTGACTCTGAGCAAGTCACTTAACTTCCCTGTGGTCCCAGGATGCACCTGTTAAAAAAAACTTTCAGCTTAGTGTGCTACTCCTGGTTAAACAACTAACAAAAACACAAAAAAAAAACACAGCACCACTAACGATATGCTGACAGTGCCACTAACATCACTACTACAGGAGTACTATGGCCATGGGTTTCTGTTTCTTGATGGGCATCCAATGGGATGTACCTACCCTCTGTTTGAGTGGATACAATGCGTCATGAGTCTCTTGTACAGGTGTGTGAATGCTGAAAGCATGCACGTGTATCCACTTGCCTATGACACACTGTGGTGACATGTGTTGTACCCACCACACACATAACTTTAGGGGTCCACCACTGCTTGGTCCCACCCCACCCCACATGCCCCTGTTGGAGACATACCTCCATACACAATGACCCTGCTTGTGGTGACAAAATGGCCTTGCGTTTGCCGCCCATCAGTGCGGTTCACACACACCCACACTCAGCACTCCCTTACAGCGGAACCTACATACCGGTGCCGCTACCATGGATAGTAAGCGGCACATACCTACACACCCAAATTTTGCAGTTGACAATGTGAGAGCTGCAGCGCTCATTGCCTGCATAAAAATGCTTACGTCACACGATCAGTTGACATCAAAGTGTGTGACGTCTGTGCCAATGGCAGTCACAGTAAGCGGCAATGGCATGCAGATACAGGAGTAGGGTGGACCGTGTCAGCGAAAAAGGTCACATCACTGTCGGGAGTGTCTTTCAGGGCACAGAACTCTAATGGGGCAGACATGCCATTGAGAGGTGTATGGTAGTGGCATGTTGTGAGGGCCATCGACACTGCCAAGTGTGGGTGCGTAATCTTGCTGCTAGGAGGGTGGATTATTGTTTGTGTTACATGTGACATTAGTAGTATGCTAAATGGACATGGTTGTGGTTTCAGTGGGTTTGAGGGCTGGTGTGTTTGATGTTGACTGCAGTCTTGATGCTGTGGACATCGTTGGCTCTATGTTTGTTGTGTGCCTCTGTATATATCGTGATGGTGGTGGCTTGGTGTGTTTGAGGTGTGCTGCAGTGATGATGTGACCATTTGGGTGGGGGACATTGTTGATTCCAGGATTCTGTTCATGTGTGTGTGATTCTCTGTCTTTGATCAAGTATGCAATGTTTGTGCCGGGTGATGTGAGCTCTCTGACTTAGGTGTAGGGTCTCACACTTAACGCCATGCCATGGATGCATACGTGCAGATGCAGTAATCCTGATGGCATGTAGGACATTCGGTATTCAACCACATTGCTCGAGAACAGAACTGAAAGGTTATCAAAATGTTGACGTTGTAGGTTATCATTATAGTAGTTTAACATGAATCCCTGTTACACTGTCATGTATATCCTGATCACCCTGCCACAAATATTTTTTGTGTGCTCATTTCAAATCTGTTTCACTGCGGATTGAATATGTTCAGTATGATTCAGAATCAGGATAATTTAACTGTTGATAGAAGAACTATGCAATTTAAAGAATTCACTGTAAATGAGGCAAACATTACGAACGTATTCTCAGTTAGAGAATACTGTACTGCAATGACATGTAAATAGATTTAGAACAGTGCATAATATTCACATAAAATAAAATGAATGTTACTTAACTTTCGATGTGTGCCATATGTCAACGTAAGCCTTCACCCCTGCCTTTGCAAACGACAGGTGGTATGGTGTTGAAGCTGACAGCAATACCGGGGGGGGGGGACTGGGTTCGGGGAGGATGAGGTTACTCGGCACAGGGGGCCTAGGTTTGGCTACTCTGCACAGGGGCACCCAAGTAAATCTGAGCACAGGAAGCAATAACTGTAATGTCCAATACCAGGAAATGGTATTCTAAAGTGTGGCTTTATTCACATCCAAGCAGAACAAAACAAAGCATAGATGGACCCCCATGGGGCTACACTTCTGGAAATGCAGATTAAGAATCAGAACACTTCCTCAACACTTTAGCCCTCAGGCTCTGAACCCACCATGCACACAGCCCGGACCTGCACACTGCTTTGGGTGCACAGCCCGAACTTGTACACTATTCTGGGATTTCTCTGGCTCGGCTCCCCTGCCGGCCACTCTAACACCTTTCATTTGAAATGGACACATTTTCTGGTGGCTCCCTAAACCACCTAAGAGCCTTCGACTCCATAAGGGAAACTTCCTTTTAATCCCTCGTCTGGGTACTTTCTCAGCACTGGCCAAGTACCTGAGGGAAAGTAAAGGCCACAGAGCAACCAGTGGTGAATTTGGTAACTACTGATGGGGGTCTCCCACCCTCGCTTCCACAATTCATACCCGCCATTTCTCTGGACATTAAACATCTCTTTCTGAAAAGCATGGCAATGTAGATTAAAGGTAAATGCTTGCACATTTCCTCTGCATGTCTTGGCTTTCCTTTGTACTAGACTCGAACATACTTAAACATCTCTTTCTGAAAAGCCTGGCAGTGTAGATTAAAGGGTAAATGCTTGCCACATTTTCTCTATATATCTTGGCTTTCACCTTGTGCTGGACTTGAACATACTTCTACTTGGCTTAGCCCATTACTGTAGGCCTCCCACTGATTAAGCAGTCCAGTCTGCACTTTACTTTACTCTTTGTGCTGGACTTGAACATACTTCTACTTGGCTCAGCCTATTCCTCTAGGCCTCCCACTGATTAAGCAGTCCAATCCCCACTTTACAACAGTTCAGGTGAAAACATAGGCTCTATGTCTGAGCGAACTCACCCTTTGGTTGCAGGTGCCCCACAGGCGATTCCTCACAGGAATTTCTTCCCCACAGCTTCTGGTGCTGCAGCACAACTTAGAATAAGGCAGCTTCTTCCCTAGCTGGAACCAGGAGGGTTGCCCCTGGAATGACAGGCAAACCTTTCCACCCCCATCCCCTGAGGGATGGGGAACAGGGACCAGTAACAGTGGTCTCCACCACTTCACAACAGCCTTCTGTGTTCCTCTTTTGTGGAAACACATACTCTCCTCACAGTAGCTCTATATCAGAGCTTTAGGCTCCAAGAGCCTGTGCACAGACTGCTGTGCTCCTCCCTTCAAGACTGCTCACACACAACTCTGTTCAAAACTCCCAACATTCTAACCTAACTCCCAGCTGCAGATTCCAATGTGGCTCATGCAGCTGCGAAAGTTCTATGGTGATGTCATCCCTCAGTCTCAGCTGAGACTGAGAACAGAGTGAGACAGTGTGAAGTCCATTTAACTGGAGCTTCACAAGCTGCCTTCCCTGCCCACCGCTAGGTCTTACTGGGATTCTAGTAACCCCGGGTAACAGGGGGGTTACACTCACCCTGGGCCAGGAAAACGACTGTCTGCAGTCATTATTTACCCAGCTGAGGCCATCCCACCCTATGTGCTACCTGTGGAGGGGGTGATCAGGCCCCCTCCTGCCATGTGCTAGCATAGGCAGGCAACACTAAGGGCCTAGAGGCCTTTGGCTGACACATCAGCCTCTACTCTACCCACTAACTATGGGTGCCTAGTGGTTCTGGTAGAACTGCCCAGAGCATAGCCCTAATAGATCAGCACTGCAGTCCCTATGGCCATTCAGGACCACAAACTGTCTATCCCCCCCAGCCCTCTAGGTAAAATCTGTCTGCCTCTAACTTATGTCCCAAAACAAAACAAACCAGGGACCTCCCCAACCTTGGGCACCATGCACCCACACACCAGGAGCTGATACCATACTATTATATTACTCCCTCACTCACCCACAACCACACCTGTGGAAGAAAAGGGTTACTACACAGTAACAACAGCAACAACAACAGTACTTTAAATACTACACACTAAAGTACTAGTGACGAACTCTGATGAGCCCCTCCTCCTCTTCTTGTGTTCTCTTCTATCTTCTTCTGGAACACCTGCAAGAAAAAGAAAGACAACACACACTCCTAATCACCATACACAGTCTCTCAAAACCCCTACCATCTAAACACTGGAGAATCCCAAAAAGATTGTTTTTTTTTGAAAAGGTAGAAAAACAGTACAAACATTAGAAAAACAATGACATTATTTACAGTACATATTTGGGGGATGGGGTGCCTTAAAAGTCCCATCTAGTGACCACCGTGCCCAAAGACTAGTCCTTTAAAGAGTCACTCCTGGGCCGGAGCCCGGTGAAGCACAGTTCTAGCAGGCCAAAGTCCTGAAGGGGAGAGTCTTTGAGGACAGTTCACACATCTGGAGTCTGCTAGTGTAGGGTGTGTACTGCAATGTCATAAGGATAGAAAAGTTTGGACTTACCAGCCCCTTGTAGAATGAACAATGGCACCGACTGCTCCTCGGCTGAAGACTCTCCCTAGCAGCACTCTTCTGGTACAGCTGGGCAGACATCTTCCGGGAACTACAGGAGAGCATATCTGGAAAGTGCTGGGGAGATGTCATCTCTGGAGATGGAACCTTGGAACAGGAACAAAAAGGAAAACAGCTGGTCTGACGTCATTCGATTACCAGGCGATGAATCAGGATACAGCTGGGCTGGCATCCTCTCTGGATCTGAAGTCATCTGGTGGGCCTGTCGATGGATTCTGGAAAGTCAGTACACTGCAGAACTGATGAATGTGGGGCACCTGAGTCCTGGATGTCCATACTGGCGGAACAACAAAGGCACTGCAATGGCTGGAGTGGCAGCATTGACTACCACTCCTCTGCTTTCCATCTGGTAGGCACGGGCACATTTGCAGGGAGGTCTTTGCATTGAGGCCAATAGCACAATGGGTCAGGAGCTTGAATTATTACCCCATCTGGGTGCACATAATTCACACTGTGAAAGTTCCACATCCTCTCCATCCACTATTCGAACAGTGTCCATAAACAGTGTCCTGCCTCTTTTCCACTGGCTATATTTTCATGAAACATTCTGTTCCTGACATGCTTGTTTGCACCAGGATGCACATTTCATTGCTTCGCCCAGATCCAGGATTTCTGTTGTTCTCAATCTCCTCCCAGACTCTCAGAGGAAAGGTAGGAAAGACATCCCATAGATTTCATTCCCTTCTCTACGAACCAGTCTCTCCTCTTTACTAGCTTTGGTCAACCTGAGACCGCTTGCCTGGTTTGGGGCGGCCAGTCCTGGTTCTGCCAGCTATGCCATTCTCAACTAGACAAAAATGGATCCTGACTTCTTCTTTTGCACAGCCAGGGCAGTGGCATCACCACTCTCTTCCATGCATTCCTCTGAAGCAAGAGCTTGAAGCTGTGTACCCGTTCCTTGTTCACAAAGCCACATAGGTTCCCCCTCTTCTTCTTCCTCACTGAGAATCTATGCCCAGGAGTGAGCAGTCGTCCTCACTCCTGAGACTATCCATTCTTCGCTGGGCGCGGAGGTCGATACCTCCCATTCAAAGGCCTCTCTCATCTCATCTTCTCCTATGAGACTTGGGCTAGGCCACCCTCTCCAAGGGTCTGCTGATGCTCTGTCTGAATTGTCTCTCTGTGATCCAGCATCTGAAACATCAGCACATTGTTCTGTCTGCAAATCTGCACTCTCTAGCTTTGTGCCACACTCCCCCGAGGTGCCTCCTCCAACAGGCTACGACTGGTGCTGTGTGCTGCCAACTGCAGATTCTTGAACTTTTATCCATGTGGGATCCAAACGAATCTTGGGCACTTTAAACAAGCCGTATTTCTCTAAGCACCCCGAACAGTGAGGTACCATGAAGATGTCCCTTCCAGCATTTAAGCATATTAAGCACACTTGCACTGGGTATCCAGGAATCGCCACATGAGGAGTCAGTTGTCCTCCATAAAAACACCTCTCAATGTCCCTTAACTTATTTACTTCTGCTGCTACCATAGCCCGGGCATGATCTGGGTAACGGGGTGGTCCTGAGGCCATGACTGCAGGGAAAAACAAATAAATGCTCACTATTACTGAAAGTCCCATATCACTGAACACTTTCTTTTACTTTTGAAATGGCTCCTCTTCTGCTATGCTTTATTTTACTACCCCACTCTGTAATGGCAGTGGCAGCACTCCTATGCAGCAACATTCCGAAAATTGGGTCAAGCCATCAGCATCCTCGACGACACACACTACTGATAACTTTGCTCAAAACTGCACAAACTTGCACTCTTCTTTTTCCTAGCACATTTATATGATTTACCATGGACTTTTCACTTGCTGAAAACATTTCTCTAGCTCACAGTCCCTTAAAGTCTCAGGATTTCAAGCACAGGATTGCCTGTAACTAGTGCTGCATATCTTGCTACAACTCACAGTCTCTCTCATGGCTTTGAAACTTTATTCTGACGCTGAACCCATAACTATGCTCACAGTCGATGGCTTAACAGACTTGTTCTTGCTGGTAAAACTTGACACAGTCTTTATTTGCAAAGCGACTATACTGCTGCACACAGATTCAGCTGGCTTTTGGCAAAAATCACTTGTTTGAGCAATTATTACTGTTGGTACTCACGGTTATCAGTAGCTGTTTGCTGTGATGGAAAATGGCCTGCAGCCAGTCTTGGAGGCCTCTGGATAGAAGTGGGTTGGCAGTCCTGCCGATCGTCCCTCTGATCACCACACTCACAATCCAGTCGATCGAAATGCGGGTTGAGCCCGATTTTAAACAGTAAAGTCTGTTTTTTACACTTTTACAGCCCTTTTTGTCACTGCGATGCTCCTCCACTAAGCCAGCACATGCACTCCACTCATACTCCCTCTCGAATGCTGGCCGGTCGCTGCAGAGCTGGCTTGGGGGCCGGACTGACTGCAGTCTCAACAATCACATGACGCCATGCAAATCAGCCTCTTTCCCTCGCGAGTGCTCTTCTCCTCACGGCGATCATCGAGCAGGCAAATTTAAACTGCAAAAAACACTTCTTTTTTTTTCCGAACTGACTCCACGGCGGCAGCCCATTTCAACCATTTGTCATGGCCATTAAAACAGCAAGTCTCTCAGTTCACTAAAAAGCATTTCCAACATCCAGGGCACAATTTTCCTGTTGCTACCCTAGTCGTCCACACTTTTCTTTGTTACTCAATTCACTAGAAAGCATTTCCAACGTCCCGGGCACAATTTTTCTGTTACTACCCCTAGTCTTCCACACTTTTCTTTGTCACAACAGTTTTAAAAAGCTGGCAAAATGCTGTAAATGTTTGGTGCAGGACAAGGGCATACTCTTCCAGGCTTTACTGCTCCTTGGTAAACAATTGGCATTTTAACAGCAGCATATGGACAACAGCACACAGCGACACACTAGTTAACCTTGCTTCAGCTTTTTGGGCTACCCACTGCCAGTTAACCAAAATGCTAGCCCCTTGCCCGAGCACCTTTCCTCCCTAATTTAAAATCCAAAGCTGTGCCTCCATTTTGTAACCCCTCACCCCTGCCTTTTTGCAAACGACAGGTGGTATGCTGTTGAAACTGACAGCAGTACCAGGTGGGGGACTGGGTTCGGGGACGACTAGGTTACTCGGCACAAGGGCTAGGTTTGGCTACTCTGCACAGGAGCACCCAAGTAATTCCGAACACAGGAAGCAATAACTGTAATGTCCAATACCAGGAAATGTGATTCTAAAGTGTGGCTTTATTCACATCCAAGCAGAACAAAACAAAGCATAGATGGACCCCCATGGGGCCACACTTCTGGTAATGCAGATTAAGAATCAGAACACTTCCTCAACACTTCAGCCCTCAGGCTCGGAACCCACCAGGCACACAGCCCAGACTTGCATGCTGCTTTGGGTACACAGCCCGAACTTGTACACTATTCTGGGATTTCCCTGGCTCAGCTCCCCTGCTGGCCACTCGAATACCTTCCATTTGACATGGACACATTTTCTGGTGGCTCCCTAAACCACCTAAGAGCCTTCGACTCCATAAGGGAAACTTCCTTTCAATCCCACGTCTGGGTACTTTCCTCAGCACTGGCCAAGCGTCTGAGGGAAAGTAAGAGGGCCACAGAGAAAATCCGTAGAGGTGAATTTAGTTACTACTGATGGGGGGTCTCCCACCTCTCATTTCTACAATTCGTACCCGGCCATATCTCTGGACATTAAACATCTCTTTCTGAAAAGCGTGGCATGTAGATTAAAGGGTAAATGCTTGGCATGTTTCTTCTACATGTCTTGGCTTTCCCCTTGTGCTGGACTTGAACATACTTCTACTTGGCTTAACCCACTACTCTAGGCCTCCCACTGATTAAGCAGTCCAATCCCCACTTTACTTTACTCTTTGTGCTGGACTTGAACATACTTCTACTTGGCTCAGCCTATTCCTCTAGGCCTCCCACTGATTAAGCAGTCCAATTCCCACTTTACAACAGTTCAGGTGTAAACATAGGCCCTATGTCAGAGCGAACTCACCCTTTGGTTGCAGGTGCCCCACAGGCGATTCCTCACAGGAATTTCTTCCCACAGCTTCTGATGCTGCAGCACAAGTTAGAATAAGGCAGCTTCTTCCCTAGCTGGAACCAGGAAGGTTGCCCCTGGAATGACAGGCAAACCTTTCCACCCCCATCCCCTGAGGGATGGGAAACAGGGACCAGTAACTGCGGTCTCCACCACTTCACAAACAGCTTACTGTGTTCCTCTTTTGGTGGAAACACACACCTCTCCCTTACAGTAGCTCTATATCAGAGCTTTAGGCTCCAAGAGCCTGTGCACAGACTGCTGTGCTCCTCCCTTCAAGACTGCTCACACACAACTCTGTTCAAAACTCCCAACATTCTAACCTAACTCCCAACTGCAGATTCCAATGTGGCTCATGCAGCTGGGAAAGTTCTATGGTGATGTCATCCCTCAGTCTCAGCTGAGACTGAGAACAGAGTGAGACAGTGTGAAATCCATTTAAATGGAGTTTCACAAGCTGCCTTCTCTGCCTACCACTAGGTCTTACTGGGATTCTAGTAACCCTGGGTAACAGGGGGGTTACATCAAAATAGTGCTTTATTTTGGGCTGACACTTCCGCATGTAGGACCGTACTTGGACATGTCTGTCCATGACAAGTTGTGCTATGTTACCTCCACGATCTCGGAAGAAGTTCAACCCATGTGTCAGGCTTTCGAGCGCCATCGTCGATGAATTCTTGACCTCAGAGCTCTAGTGACAACATAAAAAGTGGGAACATTACATTTGTTCACAGCATTTTAGTTTTCTAATACTTTGAGAAGAGGTATTGATACCTGTATCAGGCTGATATTGAGCACTGTCTTTGTCTGAAAGTCCATCAATGAGTATAGCCCATATTTTGCTGAATGCCCTGGTGAATCACAATGAGCATCCCTGCCTAGAATCAATGGTCAATCACCAGTCTCATTAAGAATGGCTTTTTTTTTTGTATTATCTATTTATCTCCCCTGCGACCTCCCCTACCTCTCCTTCAGGCCAATTGCCACAAGGACCCTCACCTCTCACTCATCTGCACCGCCAGTTCCGACCCCACATTGCAGCCACCTCAAGGTAACCTGACGTAACCCCTGTGTTGGATGGGTCCTCCTCTTCCAGGAGAAGTGGCCTGTCGGCCTAGGCATTGGCCATGGTGCTGCTGCAGCGGGTCAGCTGTCGGGAGCTCAAGGAGGCACTGGTCCGGGTGGCCGTCATCTGGCAGGAGGAGATGCAATTTTTCTGTTTTTCCTCCAAATTCCCCTAGTTGTGCTGCATCTGAGCTTCCCCTGGTCTCCACCGGGGCTCGCTACAGAGCGACGCTGATCCCCAACCCACACCAGGAGAGGAGAGCAGTCCTCCGGATGCTCAATCCTACTCTATCCCCTGCTGACCCTCCAGCGCTCGAGTCCTTTCCTGAACCTAGGTCGCCAGTGTGGTGTGAGGTAAGGCGCCAGGGCCTCAACTCTCTGCACCACCAGGCCGGCCAAGAATGGCTTTCTGATGACACTTCCACACACTGTGGAATGCTGGTACTATGTATCTGTGTTGAATCTTATGATAGGTAACTAATGAGATTGCGGGCGTGTACATTTGAGAAAGCATCCACAGTGCTTTACTGGCAGGTATTCTGGAACTGAATACATCATTACTGCAAGGCAGGTTACCCAGTGGCATTGTGTCATGCACCTGCTGGCTTGCCCATCTTCTAAAGTGTCCTTGACTGCAGGTTGAGACGACTTCAATCATGATACCAGCAAGGTGCTTGACAAGTGTGTTGGTTGTCGATTTGCAAACATTGCAGGTTTGGAAAAGTGATGAAAGGCAACTCTCTGCAACAAGAAAATATTTCTCATTTTCAAAAGTGGTGTCGCATCTCAACGGCACATGTTTCTCATTATCAGGACGCACTTTTTTTTACTTTCGCTCACAACACATGGATAGAACATAATCAGAATCCTGTTCAAAATAACTTCCATCCTCAGATGACTCTGTGTCAGTGCAGGATTCAAATTCAGCTTCACAGTAATATGAGTGCCTTGTATCAAGTATTACATCTAAGTCTTCAGAGTTACATTGTATGCCAACAGTCACCACATTCTTCATCGGTTGTGGAGCGGCAGCAGGGACATTTTTTCTGAATGCATCTTGTACGCTGCAGAGGTTTGAGGTTCACTTGTGTCTTGACACTTCTAACCGATGTGCATGTACAGTATTCTGTCTTATCAACACAACAGTGCAATTAGATATTGATGTTCACATACCATGAAAAGGGGAAATGAAGCTATTTTCAATTCCCACGATAGAACTGTCTGAAATCATGTATGAATGGTCTGCATCTTCATAGACAATTTCCATTGGTTCACATTGTTGGTCTGCTGACTTGTCCATCATCATATTCTCACATGGCATAGGCAGGTCATCTGTGGCAGGAGCGGAAACATCCTCTGTTACATCAATTATCTTTTCACTGGAATGTATGTGAACAGAAGGGTGATTGTCACTAGATGTGCCAGAAACAGAAGGTGTGCAATCTGTTGGAGAAGTCACCTTTGGAATACAGGACATGACTGATTCAAGGAACTGTGAAACAATGAGAGCAGTATGGTTTTACAAAAGTTTCTTAGAAATGATGCAGTCTAATTGGCTGTTAGGATTCAAATAGCATTACATTATTACATGTTACACTGTCATGTACCACCTGAGAAGTAGGCCACATGGATTGTGCTTGTCAGCATTACATCCTATCACACAGCAGAATGCGTATAACAATTCATTCAGACTTTGGATTCAAAAACTGTCTCTCAAAAATCTTTAAATAAGTAACATGTTATTTTTGCAGAGCAGTAAGGCACTTTCAGAACTTACAACAACAGTCAGTTAATCACCATATAGTGTCAGTCACCCTGCAACGACTCGTGCCACATTACACCACAAGTGAAGGATTAACAGACTGTTATGAACATTAAAACATAAGAAAATGCAAGCAGAAATGGGCATTATGGTGTATTGAGTCTGCTCAATTGTTCAGATAGTCACTGAACTGGTAGCTGCCACCACCATCCAACCCATATTTGCTTATCACCCCCTGCTGTGTACCATGCCCTGAGAAAAGTAACCACTGTCCTACAGGATACCACCTCCTCAGGCAGAGTATTCTACTTGCCCACCACCCATTACATGAAGAAATATCTCCTGACTTCCCTTCTTAATTTTCACCCCTGCATTCTCAGCTGATGCCACCTCTTTTCACTGCCACTTATAATATGGAAAATGTATTCTGTCTTACTGTTGTTTATCAAACTGTAATCATATCTTCTTTATCCCTACTATATTACAAGGAATACATGTTCAGCTCGCTAGCCCTATCTCGTAGGATTTCCATCAAATGAGTGGATTCTCTTAGTAACCCTGTGCTGTACCTTCTCCAACCATCTGATGTCTTTCTTCATGCATGCTACCAGTACAGATTGTAGTATTACATGTGCAGCAAGACCACTGACCTGTACAGGTGAAGGATCACCTGCCACTCCTTGAGGAGATCCCCATCACTATACACCCCAGCATCTTGCTTGGTTACGCTGACGCATTCTTGCACTAAGCTCAGTTGTTCATAGTGTCTGTTATGAGCAACCCTTGGTCCTTTTCCCTCTCAAACTGTACCTCTCTGAGCTGACAGCTCCTACCCTGGTTTGTAGCTCTGAACTGCAATGCCTTTCCATTCTTGGTGTTGAAACCGAACTGCCTTGTGTCCTACCACTTGTGTATGTTGGATAGCACCTCCTCCAGACCCTCCCACCAGCCTCCCATGCGGCAAGAAGTTAGAGGCCTTGCTGAAATGTAAATACAGGACATACACCACATAGCTCTGCTCCAGTTCCCTGCTCACCCAGTCTTAGTATTCAGGTAGGGTAGTTTGGCAGGATTTTCCAGTGAGAAACCCATGCTGATGACCATCCTGTAGACCATTGCCCTCCAGAAAACAGTCACCAGATTATCTTTTAGGATTTCACTTCCTAAAGACCATTCGTATTTGATCCTCTCTCTCTCAGCCCCATCCATTGCCTACCCCCTCTCCTTAATCTTAAATCTCTCCTTCTCAACCTCTGATGTTTCTACCACAGGAAGCATGCAGTGGTCCTCCCCTAAAAAGTGGAGACCCTCATCCCCTGGCAACTATCACCCCATCTCGCTACTCCCTACCCTAGCCAAACTACAAGAACATCTAGCCCTCTCTCAACTCACCTCCTTTCTATCTGATACATCCTTCTTCATCCCATTCCAATCTGGTTTCATGAAAAAACACTCTACCACCACCTCCCTACTTCGGCTTACTGATTCCATCCTGTCTGGGATGGACAATGGCCAAATCACCTCAGCCATATTCGTTGACCTTGCCAAGGCTTTTGACATTGTTTCCCAAGCCGTTCTCCTTGGTTCCCTCTCATCTGCTGGTCTAACCCCTTCTGCCAGTAACTGGTTTAAGGCCTACCTTACTGGTAGAACCCCATCAGTTAAGATTGCAGATGCCATCTCATCACCCCTCCCGATCTGCACTGGCGTCCCTCAGGGCTCTGTGCTTGGTCCCCTTCTATTCTCCATCTTCCTTAATGACCTGCCATCTGTCTGCTCCCCCTCCTTCGCCATACACATGTACACTGATGAT
The DNA here is from genome assembly GCA_016271365.2 of Neoceratodus forsteri. Classification (NCBI taxonomy): domain Eukaryota; kingdom Metazoa; phylum Chordata; order Ceratodontiformes; family Ceratodontidae; genus Neoceratodus; species Neoceratodus forsteri. Next base: position 140,905,441 of record JADMNL010000024.1, read on the forward strand.
ACTGTCCTGTATGCATCTGGCTCATGCACAGCTGAGGTTACATCCAGCTTGCAGCATGACTTCAGCGAGATCCAGCTCTGGTTTGTAAACCAACAATTATTCCTCAACACCAAGTAAACAGTTTCCATGACCTTTGGCACAGGGCAGAGACTCTCTTGGCTTCACTACCTGCCCATTTCCCGCCCTGTTGACGGGACTTTACTCGAGGATGCTTTATCCTACCTTGGGGTTTAGTTAGACCAACACCTCAGCTTCTCTGGACACACTGATGCCATCTGGAAAAAAATTGCACCCCAAGCTTGATGCCTTGTTCAGGAACCGCAGTTGCATCCCTCTTGCGGCTAGGCATGAGCTTATCCAAAAGGTGATCCTCCCCATATTTGACTATCGCGACGTAGTCCATGGTGCTACTCTAAGTTCTCCCTGACCAGACTGGACACTCTCTTTAACTCCTTCTGCCACTTTGCCCTTGATGCTCCCTCTCGCACCCATCACTGTGACCTCTATCGAGCCCTTTCCTTCCCCTTCCTTACAAATACATGCCTCTCACACTGCGCTAAATTCACTGCTAAACACTGGCTGGGTGAACTCCATTCCTACCTCTCCCCCTCATTTATTACACCCCCTCCTCCTTCCCACTCCCTCAAATCTACCGACACTGCCACGTTAACTGTCCCACGCTACACCCTCTCCGGCCAGTCTGGGTACTCTCACCATTTCCCTAAAATATTGAACTCTCTACCTCCCCAAATCCGCACTCCTCCTCCCTCTATTCCATCAACATTGCCATCTCCAACTATCTTGCACCTAACTGTTCTGTCATGAGCCGCCTAATCTTGCTCTCAGTTCATCCCCCTTCTGAATATACCCACGCCTCAACGACTCTACTGCCTGTACTGACCTTAGCCCCCAGATGCTAGTTCTCATACCTTTCTCCCTTCCCCTACTCTATCTCCCTTTTTCCCTAGCCTTCATACTCCCCTTGCAGGGTTCTTCAGCATCCTGAAGGGGTCCTATAGTGCCTAGGCTTTCCACCTTTTCTTTCCCCATCTACCTATCTTTGCCTTCCAGGTCCCCTTGCAGGAGTCCACAGCATCCTGGAGAGTTCTTGGATCAGGCCTCATCCCTCCCAGGTGTTATTTCTCAATCTCTCCCTCTCACTATCCCTCTATAATTCAGCCTAACATGGGAGGGTTTACAATCACCCTGAACTTCCATGCCTTGCAGGGTTCATCGCACCTGAAGGGTTCTCTTTTTGGGTTATGCCTTATTTCCCTTCTAGGTGTTAATCACCCTACTCCTCTCCCTCTCCTCCCTCTCTCTCTCTCTCTCTAATCCCTATTCCAGTTCCCTGTCCCTTGCAGGATTCACTGCATCCTGAAGGGGTCTGTCTGGGACACGACTCTGAACTATCTGTCATTTTATCATCTCTCTCCTTAACCCCTTATTTCACGATAGCACTTGTTCACTTATTAATTGTTCTCACAAATATACATGCATGCAACACTGTTTGTAACAACTGCCTTAATTATTGTATGCTATGTTGATCTTTGTAACTGATATAAAATGCATCATCGCTATTGTACCCTTCCCCAGATCGCACCAGGAGATGAGCAACCTGTTGCTCAGTGTACCTTCCTGGAGAAACATTTCAATAAATAAATAAATTTGATCAGTTATCTGTTCCTTCATGATATCAACTTGAGGTGGTAGACTGCACAGTGCTACTATCCTGAGCATCCTTTTTTTTTAATCATGAAACAGCATACTTATGGCCTGTGTCCTGCCTTCCTCACTTACACACCTTATGTCCTCCCTTACATATATCGCCAGCCCCATCCCCACTTCCCTTTGCCCTATCCTGCCTGAATATTTGATACTCTGGGATCAACATGTCCCACTCATGATACTGGGTGGGCAATGTTTCCAAGATGGACGCGATATCCAACCTCCACACTTCCAACAGAGCCTGTAACGCAATATGTTTGTTACCCAGAAATCTTGCATTCAGTTAGCCCATGATCAAACCTATCACTTTACCTTTCCATCCAACATTCTCCACAGTCTTCCAGCCCCACCCCTGTGACCCTACCTTGATTTTCTACATTGAAACCTGTGGGTTTGGCTTGTTTGTATCCCCCATCTGGGATGCCTGACTACCAGCTGTAAACTAGCCCACATCTTTTCCTATTTTCTATTCCCCATTGCAGGCTGACCTACACATATAGATCATTGTTGTCTAAGTATGGCACCAGTCTAAATCATATCCCGTTGCTTGTGGATAATACCTCAACCAATTGTTGATTCCAGAAATACTGCCTTACCTTGGCGTGCTTGCACATGGTAATGGGAGCACCGCTGAGAAAGCCACAGATGCCACCATGTATTCACACTGCCTACCAAGCTCCACGAACCTGTCACTCAATACTTTGACTGAGTCTACCCCAGCTCATTCTGCCACATGTGTACCACTAGATGTGTGGTCTTCCTAACCCTCCATGCACATTGCAAACTTGGACTGCACTGGCCTTCACACTATTAACCCACATATGGACTGTAGCCATACACCTTACTGCCAGATCTGATCTCCTTTAATATGTAAAATATGTAAAAGTAGTAGATCAGGGAGGGCTGTGGACATGGTCTACCTAAACTTTAGCAAGCCATTTATACAGTCCCACACAAGATTAATAAACAAGTTAACCAGCCTGAGGTGGGGTCCCAAGGTGGTAGCCTGAGTAAGAAATTGGCTGGATAACAGGATGCTGAGGGTAATAGTAAACAGAGACCACTCGAAGAAAGGCGGTTACTAGCGGGTGCAGCAGGTTTCAGTATGGAACAGTCCTCTTTAATGTCTTTATAAGTGACATTGCAGAAGGACTGGAAGGAAAAAGTATGCCTCTTTGCAGATGACACAGACATCTGCAACACAAGGGGTAGGTGGGAAGGATGAGAAGGGACTTGGCAAGGTTGGGTGAATGGTCAAAACTATGGCAGCTTAGATTTAATGCAAATAAGTGCAAAGTAATGCACCTGGGACACAAAAACCCAGGAGAAGAGTACACAGTGGGGGGATGGGGGATACTAACCCCCCTTCCTATGTCAAACAGCACTGTCCTCATCTTCTGGTCTGTTTCCAAATAGAATGATCTTGCTCTACATGCAGACCAACATATATGCAAGAACTATCCCAAATAACACTGGGGCCAGTACAAACCCCTGCAGAACAGTCAGCAGCATGGATTTGTCTCTGGAAGATCCTGCCAGACCAATCTAATTGAATACTACGACAGGGTAATGAGAGAACTGGATAAAGGCCATTCAGTGGATGTGCTGTATTTAGACTTCAGCAAGGCCTTTGATTCAGAGCCTCATGGAAGGCTGGGGGGTAAATTGCAATATGTGAGGGCAGGGACAAAGATGGTAAACTGGACCGTGAACTGGCTGAAGAGGAGGCAGCAACAGGTGGTGGTGGGGTGCACTCTCTTCCTCAAGGGCGGTGACAAGCGGGGTGCAGCCGGCCTCAGTCCTGGGTCTGGTGTTGTATGGGTTATTCATATCAGATAGCTCACATGTCGTTAGGAGCAAGATCAGTCTGTTCACAGATGATATCAAGATGGGGCAGTGGTGAACGACATAGAGGAGTAGCATGGGCTACAGGAGGACCTGATCAATCTGGAGGAGGGGTCAGAAAAGTGGCAATTGATCTTCAAGGTGAAGAAGTGCACAGTTTTGCACTTTGGAGCAAGGAACCCAGGGGAGCTACCAGTCGAGTGGGGTTCAGATAGACATCACAGGGAGGAGGAGGAGGAGGAGAAGGACCTAGGGGTGATCATAATGGGTAACATGAACAACTCAGCTCAGTGTAGGAAGGTGGCAGCTAAGGCTAACAAGATGCTGGGATGTAATGCAGAGAAGAATCTCCTCCAGAAATAGGGATGTGGTCCTGCCACTTCACAGGTCAGCTAGTCAGGCCACATTTGGAGTACTGTGTGCAGTTCTAGTGTCCCTTTCTGAAGAAGGATATCAGATTGCTGGAGGGGGTGCAGCGCAGGGCAACTAAGATGATCCAGGGGCTGGAGGGCAAACCTATGAGGACAGACTGAGTGAGCTGAATATGTGCACTCTGGAGGAGAGTAGGGATTGGAGGGATATGATTGGGACCTTCAAATATTTGAAGGGGATTAACAAAATGGGCATAGAAGGGATAGTTAGCTGAGGAGAGGAAGGGACACCAGAGGGCATGGTCTCAGGTTGAAAGGTAGAAGATTTCGGAGAGAGAGAGAGGCATTTTTAACAGAGAGGTGGTGGAGAAATGGAATACTCTACCCAAGGAGGTGATATCCTGCAGCACAGTGGGCAGTTTTAAAAGGGTATGGGACTGTATGCGATGGGGGGGTAAAGGTGAGGTGGGAAAGGAGGGGGCAGCTGCAATATAAGGGTGCTAGCTACGCATTTGAGCAGACTAACTTGATAGACCATAAGGCTTGTTTCTGCTGGCAGATTTCTATGTTCGTAACTCTGCTTATCACTGCCTTTGGTGATGATGATTCCAATCACACTCCCACCATCTGCTAGCTTACACGCAACAACTTCTGAACCAATCCAACCAATTTAGGACCTGCCCATGTTGAATTTTGCTTACATCAAAGACGGCCATGCAGCAGCAAATCAAATGCATTACTACAGTACATCAGACCATGGTCCTTGTCTATTGCATACTCAACAAGTCACTGTATTGTACTGTGCTGGTTGGCAGGATATGGCATTGACAAAGCAGTGCTGCCTTCTGTCCTGAAACACGTTAACCTCCAGCAGGGTCACCAGCATCTCCTTCAGGATTGTCTACATTACTTTGCCACAATGTAATGTAGAGGCTCACTGTCTGTAGTTCATCAATTCATCCTTGGCCCCGGTTATAGAGTGGAACCATGTGAGCCATCATCCTATCCTGAAATACACAGCCTGAGTGAAGTGATGCTTTTAATCGGTCTGCCATGGCTTGTAACAGGATGTACGAAAGTACCATGGGGTACATGACATACGTATGAAATTGCACCATCCATCAGCCACTCCACCGCTGTTCCTACCCTCACCCATCTTGGGTATTTCCACCTCCCTTATCCATAGTGAAAAAAAATGGCAGAGGTAGTCGTGAGGTGTGTCTGTATTTCCAATGCAGTTTTCTCTCTCCCCCTTAATACTTACTATCATGTCATAACAACTCATTTTCTCCCCAGTGTACCTGGTGAAGTATTTCTCCCCGTTTAATGACAGATGCCAGTCAGATTACCCTGGATGATTTGGCTGCCCTTAACTCCCTGATCACTTCTTGCACAGACACACATACACACACACACACACACACACACACACACACACACACGTGCATGGCACTAGCTGGACACAAAATACTGCAATGTAAAAAACAATTCACCTCAAGTGATCAGCGCTTCTGAAATGCTGGACTTTTCTTTGGAGATGATGTTGTAGCTGATATAGAAGCCATAGAGAAAATGGTAGGAACTGCATCAGGCCTCAACTTTGGTTTTGCTCCAACCCACCCTAATGCCTCGAGCTTCTGGAGATCACACACCAGTCACTCGAAGTGAACAGAACAGACACAGCTATACTTGGACAGCTTAAAGTCTTAACAACTGCAGAAATGTACCCATGCTTTAAGCTCAAACTTGCTGTGTGGAAACTTGAAAAATGAATTCCACATCCTTGATGGCTTTGGTTTTAGCAAACAAAAACCATGCAGTATGGCATAAGTACTAAAATATAAAAGGACGGCTATATTTCAAGTAACGTACAATAAGGAATACAGTACCACAATTGAAGCAAAGATGCTTGTAGTAAGAGCAGTCACAGCAAAAATTGAGGTTTTGGTAATTTACTACTGTTTAGTCTTGATTTTCCCTCCAAAAGTATAGATACACTAAACATCCCATTACCATCAGCCAGTGACAAACAAGAACACAGTGAGTATACAGTATTGAAGAACACATGACACTACTTTGCTTTGACACGTTTTATTTGTTAAAAAAGAGAGGGAGACAAAGTGGAACATACTTTATTATAAATATATATCAGTACTTTATTAGACATGCAGGAAAACAGTGGGAAGCACATGAAATCCTACTGATATGATTAGGGATACACTAATATATATAATGGGGGAAGGGGCATGAGGGGACAAACACATTGCCTGCAACTACAAATCTGATGTATTATTTGCCGGTCCAGCATGAGAAACGACTGTTGCTACTCCAAATGTCAAAAGTGTCAGTAAATGAGAAACAGTGAAGGGGATTGCAGAGGACCTCAGGAAAAAACAAGCATTTGTCAATGCCGAATGTTTGCTTGCTGGCATTGCAGTGGTAGCGTAGAAGTTACAGAGCTGCGTAATAGGAATGGCAGTGAAGTATTGAACTGAAGCCACCCCACACCCCCTGCAAGAGTGACAGGCATCGGGGTGTGCCTTTGGGTCATCAGGCATAACGGCCATGCCATTTCACCACACCCCACCCTGCAGACACTGACAAGCAGTGGCGTCACCACGTTGATTTTGGGGAGGCTACAGCCCCCCCAATCTAAGTTAAAGCCCCCCCAATCATTTGCACTAAAAAAATAAGATTCCGTTTTCTTAATTGTTTAAATTCTGCAGCCGCATCTGATCGCGACTGCAGAATCATGATGGTCAAAGCGACTATAAACTTCGGGTAGAAGCATTAAAAAATGATTTACACAGTAGGAGGCTATTCTGGAATGCGCCTGCGATGGACCTAAAAATCGAGGAGCTGTCTGTCTCCTCCTGCTCGACTGGAGCAGGAGGGAGACAGACAGCTCCGATTTTTAGGTCCATCATAGACTTAGAGGAGCCACAGCAGAGAACTTACTTGGAAGGAGTTGCTGTTGTATTATCCCAGGAGGGGGGCTGCTTGTGGTGAGCTCTGCTTTTTGGGGGAGGGTGGCTATTGATTCAGCTCATCAGCAGTGTCCATCACGAATTGGCTGGCCGCAGTGTTTGTGTGGATTACAGCTGGATGTGACATGTCATTGTCAACTCACCTACACCAAGACCATCGTTTTTTATCTGCTGCTGCTCTGTGTGCAAGGTAGGATAAATGCAGGTAACCCTGCGTGTCCACAATACAGCTCTACAGAATACCTGAACGAACAAATGTTAGTTATAAATAATAGGTAAGTGTGAATTCATAAAGGGCAGAAGCCAAGCAAGTTGCAATATTCATATCCTGCAGGCCAAGTCAGCTAATATACAGTACTAGGACTATACATACCTATTTTGTTCAGCCTTCAATAAAACTAAAAGCGTGAAGGCGACATTGCACACAGTAGAAAATCCACAAGGATAAGCCAACCCCACAATTCATCGGCTGGTATTGCAGTTTGATTCCAGTGCCTCGTGACAGAATGTCAACACTGAGCCAGCCAGCTGGTTCACGCCGAGACCCCGCCCCTCGTCGCCCATTGGTGGAGTACACAGAATTGTGTGAAGCTATTGGCTGACTGAAGAGCCAGTTGTGAAGCTGTCCGTAGCTGTGGACATCCTGGCCTCTGCAAATGACATTCACATGATTGCAACCAACTTGTGATAAACAGGAACAGAAGCTAACCACTAACCTCATTGATCAGCCTCTCCATCAGCAACACTGCTTCATGCAGTATACGTGGGTAAGGGAAGGGGATAGCGACAACAGCCACAGCGCCAGGAGCAGGACCGACACTGAACAGGGTGCGCCCCCGCTGCCACCACTGCCACGGACGGAATGGATACAGGGTTTGGAAGTTTATAAGTGATTATATGTCCCAGATCTCAGTGAGATCAGGGAATATAATCATTTATAAACTTCCACTCACTCTCAGTCACTGGGGTCAGCCGGGTGCAGATTCCAGGAAGGCATGGGACGGGTGGGTTACAGCGGACACCGGGGGGGAGAGAGAGAGAGAGTGAGACAGGAGGGATGGATTCAGGACAGTACACAGGGGGAATCTATTTGACTCAGACAGCAGCCTAACCTCACCCTGCACTCAGCAGCAGCACTTTGTGGTGGAGGACACTCCTGGCTTGCATGTCACGCTGAGCAAGCCAAGGACTGGAGTCATCAGCGCGAGTTGTCTCTGGTGTGTGTGTGGGCGGAAGCAGTGCCAGCAGATCTGACAGACTGATTGGGAGATAATGAAATGGCGTCAGTTGTTGGAGGACGGGGGGATGACAGACAGAAGGAGGCGAGCTGGGAGGTTCATTCTTTTATTCTGTGACTGACACCCACCTCATACTCTGCCTACCAACAGCACAGCAGCTTGCTTGCACAGTGAGCCAATCAGTGGACTAACACGTGGTGTGCTTCTCCAACACACGTGGTACACACTAGTAGTCCCATTGTGTGCAGTAAGAAAAACTAGTGACTCAGTTGTAGTTGATAGTGAGCAACAGAGCAGAGGCACTATTTCGGAGATTCAAATCGGAATTCAATCTATATTTCTAGAAAGTTATTGTCAAACATTGAAGACTCAGTTCACTTGTTGGGCTAAGAGGCTTGAGAGCTAAATAAAAGTGTAATGTTTATTTTTTTTACATTTTTTTCTCTGAATGAAATACAAGGGGGGGGGTTGTGTTTGTGTGTGTCTTGGGGTAAATTGAAAAGCTCAGACACAGACAACCTGCTGTGAGTGCTGCCATACAGCAGCATTACTAACTACTGCATATATGTTTATTTTTTTTCTTACTTGCAACTTATTTTCACATTTACTATTTTACTGAGTAAATTGAGTACTACACTTACTAGTGAAGAGCTGACAGCTCAGAAAGACTGAAGAACATCACTTTGGTGGTTTATGTTTTAGGCTCACAAATTTAGAATAAAATAGCAGAACTTTTCTTTTCCTAAATTGCCTTATACCCTGACCCATATCTTGGGTTTGTATTATAGCAAGCTTAACATCACAAGCAAGGAGTTAGCCAGTTCAATTTCAGACACTTTTTTATGAACAAGGGAACCGTCTGTCTTATAAAAAACAGTTCCAATAGCATACTCATTTTGCTTACATACTGTGAGTCCTGTGTGTAGGCTCCATCTATTGTATTAAATAGCAGTTTTCCAGTAGGTGTTTAATACTCATTACTTCGCATACTGTGAGCCCTGCGTGTTAGGCTCCGTCTACTGTATTAAATAGCAGTTTTCCAGTAGGTGTTTAATACTCATTACTTCGCATACTGTGAGCCCAGCATGTTAGGCTCTGTCTATTGTATTAAATAGCAGTTTTCCAGTCGGGTACTCATTACTTTGCATACTGTGAGCCCTGTGTGTTAGACTAAGTCTGTCACATCAACATTTCATCCCTGTGTGCCAGACCCAATAAAAGGGCATTTTTCTTATAATTTACTTTTTAGTTAGTTCTTGTCACACACTCATCAGCCTTGTTAAAAATGAGTATCCGTGACTTCTTCCGTCCAAAATCAAAAAATCAGAATAAAGAAAGTAACTTCCCAGACCCCAGTGATGCTCAACAGCTGCAACCAGAGCAGCCATTAAGAAATGAAGTGGAAGTTCCAGTACCAGAAAATGTAGCAAACACATCATCATCTCCCGGAACATCTCGTGATGCACTTGAATCAGTAGCAAGATTTATGTCTGCTGCTACTGTTGTACCCAATGATCTGGGAACCAAAGAAGCTGATCCTATGCAGCCAAAGCTGTCTAGTTTTCCACAAAGGGATTTTGGAAAGCAGAAGCGTTCATTTTCAAGCAGCTGGTATGCATCATTTAAATGGTTTGAATATAGTGCAAGCAATGATGTTATATTTTGCTTTGCCTGCAGAATGTTTTCAAGTTGCACTGGTCGAGCGGACACTGCTTTCACGTCCAGAGGGTTTAACAACTGGAAGAAGGCAATAGAGAAGATGAGAGAACACCAACAAACAACAACACATACAGGAGCAATGGAGGCCTGGTCTACTTATGTGAAATCTAAAGAACGAGGCAATATTATACAGCTAATGGATTCAGCAATGATTGCAGATATTAAAAAGCACAGGGAGTACCTGAGAAGAATAGTTGAGATTGTTTTGTTGTTTGGCAGACAGGAACTGCTTTCGAGGCCATAGGAGTGTGAAGGGAGCTCAAACAGGGTAACGTTTTAGAGACTTTGATCCTCTAAAAGTTTAATCCTGAATTGCAAAATTTACAGATTCACATGCCAGGAAATGCCACCTATCTCTCACCTCTCAGTCAAAATCAGATGATAGAATGTTGTGCAAAATTAATAAGAGAGAAAATTTTAAATGAGGTAAAAGAAGCAAAGTATTTTGCAATACTTGCTGATGAATCTAGAGATGTTGCTTGCAGAGAACAAATGAATATTTGCCTTCGTTATGTTCCCCTGTAGAGAAATTTTTGTGCTTCCATCAAGTAACAGCATTAGATGCCCAGAGTCTGACAAATGAACTGTGTTCGAAGCTGACTAACTGGGACCTCCATGAGAATTCAGTGACTTGCGTAGCTCAAACTTATGATGGTGCATCTGTTATGAGCGGCAACTTAAATGGAGTCGAGGAACTATTTTGTCATAAGCATCCATATGCTATATATGTTCATTGATATGCGCATATTCTGAATTTGGTCCTTGTAGATGTCTGTTCATCACTTCTTCCTGTACGGAAATTCTTTGACATGCTTCAAGAGATACACACGTTCTTTTCCAAATCTGTTCTGACTCACCAGAATTTCTTAAATGTTCAAAAGGAGCTTGGGTTGACTAGAATTCTTGAGATACCGGAGTTAAGTTCTACCAGGTGGGTTTGTCAAAAGTGAGCAACAAAGGCAGTAATAGAAACTTATCCAGCTCTTCTAAAATATCTTTCAGAATGTGAAGAAGGAGAAACTGCAAAGGCCAGAGGACTCCACAGCAAGCTTCTAGAATTCAACAATATCTTTCTCCTTAAGATGTTTGACAAACTACTGTCAGTGGCTCATGGTACAAATAACTTACTTCAGACTCAGGCTTTGGACTTCAGATGTGCAGCGACTGCTGTATCTGCGCTGAAAGACACAATTGCACAATTTCATACTGAAGAGAGATTTCTAGTTCTCTACAGGGAAGCTGAAAATATGGCAGAAAAATATGGGACACAGACACCCGAAAACACTCCGGGTCCACAGAGGCAAAGGAAGCTACCTCGTACTTGGGAGCAGTTTGTTCCAACTTCACGAACTGGAACTGAACAAAGTGCATCAGCATCGCATGAAACAAGAACTGCTGTGCATTTGAGAATCATTGTTTTTATGTTTGCTTGCACGCATGTGCAAGAAATGTAGTGCCATCATCCGAGTTTTCCAGAGGTGTGTCAGCCTCTTCTACTTCAGTCAGTGTTTTTGCGGTGCGGTCGCGAGTGCACCAATCACTGCTCCAGCTGTCTATGACAGCTGAAAATGCAGTGGCATACAGTTGAAAGGAGAGCTCACTTCAGTGAGCAGAGCTCCCCCCTCAACATGCGCCGCATATTGCGTGTGTGGCATTGCGCACATACAGTATAGCCGATGGGGTGCCCAATGCCCCATCGGCTCCACGCCCACCCCCAAAAAATATTTCCTGGTGCCACGCTGGGCCCACCCCAGCATGGCACATATCAGCTATAGCCAGCAGGGGTGCCCAATCCCCGTCGGCTCCAACCTCCCCAAAACAGCGCTACAGCTGCCACACTGGGAGCCCACCCCAGCGTAGCACCGTCCGTATGGCCGGGGGGTGCCCAATCCCCTGTCGGCTCCAAGCCCCAAACAGTTCACAGCTGCCACGCTGGGAGCCCACCCCAGCGTGGCACTAGCTCAGTATGGCCGACGGGGTGCCCAATCCGTCAGCTCCAGCCCCCAAACATCCTTTCAGCTGCCATGCTGGGAGCCCACCCAGCATGGCAAACGTCCCACGTCGTCTTAATAATTAAAAAAAAAACCTGTAAATTAAAAGCGGTCCTCGCAGTCTCCCTGCCCCACCCGCACTCCACCCTGCCTGCCTCCTCACACCCCCACCCCATACTTACCTCTGAAGTCCAGTGCATGATCTTCGTGGACCGGGAACAAGTCTGCATTCTTCAAAGCCAACTGCGAACTGAGGAAATGCCGTAAGCTGTATAATGTAATAGATAGGGTTTTTCAACTTTGATGCATATCTCGGCATTTTTGGAATTTTGCACCAAATTTTCAACATGGGTTTTGGGACCCCTTCTCATGAATACTGTCACTGTCATGGCGTTATTCGGCGAAGGTGATTTCGCAGTCACTGCACGAAATCACCTTTGGGACCGATTAAAACGACACTGCCAGTGTTCATAAGGTGGCTCTCAAGAGCCTATTTTGAAAATTTGGTGGAAAATTCCAAAATGACTGTTTTATAAGCGTGTTGCGCAGTTCCTACGCAGACGTCAGAAGTTCACAATTTTCAATATTTTCACTCCAGATTTTCAAACATTGCTATTTTACCACACCTTCTTATGAGCAGTATAGCTGTCATTTTCACATCTCACCCAAAAGTGTTTCCTACCATGTAGCACACACAATGGCGCAGTCGGTGTATGAAATCAATGTCTGGGACAAATTAAGAAAAATCACAGTGACACTGTTCATGAGCAGAGGTCTTAAAATGGCTATGTTGAAAATTTGGTGAAAAATTCCTAAAATGACTGTTTTGAGCGTCGTTGTGCAGTTCCTACACACGCTCATAAGTTTGCGAATTTTCAATATTTTCACTCCAGATTTTCAACATTGCCATTTTACCACACCTCCTTATGAGCAGTACAGCTGTCATTTTTCACATCTCACCCAAAATGTGTTTCCGCCCATGTAGTACAATGACGCAGTCGGTGTGTGAAATTAATGTATGGGACACATTAAGAAAATCACAGTGACACTGTTTATGAGCAGAGGTCTTAAAATGGCTATGTTGAAAATTTGGTGAAAAAATTCCTAAAAATGACTTTTACGAGCATGCGTTGCAGAGTTCCTATGCACACTCGTAAGTTCTCAAATTTTCAATATTTTCACTCCAGATTTTCAACATTGCCATTTTACCACACCTCCTTATGAGCAGTACAGCTGTTATTTTTCTCATCTCGCCCACAACGTGTTTCCGCCCATGTATTGCACAATGACACAGTCGGTGTGCGAAATCAATGTATGGGACACATTAAGAAAATCATAGTGACACTGGTCATGAGCAGAGGTGTTAAAATGGCTATGTTGAAAATTTGGTGACAAAACTCCATAAAATGACTGTGTTATGAGTGAGCATTACACAGTTTCCACGCACCCTCGAAAGTTCATAACTTTGTAATATTTTCAGTCCAGATTTTCACCAGTGGCATTTTTCCACATCTCCTTATGAACAGTATGGCTGTCATTTTCCACAACATGGCCGAAATGTGTTTTCACACTTTCAGCGCAGAAATGCATGGTCGCTGTGGGAAGTCATTGTTCGGGACAGATAAAGAAAATCACACCGACACTTCATGATCAGAGGTCCCAAAATGCCTGTGTTAACAATCTGCTGTAAAAAAAATCCCCAAACTAGTTATATTACGGTTGTGCGTTGCACAGTTTCTATGCACGCTCGTGACTTCACCAGTTTTTTCAAGATTTTCACACCAGATTTTCAACATTGCCATTTTTTACACCTCCCCATGTACAGTACCGCTGTCATTTTTCACATCCTGTTCGGAATGTGTTTTTGCACCTGTGGTGCCAAATGCTATAGTCACTGTGCAAAAGCAGTTTTCGGCTAACAAACTGATATTGCCACTGTTCATGAAGGTGGGGTCACAAAAAAAACATGTTGAAAATTTGGAGTGAAAATACCAACGATACCTGAGGCGTTAGGGTTTCCGACCATAACGCCCCACCCTATGAAGAATGACAGGCATCAGGGGTGTGACTTGGGATTCTTGCCTGTAATGCTCATACATTCCACCCCACACACCCTGCAGCCAGTGAGAGGCATCAAGGTGCCTCGGACTCTTGAACCCCAAACATTACCCCATTCTCCTATACGCACCCATCTCACGTGTTTCCTGATGGAATGGAGTGCGCATAAGAACCAAAGACCCCAAGGCACACGTGACACTTGTCAGTGTCTGCAGGGTAGGGTGTGATGAAATGGCGTGGTCGTTATGCCTGGCGACCCAAAGAGCAACCCAATGCCAGTCACTCTCTGCAGGGTGGTGGTGGGTTGGCTTCAGTTCAATGCCACTGCCATTCCTATTATGCAGCTCTGTAACTTGCACTACCAATGCCAATGCCAGCAAGCAAACATTCGGCATTGACAAATGCTTGTTTACCCTGTGATTGACAAAATGATTGGAGAGACTGACAGAAGGTTTTCCAAGCATAACCAAACACTGATGGTTGCTATCAATGCTCTCAGACCACAGTCTAACACATTCTTGGACCAGGACAAACTGAGGCCACTTGGAGAGATGTATGACTGTCCAGTTCTGGAAGAGGAACTGGTAGTAGCAAGAAACTTCATTTGTCGGCTGCCAGAAAATGAACGTCCACACGATATAACCAATCTTTATAATGTATTTCCAGAAATCATGTGTCCAACGCTGCATAAATCACTGCAGATTGCTTTAACAATCCCAGTTACCCACGTGTGTGTGTGTAGTGCTCCTTTAGTTCCATGAGTAGCATTAAGACATATCTGAGAAACAAGACAGAAAATGACAGATTGAGTTCACTTGGAATTCTCAACATTCAGACCGAAGAAAGCAGACAACTTGACACTGATGATGTGATTGGCGAATTTGCATCCATGACAAACAGAAAGGTTGAGCTACTTCTCCCAAAATCAGCACGATAATAAAATAGTAAAACCTGTGTGACACTGATATCCAGCAGATCTGCTGGGATAATGGTGTGTCTGGCTGTTCTGGTCTCTCATTTGCACTGGGGTCCTCCTGCAACCTTCTCAGCAGATCTGCTGGGGTATTGGTGTGTCTGGCTGTTCTGGTCTCTCATTTGCTCTGGGGTCCTCCTGCAACCTTCCCAGCAGATCTGCTGGGATAATGGTGTGTCTGGCTGTTCTGGTCTCTCATTTGCTCTGGTGTCCTCCTGCAACCTTCCCAGCAGATCTGCTGGGATAATGGTGTGTCTGGCTGTTCTGGTCTCTCATTTGCTCTGGGGTCCTCCTGCAACCTTCCAGAAGATCTGCTGGGATAATGGTTGAGTGTGTCTGGCTGTTCTGGTCTCTCATTTGCTCTGGGGTCCTCCTGCAACTTCCCAGCAGATCTGCTGGGATAATGGTGTATGTCTGGCTGTTCTGGTCTCTCATGTGCTCTGGGGTCCTCTTGCAACCTTCCCAGAAGATCTGCTGGGATAATGGTGTGTCTGGCTGTTCTGGTCTCTCATTTGCTCTGGGGTCCTCCTGCAACCTTCCAAGCAGATCTGCTGGGTTAATGGCGTGTCTGGCTGTTCTGGTCTCTCATTTGCTCTGGGGTCCTCTTGCAACCTTCCCAGCAAATCTGCTGGGATAATGGTGTATCTGGCTGTTCTGGTCTCTCATTTGCTCTGGGGTCCTCCTGCAACCTTTCCAGCAGATCTGCTGAGATAATGGTGTGTTTGGCTGTTCTGGTCTCTCATTTGCTTTGGGGTCCTCCTGCAACCTTCCCAGCAGATCTGCTGGGATAATGGTTGGCGTGTCTGGCTGTTCTGGTCTCTCATTTGCTCTGGGGTCCTCCTGCAACCTTCCCAGCAGATCTGCTAGGATATTGGTGTGTCTGGCTGTTCTGGTCTCTCATTTGCTTTGGGGTCCTCCTGCAACCTTCCCAGCAGATCTGCTGGGATAATGCTGTGTCTGGCTGTTCTGGTCTCTCATTTGCTCTGGGATCCTCCTGCAACCTTCCCAGCAGATCTGCTGGGATAATGGTTGGTGTGTCTGGCTGTTCTGGTCTCTCATTTGCTCTGGGGTCCTCCTGCAACCTTCCCAGCAGATCTGCTGGGATAATGGTTGGTGTGTCTGGCTGTTCTGGTCTCTCATTTGCTCTGGGGTCCTCCTGCAACCTTCCCAGCAGATCTGCTGGGATAATGGTGTGTCTGGCTGTTCTGGTCTCTCATTTGCTCTGGGGTCCTCCTGCAACCTCCCAACAGATCTGCTGGGATAATGGTGTGTCTGGCTGTTCTGGTCTCTCATTTGCTCTGGTGTCCTCCTGCAACCTCCCAACAGATCTGCTGGGATAATGGTGTGTCTGGCTGTTCTGGTCTCTCATTTGCTCTGGGGTCCTTCTGCAATCTTCCCAGCAGATCTGCTGGGATAATGGTGTGTCTGGCTGTTCTGGTCTCTCGTTTGCTCTGGGGTCCTCCTGCAACTTTCCCAGCAGATCTGCTGGGATAATGGATTAGTGTGTTTGGCGTTCTGGTCTCTCATTTGCTCTGGGGTCCTCCTGCATCCTGTCCTCGGTGGACCAGTAATCACATTTTCCACATGTACCATATTAAACATATGGCTGATAACTAGGCTCTCAAACATTTTCACCACTAAAATGCAGGAAAAGCCACCATTTGAAGGTAAAATTTCTACATTTTCCGGGGGGGCATGCCCCCGGACCCCCCTAGCTTTGTTAGGATTTTGACTAAGGGGCATTAGCCCCCCCAACTTTGTACCCCTGGCGACGCCCCTGCTGACAAGTGTCACGGTGTTCCTAGGGGTCTTTGGCCCTTATGCGCACCCCATTCCATTAGGAAATACGGTGAGATGGGTGCAATATAGGAGAATGGGGTGAACTTTGGGGCCGAAGAGTCCAAGGCATACCTCGATGCCTATCACTGGCTGCAGGGTGTGGAATGGTATGAGCATTACAGGCAAGAATCCCAAGTCACACCCCTGATGCCTGTCATTCTCTACAGGGTTGGCGTTATGGTTGGAAACCCTAATACCTCAGGCATTCGTTGGTATTTTCACTCCAAATTTTCAACATTTTTTTTGTGACCCCACCTCATGAACAGGGAATATTAGTTTGTTGGCAAAGCTGCTTATGCACAGCGACTACAGCATTTAGCACCACAGGTGCAAAAACATTCGAACAGGATGTAAAAAATGACAGCTGTACTGTTCATGGGGAGGTGTAAAAAATGGCAATGTTGCAAATCTGCAGTAAAAATATAAAAAAAATGGTGAAGTGACGAGCGTACATAGAAACTGTGCAACGCACACCCGTAATATAATTAGTTGGGGATTTTTTACAGCAGATTGTCACTCAGGCATTTTGTTGCCTCTGATCATGAACAGTGTCACTGTGATTTTCTTTATCTGTCCCAAACAATGATTTCCCACAGCAACCACGCATCTCAGCTGAAAGTGTGAAAACACACTTGACCATGTTGTGAAAAATGACAGCTGTACTGTTCATAAGGAAGTGTGGAAAATGCCCTTGGAAAAATCTGGACTTAAAATATTACAAAGTCATGAACTTTACGGTGTGGAAACTGCACAATGCTCACTCGTAACACAGTCATTTTATGGACTTTTGTCACCAAATTTTCAACATAGCCATTTAAGACCTCTGCTCATGAACAGTGTAACTGTGATTTTCTTAATCTGTCCCAAACATTGCTTTCACACACCAACAGCACCATTATGCGCTACATGTCTGAAACACATTTTAGGCGACATATGAAAATGGCAGCTGTACTGTTCATAAGGAAGTGTAATAAAATGGCAATGTTGAAAATCTGGAGTGAAAATATTAAATTCGCAAACTTACGAGCATGCATAGGAACTGCATAGCATCCTTTCTAAAACAGTCATTTAGGAATTTTTCACCAAATTTTCAACATAGCCATTTAAGACCTCTGCTCATGAACAGTGTCACTGTGATTTTCTTAATGTGTCCCATACATTGATTTGCATATCGACTTCATGCATTGTGCGCTACATGAAACACATTTAGGGTGAGATGTGAAAAATGACAGCTGTACTGCTCATAAGGAGTGTGGTAAAATGGCAATGATGAAAATCTGGGTGAAAATGTTGAAAATTTGCGAACTTAAGAGCGTGTGTAGGAACTGTACAACGCATGTAAAACAGTCATTTTTTGGAATTTTTTCACCAAATTTTCAACATAGCCATTTTAAGACCTCTGCTCATGAACAGTGTCACTGTGATTTTCTTAATTTGTCCCGTACATTGATTTCGCACACCGACTGCGCCATTGTGCGCTACATGGGCGGAAACACATTTTGGGTGAGATGTGAAAAATGAGAGCTGTACTACTCATAAGAAGGTGTGGTAAAATGGAAATGTTGAAAATCTGGAGTGAAAATATTGAAAATTCGTGAACTTACGAGCGTGTGTAGGAACTGCGCAATGCTGTCATTTTTTGAAATTTTTCCACTAAATTTTCAAAATAGGCTTCTTGAGAGCCCACCTTATGAACACTGGCAGTGTCATTTCATTAATCGGTCCTGAAAGGTGATTTCATGCAGTGACTGCGAAATCACCCTTCGAGCCCGAATAACGCCATGTCAGTGACAGCATTCATGAGAAGGGGTCCCAAAACCCCATGTTGAAAATTTGGTACAAAATTCCAAAATGCCTGAGATATGCAACAAAGTTGAAAAACCCTATCTATCCCATTGTACAGCTTACCGGCATTTCCTCAGTTCGTGGTGGCTTTGAAGAGTGCAGAGCGTGTTCCGGTCCACGAAGATCGTCGCGCACTGGACTCGGAGGTAAGTATGGGGTGAGGGGGTGTGAGGAGGCAGGGTGCGCAGTGGGTGGGTGCGGGTTGGGGGCTGGGAGACTGCATGGGACCGTTTTTAATTTACAGGTTGTTTTTTTTTTTAATTGTGTGGCGGACATTTGCCATGCTGGGGTGGGCTCCCAGCATGGCACAAGGATGACTGGTTGGGGGCATGGAGCCGACAGGGGATTGGGCACCCCCATCGGCCTGTAGCATCTGTGCCATGCTGGGGTGGGCTCCAGCGTGGCACCCTGTACTCTGGGGAGGACAGTGTGGCAGGCGGGGGATTGGGCACCCCTGTCGGCTATACTATAGTTGCCATGCTGGGGTGAGCACCCAGCGTGGCATGTGGAAGACTTTGGGGGGGCGCAGCACAGCTGACGGGGGATTGGGCACCCCCGTCGGCTATACGCGTGTGCATGGGGGGGCAGCACACAGTATGCGTGCGTGTGTTTGTGTTTTTGTGTGTTTGTGTGTGTGTGTGTGTGTAGGGGGAGCTGCGCATGAGCAGGCGATATCTGATCGCTGCTCACTGAAGCGTAGCTCCCCCTTTCAACTGTCGCCACTGCATTTTGGAACTGTCATAGACAGCTCAGCATGCATTAACGGATCAGTCGCAACAAGCAACACACTGACTGAATTGGAAGAGGGGTGACACACCTCAAAAACTCGGATGATGGCACTATGTTTCTTGCACATGTGTGCAAGCAAACATAAAAGTGAACATGCAGTTGAGGCAAGGCACTGTATGCTGTAAAATAACATATGTAGAAGGTACACATGAAAATGTAGTAAGGTGACAATAGTATTTGTTGTGTGGGAATGCTACCTTACTGTACTGTCATGTGTGCCTTCCTGTCATGCTTTTGTAGCAGCATGCAGCAGCTTGCAAGGCAGGAGTGCTATTGTAGTGCTGCCTCTTGTGTGTTTCTGTGCTATTGCAGTGGTACTGCTCTTCCGCAGTACTAAGCTTCTTTTATAATTTGCCACATTACTTGCTGCAGGTGAAGTGGCTACTCAAAAAATCTTTTGAACACTTCAAACAGCATCCTGATGTCCATCCTGATGTCACAGGATTATTGGGGGGAAGGGGGGCTGCCGTCACAGCAGAAATATGGAACCGAACCACGACTATAAAATAAATAACACATTGGCAGGATGCTGAAAACAGTAAAGCTAGCACCCACAAAAAATTTACATTATGTGTCTAGCACACCTGAAAGAAACCGGCATTAAAAATGCTGTGAACCATGTGCTGCACAGCTGAGGTCTGCGCACTCTCGCTACAGTGACATCATCACGCTTGGCGTCTGGGCGTGTGCATGAGTGGGTGGTGCGAGAGATAATAAAAAATGCATACTGAACACTGGGGAATTATGAAGTGAATTTAAACAAAACCATACGGAGGATTTATTCAGAACTTCACATGAATCACTGGCACAGGATACTTCATCACGTGACACACTTAGATTACATCTTAGAGGTACCTAAAACCCTGTTTACTTGTCCTTTAACATCTCGGTTATTTTTTCCAGCTTGTTGGTCGGAGGCACGCCCAGCCATCTTCCATTGTCTTGTCCCTCTTTTGCCACCCGCCTTTGTTCCATCTGTGGGAAGTACTTCACCAGAGGGCCTGCCAGGAGGGATTACGACTCGTGCCAAGCGGTCTGTCTTTGATGTTTCTCAGTGTTGTCCAGGCCAATTCTTAACCAGAGCACATCGGTTGTTGCCCTATTATCCAATTTTATATTTTGTTCATAGAGTCCTCCAGATGTTAGCAATATGAGTGGATGGTTATAAATAGCTTTTCTCAATCTTTTCTCTAAGATTTAGCTAGTCACCATTTTGGATGCCAGGTTCCCCCAGTATAGTGTTGTAACCCCCAGGGCTTACCTTATCTGCCCAGTTTTTCCTGTTTCGGCTGCCTTTGGTGCCACAAAACCCCTCAAAACCAAGTCTGTATCCATTTGCAGCCCAGTTGGGCTTAAATTTTGCACCATGAGTCACTGACGTTACCTGAATCTATCATGACCAGCATCCATGAGAAAGTTTTAGTCTGCCAACTGACCAGTTTGCAGCCATCATAAAGGTATTTCTTGGCCCTGGTGCCCTCGTCACTTAAATGGGGACCGGAGGCCAAATGGAGGCATCAGCCTCTGGAGAATAAATAAAGGGTTTCAATCGGGTATGAAGTGGGCCTCATGAATATTAATGAGCCCTGCATGAATATTAGAGAGCTGTTCTTGCTGCTTGGGGGATAGTATTACGGCAGTAGCGACTGAGGAACCATGGACCACAGAAGTTTGAGAGTAGTCTCAACTGAGAAGACAATGTTGGGGCTGACAGACTGTGGGGGAATTAAAAGTATAGGTTCTAGGAACATGGATTATGTTGCTCTATCCACACTTGTTGGCAGTGTCCTTTCTCCTTTAAGATGTGCCAAAAAGTCTTTAAGCTGGCTCCCCCCACCCCCACACCTGGGTGGTATATCCCTCGGCTCCACCCCATGATGCCAAATCTTCCTTTCCGCTGGAAGAAGCAGGTTTCTTCTTTCACGCTTCCGCATTGTAGGACCTAACACTTTTGATCTATTTGGATTGCTTTCTAAAACTTTGTTACCATTTTGTTATTAGTCTTCAAGCTCCTGACTGCGATGGATGACAAGTCCGTGCCCAAATTTTGCCGGTGCCCTTGCAGGCAGAAGACATCGCATACATACCCCCATGACAGGTGCATTTACTGTCTGGGCCACAAACATGATACCCTGGCCTGCATCATTTGTTGGTCTTTTCATGTGACTGTCCTTGAGGACCGCCTTACTTGCCTTAAGTTGGGATGCCCAGAAAAATGACATCTGCCAACTAAATCCAAAGATGCATGTTGGGTGGTCTTCACAGCTGCTGGGTCTGCAAGCAGCTGGAACAGCTGTGACCTTTTAGGAGGCGGGTGGCTCAGGCCATCGCTCAGTCCTTCTCAGCTTCTTCCTTCATGCTGCTCCAATTGAGCTCTACTTTTTTGGGCTCCTTCAAGGAGCTGTGCCAGTCCCTCCCAACTAAGGGTCAGGGTCCTTCTCATTATCACAGTTCCAGCTCTTGCAAGGATAAGAAGGAGCCAAAGAAAGAGAAGATGTTTATGGGACCAGGAACGCTCTCAGTCTCATGACTCCCAGGTTTTGACCACGGTTGAAACCACGGCCTTGGCTGCTGGCTTCACAGAGACCCCATCAGGCCAGTAAGTTGAGATGCCATCCGATGATGCAGCTGAGAATTTTCTTGACCCAATTGACCATTTGTCGTCTGAAGAGGCCAACAATTCTCTCTTCAGGACTCTGTTCCTGCCTGTGACCTAAGAAGGGACTGCTCAGATCTACTGATCAGAACCCTCCAGTCACCGACCCAGACCAGGAGGAGCCAAGGCATTCAACAGCTCCCTCCAAGCTCCTCTGTCAGCACCCCCGGTGGCCACGGTCGAAGTCTTGGTCCTCCTACAGTGGGTTGAGCAGCTCCCTCTGTCATCAGCGCTCCCACTCTTGGTGCCACGGGAAGCAGCACTGCCGCTATTCCTTGTCTTCATCCTCCTCGGGTGATGAGAGGCTTCAGTGCAAGTTACATCAATGCTACGAAGATCTTATGTGGCAACAGATGGTGCTGGCCAGCATGAAGCCGACCCTGGTTTCCACACCAGACATCACTTGGCTGTCGCCTGAGAGGCCGACATCGACTCCTCTTGTGGGGGTGTTCGAGGACCATCCTCCCCCAGCAGAGCCGGTTAAGACCATCTAGAGTTCAGCCGGCCGGTCTCTCCACCAATTGTGGTGAGCCACCACCAAGCAGCCATCGACCAGCACTCCAACTAAGGAGTCTCGGCCACGACCAGTGCTACCCCATTGGCTGTCAGTCACTGTCATACCTGACTGCCCATGGAGGGTTGAAGGTGACTCGGGCAGTTGAGCACTTTATGCAGACTCCTCTGAGTCCAAGATTCCTCACTGCACTCCCGTCGGTCAACGAGGAGTCCGTGGGGATCTCTCTGATGGAGGAGGGCCCACTTCATTCCTGGGTATCCTCCGCAATCATCTCTGAGTCCACAGGGATGAAAATGGAGCCAGTCCACAAGCGGGCTTACTAACCCTTAACAGAGATTCAGGACAAAGGGAGTCTGTGATGGAGGCTTTTCCAGTTGTCGGTCCAGCCCTGGAGCTTTGCCAATGCCCTGTGTCTTGCCCGGTGCCCTCTGCCCGGATGGCCCTCATATACAGTGCCCATTGTGACCCTCTCAGGTTTCACGGGCACCACTCGGCTGAGGGACTGGTGGCTGACTCTGTGTTAAAGCACTCGGGCAATGTCAGGGACATTGACGGCCATCGAAAGGAGTCCAAGAAATTGGACCATGCGGCGAAAAATGTTTATGCTGTCTCCTTGCTTAGTCTCTTGTCAGGTGAGCTCGGACATCTTGATGGCACACTTCTCCCATGCCCTCATGGGCTCTTTGGATGAGATGATTCCTCACTTGCCTGTGGACCGTCAGACCACAGTCAAGCAGTCTAAGATCAGGGCTGGGCGTGTGGCCAAGCAGTAACTGTCAATGGCTCTGGATCTGGAGATTCCTGTGCCCACTGAGTGGTGGCCACAGTAACCATGAGCTGTAGGGCTTGGCTGCAGATCTTGACCTTCACAGCAGACACTTAGCACAAGCTGGCAGATGTTCCTTTCTTGGGCACCGACCATTTTGATCCCGGTGTGGAGGGTCACCTCCAGCGTATCGAGAAGTCCAATGCCACCTTGGACTCTGTAACATCTGCACAAAAGGATCCCAAGGGCTCCAGGCAACAGAAGCAAAAGCCCTTTCGGTCCTCCACTCCTGCAGCAAAACCAGCCCAGCATCAGGCTGGCCTGCAGGCTCAGTCCTGGTGACCCAAGCCCAAGTCAGTGGCCTCGTGGTCCATAAGCCCGGAGGGAAGGGACCCAGTGGCTCCTCGGCCAGGTCCTCCTCCTCCAAGCCTGCTCAGTGACAGGATGGGGGGTGCCATCATCATACCTTTTACGCCTCCTCTGGGCCATCCTGTGGGGGGCTGGCTCTACCACTTCCTTTCCACCTGGTCCACTGTCACCATGGACAGGTGGGTTCTAGAAGTGGTCAGTCAGGGTCTGCCTCTAGAATTCGAGCAGTACCCTCCATGCCGAGCCCATGCCCCACAGGAGGACTTGGTATTCGCAGGCACTCAGTTGGCTCTTCGAGATGACATAGCCCAGCTCCTCTGCAAGGAGGTCATGGTCAGGGTAGCGTATCCTCTGGAACACCCAGGGTTTGTCTCCAGGTACTTTTGTAATGCCAAAGTGGACAGGGGCTGGGGCCCCATTCTAGATCTGCATGACCTGAACAAATTCCTCAGGCGCCCCACCTTCAGGATGGTAAATCTGTCTCAGATCATATCATCTCTAGAGCAAAACATGTGGTTTTGCTCCCTGAATCTTCAGGATGCATTCTTTCACTTCCCGATCCATCCATCCCACTGACGATTCCTCCCTTTTTGGCCCGAGGGAATCCTCTGCGAGTTCTGGGCCATGCCTTTTGGCTGCTTCTCAGCCCTCAGGGTCTTCACCAAATGCATTGCCCCGGTGGCAGCTTACCTGAGGCACCAAGGGGTCTGGGTGTACCCCTACCTGGATGACTGACTGAGTGGAGGTTGCTCCAGGCAGGAGGTGGGGTGATCCAGGGACCTGGCTCTCCTGACCTGCACCTCCTTGGCCTTCTGGTCAAGAGGCCAAGTTGGAACTCATGCCCTCACAGGTGATCAGCTTTATCAGGGCAGCGCTTGACTCTTGCCAAGCCAGAGCCCTGCTACCGGCAGACAGGGTGGAGTTTTCTCCTCCTTTGTCCAATCATTTCGGGTTGAGAATTGTACCCTGCCGGATCTTTCTGTGCCTTCTGTGTTACATGGCATGCTCTTGCAATGTGAGCACACCAGAAAATGGATGAATTAATGCAAAAACAATTTATTTAGCATCAGGATATTTCCAGGACCCCTGCGCTTTGGCACAGCATCTTCAAGGGGGGTACCACTCAGTCGGACCTTCACCCCTGCACCTTACAGCCTGGTTCCTGAGCAGATAGAGTTCCAGGTTTTGGTTATCTCTGAAGATATCCTCGCTGTGGTGTAGACATCTAGAAAGGAATCAACCAGAAAATTATATGCCGTCAAATGGAAGAGATTCTCCATTTGGTGTCAGAACAAAGGCTGGATCCTTTGTCCTGTCGATTAACCAATATTTCAGACTACATGATCCCTCTCCAAGGGGACTTCAGTGTGACCCTTAAGGTGCACCTGGCAGCCATCTCTGCTTACCAGGCATGGGTTGGTCAGCAGTCAGTGGAGCAGGAGAAGGTGATCTGGTGCTTTTTCAAAGGCTTAGATCACATTTCTCCTCTGGTGCATGAAGCACCACCACTGTGGGACTTGTTTTGGCGAAGATCATGGGCAAGCCATTTGAACTGATGCACAGATGTGACATGTCTCACCTGTTGTGGATGACAGCCTTCTTGGTAGCTATCACATCAGCCAGAAGGATCAGTGAGCTCCAGGTGCTTTCGGTAGAGTCTCCTTACCTGGTCTTCCACAGGGACAAGGTTGTCCTGTACTCCAACCCGAAGTCTCTGCCAAAGGTTGTGTCAGAGTTTCACCTTAATCAGGTGATGACTTTTCTGGTGTTCTTCGAATCATACCTCTGAGGGCCGAACACATAGGCTCCATACTCTGAACCTGAGGTGAGTGCTCACTTACTACAAAGAGTGCATGGCTGGGGAGAGGTTTGCCAGCTATTTGTCACCCTCGCTGAAGCTGCTCCCTGGCAGACCTGCAGCCAAGTGGACAATTGGCAGGTGCATCACTTCCTGCATTGATCTCTGCTATAGGATGGCAGGTAGGGAGCCTCCCGGAGGGCTAAGGGCTCATTCCACCCATCATACTGCTGCATCAGTGGCTGCTTCTAGGGACATCCCTATCCAGGAAATCTGCAGGGCTGCTACCTGGAAGTCAGCACACACTTTCATTTCCCATTACCACATTGACCTCAAGTCACGCCGGGATGCTGGTTTGGGGGCCTCAGTTCTCCAATCTCTGTTCCCTAAGAGTAGGTGTGTGCCTTGCCTACCTTCTCCCGGAGAACTGCTAGAAGTCTGCAAACAAGTATGGATAGAACAACATATCCACATCCCTAGAAACACAGGTTAGTCACCTGTAACAGTAGTTCTAATAGTGGTATATGTCGTTCATCCACACAGACCCACCCGACCTTCACTGGCTCAGGCGCCCAACCTCTGCTTCCAGAAAGCAAAATCTGGTGTCATGGGGCAGAGTCGAGGGATATACCACCAGGTGGGTGGGAGGAGCCAACTTGAAGCCTTTCTGGCACATCTTAAAGGGAAAGGAAAAGGACACTGCCAACAAGTGTGGATGAACAACATATACCACTCCTATAACTACTGTTACAGGTGAGCAACCTGTGTTTATTCTCCTGGCTGCACGGGACTGGAAAGTGGAATAACATGAGGACTGCTGGTGAACTGTATGGGGGCTGACATTTTGCTGATGCTTTGACACCTACTGCAGCCAATCAACAGCTTAGGCACCTGAAAGAGGACCAGAGGGATTCTGGGAGAGGGAGTTTCATTAATTCAGGCGCCTAGCTCATGCCCAAATGAACAGTTGGGAAATATTGATCTCTATGGTTAGTGATGATGGATGGGCTTGAATAGCCAATCAGGAGTCTGGATTCTCGAGTGAAAACCCAAGAACTTTCTGGATTTGCTTCAGTCTGTTCCCGGGCTCTTTTCGAGTCAAGAGGATTCTGTGTGAGTGGAATCGGACTGCCAGAGGCCTTGCTCAGGTCTCAGTTTGGAGACTGCCACTGAGGGAAAAGGAATTTGAGAAGCAAAAGAGAGTGGGAGTTAGGACTGACTGTGAAACTCCCCAGGTACTGTGAACTCAGCTATCTTAATTGGAGAAAATAGCTGTTGCAGGGACCCTGCACTGTGCCTGAAACTGAGCTGTTAGAGCTGTGCTGTCAGTTGGGGAGTTTAACCAGCTGCTGCAGAGAAACTGCTCTATGGATTGGGGCTTTAATTCAAATATTTTGAGGCAAAGAGTGTCTGGAATCAGGTGCTAGCCAGGTTGTGTGAATCTGCTTTGTGGACTGACCAGAGCAGCTGAGAGTTGTGTCCCAGCTGAAGCTGCGTGGTAACTGCTTTTGGGCAATTTTGACCTTGGAAGCATTGAAAGTGAGCAGGGGCTTGCTTCGCCCTGACTCCTCTTCTGATCTCTGTCATCTGATTGCATACTGAAGCTATTGGTTGAAGGCTAGCATACATGGAAAACTGGCACTACTGATTATTTGGAAGAACTGCCTAGCTACCAGTGACTCATGGATTCAGTGCAGGGACTGCAAGGGGGCTCCTACTGTTTGGGATTCCTCACCCAGAGCCAGGGAGGGAACTAGCTAACCCCTTCCAAGTGGGACCCACTGTCTCTGGAGGTCACCAACACTTGCTGGGGTGCCAGGCAGGGCCAGATTAATGGATGTGGGGGCCCTACTCCGTCATATTTTGGGACCCGGGGGGGGCCTAAATGCCAGCATCCCACTCTTCTGCAGTGCCGGGCAAGCAGAAGCCTTGTAAATTCCAGCAATTCATCAATTTAACGATTAACCTCTAACTTAGTGGTGAAGCTAAGCAGAATCCTTTCAGAGCAATGTGGTTTTGCTCCCAGATTTTTGATAAATGATGCATCAAATAATTCAAATTCAAGCAGTGAATATAGTTGGTAGCCCCCCCATGGCTATAGAATCTTGTAGCCTCCTGAGCCCAAACTAGTAGCAGTAGCAACCAATCCTCACCCCCATGTAAATGCAATTATTTTCTTTTCTCTGTTTTTTTAGTCATTTTTTTACTTCAATTCAATTAACTGCTGTTAAGTGTTCCCTTTCCGCCATTTCCAATCCAACCAAATCATCCACCAAATACAAAAAATCATTGAAGTCAAGACAAAATAAGAAAGTCAACATGACAGTGTAAGTAACAACATACCTGGTGGTGTGGCCTGCCCTGACAGACTGGTCGACCATCGGACTTGGCCTGGGACTCCTCACAGGACCAGAGGCCCAGCAGCAGCACTAACTGACTACAGTCACCAGCACACGATGAGCAGTACGCCATCTCTCCAACTCTTGGAGTCAGAGTCGTCATCAACATCCAATGAAAAGAAGCACTGGACAGTGGCAAATCAGATGACTCTGGCCCGGCCAACTCTCTCTCTACTAGTAGTCTGTAGTCTTCTTCGATCGAGAGTGAGACGATCTCTGACCGACCGTTATCCACTTGTCCTCCTCCATCCTTGACTCCTCAGTACCCAGCCACACGTCCTGACACCACTCACACACATGCAGATTCCCGCTCCCCAGTAGCCACACCTCCAGGAGGACCTCTCAGACATGGTTGGTTGTGGTGGTGGGGTCAAGGTGGACCAATCGTGGACTACTCTGTCTGTGCTGTGCAGCTGTCCCCACCCCCCTGAGAGGCGGAGCCAGAGAGACTGAGAGACTCACTCGGAGTGGGGGTGCTTTTCTTTTTTGGCAATGCTGTGAATGTGATGATCCCACAGCCACTCAACAGTACAGCAAGTATGACCGGTCCAAGGTCAGCGGTTGTGGTCTGCCAGGTAGGGACAAAGGAAATAAATTAAGTTAAATTAAACAGTGATGGAGCCCTGCTGAACCATGGGGCCCTACACCATGGCGTAATCTGCATACAGGTTAATCCAGCCATGGTGCTAGGGAGCTTGGGTCGGCTGTGAGGAGTTTTATAACACTGATGGTTTTTTTATTTATTTTGTTTTTCTTTAGTTTTTAGCTGTATTTGTTATTTTTTGCTTTACTTGCAGACTACCGCCGACACTGTTCGTCTGTTCGCTCATATGCTTGTTTAGTCGGCCCATCGACTAATTCTCGGTTATCTTGTTTCTCGGTGTTGCGTCTTCCAAGAAAAATTAGCTGAAGACTTTGGAGTTCTCTAGTGGACCTACAGATAAGTTTTAGCCCTTGCTGACTCACAGACAATTTCTATAGGAGTTGCTGTGTCTGGGATTCTTAATTAACACAGCCCCAGGACCTTTTTGCATTGTTCTTTGTAGCTTGCAGTGGAGAGTAACAGAAGACATCTTGGGCAATTTTTGAGACCCTGAAGGATCGATTGGGACTTGTGTGTAGCATTAAAGAGCTTTGTAGCTCAAGGGCAGCCAGGTTTTAACATGGGAGTGCGGCGTGCCTGGGATTTGCACTTGGTGGGGGGGCTCCCTTGAGCCTTAGGTCAACCATTAATTCAGGTTCACTTGCGATCGAACAGAAGTTGTTCCCATTTGCTCTGAGAGTCAGAATCACTGAGAGACTCTCCTAAAACTTTTGGGGGCCAGACCATGGGTCTGCCACCCGAGGTTTCAGCAGTTGCGTGTCATGGGTTATCTGATGAGGACCTATAAGTTCTGTGTGCACTGGGAGGGCTCCACTGAGATTCGTTGCATGCCCAACCATATTGCTACACTGGTGCCCTTTGAGCTCGGCTGTGATTGCTACCAATCTTGTGGGTTTATTGCCCAGGACTGCTGCTTTGGGACAATTGCAGGAAGACAACCGGCATATACATAGTAGCTGATTTGACCATTTAAACCCACGGGACCTTCTTCTTTGGTCTGCCTACATTACATGGAAAACTATTTATTTTGCTCTGAATGACCAGTTGGATTAAGAACTGTACTACTTTGGACAGGACTGTGTGGTACTCCTGGTGGTGTGAGAGGACTTGGGTGTCCACTTTTCTTTTTTTCATCTGTTCATTGACAGAAAACTTTTGGAGCAAGTTCTCAAATAAGATGCGCCTGGCTGAAGTCAGATGCACATTTACGCAGCCATTCACAGAACGTCAGCGCTGTGCCAAGCTCAACACCACTGTGAATCACCACAGGACATGATGGCGCAACCGCAGATGTGCCAGTGCAACCAGTGATGTGCCAGGGAAAGTAGGATGCCCTGCAGCCACACAGGGGAGCCAGGCAGAACAACTGGAGCAAAATAGCAGGGCAAGAAGAGCAACCACAAAGCTGGAACAAACAGACAAACGGATAGGGAAGGTTATTGAGAAAGTAGTGGCGATGCAGCTTGAGGATCACTTGACCATCCATAACATCTATGAACCTCTCCAGTCGGGTTTTCAAAAGAGGCTTAATACCGAGACTGCTCTGGTTCAGGTGTTCAATGATCTTCTGATGGCGAGAGATTGGAGAAACCGTTCTATCTTGGTGCTCCTTGACCTTTCTTCAGCCTTTGACACTGTAGACCATGGGATGCTGCTTGGGCAGCTAAGATCCATTTATGGGCTGTCTAGTACGGTGCTTAAATGGTTTACATCTTTCCTCACTGTCAGAATTCAGAAAGTGGTAGTACTTGGTATGAAAGAACAGAAGAAGACCAGAGTCCATTGAGACTGTTCTCCTATGTGGGACATTATTTATCTATTATCCCTCAACCAAACATCTAATTTGTTTTTAAAGACAGTGGCACTAGTTGCCTCTACCAATTCTTGTGGCAAGGTGTTCCATACAATGGATGCTCTTATTGGAAAAAAGTTTCCCCTTTTGCTGGTTTTATAAGTTTTTACTTCAAGCTGTTTATTACGCAGTCTCAGAACATGTCTCCTTTTGGAGAGTGTTAGACCACATTTTTCCATTAGATCTGGTGAATTTACTAAATTAAAACCATAAGCATATCACCTGTTAATCGTCTAGTCTGAAGAGTGAACAGACCAGTAGCTTTTAATCTGTTCTGATAATCCAAGTTTGTTAATCTAGGAATCATTCTAGTTACTCTCCTTTGAACCTGTTCAAAATTGCTATGTCTTTTTTTGGTTTGGATACCAGAAAGGGGGCCATAGTCTGAGATATTGGTCTAATGTATGCCTATACAATGGAATAAGGCATTGTTCAGTGCGATTAACAAAAGTGCGTTTATTTGCCTCAAAAGTCTGTTGGTCATGCAAGCAGTTCTAAAACAGTGATCATTTGATGTAAGTTTATTATTAACATATATCCCTAAATCTTTTTCACAATTTGATGAGTGAAATGGTAGTCCATTTATATAATATATTGTTTTTGGATTACTTACACCCAAATGCACTAGTAAACATTTGTCTTCATTAAACTGCACATGATTTTCATTTGCCAAAGTGTTAATTTTTCCAGATCCTTCTTTAATGCAGAAATATTTTCTTGATTATTAACCTTGCCTCCCAATTTAGTATCATCTGCAAATTTAACCATGAATTATTTGGCCCTGTTTGTAAATCACTGATAAAGAGATTAAACAATGTTGGTCCCAAGACTGACCCCTGTGGTACATCACTTGTCACACTGCCCGATGGTGGTGTCCGGGATTGTTTCCTCGGACCTACTCCCGCTGTCATGTGGGGTCCCTCAGAGCTAAGTGTTGTCCCCCATGTTGTTTGCAGTGTATATGCTGCCCTCAGAGACATTGTAAGATTGTATGGGCTGAGGTTTCACTGCTCGCTGATGATACCCAGCTCTACCTGTCTTTGCACCAGATCAGGATAGTGCTATCTCGATGTAACAAATTCCTCGCTGAAATCCAGGGTGGATGAATTTGTGCTGGTAAAAGTTGAGCGTGGGAAAGACTGAGGTGATGGTCGTGGACCCAGGTCTCCAGATAGAGGGGATAAGGGCAGGTCAGCCCTCAGGATTTTTTCTGGGGGGGCTCCCCGATCCTTTCCTCTGAACAGGTGCATGACCTGGGGGTGATGCTTGATGACAGGCTGACTTTATGATCTCAAGTGTCGGTGGTCATCAATTCTTCCTTTTATCATTTTAGGAACATTGCCAGGATCAAGAACCTTGTTCCGTCCGGGGACCTTCCTACACTTGTCCACGCCTTCGTGACCTCGTACCTTGATTATTGTAACTCCCTATACCTAGGGCTTCCAGGGGTTGATATCTGCCATCTGCAGGTACTGCAGAATGCTGCAGCATGTTTGTTGACAGGGACATCTCATGCCTCTCATATTACACCCCTGCTGCGTGAGCTGCACTGGCTGCCACTTCGGTGGTGGATCACCTTTAAAGTCGGCTTGCTGACTTACAAAGCCCTACATGGACTTGGCCCTGACTACTTGAAAGAGCTTCTTGTTCCTTACTGCCCCGGGTGATGGCTCCGTTTGGTTGACGAGGGGTTGCTAGAGATTCCAAGGGTGTCTTTAAAATCTTCTGGGCCCAAGCATTTAGCTATGTGGCCCCTGCCCTCTGGAATTCTCTACCCCATCAGCTTCGGGAGTGCTCAACTGTGGGGGGTTTCAAACAGGTGCTAAAGACCTTTCTGTGGTGTCAGGCTTTCCCTGGCATAGTATAGTGGGACCTATCAGTTTGTATTTATTATTAATTTTGTGTTGATTTTATTATTGTGATCTGATTTTATTGTGAAGCACCTTGATTTTTTGAAAGGTGCTATATGAAATAAAATGTTTTATTATTATTATTATTAGGGCACCTACAACCCTTGTGGGGAGCTGGGCTGTGCAGCCACTCCCAGGTATGGGCCTTCTGGGGCTGGTGTGGACCTGCCAGTGAGCTCTGCAATGGGCCAGAAGTGGCTAAAGATGACAAGCAGCCAGATTTTCAATCAAGAGGACAAGCTATAAGACCTTCAGGCAAGATCCAACCTGCCAAAGGACCAGAGACCATCCTCCCTTCTGCCCACTACTGCATTTGCTGAGTGGAGCTCCACACTCCAGGACACCTGGCGATTACAACTACGGTCGCTGATAAGTTCCACAAACCATGAGTACCCAGGATCTGGCTCCTGGAAATATGTATAACAAGGGAGTGTGAATTTAATCTAAACATTTGCCAAGCTTTCAGGACATTAACCGTCGACCAGACCATGGCAATGTCCAGGCCTGCAACTGGTGGGTATCCCAAGGACTCCTCAGGGTGTAACACTGGTACTAGTGGGGGTGGGCAGCCAGGGGGTGGACTGGCCTATGGGTCCTTATGTTGCTATTTACAAATTTGTCACTAGCTTTCTCTTTCATTCCACAGCCATCCCTATTCCAGGTACCCTCTTTCCTATCCTCTACCCCCAATAAAGCTGTGAGTTAATTGTTGGAATTGCTGTTTCCAGAGAATTTCATTCATTTTGCCTCCTAGCAGGTTTATGGTATTTAGTGAGGAAGGTTGTTGGGAATCCAGTGTGCAGGGTGGCTGGTCAGGGAAGTGGTAGGTGCAATATCCCGGGGAATGTACCAACAAGTCACCTGACCCACATACAACTAGCGCTTTAGGTGGAGGCACTGCGCTATAATTCATAACTTTGGGAAAGAACCCTCAATTGTCAGTGTAGCAGGACCCAGGCCCCTTAACCTGTACCCAGGGTCAGCAGGCAGGGGTAGTAGCCCATTGGCACATGGTGCATGGGCTACAGTGTTTTTAAGAAAGGTCCATGTTTCCTCTACAAAAAGATTTGATGTCAAGAATTCCCATTCAGTAGTTATAATGGCATCTCTAATACTACTGAGGTCTGCCTTATTGTAGTCACTAATAAGCTGTGTACCTGATGATTTTCTTCTGTATGATGTTAAACTGCACTGGATTGTACTGAACTGAGGATTGCGCTGGGTATGAAGGAAGGAGATGAAGCCTCCTTTAGGTACATAGGGAAAAAGTGGAAAACCAAGGGGGGCTAGTTAGACTAGCAGATACTGGAGGGAAACTGGTAGAAAAAGATTGTGAGAAAGCAGAAGTCTTATACCAGTACTTCTGTTCTGTGTTCACCAAAGATAAAGCAGGGGATGAGCCATGCCTGCATAGAAGCAACACCCAGGGACCGGGGGTTGACACAAGCCCCTTCACAAAGGCTCAAGTCTTGGGAGCATTAAATAAACTAAAGGTGGACACGGCCATGGGATGGGATGGGATACACCCTAGAGTTATCAGGAAGCTGGGGAGTGCACTAGCAGCACCCCCTAGTAGAACTATTTACCAAATCACTAGAGAGTGGGACTGCACCGGAGGACTGGAAAAGGGCAACAGTGGTCCTGCTCCACAAAGCAGGGAGGAGGGTGGCAATTACCATCCAGTAAGCCTCACATCAATGGTAGAGAAGTTGATTGAGACACTGCTCAAACAGAGAACCATAATGTATCTGGAATCTAGTGGGCAGCAAGACCCAAAACAGCATGGGTTCATGGCAGGTATGTCTTGCCAAACTAACCTAGTCAACTTCTTTCACTGGGTTACAAGAATAGTAGATCAGGAAGTGGTGGTAGATGTTACCTATCTGGACTTTAGCAAAGCCTTCGACTCTGTTCCACACAGAAGGTTGATAAGGAAGCTGGACTATATGGGTGTGGGCAGGGAGGTGGTTGAGTGGGTGAGTAGCTGGCTGAGAGGAAAAATACAGAGGGTTCAGGTAAACATGGCATTTTCAGCTGAGGGGGAGGTGACCAGCGGGGTACCACAGGTTTCAGTACTGGGTCCCGTACTCTTCAATGTGTTCATAGCAGACATTGCAAATGGGCTGGAAGCTAAACTGTGTCTATTTGCCAACGATACCAAGATTTGCAACAGAGTGGACTCCTCTTTGGGATCATGGGGTCATTATATCAGATGACTTGAAAGTGGATAAACAGTGCAAAAAGGTGGCACTAAAGGCAAGTGGCATGCTGGGCTACATCAGGAGGGGAATCACGAGTCGCAGGAGGAAGGTGAAGTTACTACTCTACGGGGCACTGGTGTTCCCCCACTTGGAGTACTGCATGCAATACTGGAGACCGCACCTCTAAAAGGACAGAGACAGAATTGAGACGGTGCAGAGAAGGGCCATGAAAATGATTGAGGGACTGCACCATATGACACCAGGACAGGCTGAGGGAACTCAACATGTACTCCCTGGAACAGAGGAGGGAGAAGGGTGACATGATTGAAACTTTTAAATATATGAGGGTATAAATAAGGTTAACAGTCAGGAGCTTTTCCAATTGAAAGAGAGTGGAAGCATGAGAGGACATGACATGAGGCTGAAGGGAGGGAGGTTCAGGAGTAATAAAAGTTCTTCTTTACAGAAGGTGGTGGACCCATGGAATAGCCTACCAAGAGGTAGTGGGACCAAAATGGTAAGCAAGTTCAAAAATGCATGGGATAGACATAAAGGTAGCATACAGAAAGGCAAAAGAGGGGAGGGGGTATAGCACCAGGTAGGTTCATGGGCAGATTAGATGGCCCTTGCAGTCCCCTTCTGCTGTCACTTTCTATGTTTCTATGTTTATCACCTAAGGGACAGTATATTATTATATCTGAAAATTTATCTTCGATGTTTATGAAGATAACATTTAGGATGTTGTTCCCTCCAATTAGATTAGTAACCATTTGATGGAGGCCCAGGCTAGCTAGTGAATTCAGGAAATCGCATTCCTGGTTAGATGTTCCAGAAAAATTATCCCAGTGAATTCCAGGAAAGTTGAAATCACCAACTATTATGGTATTTCCCACATCAGAAGTTGATGTTATTTCCCTTATTAGTGTATTATTGTATTCTATACCTGAATTAGATGGTCTATAAAAATTTCCAGATAGAATCTTGGGCCTATTTTTGAATTGTATTTG
The DNA here is from genome assembly GCA_016271365.2 of Neoceratodus forsteri. Taxonomy (NCBI): domain Eukaryota; kingdom Metazoa; phylum Chordata; order Ceratodontiformes; family Ceratodontidae; genus Neoceratodus; species Neoceratodus forsteri. The sequence continues at coordinate 140,940,903 of JADMNL010000024.1, forward strand.
TATCCAAATGATTTCTATACTATTAGCCATTTCCTTGGATGGGAATATCTGGTGACAAACAATGTTGCTAACATAAATGCAGACCCCACCCCCTCTTTTGTTATTTCTGTTGTTGTAAAATATGCCCCTTTATCTCCTTGCTTCAGTTGCTAGAATCATCCCACTACCTTTTAGATTCAGTGACCACATCCAGATTATCTCTCAACAGGTTGGTGTTTTTGGATATGGAAACAACTGGGCAAATGAAATAGACAAGTATTCCTGCATGTTTGTTGTCATAGTCGCAACATGTTCCTTGAATCAATATAGAAACATAGAAATTGTCAGCAGATAAGGGCCTTCAGTCCACCTAGTCTGCTTATTACCACTAACAATTATGCTCTATCATGCACTGCTGGCATTAGGTTGTATCCCTTGACTACCAGCAATCCTCTATCTATTCCAAGCATATTTAAAATCTGTAATAATTTCTGTCCCCACCACCTCTGCTGGCAGGCTTTTCCACTTGTCCATCACCATCTCTGTGAAGAAGTACTTCCTCATGTTCCCTGTGAACCTCCCTCCCTCGAATTTCATCTTGTGCCCCCCTCGTCCTTGAGCATCTTTTTCTTTGGAATATAGTATTCTCCTGTACTTTATTCTTCCCAGTGAGGTACTTAAATGTCTCAAACATATCCCCCTCTCCCTTCTCTCCTCCAGGGAGTACATATTAAATTCCCTCAGCCTATCCTCGTAGGGCTTGCGATGTAGTCCCTGCACCATTTTGGTTGCCCTCCTTTGAATCACCTCCACCCTATGTCCTTACGCAGATGAAGCCTCCAGAATTGGATACAGTATTCGAAGTGCAGCCTCACTAATGTCCTGTGTAGTGGAATGACCTCCCTTTTTCTGCTGGTCATCCCCCTTCCTATGTATCCCAGCATTCTGTTTGCCTTTCCTGCCACCTTGTCACACTATCTACCTACCTTGAGGTCATTGGAGATGATCACCCCAGGTCTCTTTCTTGTTTGAAGCATGCTGTCCCCCCCCCAAGGTCATATGTAGCTCCTGGGTTTTTGTGTTCTATGTGCATTATCTTGCACATTTTGCATTGAAACCTAGCTGCCAGTTCCTTGACCAATCCACCAGCTTTCTTAGATCTCCCCTCATTCTATCCACTCCCCCTGGTGTGTCCACCCTGTTGCAGAGATTAGTGTCATCAGTGAACAGGCAACAATATATTTAATTTTTTTAGTTATTTAAATGTTTCACCAGGATGGCATACTGAGCATAATGGTAGTTTACTCACCTGGCAAAGGTGATTGTGGGGGAATACATCTCTGAGGCACTCCACATTCATGACATCATGGGTTGTGTACACCTGATAGGTTGCTTGATGCACATGTGACTTGAAGACAGTCCATCCCCCACCTGAGATGGGGGTCTGCTCTCCTAAGGTCAGTTCGATGTATTCCAAAGCTGTATCTGTAATAATAATCTGTTAACACCTTTTGCTGTTAATGAGTGTAGATATGTAGTGACCACTTAGCGGTAGAAAATTGTTGTGTAACTTTATTTTGTTATTACACTATACATAGATGTGCAAACCTGTTAATTTGTAATAGTGAGTATCATACATTCATACAATGTGTGAAAGCTTGTTGAGTCTTTCACATGTCTGTTAGGTGGGATGGGAGCGCCTCAGAGATGTATTCCCCCACAATCACCTTTACCAGATGAATAAACTACCATTGTGGGGGATAATCTCTAAGGCACTCCACATTCATGACATCATGGGTCATTAAAAAGCAGTAATCCTTTGCTAGGGTGGGTCAGATGTGTTGTTTTGTACCTAGTCCTTACATGCTGCTAAAGATTTCCTCTGCAGTATTCCCATTTTTCTCCACCCAGGAAGTTGCGATTGTTCTGGTAGAGTGAGCCTTCAGATCTCTTGGTGCAGTCTAGTTATTCACTCTGTATGTTTCCGTGATTGCTGTTTTATGGCAATCAGTGATTTTGAAGCTGGTTTTCCTTTTCCATGCAGCATTACAAACAGTCTGTTTTGTATATTTCATCTGTCCTTGATAGGAATGTGCTAAGTATCCTTTTCATACCCAGCATTTTAAAGTGAGGGTTGTTTTGTATTTCCCCCTGAGGGGTTCTGCAGATATTTCAGTAGTTTGGTTGATGTGGACTGTCAATGAAACTATTGGTCAGAATGACATTATAGGTCTAAGTGATATTCTGTCAGTGTAGAATGTTAGGAAAGGTAAAGAGAATTTCAGTTTGCAACCGTTGCTTTAACCACTAGGCTACACAGTCTGCAGGGGTCTGCATGAATGTGCATATAGTTCTCGTCACATCTGGCAGATACTAGTGCCTTCATGGAGGGTGAAAGTGTTATTGTCTGTGCCAAGCCTATGTCATGCGCTGGGCCCTGTTTGCTCAAGAAGGAGCAGGACAGAGAACTGTATCAGTTAAGGCAGAAGGAAGCAAGAAGGGTAGTCAGAATAGCAAAGGCACAAACTGAGGAAAAGATAGCCAACTCAGTTAAGAAGGGGATAAAACCTTTATAGGTATATCAGGAGCATAGACATACAAAGGGAGGATAGTGAGGCTGAATAGAATGGATGGTGGGTAGGCAGAGAGTGACACTGAAAAAGCAGGGATACTGAATGAATACTTCTGTTCAGTATTCACAAAAGAGGAAGTGGGGGAGGTGCCTAATCCAATTAACAGAAGCACTCTGGAGAGGGGGGTCAATCCCAGTCCTTTCACAGAAGAAAGAGTTCTGAAAGAACTCCTAAAACTGAAGGTGGACAAAGCAATGGGGCCAGATGGAATTCACCCCAGAATTCTTAAAGAATTAAGCAGAGAACTAGTGACACCACTGACTACCCTTTATAACAAATCATGAGAGGATGGTGTGGTACCTGAGGACTGGAAGAAGGCTGATGTGATTTCCCTTCACAAAAGTGGGAGCAAGACAGAGGCAGGAAACTACAGATCTGTCAGTTTGACCTATGTGGTAGGGAAAGTGATGGAATCACTTCTGAAGAAAAGAATTGTTGAGTACCTAGAGGCCAGTGGGGCAACGGACCCAAGGCAGCATGGGTTCACAGCGGGAAGGTCATGTCAGCTGAATCTAATTGATTTCTTTGACTGGGTGACCAAAGTAGTAGACCAGGGAGGGGCTATGGACATGGCCTACCTAGACTTTAGCAAGGCATTTGACACAGTCCCACATAAAAGATTAGTAGTCAAATTAACCAGCCTTGGAGTGGGTTCCAGGGTGGTAGTCTGGGTAAAACATTGGCTGAACAACAAGACACAGAAGGTAATTGTAAATGGAGTCCACTCTGAAGAAAGAGGGTTTCTAGGGGGTACCACAGGATTCAGTACTGGGTCCAGTCCTTTTTAATGTCTTTATAAGTGACATTGCAGAGGGACTGGAAGAAAGTATGCTCTTTGCAGATGACACAAAGATCTGCAACAGGATTGATACACAAGGAGGCATAGAAAGGATGAGAAGGGACTTTGCAAGTTGGAGAAATGGTCGAAGTATGGCAGCTTGGATTTAGTGCAAAGTGCAAGTAATGCACCTGGGAAACAAAAACCCAGGGAAGATTACACAATGGGGGAGTAACAACAACAAAAATGGAAAGGGACCTGGGTGTAATCATATCAGATGACCTTAAGTTTGGCAAGCAATGTGAGAAGGTGGTAGGGAGGCTGGGGATACTGGGATGTATAGGGAGAGGCATCACCAGCAGAAAACAGGAAGTTGTTATCCCCCTGTGCAGACAGTTGGTGAGACCCCATCTGGAGTACTGCGTCCAGTTCCAGAGACCCCATCTCTGCAAGGACATAGACAGGATGGAGGCAGTTCAGAGGAGGGCAACTAAAGTGGTGCAGGGTCTGCAAGAGAAGCCATACGAGGAGAGGCTAAAGAAGCTTAATATGTATACCCTTGAGGAAAGGGGGGGAACATGATAGAAACGTTTAAGTACCTCAGTGGAATCAACAAAGTCCAAGAGGATAGCATCTTTCAGAAAAAGAGATGTGCAGAATAAGGGGACACAATTTGAAGATAGAGGGGGACGGCTCGGGCAATGTGAGGAAGTATTTTTTCATAGAGAGGGTGGTGGACACATGGAACAGCCTTCCTGAGGAAGTTGTGGGGTCTAAAACTGTGGAAGAATTCAAGAATGCATGGGACAGACATGAGGCAATTTTTTTGGGGGGTAGGAAGAAATACGCTGTTGGTTAAATAGGATCTGCAGCTTATCCTCTAGGTAGGGAAATGGGTAGACTAAGTGGGCCAAGCGGTCCTTATCTGCCCGTCAAAGTCTATGTTTCTATTTTTATTTATTTATTTCAATCTAGGATTACAATGCCTTTGAGCCGAGGCTCTTTACAAAGGTTCCATGTCAGCGTGTGCAACAGTCATCATTTTAATTACAAACATATAGTCATTGACTTACAGACATGTAATAACCAGTACAAAGACTTGAGCTATATGAGCAAGACAAGGGAAGGGGTGGGTGGGTGGTGGGGAAGTGAGGGTAGGAGATCTGGGCGAGAAGGAGGTGCAGGGGATAAGGGAGTATGGGAGGTGGTTGGGGTGGGGGCAGTAGTGGAGATATGGGGAGGTGGGCGAGGGTGGGAGACAGTGCAGCCAGGGGCCTTGTTGAGGAATATGACAGAGTAGGTGCTAGGGGTGCAAGGGACTGATTAAGTGCTGGGTGCTGGGGCATTTGCAGCTGGAACAGTGGAAATGTTAAGATGGGCAATCGCAGGATACAAGCAGAGAGAGCACAACTTGGACTTGAAGGGGCTGAGTGTTGGAGCGGTCACTATGTCGCTGCCAAGAGAGTTAAGCCGGTTGGATGCCCGATAGGTGAATGATCTTTGTCCTTGGGTCATGCGATATCATGGGATATGTAGTAGATGGGAATTGGATCTCCTTCTAGTAATGTTCCTATGTCTAGGCTTAAGGAGGGCACAGACACCAGGTGGGGCCAGACCCATTATAATTTTCTTGGCTGTGATGCAGGTTTGGTATTTTATGCATTTGTCGAGTTGAAGCCATCCAGATTGGGAATAAAGGTCACATGTGGGTACAGCGATGTGAGCCAGTGATGAGATGACAGGCCTTATTCAGGGAGGTTGTGATACATTTGAGAGCAGAGGTAGTTGCAGACCCATATATGATAAGACCATAGTCTGTGATGCTGATGATGGAGCTTTGGACGGCCACTGCCAGTGCTTCTGAGGTTAGGTGTTTCCTGTGCCGGAATAATATGCCTAACCTCGCATTGGCAGACTTTGCAACATTGCTGATATGGCCAGCGTATGAGAGGTGGGGATCAAGGGTGATGCCGAGGTACTTGAACGATTGTTTGCTCTAGGATGGCTCCTTGTTTGGTTGCAACAGAGAGGTGGAGTTATTTGTTTTTGTTGTGGGGGCTGCAGAAGACCATTGACTTGTTTTTTTTCTGATTGAGAAAGAGTTTATGATTTAGAAACCAGAATTCGATGGAGGAGAAGGCCTGCTGAAGTTTATTTTGTAATTGGATTGGATCAGGGTCCGAGGTGAGGATCCAGAATAATCGAGCGTGAGAATGATTTAAGATGGGGGGTCCCAGAATGGAGCCTACCAGGACTCCAAGCGGACAGTCTAGGGTCTGAGGTGTATCAGCGATTCTTACTGTTTGGGACCGTTCTTCAAGGTAGTTTAAACATCCATGGAGTCGGTTGACAGCCCAGTGTTCTGAACCTGGACAAGCAGGAGGCGGTGATTGATGGTGTCAAGGCTTTAGTTAAGTCAATGTAGATTGAGCCTAGTAGTTCACTGGAGTCAATTGCATTGTGGATTAGCGGTGAATTCAAGTAGAGCTGTGGAAGTGCTTGACCTTTGCAGAACCCGTGTTGTTGTTGCTTGCACAGGATGTTGTATGTATCAGGTATTCTGTGAGCTGGTCGAGGCGATGCATTCTAGTGCCTTGGAGAGTGGGGTAGTAGGGAGATAGGTCTGTAGTTATCGTGGGCAATTTTGTCACCACTTTTATGGATTGGGGTGGCAGTGCAGATTTCCATCTGTCCGGGAACTGGCTAAGGCTGAGGAGAGATTGAAAATTCTGGTCAGAGGACTAGGCACTTCATCAAGTGTGAGACAGGATTTTTGAGATCAAAGGAGTCATTACTGAATCTTGATTTATCAATGGCTTTGGTTACATATTTGCATACTTGGTGAGTCTTGACTGCTTTGAAGTAAAGCGGAGGCTGGTGAGAGTAGTGTTCATTAGGACAGAGGCTTCACCATCTTTGGAAATAGTTCAGGGGTAGAACAACGCTGAGGTCGGTAAAGGTTTGTTAAGAGGTATCCATAATGGTTTTTGGGTTGAGGGTTGTGGTTCTGTTGATGTTGAGTATTGATGGGGGTTTGGGTAGATTCGGTGAGTTCCTTTATGTTCTTCCAGAATTCCCGACCATTGCCCCAGGAGTTTTGTGAGGCATGCTTATAGTAGGCAGACTTCATTTGCCAGATGGTTTTGTTGCAGTCATTATGGGCAAGTTTGTAGTTTGGATGTTGTTTTGCCTTCCAGGTTTCTGGCCAGCTCCCATAGGTGGTCTCTTGTTTTTAGCATCCTGAGGAGGTCACCTGTAGAGCCAAGGGTGGAGTGATTTGACTTTGCTTCTTAATAGGAACATACGTGTCACAGGCCACAGTGAAGATGTTTATGAAGTGGTCAAGGGCAGTGTTTACGCTGGTTGCATTGAACATAGAGGACCTGTCTTGATGGAAGAGGTGGGATTTCAGTCGAGGAAGGTGACCACTGGGTAGAACCCTGCTGGTGATAGTTTTTGGTGGTTGTTTGATGAATTTATTTGACCAGGTGCAGCTAACAGGGAGTGGTCACTGAAAAGTCAGGTGAGGACATTAGTGTTAGATATCCGTGATGGGTGACTGTTAAGGATCCAGTCAAAAGTGTGCTGGTGCGGTCCTATAATTTTCTCCGCGTTGGTGAGTCAACCATCTGTGTGAGGTTCGCTGCAGCAGCCGTATCCCTGTGTGCACCAGCATCAGCCACAGGCCAGTTGATGTTAAGTCACCTAGGAGGATGGATTCGGTGTCCATGTTTCTATGTTTCTATAATAATGCGAGAGGTCTCATGTTGCACTTGGCCCATGGCACCATGTCTATCAATGATGACATTACTCCCAGTACTTATGAAACTGCTTGAAGTTTTGGATTTATGTGTTTCTGTAATTGTGCAGTCTGTACAATAATTGAGTGGACTTTGGCATTTACTGGGTTGCCGAGACCCAGATTTATGTTGATCAGTGAGCCTAGACTATCTATAGACTGGCTGGGGATGATGGGTAGCTTTCTGATCGGTTATTACACAGCAGTGATTTTGTAGGCAGTGTACTACCACATTTGTTCTTGAACAGACTGTTGTACTGTTCTGGTCTTGATCAGCCAGTCATTCAATAGGGTATTACTTGTATGCTCTTAACTCTTTTACCATCGTGAAAATGCTTGGGGTTGATGGTAGGTAGAATGGTAACACTTGTATTGGTATTGTTTTCCCAATATGTGAAATCGATGGAATTTTTAGTGTGATGTATGTGTCCTACAAATGTAGTGAAGTTAGGTAATCTCCTGAGCTTATAACCGTGAGGGTGGGCCCGATTGTTTCCATTTCTAGGGTTTGAATTATACAAAATTGTTAAGGTCCAGAACTGAGCATAGCCCTCTGGTCCCTTTTTGGGTACCTTGTCAAATATGGAGTATCCTCATTTTCCCTGTTTTGTAATGTGTTACCCTGTCTATGGTCTTGTTGTGCAGTAAGTTTGCCAGTACTGTTTGGACTTGTGTCAGGGTAACGTGTTTTTCAGCACAGGGAATAGGACTAGAAGGTTCTTTGTTGGTATGCGAGAAAGTTGGATTGTATGCGAGAAAGTTGTATTACATATCCTAGTCTTATTACTTGTAGGACCCACCTGTCTTGTGTGGTTTGCTCCCATGCTTGCATGAAGAGTAGTAGTTGGTCACTAACTGGAATGTTTTGGTATTGCTTGTAGCAGTAGTAGTTGTTGTTTCAACTGGGTTCTGAAGGGGGGGGAGTAGTTTCCTCTGCCTTGCTTCTAGCTCCGATATCTGATGCAATGTTTTTTTTTTTTTTTTTTTGTGGGAATATGACTGCCTGTAGTAGTGTAGCCAGTAGTTATAATTCCCCTGTCTTGTCTCAAAAGTAATTAGAACAATATGTTTGTCTAGCTGGCAGATAAGTGGATCTGTTTGACTGGCTTTAGTATCTTATGCTCTTTTCGCTTGAGGTATCTTTCTAGACCTTAACCGAACAGTCTGTTTGTCTTCTGTTTGCGCTTGGTGGAGTTGAAATGTTGCTGTATTTCAGTGTGCTGGGGGCATAGGCAGTAGGTATCATGGGATCTCCGCGATGGTGAGATCCTGCTGTTTTGCCCCTCAGAAAGATGGCAGCCGCAGTCTCGCGAATGTTGGGAGTCAATCAAAGGGCTGCTCCCACGTTGAGCAAGAGCTCAGACCAGAAGAGATGAGGGGAAGAGGAGTGAGTTGTTTGGGCATTTCTATGGACCTGGAGGCCATAAAAAAACATTTTGGTTGGCTCCATGTTGGTCCACAGCCTTAAATACCCTGTATGGGGTACACCAGTAGCGTTGAGGTCACGGAAGAGATGATTTCAGTCAGGTTCCACCATGGAGCTAGAGGCTGTTTGAATGGTGACATGCCACAGAGACTGGATACCTGGAATGGAAGTAGGTCACTGTCCTGCACTGAGACACTGCTATAAGGGGTGCCAGGTTGATATTTGCCTTGCTCTCCTTGTACGGGTCATTTGATGAGCCTTTTTTTTTTTTGGAAGTATTTGCTCCTGTAACCAGTAGCAGGGGTATCCAGTTAGTCAATCTCTTTACATTATAAGGCCCAGTGGATACTTTATGGATGGTTGCTCCTAGAACCGTTAGCAAGGGTATCCAGGTAGTCAAATCTCCTTACATTATAAGACCCAGTGGATACATTATGGACATTTGCACTTGTAACCACTAGCAGGGGTATCCAGGTAGTCATTTTCCTTCCATTATAAGGGCCAGTGTATACTTTATGGTAGTTTGCTCCTGGAACCACTAGCTGGGACTTCCAGGTGGTCAGTCTCCTTACTTGTAACTTGCACTGTTCTACTTAAAAGCCTTGTAAACCGATGCTGTGATATACTCAGAAGCTATACATCATGCATTAGTTTTCTGTACTTTTTGCCTGGTATATTCTAGCGGTATAAGCACAAACTGATAACCAGAATGCTGGATTTTGATAGCATCCTGTATCTAGTGGCAATTGTCCTATAATTTTTGCATGTATGGCTTATAGTGAAATATTATGAGTCTTACCTATGCCTCTAGATTTGGTTTAATATGCTGGAGATGTACGGTATGCTGCAACCTTGGTTCAGCTGCGGCTCTTTGTTTTGGCCCTGCAGTAAGATGAGAAAGTACAATGACAGGATGTATTTTTTTTTTATTATTATTCCCCATGCACAGTAATCAATAATGTTCTGCACTGTGCAGGCTATTGCTGAGCCTGTGCATTAAAGGTGCTCTGTCCCTTTAAATGTGATTAGAGTGAGTGAGGGGCTCAGTGTTATGCCACCTTGCTCACAGCTGTGGTAATGGTGCTGCCCCCAGTGTATTTTCCCCATTGTTAATTGATTTTCAAATCATTGCCCTTACATTTAATTATTCACATTGTCGTCTGCTGTTGTAGATTGGTTGGTGCTTTTAACAAATGTGCTCTGTGCTGATTGAACGTTTATGAACATAGTTATGCTTTCTGCAAGATGACAGCAGAGACTCTCAGTCAATCTCCTGTCTGGAAGCCACCCACACCCTTAATCTCGCATGGGTAAGGGGTGAGTGAAAAACTTTTCCGAGATCACAGCAGCAAATCTCGCGATATTCTTTCTTGTGGCTGCCACTCTGGATAGGTAAGTTAGGTTAGATTCTCAGTGCTCCTCCTCCTCATGAGACCTACTTGTTTATGGTGTTTTGATCAGGTAGATGACAGAGGAGTTTCCTCTACCTTTTGATAGAAGAAGGTGGTGAGTTTAAAAGACATAATGTGCCATAAAAAAGGTCTAGAGAACACGTCATTTTGAGCTGAGGCACAGAGGGACTGAGAAATTGCTTCAGAGACTGTTGTGTAGTGATGTCTTGAGTGAGCACTTCAGATGCTACTGTGCTTGTAATAGGGAACTGTGGCACATTAGTTAGTATTTTAGAAGTCTAGAACACTGGCAGGGTACTCCAGATATTCTAAAGTGGCCACTAGCTCATTTAACAATGTATAGACTCTGGAGCTGCTGGCAGGGCTCTAGGTCATCAGGCATCTTAGTAAGGTGGTATCCTTTTCTGAACAGCACATAAGAGAACTCAGATTATATGCCCAAGTAAGGAATGAGAGCCTTTAATTATGTAGTAGCCTCTGATGTACTGAGCTCCTGGGATCGCTGGTAGGGGTTTCCAAGTAACTGTGGCTGTGGAATCTGTTTGGTCATCTGTGACAGGTCTCAAGCAGTACATGACTCTGTTAGCATCCCTTAAATTTAGCGTCCTTTAAATTTCAAAAATGTGATAAATTATATTTTTCTGGCCCTTTTTTATTAAATTAATAGGACCAAATCATGCATTCACATGGTATGCATTACTTTTGTCACACACAGTACATAGTAGCAGCTCTTAATTAATTTGTGATTGTGCCTTTAAGAGAGAAAAAGCAACTGAATATTAGTGAAAGAAATGGCTACTAAAGTTCACTATTTCCCAAATAGTTATTTTAATCAATGTATGTTCACCCAATATAGTACAGTACTGTGTATCATTGTTGGCCCTTTTTGTATGCCTTTGTTATCTCTGGGATAAAGTAGACATGTGTCTTTAAGGGGGGGGGCAGGCTGCTTTAGCTAAACCTTGTCTTGGCTGTGGTAAACTGAATGAGGGATCATCTGCACTGCTGGCTGCTATTGAAATAGGATACAGTTTGGGGCAGAAGCATTTTTTGCTCTGTGAAACATATTTCTTCAGTTTTCTCTCATGGTCAGTAAGTCAGGGGACTTTGCCTTGAGAAGCTGTAGCAATTGCTAGCTCCATTCTCCACTGCAAGATATGTTGGATTTAGTAAAATCTTGTTTGTTTATCCTCATCTAAGATGGTGGCCGAAATCTCATGAGAGCTGGGAGCCAGTCAGCTTGCATCACTCATGTAGCAGGAGATTTGTAAACTAGAAATAAGTAGGGGGGATGGTCATGCTACTAACAGTTGTTTGAGAAACTGGGGCCATAAAGAAACATTTGGATGGCTCCATTTTGGTCCATAGAACTTCCTTTTCTCTGTGGGACTGTTTTTGTGTAGAAAATAGCACAAGGTGCTTGTGGGTGCTTTGATTTAGTGCCACTGAACACCAGTTATGTCTGAATCCAGCTCAGGCATTTTAAGCATTTTCCAGTGCAAGGAAGCTTTTCTGGGTGAGTTTGAGAGTACCTTTTTGTAAGTTAGTGAGGCTAGCAGGGTCACCAGATTCTTATTGGTGATTAATACAACTCAGAAACCAGGTAGATTATTTATTATATTACCTCATGTAAATCACTGCATAGATTCTGTGTTCAATTATGTGGGTCAGACATTATTTTAGTTCCTGGCACCGCTAGCAGGGGTGTTAAGGTAGCTAATAATCTCTATAGTTGCACAATGTGATAATGTTCATAATTTGAATGCTGTGCTGGCAATTTCTCGGCTAACATTTTCCTAGACAACCAACGCTAGTAGAAGCCGCAGTGCTAACATTTCTAAGACTGCCAGTTTTGCAATTTTAAATAGTTGCATATCTGCAGAAACATACTCTTGTGGTCTTGTTTGATCTTTGTTGTAGGATATTAATAAATGACTTATCCAGGTGGCTTCTTACCTTAGTAATGAAGTTGTTCTTTATACTAACATTTGTTCTTTACAAGAAACACACTGGAGCTCTAGGTGTGCTTGCAACCTGTTTTGATGCACATAAGAACTGGCCTTAGGAGAGCAGACCCCCCTCTCAGGGGGGGATGGACTTTCCACAAGTCACATGTGCATCAAGCAACCTATCAGGTGTACACAGCCCATGATGTCATGAATATAGAGTGCCTCAGAGATTATCCCCCACAATTGCTCATTTCCAGATGTGTCCTGGGGGAAGGGGAATGGAGATAGCAGTTTACAATAGGATTCAAGGAGGCACAACAGAATTAATATGGACATGTTATTGTTTATGACGGTTCATGACTTCTTTGTGGGTTAAAGCAGCAGTACTACGGGAACCCGGTATTCAGGTTTGTGTTTCAGATGATGGTATTTCTGCCTGTGAGTACTGATCTGGCCATATTTTTTGCTGCAAAGTCCATTTTGTGCCAAATTGAATTGATTTTAAATTCATCCGTCATTGTTTACAAATGTTGATCTGTGACCTGCGTCTCCCGACAGCAAGGCAGTCAGCAGGATTGTGGTAGGTCAGTCGTGTGGCTTGTTCCTCCCCTTCCTGCTCGGGATGCGTGTTCACAACAGGCACAGGCGGTATCTGTGAGCTGCCACTGCATAAAACTTCATTCATTATGAGTTTCTCTGCCAGCAGTGATATGTCACTTTCCCAGTTAGTGCTTCAACTACATTATTCATTTTCTGTGTGTTGTTGAGTGCAGTGCAGAGAACATCAACATAGTAACGGGCGGCAGTAGTTTTCAACAATAAAAAAAATGTTCCTGCATGTACTGTACAACTGCTTACATATGCATTGAGAACTGCACTAGAAGTCCTGATGCTTAGATTATAAAGCATGCAGTAAATGAAAGCAATTTTGCAGTAACTGGCAAAAAAAAAAAAAAAATATGCTGTTAGATTCCTGCTCAGTATTTACTCAAGGTACTGTCTCCCGACGGACATATTGTTGCCGTAACGTCACATTCTTCAGTTGTTCTGTGCTGCCCATCTGTTATGGTCACTGCAGATTATGATCTCTACAGCATCGCTGTTAGTGTGGGATGGGGAGAAGCAGAAACAGTCACTGTAAAATGTCAGCAGCTGAGAATGTCTTTGCTATTCCAGGCTGCTGCTGACAATGTGAGGAAAATTGCTGTGGTGAGCGTTCCCAGGGGTATGTAGGTGTGGGGACTGATCTGTTACCCATCTGCTACTGGTGACATGCATTGTAAAATGCCCTTTTTGACTTCTTGATATTCATTCAATGAATACACAGTCCGGAGGGAGGGGTGGTGGTTGAATTTATGGGTATTGCAAGCAACTAAAGTATTTTCTGCTGGTGGGAACTGCAGTGTATTTTTCCGTTGCTGATGAGCAGTTCATCATATGATTCTGTTATGGGGTAAGCAGTAATTCCTAACATTCAATGTACTGTGACATGGCTATGTGTCACTGAACATAGCATTGTGTCTCTTATACATATTGTCCTGTTGTGCTCCCCTTAGTGAGTGGTTGAAAGTTGCATGCCATGTGCTCCATGTCATGGAGTGCTGAAAACAGTTAATTTTGTTGTTTCACTTTTTGATGATGATGACCTGTATTTGCCATGGGAAACTGTTGCATGAAACTAGGTTAACATTCACAACCTTATATGGTGGAAATGGTAATTTGAGATTTACTTGGCACTGTTTTATGATGTGATTACTGGAACACATTCAAGCACTGGTGCTGGTGTGATTACTTATCATCCTGCACTATGTGTCTGCGGACTGACTTTGTACTGACCATTTTCCACAGCACATTATTTCATGCTGTGGCTGGCACATAGGCAGACATTATTTATGGTGCCATTTCCCCCTTGTATTCACAGGGTTGCTTTTCATAGATGTCACCGTCAGTCACACAGTGACTCTGCTTATCTATTTGTGATGTTTTCTGGAATCTTGTCAGTGCTGAATGACTACAGCCTGCCACCAATGTGAATCATGGGCGATGGTGTGTTTTGAACATGTGAAGTTCTGATTTGCAACAAATGTGTCTTTGTCACCGCACTTGTTGAATCAGTGGCTGTGCATGGAGTTGAACTGTGGATGTCTGCACTTGCTGCTCCACACTTGCCTCATGCTCACAAACTGACTCCGTGCCCGTGGATGTAGTTGGACAAGGAAGGTATGGACTTGTTGCTCCACATTAGATTCATGATCACATACTGACTCAGTGGCTGAGCAGGGCTTACAATAAGGAAGATCAGAATTTCCTTCTCATCCACATGCCTACACTCACACATTGAGTTACTGGAAGTGGATGGAGCGGTCAAGGAAGGTCCAGACTTCCTGAATCCAGAAGGCCCTGCTTCACATATCAAGTCAGTGGCTGTGGAGGGAGTTGGACATTGAGTGTCTATAGAGGGACTTGTACAATGAAGGCATGACTGACTACTCTTCACTTGCCCCAAACTCATACGCTGACTTAGCGGCTGTGGAGGGAGTTGGGCAGTGAGTGTCTGTAGAGGGACTTGTACAATGAAGGGCACGACTGGCTACTCATCACTTGCCCCACACTCACACACTGACTCCATGGCTGTGGAGGGACTAGAGCAATGAATGTGTGGACAGAGTGCTCCTCAATAGGCACAGTATCACAATCATGCTCAGTGTCTGTGGAGGAAGCTGCACAAAGGAGGACATGGACTGATACCACTCAGCGGGCCCGTGCTCATGCACTGACTCATTGTCTGTGGAGGGAGTTTATCTAGGGATGTCGGTACCGGAAGCTCATAGCTATGTCCATGTTGACAAGCTGAGTCAATGGCTGTGGAGGCAATCTGACAAGGGATGACATCAATTACTGTCACTCACTAGGCATATGCTCACGCATTGACTCTGTGGCTGTGGAGGGAGTTGAACAATGAATGTGTGGACAGAGTGCTCCTTAATAGGCACAGTATCGCAGTCATGCTCAGTGTCTGTGGAGGAAGCTGCACAAAGGAGGACATGGACTGATGCCACTCAGTAAGCCCATACTCATGCACTGACTCATTGTCTGTGGATGGATTTCATCTAGGGATGTTGGTACAGGACGCTCATAGCTATGTCCATGTTGACAAGCTGAGTCAATGGCTGTGGAGGCAATCTGACAAGGAATGACATCAATCACTCTGACTCATTATGCACATGCTCATGCAATGACTCAGTGGCTCTGGAGGGAGTTTAACATTGAAGTTCATGATTGGATACTACTCACTCTCCCCAATGCTCAGACAGTGACTTAGGGGCTGTGGTACTAGTTGGACAAGGAAGGTCAGGCTTGGCTGATCCTCACTTGCCCCACACACAGTGTCTTGGTTGTGGATGGAGTTGGACAAGCGATGTCAGCACTGGGTACTACTGACTAACCCATGTTCACACATTGACTCACTTCGTATGGAGGTAGTAGGCCAAGAAAGGTCATGATTGGCTGCTCCTCAGTCTACCCATGATCACACGCTGACTGAGTCTGTGGATGGTGTCAGATACACGAGGTCAACAGTGGTCACTTATCATTAGGACTATGCCCACATAGTGACTCACTGGCAGCGGAGGAAGTTGTAGAGGGGATGACTTGAATTGTTGCATCTCAGTAGGCCCACGGTCATGAACTGACTTGGTGACTGTGGAGGGAGTTGAACAATGAATCTTGGCACTGGTTGTTCTGCTGTAGGGCCATGCTCACAATCTAACTGCGTTGCTGTTGAGGGACTGGGAGAAGGAATGTCAGCACTTGCTGCTCCTCACTAGGCCCATGCTCTCACACTGACTCTTTTTATCATGGAGAAAGTTGCACTGGGCAGGTCATCACTTTCAACTTCTCAGTAGGACCACTCTCACAGGCTGACTCGGTGTCTGTGGAGGAAGGTCAGGACTTCCTGCACCTCAGTACATCCATGCTCACAAGCTGACTCAGAGGCTGTGGAGGAAGTGAAATGAGGAAGGTCAGGACATGCTACTTCTCACTAGGCCCATACTTAGAATCTTATTGGGTGTCTGTGGAGGGAGTGGCATGAGGAAGGTCTGCACTTGCTGTTCCTCACTGGGTCTATGGTCACATTGCCATGTTGACCGTGGTGGAAGTTGGACCTAGGAGGTAATCAATTGCTGCTCCTCAGTAGCACATGGTCACACACTGACTCAGTGGCTATGCAAGTAGTTTGACAAGGGACTAACTGAATTGTTGCCCTTCAGTAGGTCCATGGTCACACACTGACTCAGCTGCTGTGGTGGCATTTCAAGAAGACATGCCTGTGGTTACAGGTAATGACTGTAACCTTTTCCCAGTATGACTAACTGGTTGTGGAAGAGTGCTAACAATTCATGTCAGCATTTGCCCACACTGTGATACCGACCACTAGGAATGAACATTAAATGTTAATAATCACATTATTCCAATGTCTGCATCACCTCACTTATTCATAAATCATTATGACATGTGCTTGTGAATGAGAATGTATCCATGCTTCATCTGCAGGCAATGTTGTTACTCACAGACACTATCAGTAATGGTGATTATAACAAAAATGTTGTGTCTCATAACATTACTTTCAATCAAAACAGATTATCTACCTCAGAAACTTCGGAGAGCATAGAGACTGCTTCCACAAGTTCCATGAATGAGACACAAGTGCAAGCCTCTTGAGGACATCCTAGAAGCAGGGCCAGAGGTGCAAGATCCTGTCGTGGAGTGACATTGTGCACCATCTCACATGGTCGTGGTAGAGGAAGAGGTGCATCTGCACGTCGTGCTTTGCTGGCTGACAGCCATGATGAGGAGTGTGACAGGCTCATCAGGGAACAAGAGTTGGAAATTCAGGTAACAAACACCTGATCAATTTTTGTCATGCCCAAGTTACAACAGACCCAAGTCAAACATGTATTGCAATATGTGATTCACATAACTGCAGTCGCACAATTCCTAGTTGCTGTACAAACTGCCGCGTACCATTGGAACACTGCGGTATAGCCATGTTGCGGCAAACTTCAATGTGTTCCTAACATTTCAACATGTGGTGGGTGTTAATCACACTTGCTGATGAGGAGCCATAATGACAGTTGATACTGCTGAATCCTCACTGCTCTGTGGTGATCTACTTCATTGCAACATAGAAACTGTCTTTGGATAATGACCACTACAGCAGTCCAGTATGCCCATAGGCCCCATTCTTGTATATGGCCTATGACCCTGTCTGCTCAGTGGAATGTAATCAATACCTCTCACCTCAAGGTTCCCTTGTGCCTATCCAAGGCATGTGCAAACCAAACCCCACATGTACTTGAGCTTACAACCTCTTGTGGGTGACTACTTCATGCATCCACCATCCTCTCTGTGAAGACAAATGTTATCATATTTCATCTTTATCTACAACCTTACAATGTAATTTCATGGCCTCATGTTCAATGTCTCCTTCTCTGTTTCAAGATGTCTCCCCACTGCCTCTTCTTTATGCCCTCAAGGCACTTGAAAGTTTCTATCATGTCCCTTTGCTCATTCATTTCTTCCACTGAGTACATATTGAGTTTATTTACTCTCTCCACGTTTTGTGATGTAATCAGTGTGACATTTCATTGCCCTTCTCTGTACTGACTCCACCGGTACATATATTAAGGCAGGTATGTCACCCAGAATTGAAAACATCACAATACATGAAGCCTCAGTATCATTTCATAGAATGGCAGCACCAACTCCTGGCATCTGCTACTGATTCCCTTCCTGTGCATTCCAGGATGCCACCAGCATTCATTGAATCCTTTATGCACTGCTTTGATGTCTTTAGGTCATCAGAAAGGACACCACCTAGGTCCCTTTACTGTTAGGAGAATGTTTGCACTTCACATTCCACCATCCAATTTCTCTCCCCAGGGTTCCTCCTTCCTAGGTTCATTACATTTCCATTTTTAGTTCTGCAGAAACAAACTTTCCACACATATGGCCATTTTACAAGCTTCCCCAAATTAATTCTCATTTGTCTACACCACATCTGGGGTATCCACATTGTTATGATCGACTTGTCTTCAAATATGCAGACCTCTTCCTCCATTCACTCTGCAATGTCAGTACTGAAAACATTGCTCTGGAATGGTCCCAGTACTGATCCCAGAGGTAATGAACAGTCACTCCACAACACCTGATTTAGTTCACACTTACAACCACACTCCATCTCCTGTCTGTTACCCAGTTAATATCTAATCAACTTTATCCCCTTGAGGCACGTGCCCCAAATAACCATCTACTTCATCATCCTTCTGTCTGGTACGCTGAGACAGGTTGTGCAGACATTGATGTATGTCACATCTACTGGCCTTTCCTGGTTTATTCTTGTTGTCACCCAATCCAAAACATCTCTAACTTTTGCATGACATGGACATCTGCTGTGAATCCATGTTGATTTACAGATGCTGACAGCTTCAGTCCATTACTGATGCTATCCTTCATTTCCACTGTGCCTCCATAATCTTAACCTACATAATTGGCCCTAGGTTCACCACCTCCACCATACTTCTACTTCAATGCAGAGGAGTAAACTGACCTTGTATACCATTCAGAAGCACTACATTGGTCCATGACTGAAGCCACCCCAAGGAAATCATTTCATATATACCAGAGGTTCTGACACCACTTCCCAAAAAGGGCAAAGGACATACACGTGTCATATCATAACCTGCCCATCACACTGCATAAATGGTAAAGGAATGAACACATGAATGAAATACACACACAAAAAAATTTAAAACAGGAGGTGTGACAGACATGTGGGCAGTGTTGCAATGCACTACCTGTGCAGCAGGAGTCTTCCGAGACACATTCTGGAGGCTGCAGTGCTGCCCTATTTGTGGGCACCACTCAGCTGTGAGGAAGGAGATTGCCCATCTCCCTCTTCAATGGGCAAGAACTCTGGAAATCTCCACCACCAAGGGACTATGATGGCTGCCACCACTGCCTCAGAGGTCACTAAACCAGACCACAGTGGGCTAGGGGACAGTGATGGTGGTGGAACAGAGGTGCATCCCTCTGGTTGTACCTCCCAACCATTCAAAAGCCATTCTGGCAGAGCATGGTTAGTCTCTGGAGGCACCAGCAGCAGAGACCAAGGAGGATGTGATGAACATCCACAAGAGAGAGAGAGAGACTCAAGGAAGGGTGACATGGCACCCCACAGGACAAGGCAACTGATTCTGGTGGGTGACTCAAATGTTAGAGAACTGGGGGAGGAAGGGGGGAGAGATGTTAGGTGCCTGCCTGGCACCTGGGCTTGGATGGACAGGAAGCGAATCCCCAGGATCGGGGGAAGACACTGCATGGTAGAGGCAGCTGGACATCATTCTCCACCTAGTGACACATTACCTAGCAGGGAATGGGGTCACAGCAGTGCTGCAGGAGTTTGTGCAGTTGGGGAAGGGCCTTAAACAAAACAAGTAGCAGTAGTAGTTAACCTTCTTGTATGTCTTCCTGCCAATGGCATGAGTGAGGCTATGGTTTTACAAACATGTGATTCCATGAATGGGAAACACTTTACCACTCAGGAATGAGAACAGTACCACAGGGCCACATAGAACTATAGTTCGGTCATATATTATGACTCATAATGTATGTTGACCACAGTTCATTACTATATATACATTTTAACTCAGTAGTTTTCCTTGAATTGCCTTTCAGCATTATGTTGTAGCTGAAGAGAGAACAACTGAAAGAATGGCCATCAGGCTCATACAAGTTCACCCGGGATCTGTTTGACCTACTTCATCAGTCCAGCACACAAGCCAACCTAGTCAGAAGCTTCTCACTGGTGCGTGTGTAGTACAATTGTAAAGAAATGCCAACGCTGATGGAGCTAGTATGCTGTGGCAGGGAACCACAGCATTGTGTGAGCAGAACAGCGACCATGCGTTTGATCTGCCTGCAAGAGCCTGTCCTTGCAGTAGCAGCAGCATACTGCAATGATTTGTTTGGGTTGCACAATCATGTCGTGGAGGACCACAACAGGGAAATGCGGTACACTGCCTACAGGCAGTTTGTACTTTGGCAGCATGGATGCCTTGGTGCTGGTAATAGAAGGGCAGTCCCTCCTGTTGTGTGTGGTGTATCCGGAACAGATTCCCTGATCCCCATGGCCACTATGTGGGATTTCTCCCACATGCATTAGAGTAAATTGAGACACTTACTGTTTGTCTTACTTGTGACGTTACATCCTGCATTATCTGTATTTACTGACATTCTGATGTGAAGTTGAACTGTTAATTCACTGTTGCATTTGTCTATTACGTAGTCAAAATACTGTGGTTACAAGCACATTCTTTGTAGTTACGTGCTGCAAAGTACACAGCCACCAAAAATGAAATGTTCATGTGGATGCATTCATGACTTCATCTGTTCATCTGTCACCTATAATTGGTGCACACTTGCAACCCATTACCGTTACACACTTTTGCAGAACAATGGACAGATGCACCCCTTGACATGCGTTATGCACCCTGTGTATGTTGGGAGCTGCAGAGCAGTTGACAGGGCCTCACCTAACTCTTTTTCATTTTATATTCAGGAGTTGTGCTACAGTGATGTTACAACACAGTCGGGGCAACATCCATTATTAAGTGGACTGGTAAAATACTTGTACTGCAGATATCTATGTAACAATGAATGATGGTTTCACATGTTTCTTAGAAATTGTAAATACATCATCCAATGAGGATTGATGTGTGCATGACATGCTGTGGCCACACACCCACCAACACCACCAACTCTCCTACACACACACACACACACACACACACACACCTGCATGCCACCACATCTGTGGACATCACAATGTCCCAGGTGAGAAGGGACCATAAGGTATGGGCATCCATAGTACATGAATGAAAACAAGAAGAAGTTACTAAAATAATTATGTAGTCTGAATACTTGATTTTTGGTGTGAAGTGTACTTTGTGGGTCTTAAGGCACCCACTGTCTTTATTGTTCAGTTTGAGAAACATACTCATTCAGCAGTGCTACATGTGATGTGGTTCTCTGAACATATTCTCATCACTGTGTTAACATTAATGTTATGTTGCTTAAACATACTGAGTTTTCTACTGTTCACATGTTGATTTTCGACTATCTACCATGACTGTTAAGTACAATGACTAATTTCAAGCACATGTGATGAATCATTACTTTATTTAGCAGATGAAGTACAATTGTCTCACTTTGTCAACAGCACAGCATTAGATTATATAGATTACATAGACAATACTGAGCATAAAGACATTCGTCCGTGAGCTCGCAAGTAACACCTAGTTATATCCTTTTATATTCTTCCTTTCCAAGAATTTATCTAGCTGTGTTTTAAATTCCTGCATTGTACTGCTTTCCACAACCCTCCTGGTAGCATATTCCAAATTTCTGTTACTCTATTACTTAAACAGTATTTCCTTCTATTTGTTGTATATCTATCCTTAACCAGTTGGTAACAATGTGCTCTAGTGTCATATATTTGAGCCTTTTAACCAAGCCCAGTAAGTCCCATAAGTTAGTATCGGTCCATGCCCTATATATCAAACACATATTGCCTCTCATTCTACGATATTCCAGGGAATACAGCTCCAAATCCTGCAGTCTCTGCTCATAACTCAATCCATCCAATCCCATGATTCTCTTTGTAAGTCTCCTCCTTATCCCTCCATCCATTACCTTGTCCCTCCTCTTATCTGGGGCCCAAAACTGGACACAGTACTCCCACATGGGGACGTACCAATGCATTATACAGAGCATCACAACCTGCCTATCTCTACTTTTTATGTGTCTCAATATACATGTTATACTACCCACCTTTTAATAGCTGTATTACAGTGTAAGCTGAAGCCAAGATCTTTATTAACCATAACCCCCAAGTCTTTTCTTCATCCACTACTTTTAGTACAGATCCTCCCTAAATTATACTGGAATTTGTTATTTTTCTTTCCAAAGTGCATAACATTACACTTTCCGATGTTGAAAATAAATTGTTTCTGGGAGGCCCATGTGTCTAGCCTATCCAGAGCTGTTTGTAGGACTAGATGTTCTTCCTAGTTATTTACTAGACTCCCAACCTAGGTGTCGTCTGCAAATTTAGATAGCCACACATCTGTATGCACCTGCATGGATGAAATATACATATTAAACAAACATGGTCCCAAGACCGAGCCCTGGGGACACCACTAGTCACTCCGACATAATCAGGTATTCACCTTTACATAGACTTTCTGGACTCTGTCCGTAAGCCAAGCCTTCACCCACGTTTGTATCCATATTGGTATCTCCAGCTCATAAAGTGCTTTAACAAGCTCCCCATGAGGCACTTTATCAAAGGCTTTTGCAAAGAAGTCCAGAAAGATCACATCCACTGCATTACCTATATCCATAGCCTTGCTAACCTTATCAGAATTCTAATAAGTGAGTTTGGCATGATCTTCCCTTGGTGAATCCGTGCTGAGTCATGTCTATCCTGCCTGTCCTCTCAATATGTTCCATAATACAATCCTTGATTATACCCTCCAGAATCTTACCAAGAATGGAGGTTAGACTAATAGGTCTATAATTTGAGATGGTCTGCCTACAACCTTTTTGTATATGGAGTACAATCACAGTTTGCCTCCATGCCTCAGGAACCTCTCCAATGTTAATACTTTCCTGAAAAGTGAAGTTACTGGCTCCACTAATAGTGTTGCTATTTCCTTAATCACCCTTTGGGTGAATCTCATCTGGCCCTGTGCTTTATTTTGTTAACCTCTGCAATCTAATAAGTACTTCAGCTGGGTCTATCTTTGGGCTCTGTTCTCTATGTCTAATTTTCTTATTATCCCATGAAGTTTGAAGACTTTTGCCAAAGACCGATGAAAAGTATACATTATATTCCTCCGCAAGAGCCTTATTTTCTGTTATAATATTTCCATCATATGTTTTTAAGGGTCCTATGACATTACTTTTCCCTTTTTTATTATTTATATATGAATAAAAGGTTTTGTAATTATCTTGGACCTTAGTTGCTATCGTATACTCATATTCCCTTTTAGCCTGGGCTATAGCTCTTTTTGCTATTTTAAGATTAATCCTATAATATTCCCAGCCTTCTTCCGTATTATTATGTCTTGCTAGATGGTATGCTTTATTTTTGTTTTTAATTAATCCCTTTATAGAATGGGTTATCCAGGGTGCAGTTAGACTTGTAGACCCCTTATATTTGTTCCTGGTTGGTACATATCTAGTAGTTAGGCCATCTATAGCATTTGTTAATCTTCCCCACATTTGATCTACTGCCTGGTTTTCAAACTCAGATTTCCAGTCCCATGTGGGACATTGTGACAGTGAAAAGTAACAACAATGTCTGTTGATAACAACTGTTGTTGATTAATGTGCAACAGAGCAGGTGTTGTTTTATTAACATCAGTTATCAAGCCCACATGCGGCTACGATGTATGTACAACTGCTGTTATACAAATAAACAACATCAAACAATGTTATTGTGGGTATGCTGTGTATGTTATAAGGGAGGCTATGTAAAGCAATACTCCCGTTTGTGGCAAAGGTAGCTAAATTAAATTTTTGTGAGTATAGGCAGTGGAGGAGGCACTATACACCCCATTACAAGGACGTTGCTTGTACTTGGGTTCATTATTGTGCTTGAATTGTGGGTGATAAGGAGGTGTGAGACATCCAGGAAGGGGGCACCCTGAGTGGCATGTCCTGGAGGTATGCGGGTTTCAGGAAAAGTATCTTTGCAAACAGCAGGACGTGACAATGATGTGCATGTGACTGTCCACATGGGTACAAATTACAAGTATGTGTATGTGGTGTGGAGTGTACACAGGTACTTTGTGGACTTTGGTGAGAGTGTTTAAAAAAGTTTCCCACTGAACAGCACTCCTTACAATTACCTATGTGCAGCATTAAGTTGTAGAGACAAAATAATAAGGCTTAAGAGGGAGGGGGTGGGTGGCAACAGGGGCAGAGCAGGCAGAAGCACTTAATGAATACTTCTGCTTGGTGTTTACTAAGGAGAAAGGTGGGGCACTAACAAGGGGGGTGAGAGGTCAGGCTGAGGATTGGAGTAGGTGGCAGATGGGGGAATCACAGAGGGCAGGGTACTGGAGGGCACTGAGGGTGGACAAGGTGCCAGAGCCACATGTGAGTCTCCCCAGGGTACTGAGACAGCTGGCGCAAATCCTGGTGGTGCCTAGGTACACCTGTTCAGTGCCTCCCTGGTCTCAGGAAGTGTACCTCAGGACCGGATGATGGCTCACGTGGTACACCTCCATAAGAGCAGTCATAAAACAAACTGGGAAACTACAGGCTGGTAAACATCACATCCATTGTGGGAAAACTGATGGAGACAATCATGAAGTAGAGGCTGGTGATCCTTCTGGAGAGCAATGGGTTGCAGGATGTTCGGCAGCATTGGTTTGTCAAGAGTAGATCCTGTCAGACCAACCTGATGGATTACTATGACTGGTTAACTGGACAGCTGGACAAGGGCCATGCACTGGGTGTTCTGTTTCTGCAGTTCAGTAGGGCATTCCACTCACTGACACATGGGGAGGCTGGGTATTAAGGTGGCAGGTACAGGTGCAGGGGCGAACATGATGGGATGGGTAGCAAACTGGTTACAGGAAGGCATCAGATGGTGTGGTTGTAGGGAGATCTCATCTTGGAGGACAGTGACAAGCAGAGTACCACAGGGCTCAGTGCGGGACCAGTGTTGTTTGGTTGTTCATATCTCACATCTCAATGGGCATCAACAGCAAGATCAGTTTGCTTGCAGATGACCCCAAGATGGGAGCAGTAGCCAATCTCAGCTGTTAATACTGCTTTGGAGAAGAACTGTGTTCAGCAAAGTGTCTGTAAACCTAAGTCTCAGAGGAGGAGACAACATGCACAAGTCCTATGTCTGCACACAGCTGTCTCATGATGACTGAATTAACATATCATCATATGGAGTGTACTAGATTCTGTGATATATATTGACTGTGTACTGGAGCAGTTGCTTAACTATGTTGCCACACAGGTAACAATGACTGTATAAATTACAGTTTTGCAGTTGATGGTTTGTTAGCCATGACAGATTGACTAGGTCCATGCTGCAGAGAGCATGGCTCTTTCAACTACATAAGTTAATTTTCTTGAACCTGTTCAATGGTCTGCAGTCTTTGTTTCTTCATCACAACTAGTTCCTGCACAGGTGGAGGTGGCACTGCAGCAGTAGTCTTGGAGAGACAAGTTGGATGTCCACTTGGCATCCCAATGGAATGCATCAGCCTGTCCATATCCATCAATCTTCGTTCCAAGATGTTACCCTGAATATCTGCAATATGGTAATACGGCTTTCTTTCCTTTACTGGCACCACACGCCATTGTTTGGTTCTCTTAGAATAGTGTCTTGTATACCTGAAGGTTGGAATAGACAACAATATAGCTTTAAGGCAGTATATATAACAGCGTAGTTCATTATTAATTTTTTTTAACTATTTTACCTCCAGTAACTTCTCTGTTGTGACTCTGTTAGGCATCCTGGCTTATTCATGCATGCCTGAGACTGACCCCCCCCCGTGGGACTCCAACCCTTGAATCTACCTTGCAGCTGGAAACCCTTGGCTTTTACCCCCAAAGGTGGGGCCACTACTCCTTCTTGGGTGCTCCTTTGAAGTCTGTATTCTGCTGGAGGCAAGGCTCAGGAGGAAGGAATTAGGAGACCATGTGGGCATGATCTGGTGGTGGGAATGGGGGCCAGTTGCTGTTGCCTACCCAACAGTGCATGGTTTTCCCTTGTTCGTGCTTGTTGCTCCTCCTCCGAGGTGCAGATGTGCAATGATATCCACTGCAGGTGTGCATGTGCCTGTACATGACTGTAGGATATCCACAGACACCTTGCTCCATCTTGAAAGTGGTCTGAGGCTTCAGTGCACCCAGCCTCTGCTGTGCATCAGTATCAGCGGTGAAACATATCCCACCCACACCCCAGGAGAGGAGAGCTGTCAGATGTTCAATCCTTTCCTCCCCGGCTAACCGGCATTATGTGAGGTATGGCGTACAGCACTTCAACCCTCACCGCCACTGGACTGGCCAGCGTGGTTCATCATTGAGTGTGTGTTGCAGACAGTTGCCACCCAGTATTTCTGTTTGCCACACCTTTTCTTCAACATAGTGGACAAAGTTGGAATACAGTGTTTTACTGAGACCCAACATTTCCTTAGACCTTGTGGACAAAATGCACAGGGTCATGCAGCTTTCAACCAGCTTGTTTGTGAAGCTGTTCTCCACTGAACAGTAAGATACATTTTTTTTTCATAAATACCTTCTTGATCACTGTGGGTTTGGGTGCCAGATAGATAAATAGGTATAATGTACCCTGTAACAGGAAAACATTGTTGGTTACCTTTGGGCTACTGCACAAAGGCGCCTGTTTACCCTGTCCCGGACTGTGGTCCCATGGACCACGATTCCGTGGTCATGACAGTATTTTAGAAAAGTGTTCACAACCATTTCCTTTTTGGAGCAGTGACATTGAAAGAGGAATCAATGAAGTTCACAGTGGCCCCTGCGTCATCACGGTATTACACCACAGGGATGAAGGAGCAGAAAGTGAAGTGGTGTGACACAAATTAATGGTATTGACCACTTCCCAAATGGTGTTCAAGCCTGATGGCCTGCATCCATCCTGGAGGGGACTCCAAGTACTCAATGAAAAGTTTAAATGCTACATGGACAATCATTTAAACTAGACAAGGGGTGGCAGGACAACAAGGAGGGTAACTAATTCCCAGCCCGTCATAGCTATCAGTGGAAGCAATGAACAGGATTAGGGGATGTCTCTACAAAGCAGTGTGCAAAAGATGGAAATAGGCACTCGAGAGGTGTACAGGCAGAAAGGAGGCAGAATTCAACACAAGGGCAGACAGCAGGGCAAACCAGGGATAAAGGACAACCAGAGAGGGGGCCGGAGTAGAACAGCTAAACAGAAGAGGAGGTGGGGTAGCTCTATGTAAGGGAGGGAATCAAACATAGATAGGAAGTAAATGCCAGTCATCCAAAGAATGGCAGAAAAGTGGAGGTGGTGCTGGTTGGATACTTTAATATTCCAGATGTGGAGTGTAGCCTCTGTCCCAGCTGCAGCACCAAGCTGTAGACATTTATCCTGGACTTCATTCAAGGTGACTTCATTAAGCAACAGGTGATGGCACCAGTTCAGCATAAGGCAATACTGGACCTCATGCTCACAAACAGGGAGTGTGTGATAGTTGTAACAGTGTGTGAACACCCAGGGAATAGTGATCTCTGGTCACTGTGGTTTGAAATAGCACAAGTAGCAGAACTAAACTGAAGAAAAACATGTATCCTGGATTTCAGGAGGGCAGACTTGGGGAAAATGGGGACATGCTTGTAAGAAGCACCAATGGGAATAGGGACGGAATCAGGTAGAGGAACAGTGGGCAATATTTAAAACAGGGATTACAAGAGCAACACAATTATGCATTAAGCAGGTTAGCAAGAGGAAATGGAAGAGGAGGACATTATGGTTTTCCTAGAGGTAGTGGAGAACGAGAAAGCCAACAAAATTGCACTCAGGCAGTACCATACTAATGTAAGGACATAGACAAGGTAGATAAGGTTCAGATGATGGCAACAAAAATGGCACAAGGATTGCATCACAAGTCAAGGACATGCTGAAGGACTGTGATATGTATTCCCTGGAGGAGAGAGGAGAGGTGGATATGATACAGACATACTGAACAAGTACCTTACAGGGAGGAACAGGGTGTAGCAATACAGTATTTTCCAACAAAAAAAAGGTTCCAGGACTAGAGGGCATGGGATGAAGATGGAGGGAGGGTGATTCAGAGGAACATGAGATGGTGGACAAGTGGAACACCCTGCCAGAGGAGTGGTGGGTGGTAAAACAGTCACGGGATTTAAGAATACGTGCTGTAGATGTAAGGGAATTCTGGAAGATGGTTAAGGGGCAACAGACTTCACAAATAATTTACAGGGAGTTTATGAGATCAAATGGACAGAGTGGGAGGACTGGAGGCCCTTATCTACCAACAGTGTCTATGTATCTTTGTATGTCCTGAGCTACATAAAGCAGCATCATTGTTGTGGCATGCAAACAACTACCTTTGGCTGAAGATGAACAACATGTAATAGTGTGATCACTGATGTGGGGTTGGTAACCACCTTCTGAATGTCACTCAGAAATGCAGTTGCATCACTGAGCATGTGCAGCCTGCTACAATTTCCCCGAGCACTGATTCAGTGGCTTAGGAAAACACCATCAACCACTGACATATCCTACAGAGCACACAAGTTCCCTTTGGTGTACTCACACAATGTCACCATTCTTCTTGCAGAGATATGGCTCATCAGTGTGATGGTTGTAGTTGATCACTGCAAGAACATTGCGTGTCATGTATGATTCATATCTGTGAAGACAAGAGACATGTTTAAATTCATGCCATCATCACGTATGTCCAACAAGTAATTGAAAGTGTGACAAAAGGCTGTGAAGGACCATGACTTGTTTTGCCTTTAAAACCTTACAAATCAATGGCCATTATTGCTCAGGTAGGCACATCAAACATGCTGCTATAGGCTATACATCATGGACTCCTGGAAAAGCTGTCACCATCACATAAATAAATATGTGTGTTGTCCAGAACATTACAGTACTGGATACAGCAAAGCACATGATTATGATGGTGCCTCCGTACACATACTGTGTGATACCCAGCAATGACTGTCTGCTGACAAGTTGTAAGCAGACATGTGTTGCCATGGAGGAGTTTGTACTGTCAGTTCCTCCATGAAATTAGTACGATGATGAGTGAAGCAACATCAAAGTGAGTATAGTTTCCCATGCAGAGGTTCATGACCTGTAGACATGGAACTGGCAGCATATTTTGGTGGCACCATGTCATGTAAAACACACAACTAACTGATGTTGCTAATCATAGCAGTAAATGTCACCATATGGACAGTATCTGGAGCAGGCATTGCCCACAAGTGAATTATCAGAGCTACTTACCCATATGCAAAACGCTTGGAGGCATACATTAACATGTGATTGTTGAATGTCTCCAAATCACTAGTTGACCTTAAAGAAAAAATAAAAACATTTATAGTAGTGTTACATTGTCAACTCAAAACACTGTCAAGTCCCTGACTGACTACACATGTGAGTCGCTGGCATAGCACCGAAACACATTTCAAGACTACCTATTCTGGGAACCTTACAACACTGTCAAAGCATTTCTTGTCACGCTTATGTTTTTTGCACTGATCTTACTTCAAGTTAGTTGCAACAGTCATGCTGTGGTCATCACAAAGTCATGGCATGCTTAATTCAGTATGTTGAAAGTCAAGCCATGGCTAGAGGACTGCATTACCTTGTGTTGTCACTGTAAAGATATACTAAAATGAGTCATCATGAGTTACTGGCAATGTCATCAATCATGTATGGCTACCTAGCTTTTGTGAAGTAGGAAAACTTGCCAGTGATCCACTTGTCATACACAACTGAACGTAGTGCTCTATGAGCAAGCGAGTCAGTCTTGAGCCTGGCTTCTGTTCATCGTGACAGTTGGTGCATGCAAACATCGATCTACGTCTCCAGGTCTCTCAATAAGCCAGACATGTTGATTCACCACATGGTGCAACACTCCACGCTAAATGGACTGAAAGACAATGACCAAAACACCCCAGTAAGTAACAAGTGAAGAATCCAGTGGCACTATGGTTTCCTGGGAAGCACAACCTTACCGTCTGCCGCTGCTCACTTTGACCACAATTTGAAGATGCAAACTAAAAGTGGTTAATCATGTCTCTGATCCATGGCTTCAAGTCCCTGTTACACTTCTGTCCTGCGAACTGTTAAGATGGGTTGATTAGAAAGGCACTGATCACTCCTCACTGATTACCTTACAGGATCCTGATACACTAGTGCAATTCCAGGAACCAAACTTGTTTTAATGTATGACCATGCGGTTGTCACGTATGTTAGCACAACTATAAACTGTTACCTTTGAGAGACGTTTGTTTATGGCCTTACTTCCATGCCACAGATCTAGTTTGTGTGATATTCCAGAATACTTCTTCTCTGTGGAAAAAGGAAAAAAAAAACATTATGAAACATGTTGCAGTGTCACTGATGCTGGTGTGAACGCCAAAGTTATGAGGGTGCACATACTCATGATAGACACTATCTGTGTGTGTGCATCCGTGACAACCTCTGCCACAGGAATGCCACATTGATCCATCTTCTATAGGCAGCGCCGGAAGGCAGCTAGCTCCATATTTGTGGATTTTCCTCCAACTTCTCGAACATCCACTATTTCAATATCTACAATGCATTTTGTTGCATTGTCCATCATTGTATAAGTCTGGTACTTCGAAGAGTGTCCCGGGACTGTCATTCCGACCATCACCAAGTAGAACCAGTGGCTGTTGCAGGATTGAAAATTTCAGTCTGATAATGTGACCAGTACTGAAGTACAGAGGGAGACACATGCAGCCATTGAATGGCATGGAATGTTGACTTAGCTGGAACTGGCATATTCATAAACTTCAACAGAAGTGCTATTTTTCCAAAATTGTTACCATTCAGAATAATGTTTGAACATAACATGAAGTTGCCTGCATGGATATGCTTGACCATTGACTGTGACCACCATGACTGTT
This sequence comes from Neoceratodus forsteri, assembly GCA_016271365.2. NCBI lineage: Eukaryota > Metazoa > Chordata > Ceratodontiformes > Ceratodontidae > Neoceratodus > Neoceratodus forsteri. The sequence continues at coordinate 140,971,647 of JADMNL010000024.1, forward strand.
TGTGTCCCTGGGAGCATGCAGCAATGATATGGAGTGCTGTCCCAGTTTTTCTGGTCATGATATTCACCTTCCCGGTGCATGTCTTTGAAAAGCATTTCGAAAAAGCAAGTTTGGCGAGGCTTATGAGACAGTGGTCGTATGAAATGGAAGTTTCCATTTTATGTATTTGCCACTCATCAAAGTGCATCTGTACATTTATCTCATTGTCCATGTCTGTCTTTTTCAGTACAGCTGAGATCACAGTCTTCAGGTACCACACTGGTGTCCTCACTGTCACTCTTGATGTAACTGAAAGGAAAGACAAAGATGAATTATGGTCAGTGCTAACACATATTGTGGGCAGCTATTGTCTTTGAAGATACAGTATGTCACCAACTACAGTACTCACTTGAAGCCAGAGAAACATGACTTTCTAAAGCATTGGAAAGGGTCGTCACTGATCCGCTCAGGTCACTGATCTGCTCACTGACTATCTAAACAAGTACAGTCTGCTTTGCCCTCAGCAACGTGGTTTTTGTCAAAAGCACGGAACTATCTCTGCCCTTATCACCTATACCTCCCACGCTTACAATGCCCTTGATTCAGGAAAAGTGGTGGGGTCCATATTTATTGATCTCACAAAAGCCTTTGACACTGTCAACCACCAAATCCTGTTAAGACAGCTATGGACCCTGGGTCTGTCAGTAGATACCATCTCCTGGTTCGACAGTTACCTTTCTCACAGGATGCATTGTGTGAGGATAGGGGTGTTACCTCTGATCCCAGAAAGATAACACTAGGGGTCCCGCAGGGCTAGATCCTATGGCCACTTCTCTTCAGTCTCTGCATAAATTCCCTTCCTAAAGCCTGCACTGCTGAAATGCTGCTGTATGCAGATGACACAGTAATATCAGTCCCAGGCAGCAATGCTTGTGAAATCTCCAAGAACCTGCAGTGCATCTTTGCTTTGCTAGAGGCGTGGTTCTCCCAAAACCAGCTCCTACTGAACTATAAAAAAAAAAAACAATGCACCAAACCATGCCATATTCCCAAAGGAATGTTGAACCCTTGACTATCTTTAGCCAAAAAGGTGATAGCGTTGAGCAAGTCAACACCTTCAAATACCTTGGAGTACATATAGATGACACACTGTCCTTTGTGCACCATATTGACCACGTAGTCAAAACTGGCAATATTAAGCTAGGCATCCTATATAGACATAGGCAGGCCATGACTCATGAGGCTCTTAAACTAATTACTCAAAGCTCTATCCTGTCTATCATCGACTACACACTAGTCATTTACAGAGCTGACACAGACTCAGCCTTAAATAGAGTTAAACAACTAGTCAACAGGGCCTGTCGCCTGGTCCTCGGTGCCAACCAGTGTACACATACATGCTTACTTTACTCCTCCACAGGTTGGCTCCAGCTCCACCTCAGGACAAAGTATCAGGCTTGCATAATAGGAAAAAAAGCCCTACTTGGTCTCATGACCGACTCTACTGCCACACTGTTCCAGTGACACCCCTCGACTAAGGTCATCAGAGGAACGGCAAATGGTGTGCTCCATGTCCCATTCAAAAGAACATGCTTTGCTCAGCGGTCACTCTCCTACTGCGGCACCACATGGCTTAACGAGCTCTCCTCTACTGAGCTGGAACACACAAAAATAAGCCCTTTTAAAAGAGACCTGTTTACTGTTCTTGCAGAAGACAACCAGTGTGGCTGCAACCACTAGTCACAGTCGACCATGATTACTTCCGCCCTCACACCCCCACACCCATACTTCTCCTGCACTCCAGCACCCCCTTGACTTCACCAGCTCCACCTCTCACCCCTTTTACAACAAATGTCAAAGACACCTCAAAAGACTCCTCCCAAACTTCAGGATAGACTCCATGAGGCCTTCTTTAACACCCAACAATACAAACTTAAACCACTTACCAAAAGCACTCCTACTACCTGTACAACTTAGGATCTGCAATAGATTACTTGCCTGCATGTGCATCCTGTCAGTATCCTGTTATCAGCAAACAGCAGCACCAAGGCCCATCAAACTACCACTGTATTCCTGTGTTTTCCACTAATGAATTGTAACCTGTAAATTTGTTCTGTCTGCTTGAAATGTAACCTTGTAACTTGTTCAGTCTGTTTGTTATACCTGACATGGAACCTTTGTAAAAGAGCCGTTGGCTCAAAAGTGTTAATCTGCAAATGAAATAAATACATAAATAAATAAATAAGTGTTACTGCATAGTCTTGGCACCATTACCACATCACTAAAGCCATTGTGCATACATGGAGTGTTCCCGTACATAGGAGAGTCAAGAGTTCCTACCTTGAGGCATGTGGACGGTAGGAGACATCCAGAGTCTTCAACTGCGGTGTTGGAACATCACTTGCTGAATCCAGACACCATTCCTCCTCATGGCTGCAGGAATGAGAAAGGCATATTTACAATGAAGAGTTATGGTGCAAGTTTTCCGATTACTGTGTTTCAGTCAGAGTAACTTACTGTACGTTTTCACAACAGGCTGAACCTCATAAGCAGGAGTGGAACACAGTGGATGTTGGGTGCCAGAAACAGGTGATGACACAGAGATGTTGGTGTCAACACGACTAATTCCGAGTTGGCAATTGTTTGTAATAATAAAAGCATTGCACAAGCATTATCCACATAAGCTATACTTGTACAAGCTGTGTCACAGTGTGGATAACTGTTGAACAACTGTGGTATACCAAGGTGAAAGTCAAGGCACAATGGAAAACATTGCTGTGCAAAGCACATTGCACACTGTTGCATTAACTTAGTCTCTGTTCATCCTCTACCATGCTTAAGAAAGCCATCTTCACAAGTCAGCAGGGTTTTGCCCTTCTACGTAAAGTGTGTCAAGAAGGACACTATCAACATGGTGGCTTCTGCATGTCTATGTTGTGCAGTACAGGTGTACTGGTGATACAAGTTAGCTGATCACCTGGCGGCATGTTCACAAAAAGCACAATGCGTGAATGCTCCATGCAAACAGTGCACATCCACATTCAGAGTACTCTGTTGGCAAGTGGAAAGATACAGCAATAGAATGACTGAAGCATGCAGCAAAATGAAATCTGATGTGTTCAGGTTACACAGAAAGGCTTGCATTGTCATTGAAGCAAAGCCACACAGCACTTAATGGAATGTAACTGACATGTCTGCTGGCTGTGCCACATGGTAATACCACAGTTATTTCAATCTGTTGAAATGGTACACATAGGTTCAACCATAGGACATCATAATGCATTCATTGTGCTTGCTAATTGAAAGTGTTTGTTGGTCTCGAGGCCTATACCATGGACAGGTTACAGTAGTATCTGGAGTTGAGAAATGGTGTGCACAGATACCATAAACCAAAATAAATCATAGAAATCACTGTCCTGAGGGGGGGGTTAATTTGAACGTCCAGGATTTTCCATTAAACATAGGGAGGTATTTTGATACTATGGTGTTAGAACATGCTACTGATCATCAGCGCTCCCATCGTGTCATGACACAAAATTTTTTTGTGCGGTGCCAGGAGTGTAATGTGTGACATGTCTAAACCTGGACAAGAAAGTGATCCGGCAATGCATATGTACACTGACAGACAAACAGACAAACCATTCAACAAACAGCAAATGAAGATAGTATTACTCACCAACAGGCACCTCCAGAGGCTGAACTGGTTGCCAACATTGTTCAACACTGTGATCACTGTAGAGAACATTAGACAAGGCCTGATGAAATAACCTGTCTTTCAGTTAAAGTTGCTGTATGTGGATGAAATGTACGCATAACTCCTACCTGTAAAATGTAACAGGAATCGTTACTAACTCCTCATCTTTTGAAACTCTTTCTGTGTCTTCAGTGCTGTCCACTCTTCATAGGCAGAACCCAGGTTGACCAACTTTCGGCAGTAGTCACAGAATTGTTGCAGTCTGTGACTCTTGCATGAGGCTGGTGAAGTGTTTGACTGAAGACCCCTTCTCTGAGCAGCAGACATGTTGGCATCCCTTGTTTCACCTAAGTACAGAGTGGCACATGAATGTTTGTCAGCATCAAAGTCTGGTGTGATGCATCGATTGAACACTTGCTTTGAAGTGAGGTACATGTAAGGTCTGTAAAATGACAGTCAACCAGATCAGCTCCCCTCTCCTGGAGGTTATACCCCTGTCAGTATAGACCAGCATTATGTTGTCCTTCATAGCTGCCTCTCTACATTGTGCTGTTATTCACTGAGCCCTAATGACTCCCAAGATATTCTCTTCCTCTGATACTGCTACCTTCCCCCTCCACACAGACACACACAAATGATTGCTCCTCCTTGTGTTTGCCACTGACTTTATCACTTACAGCAGGCAGTATTGACTACAGGTTGCAGTGGAGCCAGTGCTAACTGGGAATGGTCTGTTGATACCGTGGCAGTCCCTTGGTACTTGACAAATACCACCACCACCCTCCATGTGTGGAGGCATGCTGCAGTCCTCTAACGGTGCTAGGACATTTGTCACCTATGGAACAGATGCCAGGGCTGTATTCATAGGGCCGGGTCCAGCACCATATCTACTACTTGCCTTATTCTGGCCGATCAGCAGTAACTAATAGCACATGTTACCCATGCAGGGTGCCACCTAAAACACATACAGATCACTGCCTTGCCCCTGTAGCCTCCTAGGGTGCCACTGTGCTCCCAATGTGCCAGGTCCCTTCTGGCAGGCATATCTGCCCCACCCAGCTTCTTTGCTAGCCCTCAAGTGTTATGCCAGGAGTTGGGGGTTAGTGGAATGGAGCCTTCTGTCAAACTCTGTTGTTTCATCACCTCTCTGGCACTACCCTGCAGATGTGGCCAATCCCAGGTCTTGGTCTCATGGACACTCATTTGTGTAGGATGTGGCACAGGGCCTTTGATACACTCTGGGATGTCTGAAGTCCTAGACCACTGAAAACTGTGGCAATCAAGTCATCATACATTCACTAACATCCATTTATATGCATTCATTTCAGTTTCCTGGTTTCTAGTAGTCCATCAACCATTCACCAAGAGTGATATATATTTGTCATTCCCTGATGTCCAGGGACAAAACACCCCAACCCACATACAGGAAAAAAACAACCAACTCTTCTAATGTGTATTCACTAACCTGACGCCATCTTACCATAAAGTGATGTGCATACTTACGTCAATGACAGTGACTGGCACATCCATCCTCTGACCTACTTTGCTGGTTGATGTCTCTCACTAACACTGACATGGCTGCTGGCTGAGGAGGGGACAGCCGGACTGTGCCATACGCTGTCTTGGATATGAATATGCACCACTGTGTATAGTAAGGTAGGGGCAGGGATAAGTGCAGTCACTTGAAGGATCGGTTGTTGTGTTGGCAGTGTCTAGGAGGGGTTCTACACTGTACACTGTGGAATGGTAAACGTATATAATGGTGTGTGAATTTGTGTTGGGGTGGGTGGTGGACCAGTAGATATCACTTAAAGTAAAATGTGTATATATATGCAAATGGTTGATGGGAGTGGGGAGGACAAGTAAACAGCAGGGACCTAATTAAACTAGGTGAACATTTGGCCACTCATTCATCAACCTTAGCCATCTTGGAGGTCTTCTCTGTGTGGGGAGAAGGCGGAAGGGTGCAAAAGATGAGAGAAAAGGAAATCAAGGGATTCAACACATGGCTATGAAGCTGGTGTCAGGATAAAAGCTACCAATTCATTGGAACATGGGAGAGTTCTGGGAAAGTAAGTTTTCAGGTATGATGGCCTATACCTGACAAGAGAAGGAGTACAGGTACTAGGGCAAAAGCTTGATGTCACCACTGGACATTTAAACTGGGGAGGCTTGACACCGAGGTCCCCAGCAAGGAGGGGAACCTGGCCAACACTCCCCCATTGGCAGGAAGTGCACACGGTTGGAAGATAAGAACGAGCAGGAACACAAAGGGGTGTCGTAGAGCCCAACCTGTTATGGAAGAGGGAAATCTGCCTACAGGGAGGGGAAGCAAAAAGAGGCAGAAGAGAATATGCAAGGGCAAGGGTGAGAACACTAAAAAGAAGGAAAGCAAGAGTTGGAGGGCCAGGTGTACAAATGCATGTAGCCTGGCAAACAAAAAATAGCAGCCCTTATAGAAACATAGAAACATAGAAATTGTCAGCATATAAGGATTGCTAGGCCCATCCAGTCTGCCCGTATGCCCTGTACTTGATTAAGGCTTCTGACCCTCCCCATGCTTTACCTCTATGGTACCCCATGCCTGTCCCATGCACGTTTAAATCCAGCCACAGTGTTCACTCCCACCACTTCCTGTGGCAGACCATTCCATGTGTCTACCACCCTCTGTGAAGAAAATTTCCTCATTTCCTCTTATCCTGCCACCTTCTAATTTCATGTCATGCCCCTCGTTCTTATACTCCTACTGTATTGGAAGATGTCTCTCCCCTGCACCTTGTTTATGCCCTTGAGGTACTTGAAAATTTCTATCATGTCCCCTCTCTCTCCCTCCTTTCCTCCAGCGAGTACATATTGAGGTCCTTTAATCTCTCCTCATACATAGCCTTAATGGCTGAGGCACAGCTAGACATTGTAGCCATCACTGAGACATGGTACATGGACAGCCATGCCTGGGACATCACAATACCAGGGTATGCTCTATTCTGGAGAGACAGGAAAGGAAGAAAAGGGGGAAGGGGTAGCTATATACTTTAGAGAAAGAAGTAAAGTGACAGTGATACAGAGGAGCCGGGGGGGCAGAGGCTTTGTGGATCATGTTAGAGACAGGAAATGGGGTAGCAATACAGACAGGAGTAGTCTACAGACCATCAGGATGGGGAGAAGTTAGACAAGGAACTAGTGGAAACCGTACAGAGACAGACAGGGGAAGGGTCCTAGTTATGGGTGACTATAATATGCCAGACATCAATTGGAGCACCCATACTGCAGCCACAGCAGGGAGCAGAGCCATCCTGGAAGCTATGCTAGGGGCAGGCTCAAGAAGCTCATGATGGAGCCCACCAGAGAGTGAGCTATTCTGGACCTGGTGCTCACCAATGGGGAAAGTATAAAAGATGTTCAGGTAGGCAGTCATCTAGGATCCAGTGATCACTAAACAGAGGAGGAGCACAGCCACACAAGGGTTAAAGTAATGGACTTCAAGATGGTCGATTTTGCGAAGATGGGAGAATGTCAGTAAAAGGCATTATGAGGAAGGAAGGGAAGGGAGTGATCGCACAATGGGCAAATCTAAAAGGTGCCATAGTTAAGGCTACAAATTTGTGCATTAAGCAAGTAAGTAAGAGTAAGAGAAGGAAAAAAGCGCTATGGTTCATGAGAGAAGTGGCCAGGAGGGTTAGAGAGAAAAGGGTGGCATTCAGAAAATACAAAGAAACAGAGAGGGAGGAAGATGGAGAAATCTACATGGAAATACTGAGGGAGGTTGGAAAAGTAGTTAAAAGGGCCAAAGCACAAACAGAGGAAAGGATAGTACAGTCAATTAAGAAAGGGGACAAGGCCTTTTTAGATATATTAGTGAAAAGAAAAAGAATAGGGAGGGATAGTGAGACTAAAAAGGGAAGAAGGAGGGCAGGCTGAGTGGGACCAGGAAAAGGCAGAAATCCTGAATAAATATTTCTGCTCTGTGTTTATGGAAGAAGGGAAGGGACCATTATTGAAAGAAAAACCAGGACAGAGGCAGGGGTGGATACCAGTCCATTCACCAAGGAGAGAGTCCTAAAAGAGCTTGAAACACTGAGGATAGACAAGGCAATGGAGCCTGACAGAATTCACCTCAGAATACTAAAGGAGTTCAGGAATGAAATGGCAGTGCCACTGGTAGAACTATTCAATGAATCATTAGAGATGGGGGGTAGTCCCAGCCGATTGGAGGCGGGAAAATGTTGTCCCTTCCACAAGAGTGGGAGTAGGCTGGTAAGTGCAGGCCAGTCAGCCTAACCTCAGTGCTAGGAAAACTGATGGAATCATTGCTCAAGAAAAAATTGTGGAGTATCTCAAATCCAGCAGGTAGCAGGACCCAAAGCAACAAGGGTTTCACAGCAGGTAGATCTTGCCAAACAAACTTGATAGTTTTCTTCGATTGGGAAACCAGAGTGGCAGATCGGGGGCGGCCTCACGTGATTTTACTAAGGCCTTCACACCGTCCCCACACAGAAGGCTAGTAAACAAGCTGAGCAGCCTGGGAGTAGAGCACAGGGTGGTGAACTGGATTAGAAACTGGTTGAGAGGGAGGTCACAAAGAGTGGTAGTAAACAGAGCTCAATCCATGGAGAGAGAGAGGTAACCAACGGGGTGCCCCAGGGTTCAGTGCTAGGTCAACTCCTCTTTAATGTCTTAGTAAGTGACATTTCAAAACAGCTGGAGGGGAAGGTGTGTCTGTTTGCAGATTACACAAATATCTGCAATAGAGTCGATACTCCAGAGGGTATGGAAAGAATGACAAGGGACCTAAGTAAGCTTGAGGAATAGTCAAGGCTGTGGCAGCTAAAACTGAATGTGAAAAAATGCAAAATTTGCACCTGGAATGTGGAAACCCAGGTAAACAGTATTCAATGGGGGGTTGGGGAGGGAATTGCTGAGACCCACCATGAAAGGAAGGGATCTGGGGGTGATTATAACAGCTGTCTTAAAGGTGAACAGACAATGTGAGAAAGTAATAAGGGGGGGTCAAAGGAATGTTGGGGTGCATAGATAGGGGTATCTCCAGCAGAAATAGGGAGGTGGTGATGCCACTCTACAAATCACTGGAGAGACCTCATCTGGAATACTGCATCCAGTTCTGGAGGCCGCATCTCAGAAAAGATATAGACAGAATGGAGGCAGTCCAGAGGAGGGCTACAAAGATGGTGCAGGAGCAGCACCAAAAAGCATGAGGAGAGGCTAGTAGACCTTGACATTTATTCACTGGAGATGAGAAGGGAGAGGGGAGATATGATTGAGACTGTCAAATACCTCAAGGGTATTAATAGGGTCCAGGAGGGGAGCCTCTTCTTGAAGAAAGAATGCTCAAAAACTAGGGGTCATGATATGAGGCTGGAGGGAAGGAGACTCGGAGAATGCGAGGAAGTACTTCTTCACCAAAAGGGTAGTGGATGCATGGAACAGTCTCACCATGGAAATGGTAGGGGTGCAAACAGTAAATGCATTCAAAAATGCATGGGATAGACATAAGGGAACCCTAGCAACAAGAAGAAAAGTGTAAGCTAGGGACAATTTGGGGGGGGAATGTATACAGGCAGACTCGATGGGTCAGGCGGTCCTCATCTGCCGACAAATTCTATGTATCTGTGGAATTTTATCTCCCACGCCACCTGTGGTGTCCGTGGTTAGATAGCAACAAGACAGTATGTCCTCATTGTTAGTGTCAGGTGCTGAGTTGGTGAGTGCTGGAAGGGTGGGTTTCTAGACACCACTGAAGGTTGCAAAGAACTACAGGGATTAATCGAGAATACATTGCCACAGTGCCATGCCTTCCCATGCACTCAAATTGGGCTTTAAATCTTCATGGAAAGTACTCTCCATTACTAAAGCATTGCTGTCCTATTCTTGATCCCAGTTGGCATGTAACAAAGTGTAAATGTTATAGTCAGTAAGCTGCTTTTGGTAATCAAGAGTCTCACCTACGAGACAGCCTTCTCTTACATAAACATGAAGATATGTCATGGAAAGATGTCTTAAGATGACACTGCTCATTAAGCAACAAACATGTGGAATACCCTATTTCCCTGAATAACCAGACACACAGCCGGACTTTGGTAGGTATATATCATGGTTTAGAAGCTACTTCAAAGGCAGATCCCAGTCTGTTACAATGGGTACAGCCTCCTTCCCTGCCCTACCAGTATCCACATGGGTTCCTCAAGGCTCCATCCTTGGCCCCTACTTTTTCCATTTTATTAATGCACGCTGACCTTCTCCTTTACCATAGCGACAACTCTCTTGCAAACATCTCCTCCGCTCTTACACTTAACTGTGGTGCTGCCCACAATTGGTTTCTTTCCAACAGACTCTTGGTAAATGAAAAGAAAACAAAAGTAATGCTACTTGGATCCAAACTATTCCTCACAAAGATCTCCAAGACAAACTCCTCCCTCCTTGTACCCACACCTGCTGGTCCCCCCTTGAAAATGTCCCTAGTTTTAAATAATTAGGTGTCACTCTGGACCCCTCCCTTATGTTCGCCGACCATGTCAATAATTCTGTGCGCAGAGTTAATCAGAAGTTAGGTGCAGCCTACCACCTAAATCAATCCCATTCTTGTGAGGCACGGCTAACAATTGCACAAGGAAACCTTCTACCACTCCTTGAATACTGCTCTCCTGTCTATTCCCTTGTATCCTCAGCTCTGCGCTGTAGATTGAATTCAGTCTACAACAGTATCTGTCACTTTGTCCTCCATGCCCCCTTTTCTACCCATCATTGTGTATTGTACCAGTCACTCGGTTGGCTCCCACTGCAAGGACGGTTTGACTATGCCCTTGGTTGCTTAGTTGACAATATTCTGAGAGGCGGACACCTGTCCCCATACTTATCCCTCCTCACGGGCAGAGTGGCAGCTAGGAGCCACCGTGAATCATCCATCCCCTCCCCCCGGTAGTTCCACAAATCTCCTGTGCCATGGGTAGTAAAGGCATTTCTGTCTCTGCCCCCTCCCTATGGAACAGACTCCCTACATCTCTCCGCTCTTCCACCTCCCATCTCTCCTTCAAAAACAATTTCAAAGAGTGGCTGCTGTCTGAATCCAAATGCCACAGCTCTCCTCTTAATCTCTGGCATCCCCTTCCTCCATCCATCCCCCCTCCCCACCTATTAGCAGTGTCTCATCCTTGCTTCACTCACCCACTACTGCTCCTGTCCTCTTCCCCCACTTTTCGGGGCTTCTGCTGTTGCCTGCTTTTTCCAAGTCCCACCACCATTTGCTAAGGGGAAGTGTTGTATTCGATTTCAGAGTTCCAATCTGCTCATTGACCTGTGCGCTATTAGTGTACCTGAATGCATTTTGCACTTTATATATCATATCTAAGACTTATGTTTGGTCTCTGTGTTTGTGACTTATATTTCAGTCTGTTGCCTGGCCTGTGACTACGTATTTTTTGACCTGTATGCTGGCCTTCTTTGACACCTTGTATTCTTATGTTTATTTATTTCAAGATTCAGACATTACCTTTAAGCAAAACTCTTTTACAAAGGTTCCACGTCAGGTACAACAAAGTATGAACAATTGAGAACAAAGAAAACAAGGAGGGTGGAGCCCCAGTGTAAGGAAATTACAAGAGTGGGGGTCATGTGATGGCATCTGGCTAGATAGCAGCTGGGATACTGAGCTCCCCCGCTGGCCACCTCTTTTGAGCATTTAATTAAACATCTTGCCCTTTTTCGGACAAATTTGCTTAATAAGCGTCTGGGGAAGGTACCTGCTAATACCTAACGATTGCTGCAGCAAAGAAAATCGTTTGCAGGCTTGAGATGGAAGTGGATGGGAGGCAGGCCTCAGTCAGGCATACACCCTGCAACCCCAGAAGGCCTCCAAGAAACAGGAACAGGCCCCTACCAAAGGAGATCAAGTGGGGACAAAGTGCAACAGGCTACTCCGTTATTGGAGGATAGATTCCTCCAAGAGCTTACTCCCTTAAAGAGTATCCTTCCAAGATTTAGCTGGGGAGCTAAATCTCTGTGCAGTGACCTTCCTCCGTCTCCACTAGAGTTACTGATATGGAGACCAGATTAACTCGTCAGAAATGTGGAGGTCCAGAACAAGCGGAGATCACTGAACTTAGGCAGCAAATAAAGAAATTACAGGCTAAAACCGAAGATTTGGAAGGCGTGTCGCGAAATAATCTCTTAATCATGGGCCTACCTGAGTTGAAGAAGGCCCAGACATCATGGCCTTCCTACAGAAGTTTTTGTGTGTAAGGTGGTGTTATCTCCTATCAACTCTTCCTATCATAGGCGGCGCATCGTTCCCTGAGGCTGAGGCCTGCACCTGGGTCCCCTCTCGTCCTATCATTATCAAATTTTTGAGTTATGTGGAGAGACACCATGTCTACACGAAGTCCTCCGAGCTGAAAGACATCCTGTGGGGTTCATCCAAAATCAGGATCGCTCAAGACCTACCTAAAGAGACCCAAGAGAAAAGAGTAGCCTATCATCCAGTGGTACAGAAACTGATAGCGGCATCTATTCCCTTTGAAATGATTTATCCAGTGACCCTGAAAGTTACCATTAATGGGCGCTACTGCTACTTCAACTCCCCTGAGGCTGCCCGCAAGGACCTGGAGATCAAGCTGCCAGACCTATTCAAAGCACATGGCTGAGAGTCCATACATGTCCCTACCTGGAGATTCGAGCCTCATATTCTGGCTGGACTAAACTTGTCTTTATTTCTGTATAAATTTAAAAAGTGATGTTTACTTAGCGGTGGCCGTGCACTGCTTTCTCGTTTCTCCCTTCTCTCTCTGGTCTCCTCTTTCTTGTCCCTGTCATTTTTCTGGTCTGTCTGGTCTCTCCTTGTTGGTCCCCCCTTTTCTGGATCCTCTGGCTTGGGTTTGGGTCGTGGTGGGCGAGCTCTGGTTTAAGCGGCCTTCCCCATTCTCGCCATGTGCCTTTCCAGCGGAACTCTATTTGATGTAGCTGTTTCCGGGTAGGGACTTCCTGGGAGGCAGACCTTTGTTGGTCCCTCGGCCCTTTGGTTCCCCTGGAAACAACGGCCTTTAGACTGGATCTTGGTCATCTGTACTGCCTGCATGGGGATCTGCTCAATTTGATGGCTCTCGGACTCTCATTTTCTTCTGATCTGTAGCGACTCGGTGGACTCTCTCTTTCCTTCCTTCTTGCTCTGGTTCTGCTAATAAGGTTGTTGGGGGTGCACCGCTTACTGAACTAGTCTAGAATACTGGCTCTTTGTAGCGGGTGGTTGTCATTACTACCCATTTTCCTTACTTGACTGTCCCCTTCCTATTTTCTTCTACTTTATCTGTTTTCCATATTTGTTATGGATTTTTGGGGAGGGGTGGCTGGAATATAGGGGTCGGGCTCGGTGGGCTTGCTCGCTGGATGTGGAATCGCTTGAGCCATACATCAGGGGGTCGGCTAACCTCCCCGGTGCTGGGAGCTTTGAGGAGTGCGATCCTGGTATTATTGGTCTGCACTCTCTTGGGATGGTCCCGATCTTACTTCTCTGCTGGCACTGGTGCCTGGCTCTGGGGGGTTTGGAGGTTCGCATTGGGTGTTCGGGGCTCGAGCTTTTGGATCTTTGGTTATTTTAGGGATACCCTGGCTTAGCTTACCAGTGTAAATACTTATTTTTGATTTGCATGGGATATGGGTTGTGGGGGGTCTGGTTGTTGTTGGGAGGGATCTAGCTTAAATTATTTCATATTATTGGGACCTTTGGTTGTTGGGGTGGGGGTTGAGAATATTCGCTTTCTAGGTTTGGTTGTATGTTAACTTTCTGGTCTCTGGGTTCTGGGAGGGGGTTGGGGACTTGGGACTAGTAGTAGTTGACCCAGATGTTTCATATGGTTTCTGGTTTGCTGTGATAGCTTATTTCTGGGGGGGTTTGACTGGGGTGCATCTTGCATTCATATACTATGACGATTTTGTCTGGATGTCCATTGGTTCTATTATGCTTTTAAAATGGCTACGAATATTATTAAAATAGCATCTTGGAATGTTAGAGGGCTTAGGGACCGGGTCAAGCAATTTACAGGTCTTTAACCACTGTTCACTCCTTCGCATTGATATCCTTTTTACAGGAGACACATCTATCCCATGATGAAGCTAGACTGCTCTCCGATCTGGTTTTCTCAATTTTATCTTGCGGAAATTCCTGCTTTAGTAAAGGAGTTGCAGTCCTTATTAAAAACATGTTTTGTTTACGAAAGAGTTAACTGTCTCAGACCCAGAGGGGAGGTTTGTCCTGGTGAAGGGTATCCTGAATGGCGAAAAGGTCATCCTCGGTTCTGTTTATGCCCCAGTTGGGGGGAACCCCGTGTTTTTCATGACTTTGGCTGATAAGTTGGCTGGCTTTCTTCCTGCTCAACTTATATTGGGGGAGGGGGATTGGAATGTGCCTTCTTCATCTACCTTAGACAGGGAACCGCAAGATAAGCAGCCCATCTTCCCGGCTCAATGAGCTTTTTGAGGATCTGACTTGATGCTGGGCCTATGTGACCCTCGGCTCGCTAACCCTTCTTGTCATGCCTTTTCCTTTTACTCTCAATCACATGGCACTAAGTCGAGGCTACATATGATTTTAGTCAGCCCGCCTTCTTCCCGAATATCTCTTTGTCTGGCATTGAGCCGATAATTGTCGGATCATGCTATAGTCTGAATCTGAATGTCCCTAGACCCTGATTATTCTCGTGACTCTATGTGGTGGCTAAACACACAGTTATTGAAGGATCGCCAACGTGTTTCAGAAATTAGTTCAGTTTCTCTTTTCTGGCTGATAATTTGAATTCCACTCCTAGGGTTGACATGGTTTGGGGCGCTGAAGTGTTATCTTAGGGTGAACTCATTAAGATGGCCTCCTTTAGGAAGAAGACACGGTTGGCTAGGTCCTTGGCTCTGATGAACAAATTAAGAGAGTTAGAAACTAACTATTCTGCTACTTTTTCTGTATCGGAGCTTAAGGAGCTTCTGCTAACTAGGAATGAATACTTGGATCTCTGGAAAGAAAAAACAGAATATTGTTTGATGAAAACCCAAGCCAGGTATCTTGAGTTTGGTGAAAAATCTGGTAAACTGCTGGCTTTACGTCTGCGCACACTTGAGAGTTCAAGGATCATCCCTTCTTTGTCTTCCCCATCTGGTAGTGTAGTCTCCTCACCTAGAGATATTGCGCGTATCTTCAAAGATTACTACTCGGATCTTTATAGTTATTCCTCGTCACCCCATCCTATTTCGGCTGTTAAGGAGTATATCAGAGGAATAGATATCCTCAATATATCAGAGACCCAGCAAGCGAGCTTACTAGTCCCTATTTTGGCTGAAGAAATAAGCAGTACCATTGCTTCCTTGGTTCCAGATAAGACACGGGGCGGACGGTTTCGGCAAACTTTATAAAGTATTTGCTAAGAGCTGTTACCGATACTTCTTAAACTATATAATTTTCTACGGTCTCATCTGAGCTTGATCCTGCCTTGTTTGAGGCCACAATAGTTCTAATCCCCAAAGCAGACAAAACCCTCACTGATCCGGCTAATTACCATCCCATTTCTCTCCAAAATTATGATATAAAAATTTTGACTAAAATACTCGCTGAAAGGATCAAGAAGGTCTGGTTGGAACTGCTGAGTCCTGAGCAGGCCGGCTTTGTACCGGGGAGGTCGGTGGCAGATCACCTGAGAACTCTGTCACATATCTCCCAGTACGCTCAATCTGCCACATGTCCGGTTGCGCTGATCTCTCTTGGCGCGAAAAAGGTTTGACCGGTTGATTGGTCTTTTCTGTGGGCAGTAATGGAAGAGATGGGTTTTCCGGCTCCCTTTTAACTATGATTCAGACATTTTACAATTGCCCTCCGCTAAGATCTATTGTAATGGGGTCTTATCTCCCTCTTTTCGTCTTTTGCTGGTACCAGGCAGGGTTGCCCTCTCTCTCCGTTACTATTTAATCTATTTTGGAACCCTGCTGATTAAACTTAAGTCGCCTCCTCAGGTGAGAGGTATTATGCTTCAGCAACTTGAGTTAGTTCTTTCTGCATATGCAGATGATGTCTTGTTGCACCTAACAGATCCGGTAGCAACCTTGGAGGCCGCTCTTGATATTATTAAGCACTTTGGTTCCTTCTCTCGTTACAAACTGAATATCTCTAAATGTGAGGTTTACCCTTTAAATCACTATACAAACAAACAGGATTTTCTTTCCTTCGGAATGAGGTGGACCCCCAGATCAATTAAGTACTTGGGAATCCATTTTTCCACTGATCTTTCCCTTCTGAAAAAACTAAATCTGGACAGAGTTAGAGATTTGATTAGTCAGGACCTACAGTGCTGGTTAGCTCTCCCTATTTCGCTCTGGGGCCGAATCAATATTATTAAAATGAATATACTTCCCCGGATCTTTTATCCATTGAACCTGACCAATCTTTGGATCCCCCTTTCCTTTTTCCATCAGCTTCATCGGCTGTTCTCCAGTTTTATCTGGCGGGGAAGGGAGCCCGATGTCAGATGTCAACTTGTCGCCTCCCTAAGGACAGGGAGGTTTATGCACTGCCCACTCCTGCTGTACTACTGGGCGCCCACCTTTCTAAGCTGGGAAGATGGTTCTCCACAAGTACAGAAGTCCTGGTCCAATTTGGCTTCAGCTGGAGCGGGCTTTTCTTTCGAACTTGGACTGGATATCTCCGCCCCTGTTTTATTTGCCTGAAAGCTCTTTGCAGTTGATTCCGGACAATACGGTGGTCGGCTCTCTTAGGGCATGGGTACAGTGTCTTAAATCCTTTTGGATTCCAGTGAATTGGACCTGGGAAGCCAGTGGTTTTAAATCCTAACGTTAGATTGGGGAATTCTTGGTTAGTGCCAAACTGGCTCCTGCAATTTAAAGAGGCCAGAGTGGAGCAGTTGTTTTAACCAAGATTTACTCCTTACGTCGGACGATATTTTAAAGAAATTTGATATACCAAGCAAAAGAATTTTTAAGGTCTTTCAACTTCCGCACTTAGTGAGTAATAAATTCGGTACCACTTTTAGGCAATCGGTTGTGCAACCCTTTTTATCTAACATTATCAGTCTTGCTTCCCAACCCCACTCTATCTCATTAATTTATTCTTATCTTCTGAATTTTAATTTGCAGGAGGATGTCGAGGGCCCTTTGGTCTGGACAAATCTTCTCCCTGAGGCTACCCTGGTCTGAACTAATATTTGGTGTAGTTTGCATAGATATCACACCCAGGATAGGTTGTGATTAACACGTATTATATTGTGAATAACCTCTACTATACCCCGTTAAACTCTTTCAAGTAAATTGGTCTCCGTCCGGACTGTTTCAGATGCTCACAAGCGGAGGGCAATTTAATTCATATTTTCTGGGAATGTTCCAAAGTGGGCCCATTGTGGTCCCTGATCCGGGAGAATTTGGATCCCCTTCTGGGTCTGAGTAGTTTTTTTTTGCCCGGAAGTCTGTGTCTTGGGTGATTTTCTCCATATAAATAGTGTGGGCGCCCATTGTCATATGGCTTTAGTGTCCATGGCGGTTAAGAAACTGGTCCTAAGACACTGGAAGGACCAGTTGGTCTTATCAGTGCGTGGACTGGCTGAAAGAGATGATGTCGTATCTCCAATCTGAAAATCTGATTGCCAGCTTTAAAGACCATATGGATTTGTTCCATATAAGATGGGATAAACTCCAAACTTTGTGTTTGCATTAAAATTTAAGCCTGATGACCAGATCCTTTTGCCCTCATACAATATCTATTCCTGTATCGTTGCTGATTCTAGATTTCTCTTTCTGTTCTATATGATCCATGTGGTTTAAAGTTATGATACTTTGTTCCAGGTACATTGTGATATCCAGATTTAGAAGGTTTTCTTTTTTAGGCCCTTTGCTGGTGCACCCAATAGGGTTTGGGGAGGGTGGGGGCTCTTCCTCGGTTTTATATGTTGAGATTACTTGCCTTGTTGGTTTTGTGACTAATTGGGGGGTGTTTTCGGGAGGTTATGGGATTTTTCTTTTGGGGAGGGGGATTTGGGAGGGAGGGGAGTGCTGGTTATACGACATGTATACTATTCATTTGTTTACTTGATCTTGTTTTTGGGAGGGAGGTTTGTTTGTTTGTTTGTTTGTTTTTCTGTTTTCCTGTTTGTATTTTGAAACTAATAAACTTAAATTTCAAAAAAATTACAAGAGTGAAACATTACTAACAGATACATAAGCTATCTGGTAAGTGCAAAGAAACATGACAAGGGCAAACATTGTCAGATATACAGGTATAATTTACAACAGCCAAAGGCTATGCACAAAGGTATAGTGTTCAATAGCCAAGGAGCTAGATCCATTTACGTAGTGGAATTGATGAAGAAAGTTGGGGGTTGGGGATCTGGGATGTGGGCAGCGGCCCTGTGGGGGCCTTTGTTAAAAAGGGTGTGGGAGGTGACTTGATCCATGTCAGTTGTCCAGGTGTTTGTGTCTTAAGACTTGCAGGGCTGGGAATGCAATTACTGCCTACAGCAACAAACCATGTATTCTTAAGTAATTGCACTTTATGTAATGACCCTTTGTTCTGTAATTTCCTGCACCTCTTGTTGAGGCCTGTGTTTACTGTTGTTCTCCACACCTGTATTGCTTAATGTGCCATGCTGTGGCTCGGGTTGTGCCTGAAAATGGTCCTTTGATCAGTGCACCCACCCAGTTATCAAATACATACATACATAAATAAATAAATAAAATGTTTTATGTGCGAACACACAAGATGTGATACTAAGAATGTATCCAAAATAGTACACAAACATTCATGAAAGGTAACAGTATCAACTAACAAAACTATTTTTTAAATAAACTGCACACAGTATAGTGTGAGTGACTGCAGTATGCCTATTCCTTCTGCCATGTCCCGAAAATGTACCCAACAGTATGAACTGTATCAAGGCTATGTATTTTCTTTCTCAGTTTTGTCAAAGAGCACAAACTGCAAATGTAGTACAGTGTCTCTCTTTTGCCCTGTTTTGACATGTGTAACTGTGACCTATGTACAACTATGTAGTTCTGTAATGCATTTGATTTCAACCTAATAAATGACCTCGCTGGAAGGACATATGTCATTCAATAAAGAATGCTTGTATCTCCTAGCAGTGATGTTTTTTTTTCTCCTCTCAGTCCGTTTATAACAAGGGTCAAATGTTTACATCTAGTTTGGGAATGGAAACAACAATAATTGTGATTCTATCTTGACAAGCCCAATGAGTTGCTAGTCGATAAATTCAGGTGACTATCCAACTTTTGAGGAAATAAAGAAAGAAACATCAATTGATACGTAAACAGTGCCACATTCATAGAAACATAGACTTTGACAGCAGATAAGGACCACTTGGTCCACCTCGTCTGCCCAATTCCTACCTATCTGATAAGCTACAGTTTCCAGTTACCCAACACCGTACTTCCTCCTACCCCTCACTAAAATTGCCTTACGTCTGTCCCATGCATTCTTGAATTCCTCACTATTTTTGACCCCACAACCTCCCCAGGAAGGTGGTTCCATGCATCCACCACCCTCTCTGTGAAAAAGTATTTCCTCACGTTGCCCCTGAGCCGTCCCCTCTCTATCTTCAAATTATACCCCCTTGTTCTTGTACATCTCTTTTTCATAAATATGCTCCCCATTGGACTTTTCTCAAGGGTATACTTATTAAGCTCCTTTAGTCTCTCTTCGTATGGCTTATGTTGCAGACCCTGCACCATTTTAGTTGCTCTCCTCTGGATTGCCTCCATCCTGTCTATGTCCCTGCGGAGATGGGATCTCCAAAACTGTATGCAGTACTCCAGATGGGGTCTCACCAACTGTCTGTACAAGAAGGATAACAACTTCTTGTTTTCTACTGGTGATGCCTTTCCCTATACATCCAAGTATCCCCCCAGCCCTCCTTAGTGCCTTCTCACATTACTTACCTACCTTAAGGTCATCTGATATGACTACCCCCAGGTCCCTTTCCGTTTGTGTTGTTGTTAGTAGCTCCCCCCCATTCTGTACCCTTCTCCTGTGTTTTTGTTTCCCAGGTGCATTACTTTGGACTTTTTTGCAATGAATCTAAGCTGCCATATTTTTGACCATTCCACCAATCTTTCCAAGTCCCTTCTCATCCTTTGTACCTTCTTCTGTAACAACCCTGTTGCAAATCTTTGTGTCATCTGCAAGAGGTATACTTTTCCTTACAGCCCTCTGCAATGTCACTCTATAAAGACATAAAGAGGACCGGTCCCAATACTGAACCCTGTGGTACCCCACTAGTGACCTCCCCTTTCTTCAGAGTGTACTCCATTTACTATTACCCTCTGGGTCCTCTTGTTCAGCCAGCTTGTTACCCAGGCTACCACATTGGGACCCACCCCCAGCCTGGCTAACTTGTTTAATAATCTTTTGTGTGGAACTGTGTCAAATGCCTTTGGTTACCCAGTCAAAGAACTCTATTAGATTCATCTGACGAGACCTTCTTGCTGTGAATTCATGCTGCCTTGGGTCCTGTGCCCCACTGGCGTCTAGGTACTCAACAATTCTTTCTTTCTTTCAGAAGTGAGTCCATCATTTTTCCTACCACTGATGTCAAGCTAACAGGTCTATAGTTTCCTGTCTCTGCCTTGCTCCTACATTTGTGAAGAGGAATCACATCTGCCCTCCTCCAGTCCTCTGGTACCACACCATCCTCCCATGATTTGTTAAAAAGGGTAGTCAATGGTGTTACTAGTTCTCCCATTCAAGTATTCAACACACATATTTCTATAACTGTGATGTACATGGCAAATATGACCCCCCTTCCTGCCCAAGCCACAAAGACAGTGCTTGTGGAGATGCCTATAACCCTCATTTATCCACTCTCTTGCCCCATTGCTGAAAAAGCCCTGGTTGCTGCTACCTCTGTAATGAGAATAAATGGTTGCATAATGAATTGTGTAATGTTGCTTAGCTCCTTTGTAATGTAACTCAACTCTTGACTGGTGCCTGTAACATTGTTACTGCTGTATATGTATTACTCTTGCCTAACTCAGAAGTCTGTTTATGACTTATAAACAACATGGAACCTTTGTAAACGAGCTCTATGTGCAAAGGTGTTATCTGAACAATTTAAATAAATAAATAAATACGGAATGCAGGCTGTGTCAAAATCAGATGACTTGCACACAATCTGCCCTGTCCCACCATTGTGGCACTATTGTCCTTGCGCCATGTCACGGGGGGTTTGCACCACTGATGGGCTGTGTACACACTTTTTATGGAATTTTGTAAGACCAGACATGAACACAACAGGGGTCTCACTGTAAACCAGCCAGGAGGTGGTCTATGGGCCATGTGCCACTGCAGGAGACTGTGATGATTTTGCTGTGTAGTGTTAATACAAATATGTGGCTGGTGGCAGAAAGGGGCAGGGGTGATGCCCTATGGGTGCCAAAACTCCCAACCCTGTAGTCAGGGAAGCAGTGCCTGCATGTTGAGGGCTGGCAGTGGTGGAGGGTAACTTTCAGCAGTCACCATAACAGTCATCTAGTAACACCCCCCACCCCCATTGTGACAGGCTACCTCACACCTACATGGTTGTGGATTTGGGCAAAAATGACGGCAGGGCCATGCCCACTTGGAGTCAAGTTATGGTCTTTCCCTGCCAACCCCACACTAAATGGTCCGATAGTGGCTGTTTGCCATTGCAAATCCTCCCCTCCATGGTGCTACCTCAGCACCCTGACTTTTACGCTGTAGTCCCAATGTCCCCTATGGCAACCCCTATGCCCCTTCTGGCCCCAGTCCACCCCTGTCAAACATAGTAACTACCCCTCCCGCCTACAATCTCTGGCAAAGATGTGGAACGGATTAACAACAGAGCTAAAAACCAAAAATTCCATAAAAGCTTTCCAAAGTGAGTTAAGGGTATCCCTGCTAACCCCCTGTAATTGCTATACATGAAAAAATATTTCTAAAACTTTTGGATAGAGCAACTTGTAATCATATGTTGTATGTATTTTAATTGTTCCTGTTTATGTATATTATCTATTTTGTACAGGTCATATTTTGAAAACAGGGACTTGGGGCCCAATTCCAGGATGGAGTAAGCCGAGATATGCCAAGCCCCATGGCATATCTCTCTACTTGCGCCAAGCAGTGCACCAGCCCCAATTCCAAGAGGTACCGTGTACCACGTCAGCTGTGGGCTATGCCAACCATGAGTTATGCCGCCCACTATGCCGCAGCCCGCGATGATATGGTTCAGGGGCAGGTTACAGCAGCAACTGCGCCGTATTCCAGGAGAGCAGCTGCCAGAACCCACTGCCATGATTCCAGGAGCCACACTGGTGGAGCAAAGTTAGTGCAGCTCGGAGCTACTCTAAGGGGCATCTGACAGTGGCATCCATCAGATGCCCACTCCACAGTGCCACAGCAACAGTGCCAGTGTGCTCCCCATGCCCCCACAAGCACACCCATGCCCCCCACCCCCAAATGAGAGGGACACCTGGGGGTTTTATCGTCAAAGGCCCCCGGACTCCTGTGCCACTTCAAACTTGCCCCCCACCCCGTGCGTGCCATGGTGTTCCAGGGTGGGGGCTCTGGGGGTTGTCAGTAGTGGCTGCAACTTGCAACATGCAGGGCTCTTATGCCATGCCCGTGGCATTAGCCTCCCGATGTTGCAACCTGCATAGTGATGTGCCAGACCCTGCCACTCTTGGAATACAGCACAGGGTCCCTGACGTAGAGCAATGTCCAACTCGTATACACCGTGAGTTGCGACATTCATCCTGGAATTGAGCCCTTGGTCTCTAAATGTATGTACTGTACCTGGATAAAAATAAAATTTTTATCATCAAGGCCCATATCTAGTGTTATGCCAGTTGTGGCATGGTGAATTATACCTCAGTGAAGCCACATAGGGGCAGTGAATTTTTAGGCGCAGTCTACCAGCTGCAGCAGCTCTTATGTCTCATGCGCTGGAAGCTCATTTTTGGGAGTTTGGTCACAAGTTGCAAGATGCACCTGGACTGGGCAGCATCCCTAGAGCAACATAAATTGCTTCACTGAAAGGGCGCTTTGAAATCAGGCACATAATCTGTGATCAGCATGACCAGTGACATTTCTTAATTTGTGCATATTACTTACAACTTTCTTGACATATGGTGGGCAGGTTACAGTCACATTAGCCACCACATGCCAAATTTGCAAAGGATCAGTGTACTGTCAAACATTTGCTGATATTGTTATACATGTACAACTACTGCCTTGGGGAGAGTTTGATTGTCTCGCGAGTGAGCATGAGTCAGCCCAAACCCATCCTCCCCCATCCCTCCCTCCCTCCCTAAGCTACGATCCATTTATAGGTGGACTGCAGCCTTCTGATTGGAAGGGAGAATTGAGGTGACGTAGTTCAGGACTGGATGTAAGCAGGTGGCACATTAGTGAGCAGCCTATCCAACACTGCACTGACACAATTGGACATGGGCTAATGATCTCAGGAACCCTTTCATGAAGGAGGGACATTTCTATTCAGGGACATAGATTCTGTATGAACGCTGCTGATAGTGCACAGACTGCTCTGTAGGAATCAGTACAGGATAGGAAGGGAGGGATAAGTCTTGTCTAAACATAAATAGTGGTGCATAGATGGCTCGGAGGGGGGGACAAAATGCAAGAAGTGCAAAACTAGTGAGGTATCTCGAGGGGTAGAACATTGTGAGGAAGACAGATGGAGTGGGGCAGGGATGGACACATGGGGGGAAGGTTATAGTGGTGGCAGTTGGGGCCAGCATAAGGTGGGGATGGTACAAGGGAGACAGGATGCAAGGGGAGTAGCACAGGTAGAATTGTGGGATGCAGTGGATGCGGGGCGGCAGTTTGGATGAACATATTGTGGGGGTTAGGAAGGTGCCCAATCTGTAACAGGTTGAGGAAGATAGAAGAGGAAGTGCTACGTCTTAGGAGAGTGTTGGAGAGGATGAGGGAAGGGGGGGGCCTTGAGGCAGGGTCGCATTAGGGGAATAACATGAGGACACCACAAGGGAGGAACAGGGGCCAAAGGGAATGGATGGGCAGGGAGGGCAGTAGTGGACCAAACAAGGACTCTAGTATTAGAGGGAAAGCCAGATGTGGGATGAATCTAAGCACAGCCAGACAGTAGGGGCAGGTAATATGTTTGCTGTGCTGGCAACACTGGGGGATGAGGATGGGCGCACAATCTCGGGAGAGAGCAGGAGGTGGCAGGGGAAGGAAATCTACAAAGGACAGGTGGTTGTTAGAAGAGGGAAACAAAGGTGAGGAGGAAAGTAACATGGCTAGTGGGTGGACAACAGAGGCAGAGCAGAGGGGGCAGGGAGGAGAGGAGGGATGTGAAGGGTAAGGAGGGAGCAGCGAGGGGCAAATGACAGGGTGGGAGGGAGCAGAAGGGGGTGATGGAGACCTGGGAAAAGGGGGGGGCAGGGGCAAGGAAAGAGGATGGGGTGTGCTAGTGCTGGGGGATTACATACTAAAGGGGATCAGATGGGGCAGTAAAGGGGAAAGACATAGTCTAATATGGGTTGAGTCTATTCCCGGTTTGACAGCAGGCAGGGCAGGACAGTCCATTCTCAAATGCACAGGAAGGGGATGGAGGAAACCACATGTTGTGGTGCACATGGGTACAAATGACCTTTCAGGGGAGATGGTGGAGATAGTAAAGGGGAGATTCGAGGAGCTGGGGATGCTGTGTGAGGAGGTGGGCAGATCAGTGGCCTTCTCAGAGGTGCTCCCAGTACCCTGAGCAAGTACTGCGAGAAAGGGAAAGATAGGGGAGTTCAACGTCTGGCTGAGGGAATGGTGTTGTACCAAGGGTTATGGGGTAGCTGGGAGCTGGGGCAGAACCTGGGACAACAATGACCTGTATGCAGGGAACAGGTTACACTTCAGCAGGGAGGAAAAGGTAGAACTGAAGCGGGGGATAGAGAGGTACATAGCAACTAGGGTAGCTTTAAACTAGGAAGGGGGTGGCAAGTTGACAGCTGGTAGGCAAGGTTCCCATGGAGGGGAACCAGATGAGCCTATCCCCAAGCTAAAGGGGAAGGCAGCAGGGGAGAGGCAAAAAAGGGGTAATTTCAGGGCGGGGAAGGGAAAGGAGCAGAGTGGAAGGTAGTGTCACTGAACGCGGGGAGCCTAGGAAACAAATCAGCCAAGTTTCAGGCCCTCTAGGCAGTGGGGCAAGTGGACATTGTGGTCATAACAGAAACTTGGGCCACCCAGTACGAAGACTGGGATATGATCCCTGGATACAAGCTGTTCAGAAAGGATGGGGCAAACCAGAAAGGGGGGAGTGGCAATCTATGTAAGGGAGGGAATAAGGTGCATAAGGGAGAAGGCAGAGGAAGGCAGAACAGAGGCCCTGTGGACACAATTTCAGGATTCAAAGGGCAGGGTACTGAGGATAGGGATAGTGTATAGGGCACCAACTCAAGGGGAGGAGCTGGACAGGGAGTTGGAAGAACAGATCAGGAGGGTTTGCAGGAAGGGCAACATGTTGGTGGTGGGGGACTTCAAGCTACCTGGAGTGGACTGGAGTACGCCAACCACTACAAGTGATAGGGAGCAGGTTATACTGGCAGCATTTCAGGATAGCTTCCTGGTGCAGCTGGTACATGAACCAACTAGGTTGGGAAGGACTCTGGACCTTGTGCTAATGAATGGAGGCAGTAAGGAAATTGGAGTTGAGGACCCAATGGTTGGGAGTGACCACCACTCAGTGTGGTTCACATTAGAAATGGGAAGCAATCTGGAGTTCGGTAACAGGGTGGTTGAGTTTAGGGGACAGACTTCAACAAGATGAGGAGAATTCTCTTAGGTCACCTAGATGGAATCCAACTAACCATGGATGCCAACCATAAATGGAGTATTAAAAAGACAGGGCTGGCAGAGGCCATGGGAACATGTGTTAGGGCACAGAGTAAGAAGGAAAGGACAAAGAAGCCCAGCTGACTGACCAAGGAGGTCATGGACAGGGTGAGAGCCAAGAGGGGAGTTATTTCAGATATAGAAGAGATCAGGAAGGGGGGAGGACAGAGAGGAGTATATGAAGAAGTCCAGGGAGGTTACAAGACTGGTCAGAGCTGCCAAGGCAGCCAGAGGGCTGAGATTGGCACAGAAAATCAGGGACGGAGAGAAGGACTTCAGATACATTGGTAAGAAAAGGAGGAACAGGGACCAGATAGTGAGGATTAAGAAGGACGAGGGGTGGGTACAGAAGGGGAGAAAGCAGAGGCATTAAATGAGTACTTCTGCTCTGTATTCATGGTGGGGGGATAGCTACCAGCGGGAAGGGTGGGATGGGAAAGGGAGGGAGGGGTGACAGATGGTGATATTACAGAGGGTAGAGTACTGGAAGGGCTGAGGGTGCTGCGGGTAGACAAGGCACCGGGACTTGATGGCATTTACCCTAGGGTACTCAAGGAACTGGTAGAGTGCCTGGCGGGACCACTGGCTGACCTGTTCAATGCCTCTCTGCACACATGATGTGTACCACAGGACTGGAGGTTAGCCCATGTAGTGCCCATTCACAAGAGTGGCCCAAAGGATGATCCAGGTAACTACAGACCAGTAAGCCTCATGCCAATTGTGGGAAAATTCATGGAAACCATCCTCAAGGAGAGGCTGGTGACATTTTTGCAGGACAATGGCCTCCAGGACAGGCAACAGCATGGGTTTGTCTCAAAAAGGTCCTGCCAGGTAAACCTCATTGAGTACTATGACTAGGTCACCAGAGAGCTGGACAGGGGCCTTGCAGTGGATGTCCTTTACTTGGACTTCAGCAAGGCCTTCAATTCTGTGCCACATGTGAGGCTGGGGGGAAGTTGGAATATGTAGGAGTGGGTACTAGGATGGTCAGGTGGAAAACTAACTGGCTGAAGGGCAAACAGCAGAGGGCAGTGGTGGAGGGAAACTCTCATCGCCAAGAGCGGTAGGGGAGTGGGTAACATAGGGTCAGTGCTGGGATCAGCACTGTTTGGGATATTCATAGCAGATATCTTGCACAGGACCTAGAGTAAGATCAGTCTGTTCACAGATGATACCAAGATGGGAGCTTTGGTGGATGACATCGAGGGTGGAAAGGACTGCAGGGGACTTGACTAAGCTACAGGAGTGGTGGAACACGCAGCTGGGGTTCAAATGCCAAGAAGTGTAAGGTAGTGCACTTCGGAGCTAGGAACCAGAGGAGGGGCTATCAGCTGGGATGGGTACAGTTAGGGAGCACAGAGGAAGAAAAGGACCTGGGGGTGATTATAACGGAAAGTATGAACAACGTGGCACAGTATAGGAAGGCAGCAGTGAAAGCCAACAAGATGCTAGGCTGCATAGCAAGGGGGATCTCCTCTAGAAGGAGTGAGGTGATCCTTCCCTTGTATAGCTCGCTGGTCAGGCCACACCTGGAATACTGTGTGCAGTACTGGGACCCATTTCTGAAAAAGGACATCAGACTATTGGAGGGGGTGCAGCATAGGGCAATTAAGATGATCCAGGGCTTGGAGGGGAAATTCTACGAAGGGAAGCTGAACATGCTTCACATGTATTCCCTGGAGGGGAGGAGAGATAGGGGGGATATGATCAAGACCTTTAAGTACTTGAAGGGGATAAATAAGGCTAATACAGGGGAGATATTTCAGATAAGAAGAGGAAGGGATACCAGAGGGCACCAATTGAGGTTGGAGGGGGAGAATTCAGGACAGAAATCAGGAGACATTACTTCACAGAGAGGGTGGTGGACAAGTGGAACACTCTACCAGAGGAGGTGGTTTCGTGTAGGATGGTGGGCTGCTTCAAGGGGGGAAACACTGTGGGGGGAAGAAGGGCAGCTGAAAGGTGAAGGTCTAGCTGCACAATTGAGCAGACTCAATAGACCATTTCGGTCTGTTCTGCTGGCATTTAAATGTGTGTTGAACATGTGTCAGTATCCCTAAGAAAAGTAGTGGATGTACCATACACATACCCTTTCTCTAAGCATGTGCATATCATAAAATAGATACATAGATACATACAGTGTCGGAGATAAGGGCCTATGGCCCACCCAGTCTGCCCATTTGAACTTGTGTTCAGTTGTTTTCCTAGAAGTCTGTTGCCTTACCCCTGACCTCCAGAATTCCTTTATGTCTATCCCATGCATTCTTAAACCTATGATTGTTTCAGCCCCCACCACTTCCTCTGGCAGGGTGTTCCACTTGTCCACCACCCGTTCTGTGAAGAAATTCTTTCTCATGTTTCCTCTGAATCATCCTCCTCCAACTTCATCCCATGCCCTCTAGTCCTGGAACATCTTTTTCGCTTAAAATAGTGTTTTCCTGCACCCTGTTCCTCCTGTAAGATACTTGTATGTCTCTATCATACCCTCTCCCTCCTCTCCTCCAGGGAGTACATGTTCAGTTCCTTCAACCTGTCTTCATAGGACTTGTGATGCAATGCATGCACCATCTTTGTTGCCCTCCTCTGAACCTTCTCTACCCTGTCTATTGTCCTTACGTGGTATGGTCTCCAGAACTGTACACTGTACTCCAGGTGGGGCCTCACTAGTGTCTTGTATAGCGGAATTATGACCTCCCTTTTCTTGCTGGTGATGCCCCTGCCTATACATCCCAGCATCCTATTTGCTTTACCTGCTGCTTTGTCAAACTGTTTCCCTACCTTGAGGTCATTAGAGATGATAACCCCAAGATCCCTTTCCTGCTTGGTACATGCTATATCCTCACCCCCCAACTGATATACTGTGCCAGGGTTTTTGTGCCCCATATGCATTATCTTGCACTTCTTTGCATTGATGTGATGTGGACTGGAGCAACCTCTGGTACCTCATGTCCTCAGTGTGTACTTCAGAGCTGCACCATGCTGAGTATGGCCCCATCCCCCTCTGCTACTTCTGAACAAGATATCTTGTAAGGGGTTTGTGGTGACCATTGTTTAGTTTGGGAACAGCTAACAAAAAAGTTGCAGATTCCATAACTGTTTCAGTTATATGTTGCACCACCGCACACAACCTCATGATACCAGTGCTGGGTATTGTACTGATATCGTGCTGAGTGTTGGTACACCCACACATCACAAATCACATGTCTGCATTTTTCACTTATCTGTTTGATCCTGCGTTCTCTGTCCATCATGCTGCCAAAGTAACACTCACTTGCTCCATTTGCCAGCACTGTGATGACACGAACATCGAGCTTCCCGCTGTGGTAGGTCTATGTTCTGGTATTTGGTACAGTAAAATAATAATCAGATTACACATATTTTTGTGCTTAGTCTACCAGTACTTATTATGCTGTGTTTACATGATTTGTACTGGTACACTAAGTGTGAAAAAGCACTGTTGCCAAGTATCAAATGCTGCTACATGGATGTCCTCTGCAGCTTGATCCATCCACATGTTATCACAGTGATGGACATGGGCGATATTGGGAGAGTTAGTTTGGCAGCATTGCTAGGTGCAGACATGCAGGATCAACCAGATAAAAAGTAAGAAACCTACTGTGTAATAAATTAAAAAAAAATATTTTAGTGGTTTGCTTATTCTGGGCTTCTAGGTCCTGCAGCATTAAGACATGGGAGTTGAGGATTTCCGCTTTAAAAATAAATGAGTCTTGCTGAACAAGAAATAATAATATTATACAAGCATGGTTGTGCCTGTATATTAGGGTTGAGTAAGCACTTTAATGTCATACCCCAATCTTTTCACCTTAATAACTTTGTCCCCATTTGTCCAGTTTACATGAAATTTGGTAAGTACAGCGCTGGTGCCATGATTCCTGGATCCTAAAAATTTCATATATATCGGTTCAGTCCGGGCAAAGTTACAAAGGCTCAATAAACATAAATATCACAGTTTTTAAGACTTTTTTTTGCTTGTCAATACCTAAAAAATATATGATTTGAAGCCTGAAACTTTTAGTATTTGATAGCGTTTGGCCCAAGGTATGCGTGTTTGTGTTTTTTATGTCCCAAACAAAAGTAGTTTTTAAATTATTTAAGAAAAAATGTTCTGTTTGTGAGCATGTGAGGTTTAAAAAAAATCAACATTCAGAAGACAGCTGAATTTTTGCAGTAACGGCAGGTTGTACTATATGACACAGCTGTCATTTGTTATTTGGTACCAAACACATGAGTCTGTCATATATTGATCCCTGCTGGGTTGTATGTCAGGGACAGGGCTACTGTCACTATATCCCCGCCATGCTGACTGTGCTCTGCCTCCATACCCATTATATCTGCACACTGGGGGCCCCAATCCCTGGTGCCAGTTTATTTATTTTTTGTATAATCTGTATAGTATGCCCACCCCCAGTGTCGGCTGGTCCTTCCTCCTGTCATGGGTACAACTCCCCTCCCCCACAAGCCTGTTGTTATGCATAGTTACCAACACCAGGGGGCCCAGTCCCCTGTGTTGGCATGTACAACCTCCCCCCCGAGCAGTGTAGGACACTGGGGAGCCCACCACCTGTGTCCTGAAGTAGGTTTATTATAACTGTTCCTGCAAAACAGAAAACCATTCTGCAATGTCTTTTTTTTTATAACCTGAAAGAAAGAAAACGGTCCCTTGTCATCATTGCCGTCCCCTTCCCCCCCATCCCACTGATCACCGACCACCCCACACGCACCTTACCCTACACTTACCAGCCAAGGTCCAACACTGTAATCCTATCTTGACCAGAGGCACATCTTCCTTCTTCAATGCCGAACCATGAACTGAGTACAAGTAAGTGCTGAAAAGCTGAAACTCGCATGAGAGGAGCAGTGTGAGAGCATAGATTGCTGCAGTTCAACTGAGTGTGTAATTTTAGTACTTCAATTAGAGATCTGCATACCCTGTATGTAGAACCTAAGCAAACTATGTCAGGGGGACCAGGCTAAGCACACTGTGTACTGTAGTCCATGCTCCTAGTGAGGGACTACTGCTCAGTGAGTAACAAGTACTAGAAATGCTCTGTTAAGGAGGGTATATTGCTGATGTGCTGACTTGAATACTACAAGGGCAGCAGTGTTTTTAAAGGGGACTTTTAGGTGAATAGTGTTAATATTTCTCAACAAGTGAGAGGTCACGTGACCACATCACTTCCAGGTACCAGGAGCTATTTAAACTCGCCCTGAGCAAGTGGGGAGAGCTCGAGCGGGGTGCGCATGGCTCTGCATGCAGAGACAAGTGCAGCAACTCGCGCATGTGCGTGAGTCTAGTGAGGAAAGTGAGGTGAGTGATCCAGGGGAGTTTAAAGCTCATAGGTTAGATCTGAGACATATAAGCAGACTACCTAAGACGTGTAACAATAATTAGATTTCAGTAAAAGAAATAGAATTAATTAAAACTATCAAAGGGAATGTTGGAATGAAATGCACAGGCTGCAGTATGTACTTGATGATAGGAAACACCCACAATATAAATGATGAATTTAACTGTGACAAATGTAAATTTAATAATGAATTGTTGGAAGAACTTAACAAGATGTGCTCCAGAATGGAAGTACTGGAGAAATCACAAGCTGGAATGGAACAAAGATTGAAACACATACTTAAAAGTAGCATAACACAAATAAAAGAAAGAAAGAAGGGAAAATGAGGTTAACAGTGATGAGGAATGATGTTATGTAACCACACAGCCTAGGAAAAGACGAGCAAACATATCACCTGTAGTCAATATTGAAACAAACCTTGTGTTGTCAAATAGATTCACATCATTACAAAATGAAAACAAGCATTTGTCAATGCCAAATGTTTGCTTGCTGGCATTGGCATTGGTAGTGTACAAGTTAGAGAGCTGCATAATAGGAATGGCAGTGAAGTGTTGAACTGAAGCCAACACCACCACCACCACCACCCTGCAGAGACTGATAGGTATTGGGGTGTGACTTTGGGTCATCAGGCATAACGGCTATGCCATTACACCCTACCCTGCAGACAGTGACAGGTCATGGCATGCCTTGGAGTCTTTGGGCCTATGCTTACCCCATTCCATAAGGAAATACAGTGAGATGGGTGCAGTATCAGAGAATAGGGTGAACTTGGGGTCAAGAGTCCAAGGCACACCTTGATGCCTGTCACTAGCTGCAGGGTGTGGGTGGGGTAGAATGGCATGAGCATTACAGGCGACAATCCCAAGTCACACCCCTGATGCCTGTCAGTCTCTACAGGGTGGGGCACATTGGAAACCCCTAACACCCAGGCGTTATTTATTTTCACTCCAAATTTTCAACATGGTTTTTTTGTGACTTCCACCTCATGAACAGTGGCAATATTAGTTTGTTAGCTGAAAGCTGATTTTGCACAGTGACTATGCCATTTGGTACCACAGGTGCAAAACACATTTGAACAGGATGTGAAAATGACAGCTATACTGTTCATGGAGAGGTGTAAAATATGGCAGTGTTGAAAATCTTGAGTGAAAATATAAAAAACTGGTGAAGTCGTGTGTGTAGAAACTGTGCAACGACACCTGTAATGTAATTAGTTTGGGGATTTTTATACCAGATTGTCAACACAGGTATTTTGGGACCTCCACTCATGAACAGTGTTACTGTGATCTTCTTAATCTGTCCCAAACACTGATTTCCCACAGTGACCATGCATTTCTGTGCCGGAAGTGTGAAAACACATTTTGGCCAGGGTGTGAAAAATGACAGCTGTACTGTTCACAAGGAGGTGTGGAAAAATGGCAGTGTAGAAAATCTGGACTGAAAATATTACAAATTCGTGAACTTACGAGGGTGCGTGGAAACTGCGCAATGTACGCTCATAACACAGTCATGTTATGGACTTTTGCCACCAGATTTTCAACATAGCCATTTTAAGACCTCTGCTCATGAACAGTGTCACTGATTTTCTTAATCTAGCCCGAACATTGATTTCACACACTGACTGCACCATTGTGAGCTACATGCATGAAAACACATTTTGGGTGAGATGTGAAAAATAACAGCTGTTACAGCTCATAAGGAGGTGTGGTAAAATGGTAATGTTGAAAATCTGGAGTGAAAATATAAAAAAGTTGCGATGTTATGAGCGTGAGTAGGAACTGCATAATGCACGCTTGTAAAACAGTCATTTTTGGGGAATTTTTTCACCAAATTTTCAACATAGGGTTTTGGGGGGCCTACCTCACGAACTGTGACACTGTCATTTCATTACTCGGTCCCGAAAGGTGGTTCCACGCAGTGACCATGAAATCACCTTTCTGAACCAAATAACAAAATGAAAGTGACTGAGTTCAAGAGGTGGGGCCCCAAAAACCCCATGTTGAAACTTTGGTGAAAAAATTCCCCAAAATGGCTGAGATATGCAGCAAAGTTGAAAAAAAAAACATTTATGCCATTTTACCGCTTACCGGCATTTCTTCAGTTCACATTCAGCTTTGAAGAGTGCAGACACATTCCCCATCCACTGAAGATCATCATGCTGGACTCTGGAGGTAAGTATGGGGTCAGGGTGTGTGTGGGGAGGTGGGTGCACAGAGGGTGGGTGCAGGTTAGGGGAAGGGGCAAGACAGTCAATGAGGGACCGTTTTTTTTTACAGGTGTGTTTTTTTCTTATTCAGGAAGTTGATGCAGGACTTTTGCCATGCTGGGGTGGGCTCCCAGTGTGGCAGCTGGAAGTTTATTTTTTGGGGGGGCAGTGGAGCTGACAGGGGATTGAGCACCCCCGTCGGCCATATTGAGTTTTGCCATGCTGGGGTGGGCTCCCAGCATAGCACCTAGAAGTCTGTTCTTTTTGGGGGGTACAATGGAGCTGACAGGGGATTAGGCACCCCCATCAGCCATACAGACTTTTGCTATGCTGAGAGGGCCCCAGTGTAGGCAGTTCTGGAAGTCTGTTTGGGGGCAGGGAGTCGACAGGGATTGGGCACCCCATCATACAGTGCAGGGGTGGAGGGGAGCACATGAGCATGCTGGGGTGGGCTCCCAACACGCTGTGTAGGTGTTCATGGGGGACAAACTGTCTATGACAGTTCAGATGCAGTGTTGACAGTATATTGGCATACTGCCGGCAGTATGCAACTGTTTCATCGCTACCACCACTGATTGTGGTGGTGTTTTCCTCAGAACTGTACGCCACTGCATCTGAAAGGCTGCCATAGACAGCTGGGATGTTCATTGGCACAGTGCAGCTGAGCCTGCAAAAGGGAGCAGGGCATTGGAAGTGGGGAGGCACACCTACAAAAACTCATATGGTGGCACTATGTTTCTTGCACATTCATGCAAGCAAACATAATGATGACATAAGTGAATAAATGAATTGACAGATCAAGACATACAAACCCAAAAGGTTAATAAGGATGCAATGGGAATTGGGACTGACATATCAAGAAAAGAGTCTGGATTAAATAAGAATGTAATAAAGGAAGCTGAGGGAAACAAATTAAATTGCACAATCCAATTAACAATAAATGACAAAGAGATACCAACTACATCAAGCATGCCTTATAAAATCCTAATTTTATCCAACAAAACCAATTACCTGGAACACATCAAATGTTACAAAGCACAAATGTGGAATTAATCTATGATAATTCAGTACTGTCCAGTGATGAATGGATACTAATGAATTAGCCACAAACAGGCAGATATTTATTTTAGGAGATTCGATTATTAAATATTGTGACACCCAAGTATGTAAGGATGATAAAATCAATAGGACATGTAATAGTTATGGGGGGGGCAAAATATCTGACATTACAAAACAAATTTATACAGTTTTAAAATCGGCAGGACCACAACCTATTGTAATAATAACACATGCAGGGACAAACAACATAAACACCTGTAGTACCCAGCAAATAAAAAAAGAATATAAACTTTTGAATAGTAAATTAAACAAATGCAAACAATAGTATGTTACTTAGAGATTCTACCAGTCCCAAGGTATAATAAAAACAAAAATAACAAAATTAAAGAAGTAAATGAGTAGTTACGTAAATGGACTTTGGAAAATAATATGGGTTGCTTGACACATTGGGAATGTTTGGAACACGACTTTAAATCATATGGTTGGGATGGTTTACATTTGAACAAAAAAGGAAGTCTATGTCTAGGAAAAAATGTATCAACCAGTACATACATAAATGTTTAAACTAGTACATGGGGGGCAAAGGGGTAGTGTAAATATTAGTGGGAAAATAGAAATAGGATCTAAAACAAAAATACTAGCCACAAATGCCAGAAGCTTATAATTTATTAAAAAAGGCAGAGTTGGAATTTCTAGCTAAGGAAAATGATATAGATATAATTTCGGTAACAGAGACTTGGTGGGATGAATCCTCAAAATGGTCAAAGGAAATACCAGATTATGTATTATATCAGCATAATAGAGTTGATAGGCAGGGTGGCGGAGTACATTTGTACATTCATAAAAAATGTAGGAGTACTGAAATTACATTAATAAATGGACAGATTACAAATATTGAAGCAGTTTGGGTCAAAGTTGAGCTCTCACCAACAAAGACTATTATTTTTGGAACCCGTTATATGCCCCCATCTAGTTCACCTGATTATAATAGGGACTTAAGAGATACAATAGTTCAGGTGGCAGAATCACATGATGTAATTATAATGGGGGATTTTAATTATCCAGGTATAGATTGGGAAAATGGTACATCAGCGAATAATTAAGAAAGGCTATTTCTAGAAGCTTTGGGGTCAGTAGGCATCAACCAGTTAGTAGACACACCTACAAGAGTACATAATGCATTAGACTTGCTCCTAACTAAAGTACCAGATGTGTTGACTGATGTCCTGGTAAAACCCTCACTTGGCAATAATCACAATGCTATCCAGTGTACTATTAAAATGAACAAAATAATAAACAAAACCCAAAGGAAGACCCCATCATTGTATTTGGCAATACTCCAGAGATCCAACCCTAATGGTTTTCATTTCCTACTTTGTCACTTTGCATTCTTCAATCCTAATGTCTGCAGTAATGCATTTTTGCAATATATATATATATATTTTTAGAGGCAAAAACTCAGTTTAATGCATCAGTTGAGTTGTTCCACAGCAAAAAAGCTAGAAATTCAGGGTTAGGGTTGAAAGCCCCCTTGAACCCCCAGCCCACCCCAACTGGCATCAGGGTGTGCATTAGCCATCGGCCCCAACTCTCACCTCATCACATATGTAAAGAAACTGAGGTATAGGAGAATGGGGTGAGAGTTAGGACCGACGACCCCAACGCACACCCTAACCCTGAATTTCCTAGCTTTTTTTTTGCTGTGGAACAACCCTAATTGATGCATTAAATGGATTTTTTTGCCTCTAATTTCCCTTCTTTTTGAGAATGAGGATGATAAATAATGAAAGGAATGCAGTGGTGGCAGCAAGTGCTCCCACCATGTGATGTCTTGTTACACAGTAACAGGAACTGCAAAGCAAACACAAGCGGCAACAGTAATGCACATGGCAAAGCAAATTTAAATGGCAAAGCAAACGTTAATAGAAACACAAACGTAAAGTGACGCCGAACCAAACAGTTACGTAAACAGAGACATCAAACAGAAGTGCATACAAAGCATAACTGGTAACACACACTTTCACGGTACCACAATTATAGCATAAATGGTAACAGTAACACCAGCAATAACACCCAAGTAAACAGAAACACAAGCACATATGAAACACAAACCGTAACGCACACACTCATGGAACCACAGTTGTAAATGCAAATGGTTATGGTAACAGCAACAATAAAGTAAATAAAAACAGAAAGCATAAGTGCATACAAAAAGCTAAACTGTTACATATAAGGTCATGGTACCGCAATAGTAAACGTAAATGTTAACAGTAACAGCAACAGTAAAGACAAAGATACAGAAATGCAAGCACATATGAAAACGCAAACCGTTACGCGCGGTGGCATAGACGGAACGGTGATTTGAATGGTAACAGAAGCGCAACTGGAAACGCTTAGCTGTCACAGTAACAAAAGGGCACACCTTCTTTTTCCCAAAAACTGCATTGAAAAACTAATTGAAAACAAAGAATGTATACATATATAATTGACTTCAGAGCAGAAAAGTACGATTTGGAATTCTAAATTGCTTATATTTCAGGAACACGTATAGCGTAGGAAAAAATTTAAATGTTGCATGAATTATTACTTTCCTGGCTAGTATTTTGCTTAGCTCCTGATTGGGGGGCTGTATATTTTGACAAAAGTCTGTATCTCGCACCATTTCTGAGATACGGGCCCTGAAAACGCCGACGGACGCCATAATGTTATCCAATGGAACAAATTGTCAACTTCGAGTGCTGTCACTTGCCACTCTGTAATATTTTCTCCAAACCATGAAAAGGCACATTTGTAGGATGTTGGCTTTCTTCCCTCCAAATTTCAGCCCAAAAGACCAAACCGTTATTTTCCAGCAGAGCAGCAAAGAATTCCTGTAATATGGCAGATGCCGTAATGTTATCCTATGGGAAAAAGTGCCAACTTCGTAGTGCTGTACCTTAGCCGCCCTGTAACATTTTTTGACCAATCCATGAAAAGGCACATCTGTGAGATGTTGCCTTTCTTCCCTCCAAATTTCAAGTAAAAAGATCAAACCATTTCTGAGATATTCAATGTCAAAGACAGGCAAAATTTCCCTATCTATTCCATTATAAGAAATCTGGCCATCTTGTCCCTATTTTGCCATCAAAGATCACAATCAAAGAATCTCACGATCAAAGAATTTGCAGACTCATGAACAAAGAATAAAAATGTAATAATTCAAAAATAAAAGCAATTGCAATAAACCACCAACCACCATGGTTCAACAGAACAAAGCCCCTGAGTAAAACCCATCCTCATTTGACTTCCTAGGACACCCCTGGGCTAAGAAAATTGAATTTTAAATTGGGCCATCTTGTCCTCACTCACAATGCAAGATCAGGTCAAAGAATCTCACAATCAAAGAATTTGCAGCCTCACGATCAAAGAATAAGAAATGTAATAAATCAGAAAATTGGAGGAATTGCAGTAAACCACCACCATGGTTTAACAGAATGAAGCCCCCTGAGTAAAACCCACCCTCATTTGACTTCCTAGGGTACCCATGGGCTGATAAAAATAGTTTTTAAATTCAGCCACCTCGTCCCTCGCTCACGATGCAAGATCACCATCAAAGAATCTCACGATCAAAGAATTTGCAGCCTCATGATCAAAGAATTTGCAGGCTCACAATCAAAGAATAAAAAAAGGGTGAAACACGATTTATTCACCAATTTGAACCAAACCAATAGCATGGTTCGACAGAACCGACCCTCCTGAGCAAAGCAAGCCCTCATTTGTGTGCCTAGTCCACCCCATAGCTGAGATATTAGTGTTTTAGGTCACGATGCAAGATCGCGATCAAAGAAACTCACAGTCAAAGAATTTGCAGGCTCGCGATCAAAGATCATTAGCGAGCCGCGAATTAAGATTTTAAAAGCTTATAACTCTATTTTTGACTGATTTGGATGGAACCAAAGCCATGCCTTGATAGATAAGGGTCCCCTGAGTAAAACCCATCGAAGTTTTACTTCAGAAGTGACCCCTGAGCCGAGATATTTGTGTTTGTGTGATTGGAAAACTGAAAACAAGATGGCGGACCTCACGGTCAAAGAATTTTGAAAATTCCTCGGGAGCAAAGATTCTTGTACCGCAAGGCTGCAAATTCTTTGATCGCCAGGTGAGACCAGATGGCCAGAACCCCCATTTTTATATATACACACACATTTTCCCATTGACTTATAATAGGAACTTAAAGTGACATAACTTTTGAATGCGTTAATATTTCTTCACCAAACAAAAAGCGGCATGTTCAGCCACCAAAGCTCTTTCAAACAAGCCATCTTCCAGAGTGGCATACCAGACAATGGCCGTGCAGGACCACATTAAGAATGCCAAAAGGTGCCTTCAAAAATGGATAATTTAGCATTTTTCAGTGCTTTCGCACACGAAAACCAGTACTCCAACATAAATGCAGTTTGGCAAATCAAGAGATCTGGTGCGCCCAAACTTTGTACCAAATCTCAGGCAAATCTATTGAACGGGTCCAAAGTTATTAATGTCCAAACTTTTGACTTTACCTGCTCTTTGCTCTGCTTTGGGGGCTGTGTTAGGTTAGAAACCTAGCCCCACATTTCCAGCTTTTGTCACTTTGACCCTATCTGGAGCATTAACAAAGTTTTTTGCAACTTAATTCCTTACTTTTTGAGATAGTATAATATGGGAGCACACCCATGCATTTTTGCTGTTGGAATTGAACCCCAGTGGTGCCAAGAGGCATGAGATGAAGCTGAGTACCTTGTGAACTTTGGGTTAGATTAATAAAGATATATATTATGTGTTTTAAGTATTACTGCTTTGTGTTAATTTTTTACCTATCAACTGATTTTCTGCACCTGCTCTGTTTGTGACCTCGCCACCCCTTCTGCCCCCCCCCAGGTCACAGCTGGTAACAAAATTGTTGTACTTTATCTCTGCTGTACCGCCCAACCTCCAATTCTCATATATTTTTTTAACACATTGGTGTTCAGTGGTACCCCCCCCACCCTCCAATTTGCATATATGTTTTAATCTAATATTGCACCACTTAGGACACAGCTCATTGGTGTCCAGCGGTATCCCCCACACTCACTATGCCACCTCCTTTATTTTAAAGTATACCACTGGTGTTCAGTGGCACCCCTCTCCCTCCCATCTCCCTATTTTATATCCCTGGTGTCTAATGCCCCCCCATCCTCCGATTCCCATATGTTTTTATTTTTTAGAAATTGGTGTCCAGTGGTACCCTCCACCCTCTGATTCCCATATATGTTGTAATATAATACTGCACCACTTAGAACACAGCTCATTGGTGTCCAGTGGTGCCCCCCACCCTCCCATGTCCCTTCTAATGTTATTATCCCATTGGTGGTCAGTGGTACCTGCCACCCTCCCATGTCCATGTTAATCTGTAAATTAGAAAACTGGCCATTGATGTCTTTATTTTTTTTAAAACCTGAAAAAAAAAGTCCTCCGTCGCTCGCAGCCACCATCTTCCACCTGACTTCCCACTGTGCACCCACCTCTCCACACCCCCCTACACCCTCCCACACACCCTCACTCACAAGTGTAAAGACCTACTCTCTGATTGAAGACATGTCTTGCTGCTGGAACCGATGACTGCTGTATGACAAGCAAGGTAACTATGGTTGGAATTGAACCGCAGTTGCCTTATCTGTCATACAGCAGTCACGGGTTCCAGCAGCAAGA
Source organism: Neoceratodus forsteri (assembly GCA_016271365.2). NCBI lineage: Eukaryota > Metazoa > Chordata > Ceratodontiformes > Ceratodontidae > Neoceratodus > Neoceratodus forsteri. Next base: position 141,011,549 of record JADMNL010000024.1, read on the forward strand.
CATGTATTTAATCAAAGAGTGGATCTTCACACTGTGAACACATCAGATGAGTGAAGGTGTGTGGGAGGGTGTAGGGGGTGCAGGGAGGTGGGTGCATAGTGAGAGGTCAGGTGGGGGGTTGCAGCTGCGAGTAACGGTGGACTTTTTTTTTTTACACGTTCAAAAAAATAGACATCAATGGATGGTTTTCTAATTTGCAGATTAACATGGGCGGGGGGGTACCACTGACCAACAATGAGATAATAACATTAAGAGAGACATGGTACTGCCTGAAATGGGAGTGTGGGGGGGTGCCACTAGGGAATATGCTATTTATACTGATAATGAGGATGGTGTTCGGCAGGTGGGGGGTTGCCATTAAACACCAGGGAATATATAATTTTTTAACAGGGATGGCGATCGGTGGGTGGGGTGCCCTTAGACACTAGGAAATCCTGAACTGCGCTTGGCAGTGGGGGTGCCACTAAACACCAGGGAATCTATTTATCTCTTCAAGGGATGACAATGGGTGAGTGGGGGCCACTAGACACCAGGAAATAGATACAATATATACGAACATACGGAATTGCCAGCAGAAACATGGTCTATCAAGTCTGCTCGAGTGCAGCTAGCTCCTCATCTCACAGCTGCCCCCCACCCCTTCCCAGGATGCATTACCTTACCCTGTCCCAACCCCTCTTGAAACTGCCCACCATCCCACAGAACACTGTCTCATCTGGTAAGGTGTTCCATTTGCCCTCTCTTTCTGTGAAAAATGTTTCCTCATCTCCCTCTTGAATCTTCCCCCCTTTAATCTCAGTCCATGCCCTCTCGTGTCCCTCCCCCTTCTCATCTGAAAAATTCCTTCTGTGTGTGAATAGGAGGACAGCAATCAGTGGGTGAAAGTGCCACTAGATACCAGGACAACATCACACATTGCCAGGGATGACAATGGAGTCTTGGTGGGGGGGCACCATCAAGCTTACCAGGGAAATGGCAGCTTACAGTTTACACTGAAGCCTGCAGTACAAGTTCAGCTGCAGCTGCATAAGTCAGAAATTCCGCTGTTCTCATACAGAGAGCGCGGAGGCACTCCTCTCGCTAAGCTACCTACCCAGGATTTTGGGTACCTGAAAACATATTTCTGCCCATTATGTTAATAAACAAACATCACAGTCTAGCTAAACAGGTCCTGTTTAGCTAGGTTTTGGGGCCAGATTCACAAAACTTTGCCCAGGGTCAAACCCAGCTTGCCCAGAGTTGGTATTTCACAAAGCCCAGTTTTCACCCTGGGCAAAGTAGTGAGTGGGGCCGTAATGCAAATGAAGGGATATATGATGGAATGCCGACAGTCACAATCCTGACACCCAGGAGACTGAGCCCGACATCCCGACATTGCATTCGCCCAATGGATCGCCATCCCGACTGTAGAATACCCAACACCACAATTATGCCATTTCCCTAGGTGGGAGATCGGGGACCGGGGAGTGACCTTACACTATGGAAATATTTATTTTTATTATCGGGTGGAAGATCGGGATTGGGGAGGGACCTTACACTATGGAAATATTTATTTTTATTATCAGGTGGGAGATCGGGACCAGGAAGGAACCTTACACTATGGAAATATTGATTTTTATTATCAGGTGGGAGATCAGGACCAGGGAGGGACCTTACACTATGGAAATATTTATTTTTATTATCGGGTGGAAAGATCGGCACTGAGGAGGGACCTTACACTGTAAATATTTATTTTATTATCGGGTGGAAGATCGGGACCAGTGAGGGACCTTACACTATGGAAATATTTATTTTTATTATCAGATCGGGACCAGGAAGGAACCTTACATATGGAAATATTGATTTTTATTATCAGGTGGGAGATCAGGACCAGGGAGGGACCTTACACTATGGAAATGTTTTTTTATTATCAGGTGAGAGATCAGGACTGGGGAGAGACCCTACACTATGACAATATTTATTTGTATTATCAGGTGGGAGATCAGGACCGGGGAGGAACCTTACACTATGGAAATATTTATTTTTATTTTCAGGTGGGAGATCAGGACTGGGGAGAGACCCTACACTATGACAATATTTATTTGTATTATCCAGTGGGAGATCAGGGAGGGAGGGACCACTACACTATGGAAATGTTTTTTTTTCCTTTTGAGGTTGGCAATTGGAGGATGGTGGTGGCACTACACTTGGGGACTGCATGTGGGGCATGGGCTGGGGGTGTGCAATGCTACACTAATGCCTCTCAGGCAGTATGAGCGCATGATGGTCTAAGGCTCTGAGCTGCAAATTTGGTGACATCCAGCAGACCTGACCTGGGTTTGAATCCCACAGCTTCCACTTGCATACTGTGTGACCCTGAGCAAGTCACTTAACCTCCTTGTGCTCCCAGGTCGCTCCTGTAAAAAGCTTTCAGCTTAGTGTGCTATACCTGGTTAAACAACTAAATAAAAAAAAAATGCCTACAAGTGAGCCCATAATCTGTATGCTAATGGCCAGTAGCGCCTTGCATGCCCAATGGGCTCATTCATGGCTACTTTGAAATAGCACTTTAATGCATTAGCGCTGCTGGCTGTGGAGCCAGTTTCCTAGCTGGCTGTGGGGGCAGTGCTATTGGGTATCCCAGTGCTTCTCCTGGGTTTGCACTGCCCCTGCCAGACCCTATTCACAGTCAGATAGCGTATCACACTATCCAACTGTGAATAGCACAATTGCCCTTCAGCGCAACCACGAGGTGCCATGCAACCATTTGTGCACACTTTGCTTTTTTTTTGTTGTGAAACCTACTCCAGATGTTTGTCTTTTAAAATCCCAGCATTTTTTATGTATTTTCCATGTTTGTTAGTTCATGGAAAAAATCAACAAGATGGCGGTTGGCAGGGCATAAAAAATGTTTGGTGCCCTATCAACCAAGTGGCGTGAAATCAAAAATGTGCATTTGCTGCATCAGTTTTTTAACTTTTGCCACAGAACCTTATCTCTAAAACCCTACTGTGCATGTGCAGGTTGTAAACCACTAAATTTTAAAGCCTTATAATTCAGGAACTTCATATATTTTCACCAGACCTGTCAAAGGCACTACCTTAGGACATGACACATGTCCCATGTAAGTTTGGGATAAAAATTCTGATCCATGTAGGCTGAAGGGGAGAGCAAAACAAAAACGTGTTAAGTACAGGAAAAAGTTAGACATTTACAAAAAATTACATGCGGATCTCAGAAACCACACTAGCTGCTGTCACAAAAATTTCCACACCTCAAGACCTTGCCTCCTAGACAACACATACAAAATGTCAGTTCCTTTGTCAAATGGAGCCAAAGATATTAATGTGCAAAGTTAGGGGTTTAACACTGAACATAGAATCCTAACTATAGGGGCGCTACTGTATCAAAATCTATGTTTCTATGTTTCTATAAAAAACAATAGGAGTGAACTTTATAGTCAAAATTCGTCAACTATGTCAGACAGTGTTGTCCTTAGAATGTGTCACCTAATTGGGGGGAGGAGATCAACAGGTATACACAAGGTCATACTGTGATCTTATTGGCAATTACATAGCCTCAGCAGTACAGAAAGTCTGAGCAGAAAGGCAAACTATGGTAGCAAACGTTGAATGTAACAATCAACGTCACATAAGTGACAGGACTGGGTGTGAAGCTGTACCACAGTAACCCCATGGAGAAAAGTAATAATAATGCCAAGTGCCAGCACAGCATGCTAATAAAATAATGCACACACAAACAGCGTAGGTGCTGACATGGACAATGTAAATTAATAGGTCTGTGCAAAACTTGTTAGCATCCTTACGTGGGATGTGTGGCAGATTTTGAAATGTGGCGATGAGATGCCACAGGTGCTGCTTTCTCCTGCTTCTTGTACTTTGCTGTGATTGGTGGTAAGGTGTTGGATCTGCTGGCTTTATCCACTACCTGTCTGTAGGAGGGGAATTCCTGCCAAAGGTTCATGACTTCTTTGTTGCATTCATGAACATACTCTGCAAAGAGTAAAGAACAATGTCATACACAATACGTCAATGAAGTACAGTGTTCATGAAGTATGGTTTTTTGATTGCCTTTTACTTGTATTTGTTTGTCAATGAAATGCGTCACTCACAGATGTGTGACTACAACACAAGTGTATGGCACACACAGTATATGCATGGAGTAGTTGATTATGCACTTCAATGGAAGTAATCAGATGTAAAATGGTGCAGTGTCTGCACCAAAAGTCATATGAGGAGAGACTGGATGACCTCAATATGTATACCCTGGAGGACAGGAGAGAGAGGGAGATATGATAGAGACCTTCAAATATCTCAAGGGCATAAATAAGATACAGGAGGGTAGCATCTTTCAGAAAAGAGATGTTCTAGAACAAGGAGACATTACATGAGCCTGGAAGGGGGTAGATAAAGGGGTAACATGAGGAAGAATTTCTTCACAGAAAGGGTGGTGGATGCATGGAACAGCTTTCCAGCAGAGGTGATGGGGGGTAACTCGGGAGGGGAATTAAAAAATGCATGGGATAGGCATATGGGAACCCTAGCGATAGGAAAGAGAATAAAGCCAGAGATCAAGTAGGATCTGTGGTTTTTGCAGCAGGTAGGGAAAATGAGCAGACTGGATGGGCCTAGCGGTCCTTATCTGCCATCAATTTCTGTGTTTCAGTGTTTCTGTGTTTCTATGTACTGTTACACTGACCTATAGGTTGTGAATGTTGAATTAGAACATATCCTGTTTCTCTATGTGCACAGTTTTGTGTGCATGTCTGAACACCAATAAGCAGAGGTGCATGTTTCTGAATTACAGTTACTGTGTACGCACATAGTACTGTATAAAGACAAGTGCATAGTCATGGTGGTAGCAACGTTTTTATATCTGCACGACAGCAATACACAACTTTGGATACTTGTCCAAACTTATCTGACATATGACAAACAGCATATCTTCCTGTATCTATATGGCATATGATGTCACTAATTGGTTGACTTATGGTGGTTCATAAGCATGTTTTAGTACATGTACAAACATTTCTTTTCATTTGCTATACATGTATTCATGTGAATAAAAAAGGATTATAAAAAGGGTCTGACAAATAGAGCTGATTGTCTGTAAGCAGTCAATCACTCTCATGTTAATCGTTTATTCTCTAACAAGTATCTATTCTCATCCAATCAGAATACAGAAAAAGTGGTAGTTATTATTCAACAAACTACTAGAATCACATTTTAGACACACCCACGGTAGAGAATCCACATTCTGTACACGTCCACAGTATGTTATCCACATTTCAGCCCACCTGTAGTAGGTTATCCACATTTAAGACACCCAACAGTAGGTTATCCATCCTCCGGCACACTGTCAGCTGTTAGATAATTTTGAACCCTTCACTTGATATCTTCTACATTGTGTTTCCCTAATGTAAAAGGCCTATATCTGTGTTTCTTCAATATTCTGTGTTTTAACCTCTATACTGAATTCTGCACAGACTATCATTCCCGCGCCTGCACTGCTCACATCCTGCCTAAGCGACTGGATACTCCTATGTGAGCAGGTTTATTTTTCCAGTCATGTCTGATAAATGTATATTATGGAAGAGGATGGTTTTCTAACCTTGCAAAAGTGAACTCCCTGTTAATAACCATTTTAATAAACCAAATATATTCACTGAACTAGAAAGCTGTGGCTCTTGGCGTGAGCATTACCTTTAACACAAATGCGCATGTCCAGAGTCGCAGCGTTGTTTCCATTAATATATCTGTTGTATTAAAACACTTATTAACATGGGAGTCATTTTACAAAGCTACAAAACCATCATCTGTCAGAATACACATTTCTCAGACAGTGCTTAAAAAAAGGAACTCTTTCATGCACAAGTTTCAGCACCATGTTAACAGTGCAATCGCTGGAGTGGCAGTCTGCCATGAAGTCAGTGTAGCAGAATAAAAGGCACAATATTGAACAAAGATCTATGAGCATTTCACAGTAGGTAAAATCACTGTACAACATGTGGTACAATAGTAATAACATTCGTGAGATGGAGTATACTCGAACAACTGGCTTCAGTTGCCTCAGCATTTCATAATACACTTCATCCTGTTATTCTTTTGTATACTCCAGCTCATGAAATGTTATCATCTTTCCATATGATGAAAAATAAAACACGTTCAATAAATCGTTTTTCTTATGCAAGTGTTATAAACACTTGAAAAACTAAAACCATACAAAAGATGGTGGTAAGGCATTATGCATTATGCAATGCATTATGTAAATAGTCAGTTAATCACTCTCTGGGGTCATGTGACACTCAGCCGCACCTTGTGTAAATTACACCCCTAGAGGTTGATTGACAGACCTCAGGAACATAACCCCATGTAATGCATTACTGGTGAAACATACCACGTATGACAGGAGCTTTCACTTGTTTTATCATGGGTAGAGATGCAGCAAAGTTTAATTATGTCAGTGAAGTTAGGGGAAGTCACCCACTTCACGTAGTCAAACGCCATGCGAAGTCCCCATGGAATCACACACACTTCGCCCTATGGTGACTTTGCCCTGTTGTGACTTTGCGTTATGTTCACTTTGTGTTCACTTCGCATTGTTTTATGTGGAACACGACGTAAGTAATAATTGAAACAGCCCACAGATTACATGTGTTACAGTCTGTAGGTCACATGACTCAGGCAGGAAGTTAATCAGGCAAGAGAATGAAAGACTTTCACTTTCTCCTTACCTAGTGTGGGAGAAAGAGGTTTTAGTGACAGAGGAGAGAGAAATATATTGCTTGAATCTGCTAACCATCTGACTTTTTTTGTTAATTAGCTGTGTTTTTTGTATTTTGATTGCCTCTTGTGTTGAGTTGTGCACCTTTTTTCAGTACAGTAGTTAATTGTAACTGTGTGTGTGAGAGAGCAAGAGTAAAATGAAGAGAGTGCCTTTGGTGGATGGAGGGAGAGCATGTGGGCATATGGACATGTGGTGGCACCCGCATCTGAACAGGAGCACATTATATCATGCGTGGTCCCTCCTGATGCAGGAGGTAGTGGTGCCATGGAAGCACCCCACCAGTGGTACCACCTACTCGAGTGCCCCACCACCACCATGCCATGGCCCCTGTGCCAACGGTTCAGCAGCAGCAGCAGGAAGTGAGAGAGGAGCCACAGCAGTCTCATGAGCAGCAGCAGGTTGCCCCCAACTGTGCAGCAGCAAATAACACTTAGGCCCCCGCCTGTGCCGGTCCTTCCCGCACCTCCGTTGTGTGTGCTTTTTCGATCCAGTGCCTGGTGTTGATGAGCTGAGTGTCATGAAGTGTAATGTCTGTGGTGTGGTTATGCATTGTGGTCCCAATGGGAGTCATCTGGGAGAGGTGGGCAGCGCACCACATGCAAACCACCACTGTGCAGAGTGAGAGGCCAAGGTTGCTGAAGAGGGACAGAATGCACCTACTGTCCCTGCTTGGCAACAGGTGGCAGTATGGTCTCCACCTGCAAGTGGGGTTTGGTGTGATCAGGCCAAGGAGCAAGTGGCTGCTCCAGCACCTGCAGGGGACTCTGGCAACCCTGCAATAATGACTGCCACACAGGCCGATTTGGGCCTGATGTGGAGTGAGGTGGACCACCTGAGCAACAGGGTATCAAACACTGAGCAGTGGTTGGAGCGCATTGAGGGGAACAAGCTCCAAATTATGACCATGCTCCAACTGCTGCTCTCACGCCATAATGTGGAGCATTAGTTTTTGATTGTCCATGCATCCACCGATGTCTCCATGACAAATACTTCCTGATGTTGCCCCTGATCCGTCTTCCCTCTATCTTTAGATTTTGCCCCTTGTTCTTGCACATCTCTTTTTCTGAAAGATGCTACCCTCTTGGACGTTGTTGATTCTCTTTATGCACTTTAAAGTTTCTATTATGCCCCCCTCCTTTCCTTAAAATGTATACATATTAATCTCCCTTTAGTCTGTCTTCTTAGGTATGGGTTCCAGTGCAGCCCCTGCACCATTTTAGTTGCCCTCCTTTAGACTGTCTCCATCCTGTGTAATTCTCAATTATTTCCTGAGACGCACTGCTTTATGCCTGCACCCACTCTGCATAAGTGTGCCCCCAGCAAAGGCTGCTGTCACAGTGTCCTGAAAATGCCAGACTCCAGATGAAGAGAAATAACATGATAAAATGTTTAGAAAATTCTCAATTATTTCCTGAGCGCACTGTTTTATGTGTGTACCCACACCCAACAACTATGGCATCTCCTGCTGCTCCTTTACTTCTATCTTCTGCAGACTGGGCTGATGCATAGTGTCTTGCCAAATGATGATAGCCACAGATGACCATTGTTTGAACAATGATGTGATGATGCAATGGTGGTCAGAAAGTCTGCTGCACTGGCTGTTACATGATGCCCTGTGTGTGTATGTGTGTATTCATACTACCATTGGTAAGTTACTATATCATGTATGCTCATGTTTTTTGCACAGAACCAGATGTTATATATTATAAGGGCCTCTATAGTTAGGGTTGAGTAGGTACTTTAATGTTAAACCTCAGTTTATGCACTTTAATAACTTTGCAACTGTTCAATGGATTTGTACAAAATTTAGCATGCATGCATGGTCTGGTATGGTAGATCTCTTGATTTACCAAGTTGTGTTTTGGTTGGACTTACAGTTTCTGCACAGCAGAATGATAAAAAACGCATTTTTCGCCACTTTTGACACATTTATTGCCCATGGTGCTGCACCCACACCATGTGGTCTTTTGGTCTGAAATTTGGAACGCATGAAAGAGGCTGGGTCGGAACAATCCAACATTGGCTTGGCAAACAAATATTAATCCATTCCAAAGTTATTACATTTTGACTTTCATGTTCTGAGCATGCTCAGATCATGCCAAGATTTATATGGTTAATTTTCAGACAAAGATTGGGCTCACAGTCAAGGATTTTGTAGCCAGAAAATTCCTTGTCCATGAGCCACCATCCTTGTTTTTCAGTTTTTCCCCAAAACAAAATGTTGAAGCTTTTTCCATGGGTGACTTTTGGGCCAAATGAGGCATGGGTTTTGTTCAGGGTGGCCCCCTCTTCAAAGCCATGCCTTTAGTTTGGCTCATTTTGGTCAAAAAATAGCTTTTTAAAATTGAAAAATTCTTTGACCGTGACTCATTAATGATCCTAGTTTGCGAGCTGTCAGAATCCTAGTCTGCAACCTCGCGGTCAAAGTTCCCCTGCTACCTCATGAACTAGGATTTTAAAAACGTTGTCATTGCATTGCTAATGAGCAGTTTGGTCTTTTGCTTGAAATTTTCAGAGGTATTGAGGGATGCCTTACAGGTGTGAATTATGCTGTTTAGGTGTTGGGGAATTAAGTGGTTCCATAAATATGCCATCATGAAATTCAGATTTTCCTAGAGGATTACTTTGTGCCACCATTGCGTTTCTGGTGCCCGTAACTCGTAAATGATGAAAGATACAGATTTGATCAATGTATATCATGAGCAGTGCTCATTGTCACAATTACAATGATACTTGAATTTTTTCTAGCTGCTACGGTTCCCGAGACATTGGCAATTAGTGTTACAAGGGTTCCTTGCCTTATAAGGTTGCTGTGGCTCTGTAGCTATGTGTAAGTGTGGGAGCGCAGGGACCAGAGGGCCCATGCTCCCACAGATGCATGTTGTTATGCAGAAATGGGCAGCTTGGTGGGAGCGCGGGGCCCACTCCCATCAACACATGCTATTTACTACTTATATTACACTTTTTCAAAAATTAAGGAAATTCATGGCAAAAAAATGCATTTAATGCATGAGTTAGGGTTAAAGCAACAAAAGTGAGGAAATGAGACATTAGGGTTGAGCCGTTAACCCCCCCACACCAGACCCCCCCCATCTTCCATAGAATGACAGACACCAGGGTGCGCCATGGGGTCGTGAGGCTTGCTGAGGAATTTGCAGTAGGAAAACTGCCAAGCCAGGAAAGGTATTTTTTTTTTAGGAGGAGGGGGGTATCATTTGGAAGCAAGTTTCATGAATGATTTTGTTTTGACTTCTTTACAGGTTTTCTGTGTATCCTCCGGATTCATACCAGTTGTATGTGTTCTTATTTAAAATTGAAGAAAGCACCAACGGCAGCACACAGCACTGGAATATTACCTGTAAACAGATGAAGAAGAAATAATTCTTACTTCATTGCACTGACACATTCTGTTCTAACTAAGTGTGGCAGTTACTGTCTTTATATCCGCTTAACAGATACCAAGCTATTAGTAAGCCACACCAAGACCAATAACAAGTTTAGTGCATGTGATATGCACTGGCCCAGTTCTTAACTTAAGTTACATTCCAAGACATCTTGTCATGACCCTGATAAAACTTTGTTTCAACCCCATGGCATGCTGAAGTAAGCCAGTGACTGATGTGCACGAAAAATATATTATCTGCCATACGTGTCACCTGCTTTGTATGATTTATACTGGCTTGAAAAATAAAATACCTAAAAGAAGTGATGAAATAAGATTGATACTTACCTGAAACTGATATCCTATAGGTGGTTGTAGACAGTACTGCAGTCCTTCTGTCCTCCAGTCCGTTACATTATTTTAAACTGGAAACCTGTAAAAAAAGGAAAAAGTTGACTGTATATGTTTCTCAAGTGCATCTCTAAATGTTAAAGGAAGCATTCACACAGCTCAAGGAAATTCCATAGTATGACAAATTAGTACATACTCACTGTAAACTACTGATAATAAGAAGTGTGGTGGCTGTGGCTGGATGCAGGCTCCTTCTGGCAGGTCCTGGTCACAGGAACACATTCCCTCTCACTGTCATAGCGACTGGTGGCTTTGGCTGGCTGGTGGTTACTTCTGGTCATGGGCACAGGAACACATTCTCTCTCTCCCTCCCTATTAGACAGATTGGTGGCTTTGGCTGGCTGTGGGTTACTTCTGGTCGTGGGCATAGGACACATTCTCTCCCTCCTATTAGACAATTGGTGGCTTTGGCTGGCTGTGGGTTACTTCTGGTCATAGACACAGGAACACATTCTCTCTCTCTCCTCCCTATTAGACAGACTGGTGGCTCTTGCTGGCTGCGGGATACTTTTGGTCATGGGCACAAGAACACAGTCTCTCTCCCTCCCTATTTGACAATTGGTGGCTTTGGCTGGCTGTGGGTTACTTCTGGTCATGGGCACAGGAACATATTCTCTCTCCCTTCCTATTAAACAATTGGTGGCATTGGCTGGCTGCAGGTTGCTTCTGGTCATGAGCGGAGGAACACATTCTCTCTCTCTCTCTCCCTCCCTATTAGACAGATTGGTGGCTTTGGCTGGCTGGGGTTATTTCTGGTCATGGGTACAGGAATACATTCTCTCTCCCTCCCTATTAGACAGATTGGTGGCTTTGGCTGGCTGCAGGTTACTTCTGGTCATGGGCACAGGAACACATTCTCGCTCACTGTCAGACAGATGGCCGAATGGCTGGATATGGTGTGTTACAGTGTCACTCAGCTGCAAGATATCTTTAAATGGCAGGATTTAAGTGCTACAAATGGACAGTTGTGTTTAAGAGGTTGACTGTGTTTGCTAATGACAGCACACATTCTGTTAAAGAGCCAGTACCCACTGTCAGGTACCCAGCCCCCCTCACACATTTATAATAGCTGACTTGCTTCACTGTTGAGGGGTATTAAAAATTCCATGTGCTTCCCTCCACCTATAGAGTTATAGCACCCCGAATGTGCACACCCATAAATACAGAGCCATGCCTGACACGTCTCCAGATATGTACCCCCAGACCCCTTTTGTGATGTCAGAAAATGAATACTGAGTGTGCATTCCATTAACCTGTATGTATGCGATATTTCTGTGGCTTTTAGTACTATTTAGAGATGCCATGTGTAAAAATAAAAGCAGCCGCTGTAGTAAAAGTCACTGTTTACTGGAGTGGTCATTTTCATTTTCCAAGTGGCAACTCTAAATAGTGTTAAAAGTAATTGAAAACATGGCACCAATACAGGTCTATGGAGCACACACAGCCTTTATTTTCTGATGTCACAAAAGGGCTCTGTTTTTTGGGAGCATTAGCTCCCTCTGGTGCCAAGTCCACAGTGCCATGTGCCAGTTCTTCAAATGTGTATGCTGGCCCTCATTGCCCAGATGACTACACTTTTATCACATCTGACACGTGCTTGGCAAAGCTGGCAGATTGCCACTGCTTCATCACTTGGATCTTGTACAAAAAAATCCCAAACAAGGATTTTGATCCTCTACTTTAGTTTTCACAGGTCCCTGATGCTGCAGATAGGACACCAGTTTTTTAGACAGTGACATGGGGTGTACTACTACATGATTTCTGTTGCTGGCCACACATGGGCTCTACAGGCCTATCACTCTCTATGATGACTACTACTGGGTCATCATCATCAACAGAAACCGTCGCATCACAACTTTGAAGAGAGGGTGATTTAACACCGACAGACTGAGACTGTCTACACACGCCACCTTTAATTTATTTTTCTCGGTTTCCAACTAGGGTCACTAAAATCATCATCATATTCCTCATCCTCATCCACAATGTCAGCTCAGATGCTGTCCTGTGGAGAACAAGTACCAACCACAGCATCATTATGATCATACAGTATTTTTTTCTACAACATTTGAAGGGTTGGATGGCACAGGCATGACCTCAGCAACAGCCCTGAAAACATGAGATTGCGATGACACTTCATCAGCATCAGAATCATGTTCAGCCAATGTGGGGACAGGGGTGGGGATATTGGGAAGTGTGTCATCTACTACACTCTGACTCATGGTCATGGCTTTAGACTCCACAATATCTGGGAAACCGGTTAACTTGTTGTTATGAGTTGAACTTGGAGCAATACTCATGCCATCAGTAATTTCACTACCACCAGTGGGGACAACAGTATCTCCAACCATGATTGAAGCTACTGATTGCGTTGTGAAAAACATTGAGAAATCAACTATGCACTTCTGCTGTGTACTACTGCCACACCCACAGCCACTCTTGCCACTGGCAGCAGTGCCATGGCCAGAAGTATCTTTGCATGCACGTCCCTTTGCAGGCATTTTTTGAGATTACACAAAAAATTCTCAACAAATTGAGATTTCTGAAATTTGGGGTGGATGGGAAGCCAAAAAACAACAACTGTGGCTTACAGATGATGATTGGGCACTAAACAGATGCACACGCGCAGCCGCAGATTGCACACTATAAAGAGACACAGTCGCACAGGCACAAAACACCTTAACAAGTGTTCACACAAATCAAAAACTGGAAAAATAAATTAGACCTATAGGTGGTTGGGGGGTGGGGTGCTGCAGTAGAACTTCACTATCTAGATAGAAGGAAGCAGTAAAAAATACTGCAGATGGATAACCGATTCTGAGTGCAGCGATTACTGTGTGGCACAATAAAATGTGTCTGACTTGATGGCACACACACACACTCACACACTACAGGTAATACATGAAAATGTAACAATGCAGTACACTATATAACCAAATCTTTTAAACAGAATGAAAATATGCACTGCACCACAACAAACAGAAAATAATTATCAAAAATTACTTCAAGTATTACTGTGTGCACATAAATACTGACACGCACTAGTACAAAACAGTTAGAAAGACTGCCTTTCTCATGTGAATCTCACTCCACCACAGATACGCCCCTCCTCCGAAGCACACTTCAACAGTTTCTGTCAGTACACAGGCTGAATGTTCTAAATTAACATTCAAACTGCACACAAAAACAATCAACACTCGATGATCTAAGCACAGGAGGGTTTCCTACAGTCAATGTACTAAATCTGGACCAAAATAATTGGATCAAAAGTGATTTTTTTAAAGCTTTTTTGATGGTTTGATTCTCAGAGCTCTGAGAGTAAACTGTCTCCAGCTTTCCACTACACACACTATGCAGAACTGAGGCGGTACAAGACAATATAGAGCCCATGTGACCTGCCATCCCATGAATCAATGCAAAATTCACCTCACATAGCAATAAACAGGCGAAGCAATGCGAAGTCCATTCAAGTCAATGGCACTTCGCATTAAAGTTAAAGGGAAGGCAGTAAACCAAGGTGAAGTAGTGTGAAGTCCATTGAATCAATGAACTTCGCATTCCCAATTTTGAGTCAGAGTAATTCGCTTTGCGTTGCGTGCGCTCTACGCGGATTGAGCAGCAATACACAAAATGCTCCGTGTAGCGAAGCGCGAGCGCTTCGCCCACCTCTAATCACGGGAGCACCTCCTCTAGCCTTAGGGAATGAAAATCCCCATTTGGCTGCACCGTCCCTCGTGGACGCCTGAGCTCTGGTCGCATTTTCATTGAAATGGAAAGGTGATCAGCAACCTAACAAAGATAATGATGAATTACAGTGTGGAGAACACAGGACATTTATTGTTGGATGCTTTACTTTTTCTTTCTGTAATGATACTAACATCGCTCCATGCATTCTTTCTGTAACAATACTAACATCGCTTCATGCATTCTTTCTGTAACAATACTAACATCGCTCCAAGCATTCTTTCTGTAACAATACTAACATCGCTCCATGCATTCTTTCTGTAACAATACTAACATCGCTCCATGCATTCTTTTTGTAACAATACTAACATCCCTTCATGCATTCTTTCTGTAACAATACTAACATCGCTCCATGCATTCTTCCTGTAACAGTACTAACATTGCTGTATGCATTCTTTCTGTAAAAATACTAACATCGCTCCATGCATTCTTTCTGTAACAATATTAACATTGCTCCATGCGTTCTCTCTGTAACAATACTAACATCGCTCCATGCATTCTTTCTGTAACAATATTAACATCCCTTCATGCATTCTTTCTGTAACAATACTAACATCGCTCCATGCATTCTTTCTGTAACAATACTAACATCGCTCCATGCATTCTTTCTGTAACAATACTAACATCGCTCCATGCGTTCACCCTGTGATGATACTAACATCGCTCTATGCGTTCTTTCTGTAATGATAGTAACATTGCTTCATGCATTCTTTCTGTACTGATACTAACATTGCTCTATGCATTCTTTCTCTACTGATACTAACACTGTAATCCTAACTACATATCAAGACAAATCTATTGTCTGCACTACATGCACAGTAAGTAACAAACATGACACTGAAGGACAGTCCATTCATTACTTGAAATGCAAATGCTGGTTCTGAAGTTAACTGTTCTGTGCTGTGGTGGCACACAGTGGCAGAGTGCATAACAAACACAGTACTACCAAGGCTATGTCATGATTAATTGATTACATAACTGCATCTGTTATAGTGTCTTATTACAGTTGACTGCTCTGAAACATGTCAGACCATGCATGGAAACATAATTTTATTCCCAGTGATCGTGTTAGCCCACTAGTCCTATATGGATGCCCAATGCACATGCACAGGTGTAAATTACAGGGGCTACAGCAGCAGTAATGAAGTGAATTCCATGCAAACATGTTTTGAAAAATCATTTTGTTGCAAAGAAACTTCACAGATCACATCATTACATCATTTCTGCAATATCGCTACTAAGCGAAATGAAATGTTAAGTTACTGTTGATGAGTAATTTTCCATACAGCAGGATAACAACAAATTACTCCTGTTTTTTGCATAGAAAAACACTTTCACTTTTCTTTTAAAACAACAACTAACCCATTGCATAAGTGCAATAATACATGACATGGTTGTATGGTGGCATTAATGCACGTCCCTGGTGGTTGGAGGTATTCACCATTTGGCCTGAAGCCTCACAACACACCCAGGGATGCATAATGGCCATCATACGCCAATGGCCTGTCGTGGGTTCTAGCTACTTCATAATCACTTGTGAATAATGGTAACAGGGCGAAAAGTTAACCTGCTGAATTGTGCAGTGTTATGAGACAATGCAAAGCACTCAAAATCAGGATGAACAGTTTTTAATTTCTTACCTTGCCTCCATGCTGTCATAGTAGTAGTGGGCACTTGGTGCAAAAAAAAGGAACACCTTGTGGAACGCCTCCAATGAGGAGGTTTGTTCAGTAGGAGAAAGATTGCAAATGTCTTTGCACAAAATCTTATCTACAATGAGCTGTAGTTCCTAGATTGGTTTGCTTCCTGTTGAAAAGAACAAGTCAATGTAAAGACAATGATTCTGGTGGTGCGAAGCACAATTACAGCTCATTGCCTCAGTTGCATCATTACAGACATTCACCAGTAATGCAAGTACTGTTTACATATGATATGTGGGATTTCTATCTAGGGTTACATTGTACAATTACTTCGGTGTACAGCTCTCAAACTTTACAGGTTAAGGTTTTTTCACCCTTCCACATCCATCCAACAATCATCATTCCAGACTGAGACACACAGCACCAAAATCCACATTGATGGGACAAAACACTGCCTTGCACCCACTCTACCCAGTGAGCCACTGTGTGCTGAGATGCCTTCCCCTCACAGACAACCAGTCACCAATTCTTTGGTGAGAGTACAGCATCATGGCACGTACATCATCACACTTCTGCCGGATCTTTTCCCTTTTCCACACCACATAGACAATGCATACATGTGGACACTTTGACATGCATCGCAGTTCATACAGCATCTGACCAACCATGGCCTAATAGGAACTGCTGCAAACCTATGTGCTCAACCAGATGGCTGTAGTGTACAGTTGTACATGCACCATCTGTGACTGAGGTGTAGAGCATCCATTCAGATGTCACAGTAACATACTCTTGGGCCACCCATCTGACTACCATGCATTGCTCAATAACCTTTGTGCATATCACTGCAAGTGGTAGACGTGCCAAGAATGACACAATGGTGGCTTTTTAAATATGTATCCAGTGACCTGTTGGGAATCTGCAAACATCAACAATTGGAACAGCTTCCACAAAACTCTGACCTGATTATATGCTTCTTGTGTCAACACACAGTACTTGGGCAGCCAACAGTGCTGCACTATTAGTTTGCAAAAGGGGTCTTTCATTTCAGGTACATATACAGTACCTAGTTCCCTGTACCACATGTTGGTACATTAAAATACCAAACATTATTGTATGGTTCACATTATGTACCTCTTTTAATCCATGAATGGGCCATCATAGTTCCATGTTGGCACTCTGCGAAGAGTTCCTCATGTCCAGAATGGGTATTGGTCATGTGGTTGGTGATGGACTTCAACTTTGCCAGTGCAATATCACCATCACCATCAGTGGAACTGGCACATCAGTATATGCGATTGGTAATGGCTGGTGCTATTTGGCAATATTTTGCAGTCTTTGCATTTTCCCTTGGTCTCCAGTTTCTTCTTGATACCTTCATAGATATTAACACTATCAGTCAAAATTATTTTTAACTGTAACCGCTAACACCTGTGACATACATATTATGCGTGAAAGATCACTAACCTTTGGCCATATGCCAGACATCAAGCCAATGTTTGATATTTGGCTTTTCCTCACAAATGTACTTCATTACATCAAAATGCCTATCAGTGGTTAGACTGAGTGCATTAACATCTGTGTGTTCCATCTTCTATAATCCTCTTTTAGACCTTCCAACTCCATGGTATTGCTATTTTTAACTTCATTGCTTTAAAGAAATATATAGTGTATGTATTACTCTGCAAATCCTTTATCTGTTCTGTTGTTCAGTACGTTGAAACTAATGATGTGAAAATTACCTGTATTAATTGAACATCTGTGAACTTTGTCCTCTCAAGATCAATCAGAGAATAGGACCCGAACTTTGCAGTGTGGCCTGGAGAGCAGAAATGCATCTCCACCCAGTTTTGCTTTACCTTATGGGAATGACTTCAGCAAGATTTCTTGTTTTCACAATCACACTTTCTTCATCACTGGAATTAAGTAGCTGGTTTGCATCAGGTTATGTGTCTGTAATGAGACCGTTGGAATATTAGGTGTCAGAAGAAATTTATCATCCGAACTGGGCTTCTATCAAAGAAAAAAACACTGGATGCCACCAATTAGATTCCCTATGGCATTACTGGCTGTCCCATGTTTTCTGATGGCCATTTTGACAAACTTTTTCTAGGGGAATCATGGTACCAAATGTGTGTCTCGAGAAAACTTTGCATTTCCCAAGACTCATAAAATAGGTTTGGAGCAATAGTTGTTGTGTGCTTTCAAAAACAATAAATGTCTGCTCTTTCAGATGTGTTGGGCCATGCTGTAATTCAATGCTGCTAGAAATAGAACAAGAAAAAAATTACGCTGAGTATAGGTTTTACGAATTAGATATTTTCCTTTTTGTACAGGGGTGGAGCACAGAGCATGGTGTGAAAATAGAGAAGGTAGATGGAATATATATATATAAGCTCTGTAATATATAAAAAGACAAGGCAAGGCAACATTATTTCTAAGGCGCCCAATCCTGGAGGCTCTGGGCACCATACATGATACAAATAAGATACAAATACAGAAATAACACTTATGCAGTAGCACAATATTAAAAAAAAATATTAAAGGCATGAATATAAAATGTAAATATGTGGTATAAATATACAGTAGCTGAGGGTCAGGAAATGGGGGAGATGGCTTAATCCCCAACAGCTTGGCAAAAGAGATGATCCTTAAGCCTCTGCTTTAAGACACCAATCGAAGGGGCTTCCCAGACTGCAGCTGGAAGCGTGTTCCACAGGGTTGGCCCAGAGACACTGAATGCTTGATCACCAGAGGTCTTGAGCCAAACCCTGGGAACATCCAGGAGGCCCCTCGGAACAGAGCGGAGGGAGCAGGCAGAGGTCATAGGCAACAGGAGCTCAGACAGGTAGCCAGCACCCAGCCCATATAAGGCCTTATAGGTGAGCAAGTCCACCTTGAAAAGGACCCTCCACCTGACCGGCAGCCAGTGCAGAGCATGCAGGACCAGGATCACATGGCACAATCGAGATAGTCCTACCCGAACCAGGCCACTGCGTTCTGCACCAGCTGCAGCCTGTGGAGGGTCCCTCCCACAACCCCAAGGTAAAGAGCATTACAGTTGTCAAGTCTGGAGGTCACAAAGGCATGTACTAGGTCGGCAGATCTTCGGGCGGAACGGGGGTCTTGATCCTGGTGACGTTCCATAGGAGGTAAAAAACACTTTTTACAACAGACAACACCTGATCTTCAAAGGTCAGTCTGCTGTCCAGGATCACACCTAGATTTCGCACCCTCGGGGAAGCAACCAATGGGGCAGACCCTAGGAAAAGACCAGTGTCTGCTCTGCAGTGTGTTGGATTCCACACGCAGTCATGACAGCATACCCACACATTGTAATGCAAACACTGAATAATATTCTCACTCATGTAATGTGATGAATACTCACATATATTTTTATTTATTTATTTGTATTTTGGAATGACCTTACAAAGGTTCCACATCATTACAAAACAAGCAAGAGCACAAACAGAACAAAGATAATAGATATCACATAATAAAATGAGTTACAACAGGTATATACATGTGCAGGTAAATAAACTGCTAAATAAATATGGAACAGTGTGTCACAAATAGAGGAACATAGCAAGACATGTTTTAACAACAGATCTTATGTTGTGGTACTGTAATAGGAAAGAATAGCTAGGAAGATGCGAGAAGGAGAGAAGAGTGGAAATGGATGGTTAGGGTTTGAGAGGGGGAGGAATAGGTGAGAGGTGGTAGTGGGGCAGGAACTAGGCTGGAGTGGTATCAAGAGCAGGGGGTAGGGGGTGTGGAGGGGTGAGAGTGGGGAATATAGGAGGAAGGGAGCTAATAAGAAGGATATGGAGGGTGGAGGAGAGGAATGGAGGAGGTACAGGGTGGTGGGAAGCAGCAGAGAAAGTGTGGTAGCGAACAATGGACAGGAAAGAGGCAGGAGGAAGTGTGGGGGACCTGAGCAGAGGAGGGGTGAGGGAGGAGGGAGTGAAAGAATACTACATAAACAGGATACATAGGGAAGGTCACCAAGCTAGGGACTTAGTTTCCACAGTCACAGTTACTGGTGGAAGCTAGAAGCACACGTAGATTTGATTTAAATGGTCCCAGCCTAGTTTCATTATGAAAGTCTTCCAGCAGTGAGTTAAGCCAGAGTACTCAAATGATCGTTGGCCCTGAGAGGTACGGCGGAAGGGGATTTTAAGGGTATAGTTGTTTATGCCTCTAGTACTTCTGACTGTGTTGGGAGTAGTGAGGAGATTACACACTCCGGGGGTGTAATACCTAGTGTAGTCTTTTTAGCCATGAGGCAGACTTGATATTTTAGTCTGCCCTCCAGACACAGCCAGCCAGATTGGGCGTACAAAGCACAAGTGTGAGTCAGCCTGTCTGCACCCAGTACAAGTCTACAGGCCCTGTTGTGTGTGGTCTTAATCCGCTAGGGTGCAGTGGGTCGTAGCAGCACTATATGCCATAAGGCCATAATCAAGGATTGATAGCACTGAACTAGAGACAGCAATGTTTAGCGCTTCGTTGGTGAGGCCGCTTGTTACGGTAGAGTAAGCCTAGTTTGGCATTAGCCATGTGAGCAACATTATCAATGTGGCATCCCTTACCAAAATATCCTCAGAGAACCGTAGCATTACCATTTGTCCACCATTTCCATACCATTGTAAATTCCACTGCAGTACCATTTTATCCCCTTGACTGGTAACACTTTGGATTTGTTTCAATTCCATTGTAAAACCATTGTTGCCATTGTGGTACCACATGGACAGTGGTATCACATGAGAATGTGTGCATGGATGGTACCACAATGGCTCAAACACACACCATTGTATTACCACTGCTGTTGGAAACACAATGGATTTGTTTCAATTCCAGTGTATTACCACTGCTGCCACTGTGGTACCATGTACCGCGGTGGTAACACAGAGGTGATTTCCATGTCCAGTGGTAACACAATGAGCTGCCATTGCAACACCACTGAAATTGGTCTCATAATGGATTTGTTTCAATTCCTGTGGTACCATCCATGTGCAATGGCAGTGTCATGGTGCTCTGAGCGGATGCTGGTAGCTCAATGATGACATTGAACTACCACTGCTATTGGTAATCCCACAGGGGGTAGCACATGTTAGTACAATGGTTCTCATATGGTATGACACCGACCACCCCAGGTCCTCCTGCTAGGTCCCCCCATCCACGGTATCATACTGACATCAGGTCCTCCTCCCAGGTCCCCCACCCCCACATGCCTCTCACACCCTCTACTTTGTCTCCCCATGCTTGTCTCCCCCCTCACCAGCTCCCACAGAACTTAGGTCTGCAGCTGCACAATAAGGACCACACATGCAACAGTTTTGCTCGGTCATAATCATTTTTATTCAATACTTTTGGTTATGCTAAATCATTATCTATCATTATCGATCAATACCCCTAGCCGCCATAAACCATAACGTTTCTTTCACTGCTGATGGCGTCTTCTTTTTATTATCATGATGAATCATAGTTAATTTCCAGAAGGAAGGGAAGTGTCCATAAAGTCACTACATGGTGATATTTCAGTGTTCTGTAGCAGTGTACACTTCCTGCACATTTCATTCCATTGTGTACTCCATGAGTGTTTAATTAGTGCACCGTAGGTTTCATGCAGTGCTGGCACAGTGTGTATGAATTATTTTAATTATCACTGCAATCACACTGTGCATGTACTGCATTTTTTTTTTTATTTTAGTCTTTGGTAACCGGTAAGGCCCACTAGGCACAACTGCCTGTTTTCAGGGGCGACCTGAGAGCACTGGGCGTTAAGTAACTTGCTCAGAGTCACACAGTATGCAGGTGGAGGTTGTGAGAATCAAACTCAGGTCTGCTCTGCTGGATGTATCAAGCTCGTTCACACCTCATTCCTCTAACCTCTAGTCTATACTGCCAGGCCCAAATAAGAGTGTTGAGGCAGCAACACTGCCTGAAGCAGTGTTGCTGTTTTTCAGTGTGTACTAATTATGTTAATTAGCATACTGAATCAATACCTCTAGTGCACTTTTAGGGCACAGTGTGGTTTTGATGGTTAGTACCACTCCTGACAGCAGTGTTGCAGTGCTGTTTCAGCATGTCCTCATTATAACTGCATATATCCACCTCCTCATTCAGAGTACAGTTGGGCACAGGAACAGTACAGCAGACACGGGACCATATGTTCCAGAGTTTCATCCTGCTGGCCACTCACATTTTCTACCTTTCTGTTGAAGGCAAAATCAGCTAGGCTACACAGGCACATGAATACTGAGGCATGGAGCAACCTGGTCCCAAAGGTCCCCAGAACAAGAACCAGCCGTGGCCAGAGGTCCTTCAGCTATAGAGCCCCAACCTGGTTTAACTCTCCCTGCCACCATCACCAATGCCATCACCATCTCCACATTCAAAACCGCACTTGAACCACATCTTCAGCACTGTAACTGCTCCTGTCTCTGAACATAGCCTCCACCTCTTTTTCTCTGACAATGCCCCCCGGGCAGCTCTCCACCCAACCATCCCCTCCACCACTTCCCTGTACACCATGCCTAGGTTTAACCTGGCCAGTGCCAGCTGTTTCAATGTTTACCTACCAGAATGCTCACTTGATACCGACTTGTGTAATACCTGTTATCAATTACATGTACCCTGTACCCAATTGAATTTGTCTGACCACAATGTGACGTGGCACCTCTGGTGAATGCCTATTGATTTTTTGCAAATCTTTGCTATGTAACCGAAACGCAATGTATGTCTTTATGTGACGAAGTACTTTTGGAAACGAGCCTCTGGCTCAAAGGTTGTAAACTGATTCTTAAATAAATAAATAAAAATAAATAAACCTTGCCGTATAAGCCTGCTGTGCTGTGTTCATCATGGTGCCTGGTAGTCAGCTGGAAGCAGCTATGGAGCAATCAACTCTACCCTTCTCTCCAGTCGTTCGAGTTGCAACCTGCTGCCACACTTACAGTCGCACTGCTGACACAGCTCTGACAGAGCAAAATGATAAATTAGGCTCCAGACTGCCAGCACCATCTCCTGTGCTGTATCAGTGATTGTGACTGTTGGGGAATGGGTCAGTTGGGGGGGCTGTGGTCCTGGTCACCAAAGACCATAGCACAGAGCAGGAGGTGAGAGGATTGTGTTGCAACCGTGCTAGCAAGCATAAGCACCTCATCCACCTGCCTCACAGCACCACCTCCAGTCACCAGGTGGAAGGAAAATGGAAAGGGTCCTAAAAAAAAAGTGTGTTTTTTTTAACAGAGCAAACCAAAATTCGCAAAAAACTGCAGAAAGTTTGTGGGTGTTCTCACCCATGAGAACAGTTGGGGGTTGACCGTTTTGGAGTTAAGGTCAAACTGAACTAGTGTTGTGTGACAAACATTTCTTACCTAGCTCCTGGTGACTGGGATGGGGTTTGGGTGGTTTGAGAGAATATTCTGTTGTACCTGTAAAATAAGAAAAGCAATGGGGTCACAAAGGATCTGCAGCTCTTTAGTAACAAACTGGGACAAACAAGGTACTCTAAACATAAAACGATAGTTATCTGATACATGTGGTCAGTGTCCTCCAAAGCTATGTGTCTATCATTCCTCTGGACCTGTAACAAAGTGGAAAATGAGTTAGTATGATTAATAAAAATACCAATCAGCTGTGTCAGGTGGAAAGTGATTGTATATTTGGGGCATTGGAGTCGGGTTTGTCAAATTTTTGGTAGGGCCCAGGGGTCAGGGTTCAAGGCCCGCCTCTTGTCAGGAGGTGAACCACTGGGTTCTAGGGTCAAAGCCCCGCCTCATGGGCTGGGGGTCAGAGGTCAACCCACCACCACCACCAGGGGTCTATGGGAGCAGAGCACCTTGTATCATAATCAGGGCTGCAGCTATGAATTTGGGGCCCAGGACAAGTCAATCGAAATGGGCCCTGTTTCCCAAACCAGCTAATGCCAAGGGTAATGCCAGCTTCAGGTGGGCCCCTCCTGAGCTCGGGGCCCAGACAACGCCCCCACTTCCTCTCATTACCTGGCCCTGATCATAATGTAGGTGTTCTGCTGTTGAGTACTACATATTTAAAATAATAATAATAATCCTGCTCAATCTGCCATTTTTCAGATAGTTTTCAAACATCCCCATGTTTTGCAATTCCCAGACTGGTAACTGAAAGTCCATTCTTATTCTTATTTAGTTACTGCAGCACGGGTAACATTTACCAAATTACACCGTCATCATTCCCTAACGAAACTGTGGAAATTGAGGAGGATGGAGGGAGCCAGAACTAGAGGGCACAGCCTCAGATTGCAAGGAAACAGGTTCAGGGGCAATGGAAAGGGTGGTGGAGCTCTAGCACAGACTGCCAGATGGAGTAGTGGGGGGCTGAAATGGTGGAGGAATATAAGAGGGCATGGGACAGACATATGGGACTCAGTATTGGAAGGAGGTTTGGGGCAGGTGGGGAGGGGGGTATGTGAAAGGGGAGGGTTGGGCAGACTAGATGGGCCAGAAGGGTTCTTTTCTGCTGTCAAATTCCTATGATTCTATGAACAGACTGGCATTTGTTAAAATAAGTTTCAATGTGCCAGCCCCTCCTCAAGCATGGGCAAAGCAGCCCAGAGTATACTGCGAGCTGAAGTGCCCTAAGGAGGCCAGACAGACCCCAGCCTTGTGGGATTTGTTTCCTGCCTGATTGCCTATCTAAAGAGTTTCTTGTTCATTATGTGCTGAATAATGCAATTCAGGCTATGGAAACCCTCCTGAATATTGAGGGCTACACCACCTCCTCTATGTTTCTCAGTCTTTTCTACTGTATAAAAGGCATAACCTCAAAGATCCTCATCCCACTCACCATTAGAGTCCCACCAAGTCTGAGAAACAGCTATTATATTTGGTTTCTGAGATTGTACCAGTATCTTGAATTCACTGAATTTATTAACTAAACTTTCTGCATTTAGTTATAACACAGAGGATTTAGTTTTCCTCCTCAAATTACTCATTCCTTTCTTAACTGCGGGTGATGCATCAGCACCAGATTCCCCCACACGCCATAACATAGCTTCCCAGGGTGTTTAATACTGCTAATGTAATAACTTCTACCCATGTAGGATTACTGAAATATGTACAGTTTGTGAGCAAATCTTACAGACCAGTGATTGTTCTCTGCATTTGGGCCCCATGCCTTTGGTAGACATATTAAGGCTTACATACAGCATTATGTTAAAGGACAAAGATTTGAGTGTTTTAAAATAAGAAAAACTGAAGGGACAGAAGTACGCTATAACTTTTTTTTTTTTTTATTTTTCTCTTTTTTGCCCCTGCCATTCCATCGTTGATCTGCTCTGGTCACGGACCCTGGAGCCCCGACCACCAGACATTGCCGAATCCCCCAGGTCATCCCTGGCTTACCCCCCAGAGAGCGGGGCCGCGGTACCGACCCCTCTTATCGGCCGCGGAACTGTATCTGGTTAGGGGGAACGGCTCCGGTGGCCAATCAGGGCAGTCCAGGGCAGAGCGTCATGTAGACGCAAGGCAGGGATTTTATCCCTATGATTTCCCACCTCAAGGAGGCGGGACGCAATGACGCCAGCGTCCGCCCGCCTACCTGCCCTCCTGACCTCAGGCCGGTGCGTGAGTTCTCCCAGCCTCCGCTAGAACCCTCGATGCGCTGGATACTGGTGGGACCCTCCCGGAGAAGGAGAGCTGCCTATGGCGCTCAATCCTTCTCCCCCAGCTGACCCTCCGGCCGAGCCGGATCCGCTTCCGAGACCCGGTCGCCGCGCCGCAAGTGGAAATCCAATCACGGCGCCGGCGGGCCGAGAAGTACGCTATAACTTGCTGTCCTTTTAAAACCAACACCTGATCTATCCTAGCCTTGATGATACTGAACCCTAAAATATGGGAAAAATTCAGCTTCACAACTTCAAGTCATACTGTATGAGGCTCTAAGGGGTGTATAACAGGGTCAGAACATATATGGAAAATGAAATAGAAGCTGGATCTCTTCTGTAAAAAAGAGGCACTGAGGGGGTATTAGGTGTAATCTACTTGAGGGACATACAACATCACACAGCAGCTTCTGTCAAGTTGCCATCTTTATTCTAAACTGCCAACCTGGCACACTAGGCATGACAGGAACCAACATGGCCTGTACATATAAAGGTAAATGATTAAAGACAACATTGCTGCCAATAACTTCCTGGTTGAGTAACCAGATATACAACATTAGGCACATGCAACTATCCCAGCATTTGACTAGAAAGTGTTTTGCAGCATAAAACACAATTTTTATTTGTCATGTATCCACTCCACTCCACCCGACCAGTAAGCTTTTAGAAACCTAAATGGGCCCATGGTGGGCCCTAGCAGCTACCCATAGTTTCTGAGTAATACAATATGATATATGAACATAACATAGCCCACAAATCCCAATTCAGGCACCACTCACTCAATTGAACAAGCTAGCCCTGTAATTAACTTCTTTCTCTAAATGAAAAAGCATTGTTTTTGCCATATCACCACAGGGAGACCCCCTGGCCCTCGCAGTCACTCCCACCAACTGTGCACCTCCTGCCAGGCTGCCACACCACTCAGTGGCACCCGCACTGTGGCTCTTGATGCTGCCTGCACTGGCAGCTGCCAGCTCAGCTTGAGCCAGCACCTGCTCACTTGCCAGTCACCTCAGATGGGACCTCTCCCTCTAGGA
Source organism: Neoceratodus forsteri (assembly GCA_016271365.2). Taxonomy (NCBI): domain Eukaryota; kingdom Metazoa; phylum Chordata; order Ceratodontiformes; family Ceratodontidae; genus Neoceratodus; species Neoceratodus forsteri. The sequence continues at coordinate 141,038,189 of JADMNL010000024.1, forward strand.
CCAAACTCGGTCATCACCGGCTGCCCCCTGGACCACCACACACTGTTTCGACCTGCCGACCAGACACCTCACATCACCACCACAAGTTCACCTCATCTCTCATCTGCTGCAGCCTGCTGCTCTTCTCTCTTCCTGGACCCAGACTTCTTCTGACCATCACTGACACTCGATGCAGCATGACCCAACTCCCCGACTACAAAACTGGCCAAAATGAAAGGTTGCTTGCTGTTGCTTTGCTGACTGGCCATCGCTCCTCACTTCTCTTGGTCTCTCTCTCTCACCCCTGCTCACCTTGCCACATGCCACCTCACACAACACCAAAACGCACGCGTATGGCGCCTAATAAACCCTCCCACTGGCCAATCACAGATACGGCGATGCTGGCAAATTGAAACATGCCACCTGCCAATCAATCAGTCACCACGATGACTGGGGTGGGGTGTTTGACAAACAAAATTAAAGGCACAAATTTTAAATAATGCCAGTAGCACTATGCCCGCCGCCAGCAAATTAAACGGGGGAGCGGCAAATCATGCTGGCAGCCGGAGCGGGTAACAGGGCACACGATGCATGCACACAGAAAAAAGTCAAAGCAGGCAGCAGCATTGAAAAATATTGCTGGAGCTCAGCCCAGCTCAATAAATATTGATGGGGCCAATGCCCCATGGGCCCATACAACCTGGCGCCTATGTTGGGGGGTAAGTAAAGTTTGTTGGTCAGGAGGCATACTGGCACCACAGCAGTGACCTGGGTTTGGGAACAGACTAGGGCTGCTGTGGATGTCAGCGTGGGGATACAGACAGAATTTGGTATCCCTGGGCCTCTCCTCTGGCAAGAGCACAAGCTGCTCCACTCATTGACTTGCTCCAGGGCAGGATGGAGCCATCACCATTCGTGTGCCTGCAACATTGTCATAGTGAAAGACTGCAAAAGTGGCTGACAGTCAAGGGGGCAGACTTTCATCCCCTTCCTATCTTCGTCATGGGGGGTAATGTGTGTGTGGGGGGGAGTACCAATTAGTCCAAGTAATTTTCTGACACGAAGAGTAATGGTACGGGCAGCTGAATGTAGTAGGGGGCCAGTCTTTGGTATGGGGCCTGCAGTGACCAGACTGGTCATCCTGCAGGTACATGCTTCCCCAATTTTTTTCCACACCTGTCCCGATGCAGTGTTGAGAAGGAAGGCTCCCTTGCCCACCACAAGGTGCCTTATGTTCACCTGCTCTGTCCCTCCTCAGGCTTGGGCCAGTGCCACACACAACAGTGCCTTCCACCCAGCCTTGGCTCATTTAGCTGGCTCACCAGGTTTTACGCAAACTCAGGTTACTGGCAAAGGAAGGCAAGGTCCCCCTGGGTCAATGGCAGTCTCTGCAAACATGTTACTTCATAATTTTTTGGGGTGACATTTTGAACCCACATTTTCAACAGTCTTAAGACCCCACCTCATGAACCCAGTAAGTGAAAATGCTCAATTCCCAGCCAGAATGTTATATCCCACCTCAAGTATAAAATCCATTTTTGCCAGGATTTGGAAAAAAAAAAGAAAAAAAAAACACCCATCACTTACATGGCGCGGAGTGAAAAACTGTCTATGTTGAAAACTGAGTTTTGAGTGAGCATTGAGACATTTCAATGTACCTTCTGAACTTTTTTTATTCTGACCCCAAATTTTCAATATAGTCTTCTTTTGACCCTGCCTTAGAACCTGATAGCAGTTCTGTACATCTCCGTCACTCCAGTCACAACTGTACTTCCCTCCAGTCTGTTGGTCTGTAGCCATTTTTTTCCATGCCCTCAGTAACAGCACTAGGGGGAATTTAAACATGGGTCAAATTAGACCCACTGGTGTAGGAAATGTGGGTCAAAGTGAGAAACAACTGGGTCAAAACCTACTGTGATCACAAGTACAAGTTTCACCAGTAGAGAAGCTTAAATTTTTCAAGTGAAAATATTTTTCTATGGTTTAATTTTCCATCTTTCAACTATTGTTACTGACAGGTGCATGTGTAAGAGAGAGTGCAGTCAAGTTTTATACCAAGATATTTGAAACTTTGTACCATTTCTAAGGGAGAATACTTGTTATTATGAATTTGTAGGTGATAAGATTTGTGTTTATCGTGAGCAGAAGCAAACAACATGGTTTTGGTTTTCTTGTAGTTTCGTAGTAATTTGGGTTTGAGGAATCATTGTTCTACTTTGGAGAAATTAGACTGCATCTGACATTCGAGCTTCGTTGGGGTGTGGTGGCTGTAATAGAGGACAGCATCATTGGCATAGAGTAGAACATTGTCGTTCACTGACTGGGGGAGGTTTTTGATAAACAAACTGAAAAGAAGTGGGCCAAGTAGATTGCTGGTGTACTCCTGTAGTAATGGGCAATCTGTCTGACAGGACTGATTGTATTTTCACTCTTTGCACTCTTTCTGATGGGTAGCTTCTGAACTAGGATACTGAGTCAGCAGATAGACCTATCCGTTGGAATTGGTTCAGGAGTAGCTCATGGTTAATAGTGTCGAAGGCCTTGGTGCAGTCTAATATAGGTTGCCCCCACCAAGAGCCCTCAGTCTAGGGCATTATGGATATAAGCCATAAACTCAACAAGGACAGTTGTGGTGCTGTGTTGTTTATGGAAACTGTGTTGTTGATGGCATTGTAGTTGGTATTTGTCCAGGTAGTCAATGAGTTGGTCTGATACTATGTGCTCGAGCACTTTGGAGGGGTATGGAAATTGGCCTATAGTTAGTGTGGAGGGTATGGTCACTGTTTTTGTGGACAGGAGTAACTACGGCTGCTTTCCATAGATGGGAGAACCTACCAGTGATAAGGGATAGATTAAGAATTTTAGAGGAATAAGAATAATATCGAGGGTGAGCTTATTGAGCTTAAGGTCAAGCATGTCACTACTGGCTCTGGTATTGCAGATAGCTTTAATATGGTAATTTTTAGCTGAAGCTGGAGTAATGATTTTCAGGTAGAAATGTAGTGGTGGAGGGCTGATGATGGGAGTGGACTCCTCCAAGATGTTGCCATTGCTCTGGGGACAGGATTGGAGGAAATCAGGGGAGCACACTGCTGAGATTGGTCAATGCCTTATTAAACATATTGGCGATGACATTCGGGTCCTGTGTAGTGGTGCTATCCACATTTAGTAAGGTGGAGGGGGGATTTGTTAGGTTTACCTGATAGGTTTTTAATGTTTTCCCAGAACCTTTGTCTGTCTCTCCAGGAGCTGGTTAATTAGGTTCTGAAATGTTGGCTTTTTGCTTTCCTGATAGCCCAGGTGCATTCATTCCATGCAGTTTTGCAGCACTGGATGTCTGCAGGGGACCCAGTACTTTTAGATTTAACCCATAGGTCATCTCTATATTTCATCACATCTAGGAGCTGGGAGGAGATCAAGGAATTGCAGAAGTCCCTAATCTTACGTTTGGTGTGCAGGGCATAGATATTACAGGACTCTTTGAACCTGTGTATGAATCCTTCAAAAGCTGAGTCAATGTCCACTGTGTTATTTAGGAAGCTCCAATCTTGATGGTTAAGGTGCGTTTTCAGGGCAGCCAGTTTAACTTTTTGCAATACCGTGTGCGAGACTGTTTTAGTTAGTAATTTGGGGGACTTATTTGACCAGCTAAAAAGAATAGGGGAATGATTGCTGAGACTATCCAGGAGGACTGAGGTAAGAGTTATTCTTTCTGGTTGGTTGGTGATAACCCAGTCGATAAGGGAATTTGAACCGCATGCAGTAATTTTGGCGAGTGGGGTGTTCACAATTTGAGTCATGTTAAGAGCTAGTAGAGCATCTTTACAAGGTGCTATATCAGGGGAAACCGAGTTTATATTAAAATCCCCCCTCATTATTAGTTCTGAGTTTCTACGGTGGTCAGTGAGGTAGTCCTGGATGATCTTGAAACCTTTGGGTTGATCCTTGGGGGGGATGTAAATGGACGCCACTGTTATTGATTTGCTGTTTGTGCCAAGTAGTTCTTTTAACACTAGGAGCTGGGTGCTGCCATTGACAGCTATGGGTGGTAACAATTGGGCCTGTATGTGCTCCTTTAGGTAAAGAACACAAACACCCCCCTTTGCCTACTCTGTCAATCCCTGAACAAGGTATAACCTGCAATTGGATGGCCAAGTCTAAAATTCTAGGGTTGAGCCAGGTTTCAACTACTGATAAAATATCTGGCTGGGTAACCCAGACTTGGAGGGCATCTAGTTTTGCCAGAAGGTTGTAGATATTTATGGAGGTGAGGGTGAGCCCACAGTGCCTACTAGGTTGAGCTGTTGCAGTTGGATGTGCTGAGGATTTTGCCATGGGGCCAAGGTTGGGGTGAATATTCCCAGAGAGAATCAGAAGTAACCAGACCTCACGTATAGCCTGTCTCTTTAGGTTAGCTAGTAGTTGAGCACAGTATCATTTATTGACAGTGTGGAGTTCGACTATAGTGTTGGTGAAAAAATTTTTTGTAGTAGGTGGCAGGAGGGGATGTCTGTGCTGCACCAAGTCCACACTTGTCGCGAGGTTGGGTGATGCACTGCGAGAAGTACATTGCACATAGGTGGAGGTTGATTTAGAGTGGTGTAGATAATTAGTAATACTGCTTGCTAATGGGAACATATCATTTAAGGTAGTATCTGGGGGCACAGTGGTGGTGAGTGTCAGTATTTGACACATTAGTAGAAGGCAAGCAGTTTTTAAGAAGAGCATATTGCTGGGCAGACCAGAAGATGAGGTTTAACTCAGGAAGGGTAGTTGGAAACAGTAGTGGTGGGATCACAAAGGTCAGTGAGAAAGAAAGTATTGTTAAGATGCAAAGGGGAGCAGACAGAGAGGAGAAAGAATTGTTATGGTCCTGAGGATAGAGGAAAGAGCCATTCAATGCCAAATGGGGGATCACAGAGTCGGCTAAAACTCAAGTTTGATCTAGAGATTAGAAACACAGAGAGGTAGTAAAATGCAAGCAGGCTCTAGAGCGTGATAAATGTGTATAGGGTGTGGTGTGAGTCAAACAGCACCGTGAGGGAGGGTCAGAAGAAAGGATCCAATCCGGAAGGTTGGGAGGAGGAAGGGGTGTGGTTAAGCTGTATTTAATAGAGGCTGGGTCGGGGAGGCGGGCAGGACAAAATATAGAGCAGTACTAGTAGCAAGCGGTATAAAATTGCACAGTTCCAGTTTAAAAGTTGCCTCCGATGGAGCTTGAGTGGGATTCCAAAGGCAGCCAATCACCAGGCGCCTGGTTCTGGCACAGCCAGTTGCACAGCCAAGGTCTGCAGTAGCCAGCCAATGGTGGAAGGAGCCATACTCCAGGGCTTAATACGGGCTTCCGAAGTGAGAATACTGAAAATTATCTGTTATGCTGTGGTCGCTGGAGAGGAGGGACACCGGCTAGTGGAGAGCTGTGTCCCAAGGTGGCGGTAAGTAATCAGGCTTCAGCGCCCATCTGGGGCTCCTGTAGAAGACAGAAACAGAGAGGGGGATTAGATGAAGAGCATTGAAAGTGTGGGCAGGGGGCAGACAGGGCCGGGAGAGACAAAGAAGCAGCAGGTGGCAGGTAGAGAGGGCAAAGAGGTAGTAATCAATGGGACAACCTCAGAGGCCAGGCTAGGGAAGGGGTAGGAATACAGAGGTCTGAGAGGGGGAGAAAACAGTAGCAATGGCCAAAGAGAATAAGAGTTAGTCTGAGTGAGAGATAGCTGGGGGGGATTGCTAGGAATTAGTCAAAGGTAGAGCAAGTGGGAGAAGCAGGCAAGAAATTAACAGTCTTTAGCGCAGGAAAAGCAAGAGAGAAAACTCTAAGCAGATAGCTGCACCCAAGTAAAATTTGATCTAGGACTGACTGGAAAGGTACAGAGTAATTTGTCTAAAAAGAGCTGTTATCACTTTTCTAACATACTGGCTCAACTTGTTCAGCAGTGAACAAAATGTAGAAATTAAAGTAGTAGCCTGGTTAACTGAAATTATGCTGATTCTTACAGACGGAGATAGTAGGAGACACTTAGTCTAAAATATGGTAAACCATTCATTAAAGTGACAAGGGTGCTGCAGAAACACAGTTATAAATTCAAGGCAAAGTATAAAACACAGTTTTAAATTCAAGACAAAGTATACATCAATTCCGAGGCAATTGAGCCCACTCTATTATTCCTGGCCAACATATTAAATTATGCAGTTTCAAACAGTGACCCTCTGTGGAGGTTCGGGGAAGGCTTAAAATTAACTTTTAACAAAATATAGAGCAGTATTAGTAGTAAGCAGTAAAAAAAAAACACTTAGTCCCAATTTAAAAGTTGCCTCTGAGGGAGCTTGAGAGGGATTCCAAAGGCAGCCAGTCACTGGGTGCCTGGTTTTGGCACAGTCAGTTGTGCAGCTGAGGTCTCCGGTAGCCAGCCAGTGGTGGAAGGAGCCATACTCCAGGGCTTAGTATAGGACTCCGAAGTGAGAACACTGAAAATTACCTGCAATGCTGCGGCTGCTGGAGAGGAGGGGACACTGGTTAGTGGAGAGCGTGTCCCAAGGTGGAGGTAAGCCGCTCTGGCTTCGGCACCCACTGAGGCTCCTACTATGCTGTGGCCAACAGAGATGAGGGGATACCAGCTAGTGGAGACCCATGTCCCAAGGTGGCAGTAAGCCACTCAGGCTTTGGTGCCTGCTGGGGCTCCTGCTATACTGCAGCTACTGAAGAGAAGGGGACACCGGCTAGTGGAGAGCCATGTCCCAAGGTGGTGGTAAGCCACTCAGCCTTTGGCACCCACTGGGGCTCCTGCTATGCTGTAGCCGCTGAGGAGGAGGGGACACTGGCTAATGGAGAGCCGAGTCCCAAGGTGGCGGTAAGCCGCTCAGGCTTCAGCATCCCCTGGGGCTCCTGCTATGCTGCGGTCACTGGAGAGGAGGGGACATCAGCTAATGGAGAGCCGTGTCCCAAGGTGGCAGTAAGCTACTCAGGCTTCGTCACCCACTGGGGCTCCTGTAGAAGAAAGAGGATATAAAAAGGCAGAAAATATACTATATGTAAAGCCATATGCAGTACAACATTGCTGTTATGCAGTACTGGTGTAATGCTGTTACCTTGCTGTGCTGTTACAGTGAGTGTTGTTGCACAACAGATTACAGCACCAACGTGAGGCACCTATTACATGTGCCACTGCTGCTGGCTACACTGATTTCACATTTTTTGTCAGTATCAGTGAGTGACAACACAGTGTCTGCTTAAGCGTGTCACCTAAAGAGGGACTTGTTCCAGCCAGCCCAGTGGCGCTGATGGTCAAAGTACTGAACGTCACATCTCACAGTACCACAGCGACCCTGGTTCCAGAGCAAGCCCGAGGTGCCATGATGCAGATGGAGTGGAGAAGGTTCAAGTGCCCAACAACAGTTCACCTTCTCCAGAGAAAGGAGGGCTGGGAGCTCCAACAATAGAATGCTACCCAGCAGGGGCTGGGATGTATTGAGCAGATAGTGTTCCACAAATGGGGTGGTGAAATGTGGCGGACATCAGAGTGGCACAAATGGGACAGTCACCACCTCCACTGGACATCATTGCACATCCATGCTCCACAATGGAGGGGGGCATGGAAGTAACTGCGCAGAACAAGGAAGGGCACCAGCGCCTGGATAGACAACATCATAAACTTGCATCATGACCAACGTCATATCCTACCCTCCTGTGTCCTGATGCCTCCAGATATGCACCTCTGCCATCAGGTAATTGGAAACTTGTAAGGAAGCGGCAAAGAGCAGAAGGTGGCCCCACCTTTGTGGGGAGCAAGCTGGGGGGTTAACAGAGGGTGTCAGAGGTCCCAGGGTTCTCAGGTAGGGAGGATGTCACACAGGGTGGATACAGCTGGGGAGACTGAGGGAGTTCCAGAAGCCAGTGACCATGAGGGAAAAAAAGAATTGAAAAACAAAAGGGACTTCCTAAAGGTGGAAAATCTAGCTACATGTGTAACATGATTGATCATACCAAATGAGAAACTGTGTCTGAGCAACCATACTCATACAAGGCTGACTTGCACTGTTGGTAAATATATGTGCAATCCCATATGGCAGCCAGCAGTCTGAATATGGGCATGCGTGGCACTTTCATGCTGGGTTTCTAGTTTCGGGACCTAGGAAGCATATGCATATAGCAAAATCAGGCAACATAGTTATTGTATCACTGCACAATACCAACGTATGTTACCATGCAAGCAACCTCAATGAAAAATGTGCATGTCAACAGTAATCATCCTTGTCACTGTTACATGTAGTCCTTACCATTCATCAGACAAAATTGTGTTGTCATCATCATCATCATCATCATCAGTAGCATTGTCAATGCTGGAGAATGACCAGTCAGGATCACAGATGGTGTCATCATGGTGATGCTATTCATTGTCCTAGTCATACTCTTCCTCTCTACAGATGCAGTCACTTTCAGGGTCACAGCTGGTCTCTGTGTACGCGTATTGTGTACCAACACTGAAAGTGTTTCCATTAGGAATGCTGATTTGTACTGCTTTGATTATTCCCATTGGGAAGGTCTGAGTACCCCTAGAGTTCTTTGTTTTTACTCCACCAGTCCACATGTTCTTGCACATCTGTGTCCCCTTGTTTACATATACCTGAATACAAAATACAAAATAATTAGTGAATGTGCACAGTGGTTATGACTTTGAATGTTTTCTTCCTAATTCAATACTGTAGGAAAGGATTTGTGTCTCAGTCCCATGCAAAAACTACAAAAACGTACTTTGATGTACCTGTACTAGGATCACACTTGCAGTGATTGCACACCACTGTGGCCACCTCCCCCCTCCACCCCCCACAAACTAGAATCCAAACACATGATAGTAATCACAGCAGGGTCATAGGTAGCAGACAGGGAAAGAGTGCTACAAGTATTTGCAATGCGCTTGCAGTGCTTTAACAGTATATGGTGTATAGTAGAGCATTACAGTGTATAGTTGAACATTGTTCCACATGGAAATCCATGCCTGGAATAGCCGTGTTGTGCTGCAGTGGCAATGTTATGATACAGTTGTGCTGCACTGAAGACATCACTACTGCAGCACAACAACATTGATAGTCATCATGCAGCTGCCTCATTCATACCGTGGCTCTAATCACTGATGCAAAACAACATTGGCAATTGTGAAAGCTGCCATTTTTGGGCAGTCGTGCGACCAATGGCTATGGCAGTGTGAGTGACACATGCAGGTGAGTGCCCATGCACTATAAAAGACTGTGTATGGTCACTCATACAGAGACAATCCTGTGTCTGACTCTCAAGGTTGTCTTGGCAACCAGTGGACCACTAGAGCTGCCCTCTCGATGTCTCTGGTTGCCACTACAACCTCTCGTGCCACGCAGGTTTGTTGTGTATGGGTGACCATACACAGTCCTCTGTTCTGCATAGAATTTAATCCCTTAAAAATGCTGTCATACAACATTTGAAAGATCATGGAATGTGATTGTAAATTTCTGTGGTACAACAGGATTCTGAAACGTCTAGATATTACACAGTCAGTTTGTTTCTGAAAGTGAAAGAGCTGCTGCGTGCACATATCACATAATACCTTACACAGTAAAAAATACAGGATGAGCAACTTTATGCAGACAGTGTGTTCAGACACATTGAGGTTTTGGTTCACATTTGGTTCTCAAGCTTCACTCTCAAGGTCAGAGGAACTCTGAACCCCTCTGTGGTAAAAGACAGTGATTGTGCATAGTTGCCCATCCAATATTGTCTATTTTGTATGAATCAACAACCTTATATTCTGTTTGGGTCAAGGTGTCAGTAAAATCACTTGTGTGACAGCAGACTTCAATATTCAGTACTGGTGAAGTGTTCTCCAAGTCCTCTACATGTTGCTGTTCTTCTGGCTCAGGCGTATATTTCCATCTTCTGATGTCAACTAATCCTAGTTCCCCAAGAACCTAAGGAAAAAAAAAGGATAAATATATAAGTAATGCTAAGTCATTTAAAATTACAGTACAGTTGCACAAGTCACATTTGTAACATTATGCTTGAATATTGTTAGCATAATCACGTTACGAGTAGAGGGAGTATTTAATTATTTATTTAGTGGAAAAAGTTTCACCAGGAAAGATGCACTGAGCTGCACTAGCTCATTTCCAGGTGTGTCCTGGAGGAAAGAGTAGTGGGAGAACCAACAGTAAGTACAGGAAATATGTAAAAATGGTAGAACATATAAGACATAAGCTACAATTACATAGCATTACAAATCTGACATACAGTAAATCAAACATGTGAAGACTTATGCAGTAAATCAATCATGTGAAGATCAGATGTAATATGCCAAAGTTGGAGGCACCCTGCAGTGCCCCAGTAGTCCCCAGCCCCCGGCACACAGTAAAGTGCCCAGTGCAATAAAACATGTGAAAGAAGAAAAATTACTCACCTTAGTAATGTTGTTTCTTCTAATGGAGTCTTGCTGTATTCTGACTATTGCAGTTAGGTCCTGCCTTCAACTGCCCCGGAGAACAAACAGTTAAACTTTCCATGGCCAGCATGGAATGTTCACCACGAGCTCGGTTGAAGCCCCTGTCTGCTGTTGTTTAAACTCCAACCGTCAGATCTTTACGAGCAATACTCACTAGAAGTTCTGTGTGAAAACTGTAAAACTCACACTAGCCAACTGGCAACTAAATTTATTAAAATGGGTTTTTTGGTTTCAAAGCAAAGACTCAAGTCAGGAAACCCAAAAACAAAACACAACACACACCCAAAGTAAAGGAGGGTGAAAAGGCACCCCTAGGGTGCCAACACTGCTCCTGCCCACTCACATCCCAAAACCAGGTTCTGAGAGGGAGGGGATCAGAATACAGCAAGACTCCATTAGAAGAAACAACATTACTATGGTGAGTAATTTTTTCTTCAAACAACATGAAGTCTTGCTGTATTCTGACTATTGCAGACTACCAAGCAGTACCTCCATGGAGGAAGGACAGAACCTACTTTGGGAATAGGCTCTGAAGTACTGCTGTGACAAACTGAGCATCACTCCTAGCCTGGATATCCAGAGAGTAATGCTTGGTGAATGTATGGACTGTTTTCCAGGTGGCTGCTTGACAAATTTCTAAGATAGGAATATCCCTGGCAGCAGCCAGGGAAGCAGCAGTACCTCTAGTAGAGTGAGCCCTCAGGCCTGAGGGTGGAGTTCTACCCAGTTTTTCATAATAGAATTGTATACAAGAGACAATCCACCTGGCAATAGATCTCTTAGTGGCAGGTTTGCCCTTACCGACCTCTCCATATGTGAGGAACAACTGGAGGGACTCAAACCTGTGACCCTTGGTGCACTCTATGTAGTAGCTGAAGGTCCTTTTAACATCCAAGCTGTGCAGCCTCCTCCCTCCAGAGGAGGAATGGTCAGTGAAGAAAACAGGGAGAGACATAGACTGGTTAAGGTGGAAATCTGAAACCACCTTAGGCAAAAACGTCCTGTTAGTTCTTAGGACCACTTTATCTCTATGGAAAGAGATGAAATCAGGCTCCACTGACAGGGCTTGCAATTCACTGATACGCCTGGCAGAGGTAATGGCTACCAAACACACAGTTTTCCAAGTCAAGTACTTAAGCTCTGCAGAGGACAAAGGCTCAAAGGGTGGTTGCATAAGCTGAGCAATGCAAACATTAAGGTCCCAAGCAGGAGCAGGGTCCCTAAAGGGGGATTGGTGTACAGCAATCCCTTGAAGAGCTTACAAAACACAGGATGGGCTGACAGAGGAGAGGGCTTGTCTACAGACAAGAAGGCAGAAACAGCTGCCAAATGCACTTTAAGTGTAGCTGGCCTAAGGCCTAAGCCATTAAGATGGACCATATAGTCCAGAACTGTAGGCAATCCAGCAGATTCTGGAGAAATATCCTTATTAGAGCACCAAACAGTGAACCTTTTCCATTTGGAGTTGTAAGTCTTTCTAGTGGAAGGCTTTCAAGAAACCTTAAGGATATCCAGAACCCCTTGAGAAAGCTGCAGATCAGCAAACTCTAACTCTTCAAGAGCCATGTCTTGAGATTGAGAGACTTGAGGTTTGGGTACCAAATCCTCCCCTGAGAGGACGTCAACAGATTGTAATTCCTGGGAAGAGACAGGGGAAGGTGGACTGCTAAGGACAGCAACAAGGGGTACCAGGGCTGTCTGGCCCAGACTGGAGCAATCAGAATCACTTTGCATGGTTGTGACCTTATCTTGACTAGCATTTTGAACTGGAGAGGGAAGAGGGGGAAGCATACAGAAATGTCCCTTCCCAATTCAGAATCAGAGCATCCAGGGGGACTGAGCCCAAGACTGGGGGTCTGCAACAAAAGAGAGGAAGTTGGTGATTGTCTGGGGCTGCAAAAATATCTATCTGTGGAGTGCCCCATCTCAAGAAAATCACTTTCAAAACTAGGGGATCTAGGGTCCATTCGTGATGGCCCTGGGATATCCTGCTGAGAACATCTGCTAGGACATTGTCCTTCCCTGGGAGGTGAACTGCTATCAGAGAGGTTTGCAGGGAATAGGCTAGGGACCACAACTTCATTGCTTCTGTGCACAAGGCCATAGACCGAGTGCCTCCTTGCTTGTTGATGTACCACATTGTGGTGGTATTGTCTGTTCTGATCTGGACCACCTTGTTCTGTATAGATTTGGAAAAGGCTTGCAGTGCCAGAAACACCGCTCTGAGTTCCAAGAGACTGATGTGAAGCAGAGATTCTTGAGGTGACCACAGCCCTTGGGTGGTAAGATCCCCCAGGTGGGCTCCCCAGCCCAGCAGGGAGGCATCTGTGGTGAGTATCACTGAATGAGACTGAGTGACAAAAGGAACTCCTTGTCTCAAATTGTCCTGATCCTGCCACCATTGCAAAGCCTGGATCAGGGTTCGAGTCACTGGGACTAGTTTGGTAAGGGAATCTTTTCTTTGGGACCAGAAGGCTCTTAAGTGGAACTGAATGTCCCTCATCTGAAATCTTGCTCCCTGGACCACTGCTGTAGAGGCTGCCATATAGCCCAGAAGCTGCAGGAAATGCCTTGCTGTTCGAGACACCTGAAGGGTGAATGAAGAGGCCAGTTCCATAAGGGTCCTTGCCCTGTCCAGGGGAAGGAAGGCTCTTGCTCTTATTCTATCCAGCTCCGCCCCTATGAAGGTGAGGAGCTGTACTGACTCGAGAACTGACTTTGGAAGGTTGAGGAGGAATCCTAAGGAAGTGAGCACTTGCTGAGTTATTTGCAGATGTGACTTGACTTGGTCTGGAGACTGATCCACTATGAGCCAGTCATCAAAGTATGAAAAGTTGGAGATCTTTTTTCTCCTTAGGAAAGCAACCACTACTGCCAGGCACTTTGTGAACACCCTTGGGACTGATGTTAGGCCAAAGGGCATTGCTCTGAATTGATAGTGGCCTGAGGGCAACTCAAACCTGAGGTACTTTCTGTGGGAGCACCTGATGGGAATGTGAAAATAGGCATCTTTGAGGTCCAGGGAGGCTAGCCAGTCCCCTGGCCTTAGAGAGGGAAGAATTATTCCCAGAGTCACTATTTTGAACTTTGGTTTTAAAAGGTGCTTGTCCAGGTATCTTAGGTCCAGGATGGGCTGCCATTCTCATGTCTTTTGGGGGTTAGGAAGTACCTGGAGTACAATCCTTTGCCCTTGTGTAGGGTAGGAACCCTCTCTATGGCTCTGACAGCCAGGAGGGAAGAAACCTCTGCCTCTAGGGCAAGGGTCTCTGATGGATTTGCAGGTGGAAAGGATCTGGTTCTCATCTTGGGAAATTTTTTGAAGCTGAGAACCAGTCCCTGGCTTACTACTTCCAGGACCCACTTGTCTGATGTCAGAGACTTCCAGTCCTGGACAAAGTAAGCCAGCCTGCCCCCTACAGGTAATGGAGAATCGGCCGGGCAGACCCATCAGGGTGTCTGCTTGGCAGGGCTTTAGGCTGAGGTGGAAGCAGGTCTGCTCATTCCCGTCTGCCTCTCCCTCTGAAGAACCCCCTCTGAGCATAAGAAGAAGAGGAGGCCTGGACTTGGTAAAAAGGCCTTTGAAAAGGCCTGCCCCTGCCCCTGGACTGCTGCCTTTGAGGAGTGGCTTGCCTTTCTTTGGCCTGAGCACTCCTGTAGGTGGTCCTGTACTCGTCCATCTTTTTCGTGTAGTTCTCTGTCTGCTCCTCAAACAGAGAATTACCAATAACAGGGAAATCCATGGCCTTAGCCTGGGTATCCTGTGATAGGCTAGTATATCTGAGCCAAGCCATCCTATGAAGTGCCACAGATGTAGCCATGACTCTTGATGAAACATCATTGGAATCCACAGCAGCATGAAATTGCACCTTGGATGCCTCAATCCCATCTGCAGCCACCTGCTCCAGCTCCTTGGCAAGCTGGTCAGGGGCCTGTTTAGCCAGAGCCAGCACAGTGTCCCATCTGGACTTCTGGTATCTAGCTGTGTAGGCCATATAGTTAGCCTGCCTGAGTCCCAAAGATGCTGCCATGTACTGCTTCTTTACCATGGCATCAATCCTCCTGGAGCCCTTATCTGGGGGGGGTGTGATGCCAAGGGGATATTTGCTTTATCACAGGCAGCAGCCTGCACTACCCCAACATGGCTGCATTGCTGAGACAGGAACTCCGTGTCCGAGCCTGAAAGGGTGTACCTCTTGTCCATTCATCTGTCCACAGGAGGTATGGAGTTAGGAGTCTTAAGAATTTTATTTGTCTGTTTCCCAAAAGATTTATGGAGGGGAACAGACAATCTCCTGGACTCTGGGATGTCTATCATTTCAACAAAATCGGGCTGCTCCTGATCCTCCACTGCTTCTTCTATTGGAAGCTGGAGGGTTTCAGCCACTTTTTTGTAAAACATAAAGTGGGAAGGGGACTCAGAAAGCCTAGGAGGAGAAACACCTGAAGGTCTGTCTGGGGAGATGTCCGGGTCAATACACACATCCAGACTTTCATAATCACCATCATCATCCTCATACTCTCCCTCCTACTCCTCCGGTTCATAAAATTCTTCTGAAGTGTAATCTGGAACCGGGGGAACCAACCGAACTGAGCCCCTGTGAGATGGTGCTGGTTCGGCCAGAACCGAAGTTAGCGGCTGCACTATTCTTATCGCTTTGGCTATCTCATCAGCGGTCGGAGTATGAATTTCTGGATCTGAACTGGATTATTTATCTTTTCTCTTCCTTTTAACTGGAACTGACTCCTTAGAATCAGCTCTCCTTTTGCCCGAAGAAGTATCGCCCTGGTCAGAGGGCACTCCTTCTGGTTCGGTTGGAACCGAACCAGGCTGACCATCCAGGTCAGCGGACTTCTCGACCTCCCTTTCCCTCAGTTTACCTACTCTCTTATCCAGGGTAGCTTTGGGAAAATTCTTACAAATTTGGCAGTCTGAATCGAGGTGGTCAAACCCCAGACAATAAACACAGGTGGTGTGGGGATCAGCCTTAGCAAAGGCTTCCCCACACACACTGCGGTGTTGAAACCCAGTGGGCCCATTTTTTTCTTGGGTTTCTCAGACATGGCCAATCCTATCCAAAACTTACCCTTTTTTCGGCAATCCACCAGGCAAGACTCCCCTGTCAGTTCCTGACCATGTTACGGGTCTTGGAAAAAAACGTAATAAAATCTGTTTTTTTTAGAACCGATACAGACCGGTTACCATACTCTAAGTAAATTCACAAAATTTTTTGAAACTAAACTGATCGGTTCAGCTGAACCGATCCGAAATTTACAAGGTCCACACAGAAACTAAATGTAAAACCTATCTAATACTCACGGTACCACAGACAGAGACAGATTCAGTAGCAGAAATTTGGTAGAAACCGAGCAAAAAACGACACTTTAACCGACTTTTATTAACCGAGCAAAGGAGAAATCTCCAGAGTGACTGTACAGTGAGGCGGAGTAAAGAATCTGACGGTTGGAGTTTAAACAACAGCAGACAGGGGCATCAACTGAGCTCACAGTGAACATTCCATGCTGGCCATGGAAAGTTTAACTCTTTGTTCTCCAGGGCAGTTGAAAGGTAGGACCTAACTGCAATAGTCAGAATACAGCAAGACTTCATGTTGTTTGAATAGATTTTATATTCAGCATAAGCAGCAATGGCCTGGATGGAATGTTGTGCTGAGCTGTTCATGCTCAGCATTCCACTCCAGCCATTCTAGAATCAGTAGGTTTAGTTTTGAAAGTTCAGTTCAGTTAAGAGAGAGATTCTGGTAGTTGTGGAGGGGAGAGGATGCAGCAGGTCTGGGGGGACCAGAAAAAGGCTTACCTGGTGCTGAAGCCATCCCTCCAGGCTTGCTTGCATGCCTGCTCCTTCTCCAGCTGCTGAAGACATCAGAAGAGCTCTGGTGTGGTCAGTGGTGCCATCGGGGCACCACAAGAAGAAAAAAAAGTCTAGTTCGGTCGTTGGGCTATGAGCCCCGTTGTTTATTTATTTTGGCCCCCCGAGTTGTTTAGAGTTTAAATCCAGTCCCCCGTTGGTGTCAGAGAAGAGCCGCATCGTGACCGTGCAACTGTCGGCTGTCCGAGGCCCCCTGTCATACTCCCAGTTGCCTGCAACACTCCCTCCCACTGCTGGCACACCTCCCGCCTCCCAATCAACGCAGAGTACCCAGAAGAGTAGTGAGTCAGCGGCAGCACATGAAGTGTGCTGCCTGCCCACCTAAGAGAGTGACAGACTGTTTAATTTATTTAAAAGAGTGCAGTAGGCACAAAGAAAGGCAGCTGATCACCACAGAAGCAACAAGTCAGTAGGACCCTGAGTTAATTACGCAGGAGGGCCGGGAATGTAGCAACACCCAGGGGAGGGCCAGCAGCACAGAAAAAGGGAAAAATTCATGAATATTTATGAGAAAGGTGGGACGAAGTGGGACTGAGTGGCAGCTCTCAGAGAGCTGCAGATTTAAAGGGGCCTAGCCATATTTCAGCTCCCAAGAGGTTTAAAAGGGCTACCAGGCCCGTGATGTTAGTAGGGCTACCAGACCAGGAATTTGAAGGTAGGGCTACCAGGCCCATGGTTTAAGAGGGCTACCAGGCCCAAGAAATAAAAGAGGACACAAGGCCCGTGGGTTCAAAGAGGGCTTTCAGGCCCGATGTAAAGGTAGGGCTACCAGGCCCAAAGTAAAGTAGGGCACCAGGCCCATAGTAGTAAAAGGCACCAGGCCCAGGCAAAGGAAGGGCACCAGGCCCACAGTTGAAGAAGGGCACCAGGCCTAGTTTAAGAGGGTGCCAGTCACATGGGTGCCAGGCCCAGGTTAAAGAGAGGGTGCAAGGCCCAGTTTAAGAAGGGTACCTGGCCCAGATAAGAGGCACCAGGCCCAGTTTAAGAAGGGCACCAGGCCCAGCTAAGAGAGCACCAGGCCCATTTCAGAAAGGGCACCAGGCCCAGGTTAAAGAGAGGGCACCAGGCCCTAGTAGTAAGTAGGGGCCAGACCTAGTGAATTAGGGCAAGCCAGCCTAGTGGTAGTAAGGGCAGTCCCGGCCTAGCCAGTTAGGGCAAGCCAGCCTAGTGGTAGTAAAGGCTACCCCGGCCTAGCCAGTTAAGGCAAGCCAGCCCAGCCAAGTGAAGGCACCAGACCCAACAGCAATAAATGAGGGGTAAACACAAGGCCCATGACCCGTAGCTAGTTATTTAGGCTTACAGCTGTGTTAGGGGCCCAGCAATAGGAGCAACCCCAGATTTAATAGGAGCCTAGCTAGCCACGTAAGCCCTCCAGTGTTAAAGGGGCCCGGTCACCCATCTTTGGTATCGCCTTCCTGAGAGCCAATTCCTCACTGTAGTGTTTCCACAGTAACAGAAGAACCCGATTTAGCTAGAAGAGACCCCATTAGAGTTAGGTCCACCAGAGCTAGGGTTAAATCTATATGATAAGCTGCCTGTATATTTACTGTGGTCTGGACACTGAGACTATATAATTATTGACCACTACAGCAGAATTTGAGACTCTGTTTGCATTTCCTGATGTTATTAGTCATTCATGAACGTTTCTGAATGTCAGAACTGTTTGCATTGCTGTGTGCCAGCATTTTGGTGCTGAATAACAATCAGAATCAGTCTTCGACTGTCTTCGGAATCACTTCACCCCGGTGCAACCCTGTCAGATGTCACCCATCCTTCAAGAATCATCCTTCCATGCCCCCAGAAGCAGACAACAGTCAATCCGAGAAGAGCCATACTGCAGTCGCCTCAAAGTTGCATCATCCCATTTGTTATTTTCCTCTCATTGTTTCCCAGTACGGCTTGGCCCAATGTAGAAGTCTGGCGTCCGTTTTCTTGTTTTCATGTCTGCAGCGGAGTACCAGTCGACCCGTCAGTGTCAGTTCTCTGAGTGACATTCGGTTTATTGTTTTAGTGTGTCCTGGCTCATCCGGCCGTGGACTCCATGTTGGTCGCAGTTCGATGTACGTTTTATTGTTTTGGCGAGTGTCTTGGCCCATCTAGCCTTGAAACTCAGAAGACCGATGCACTTTGACGCCCAGAGAAACAGTGGTTGCCTGGAGCCCAAGAGTGGTCCAGAGGTTCTGATCCAGTGGAAACATCAGCCAGTGTGTGTCTCCAGTGCAGAGGGAGTGCCTGCCTGGAGTCCAAGAGTGGTCCAGAGGTTCCGATTCTCCCGATCCGGTGTGTTCATCAACTTAGAGTATATCTTCAGTCCAGAAGTTGACTGTTGGTTGGTTCTTCTTCTTCTTGATCCTTTTCACTTGGCAATCCAGAAGTGGATTGTGGCCAAGTGGTTTGCATCACCTGTTCTTTCCGGGCAGTTTAGAAGCGGACTACAGCGAGATCTTGTATTCCTTTCCAGCAACCCTAGAGAGGTGGGGTGTAACCAAGGACCCATGGTCTGTTAAATCCTCTCTTCAGCCTTAGTTTTCCCACCAAGGTTCTGTGTTTCACTGGGAAACCAGTGGAGTGTTTCCACATCTCTTTCGTTGACAGAGAAAGTTACGTACACTAACTGACGATCATCTATTGCATAGACTCTTCTTGTAGTATTGGAATGACTGTAATTCTAAAACCTAAGTTTTAGAGAGAGGTGCACCTCGAGGTTAGAAGTAGATATCTGAAGATAAGTAAGATGCTCTTACAGCGTAGCTGTTACAGGCGATTGAACCATTTTTTGTATTCGCTGCTATAGAGTTTCCCTCTTATAGGGAGGTAGAAAAATTGAAACCAGATGCTCTTACAGTGTAGCTGTTACAGCAGTTATTCCTCTTGCCTATAGTAAAGTAGTAGCTTGTGTATATATGTGATTGTCCCTCTCTTGTGATCCCACCCAATAATCAGATGCCAATAAACTAGTTCCTTTCCTCCACTCATGCCTTCTGCCTCTCCATTTTGGTGAAGAATTACAGCACGTAGCCAAATAGGAAAAGAACTGCCTTACCACCTGGGTGGGTGTATTGGAAAAGCCTGACAGTCATAGCTTTTGGCACACTTCACTTGGCATTTACAACCGACCAAGCAGCGCATTACATCCCACCATCACAGCACCCCCAGCAACCTTTTCGACTCACTTTACTTGGCGTCACGGACAGGATACGTGACTTCCATCTACTCAGTTCTTTATTACCAACTAACCAAACACCGCCTCCCCCCCACCTTTTCGGCTCACTTCACAGATAATACAAAACAATAGACCAGAAACATATAATAAATCAGATAAACAATTTAGGTACAAACCTATTTACAAACCATGTAGGAGCTAAAGAGCCAGCATACATATACACAAGGGAGAGTACAGCACAAATAGAAAGGAGTAGGGCAGACTGATGTGCCAACCCTCCCATTTGGGATGTGTGAACCCTGCAAAGGGAAGGGCCAGCAGGAGGTTAGAGAGAAAATAGGGGAGTAAGAGGGATGGAAACAGTAGGGAATGAGTGAGGTGGAAAAGGGTAGGGAAAGAATGGGGACATAGGGAAAGGAGGGAATAGAAGAGGAGAAACAGGTAGAAAAAGGAGGAGGGAGAAAGTAGAAGAGGAGTACAAGTAGAAAAAAGAGGGTGGTGGTGAGAGTATAGAAAGAGTTAGCAAATTGGAAGTGAGGGGGGAGAGAGGGTCAGCTGCAGGTGCAGGAGGGGGATGTGTAAGGACAAAGGAGGCAGGTTAAAGAACTGGAAGGTCGGTGCGGTGACATAGAGGATTGAGGTGCTGGACGCCACACCTCGCGTCACACCAGCAACCTGAGTTCGGGAATGGACTCTGGTTGCTGTGGGTTGGCAGGGGAGGATGAGGATTGAGCATCCGTTGGACTGCTCTCCTCTCCTCTCCTCCCCGGCGGTCGGTACTGGGTGCACGTTGCTCTGCAGTGGCCCCCGGTGGAGGTCAGGAGCACTGCAAGAGGACTGCAATAGCTGTGGGACCAAGAAAAATGGAAAATCACTCAGGGCTCAGCTGGATGATGGTGGCCGGACTGCCCTCACCTCCTCCAGACCTTTTGCGAGTCATGTCTGCCTCAGCAGCACGGGGCCAATTAAGAGTGTGCCGGACCCCCTCCCGGTGCCTTCCCCCTCAGAAGAGAGGGACCCATCCAGCAAAGGGATACGCTGGGTTACCCTGATGGCTGCTATATGAGGTAAGGAGACTTGGGTGGAATTGGAGGAGTGTGGGAGTCCTTGGCGGCCTGAAGGAGTGGTTGTTGCCTTGAGCACGTAGAGGCATAAACAGATAACACAACAACAACAAAAAAAAGAACTGGAAGACAGGGCTGAGTGAATATCTAAACATAGAGAATTCCAGGTACTGGTGAAGTGACAAGAGAAAGCGGGTCTACCAGAAGTGGAAGACCAGGAGGGGAGGACAAAGGTCCTGTGGGTGGAGTTGCAGAAAGCATAGGGTGGAGTTGGAGGGAGGGAGTGAGAGGAGGGAGAGTAGGTAGGATAGCAGAGAGCCAAGCGAGTATTTACCAATCAGGGAAGTGCTGTGAGCAAGGTGTCTGGCACTAAGAGAAGGGAAGGAGAGGGAGTAGTAAAGGTCACAATGGTGAGTACAGGGTGGACAGTCGCAGCAAAACAGCAAGAGTTGAAGAGAGTACCCAGTCTGGTAAGTGTGGGTTTAGAGGCAGTGCAGTAGACTATGTCTCCAAAATCAAAGATAGGGAGGATCATCTTTTGGACAATCTCCCTGCAGGCAGGAAGGGGAAGGTAATTGAGTATTCCACCCATCATTTTGAGAGATAAAATGACAACCGTGGTTTAAATTCCCAAACAACCACTACTACCCATCCAGCGTCAATATACATTTACCTGTTTGTGTGCTGTGAACCCAAAATCCACTCATCCACCATCCCATGTATGTCGGTATCATCATGATGTGTTGTGGCAGTTTGTCAATCACCACATGCTTAGCCATGCCATAAAATTACATGTATCCTTAGCTCACTTTTGCACCACCCACTGCCCACTGAACTGCCCCTGCCCGACACAGTATAACTTTCGAGTAATGGTAGAGAAGGACAACAGTCTACAGAACGTGTTGTACATTTTATGGTACTGTGTACACATTTACAAGCTATACCACTCAGGCACAAGCCCACACACACAACAACCATCGACAAACAACCATGTGAACAATGGCAGTAAACCGACAAGCACACCTGAGCAGTACCCACACATAAAACATCGCATCACAATTCTCATCTCCAAACCCTGTTGTCTGCTTCCATCTACGTAATCCACATTATGAGCCAGACACTGACCTCACATCAAATCGCAGTCACCAGCTGTGTAAATTGACCACATGTAAATGTGGCGCACATGGTACAGTGGAAGCAAACATCAAACCACGTCACACAGTAGGCAGACAATGATGTGACAGAAGAGTTGTGATGTGGTTTAAGTCACCAGCAATGGAAGATCAGCAGTGATGTGTGTGTGAGGGAGGGACATTGTGGGCGATTGAGTGTCAATTAGGAATGCGAAAAGGAACTGCTGTCCATCACATCAGAGGAATTAATGAGAAGCAGTACATTGTCAGACAAAGGTGGCGTGAGCACCCCACACCACACCACAAAACAGTTCTATGCAACGCACAAGATGTTGACAGCATGCATGTGTGTGCACCTGTAGGTATGGTGGGCAAGGAGAGTGACAAGCACAGCGAGACATAATGGCACCACAGTAACATGAAGGACCTCAAACACTGCCACAACAAAGGAAGCACAGCAACATTCAGAAACACTGCCACATCTCTGGAAATGTTGTAAATAGTTCAACCTACTGTACCTCAATTCTTTTACGCTTCTCCAACAACTGTGATGTCATCTTTGGAGGCTGCTTGTTAAATGAGAACACAGTTGGGACAGCAGTGTTCTTGAGACATCTCTGTGCTGGCTTAAATCCAATATTTTTGTAATCCTAGACTTAATAAATAAAATAACATTTTGTAGGAACCCAGGCTTATACAAAAAGTGTTCTGGTTAAAAATTATCAGAGTAAATCACAGAATGCTCTGTGGCTGAAACCCCTCTCACTTGAGAGCAACAGGCCATTGGTGGCACCATTGCTTGTCCTTTGGAAATCTATAAAAGTTTTTCCCAGACCCAGTACCACTGGTATAGCAGTATGGCATGTTAATGGAATGACACGTTCAAACACAGTTAATAGAAATAATTGAGACAGACACACCACGTTAGTACCTACACAGGTATAATGAATGAACACAGCTTTATTATGAAAAGTAAGCAAAAAAAATAGTGTTATGCTGACAGCCACAGTGTTAGGTATCAGCCAAACAAAACACGAGTATAAAGTTGCCCTGAAAAAGAAAATTGTACAAGTACAATACAAAATAATTATCGAAATTGCCACCCTAGAAGTCTTCGAACACTGTTTGAAACTGGCAAAACATACAGTGTGCAACACATATGCAGAACAGGTAAACAGGGAACATAGAAAAGTACTATTTACTTTTTATATAATTAGTAAGCTGTAATGACAGTTTCTTTTAATACCAATATCACTGTCAATATTGGCAACACCAGTAATAACAGCTCTGTGAATTATGTTTATTAGTGCAAAAAAGTATGGTTGCTATATATAAAAATTTGTTTTTTCTTTCCCTGGTTACTTCTCTTTGTAAAGAGAAAAACGTTATAGAAAGAAATGGAAAGCAAGATTATCATAGACCATTGACATCGAATGTCCATATGATGCTGTTATCTCTGGATTGCATATAGAAAAATTCAAAACCTTTCTTCATAGAAAATAAATAGGTTTTCCCTCCTAGGGCCACTAAAGCCCAACCCAACTTCCCCAGAACTGTACTCTTGGTTACTTCGGGGGTGTTGTTTCATGACACTTACCTGTAGGCAGCCCAGAATGCTCAATCCTTTACTTATAATGGTGAAACTTTCCATTTGTTCTTGGATCTGTCCTTTGCAACACGTTCTTGATAAAATAAATTTGATGGAGTCCAGGGCCATCTATGTAGCCTTGGAATAGTTCACTCATAGATACATAGATACATAGACAGTGTCGGCAGATAAGGACCTATGGCCCACCCAGTCTGCCCATTTAAGTTTGTAAGTTCAGCTTATGTTTTCCAGGAAGTCTGTTGCCCCTTACCCCTGACCTCCAGAATTCCTTTATGTCTATCCCATGCATTCTTAAATCCCGTGATTGTTTCAGCCCCCACCACTTCCTCTGGCAGGGTGTTCCACTTGTCCACCACCCGTTCTGTGAAGAAATTCTTCCTCACGTTTCCTCTGAATCATCCTCCCTCCAACTTCATCCCATGCCCTCTAGTCCTGGAACATCTTTTTTGCTTAAAAATAGTGCATTCCTGCACCCTGTTCCTCCCTGTAAGATACTTGTATGTCTCTATCATATCCCCTCTCTCCCTCCTCTCCTCCAGGGAGTACATGTTCAGTGCCTTCAACCTGTCCTCATAGGACTTGTGATGCAATCCATGCACCATCTTTGTTGCCCTCTTCTGAACCTTCTCTACCCTATCTATGTCCTTACGTAGGTAAGGTCTCCAGAACTGCACAGTGTACTCCAGGTGCGGCCTTACTAGTGTCTTGTATAGTGGAATTATGACCTCCCTTTTCCTGCTGGTGATGCCCCTGCCTATGCATCCCAGCATCCTATTTGCTTTACCTGCTGCCTTGTCACACTGTTTCCCTGCCTTGAGGTCATCAGAGATGATAACTCCAAGATCCCTTTCCTGCTTGGTGCATGCTATATCCTCACCCCCAACTGATATATTGTGCCAGGTTTTGTGCCCCATATGCATTATCTTGCACTTCCTTGCATTGAATTTCAACTGCCAAACCCCTGACCATTCTTCAAGTTTCTGCAGGTCCCTTCTCATTCTGTCTACACCCTCTGGTGTGTCTACTCTGTTACAGAGCTTTGTGTCATCAGCTAACAGTGAAATTCTGCCTTCTAGGTCCTGCGCAATGTCACTGATGAAGATATTGAATAGTACCAGTCCCAGCACTGATCCCTGTGGTACCCCACTGGTCACTCTTCCCTCTGTGGAGTGACAGCCATTTACCACCACCCTCTGTGTCCTGCTGCCCAGCCAGTTACCTACCCACCGCACTACTGTCCTGCCCACACCCATATTCCCCAGTTTGTGCAATAGTCTTCTATGTGGCACAGTGTCAAAGGCCTTGCTGAAGTCCAGATAGGCCATGTCCACTGCCCTCCCCTGATCCACCTCCCTAGTCACCCAGTCAAAAAATTCAATGAGGTTGGTCTGACATGACCTTCCCCTGGTGAAACCATGCTGCCTTGGGTCCTGTAGTCCATTGACAACCAGATGTTCCACCAATCTCTCCTTCAGTAGTGCTTCCATGATCTTCCCCACTACCGAGGTGAGGCTGACTGGTCTGTAGTTCCCCGCTTCCTCTTTGTTCCCACTTTTGTATAAGTGATGCCTTCTGATGCCTGCACGCCTCTGCATTCATTCATTATGGAGGCCACATGTTTCAGTATACTGATCCACAAGAAACCAGCAGGAAGGTGGAAGCCATAAAGAAGAGGTTTGCTGCTACCCTATTACCCCAAGAAGAAGATTCGGAGGATGATGTTACATGAGAAGAAGATGTTTTTCTATAACCCACTGACTTTTATCTACATTTATAGCCTGCTATCGGACACTACCTCTGGACAGGGGTTTGAGTCCTAACTCATTTCTTTTCTTTCCTAATGTTTTATTTTAGCTCCCATCAACCAGTCATATTTAGGTAAAGTGGGTGTGAAATGCAGTTTTAACATATGTACTTCAGATGGCAACTGTTACAAGGCAGTTTTGTGCCATCTGCTTTAGTTCTGAAGCTGATTATTTGTCTGTGAGTCTAAGGCAAATGGCATTGTGTCAACTTGGTCCACAGCTATTTTAGCTGGGGAAAATGGCAGTTCTCACTATTATTTTTGTTTGTTTGTTTGTTTGTTTTGTTTTGTCTTGTGTTCTTCCAACCAGATATTTTTTTCACCCAGCTTTAATGTGTACCGATGGTTAGTTGCAGATTCAATTTGTTCTTCTGCTGTTTGGGTAAATGTTTCAGTGTTTAATGCCAAATACACAGTATTTGTTCTTTCTTTCTTTCATCTTTGTTCATTACAGTTTATTATCATATCTTGGCGCTCTCCTATGAAGGTTTGCAGGTATTGTGGGGAAGGAACAGAGTGCATACAATACTGTTTTCTATATTACATGTTTGATATGGATCATAGCAATCTCAGTGCTGAGTTACACCCAATAAATATATATATTACATATTGTATATTATAAGGGAGAGGGACATGTGGGGAGTGGTGCAATGCACTGGCTGTGGGGCAGCAGTTTTCCGGGAGACATTCTGGAAACTGCGTTGCTGTCCTATTTTCAGGCAACTGTCAGCTCTGAGGGAGGAGGTTGCCCACATCCAGGCTGAACTGGCAAGGACTAAGGAGGCCTCCCCCACCCAAAGAGCACCACTGCCACAACCATTGCCTCAGAGGCTGCCAAGTAAGAAGAGCCGTTGGACCACATTGGGTTCTGGGAGGGTGTGGGTGGTGGAACAGAGGCAAAGCCCCCTAGTTGCACCTCTACACAAACCATAAGCCAGTCTGGCAGAGCAAGGTTCCTCTTTGATGGCACCCCTGGTGGAGACCAAGAAGAATGTTGAGGACGTCCACAAGGAGACCCACAGAAGGGTGGCAAGGGACACCACAGGGGAAGGAAACGCTTCTGATAGGGACTCCATTGTTAGAGGGTAGACCTGGGGAAGGGAGAGAGAGGAAGTAAGGTGCCTGCCTGGTGCCATGGCTTGAGGGACAAGAAGTGAATCCTCAGGATTGCAGAAGCAGCATCACAGGAGAGGGAACTAGATATCATTGTCCACCTTGGGACAAATGACCTAGCTAGGCATGGGATCAGTGCAGTGCAGGATGAAATTGTGGAGTTGGGGAGGGGTCTCAAACAGGTAGCAAGCACGGTTACCTTCTCAGAGGTGCTGCCAGTCCATGGCAGGGGTGAGGCTAGGGTACTACACACCATGCAGTTTAATGAATGGTTGCAAAACTGGTGCAGAGCACAGGGCTTTGGCTTCATTGGGGACTGGGAGTACACCTGGAGAGATGAAGGTCTATACTGGCATGATGGTCTACATCTGTTCACAAAGGGAACCAAGATTCTAAGTGACAGGTTTAAATGCTTCCTTGGCGAGCTTTTAAACTAGCCATGGGGGGAGGTGCTAATAAGAGGCAGGAAATTTCAAGCCTCCCCCCACAAAACATGACAGGTGGTAAGGTAAACACTGAGGTACAGTGCTCAACAGAGGGCAGGACAGGGGTAAATGGAAAAATAGACAAGGGCAAAAAGAGCAGGGATGGGGAAAAAAGGATAAAGCCAACATTAAATGGAGGGTAATGAGTACCAATGCCCGTAGTCTGGGAAACAAGCTTCCTGAGCTAGTAGCTTTGATGGAAGATGAACAATTGGATATTGTGGCAGTCACGGAAACATGGTACACGGAGAACCATGACTGGGATGTCAACATACTGGAGTACACAGTCTACAGAAGGGACAGGGAGGGGAAAAGAGGAGGTGGAGTAGCTCTATACATAAGGGAAGGGATCAAAGCTATAGAACTAAAAAGTAAAGGGGAGGACAAGAGGCACTCTGGGTCACCTTGGAGACAGGGAATGGTATCACAATCCACACAGGGGTTGTATGCAGACCCCCATCTCAAGGGGAGGAAATGGACAAGAAAATGATAGAGGACATTCTCAAAATGGCTGAAAAAGGGGAGATACTGTTGATGGGGGACCTGAATATGCCAGATGTTAACTGGATGACATGTACTGCAGCCACATCCAAGAGCAGGGTCATTCTCGATACCCTGCAGGGGGGCAGGCCTTAGACAGCTAGTGTTGAAACCCACTCGAGAGGGAGCAATACTAGACCTGGTACTCTCAAATGGAGAGAGGGTCACAAATTTAGAAGTCAGTAGAAATCTGGGAACAAGCGAGCACTGCACAGTGTGCTTCACAATAAGAACAACCATGGCGATGAGCCATACAAAAACAAGCATACTGGACTTTAGAAGGGCTGACTTTGGCAAAATGGGTGAATACCTGAGAAATACACTAGCAAATGGCCAAAAAGGAGGGGTGGAAGAACAATGGAGAAAAATCAAAACTGCCATCACAGAGGCAGCAAGCCTTTGTGTGAAACAGATAAAGAAAACAAAACGGAGTAAAAAACCACTATAGTTCTCAAAAGAGATGGCAGGGAAGGTTAAGGAGAAAAAGGCTGCATTCAAAAAGTATAAGGAATCACAGAAGAAGCACAACAGGGAACTGTATCAATTAAAGCAGAAAGAAGTGGGGAAGGCAGTCAGAATAGCAAAAGCCCAAACCAAGGAAAAAATAGCCAGTTCAGTTAAGAAGAGGGAAAAACCTTTATAGGTACATTAGGGAGCATAGAAAGGTTAAAGGAGGAATAGTGAAGATTAATAAGGGAGAGGGGAGGTGGGCAGAGGGAGAGAGTGAAAAGGCAGAGTTACTGAATTAATACTTTTGCTCAATATTCACAAAAGAAGATGAGGAGGAGTTACCTAAACCAGACAGTAGAAGCACTAGGGGTAGGGGGGTTGACACCAGTCCATTTACAGAAGAAAGAGTCCTGAAAGAACTCCTAAAACTCAAGGTGGACAAAGCAATGGGGCCTGACAGGATTCACCCCAAAATCCTAAAAGAACTAAGGGAGAACCTAGTGACACCACTGACCACACTTTTTAACAAATCATGGGAGGATGGGGTGGTACCTGAGGACTGGAGGAGGGCAGATGTGATTCCCCTTCACAAAAGTGGGAGCAAGGCAGAAACAGGAAACTACAGACCTGTGAGTTTGACCTCAGTGGTAGGGAAAATGATGGAATCACTTCTGAAATAAAGAGTTGTTGAGTACCTAGAGGCCAGCAGGCACAGGACCAAAAGCAGCATTTATTTATAGCAGGAAGGTCATGTCAGATGAATCTAATCAATTTCTTTGACTGGGTGACCAAAGTAATAGACCAGGGAGGGGCTGTGGATATGGCCTACCTAGACTTTAGCAAGGCATTTGACACAGTCCCGCACAAAAGATTGATAATCAAGTTAGCCAGCCTGGGAGTGGGTCCCAGGGTGCTAGCCTGGGTAGCAAACTAGCTGTACAACAGGACACAGAAGGTAATAGTGAATGGAACACATTCCGAAGAAAGGGGGATCACTAGTGGAGTACCTCAGGGCTCAGTGCTAGGTCCAGTCCTCTTTAACATCTTTATAGGTGAAATTACAGAGGGTCTGGAGGGAAAGGTATACCTCTTTGCAGATGACACAAAGATCTGTAACAGAGTTGATACACAAAGGGGGGGTAGAAAGGATGAGAAGGGACTTGGCAAGATTGGAGGAATGGTCAGACATATGGCAACTTAGATTCAATGCAAAGAAATGCAAAGTAATGCACCTGGGAAACAAAAACCCAGGAGAAGAGTACACAATAGCAGGGAAGGTACTAGCAACAACAAAAATGGAACGGGACCTGGGGGTAGTCATATCAGATTATCTAAAGGTGGGTAAGCAATGTGAGAAGTCAGTAAGGAGAGCCAAGGGGATACTGGGATGCATAGGAAGGGGCATCACAAGTAGAAAAAGGGAAGTGGTTATCCCTCTGTACAGACAGTTGGTGAGACCCCATCTGGAGTACTGTGTGCAGTTTTGGAGACCTCATCTACGCAAGGACATAGACAGGATGGAAGCAGTCCAGAGGAGGGCAACTAAAATGGTGCAGGGTCTGCATCAGAAACCACATGAAGAGAGACTGAGAGAGCTTAATATGTATACCCTGGATGAAAGGAGGGATGGGGGACATGATAGAAATGTTCAAGTACCTCAAGGGAATCAACAAAGTCCAGGAGGGTAGCATCTTTCAGAAAAAGAGATGTGTAAGAACAAGGGGGCACAATTTAAAGATAGAGGGGGGACGGTTCAGGGGTAACGTGAGGAAATTTTTTTCATGGAGAGAGTGGTGGACGCATGGAACCACCTTCGTGGAGAGGCTGTGGGGTCTAAAATAGTGGAGGAATTCAAACATGCATGGGACAGACATAAGGCAATTATAGTGGGGTGGCAGGAAGTAGGCTGTTGGTTAACTAAAATCTGCAGCTTATCCAGTAGGTAGGGAAATGGGCAGACTGGGAGGGCCAAGTGGTCCTTATCTGTCATCAAAGTCTATGTTTCTATGTTCTATGTCTATTTTTCTATGTTTTTGGGATACCTCTTTTCTGGAAATGATTGTCTAACTCTTGTGAGGTGCATTTATCTTGAACTCAGTTTCTGGATGTTGTGGTATTACCCCCAGTTCCTTACACCAGCCTGCCTAGGATGCTTTGATTTACTGTATTCCATTGAATGGCTTCTTGAATTTAGCACTGTGTGCCTGGTAGGCAGTATTGCTTGTATGATGTTTTCTTTTTTTTAACAATAAAGTTTAAATAAAAAAAATGTAGTGGATTGTGGATTACAGAGTCAAACAACTATTCAATGAAACAAATGTGATCTGCAGACTGAAGCAGCAAAGTACATGACCGAGAACTAAAACCTTGCTTTCAGTTCTGTAGAGTTATACTAGGAGTTATACTAGGATTTATGGACAGAAGGAGGCTGCTAGAGCCCATCAAGACTGTCCACCCACAAGAGTGGGCTCATTAGTTCACATTCTTGAGTATATAATCATCAAGTCTCTTCTTGAACAGCTCCATATTATTACTATATACAACTACTTTAGGTAATGCATTTCACAGTCTACCTGTCCTCTGTACAAAGAGGATAGGCTCCCATTCTTTTTAGTATTCTCTAATTAGATCTGCATTTTATGTAATCTTAATCCTACTGGTTTTGTTTGTATCTTGATCCCCATTTCCTTCTTTAATTCAATATCGTGCAGGGTTTTATACATCATTAATAGGTCTCCTTGTACACGCCTTTATTCCAATGAGAATAGCCCCAGAGCCTTAATCCTGTCCTTGTAAGGCAAGTGCTGCAGACCAAAACCATCTTTGTAATCCATTTCTGTACTCCTTACACTCTACCAACATCACCCCTCAAATAAGGGCTCCATAGCTGCGTGTAATAATCAAGATGGAGCCTTATATACGTTTTATAAACTAGTATGATACAATTCCTACCTCTAGACAAAAATGTTTTTTTAAAACAATGTATTATATAATTGGTTTTATGATCTACCTTAGCACGATGAGTGCTAAACCTTAAATCTTCATCTATAATTATTCCCAGATCCCTTTCAGTCTCCACCTGTTTGATTAGATTGTTATTTAAATAATATGATTGATTTAGGTTATTTTTCCCCAAATGAACCACTCATCACTTTTCAATGCCAAATACCATTTTGTTTTTTTGTGCCCATTGTTGAATCTTAATTTAGTCATTTGCTAGATTACATCTGTCTTTGATGGTTGTAATTGTTCCCCCTATTTTGATTTCATCTGCAAATTTCACTATGATGCTGTTGATGTTGTTATCTATGTTACTAATAAAAAAGTAAAAACAGCACTGGGCCTAAAACAGACCCCTGGGGTCTAAAACACAGCAAGTTCTTTTTCAATTCCTTCACAAGCTAAAATGATATAAATGAAAGCAATAGATCCAATATGTTATACCTACACTAAAAACATACAGAAATTGCTGAAACACATAAACTGATCTTTCCACAGAAAACACAGCAAATTTCATAAGCTGTCACTGTCAGCACTGGGGGACAGAAGTAATGTATCACAACTGACAAGACAAACAAACAGGCATAGGTTAACCACAAGGTGCTTAGGATCCACTTTATCACCTGCAGTGTATAGGGTATCTGACAGGCACCCCCCCCCCCACATACCTCAATCATAGTATAATACCTCTACAGGCTTCACAACAGAGCTTATAATAGTCACTACACGAGGCGCTCAGCCTATCACACAACCACTTGCATCCATTGTACATAGTTTATGCTGTTTAACAGTAGACTATAGAAGGTTTTAATGTTTGACAGGTGCTACTTACAACAGATATCGCGACTGCCTATAAAATATAAAGTACGTGCCATATAATCTTGATCAAATAATGGATAGAAGTTGTATAAGGTACATGATATGTATAAATGTGGTACTTTTACCATACTTATATAAATATAAAGGAACACTTAACACCTTAAACAGTAAACGAAATGCTTTAAGCAATGATAAGGACACAAGAGGTTGAGATGTCAGTGTACCTTTTACGCCACATCACACTGGCACTGCATGAAGTGCACTGGCTGATGATCAGGCGGAGGGTTCTCTTCAAGGTGGGCTTGCTGACCTTCAAGGCCCTGCATGGACTGGGCCCTGGCTACCTATTGGACCTTCTAACACCTGCTGTCTTGGTCTGCTTCCTCCTTTCCTCCTCTAGGGGCCTCCTTGTGATTCTCAGGATGAGGTTAAAAACTTCTGGTGACAGAGCTTTTTAGTGTCACCAGCCCCATCCTGTGGAATTCACTTCCTCCAGCTGTAAGGGAGGCCCCTTCAGTTGAGGTATTTAAAACCCACCTCAAGACCTTTCTTTTTAATCAGGCATTCCCAGACACTGTCTTTTAGACATTGCTTTTAGTGACAGGTCTATTTTAGAAACTGTTTTTCTCGTTGTAGGCTGTTGTTCCACCTTGCTGTAGCCTGCTTTTACTTAGTATTGCTGTGCGTTATTTATTATTGTGTTTGATTTTATCTGTTGTTTATTGTGTGCTTTTTCTGTACCATGCCCAGAGCCTCTGGGATTGGGTGCCTAAAAATAAAATTTGCATTGCCTTGCCTTTATTGATTAACTTCACAACAAGATTAGCACATATACAAACAAATACACAAAGATGGCTCCATGGTTTAAGTCATAACTCACCACACAAACACAAAGGCAGCTTTGACATTTACAATAGTAAGAACAAGACTATCTGATGAAATAAAGAAAATTTTAATTAACTAACATAACAGCATGCTGGCTGTCTCTGTCCAACTTTAGGACCTGATACCATATGAAATGCTACCCTATAAGTTATTCATTTTAAACTGTATGGCAATTAAGATACAACCAAAGGTTATATCTGATGTGTGTATGCATGAATGTACCTTTTATACTTGAACAATAAAAATGTTTAACTTCAAAGACAAGACACACAAACAGCAGTCATTCAGTTAACAACACTGCCTTACTTATGCTTCCAAAAAGTAATAATTAATAACCAATAGAAAAACTTATAATAAAAGATTTAAAAAGCATCAATGACAGATGTAGGATGCCCTTGATGGCACTACTGCAGAAGCTGTCAAAGTCAAAGCGTGACAACTCAGATACAGTTAACACTCACCCTCATTCACTTCACAAACGAAGACATGCCCCAGCTAGCACTCAGAGAGCCGCACTGAAAGACTGAAGAGGGATACATGTTTTGACCACTACCAAAACTGATAAAAACTTTGAAATTAAGAAAGAATAAAAATGGGACTCTGCTCCTGTACATTTTTGCTGCTGTTCTGCACAACATTTTATAAGTATGAAAGAAATCAAAAGCTTTGCACATGATCTTTAACATCAGTTGATCTATGTTAGAGCTCATTTGATGACAGCACAGATTTCTTATTTTGTTTAGCTGCTTTATCTGTCAGTGTGTATATATTCCCCTTTGCCCTAACACTGCAGCCCCAGTAGCTTATCATTTTACAGTTGGTTATAAACTGCATTGTGTATGGGTGTCTGTTGCTAGTAATGGAGCTGTGGGGGATTGTGACAGGGTTGAATAAGACCCTGGCCCCTTTGTTATATATAAAGAGATAAACACAAGGATCTGTTCTATCCTCTCCTCTCCTCTTCTTGTCTCTTGTCTGTCTGATTGCACAATCACATTTTCTTGTGAGACCTAGAAACTGATCACTTTGATGGTCTTACAATTCTCCGTCTCCCGCTATATCTCTGCCTTCATTTGCCATTTCTGTCTTTTCTTCCTCCTTACTTATCTGTGATTGTAAAAATATATGTGAATCTGTATGTGAAACTGGGATCCCTCTGTTTGCCAGTGTATAATTGTATTGTTGAAATGATTGCAAAAAGCTCTTTGGAACTCAGGGTGTTAACCTTGAGATGATAAGCTCATTTGCAGAGTTGTCAACAGGTTAGTTGTGAGAGATTAGTTTTAGGACACCATATTCTATTTTCTTGCACCTGCAAATAAATTGACAAAGTCCTGATACATTTTGTGAGAAACAGGATATCTACTTAATGAGACCAGGATGTAGAAATGAATTGCCAGGCAAAGACTTGTAAATGTTTGTTAAAGAGAGAGACTGAAACTTAGAATTAGAGATACCTCCAGACGAAGGACTTTGTTTTGAACTGCCTACGTTTAAAAAACATTCTGTATAGTTATTGTTTTATTTTATTGTAAATAATAAAACGCTACTTACAAATTTTATAACTGCTCCTGGTTTTCCTATGCTTCCTGACCTATGCCTCGATGACAGATGGTGTTAGCAGTGGGATTTATGCTGTGCATACTCAAAGCCATGAGTTTTGTGTGTGGGTACTAGACTTGGTACCCGGGAAGCATAGAAGAAAGGTATTGATCCTGCAACAGCAAGCCCAGAAGTGATTACCAAAAGAATGACAGCCAAACTAGAAACAGAAACAAAAGTCCAAACTAAGACTGTACAGTCATAACCAGAGATGGAAGAAGAACAGGCAGGGACAGAACCTGAAAACCTGTCTGTCTTCTTCAAATGGTGGGCAGTACAACAAAGAGAAACAAAGAAGCAGAGAAAAGAAGAGATGCAGCCACAGGAACAGTGATGACTGGATGCCTTGCAAGCTGTCAAAGCTGGAGGATCTCACACAGGTCCAGCAGAGCAATAAAGCACAAGCAACTTAAAAGACATTAACCTTGCAAAGTTGTGTGCCTCGGATGATATTGAAGCATACCTGACAACTTTTTAAAGGGTTGTCACAGGCTGCCAGTGGCCAAATCAGCAATGGGCAATCAGGCTGATACCTCACCTGACAGGTAAAGCCCAACTTGCCTACATCAGTATGGACACTGTACAGTCAGGTAACTATGACATTGTGAAAAGAGACATCCTAAAAAGATATGATATATCAGGAGAGACCTACAGGCAAAGATTCCAGTACCTGAAGTACCATTCAGTCAACAATCCTCAAGAAGCCTTCGCCCAACTCAGAGAACTCCTCATTAAATGGCTCCAACTAGAGGGCAAAACAGTCCCACAGATCATCAACATATTTTCAATGGAGCAATTCATCAACATCCTTCCTGCAGACATGCAGCTTTGGGTAAAAGAACACAGACCAGAAAATGGGGAAAAGGCCATTACTTTGGCCAAGGACTATCAGATGGCCAGACAGATCACACAGCAGTGAAGTAACAGTTAAATACCAGTAAGATCCTCTTTTTGTCAATTTAATTCCAGGTCAGGTAAGTACTCTGGAGGGGGGTGACAAATATTCACCCAAAGACTTGATTTACTATAACTGTAACAAGCCAGGCTATATTGCAAGAAACTGCCATAAAAATAAGGAGGGTAACACTGGAGTACATTTGTCCTTAGCAAATTAGGGCAAGTATTTAACAGATGTCCAAGTGAGAGATAAGACTGTGAAGGGACTTATTGATTCAGGAAGTAGACAGACCCTAATGCATGCGAAGTGCTGGGAAAATACTGTGCAAAAGGACCAGGTACTGGTGTCATCTGCATCCACAGGAACACTCAATGCTATCTCACCACCCAAGTGACTCTGAATATTAATGGGGTATTGCACCAAATGAATGTGGGGGTAGTACTTACAGTAAGTTACTTGTACTGATGATTACTTAAAAAGAAATTGGATCTTTATTTTTCAACAGGATTGAACTGTTAGGACTTTAACAGCCTTGTTTACAAAGTTGTCCTACTAAGTGCAGTTTGGTCTAAGTGCGTAGTCTGGTTACATTGAGTCTGAGATTACACTTTCATACAGTCCATTGACATATCAGTCATTTCAGGCCTCTACAAAGTATGCACATTCCAGATACAGTGTGGCAGTAAGTGTGGCAATAATCATAGGTACATACAATCATTGGTTGAGAAGTTACCACATCATACAGTTTTTTTTTTACATGGAACATATCAGGAAACATACAGTTGTTAGGGTATGCCATCACTACCACTATACCCAGACAGCAAACCCCCACCACAGCTAAATTGGCAGGGATGGGGGTTTTCCTTCGAGGCACTTTGGGCTGATGGGGTAAATATCTAACTCCACTGTCTGTGTGACTTGGAGTTAGATATATATAGCAGGGTGTGCAGGGGGCACAGCCCCCCCACATGGGGCATGGAGAGGCACAGCCCCCTCATTGTCTGTTGGGATGTTGCCGGTCGGTTTGGGGTTGCATCACAGTCAAGGTTGTCAATGGGTTCCTGGCGCTGTAGCGGAAGTCGCAGTCAGGGGTTGTCCTACTGGTGTCATGGAGCCACCTGTTAGTCATAACATCTGCCTCAGTTATGCAGCTTGTATGCAGCTGACTATCTGTTTCTGTGCAGCAGTGATTGGTGTTTGTTGTCTGGTTCTTCCAGGGAGCATTGTAAACTTGATTCAGGTCATACACAGTTACAAGGGCCTGTTATAAACATACAAATTTGCCATCAGAAACAGGCCACATGGTCTATCAAGTTTGCTCGAGTGTGCAGCTAGCACCCTTACCTTGCAGATGCCCTGTTAGGGGTTTTATTCAGCATATGTTTAAAACTGTTTATTGTAGGTGCTTTCCAGAGCTCCATGCCTTTCCCACCCACTATTTAGTTTTCATCTTTCCATAGGATTTAGATATTATTGGAATGGTGATTATTGGAAATGACTTTCCAGGATTTACTGAGTTAATCACAGAAGGAGCAAAACCTGCAGTTTCAGCAGCTGTGATGACAACAGCACAGACAAAGACAATCTCAGATGGTGGGGACTCTTTTCCTTTTGGTGACTTTAATTTGAACTTGTTTGAGCACAGCTCCACGATCCAGAAGTCCAGGAGAGGAAGAAGATGCCTGAAGAAACAGTGGCAACAAAAGACTGATGAACATAAGAGGTTAATATATGAAAATGTTGAAACTAAACTGATAACTCATTGTGATTTTGTTTCAGAACCAACTAATGATGCCTCTCTCCAAGGTTATTTTAAGCAGCTGTGGGTAAAACAAAAACAGGGTCAACCAATGTTTAAAAAATGTAATGGGCTACTGTTCAGTGATTATGTTAATCATCAGATGCAGGAACAGATGGAACAATTGGTCATACCAAAGAAGTATAGAATAATTTTTTTTATTATTATTTTTCCCTGCAGTCAACAACCCAACTGGGAACTCCCTCGCACATAGCCATTAGACAGTTGGTCATTCTCCCACACACCTGAGATCCTCTCACATCAGGCCCTCTTCTAGAGCTCATACCATCACCCCAGTCCGCTGACCCCCCCAGCTTGTATGTATCCCAAGGCATGGCCACTGCTCCCTCTTGGCACCCTTTTCCAGAATCTAGTTGGAAGGCAGAGAGAGTAGAGGAGGAATCAGAGACCTTGATGCAGGCAGGGTCTGGTGTTGGGCTTGGGGGGCTGACTGCAGGGCCTGTCATTATCCTCCAGGGGCTGGGGTTTTTCCTTGTTCTGGTACCCCAGGAGGTGTGGATGTGAAATGACAGCATGTGGCCAGCATGGTCCTGCACCCACCTGCAGGATGTCCATCATTGCATCCATCCCTGCCTAAGTTCCCCCCTGTCTTCAGCACTTTCAGTCTCCACTGGGTGCCGCTAAGTGATGGGGATCCACAGTCCACCCTCCCCAGGAGAGGATTCATCTGGATGTTCAATCCTCTCCTCCCTTGCCAACCCTCGGCACCCTGAGTATGCTCCTGAACCCAGATCACTGGTGTGGTGCAAGATAAAGCAGATGCCTCAGCCCTCAGTGCCACCAGGCTGACTCAAAGAGTATAGAATTGAGTTGTTACAGATAGCACATGATAGTCCTATGGTTGGTCACTCGGGGAGGGATTGCATCTTTACCAGACTGCTGTATAGATTTTATTGGCCCAGAATTCATGAAGATGTTGCTATCTATTGCAATTCTTGTGCTGAATGTGAAAGAGTAGCCCCAGTGACTAAAAAAGACAAGGTTCCCCTGATGCCCCTACCCTTGATAGATGTGCCTTTTGAGAGAATTGTAATGGATGTGGTTGGCCCCTTAGACAAAAGTAAAAAGGGTCATTGATTTATTCTGGTATTATGTAACTATGCTACTTGATACCCAGAGGCAGTTCCAATGCATACTGTCACAGCCCCAAAAGTGGCAGCAGAGCTTGCCAACATTTTCAGCAGGGTGGGTATACCTAAAGAAATTAATACTGATCAGGGTAGTAAGTTTGGTGCTGCATTACTAAAGGAGTTGTACTGACTACTAGGTATCACTGCCATAAGAACCTCCCCTTATCACCCTCAGACAGATGGTTTTGTTGAGTGTTTTAACCAAACTTTAAAATGTGTGTTAAAAAGGTTTGTAAAAGGGGAAGAGAAAGGGGTTCACCCATGCCACAGTGACAGACATGTTGCCAACACCAATTACGGCGCAGGCAACATGCCACCTGGCATTACAGTGCCAGGCATTACACCTCCCGAGAGTTATAGCACCAAAGCACCATCCCAGGAAACAGCTTTTGCCAGGGGCTTTGCACTCTGCACCCCCCCAGAAATATATATAACCTCCTCCGGGGCATGCATGCCATGAAGCGGAACAGAAATTGTGCTGATACCCAATACAGCATGAGAGCGGTGCGATCAAAAATTAAGATTGCACCTGTCACTCTCGTCCTTTTTGTGACAACATTACTGTGCTGTAATGCTGTCACAGCACTGATAGGATACGAGGGAAAGGTTGGGACCAATACTTTCCTTACCTGCTTTTTGCTTACAGAGAAGTGCCACAGGCATC
Organism: Neoceratodus forsteri; assembly: GCA_016271365.2. Lineage (NCBI taxonomy): Eukaryota > Metazoa > Chordata > Ceratodontiformes > Ceratodontidae > Neoceratodus > Neoceratodus forsteri. The sequence continues at coordinate 141,076,696 of JADMNL010000024.1, forward strand.
AACAGGTTTTTCACCATTTGAAATACTGTATGGTAGACAACCTAGAGGGCCACTAGATGTAATAAAAGAAATGTGGGAAGATAACCCTATTCAGAAAAGAATCCATTATATCTTATATGTGTGCTGTTAGAAAGAAACTGGCAAAATATGTTGAAATTGTCCATAGTAATCAGGAAGAGGCTCAAAACCAGAAGAAGGCACATTATTACCATGGAGTAAAAGAGAAAGTTTTTGAGCCTGGTGAAAAGGTCTTGTACTGTTGCCCACTACAGAAAATAAACTGTTAATGAAGTGGCAAGGGCCTTATAAGGTGCTTAGATGTACTGGCACAGTTAACTATGAGACTGAGACCCCTGATAGTAAAAATCCTACCAAGATATACCATGCTAACCTCCTCAAGAATTGGGTTGAAAAAAACACCAAAGGCTGCTTTGTTAGTTTAACCAGAAACTGATAAAGAAGATATTGATATTAAAGATGAAAGTTTCCTTAACTTCTGAACAACCCGAAGAAATTCATAATTTGTTAAAGACATTTAGCAATACTTTTACCACAGTGCCAGGCTGAGCAAAAGGGGTTAAGCAAGTAATAGTGACAGGGAGTGCTCGCCCTATCAGATAAAAGATATACACATTACCAGAGAGGTTAAGAGCCAACGTAGTTAAGGAAATAAAAAAAATGAAAGTCGGGTGTCATAGAAGAATCAAGAAGTGCTTGGCCATCACTAACAGTGATTGTAAATAAAAAGGGAGGGAGTGTAAGAATCTACCTTGATTTTAGGAAACTTACCGTAATCAAATATTAGAATCTGACAGCTATCCTATGCCTTGGATGGATGATTTGGTGAACAGACTGGGAAGTGCTAAATACATCAGTACCCTCAATCTCACCAAGGGCCCTATTTTCAAAAGGGTTTGTGCCACACTAACCTGGAATAGTGCCAGCTGTTAGGAGCATGCCCATATTCAAAGGACACAGATGGCGCGACCCCCACCCCGACAGTGCTGTTGCACACAATATTGTGCTGTGCCTATGTAAATGAGGGTTCTTTCATGCATATGTGGCACAGCACAATATTGAAAGTGTTCAGAAGTGATAAATGGCTGCCAGCAGTGATGCAGTTTAATGCTTCTGAAATCCAGCCCTTAGTGCACAGACCCATCTGCCCACTGACAAGGGCTGGGTACCCTGGTGGTTCAGCATCCCTCTCCTGTTCCAATCCCTGTCCCCATTGATAAAAACATAAACAGTGGTGATCCAGCGGACCTTCCCATGCCCTGATCATCAGCCATGTACAGTAATAGCAAGCCCTCATAGTCTAGCAGTCCCCCCATGCCCCAATCCCCGTATAGTATATGAAACAGAACCAGTCAGTCCTGGTAGTCTAGTGGTCTCTCCCCAGCCCCTAGCACCATGTATAATCAGTCCTAGTGGTCCCTTCCCCCCTTCCACCATTCACTGATCACCACCCCCATGTCATAAATATAAATCCCTGGTGGTTCAGTGGTCCCTCACCTGTTCATCACCCCCGCGTCATATATATAAATCTCCAGTGACCCAGTGGTCCCTAACCCATTCACCAATTTCCATCCTGGCATAAACCACAATACTCTGGTAGTCTAGTGGCCCCCCACCCCAGCAGGTAGTGACCCACCACCCCGATCCCCCAACCCTACCCATGCCAGCGACTGTCACATCCCTCCTTACCCCGCCATGGCCAACCACTGACTGAACTGTCACTAGGCATGTACAGTAGACAGTATGTGCTCATTGGTTGAGCAATCACAATGAAAATGGAAAAACTGGATGGGCCAAGTGGCCCTTATCTCCTGTTAGTTTTTATGTTTCTGTGTTTAAAAACCATTGACAATAAAGCAGCTAAACAAAATGAGAAATATGCATTGTTATCAGTTCTCAAACGAGCTCTAACATATAACCTATACCAGCTGGTGTTAAAAGAAAGATATTGACAGTATGAACCACTGATACAGGTTGCAATGCATTTGTAATAATGGGATAGATTTTTCTCTTAAATTTAAATTCAGTTTCGGATTTCATTACTGCGTTGACATTGATTGGACAGAACAAATGTAACCAAGAAGTTCAGTATAAATGTAAGAAATCAGCTGTCAACATTAACACGAATGTCTTACCAGCTGATCTAACAGAAAGTGCTGGCAGCTTCAACATAGTTAAATATAAATAAAGTTAGAGAAATGGATAGATAGATAGACAGAGAGAGACAGATAGATAATGAGATAGATAGGTACTGTAGAAAGAAAGAAAGAAAGAAAGAAAGAAAGAAAGAAAGAAAGAAAGAAAGAAGACAGAGAGATAGATGAGAGAGACAGAGAGAGAGAGATTGCTGGCTCACTGCTAGCACTCAAGCCAACAGCACGTCTCCATCTGCGGCTGCAGATGTCAAGAAAGTCCCACTGTTCTCATACTGAGAATGCAGCTGAATGGCTCCTCTCTCTTCTCATTAAGTTGTGCACCCAGGATTTTCGGTGCCCAAAAACATTATTTACAAGGCAATTTTCAAAAAAACAAACACCAGGATCTAGTTAATTGGGCTCTGTTTACTTAGGTTCAGGTGTTTTTTTGAAAATACATAATTTTTATGTATTTTCAATGTTTTGAGTAAAAAAATAACAAGATGGCGACTGTCACGATTGGTGTGGTTTTTTTCTACATGACAAGTAAATCATGAAAATAAGCACTCACGACAGTTTTTTTTTCCACTGTTCACATTTCTCAGCCAAACAGTCCTTATAACTCTGGAACTGTATTATGTTTTTTCACGAAAATTTTGAAAGCCACACCCTTGGCATAAGCCCCTTCAACCCTGAAGATTTCTCGAAAAAATTCCACCCCATCTAGACTGTTGGTTTGTATTGGAATGCACTAAGTTCCTCACTAACTGGCAGGCACACTGTTTAGACTCCTATGCAGGCCTTATTCAAATTATTCTTAGAGACACAGGTAAACAAGAAAAGGAGGTAAAAGACTTGATAATTCTTAGAGAAAGACAGATAAACAGTTTTGAGTCTCACTTTGAATATCAAAGATACCGGGAGCAACTAGAACAATCAAGAAGTATGATGATATAAGGATTAAAAAAACAAATTGGTATTAGCATACGATCTTGGCAATACAATATTTCAGCATATGCCAATGATCTCTTGTTCATTTGTACGACACTGGCAACTCTTTAACTTATATGTTAACTGAAATTAAAAAATTCAGCATGATCTCAAATTACAAACTAAATATAGACAAAATGCTAATTTTATCACTAAACAAGTATACGAGCAAGCATGATATTTCCCCATTAGGCCTTGCTAAGGTCACCAAAGAATTATTATATCTTGGTATTTACATTTCTACCTCTGATTTAGCCATAATCCTAAAGAATTTAACTCTCCCTTTATGCATTATTAGATCAGATTTGAATAGATGGAGCAAGCCACCTATTTCCCTATGGGGTCAACTGAGTTTAATAAAAAATTAACATACTACCTAGGATATTATATTCTAGTACAATGTTAACAATTTATCTAACATACAAATGGTTCGACGACTTACATAAACTATTTGCAAGATGTCTCTGGTGTAGATGCAGACCTAAATTGAGTTATACCAAATTGACTGCCCCAAAACAGTTAGGAGGTCTGGCTGCCCCTGATGTTTATAGTTATTATCACACAGCACAAGACTCTTAAGTATTTTTGCTCGGCCCTCCAAGACCAACTACATCAACTTTCTTATACTCCTCTTTGGTTGGAAATAGAGCAGGATTTATGTTATAAATTTGGGATGCAGTCTAAAGCCCTTTTCTATCTTAGCTCTTCTAAACTTCCAGTACAATTAAAAGATACCTATAAATATCTCATTAACAATATTCAAACAGCTTCAGAGAAGCCTTAAATCCCCCATGTGTAATCCTTGGAAGCAGTCCCTATAGTTAAACCCCAACTTCAACCTGAACAATAAAACACTTAAAAATAGTAAGTGGCAACCTTTCGGTATTGAATCTCCCTCACAATTTCTCCAGGGTGATAACTGGATTTCTTTTCCGACACTAAAGAAGGTGTATAACTTAACTAATAAAGACTGGATAGATTATCGTAAATTATGGCTTTTGCTTTTTACTGTTGTGGGTAACCCACAGTCCAATATTACTTATTCTTCTCCTTTATCAAGAAATTTTTAAACACTCAGCCGAAAGGCATGCCCTTTCAAAATTATACAAAGCAATACAGAAACTGTGGGCCTACAAATTTGGTTCTCCATCACAGTACTGGCCCAAAACTTTGAATTTACCTCTGTCTACACAGCACTGGCATTCTATTTGGATTAATGTCCATAAGTTTATTAAATGTGATGGTTACAGATATACCCAATATAAAATTATACATCGAACTTATAATACTCCCTTTAAACTACATAAATGGGGTAAATTCTCTGGTATGCAGCAGATGTCAACAAGATATTGGTACTCTGATTCACATTGTGTGGGAATGCCCTAGAGTGCATCCTCTCTGTACTAGAATTATGAGTTTAATACCCCCTAATTTTGGAATTAAGAATTACTTTTCCAAACACAATTGCATTGTAGGTCCAATTAACCAGAATTTAAGGGGGAATAAATGCTTTTATTTTATGCTAATTACTGTGGTAACCAAAAAGATCACACATAGACATTGGATGGATCAACAGGTACTTTCGATCTCTGAATGGTATAGAGAATTACTCCAAGTCCTAAGGTTTGAAAGAATGTTAGCTTCTATAAGGAATAATTTCCCAGCTTATACTAGATGATGGGGACCTTTGGAATCCTGGCTTGCTACGTTACCTTTTAAATTGGTATATGTATGAAGGCTTAATTATATGCCCTTCTAGTTTTACATTCCTTCTTAGATGCTCTTTTTTCTTCTTTTTTTTCTTTACTTTCCCCTATTTTAGTTACTCTGTATTTTGAAGTTCAGAGGGTGGGATGGTTTCTTTGTGTGATATCTTTTCTCACAGACATATAGCAATGTATTGTGGCATATTACTGTGTTTATATTTTGATATAAGTACTGCAATTGTTACATAACTTCTATATATATTTTTCACTGTTCATCATAAAATTTATTTAATATAAAAAAAAAGAACACAAGTTTGAAAGAGATCATAGAGACTATTTAGAGGGGATGATTTTTGAATGGGGAAAAAAGTAAAATACTGGATATATGCCAAAACCCATTATAAAGAGGACTGGGGAACAACATATTACAGACACATACACCAGATGGTCTGGATCAGAATCGGATGGTACATGTGTTGTTGATGTCCATATAAATGCAACAAATATTCTTCAATTTTTAGAGAGAAGCAGGGAGGAAGCAAGTGCTCCTCCCCTCAACCAACAAGCTTTGAGAGACCAGGAACCAGCAGAGATTCAGACAGATAGAACAAACACAGTACTGACCCCCCACAGGATGCTAAAGGAACAACACTGCAGGCCAACTACCCCAATCTCCCAGAGATCCCATAAATACAGGAGACCCTGAAGCAGAGCCCATGCTTTGTACACTTCCAAATAGACAAAGGAGAATGAGGAGAGGGACCTGAGGAAAGGGGAGGCGGAAGAGGATGTACCTTCAGAGGACGGTGGAATCAGGGCTGGGGCCAGTACCAACATAGAGGGAATTATTGAAACCAATAAAAACACTAGTTGTAAACTTATCCAACTAAGCACTAATGGAAATAAAGGAGCGAGTCTTGCAGAAGGAACTGAATTATATCCCCATGACTCAGATGAAGGAATTTGACATTATGATTGATCTACATAAATTAACACAGAAACTAAACCTGAAAGTGATGTACCATAAAGAGCCTGACAACGCCAGCCCATCGGTGCAGCGGTTGGATTTCCGCTCATGACGCCGCAACCCGGTTCGGGAACAGACTTGGGTCGCTGGAGGGTCAAGCCGGGGAGAAGGATGGAGGTCCAGGGACAGCTCTCTCTCCTTCTCCTTCTCTGGGGGGAGGATGGGGATGCACACCGGCACATGCTGACTCCTGGCGGAGGCTGGGAGCACAGCAGTGACACCTGGTCCGATGCTCAAGGGGAGTGACAGACATCAGTGTATGCCCTGACATCAGGATGTCACTCCCCACAGAAAACCAGAAAAATGCTTCCTGGCTGGCTGGATGACTGTCTCTCTGTCTTCCGCTGCCACCGATCTCATGACCGACACACCTCAGCAGTACCCAGCGCCAATGAAATAGTGCACTGGCCGCCCCACTGATGCCTTCCCCCCCAGAGGAGGGGGACCTGCCCAGCAAAGGGGTACGCCGGGTTACCCGGGGGGACTACCATATGAGGTTGGTAGCCGGTGTGGGAGTCGGGGCAGGCAGTTGGGAGGGGCAATAGAGACCCGAAGGAGTGGGCAGCCAAGAAGAAGGGGAAGGCACAAAGAGCCTGACAGTACAAATGGGACTCCCAGTCCTGAAAACATTCAAAATAACATGATGGGCTATGACAGACTTAAGAACCCATCTACGTTTATCCCCCCTAGCAGTTCAGCAGTACTAACCTTTCAGAGATCCTGTGAGAGAGATTTATTTAATTTTATGGCACAGAAAGAAAAGCCAAGATTCCAGAACTGTACTAATGATGATTGGGAAGCAATAAACAACTTATCTAAAAATGATTGTATCGGAATTAAGGGCACAGACAAAGGTGGTACTATTGTAATTCTTAATAAAGATAAAGTATGAGGCAGAAACGTTAAACCAGTTGTCAAACATGGAGTTTTATAAAAAGTACCACAGGACATGACGATGGAATTTAAAAGTCAAATTGATGTTTATTTGTATGAGATGGGGTTAGACGTATGATTTTTTTGAATTAGAACATCCGGTGAGGGCTACAATGTATAGATTACAAAAAATTCATAAAACCTCATAGACCCTCCAGCTCACCCCGTTGTAGCGAGCATAGGTTCCATAACTGAACCACTAGCCCAAATGATTGATCAATGCATAAAAGCATTGGTACCACTATGGCCCATAAATATAAAAGACACTACCCACATATTACAAACATCAGGGGATTTACAGTTTAACAACTATTACATCTTGGTGACACTAGACATTAGTGCACTATACACAAACATACCACATGAGGTGGGCATAAAAGCTTTGAGAACAATGTCATATACAAATACTGGTTATCCAAACGCATTCACTGAGTATCTGCTAAATCTTACAGAGAAAGTTCGAAGTTGCAATTATTTTGTTGTAAAAGAACAATTCTACATACAAACTAAGGGAATGACAATGGAGGCCTCCTTCGCATCCCACTATGCAAACATTTATCTGGCCCAATGGGAGAAACAACATGTGATGTCTGAAACAAATCCATACAAAAACATTTACATCTGTATTGATGGTTTATTGACAACATCTTGTTGGTGTGGAGGGGGGCCACCATCAGCCTTAGCAGAATTTGTCCCATTCTTCCCACTAACAGTAATTTGAAATTCAGTGAGAATGAAAATGTGAAACAAACTGAGTTCTTGGGATCTGCTGATAGAGAAAGATGTGAATGGGAACGTGAACACAAGACTGTATAGAAAAATTACTTCTAAAGATGCATTGCTGGCCTTTGACAGTTGTCACCCGAGGCATATGATCAGAAATATACCCAAAGGCCAGTTTATGAGGTTGAAAAAAAATACAAATTCTAATGAGCAATATGAGAACAGTACTGAGTCTATGTGTAATCAGTTTTATGCCAGGGGTTATGACAAGGCCAGTGTAGTGCAAGCTAGATACACAGTCAGTCAGATAAATAAAAGTGATCTTTTGGAAAAAACAAAGTAACTCAGATTGTATGAATTTTGTTACAGAATTCACACCCCAGAGCTACAAGGTTACAGAATTTCTCCTTAAGAACTGGAATAGTTTGACTCTGGAGCCTAGACTAGAGAGAGATGTACAGAATGCCCCATGCATGGTCTACAAAAGGGGACAAAACATTGCAGATTTGAAGCTTATATAGTGGACTGGAAGAACAGATACGTCCAAAGCTTCCAGGTGGAACATTTCAATGTGGTAATTGTTCCTTTTGTCCACATGTCCATACAGGTACAATTTTTGAACATCCGATTTCAGGCAAAAAATATGAGAACAGACACTTTATTAACTGTTCTACAATGAATATCGTTTATGTTGCAAGCTGAATGTGCCAAGACTTTTATGTTGGGAAAACAACAAACCCTTTCAAAACAGAGTTGCAGAACATCTGAGAAGCATAATGAAACAGGACAAGACAAATGCATTGCCATTGCATGTAATGCTAAGGGTCAGGCCACACTTAAATGTCAAGGTCTGGATAAAGTATCATTGAATATTCATGGGGGGGGGATTTAGATAAACTCTTGCAATTTGAAACTAAATGCAATATATACTTAAGGTTCATGGGAGTAAAGTTCTAAATGCCATGGTCAGCTTAACACACCTGTCTTGAAGAAAACTTAAAAGTCTTAAATAACATTATATCTGGATTCTGTGCTGCTGCTCTATTTATACAGGAAGTCTGCTATTTATTTGGTTTGCTGCTAACTGTTTTTAACCAATAATATTTAGGTACTTGAGTGAGGGAGTACAGTTAGTTACCTTGTTAAGCACTTTAATAACACTTTTGTTAGTCTTTTTATATAGCAATCAATTTAGCAGCACTGGTGATGTGTGTGATATTTATATGTAGGGATATGGCATGCTATATTTATTGGACTCTGGCTCTTTGAGAAGGTTCTTTATAAGAGTGCATTAGTTCCTTAGGTAGCCGCGCCTTGAAAAACATCAGAGTGATGCGAAATATCGGTGCGTACATATGCAGGTGCTGCTGGTCTATGTATTGTTTTAACTTTTGAATAAATGACTTTTTAACTAGACCTAACGTCTGAGGTCTGTCTTTGGTTGGTGCATCGAGTGGCCCTACTTCTGTGCCTTTAGAAACACCAGAATCTAGTTAAATGGGTTCCATCTACCTATGTTCATGTGTTTGTTTTTTGAAACTACATCATTATGTTTGCTTGCACGCATGTGCAAGAAACATAGTGCCATCATCCGAGTTTTCAGAGGTGTGACAGCCCTCTTACAATTCAGTCAGCGTGTTTGCAGGCGAGGCCGCAGTTCTCCAATGTCTGCTGGAGCTGTCTATGACAGCAGTCAAAAATGCAGTGGAGTGCAGTTGAAAGGGGGAGCTACACTTCAGTGAGCAGCAATAAGATATCGCCTGCTCACGCGCACCCTCGCCACACACACACACGCATACTGCATGCTCGCCCCAATGCATACACTATATAGCCGATGGGGTGCACAATCCCCTGCTGGCTGTGCTGCACCCCCCAACGAAAGCCTTCACACGCCACGCTGGGTGCCCACCCCAGCCGCGGCTACACATGGTAGCTGACAGGGTGCCTAATCCCCCATCGGCTCCACTGTCTCCACCCCCAGAGTACAGGGTGGACACGCTGGGAGCCCACCTCAGCGTGGCAACAGATGCTGTCGCCGATGGGGTGCCCAATCCCGCCAGCTCCATGCCCCCAAAGCATTGTCAGCTACGCTGGGGAGCTCCACCCCAGCGTGGCAAATGTCCCACGTTGTCTCGGCCCTTTGTTAAAAACACCCTAAAATAGAAAACGGTCCTCGCTGTCTCTGCCTCACCCGCGCCTACCCACTGCGACCCTGCCTCCCACACCCCCCACCTCATACTTACCTCTGACTCTGGCGCGACGATCTTTGGTGAACCGGGAACACGTCTGCACTCTTCAAAGTTGACCGCTAACTGAGGAAATGCCGGTAATCTGTATAATGGGATAGATAGGGTTTTTTTAACCTTGCTGCTTATCTCAGGCATTTTTAGAAATTTTTGCACCAAATTTTCAACATGGGGTTTTTGGGACCCCTTCTCATGAATGCTCTGACTGTCATGGTGTTAATCAGGCCCAAAGGGTGATTTCGCAGTCACTGCACAAAATCACCTTTCGGGACCAAGTAACAAAACAACACTGCTACTGTTCATAAAAGTGGACTCTCAAAAAGCCTATGTTGAAAATTTAGTGGAAAAATTCCTAACAATGACTGTTTTAGGACCGCACGTTGCGCAGTTCCTACGCACACTCGTAAGTTCGCGAATTTTCAATATTTTCACTTCAGATTTTCAACATTGCCATTTTACCACACCTCCTTATGAGCAGTACAGATGTCATTTTTCACATCTTGCCCAAAACGTGTTTCCGCCCATGTAGCACACAATGGCACAGTCGGTGTGCGAAATCAATGTATGGGACACATTAAGAAAATCACAGTGACACTGTTAATGAGCAGAGGTCTTAAAATGGCTATGTTGAAAATTTGGTGAAAAAATTCCTAAAAATGACTGTTTTATGAGCGCGCGTTGCGCAGTTCCTACGCACGCTCGTAAGTTTGCAAATTTTCAGTATTTTCAATCCAGATTTTCAACATTGCCATTTTATTACACTTCCTTATGAACAGTACAGCTGCCATTTTTCACATGTCACCAAAAATGTGTTTCCGCACATGTAGCGCACAATGTTGCAGTCGGTGTGCGAAAGCAATGTTTGGGACAGATTAAGAAAATCACAGTTACACTGTTCATGAGCAGAGGTCTTAAAATGGCTAGGTTGAAAATTTGGGGACAAAAGTCCATAAAATGACTGTGTTACGAGTGAACATTGAGCAGTTTCCACGCACCCTTGTAAGTTCATGACTGTAATATTTTCAGTCCAGATTTTCACCAGTGGCATTTTTCCACACTTCCTTATGAACAGTACAGCTGTCATTTTTCACAACGAGGCCGAAATGTGTTTTCACACTTTCAGCGCAGAGATGCGTGGTCACTGTGGGAAATCATTGTTCGGGACAGATAAAGAAAATCACAGTGATACTGTTCATGATCGGAGGTCCTAAAATGCCTGTGTTGACAATCTGCTGTAAAAAATTCCCAAACTAATTACATTATGGGTGTGCATTGCACAGTTTCTATGCAGGCTCGTGACTTCACCAGTTTTTTTAAAATTTTTACTGCAGATTTGCAACATTGCCATTTTTTACACCTCCGCATGAACAGTACAGCTGTCATTTTTCACATCCTGTTCAGAATGTGTTTTTGCACTTGTGGTGCTAACTGCCGTAGTCACTGTGCATAAACAGCTTTCAGCTAACAAACTGAAATTGCCACTGTTCATGAGGCGGGGGTCACAAAAAAACCATGTTGAAAATTTGGAGTGAAAATACCAATGAATGCCTGAAGTATTAGGGTTTCCAACCATAACGCCCAACCCTGTAGAGAATGACAGGCATCAGGGGTGTGACTTGGGATTCTTGCCTGTAATGCTCATACCATTCCACGCCCTGCAGCCAGTGAGAGACATCGAGGTATGCCTTGGACTCTTCGGCCCCAAAGTTCACCCTTCATTCTCCTATACCACACCCATCTCATCGTATTTCCTGATGGAATGGAGGCGATAAGGGCCAAAGACCCCAAGGCACACCGTGACACTTGTCGGTGTCTGCAGGGTAGGGTGTGGTGAAATGGCGTGGCCATTATGCCTGACAACCCAAAGGCACACCCCAATGCCTGTCACTCTCTGCAGGGTGGTGGTGGGGATGGCTTCAGATCAATACTTCACTGCCATTCCTATTATGCAGCTCTGTAACTTCTACACTACCAATGCCAATGCCAGCAAGCAAACATTCGGCATTGACAAATGCTTGTTTTTATCTATTTTCAATATTTGGATTAAAAAAATAATGAAATGGCAACTGTCATGACTGGTGTGCTTTTTCTACATGACAAGTAAATCATGAAAATAAGCACTCACAACAGGGTTTTTTTTTCAGTTAGCCCAACAATCCTTATAACTCTGGAACCATATAATTTATTTTCACGAAACCTTTGAAAGCCACACCCTTGGCACAGGGCCTTTAACCCTGAAAATGTCATGAAAAAATTCCACTTCCTCTAGACTGTAGGTGAGAGCAAAACATACATAATGTTAAGTATAGAGAAACCAAATGTGTTTTTTTTGTCCCATTTTTGGTGCTCTGTATTTCGAAAACCAAATAAGATGCTGTCACTAAGCATTTCAAGTCTTGAGACTCTGACAGCCTGATTGTGCATGCCAAATTTTGGGCTATTGCATCAAATGACACCAAAGTTATTAAGATGCAAATATTGGGTTTTAACATTAAACAGTCTAGTCAACCCAAACTATGGGGTGCTACTGCACCCCTATAATATATAAATGGAAGTGCTCTGCCAGTATGATTCCTCTACACTTAAGCCACCAGATAGCATCATGCACTCACAGAGGGTGCACCTCCCTACCCAAACTTGTAATATTGTTCTGTTCCAAACATTCTATTCTGATCTGTAATATTCCTTTCAGCTACAGTAATTCTAGTCTATTACTTTTGTTTTAAAGGGGATAGGAAATTTGTGCAAATTAGTAATATCCCTGTTCACAGCAGTGACATTTCTTCTTCGGAAGGGCCATATTTAACTATACTTGAATTAACACTGATACGAAAAACAGTGTTTTCAGTTGTTTTCTTACTGGACAACATGCTGCACAATTCTTTTAATGGAACCAGTAGTTTGGAGTTTCTACTATGTCACAGTTTGTGTACAGAATGTTAATTATGAGCCTGTTGACCTATCAGAACCTTGCTCAGAGTTCTGTGCACAAACCGTGACATAGTTAAAACTGAAAATTACTGGTTCCAGGAAGAGAACTGTAACAGAATGCTAACCATAAAACTAAAACAATGCAAAACACAGTTTTACACATCATTTTTTTATTCAGATACAGTTAGACATGGATAATTTAGGAGGATTAATATAATTTCTGAAAATAAGAACTTTATAAACAGCCGCCAGTTAGAAATGATTTCCTTTCCTCTTTAATTTTCTGTTTATTGACTTCCTCTTTCTCCCATCACTGACAGTCTTTCCTTTGGGCCTCATGGACCACTTTCACTGTCACTTATACCCTTGCCAAGTGTCCTATCCCCTTTGATGGTACAGACGGGTCAGTATCACCCACTGGACCAGCCTTGGTAATGTAAACAGTCATTGGCATGGGACCTGGAGGCACCCAGAGTCATCCTGGTCATACTGGGTGCATGACTTTCTTTTATATAAGTACTGTTCCCCAGGACACAGATACACGATGCAGCCACAAACATGTGATGCATGCCATGCCCAGTCAGCCCACTGACATCCAAATTTTAAGAGCTGTTTGCTGTACCATCATTGGCCAAGGAACCCTCCCTTGTGGTCAGATACGTGCATCCTGTGAGATCCATCAGCCACCTTCCCATACTGGTCCATTGATGCTCTGAGCTTGATCTCTGAATCTGGACTCTCAGCACCATAAGCAGTAAGACTGCCACTAAATCCATAGGCCAACTCATTATATTCTCATATAATCATAGAAGCTTGACAGCAGAAAAGGACCACACTGGCCCATCTAGTCTGCCCTATTTTTCCCCTCTACACACTCCCCACCAGCCCCTGCCCCCCCCGCTACTCAGGCCTATATGTCTGTCCCATGCCGCCTTGAATTCCTCCAGTGATTTAGCCCTCACCACTTCTTCTGGTAGTCTGTTCCAGTGCTCCATCACCCTCTCTGTGAAGAATCCCCCTCTCGCATTGCCTTTGTATCTATTTCCCTGCAGTCTGAGGCTATGCCCTCTAGTTCTGGCCCCCTTCCTTCTCCTTAAGTAAACACCCTTCCCTTACTTTGTTGAGCCCCTTTACATATTTAAAAGTTTCAGTCATGTCACCCCTCTCCCTTCTAGTTTCCAGCGTGTACAGATCCAGTTCCTGACATCTCTGCTCATATGTCTTCCGTTGCATACCATGCACCATCTTGGTTGCCCTTCTCTGTACCTTCTCCATCCCATCTATGTCCTTGCAGAGGTGTGGTCTCCAGAACTGGACCCCATACTCCAGGTGCGGCCTCACCATGGCTTTGTAGAGGGGCATTATTACCTCCCTTCTTGTACTAGTAATGCCCCTGCCAATGCATGCCAATGTTCCATTGGCCTACCCCACCGCCCTGCTACATTGGTTTTCTACCATAGGATTGGATGAGGCTATGATCCCCAGATCCCTCTCCCGTTCTGTTACTTTTATTGGCTTCCCTCCCAGGGTGTACTCTGCTCATGTGTTCCTACTCCCCACGTGCATCACAGTGCACTTTTTGGCATCACATTTCAGCTGCCATGTCTCTGACCACTCCTCCAGCATCTTCAGGTCCTACCTTATGTCCTCCACCCCTCTGAGGTGTCCCACCCTACTGCAGATCTTTGTATCATCAGCAAATAGGCACACCCCCACCTCTCTGTTTCATTTTGTTTGTGTGTCCAGTGGTGTAGTACTAAATTTAGAAGTGTAGGGTCTCCATGAACCACAATCCTCCCAGCTCCCCACAGGCTGGGGATGTGGGGGCCACCTTGGCCCCTGGAAGCTATCAGGTTTTAGATGCATTCTGGCGCATTTTGAGGGTCATTTTGATACTATGTGGCTGCTTTTAAAGCCTTCATTGACTTGTTACAAACAACCAATATCATTCTCAAAATAACTAGCTTTTTATTTTCTTTAAAAAAAATTGTCAAAACGAAAGCAAAAAATCCCACTCCAGCCAACCTTCAAACACCCGACTAATACTCTTGAGTACAGGCAGCTATCACTGCAGCAGGTATTACACTTGTTACCTTGCACTTGAACAGAAGACTCTGCCCCCCAACCTCCCACAGAACAGTTACTCTTCAACCTGACTATTTGAAATGGCTACTGTGTTTCATTAGAAATTCAAACGAGCATTACTTATCTTGAGGTATTATTATTGTAAAGCAGCAGTATATACAAGGTCAGGAGAGCATTCGGCTAATGACGAAAACTTAATTTTATATATTAGAGATATGATTAAAATACCATCAATCGATCCACGTTCCAGAGTGAATACTGTACTCATTTTTGAAGCGAGGTGAGTAAAACCTAATTGGACTGCGTACAATTGACAAAATCCTTAGAGTGAAGAGTAATTTTTTGTTATCAATGGATTTTTTGTAAAGCAAATGAAAACATTAAAAAATAAAACCACAAACAAGTGTAACTCCCACCCCCCTGCCTTTTTGCAAATGACAGGTGGTATGCTGTTTGAATCTGACAGCAGTACCAAGTGGGGACTGGGTTCAGGGAGGAACAGGTTACTCGTCACAATGGCTAGGTTTGGCTACTCTGCACACAGGCACCCAAGTAATTCCAAACACAGGAAGCAATAACTGTAATGTCCAATACCAGGAATGGGATTCTAAAGTGTGGCTTTTATTCACATCCAAGCAGAACAAACAAAACATAGACGGACCCCCACAAGGCTACACTTCTGGTAATGCAGCTAAAAAGAATCAGGAACACTTCTTCAACACTCCAGTCCTCAGGCTCTCAACCCACTGGGCACACAGCCCAGACTTGCACGCTGCTTTGGGTACACAGCCCAAACTTGTACACCATCTGGGATTTCCCTGGCTCGGCTCCCTTGCCGGCCACTCGGATACCTTCCATATGTCATGGAAAACCTCTCTCTGGTGGCTCCCTTAAACCACCAAGAGCACCTCAGCTCTATCAGGGAGTTTTCCTTTTAATCCCACATCTGGGTACTTTCCTCAGGCACTGGCCAAGTACCTGAGAGAAAGTAAAGGTGCCACAGAGCGAATCCGTAGAGGTGAATTTGGTTACTACTGTTGGGGGGGGTCTCCCACCTCTCGCTTCCACAATTCATACCCGGCCATTTCACTGGACAATAAACACCTCCTACTGTAAAGCTTGGCAATGTAGATTAAGGCTAAATGTATGTCACATTTCCTCTACTTGTCTTGCTTTCCCATTGTGCTGGTCTTGAACATACATTTACTTGTCTTAGCCCATTGCTATAGGCGCCCCACTGATTAAGCAGTTCAATCCCCACTTTACTTCAATCTTTGTGCTGGACTTGAACCTACTTGAGTTAACAGGCAATGTCTGTTACACTAGACCTCCTACAGGTTAAGTAGTCCAATCCCCACATTTCAACAGTTCAGGTGAAAACATAGGCCCTCTGTCAGAGCGAACTCACCCTTTGGTTGCAGGTGCCCCACAGGCGATTCCTCACTGGAATTTCTCTCCCACAGCTTCTGGTGCCACAGCACAACTTGAAATAAGGCAGCTTCTTCCTTAGCCGAAACCAGGAGGGTTGCCCCTGGAAGACAGGCAAACCTTTCCTCCCCCATCCCCTTAGGGATGGGGCACATGGACCAGTAACAGTGGTCTCCACCACTTCACAATCAGCTCTTTCGGTGGAAACACACACCTCCCTTACAGTAGCTCTAAAACAGAGCTTAAGGCTCTGAGAACCTGCACACAGACTGCTGTGCTGCTCCTCTCTTCTAGACTGCACACAGACTCTGTTCAAAAATCCCAAACATTCTATCCTAACTTCCAACTGCAGCATTCCAGTGTGGCTCATGCAGCTGGGAAAGTTCTATGGTGATGTCATCCCTCAGTCTCAGCTGAGATTGAGAACAGAGTGAGACAGCATGAAATCCATTTAACTGGAGTTTTACAAGCTGCCTTCCCTGCCTACCACTAGGTCTTACTGGGATTCTAGTAACCCCGGGTAACAGGAGGGTTACATTCACCCTTGGCCAGGAAAACGACTGTCCACAGTCATTATTTACCCGGCTTAGGCCATCTCGCCCCATGTGATGACTATGGGGAGGTAGCATTACCTTCTCCCCTACCATGTGCCAGCACAGGCAGACAACACTAAGGGTCTAAAGGACATTGGCTGACGCATCAGCCTCTACTCTACCCGCTGACTATGGGTACCTAGTGGCTCTGGTAGAACTGCCCAGAGCATAGCCCTAATAGATCAGCACTGCAACCCCTACTGCAGGTCAGGGCCACAGCCTATCTATCCCCCCTAGCCCTCTAGGGAAAACCTATCTGCCATTAACTCAAACCCCAAAACAAACAAACAGGGTACCTCCCCGATCTTGGGCACCATTCAACCACACACCAGAAGCTAATACTATACCATTACATTACTCCCTCACTCCACCACAACCATACCTGTGGAAGAAAAGGGTTACTACACAGTAACAACAACAACAGTACTTTAAACACTACACACTAAAGTACTAGTGAGGAACTCCGATAAGTCCCTCCTCCTCTTCTTGTCTTCTCTTCTATCTTCTTCAGGAACACCTGCAAGAAAAAGAAAGACAACACACACACTCCTAATCTGCATACACAGTCTATCTAAACCCCTACCATCAAAACACTGGAGAATCCCAAAATATTTTTTTTTTTTTTAGAAAAGGTAGAAAAACAGTATAAACATTAGAAAACAGTAGAAAAACAATGGCATTATTTACAATACACATTTGGGGGATGGAGTGCCCTAAAAGTCCCATCTAGCGACCACAGTGCCCGAAGGCTAGTCCATTAAAGAGTCTCTCCTGGGCCAGAGCCCAGTGAAGCACAGTTCTAGCAGGCCAAAGTCCCAAAGGGGAGAGACTTTGAGGACAGTTCACACACCTGGAGTCTGCTAGTGTAGGGTGTGTACTGCAATGTCATAAGAATAGAAAAGTTTGGACTTACCAGTCCCTTGTAGAACAAAGAAAACACCGACCTGGTCCTTGGCTGAAGACTCTCTCTGACAGCACTCTTCTGATACAGCTGGGCGGACATCTTCCGGGAACAACAGGAGGGCACATCTGGAAACTCCTGGGCTAATGTCATCTCTGGAGATGGAACCTTGGAACAGGAACAAAAAGGAAAACAGCTGGTCTGACATCATCCGGTTACCAGGCGATGAATCAGGATACAGCTGGGCTGGCGTCCTCTCTGGATCTGAAGTCATCTGGTGGGCCAATCGATGGATTCTGGAAAGTCAGTACACTGTAGAACTGATGAATGGGGCACCTGAGTCCTGGACATCCATACTGGCGGAACAACAAAGGCACTGCAATGGCTGGAGTGGCAGCACTGGCTACTACTGCTCTGCTTTCCATTTGGTAGGCATGGGCACATTTGCAGGGAGGTCTTTGCATTGAGGCCAATAGTACAACAGGTCAGGAGCTTGAATTATTACCCCATCTGGGTGCACATAATTCACACTGTGAAAGGTTTCACGTACCTCTCCATCCACTATTCGAACAGTGTCCTTTAACAGTGTCCTGCCTCTTTTCCACGGCTGAATTTTTCAAGAAACAGTCTGTTTCTGACATGCTTGTTTGCACCAGGATGCACACATTTCATTGCTTTGGCCCAAATCCAGGATTTCCTGCTGTTCTCAAGCTCCTCCCAGACTCTCCGAGGAAAGGTAGGAAAGGACATCCCATAGATTTAATTCGCCTTCCTATGAACCAGTCTCTCCTCTTTACTAGCTTTGGTCAATCTGAGACCGCTGGCCTGGCTTGGGGGCGGCCAGTCCTGGTTCTGCCAGCTGCGCATTCTCAAAGAGACAAAGAATGGATCCCTGACTTCTTCTTGCACAGCCAGGGCAGTGGAATTACCACTCTGTTCCATGCATTCCTCTGAGGCAAGAGCTTGAGGCTGTGTACCCATTCCTTTTTCACAAGGCCACATAGGTTCCCCTCCTCTTCTTCTTCACTGAGAATCTGTGCCCAGGAGTGAGCAGTCATCCTCACTCCTGAGACTATCCATTCTTCGCTGGGTGCAGAGGTCAATACCTCCCATTCAAAGGCCTCCCTCATCTCATCTTCTCCTATGATACTTGGGCTAGGCCCCCCCTCTCCAAGGGTCTACTGATGCTCTGCCTGAATTGTCTCTCTGCTATCCAGCATCCGAAACATCAGCATATTGTTCTGTCTGCAAATCTTCACCCTCTAGCTTTGTGCCACACTCCCCTGAGGGGCCTTCTCCAACAGGCTCTGCCTGGTGCTGTGTGCTGCCAACTGCAGATTCTTGAACTTTTGTCCATGTGGGAGCCAAACGAATCTTGGGTGCTTTAAACAAGCCGTATTTCTCTAAGCACCCCGAACAGTGAGGTACCATGAAGATGTCCCTTCCAGCATTTAAACATATTAAGCACACTTGCACTGGGTATCCAGGAATCACCACATGAGGAGGCAGTTGTCCTCCATAGTAACACCTCTTAATGTCCCTTAACTTATTTACTTCTGCTGCTACTGCATCCCGGGCATGATCTGGGTAGCAGGCTGGTCCTGAGGCCATGACTGCCTAGAAAAACAAACAAATGCTCACTGTTACTGAAAGTCCCACATCACTGAACACTTTCCTTTACTTTTAAAATGGCTCCTGTGCTGCTGCATTTACATTACTACCCCACCCTGTAATGGCGGCGGCAGCACTCCTACGTATCAACATTCTGAAATTGGGTCAAGCCACTGCGCATCCGATTTACACACTGTACTGATAACTTTGCTCAAAACTGCACAAACTTGCACTGTTCTTTTTCCTAGCACATTTATATGATTTGCCACGGACTTTTCACTTGCTGAAAACATTGCTTTAGCTCACAGTCCCTTAAAGCCGCAGTATTTCAAGCACGGGATTGCCTGTAACTCTTGCTGCATAACTTGATACAACTCACAGTCTCTCTCATGGCTTTGAAACTTACCCTGACACTGAACCCATAACTATGCTCACAGTCGATGGCTTAAAAGGCTTGCTTTTGCTGGTAAACTTAACACAGTCTTTGATTGCAACGCGACTACACTGCTGCACACAGATTCAGCTGGCTTTTGGCAAAAATCACTGGTTTGAGCAATTATTTCTGTTGGTACTCACTGTTATCAGTAGCTGTTTGCTGTGATGGAAGACGGCCTGCAGCCAGTCTTGGAGGCCTCTGGAAAGAAGCGGGTTGGCAGTCCTGCCGATCGTCCCTCCGAATGCCACACTCACAATCCAGTCGATCGTGATGCGGGTTGAGACCGAATTTAGATAGAAAAGTCAGAGTTCTTAACTTTTACAGCGCTTTCAGTCACCACGACGCTCCTCCGATAAGCCAGTACATGCACTCAACTCACAATCCCTCTCGAATGCTGGGCAGTCGCTGTAGAGCTGGCTTGGGGGCCGGACTGATTGCAGTCTCACCAATCACACGACACCATGCAAATGAGCCTCTGTCCCTCGCGAGTGCTCTTCTCCTCACGGCGATCGTCGAGCAGGCAAATTTAAACTGCAAAACCACTTTTTTTTTTTCCCGAACTGACTCCACGGCAGGAGCCCATTTCAACCATTTGTCATGGTCATTAACACAGCAAGTCTTTCCATTCACTAGAAAGCATTTCCAATGTCCAGGGCACAATTTTCCTGTTGCTACCCCTAGTCTTCCACACTTTTCTTTGTCACAACAGTCTTTAAAAGCTGGCAAAATGCTGTAAATTTTTGATACAGGACAAGAGCATACTCTCTCAGGCTTTACTGCTCCTTGGTAAACAGCTGGCATTTTAACAGCAGCATATGGATAACAGCACACAGCAACACACTAGTTAACCTTGCTTCAGCTTTTTTGGGGCTACCCACTGCCAGATAACCAAAATGCTAGCCCTTTGCCCAAGCACTTTTCCTCCATACATTTAAAATCCAAAGCAGTGCCTCCATTTTGTAACCCCCACCCCCCTGCCTTTTTGCAAATGACAGGTGGTATGCTGTTTGAATCTGACAGCAGTACCAGGTGGGGACTGGGTTCAGGGAGGAATAGGTTACTAGGCAAAAGGGCTAGGTTTGGCTACTCTGCACAGGGGCACCCAAATAATTCCAAACACAGGAAGCAATAACTATAATGTCCAATACCAGGAACTGGATTCTAAAGTTTGGCTTTTATTCACATCCAAGCAGAACAAACAAACCACAGACGGACACCCACGGGGCTACACTTCTGGTAATGCAGATAAAAAGAATCAGAACACTTCTTCAACACTTCAGCTCTCAGGCTCTGAACCCACCGGGTACACATCCTGAACCTGTACACTATCTGGGATTTCCCTGGCTCGGCACCCTTGCCGGCCACTCGGATACCTTCCATATGTCATGGAAACCTTCTCTGGTGGCTCCCTAAACCACCTAAGAGCACCTCAGGGAGTTCTCCTTTTAATCCCACATCTGGGTACTTTCCTCAGGCACTGGCCAAGTACCTGAGAGAAAGTAAAGGTGCCACAGAGCAAATTCATAGAGGTGAATTTGGTTACTAGTGATGGGGGGTCTCCCACCTCTCGCTTCCACAATTCATACCCGGCCATTTCTCTGGACAATAAACACCTCCTACTGTAAAGCTTGGCAATGTAGATTAAGGCTAAATGTATGTCACATTTCCTCTACTTGTCTTGCTTTCCCATTGTGCTGGTCTTGAACATATTTTTACTTGGCTTAGCCCATTGTTCTAGGCCCCCCACTGATTAAGCAGTCCAATCCCCACTTTACTTCAATCTTTGTACTGGACTTGAACCTACTTGAGTTAACAGGCAATGTCTATTACACTAGACCTCCTCCAGATTAAATAGTCCAATCCCCACGCTTCAACAGTTCAGGTGAAAACATAGGCCCTCTGTCAGAGCGAACTCACCCTTTGGTTGCAGGTGCCCCACAGGCGATTCCTCACTGGAATTTCTCTCCCACAGCTTCTGGTGTCACAGCACAACTTGAAATAAGGCAGCTTCTTCCTTAGCCGGAACCAGGAGGGTTGCCCCTGGAAGACAGGCAAACCTTTCCACCCCCATCCCCTCAGGGATGGGGCACATGGACCAGTAAAAGCGGTCTCCACCACTTCACAATCAGCTCTTTCGGTGGAAACACACACCTCCCTTACAGTAGCTCTAAAACAGAGCTTAAGGCTCTGAGAGCCTGCACACAGACTGCTGTGCTGCTCCTCTTCTTCTAGACTGCACACAGACTCTGTTCAAAAATCCCCAACATTCTAACCTAACTTCCAACTGCAACATTCCAGTGTGGCTCATGCAGCTGCGAGAGTTCTGTGGTGATGTCATCCCTCAGTCTCAGCTGAGACTGAGAACAGAGTGAGACAGTATGAAATCCATTTAACTGGAGTTTCACAAGCCTCCTTCCCTGCCTACCACTAGGTCTTACAGGGATTCTAGTAACCCCGGGTAACGGGGGGTTACACAAGTCTGTATCTTGATTATACCCCCCAATACACACACAATTTTAAATCAGGCACTTCAATCTGCCGAGTGCTGGCCCCTGTCTGCATGGAAGACCCTCCTCCATAAACACATACTACACATAACCATAACCAGTTGACAGCACCAGCCCCCCCGCCAATAGACTTTCATCAGGCACTGAAACATGCCTGCTTTGGCTTCACAGATGTGTGGCCTGCTCCAATATCCTTTTGGGGGAGTGCTTAGTCAGCCACTGTGACACTATTAAGATACTCTTTTCTCACTGTTTTTCATATCTGTCTCAGTAGACAGTCTACTTGGTCTGCCTTTCATGATTATTCTCTTTATCTGTAGTATGTCCTGCATCAGTGGCCAGCTTTGTTCTTGCATTTTCCGGGTTTCTTTATTCCTCAGCTTTTGCAGACTTATCTTTCTGTTTTGTTTTATCCTGTGGTCTCATGGCATGTCCTTTGCCTATGTAGACTATATCTGTTTTTCTCTCTGTTGTTTTAGTGTTTCTGTCACCAAACTGGTCTCTACATTCTTGATCTCTTTATTTCATCTGCCTCTCTTTTTATCTTCTCTTTCTAGTAGTGATCTCAAAAGCCACTCTGCACCATTTGTCTTTGATAAATGCACTCATATCTTCCTCTTGTCTTTTTTTCACTCTGGTCTTACACTTTATGTGCTATTTTCAGTGTTCTCTTATTCCTTTCTACTGGGCACATCTTCAAGCAGTGGAATCCTGCATTTTTTGAATGTACTTTTCCAGTTGAATGGCCATCCAGCTACTTCCGTTACTTGAGTTTTCTTACTCCAGTCCTCCCTTGTGATGTTTATTGCTGCTACTCTGGTCATTCTGGCTTGGATTCCTCCCATCAAGTCTTCAGCTCCAACAGCCTGCCACTCTAATGTCCTGGCTCCTCCCTTACAATCTTTGTCTCCAACAGCCTGCCACTCTAATGTCCTGGCTCCTCCCTTACAATCTTTGTCTCCAACAGCCTGCCACTCTAATGTCCCGGCTCCTCCCTTACAATCTTTGTCTCCAACAGCCTGCAGCTCCAATGTCCTGGCTCCTCAAAATGCTACACTACACTGTCATTATGGCTATTAGCTCAAGTTCCTGGCATGGGGCTCCAATCTTCCAGCCCCAGAGGAAAGCATATAAACTGCTGAGGCACTGACACTTTAATATCTAAAGACTAAGAGGCTGACACAGACTGCTGTAAAGACATTTAAAAGTCCTTGAAGAACTTGCCTTATTTTACATTGATTCTGTACCTCTCTCCACCTTCAGTACCCCCTGTCGTATTTGTAAATAAGACTTCTTTGTTCTCTGTATTGTTTACATGGTAAAATAATTTCAAATAATTTTTTTTTTAACTTCATCAGTTTTTATTGGTATGTTAAAGGTATTTTACAACAATTCAACATCCCAAGGATGATAGATATCAATCAGTTACAAATCTATTATCATTTGAAACAACCAGATACAGTATTATAGAATTTAGGTCAATAAAAAAGAAAAGACTACATTCCTTCTCTTGTACTCATTTGAGACTTCAAGAAAAGAGTGAAATAGCTTCTATATGATGGTTACAGTTCTTTGCAGAGTGTGCTCAGTCTCTGTTACAGTTTTCCACCTGTTGGTAGTCTCTTAAAAAGTGTTAATCTATTCTCTATGCTTTCTGATAACTTGAAGAATCATGAGAACTGAATTTCATAAAACAGAACAAAAGTAACAAACACAACATGCACATGCACAGCAACTGGTTATCATATCGTACTTAAACGAGGTTCTGTGGTATGGTACAATCTATTTCTCCCTCACCTCCCCTCTTCCCCCTACAACACCAGGACCTAACGGCCGCTCTAACTGGTCCTTTGCCATTAAGGTTTATGGTACCAACTATCTGTATCTCTGGCTTAGTTACTCCTGGTCCTGTGATGTATTCCCCTCCTCTCTTTCTGTCTCTGTCTCTCCTTTCCATGCCTCCCGCCAAAGATGCCAGGGTCGCCAAATCTCCAGGAATTTTTCTTTCTCTAGGTGCATCATGTAGGTGATGCTTTCTAGTCTAGTCATTCTGTGTCCTCCATCTTATTGACCCATTGTGTCAAAGATGGAGGGTCGGGTGACAACCATTTAATTGTGATACATTTGAAAGCCGTAATCCTCAGAATTTAACACAGTTATAGCAGCTTTCTTTTCTTGGATGATAGAGTGGGGATACCCAACACCAAATCTTGAAAAGTGAATGGAACCGTAAAGCCTCCCATCTGTTCCAAGATTCTATGTATATGCCTCCAAAAATCCTGCAGTTTCCTGCACCCCCAGAAGATATGGTAATGTGTGCCTCGGGTCTCTCCACAAGCACACCAACAAGCTGGGGAAGCCTGCGAGTTAAAGTGTTGTGTAATCACCGGGGTCCGAAAGAAATGAACTAGTATTTTCTAATTAAATTTCCTCCACACTGTTGCTGATGTTACCTGACAATCTCTTTTAAGTCTGCGGGCCCAGTTTTTTCTTGAGATAACATCATCAGCTTCTACTGCCTATTTTTCTCTGATTTCATCTAGTGCTGGAGCCCTTGACTGCGAGGTAAGGACCTTGTATAATAGAGACAGGTATCTCATTTTGTCTCTAATTCTGATAGTGTCCCACCAGAAGGTCTCTTGGTGTGTTAGGTCTCTATTAATCTGCTGGAAGTTATTCCCTGTGTTAATAAAGTTTCGTACCTGGAGAAACCGATAGAAATCTTCCTTACGGAGAGAAAAATGTTCTTTAAGGGTAGCATAAGAAAGACAACTAGTTCGGCCTGTCAGTTGTCTAAAGGTAGTGAGGCCTTTAAACTCCCAGTAAGCATATCCCTCGTCTGATCTAGGGGGATGAAATTGTCCTCATGGCGGATCAGGGAAAGAGGGCCCAGGGTGTTCAGGGTATGGGTTACTTTCCGTATTCTCATAAGAATGCATAGGGAATGTTTAACCTATGGGTTGGATACTTGGGACCAGATCCAGGAAGCAAGAGGACCAGTGAGAAGCGTCCACACTTGTTGTTCCACTGCCTCCTTTTCAATTAAATACAAGCCTGAGGCAGTTCGCTGTTTAGCCCAAGTGACTAACTTTGCACCTTGTGCAGCCAGGTAGTAATAATACATGTGGGGGAGGCCTAGGCCCCCCTCCTCCCTTGATTTCATCAGAATGTTAAAGGATATCCTAGGACATTGTCACATCCATATAAATTTAGAAATGTCTCTAGACAATTGATTCCACAATTTTCGGTTGATAGGGATCGGGAGTGTCTGGAATAAAAATAGCAGTCTGGGTAGCACGTTCATTTTTATGATCTGAATTCAACCATATAAGGTGAGAGGCAGAAGTTTCCATCGGGCAAAGTCCAATTGAAGGACACTATATAGCTTAGTCACTATATAGCTTAGTGATATTGTTGTGAAATAGTTTTGTGGTATCTATCGAAATCTGGATCCCTAAATATCTGAATGTATTTTTCTTGGCCCATTGGAAGGGGAAGTTGTCTCTGAATTGCCTAGACAGGGCACCACTCATTACCACTGCTTCTGACTTTGATATATTTATTTTGTAGCCTGCCAGATAGCCAGACTTCTCAAGGGCTTCTAATAGGTGGGGCAAGGAAGTTTGGGGGTCTTTTAAAAAGAATAATGAATCACCTGCGTATAACACCACTTTTTGTTCCATTCCCCTTGCCCGAATTCCTTTGATATTTGGGTTATTGCGTATCCAGATAGCTAAGGGTTCTAGTGATAGGGCAATGATCAACGGAGAGAGGGGGCAACTTTGCCTTGTGCCTCTTCCCAATGATAGGCGATCCGAGGAAAGACCATTTACCCAAACCCTAGCCTCCAGTCTATGATATAGCGCCTCAATAGCCAAGACAAACCGGTCTCCCAATCCAAACTTAGACAGGGTGGAGGACATAAACTGCCAATCCACCCTGTCAAAAGCCTTTTCAGCATCCATACTAATTGCCAGCTGTAGGGAGGTCGAATTCTTCTGGGCTGTAATAACATTTAGGAGCCTTCAAATGTTATCCTGGAGATATCTCCCGGTGATGAAGCCTGTCTGGTCATGGTGAATATGGTTAGAAATACAGGTCTGAAGCCTTTCGGCTAGTATTCCCGAGAAAATTTTTAGGTCTACGTGTAACAGCGAGATTGAGCGGTACGAGCTACATGATTCAGGGTTTTTACTGGCTTTAAGAATGACAGAGACCTGGGCTAGGTTTCAAGAGGGTGGGACTGGTTGTTTCTCTATCAGAATCTCATTACAGGTAGCTACAAGGTGTTCAATGATATGCAGTGTGAAATTTTTATAAAACTCATCTGGAAACCCATCCAGTCCCGGGGCTTTACCATTTTTCAGCTGTTTGATCTTTGCTTATATCTCTTGAGCGGTGATCGGAGAGTTAAGGGCTGCCTTATCAAGGGCCGCCAAAGTGGGAATGGGGAGCCCTTCTAGAAAAGATTGCATTGCTAACTGGTGTCCAGGAAATGTCTCCACTTTGTATAGAGTGGCATAAAATTTTTCGAACCTCTACAATATGTTTACCGGAGAGGTGGTGGATGGTATGTTCCCTTCACCCTGTAGGCGAACCACCACCCTGCTAGCTGCCCCCTGATGTAGCTGTCACGCCAGCAGTTTCCCCGCATGATTCCTCTGTTCAAAATATTTCTGCCTGGCATATCTCAATTGTCCTTCAATTTGAAGGTCAAGTAATTTATTGAGGTCATGTTTTGCTTTATCTAGATCTTGTTTAATTTGGGGATCCTGATCTGCTTGATGTGAGGCATTTAATTGTATTATATTGTGCTCTAATTGCACCCTCGTTTGCATCCGTTCTTTTTTAAGTCTAGCTGAATATTTAATTATTTCCTCTCTGAGGCAGCATTTGAGAGTGTCCCACCTTATTCCCTCTCCTATTTCCCCCTTGGGGTTATTGTGTTAAAGTGCTGAATGGTATCCTTAACTAGGTCTGTAAAATCTTCTCTGGTGAGGTGACTTACATTTAATCTCCAGCAGGATTTTGGAGCCGACGGGGCAGCGAGCAGCCTCAGAGTAACCAGGGCATGGTCTGAGATAGCGATGGGTCCTATATCACAGCTATCTATTTTCTGTAGCCAATTAGTAGATATTAGAAAGCAGTCTAGTCTAGAGAAACCTCCATAACGGGGGGGAATAATAAGTGTAATCCCTCTCTTGTGGGTGCAGGAATCGCCAACAATCCTCTAGGCCTAGTTCTTGGTTCAATCTTAAAATGAGTTTCTCTGCTCTGGTGGCCCTTCCCCGATCTATCCACTCCAGGATATATAACTTCATTAAAGTCCCCCCATGATTACCATACCATGAGCATTTGTAACTGCCTCCTTAAGTATGTTCTCTATAAAAGAGTGCCTGTGTAGTTCTTCATTTGGTGCATAAATGTTCACAAGGGTGCAATCCTGGCCTCTATATGAGCCCCATATCTGGACAAATCTTCCCTCTGGATCTCTTTTAACCTTCGAGACCACTAAGGGAGCATCATGTTTGACCAGGATCGCCACCCCTCTATGATGTGAACTGGTTACATAATGTGAGGCATACACATGTCCCACCCAGGATCTCTTAAGCTTAAGGTGCTCTGCTGCTGTCAGATGTGTTTCCTGTAGGAAGGGTATAGTGGCTTCCCATTGGTGAAGGTCCTGCAAAATTTTAGCTCGCCTGACAGGGTTGTTAATGCCATGCACATTAAGTGTGACTATACCTAAATCAGCCATCTTTAAAAGAGGGTATAGAACACCATCTAATAATCAGGAAGAGGTAGGAGAAATGCCACCACAAAGTTATTTGTCCCTTAGTTCCATAGAAACATAGAAACATAGAATTTGATGGCAGATAAGGACCGCTTAGCCCACCCAGTCTGCCCATTTCCCTACCTAATGGATAAGCTGCAGATCCTAGTTAACCAGCAGCCTACTTCTTTCTACCCCCAACCCCTAGAATAGCTTTATGGCTGTCCCATGCATGCTTGAATTCAACCACTGTTTTTGACTCCACAACCTCCTCCGGAAGGCCGTTCCATACATCAACATGCAATGTAATCAACATTAAATACAACTTAATAAACATGTGAACATTTAAACACAATTGAAACTTGAAAAATTGTATAACCCAACAAAACATTGTGCTCTTCAAGGTGTAATTGCCCTATACCCACCCTCCTCAGAGCTCTACTTTTAGAGGTGTAGTTGGAAGGTCCCAATTCTGAGGACCGTCCATCTGGCTCAGGGTATATACCTGCCTGAGAACTAGAAGGGCAAGATGTTAATATTGCTCTGATGTCGGTCAAACGATTTCTGACTGGTGCTGCAATCGTATCCAGCCTAGATTTAGAAAGGACCACCCCCGCTGGGTAGACCAGTTTATGTAAAAGTATCAAACTGTGCTTTCTTCTTAATTTATATTTGGAGCTGTCATGTATTTTCAACAGCACGCAAATAACTAGAGGATGCACTCAGTCAGCCACTCTCTGGGATCTGAAAGAAGTTAGGGGCCACAGTCAAGCCCCCCAACCCGGTGTTATCCCACCAATGTCGGGGATCTGAGAAGTGGGGGGAGGGACCTCCTGGGGATCAAGGACAGTTAACCCCACCCGGCACTCCTTGTTGTCAAGGACAGTCTGCCAGCTCAGAGCAGTGACCTTGAACCCCACAAACAAGGCCAAAAGGCAGTTTCGGTAATCATAAGGTAAATGTACGCCCACCCCCCTGAACTATTGCCCAATAAAATGAGGAGTAAGTTTGTACTGTTGCCAGATTATTGCTGTATCATTTCAAGCTTCTCGCCAGTGGTCCCACCTCGTGGAAAGATCAAGCTGGCCTCTGGAGCTCGAGTACAACCAAAATCCTCCACATTAAATATTATTATGGAGCCCACTACTAGTGCAAGCAATATTATGCCGCAATCTAGCCTCTGGGGCTATCCAAGATTATTAAGATATTATCTAGAATGAGGGCTTTGTCAGGTTACAGGCAACAATCATCATTCCCACTACAGTTCACTGCCTTGGTCTGTCATGATCAAGCGCCTTCAGCGTGTATCTCCATCCAATCCCCTTGGGTCAAACCCCCCCGGTGGAACACTCAAGCCTCGGGCTCCAACCCCCACTTCCCTTGATATTTTTTAAGCCGCAAAGAAAGCATACACTATATTCATCCAATTATAATTCAACAGAACTGCCTTACATATAATCTGTCCCATCCTTCAACCTCCTTTGCAAAGCCTGTGGAAGAAAAATGTTCCCCCGTTTGAAAGAATGCAAGTAGGCTCTATAGTAAAGACACTCACTGCCCCAAGTGCCAAATATTAGCTGATTGCAGAGAAGAAGAAAAAAGAAAGAAAAAAGTCTCCTCAGGTCGATGTGCCTTCAGGAATATTGTCTTGTCCCAAAGAAGGAGCTCTTTTGTGACTGGATTCCGTAGAAGCTGAATTCGAGATGGCATTGACGTCTCCTCATGCCTGAACAGAGTCCCATATACTGGAAGAGTCCAGGCAATCATGCAGCTCCTTTCATTTTGTTCCTATGGATTGGCAGGCTCTATCTTTAATGCGGTCTATCTGGTTTAAAGCTGGATTTCTCGGTATCTCTATGTCCAGTGAAGACAAGAATTTCTGGGCTGACATCAGGTCAGGGAACCTCCTCATGCCATTTTCAGTGATTATTTTCAGTTTAGCTGGATATTCCATGAATGTTTTCACCCCTTTTTGTTGAAGGGCATGAACAACAGTCAGAACTTTTCTTCACTGTATGAGCAGCTGGGGGGGTGTAGTCTTCTTCAGAAAAAAGCCTGTTATCACCAAAAATAATTTCCTTCTTAGACCATGCTAATTTTAAAACTTCCTCTTTTGTACGGAAGTCTAGGAAGGCTATCATCACCGAACATGGATGAGCCTTAGGGTCCTTTGGCTTGGGCACTAGAGATCGATGGGCCCTAATAATATTTAAGGGTTTATCTGCTGGCTAGCCTAGTGTTTCAGTGAGGAAGGAATCGAGAAAGGTAGGCATTGGACCCAATTCAGTCCCTTCAGGCAGCCCGTGTATGCAAATGTTGTTGCGCCTATTGCAATTTTCCAGCTCCTCTAACCTGATCTCCAGTTGCTGTTCCCTCCAATGCAGGTCTAGTAGGGCCATGTTATGGACATCTGTAGTAATGGAGTAATCATTTAGACTTTTTTCAAGTTGGTCTGTTTTTCGTGCTGTCAGTTCTAACTTTTTCTGGTCCGCATTCGTCTTAGTCTCGAATCTCTCCAATGTGGCACTATGGAGGGTCGCACATAACTGTTTGGAGGTTATAGTGCATTCTTGGTCTTCTGGTTCTTCCAAGTTGGGTAAGTACTGTGGCAAGGTTGGGGTCGTGCAGGCCGAGGGGGCTACGTGTAATCAAACAGCGTTTTGTGCTGTTTAGCCTGTTGAGTTCCAGATTTGTCCTTCAGTTTGTGTCTGGAGGACATTGTAGCTTTGGTATCATATCCTTAGAGTAGCAGATGGGTCAGATAATAATACGATTGAGACAGATTTTCTGCCGATGGGGTAGAGCTTCCAAATCAGGCTGCCATTGAGTCAGTGCGCTCACCGGAAGTCAAACAAATAATTTCTGACAAAAACTGGATGTTCTCATGAGGAGGATGGAAATATTGATGATGGATCTGAAAAGAATCTAAGGAGGAAATAAAAGAGGTAAAAGCAGTGGTCACAGTTCCATCAAGTCTTTGGATCCAACAACCTGTCATTCCAATGTACTGGCTCCTTCTTTATGATCATCTTCAGCTCCAACAGCTTGCTGCTTCAGTGTCCTGGCTCCTCCCTTACACTATTTGCCCTGACAGCCTGCCGCTCCAGTGGCCTTATCCTGACCTTTAGGAGGTGCAGCAGTGTGGAGCAGAAAGGTTTTTCCTGCTGTATTTGATATACTACATCGCTAAACAAATAAAAAAGGATGCGGATGTGCTGATTTTCTAATCATACCATAAGTGCTGAACGCACTTTATCTGTAGCCCTGCACATACCACATTTGGATTTATAAGAAAGCAACACAAAATATTAATGCACCAAATGTACACTTCAATCAGTCCTACAAAAGTTTCCATAGGGGTCTCTTGTGATCAGGTTGTCTGCCTTTGCCACTCAGGTTTGTGTGTCATTAGCTGAGTGGTGGTTGCACAACCAACTAGTGATGTACGGTTTGGGATCCCATTCTGAGAGTTGCGATCAGTGGAGTGTCACAAACATGAGGGCAGATACTCGATGAATCAGAAGTTTTGTGCGTAATGGCGAAATTATTACATTCATCAGACTGAATCCACGCTCACATTCAGATGAGCTGAATGGAATTAATTTGGCACAGTTACATAATGGTTAGAGTTCCTTTGGGGTCTTACACCCAGGTGCATCAGCATAATCTCGGTAGGCATTTAAAATGGCTATTGTTGGCAGTTTAAATCTCCTGCACAGAGCCATCACTTGCAGTACACCATCTCCTGGGCAAAGTTCGGCAGGCCACCGATCACACTCAGGAATGCTTAACTCTTCTGTCAGAGACTCGTAATTTTTGTGACCATCAGATACAAGTTCCTTGCCTGATACATTTGTAGAGGATGTAGTGAACATTCAGTGTGTTAAGTTGTTGACTATGCTTGTCAGGAACTGTTGACGGTTGATGGTAATGATTTTGTTGTTATCTGTGAGTGAAACAGCTCCGAATTTCCCCTCACTGATCGCAATTTCTGCTTTGAGAGTTTTTGTTCCAGATCATTACTGGGGCCCTTCTATGAAACAAATATTATGCTGAATGAGTTTGTCCGCTTGAACAATTTTAATGTCTCATTTCTGAAGACACTCAGAGAGCAGGAAAAGTTCACTCAGGATATCATACATTAGCACAAGATCTAGCAAAAATTGTTTACACAATAGCCTTCTCAACAGTCCATCGTATGACTTTCTACCTGCTGTTCTGTTTCGGTCATTCATTGCAGATCAAAAATTATCACAAAGTGCATCATAACTGTACCACACAGCAGAAACTGTCAGAAAGAAAGTCACAACTCACCTGATGCTAATTAAGAACACAGCTAATTTTCATTATTTGCTGATGCAGTTTTGCAGCTCACTCAGCTAGTTTGCATTGATTTTGCAGAGATCGAATGTATACAGAATATAATTTGTCTATAAATGACTGAAAATGATTTATGCCACTTCTTTCTGAGACAGCATTACCTCCTCCCAACTCCAGTATGTGATTCAAGCAGTGCCAGACAATAATGTCAGGGCATTTTTCAAGGATTCTTTGAGCTACACTGGATTTTAAGCTAAGCATGTCACTTGTCCCATCACTTGTAAATGCCACCAGGTGTTGTTTCAAATAATGATCACTAAATCTGTACTAATCTAAATACTTCAATAATTGCTCAAGTATAGTGTCAGCTGTTTGATCTGGCAATTCAAACAGATCGAGAAACATGAAATGTGGCTCCTCATTTTTGTCACTTTCACACTTGAGATAAATAATAAGTGCTGACTTACTACTCAGGCTTGTTGATTCATCAATGAGTACAGAAATTTTGCAGTTGTTACTTACAAGGTGTTGACAAATTTTCTTTCACATTTCAGAAGCAATGTGGTCAATTATTTTCATAGCACTGTATCTAGAATGCAATGCAATTCCAATATCAATGCCAT
Organism: Neoceratodus forsteri; assembly: GCA_016271365.2. Lineage (NCBI taxonomy): Eukaryota > Metazoa > Chordata > Ceratodontiformes > Ceratodontidae > Neoceratodus > Neoceratodus forsteri. The sequence goes on from JADMNL010000024.1 coordinate 141,109,682, forward strand.
TTATCTTCTGAAGCTCTAACAAGCTGAAGTGATCAGAGAGTGGGAAATAATGTTTTTGCGTGGTAATATGCAGATTGAAAAATAGCACAAGTGGTTTCAAACTTTGATGCATTCAACTTATCACACATTTTTTCAAAACTTTGTTCCTGTGATTTGTCATGTAATCTCTTTACAGCAGTATGTGCTTTGACTATTGGTGCAGCAACATTTTCTTCTGCAAAGATTTTAATTTGGCCACTCGGTCTGATCCACTGAATTAAACTTTGAACAAGCACCATTCTCCAGATATAAGGACTCCTTGCATTTTCTTAAAGGCACTAACACCCCAACACTTGAGCAGATGTTACAGTCAACCCTACCATTACTGCAGCCAATCCGAGGATAAGCTTTCTATTTCTCCCGCCACATTTCAGCAGTCCAAATTGAAGGCCACAGGCATTCCCCATTTGTTTGAGCTGCATGATCTCTAGACAAATTACGTGTTGAGGATGAATCACTGTTTTTAACTGATGGTGGTGTATCGTCATTCGCTGAATTGTTTCCATGCACACTTTCCTCGTGAATGGTTTTCTTGAAAAACAAGCTATGCTTTTTTTGCTTTCCAGCCATATCGCAGTTTCAGTTGATCATGTTATTGCAAGCAACCATAAGAGCAATTGAATGTATAAATTATATAATCTTGTTCTTGTGTTAATAAGATGTCATATCATGCAAGGTCAGTGGTTCTGGCTGTGCAAACTGTGTGAAATGAGTCAATCAAAAGCAAAACTCGAGAGTCAAATCAAATAAAAAGTAAGTCCCAAAAATACCCCCAGCTTGGGGCCAATCTACTGTAGTTCACATTACAGTGCAGGAGGAAGGCAGAGGAATTTGGCAAGCTAGTCAGCCCAGCAATCAGATGCCTTGAATCGTGGGAGAAAGACAGAGAGAGAGAAACCTGCTGTGCTCGATCTTTTTCTTGACCTTCTACATTTTGGTTATGGATTTTGACTACATTATTACACTTTTTGTTCTTTAACTTCTGGTGTAAATGAGGGAGGGAGACAGCGTCTCTAAATGTGTGTTTTTCCTACCTTTATAGCTTCACAGCCTTGTAAATGGACATTGTAATTGAACTCTGAATTGTCTGTCAAACACAAGGACACTGTACCAACAAAAACTACAGAACACAACAGATTATGGAAGCCAAGTTGTACATTTTGAAGTGGAGCTGTCACTGTTGTCTGTGATTAAAAAAACCTGTGGAAAAAATAATTTGAAGTGGGTGAGCTCCGCCTCTGACTGAGTAAAGTTTTTCCAGACTTTACCTTGGAAATCCAGGACAGAAATCATCAACTGAATAATTTTAAGCCAGTCTTTATGGAACTCAGGGCACAAATCAACTTTTTAAACCATGCACATGTTCAGGTGACACATGGGGCCCTATTCATGAAGGCTCAAGCCCTGCATCATCCACAATGTGTGGCACAGCTGCATCAAAGCTCCTTGGCACAATGTAGCCCGATTCAAGAAGGGCTGGAGCATTTGCAACCATTGCCACGGTTTACAGCAACTTTTGCTAAAGGTTTGGTGCAAGCCCCGTAAACTGGATCCCCCTTGAACACAAAGTTAGACCGGGGGGAGCTGGTGTAACTTGCTGCATCTGGTGCACCTGATCTGAAGTGCCAGGGCTGTTTTTCAACCCCCTGGCATGACTCTCTGGACCAGTCTCATGTACAAGGTTTTCACCTTGACCTTTGGAGACTGACAACCCTTCCAAACCTTCCACGAGGTCAGACAATTCTGGGTAGAGTCTGGTCAGGGAAGCAGTACATAGCGCAGGCAAATGGAAATTTGTTTCCTGATCTATAAGTCCTCCTGCCACCACTACTTTATCAGTTATTTGACTGACCAAAACTATATGATATTGGTGAACAAATACTGTATGTTCATTATAGTCCACTGTACTATTATGACCATGACTGGTCACCATAGGACAATGAACCTGGCCTAGTTCCTCAAATATTCTGACAAGTCCTTTAAAATCTCCTATCTCCTTATGTCTTATTGATTGTCTTATTGGGATCTATATGGCACCACCCCAGAAATGTATGTATAAATTCTGGACAATTTAAATCTGTACTGTTAATTATATGAATGTAACCTTGGTTGGTGATCTTAATTTTACCCAGATGGCCTATGAAGCAAAACAACTACAAAAGAACCCCAGAGCAAATACCCTGAGACATGGGTTATCCTGGAGGATATTGGCCATACAGCCAAATTTTAAAGAAAACACAAATGCACATACCCCAGTAATGCAAAGCATAATGGGAAACATATGCAAATCCCCATGAGAGAATTTGGACTGGCTCAACTTTAATCAGAATTGCATGGTGCCGGAAGGCCTCACAGTACAATCAGCAAAGGCTAAGAACAGCAGACACATACACATTTTTCATCCTCATTTGGACTCATCAGTGTACCATATCTGTGCCTTAACCCATGGAGAGGGAGCCAGCCACCCCTTAAGGGTAATGTTATTTGTTTGGGTCATGGAGAGCCCAAAATAGAAAAGGAAAAGAACTACAAAAGAACCCCGTATCAAATGCCCTGAGGCATGGGTTATCCTGGAGGATATTGGCCTTACGGCACCATGCAATTCTGCTTAAAGTTGAACCAGTACAAATTCTCTCATGGAGATTTGCATATGTTTCCCATGATGATTTGCATTATTGGGGTATGTGCAATTTGTTTTCTATAAAATGTGGGTGTATGGCCAATATCCTCCAGGATAACCCATACCTCAGGGCATTTGCTCTGGGGTTCTTTTGTAGTTCTTTTCCTTCTATATTTTGGGCTCCACATGACCCAAACAAAAAACATCCCCTTAAGGGGTGGCTGGATCCCTCTCCCTGGGCTAAGACACATATATGGCACACTAATGAGTCCAAATGAGGACAAAACATGTGTATGTGTCTGCTGTTCTTAGCCTTTGCTGATTGCATTGTGAGGCCTTCCCGTACCATGCAATTCTGCTTAAAGTTGAGCCAGTCCAAATTCTTTCACAGAGATTTGCATATGTTTCCCATGATTCTTTGCATTATTGGGGTATGTGCAATTGTGTTTTCTATGAAGCAAAAGTCAAATTATGGTTTGATTCTTGAATTTGAACATTCTAAGTCAAGGGCCCTTAATTGTATTAAGTTCAGACAAGAAACATCACCACTATATCTAGAATTCATGTGTTCAAGAAATATTTTTACTTAATATCAAATTCAAAAATCACACAGTAATCTTAACAGTAATATGAGTAAACAATTATTAATTCTCTGAACTGCAGTGCAAGCAGAAAAAAATATATAAATTTTCTGTCACATTAAATTAGTCGCAATAGAAGACTAAAAACAGAAATAAAAAAGATCATGCAAGCATTATTTTCCCAGTTCCAAATACCTGGGTTAAGAGGCAACACTCACCCCCACCAGATTTTACCAAGATGTCAAGCTTTGAGGTCCTGGACTGAGGATGACTCTATGTCCTCCTTCTGGCTGGTCTTACCTGGACTGGTTTGTCTGCTGATTTTTATAGTATGTCAAAAGGAATCAGTTGAATTGGCACCTTTGCAGTTTCTAGTTTATGGGCTGGGTTTAAAGCAATAGTCTTCTGTGTTAGAAAATAAATGTATATGTCAGAAGACCATCATTTAATAACTTTCTGTATCAGAAAGCTATCAATAACCCAAAGCATCTGATTAATTTTTTTTTTTTTTTAAGTAAACATACAGTATGTCTAAGTATTAAGTCTAACTATAATTATATCTTGGCAAGGAAGGCTGAAAACCCAAGTTACAAGGTATTAATGCTTAAACCTGCTTATTAGTTTATTGCATTTTTAAAACACACTGAGCAAAGAATGACTTTATCTAATATTGCTTAGAATTCATTTATGATGTCCAATAAAGGATCCCTTGGTGGGATGTCTGGAATAACCCATCTATTAATTATCTCTTCAAGCTCCTGATTCATTTCTTCAATGGTTGGGAGTGGGGTGAGCAGACCCATTGGGGGCTGAAGTGGGGCACAGACTGAACAACTCCCTCCTCTCTTACAGAAGTACAGTGGAAGATAGAAACGTGGATTTTCTGGTTCATACACAGGGTAAATAGTTACCATAACTGCTAACTGACAGTTTTGTCCATCACACTCAAGTGCTAAACATTCTCATAGGTCTGAATGTTGGACCAGCATATGGTTTCTAAGGCGATCAGCAATTCGGGGTTGTGACAGGTTTGGAAATATCTGATCACAAAGTACACACTGGGCTCTGCCACTGATGTATGGTTGAATAAACAAGGCTGCAGCTGAGATCGATTGTTTCCTTGGGCTAAAGGTGGGCCATTTCATGTGGTGTCTCAGGCAGGAAAGGGCAATTCTAAAATAATGACCCTGCCTGATAGAGTCGGCAATCTGAAAATCAATAGAAAAAACTTGCAAAAGTAGGGGTACAGATTTAAGGTAAAGATTTAGACAGTGATTACTTTCTGCAACAGCACAGTGTCATAATGACAGCAGTAATCCCCCAAATCATTAATTATGTGGAATAGTGATAGCAGCAAATCCAACAGCCATTTCATCCAGTTTACTGGAATTAGCCAATCCCATGGCCCTGGTTCAGTTATACCCCAAATATTGATTCAAGGGCATAAGTGAATTTGTGCTTCCAGTTAGAAAACTCTGTCTCTGACTGTTCCAATTCAGGTCTTACCACTTGTTCTTGTAGAGTTACTATGTACTTCTACATTAAGTTAATTGTTTTGTTAATTGATTTGATATCACCTTTTATTATAACTATGTCATTCTTCATGATTTTTATATTTTTTTTCATGGTGTATATTGTGTATACCAGTTTATCTAATTCTGCTTTGAATACGTCTGTTGGTTGCGTAAAGTGAATCTGAGAAATTGCATAGTACCAAGCATTGTGTTTAGCCTAGCTATTGTGTGTTGGATAAGGCTTTGCTGCGTACTGGTATATGAGTGAGATTGCAGTAGGAGAGAGATTGATAGTTGCTCAGCAGTGCAGTTATAATACATGATACAAGTCTGTGATATCTTTCCCAACAAAACCCGAAATAAGGATGGGAGTGTCAAGGTTGCCTATGGTCCTGCTGTCTAATAATGTGTTTGGTAGCATGTTATATGGGTAATATATAGTGTTGAAACCCTGAAATGGCCAACAACATTTGAGTATCAAGGTGTTTGTGGGTTGTGGAACACTACTACAGTAATAGACTGTGTGAGAAAGAACAGGTTAGACTGTAAAGGTATTGGTGGAACAGTATGTATCTTGACTGCATATGAGCAGATGGCGTGGCTGAGTTTGATTACTTGGATTTGGTATTTGACAGGATCAAAACAGAATTCTGTTTTACAGGCTTGTTCTCTGTCTGGGCAGTCACCTCTTAAGAGGGGATACAGATGCATGTTTGTTGCTTCACTTAAATTTTCTGCCAGATTCAGTTGGTTTATTAATTCTATATGTTGGTCATTGAGATATGTGGTTAAGTCCTTTATATTCATCCCTAGGTGTTCCAGGGCTTGCTGATATTCCCAGTTGGTGTTTATAATGCATTGATAGGTATATGACAGTGATCGTTTGTGACATTTTAGTCTTGGTGATTGTACTTGAGCACATTGTAAGATCTTACATCCTGATCCATATTCGTATATTTCAGCTTGATACCGATGCTTGATGCTGGAGGTGGCTGTTTGTGTTTGTCTGTTTTTGTCTGTATCTGTAGGTCAGTTTTTGTGGATTTACATGTTTTTCTGCTTGGAGTAACTATGCCATTCTTGCTCACAACATCTGTGAAAGTCTCCTAGACTGGATTTCTGCAAAATATCACCACCAGGTATCTGCATTTTCATTTTACAATCAACTTTTTGGAAGCCATCCCAAGCAAAAATAAGTCAAGCAACTTAGGCCCTGTATACATTAGAGCTGAAGGTTTGCACCGGTTTAAAAAACGTTTTAAAAACATTTTTAAACTCACCACAGCAGCCCATCCAGATCAGTCTTCAACCTAGTTTTAACTCGGTTATACCAGAGCCGACTCCTGTCTGCATCTGCCTCCAGTAACGTTTTTAAAAACGGGTTCTTCACGACCCTTAACACGCTTCCTGGAGGAGCAATATGCAGATGCCTGTCCACATTACAGGGTAACACGCTTTCTCTCATAAAACCATTTTTAAAAACGGACTACTTGAGACTAGCTCGCAGCAGAATTTAAGCACGGTTTCCTAACACGCTTTGAAACCGTGCTTAAATGCGGACGAGCACCGTGTTTGCACTAGTTAAAATGTTTTAAGCACCTGATGTGTACAGGGCCTAAGTCTGACAAACTCACTGATTCTGGGTCCTGCTCTGAATCCACATTTTCATCTGACTTGCTCCTAAAGGAACTGTATGTGGGCTACTCAACAACCTCTTTAAAGAACAAAGGAAGCATACAGACAAGAGGGTTTCACATCCAGCAGATGCGCAGGCAGAGTTCATTACCTTCAGGAATTTTAACACATTCTGTGACTCTGGACCTCAGCAAGTCATCATTTCTTCTGACTTTTGGCTTACCACCAAGTATCAACATTTTCAATTGAAATCAACTTTAAATGTACTTGTCTGTAAGGGCTATCTATCCAACAACCATTTTAAAGAACAAAGGAAACATACAGACAAGGTTTTCACATCCTGCATATGCCCAGGCCAGTTCATCATCTTAGGCATTTAACACACTTTGTGACACTGGACCTCAGCAGTTCATCATTTCCTCTAAACCTGACTTTTTCAATACACTAATCACTATAAGGACCCAGTTGTAAATATTGTCTGCAGCATTATTTTTATGTTGATTGTGTGCATGCGCAAGAAACATGTTTGTCAGCTTTCTCCACAAGCAGGTTGTGGAGGCGTGGCACTGTTGTGCCCAATGCCCCCACAGCCTGCAAAGGCTTGTCCCCCGTCCCCCAATGCCGTGGCACGCTGCTGCTGACACTAGTTCAGCCAGCATGCCACAACGTTCTAAAAAATCAGCCACTGCAATCAGAGGCCACCTCATCAGTGCAGCGTCAGCCATCCACTGCAATGAGGGAGCGACCCGTCAGTGCAGGGCGGGATGTAGGATGTCTAATATTGTTTGTGAACATGCCAGCGACTTGTCGCTGTATTCACAAACAATATCTACCCCCCCATGTTTATTTGCAGATGAGGGAGCCCACTCCCCATCGACATACTGTCACCCGCTTTATTGTCTGCTGACAGGGTGCCCACTCCCGTCGGCAGAAAGGAATCCCCTTCTGATGTTTGCCAGTGGGGTGCCCAATCCCCATCAGCAGAAAGAATTCTCGCTCTGTTGTTGTTTGCTGGCGGGGTGCCCAATCCCCGTCGGCTACAGCTGCGCCCCCAAAACAAGACACGATTGGCATGCGCAGGGCCACCCCAGCATGCCATATACTCCTTTTGTTTGCTGATGGGGGTGCCCAATCCTCCATCGGCTACAGCTTCCCCCAAAGCAAGACTCCTTGGTGGCATGCTGAGAGCCCACCCCAGCGTGCCACATGCCCCTGTAAAGTTGAAAACCGTGACTTTTTTTGTTTTTTTTCACCTGGAAAAAAGGAAACAGTCCCTCATAGTTTCCCTGCCCCCCTCCCACAACCCGCACCCACCCACTGCACACTCTACCTCCCCACGCCCCCCCTCACCCCATACTTACCTCTGGAGTTTGGTGCAATGATCTTCAGTGGACCGGGAACACGTCTGCACTCTTCAAAGCCGACTGTGAACTGAGGAAATGCCAGTAAGCTGTATAATGTAATGAATAGGGTTTTTCAACTTTTGCGCATATCTCGGGCATTTTGGGGAATTTTTTCACCAAATTTTCAACATGGGGTTTTTGGGACCCCTCCTCATGAATTCTTGAACTGTCATGGCATTAATCAGCTCTGAAAGGTGATTTGGCAGTCACTGTGCGGAATCACCCTTCGGGGCCAATTAATGAAACGACAGTGCCAGTGTTCATGAGGTGGGCTTTCAAAAAGCCTATGTTGCCAAATTGTGGGAAAATCCACAAAACACTGTTTCTTGAGCGGGCATTGCGGCAGTTGCTACGACGCCTAGAATTCTCGCGAATCTATTAATATTTTCACGCCAGATTTTCAACATTGGCATTTTGTCACACCTCCTTGTGAGCTGTACAGCTGTCATTGTTGACATCTTGGCCAGAATGTGTTTTCGCACTTCCGGCACAGAATAGCGCGGTCGCTCTGCGAAATCAGTGTTCAGGACAGATTAAGACCAGCATTTGTCAATGCCGAATGTTGGCTTGCTGCCATTGGCAGTGCAGGAGTTAGAGAGATGCATCATAGGAATGGCAGTCAAGTATTGAACTTATGCCAACCCATGCCCACCCTGCAAACAGTAACAGGCATTAGGGTGTCCCTTTGGGCGTTTGGTAGTGCAGTGCAGGAAAACATGTTGGGCAGAATGTGAAAAAATACAGCTGCACAGCTCATAAGGAGGTGTAAAAAAATGGCAGTGTTGAAAATGTAGCATGTAAATATACCAAATTTGCGAAGTCACAAGGGTGCATGGGAAATATGCAACGCACGCTTGCAACACTGCCATTTTATGGGCATTCAGCACCAAATTTTCAACATAGGCATACAAACAACATTAAGTCTTGCTATATTCTGACATATGCAGTGAGTCCCAACCTGCGAACTGCCCCCGGAGATGAAAGAGTTAACTTTCCATGCCAGGCATGGAACACTGAGCTCGAGCTCGGTTGAGACTCTGTCTGTTGTTCTTCAAACTCAAACCGTCAGATTCTTTACTCCGCCTCACTGAACAGTCGCTCTGGAGATTTCTCCTTCTGCTCGGTTCATTTTGTCAGTTAAAGTACCGTTTTTCTTGGTTTTCGCGACCGAATTTAAACCGCAACCTGTCGGTTCAGTCTCTGTCTGTGGTATTCGTGAGTACTAGATAGATTTTATATTAATTCTATTCTGTGTGGAACTTGTAAACAGTTTATCGGTTCGGTTTGAACTGATCAAGTTGTTTAAAAAATCTTAATTTGTGATTTAGAGTGTGGTTACCGGTTCTTATCGGTTCTAAAAAAAACGGATTTTATTATGTTTTTTTCCACGACCCGTGACACGGTTGGGAACCGATAAGAGGGTCTTGCCTGGCGGATTGCCATAAAAGGGTAAGTTTGGTTAGGATTGGCACTATGTCTGAGAAACCCAAAAGAAAAACCGGACCCACTGGGTTTCAACATTGCAGTGTGTGTGGGGAAGTCTTTGCCAAGGCTGACCCCCACACCACCTGTGTTTATTGTCTGGGGTTTGACCACCTCAATGCCAGATTTGAAAAATTTCCCTGCAGCTATCCTAGAAAAGAGAGCTGGTAGGCTCAGGGAAAGGGAGGCCAAAAAATCTGCTGAACCGGATGGCCAGCCCGGTTCAGTTCAAACCGAACCAGAAGAAGTGCCCTCTGACCAGGGTGAAACTTCTTTGGGCAAAAGGAGAACCGATTCTGAGGAGTCGGTTCTGGCTAAAAGAACTAGAAAAGAAAAATCAGCTGGTGTGGAGCCAAAACGTTCCTCTCCAACCGCTGAAGAAATAGCCAACGTGATCAAAACTGTTCAGTCGCTTTCCCCGGTTCCGATCGAACCGGCACCATCAGGCAGGCGCTCGGTTCGACCGGTTCCACCGGTTCAAGAGTATGAATTAGAGGAATTTTATGAACCGGAGGAGGAGGAGGAGGAGGAAGAGGAGTATGAGGAAAGTGAATTTGGATTTGAAAGTCTGGATGTGCCCATTGACCCGGACATCTCCCCAGACAGACCTTCAGGAGTGTCTCCTCCTAGGCTTTCTGAGTCCCCCTCCCATTTCATGTTTTATAAAAAAGTGGCTGAAACCCTCCAGCTTCATATGGAAGAAGCTGTGGATGACCAGGAGGAGCCTGACTATGTGGAAATTATGGATATCCCAGAGTCTAGGAGGCTGTCTATTCCCTTGCACAAATCTTTTGGGAAACAGACGTTTAAAATTTTAAAGACTCCTAACACTATGCCTCCTGTGGATAAAAGAATGGACAAGAGGTATACATTGTCAGGCTCGGACATGGAGTTCCTTACACAACAATGCAGCCATGTTGGGGTAGTGCAGGCTGCAGCCTGTGATAAGGCAAACATTCCCTTGGCTTCACACCCCCCGGACAAGGACTCCAGGAGGATTGATGCCATGCCAAAGAAACAGTACATGGCAGCATCCTTGGGACTCAGACAGGCCAATTATATGGCCTATACCGCTAGGTATCAAAAATCCAGATGGAACACTGTTATGGCCCTAGCAAAACAGGTCCCTGGCCAGCTTGCCAAGGAGCTGGAGCAGGTGACTGCTGATGGTATTGAGGCATCCAAGGTGCAATTCCATGCTGCAGTAGACTCCAATGATGTGTCTTCTAGAGTCCTGACTACATCTGTGGCACTTCGAAGAATGGCTTGGCTCAGATGTACTAGCCTGTCACAGGATACCCAGACTAAGGCCATGGATTTTTCCTGTTGTGGGTAATTCTCTGTTTGGGGAGCAAACAGAGAATTACATGAAGAAAATGGATGAATATAGGACCACCTATAGGAGTGCACAGGCCAAGGAAAGGCAGGCCACTCCTCAAAAGCAGCTTCCCAGGGGTGGGGCAGGCCTTTTCATAGGCCTTTTTACCAAGCCCAGGCCTCCTCTTCTGCTTATGCCCAGAGGGAGTTCTTTAGAGGGAGAGGCAGACGGGGTACAAGCAGGCCTGCCTCCACTCCTCAGCCCAAAGCCCCTGCCAAGCAGGCACCCTGATGGGGTTGCCAGGGCCGATTCTCAGCTACCTGTAGGGGGCAGGCTGGCTTACTTTGTCCAGGACTGGGAGTCTCTGACATCAGACAAATGGGTCCTGGAAGTAGTAAGCCAGGGACTGGTTCTCAGCTTCAAAAAGTTTCCAAAGATGAGAACCAGATCCTTTCCACCTGCAAATCCATCAGAGGCACTTGCCTTAGAGGCAGAGGTCTCTTCCCTCCTAGCTCTCAGAGCTGTGGAAAGGGTTCCACCCCTACACCAGGCAAAGGTTGTACTCCAGGTACTTCCTTACCCCAAAAGACAGAGAATGGCGGCCCATCCTGGATCTCAGATACTTAAACAAGCACCTTTAAAACCAAAATTCAAAATGGTGACTCTGGGAATTATTCTACCCTCTCTAAGGCCAGGGGACTGGCTAGTGTCCCTGGACCTCAAGGATGCCTACTTCCATATTCTCATCAGAAGCTCCCATCGAAAGTACCTCAGGTTTGAGCTGCCCTCAGGCCATTACCAGTTCAGAGCAATGCCCTTTGGCCTCACCTCTGCTCCAAGGGTATTCACAAAATGCCTGGCAGTAGTAGTTGCTTCTCTAAGAAGGCAGAAAATTGCATCTTCCTTACCTGGATGACTGGCTCATAGTAGGCCAGTCCCCAGACAATCAAGTTACACTTACAGATAACTCAGCAACTGCTCACTTCTTTGGGTTTCCTTCTAAATCTTCCAAAGTCAGTTCTAGAGCTTGTCCAGCTCCTCACCTTCATAGGCGCAGAGTTAGACACAGAGAAAGCCAGAGCCTTCCTTCCCTTGGACAGGGCAAGGACCCTGGTCTCTCTGGCCTCCTCATTCACCCTGCAGGTGTCTCGACCAGCAAGGCATTTTCTACAGCTCCTAGGGCACATGGCTGTACAGCAGTAGTGCAGGGAGCAAGATTTCAGATGAGGGACATTCAGTTCCATTTGAGAGCCTTTTGGTCTCAAAGGAAGGACCCTCTGACCAAATTGATCCCAGTAACTCGAACCCTGATCCAGGCCCTACAGTGGTGGCAGGATCAGAACAATCTGAGACAAGGGGTTCCCTTTGTCACTCAGTCTCACTCTTTAATCCTTACTACAGATGCCTCCCTCTTGGGTGGGGGGCTCACTTGGCGACCTCACCACCCAGGGTTATGGTCCCCTCAGGAATCTCTGCTCCACATCAGTCTGTTGGAACTCAGAACAGTATTTCTAGCACTTCAAGCTTTTTCCAAATCTGTTCAGAACAAAGTTGTACAGGTCAGAACAGACAACACCACCACAATGTGGTACATCAACAAGCAAGGAGGCACTCGGTCTACGGCCTTGTGCACTGAAGCAATGAAGTTGTGGTCTCTGGCTTACTCCCTGAACACCTCCCTTATGGCAGTTCACCTCCCAGGCAAGGACAATGTCTTGGCAGATGCTCTCAGCAGGATTTCCCAGGGCCATCACGAATGGTCACTGGACCCCCTGATCTTGGAGGTGATATTTTCCAGATGGGGCACCCCACAGATAGATCTTTTTGCAGCCCCCGACAATCACCAACTTCCCCTTTTTTGCTGCAGGCCCCCAGTGTTGGGCTCAGTCCCCCTGGATGCCTTAGTTCTCAATTGGGAAGGGAAGTTTCTCTATGCTTTTCCCCCCTTCCCTCTCCTGTTCAAAGTGCTAGTCAAAATCAGATCTCAACCCTGCAAGATGATCTTGATTGCTCCAGACTGGGCCAGACAGCCCTGGTATCCAATCCTACTGTCCTTAGCAGTCCATCTTCCCCTGTGTCTTCCCAAGAATTACAACTTGTTAACCTGTGCTCAGGGGAGGGTTTGGTACCCGAACCTCAAATCTCTCAATCTCAAGGCCTGGCTCTTGAAGAGTTAGAGTTTGCTGATTTACACCTCTCCCAAGGGGTAATGGATATCCTGAAGGCTTCTAGAAAACCTTCCACCAGGGCTACTTATAATTCCAAATGGAAAAGGTTTTCCATATGGTGCTCTGGGAAGCATATTTCCCCAGAATCTGCTGATTTGCCCACAGTCCTTGATTATATGGTCCACTTAAATACCTTGGGGCTGAGGCCAGCTACACTGAAAGTGCATCTGGCAGCTGTGTCTGCTTTTATTTCAGCAGGTAAGCCCTCTCCTCTTTCTGCTCACCCTGTATTCTCCAAGTTTTTCAAGGGACTGCTTCACACCAACCCTCCATTCAGGGACCCTGCCCCCACCTGGGACCTTAATGTTTCCATTGCTCAGCTTATGCAACTCCCTTTGAGCCTTTGTCTTCAGCAGAGCTTAAGTACTTGACTTGGAAGACTGTATTTCTGGTAGCCATCACTTCTGCCAGACGCATAAGTGAATTACAAGCTTTGTCAGTGGAGCCTGATTTTATCTCCTTTCACAGAGATAAGGTGGTCCTCAGGACTAACAGGAAGTTCTTGCCTAAGGTGGTTTCAGATTTCCACCTTAATCAGTCTATGTCTCTTCCAGTGTACTTCACTGACCATTCCTCCTCTGGCGAGAGGAGGCTGCACAGTTTAGATGTGAAAAGAGCCCTTAATTACTACATAGAGCATACCAAGGGTCACAGGTTTGACTCCCTCCAACTGTTCCTCACTTATGGTGAGGTTGGTAAAGGGAAACCTGCCACTAAAAGATCCATTGCCAGGTGGATTGTCTCTTGTATCCAATTTTTCTATGAAAAACTGGGTAAGGTTCCCCTCAGGCCTGAGGGCTCTCTCTACCAGAGGTACAGCTGCTTCCCTGGCTGCTGCCAGGGACATCCCTATTCTAGAGATATGTCAAGCAGCTACCTGGAAAACAGTTCACACTTTTACCAAGCATTACTCCCTGGACATTCAGGCTAGGAGTGATGCTCGGTTTGGCACAGCTGTGCTTCACAGCCTATTTCCTAAGTAGGTTCTGTCCCTCCTCCATGGAGGTACTGCTTTGTAGTCTGCATATGTCAAAATATAGCAAGACTTCATGTTGTTTGAAGAAAAAATTACTGTTTTTTCTAATGGAGTCTTGCTATATTCTGACCTCCCCCCTGCCTGCCCCTCTCAGAACCTCTGTTTTGGGATGTGGGTGGGCAGTGCAGTGTTGGCACTTAGTAGGTGCCCACCTTGTTGTTTTCACCCCTCCTTTCTTGGGGTGAGTTGGTGTTTTTCATTTTTTGGTTCTCCTGACTTGAGTCTTTGTTTTGGGACCAAAAAATTGTTTTATGTTTAGTAGCCAGTTGGCTAGTGTAGGTTTACAGCTTCCACACAGGGCCTTAGTGAGTTTAGCTCATAAAGATCTGATAGTTTGAGTTTGAAGAACAACAGGCAGAGTCTCAACCGAGCTCAAGCTCAGCGTTCCATGCTTGGCATGGAAAGTTAACTCTTTCATCTCCGGGGCAGTTTGAAGGTTGGGACTCACTGCATATGTCAGAATATAGCAAGACTCCATTAGAAGAAACAACATTACTAAGGTGAGTAATTTTTTCTTTTAGCACCTCTGCTTATGTACAGTGTCACTGTTATTTCCTCAAAGTGTCCCAAGAAGTGATTTCGCATAGCGACCATGCTATTCTGTACCGGAAGTGCAAAAACACATTTTGGGCAGGATATGTGAAATGACAGCTATACTGTTCATCAAGAGGTGTGGAAAAATGGCAATGGTGAAAATCCAGAGTGAAAATATCACAAATGCACAACAGTACAAGCATGCATGCAATCTGCCAACGCACACTTGTAACACAGTCATTTTATGGAGTATCATCACCAAATTTTCAACATGGGCATTTTAGGACCTCTGCTCATGAACTGTGTCACTGACATTTTCATAAGCTGGCCCAAACACTGATTTCCCACAGTGACTGCGCAATTGTGCGCCGGACATGTGGAAACACATTTCGGGCAGGATGTGGAAAATGACAGCTGTACTGTTCACAAGGAGGTGTACAAAAATGACAATGCTGAAACTCCAGTGTTAAAATATTGTGAATGCACGAAGTTACAAGCCTGCGTAGTAACTGCGCAATGCACGCTCGTAAAACAGGCATTTGTTGGATTTTTCCCACCAAATTTGGAACATAGGCTTTTTGAGAGGCCACCTAATGAACACTGGCACTGTCATTTCATTAATGGGTCCTGAAAGGTGATTTCACACAGCGACTGCAAAATCACCTTTCGAGGCCAATTAATGCCATGACAGTGATAGAAAATCATGAGGAGGGGCCCCAAAAACCCATGTTGAAAATTTGGTGCCAAAATTCCAAGAAATGCCCGAGATATGCAGCAAAGTTGGAAAAATTCTATTCATTCCATTATACAGCTTACCAGCATTTCCTCAGTTCACGGTCGGCTTTGAAGAGTGCAGACGTGTTCCCGGTCCACCGAAGATCATCATGCCGGACTGTGGAGGTAAGTATGGGGTGGGGGAGTGAGGGGAGGCAGGGTGCACAGTGGGTGGTGTGGGTGGGGGGAAGGGGCATCGAGACTACAAGGGATGGTTTTCATTTTACAGGGTGAAAAAAACGGAAAACTATTGCAGGACAGTTTTCATTTTCCAGGGCATTTGGCATGCTGGGATGGGCTCCCAGCGTGCCACCTAACTGTTTTTGGGGGGGTGTCAGTAGTCAACAGGGGATTGGGCACCCTCATCGGCACACAACATGGGGGAGTAATGCCGATGGGATTGGGCACCCATGGCAAACAAAGAAAGCGAGGTGCGAAAGCAAGGGATTGGGCACCCCCTTGGCATTCAACAATTGGGGGGTGATGCTGATGGTGAGTTGGCTCCCTCATTGGCACACAAAGACAGAGGGGGCCGCGAGCTGAGGGGGATTGGGCACCCCCATCAGCATTCAACAGTTGGGGGAGTATGCCGACGGGGAGTGGGCTCCACCGTCGGCACACAAAGACACAGGGGGGGTTACTGACAGGGGAATTGGGCACCCCCGATGTCAGCAGATGTGAGGCGGCCGCCCGCTCACTGACCATGCTCATAATGGCAGCGAGCACGGCAAGCAAAGGATCGCTGCATATGACGAGCTTTGCTCGGATTGCAGTGGACCTTTGCTTAGATGTGTTCGCCCCATTATGTATGCATGGTGTGGCGCCGGCATGCAGGCTTATTGGGGAATGGGGGACACACCTACTAATGCGTGCCCTGCATTCGCCCAACAGCAGCCACACCCCCAAACCTGCACTACTGCAAGATGTTGCTTGCACAAGCACACAAGCCAACATAAAAATGACAGTGACACTGTTCATGAGTAGAGGTCCTAAAATGCCTATGTTGAAAATTTGGTAACGATACTCCACAAAATGACTGTGTTACGAGTGTGCATTGCGCAGTTGGCACGTACGCTCGTAGCTTTGCAAATTTATAATATTTTCACTCCAGATTTTAAACAGTGCCATTTTCCCAGACCTACTTATGAACAGTGCAGCTGTCATTTTTCACATCCTGACCGAAATGTGTTTTCACAGTTCCGGCGCAGAATAATGTGGTCACTGTGGGAAGTCAGTGTTCGGGACAGATTAAGAAAATGACAGTGGCACGGTTCATGAGCAGAAGTCCTAAAATCCCTATGTTGAAAATTTGGTGATGAAACTCCATGACATGACTGTGTTAAAAGTGTGCATTGAACTGTTTCCATGCACCCTTGTAACGTCGCAAATTTGTAATACTGTCACGCCACATTTTCAACAGTGGCATTTTTTCACAACTCCTTATGAGCACTACAGCTGTCATTTTTCACATCCTGGCTAAAATATGTTTTTGCACTCCCGCTGGACAATAGCATGGTCACTCTGGGAAATCAGTGTTTGTGACACATTAAGATCGACTGAGTGAGGGGGGAGTGAACAAGCTCAACTGAGCTCTGTCAGGACTGCTGCAGATTTGTCTGTGGGCAGACAAAAGGCCCCAACACAAGAGTCCAGTACAAAATGGCAGCCTGCAGCACTGGGAGAAACAGAATGAGAGAGCGAGTGAGGGAGGGGGAGTGAGCGAACTTACCGAAGCGCTGTCAGGACTGCTGCAGATTTCTTTGTGGGGAGAAAAAGGCATCAATACAGGCAGGAGCCCAGTACAAAAGGCCTGCCTGCAGTGGTGGGAGAAACAGTACAAGCGAGTGAGACAAGGTAACTTAATGAGCTCAACGGAGCTCTATCAGGACTGCTGGGATTTCCTTGTGGGCAGAAAAAGGCACCAATGCAGGCAGGAGCCCCATACAAAAGGGCAGCTTGCAGCGCCAGGACAAACAGAATGAGCGATGAGAGAGGGAGACTGAGTGGCCTCAACGGAGCTCTGTTGGGACAGCTGCAGATTTCTTTGTGGACAGACAAAGTTGCCAACGCAGCCAGGAGCCCCATACAAAAGCACAGTCTGTGGCGCCAAGAGAAACAGAACAAGTGAGTGACACAGCGGTAGTGAGCGAGCTCAACGGAGCTCTAGTGTGACTGCTGCAGATTTCTTCGTGGGCAGAAAATGCGGCAACGCAGGCAGGAGCCCAGTACAAAAGGCCAGCTTGCAGCACCGGCAGAAATGGAACGTGAGGGTGATAGAGCTCAGTGGAGCTGTGTCAGGACAGCTTCAGATTTCTTTCTGGCCAGAAAAAGCCACCGGTGCAGGCAGGAGCCCAGTACAAAAGGGCAGCCTGCAGCACCAGGAGACACAGAACGACGAGTGAGGGAGGGGGAGTCAGTGAGCTCAATGGGGCTCTATTGGGACTGCTGCAGATTTGTCTGTGGCCAGAAAAAGGCAGCAATGCATACAGGGGCCCAGTTCAAAAGAGCAGCCTGCAGTGGCAGGAAAACCAGAATGAGTGAGTGAGTGAGTGAGCTCAACAGAGCTGCATTGTAACTGCTGCAAATTTCTTTGTAGGCATAAGAAGGCAGCAAAGCAAGCAGGAACCCATAGAAAAGGGCAGCCTGCAGCACCGGCAGAACAGAATGAGTGAGTGAGAGAAGGGGAGTGAGCGAGGTCAACGGAGCTCATAACTTCGTGAATTTATAATATTTTCACTCCAGATTTTCAACATTGCCATTTTCCCAGACCAACTTATGAACACTACAGCTGTCATTTTCCCCATCCTGGCTGAAATGTGGTTTCGCACTTGCGGCGCAGACTAGAGTGGTTGCTGTGGGAAATCACTGTTTGGGACAGATTAAGAAAATGACAATGATACTGTTCATGAGCAGAGGTCCTAAAATGCCTATGTTGAAAATTTGGTGATGGTAGCCCATGAATTGACTGTGTTACAAGTGTGCGTTGCGCACTTTCCACGCACCATTGTAACTTCGCAGATTTGTAATATTGTAACACCAGATTTTCAACAGTGCCATTTTTTCACACCTCCTTATAAGCAGTACAGCTGTCATTTTTCACATCCTGACCAAAATGTGTTTTCACAGACCAGCGCAGAATAACGTGCTCACTGTGGGAAATCAGTGTTCGGGACAGACTAAGAAAATGACAGGGGCACTGTTCATGAACAGAGGTCCTAAAATCCCTATGTTGAAAATTTGGTGATGAAACTCCATAACATGACTGTGTTACAAGCATGCGTTGAACTGTTTCCACGCACCCTTGTAACTTCGTAAATTTGTAATACTGTCACGCCACATTTTCAATGGTTGCATTTTTTCACAACTCCTTATGAACACTACAGCTGTCATTTTTCACATCCTGGCTAAAATATGTTTTTGCACTCCTGCCGGACAATAGCACGGTCACTCTGGGAAATCAGTGTTTGGGACACATTAAGATTGACCAAGTGAGAGGGGGAGTGACCAAGCTCAACTGAGCTCTGTCGGGACTGCTGTGGATTTGTTTGTGGGCAGACAAAGGCCCCAACACAAGAGCCCAGTACAAAAGGGCAGCCTACAGCATTGGGAGAAACAACACGAGAGAGCCAGTGAAGGAGGGAGAGTGAGCGAACTCACTGAAGCTCTGTCAGGACTGCTGCAGATTTCTTTGTGGCCAGAAAAAGGCGCCAATACAGGCAGGGGCCCAGTACAAAAGGCCAGCCTGCAGCGGTTGGAGAAACAGTACGAGAGAGTGAGACAAGGGGACTTAGTGAGCTCAACGGAGCTCTATCAGGACTGCTGGGATTTCTTTGTGGGCAGAAAAAGGCACCAATGCAGACAGGAGCCCCGTACAAATGGGTAGCTTGCAGCACCAGGACAAACAGAATGAGCGATGAGAGAGGAGACTGAGCGACCTCAACGGAGCTCTGTCAGGACAGTTGTGGATTTCTTTGTGGACAGACAAAGGTGCCAATGTGGCCAGGAGCCCCATACAAAAGCGCAGTCTCTGGCGCCTAGAGAAACAGCATGAGCGAGTGACAGGGCAGTAGTGAGCGAGCTCAACAGAGATCTAGTGTGACTGCTGCAGATTTCTTTGTGGGCAGAAAATGTGTCAACGCAGGCAGGAGCCCAGTACAAAAGGCCAGTTTGCAGCACCGGCAGAAACGGAATGTGAGAGTGACAGAGGGGGAGTGAGCGAGCTCAGTGGAGCCGTGTCAGGACAGCTTCAGATTTCTTTCTGGCCAGAAAAAGCCACCAATGCAGGCAGGAGCCCTGTACAAAAGGGCAGCCTGCAGCACCAGGACACACAGAACAAGCGAGTGAGGGAGGAGGAGGAGTCAGTGAGCTCAACAGAGCTTTGTTGGGACTGCTGCAGATTTGTTTGTGGGCAGAAAAAGGCAGCAATGCATGCAGGGGCCCAGTACAAAAGGGCAGCCTGCAGTGGCAGGAAAACCAGAATGGGCGAGTGAGTGAGCTCAACAGAGCTGTATTTTAACTCCTGCAAATTTCTTTGTGGGCATCAGAAGGCAGCAATGGAGGCAGGAGCCCAGTAGAAAAGGGCAGCCTGCAGCGCTGGTAGAACACAATGAGTGAGTGAGAGAAGGGGAGTAGGCGAGCTTAACAGAGCTTTGTCGGGACTGCTGCAGTTTTCTTTGTGGGCAGGAAAAGGCACCAACAGAGGCAGGAGCCCAGTACAAAAGGGCAGCCTACAGTGCCAGGAGAACCAGAATAATGAGTGAGTGAGATGGGGGAGTGAGCGCCCTCAACGGAGCTCTGTTGGGACAGCTATGGATTTCTTTGTGGGTAGAAAAAGCCACCAACACAGGCAGGAGCCCAGTACAAAAGGGCAGCCTGCAGCGCCAGGAGAAACAGAATGAGTGAGTGAGAGAGGGAGAGGGAGCCACCTCAATGGAGCTCCGTCGGGACAGCTGCGGATTTCTTCCTCAGCAGAAAAAAGGTGCCAATGCAGGCAGCAGCCCAGTACAAAAGAGCAGCCAGCAACACCAGGACAGACTGAGCCACTGACAGAGGGCCACTGAGTGAGCTCAACAGACCAACACAATCAACATTCAGCATTGACAAATGCTTTTTGTTAATTGAGGCTCTACTGAAGAAAATGTGGTCTTCACTACTCTTATGTCTTCTGGTCGGCCTTCTGCCTTATTCCGTAGCCCCTTGCATAGGTACTTATTCATTGACTGGCAATATTCCCCCCTGCGCAAATGACCTGCCCACCTTTATGTTTATTTCACCAACACTGGACTACTCTATTCAGTTGCCTTGGTGTACTGGGACTCTTGTCACTGTTGCCTAGTAGGTGTTCAGTCCCTAGCACACCCCATCAGCCCTACCTATCCATGCTTATCTATCAGGCTAGGGTGTTACTCCATGCAATCCTGGGCACTCTTGGTACTCACTTTAGTTACCCCGTGCTTCGTTCACTACCTTACAGAAAACGGGTATGCGCACAGTCCTACAAACTGATGTTGAGCACACTTAAAAGGATCCTGGTTCTGCTTTTGCTCTGCTCAGGCAGTGTCAAATTAAATCCTGGTCCCGTACTATCAATCTCTGCTCCTCTGGACCTAGCAAACCTTAAAGGTCAAAGCATTCTTCACATAAATGCATGCAGTCTCTTGAAAAAATTAGATGCCATACAGATGGATTACTCATACAAAGCCAGATGTTCTGGTGGTCTCGGAGACTTGGCTCAAACCCTCTACCTTGGACATTGAGGTGAACATTCCATTTTACAATATCTTCTGAATAGATAGACTGGCCAGAGGAGGCAGGGTTGCCATCTACATTCTGGACAAATTCACTATTTCTATTTCAGATTCTGCCTCTGTTCTGAAGGAGTTTGAAAGTCTAATGATCAAAGTCCAACTCTCAACCCCTTCGTCTCTGTACATTATGGGTTGATATAGGCCTCCCTCTGCTGGGTTACAATTGCTGAGCCATTAAATCAGCTGCTTGAATGTGATGCAATCTGAAGTCATACTCCTGGGTGACCTCAATCTGGACTGGCTTTTGGACTGCTCCAAACCTTTAAAAAATCTATGTGACACCTTCTGGCTTGTCCAAATCATCACAGAAGTGACTCGTCTGAACAAACAAAAACCTAACAAAAGTTCCCCGTTAGACATCATACTAGTAAACAAACCTCACCTATTTTCCCACTCTGGTGTCTTCTTCACCAACCTCAATGATCATTGCTCCATCACTTGTATAAGGTCAGACCTAAACCAATCTCTAAATCCAGGTTCATATTTAAAAGATGTTTATGTAGTTTTGATCCTCTGGCCTTCCTCAAGGACCTGCAGAACTCCCTGTATTGGCAGGACTTCTACCTGGCCAAGACAGTCAAGGCTGCATATGAGACTTTCCAAAAACATTGTCTACAGGGCAGAGAAATAAGCATGCTCCCCTGGTCAAAATCTATACCAAGAAGAAAATGTTCCCTTGGTTCATGGCTGAACTGAAGTCTGCCTTGCTCAGCAGGGATAAACTTTGTAAAAGGCTTGTAAATCAAAACTTCTAACTGGACTACCTTCAGGTCAGCCAGGAATCACTGCACACAGCTTATCAGAACTGCAAAGGCTAATTATAACATACAGCTCTGGACTCCTCCACCACATGCCCTGATAAGTTCTGGAGAACATTTAAAGATACTCAAGGCCATGCATCCTCTGGCTCCTTCCCCTCAAAAATGTCATATATGATGGCTCCTCCATCACCGACCAAGCTGAGATCCTAGACCTCCTAAATAAACACTTTGCCATCAGTGGGATGGCCTTCAATTCATCACTGGCCAACAACCTCCGAACCCAGATTGCAACTCAGGGGGAAACTATCCCTGTCCCTAACCACTGTGCCCTAGACACAGGTTTCTCCTTTCAGCCTGTTACTCTCAAAGAAGTGGAAGACCTACTCCTCCAGTTGGATACCAGAAAAATGCAGGAGTGGATCTTATTGGACTGTAACATAGAAACATAGAAACATAGAATTTGATGGCAGATAAGGACCGCTTAGCCCACCCAGTCTGCCCATTTCCCTACCTAATGGATAAGCTGCAGATCCTACTTAACCAGCAGCCTACTTCTACCTACCCCCACCCCCTAGAATTGCCTTATGACTGTCCCATGCATGCTTGAATTCCACCACTGTTTTTGACTCCACAACCTCCTCCGGAAGGCCATTCCATGCATCCACAACCCTCTCTGTGAAAAAATACTTCCTTAAATTACCTCTGAGTCACCCTCTATCTTCAAATTGTGCCCCCTTGTTCTTGCACACCTCTTTTTTTGAAAGATGCTACCCTCTTGGACTTTGTTGATTCCCTTGAGGTACTTGAAAGTTTCTATCATGTCCCCCTCTCCCTCCTTTCCTCGAGGCTATACATATTAAGCTCCTTAAGTCTCTCTTCATATGTCTTCCGGTGCAGACCCTGCACCATTTTAGTTGCCCTCCTCTGGACAGCTTCCATCCTGTCTATGTCTTTGCGGAGGCTGGGTCTCCAGAACTGCACGCAGTACTCCAGATGGGGTCTCACCAGCTGTCTGTACAGAGGGATAATAGCTTTTACTTTACTTTTTAAAGCTCAGTCATTGAGTTTTGGCAGCACCAATCACATACCTCTTCAACTTGTCCCTTGCATTGGGTGACCTCCCGTTAATTTGAAAGACTGCTCAAGTCATACCCCTTTTCAAATCTGGAAAGCTAAGTGACCTCAGCAGGCCAATTTCCTTACTTTCCATCCTCTCCAAACTGCTGGAGAAAATAGTCAATAATAAACTTAGGAACTATCTTGACACTTCCAAACTGCTCAATTCAGTAAAATCAGGCTTTAGGCCCTGTCACAGTAGAATTTCAGCACTTGCTAAGGGACCAAATCACCAAGGCCATCCATGGGAAACTTGGAATCCTTTACAGAATAAAGGACCAGATTATCCCGGGAGCTAGGGTAGCCATTGCCGCTAGCGTACTTCTCCCAAAGCTAACCTACGTGGCCCCAGTTCTCCAGGGCATGGACACGACGGAGCTTGGCAGGCTGCAGGCCTTGTACAACAAGATAGTCCACTTCGCCACTCTTTCAAACCCGAGGATTCACCATTGCGAACCTCAATCAAGACTCAGATAGCCGTCTTTGGAAGCTCGCCTCATCTACCCAACCCTCTGCCTTACATTTAAGTTATTGGGTCCCACACCTCCCCCCAGCCTCAACGGTCTCGTTAGGGTTAAAACCAACCCGTGGAGTCTAAGAACATCTGGCCAAACTCTCCTTGTGGTTCCCAAGACCAGGACTAAAGCAGGGTCCAGGTCCTTTGCGTACACAGCCCCTTCCAACTGGAACAACCTCCCCCTGGAGGTACGGGAGGCAGAGTCCATCACCTGCTTCCAGACCAAGCTCAAGGCTCACCTGCTTGACAGGAGCATCTGCTTATGTCACAGGACCTAGCCATGCATCAAAGGAAGGGGTGCACTTTCATACCACTGCCTCTGCCCCTGACACTACTGCAGTTACCACTGCAGACTGTTCACCTAACTATAAGTGTTAGCCCTTAACAATGTATGCACTATCACTTTCCTTCCCTAATCTGAACCTATTAATGCTCCTGAACTAGGCTTACCAAGGAAATCTACAGTACTGTCTCAATAATGTCTTTGTCAATGGATAATGTAATGAGCAACATCTAACCAATGTCATGTCTGCTATGTGTAAACAGCTGAATATTGTATACTGTGTTATTCTGTACTCCCACATGTTTTTCTACTGTACGTGTCTCTTAATGTTATTCCCGGGTCGCCCCTGAAAAAGGGACCTTCGGGGCCCAGTGGGCTTACCCGGTCATCAAAATTCAATAAATAAATGACTGGCAGAGAGCCCTTAACTTAAAGGATTATGCATGCACAGTCTTTCTTGATTTAAGTAAGGCATTTGATACCGTGGACCATGACCTGCTATTGGTTACCCTTTACAGTACTGGATTGGATGCACTATCCCTGAAATGGTTTTCTAGTTACCTGTCAGAATGTATGCAGCAAGTCAAAGCAGTGGGTGATCTTTCTCTGCTGAAACCAATTAGCAGAGGAGAGCTGCAGGACTCCATTTTGGGACCCCTGCTTTTTGCACCATACAGTAATAATATTGACCATGGAATTGAGTCAGTCAGCGTCCACCTTTTCGCTGATGACACGGCCCTCAACATCGCCAGGCCTATTCCTGAGAGTGCTTGTTTGGACCTGCAATCAGATTTTGATACACTACAATGCAACCTCCTTAACAAAAACTACTCCTAAATGCAAAAAAAACAAAAGCCATGCTCCTGTCTCCACTTGTTATGGCCTCAAATCTCTTAAAATCAGGCCCAGTGCCACCTATCAGCACATTGCTTGATGAATCTCTGGATTATGTTGTGAAATTAAAATACCTAGGGGTATGGATTGACAGCAGACTCTCCTTTACCGAGCATGTAAAGGAACTCTCAAAAAAACTGAAGCAAAGGTTTGGCCTAGTCTATAGAATTAAACATCTGCTTACCCGAGAGGCTAGGAAGAGGTTGGTACAAACCACCTTCCTAGCTCTCTTGGACTATGCTGACTTCCTTTATGGTCAAGTTCCAGTGTCAGCACTAGCAAAAATCAACATCTTGTACCATAGAGCCTTATGCTTCATCTCTGGTGCAGCTTACACCACGCATTATTGTGCACTTTATTACCTGGTGGATTGGACATCACTTATGTTCAGGAGACAAAGAAATCCTATACTCTGGACTTACAGAGCTATTATTAAGAAACTACCCCACTACATATCTGACTGTCTACCCCTTTGCACCTTAGGCAATTACGCCATGAGAAGTTACTCTTACATATCACTATATGTACTTAAGGTCAATTCCCATTTTGGTAGAGCTTCCTTCAGCTACTTGCTGCCCCAGCTATGGAATAAATCCAAAAAACCTTTCAACTGGTTAACCCAATTAATCTTGTGGAGTTCAAAACACTTTACTCAAGATCCTTCTCTGAGCCCTGTAAATGTTTTCCCTGTCGCTAACTGCACTGCTGCAACTACTGTGATACTTATAGCCCTCATCCTTCCTCCTGCCCTCATCCCTCCCTTTCTTCTTATTCTTTGTGCCTCCTTACATTTCTATCATTCTTCCTAGCAGGCTGACTCTTATATTGCCACATTGTTTATATTAAGAACTGTTGTTTTACATGTATACTTATTGGCTCAGATATTCAGAAATGCACCCAGGAGGTGCAGAATGGAATGCGCAGCGCAATGCAGATGCACCAGAGGATAACAGATGCCATATTCAGATGATGCACCACCAACATGCACTGGCACAAAGCACCCTGAATATAGCAATGTTTGCACAACCAGACATGTGCTGGTGCAACCAGGAGTGCGCAGGAGCAAGCAAGGATGCAGAAGCCAGCAGGCAAAGCAAGCACAACAGGCAATAGTGGAGCCCAGGCAGGACTGCACAGGAGCAGAGTGCCACACTAGCACTGCCAGACACAAACCACAAGGGCACACTGGCAGGGACACATCACAGGGGCACCAGGCGATGGCCCAAACAGGATGCCAGGCTGCCAATAGCAATGCAAGTCACAAGGCACACCAACCCATCCACCCCGAAGGCATGCTCGCAGGCAGGCCAATCCCATTGCAGCAGCAACACAATCCCGACAGGCAGTGATGCAGTGAACAGTGGCACAGCCATGGTGCCAGTACACCAGGCATGCACAGAGGACAGCCGAAAAGGGGAGAGGGAGGCACAGGAGAACCAGGGGCAGATGGCCTGCAACCTGGCAAGGACATGAGCACAGCACTGCAGGGCACACCAGCAGGGGCAGCACGGCATGCAGAAGGAAGGGCAATACAGGTAAACAAGGACAAGTGGCACAGGAGAGCACACAGGGTAGGGTGTCATGCACCACCCATGGGCACGCAAGACACAGGGACATGGCAAACAGGCCCAGCGCACACAAGAGTACTACCCAGAGGACACTGCAGTGGAACTGCAGGGGACACACCCATGGACACAAACTGTAGTGTAACATTTTATTTAAGTGAACCTTTTACAATATTTAACCAAATGTCTTATGATACCCTTATAATTTCACAACACTTTATATTTCACATCATTTAACATCAAATGTCTTATAATAAACTTATCAGGATGGTGTGCCCTTATTAGGATGGTATACACCTGTTAAGGAAGGTGTGCAACAGAAAAGGCTGTAGACTATTGTGTAAGAAATGTAGTAAACACCTATAATGTTGTGTAAGAAATGAGGTAATACCTATGTTTTGAGTGACATTCACCACACCCTAAGATTAATAGGTTATTTTGTTATATGATTGGCTTATAATGGGGTGTTGGCATTATTCAAGATAAGAAATCTTTATATAAACCCTGTGTGTAAATTAAATAAGCAGCTCCAATATAGACGAAGGGTGAACATGCATGTGAACCTGAATAACCGCAATAAACTCTTAGAAGAAATCTGAAGGCTTGAGTGAATTTCCTTTGAAAACACAACGCAAACCTTACAATTGGTGCCATGACTCGGATGTCTGAAGACAGCCTATGTGGTTGCTGATGACATCAAATTAACTGAAGGGGCCACGCTCCGGGGAACACCTTACTACACCTGACCTGATCAATCAAGTACAGAAGAGAGTCAAAAAGGGACTCAGGAGGGTTGGTGTGAAGTCAGACATGATTTGCCAGTCACAAGATAGACGTAAGTATGGATACCATTTTACGTAAATTTCTAGAAACACCATATTAAATGGATAGCTGCCATCTCACAAGTCCCAAGTTTGGGGCATATCCAAGATACTGATACTTGGATAGTGGGTTGTCGGAACCAATGGAAAGACACTGGATAGTGTGCAGCCAAATATGTTACCATATGGGAAGATATGGTAGTATGGAAATGACAACCTGGATTTAGGAAGTGGGTACCACCCACTTTGTTTAGAAAGGATATTATCATGGATAATCATCGAATTGGAGGTCATTGTGGACTCCACAAAACATGTAAAATATTGGCACAAAAATATTGGTGGCCAAAAATGGGAAAAGATGTCAAACAATGCCTGGAGGCTTGTCTCATCTGTGCACAGATGAATCCTCCAGTGCCTGGTAAGAGGGTTCTGTTAGGGTGTATACCCCTGGCGAACGGTCCTTGGTCCAGCTTACAAATTGATTATGTGGGGCCCTTGCCTACTGCAAAAGGGGAGGTTCTGATATTTACTAGTCATTGTTGATATATTTTCCAAATGGGTAGATGCACTACCAGTTAGAAATGATAGTGCACAAGCTACTGAAAAAGCATTATGGGAACAAGTGTTCTCCCGTTGGGTGTTTCCCAGAGTCCTTGAAAGTGATAGATGGACTCACTTTACAATGAAAATAATGACATCGTTGTGTGATATCTTAGGTATCACTCAACGCTTACATTTACCCTACCATCCACAATCTTCGGGAATGGTAGAAAGGTTACATCGTACTCTGAAAAAATGCACTGAAAAAAGCAGTGTTGGATACTGGTAAAGGGTGGGTGACACACTTAACAGGAATCCGAATGGGTATTAGAGGTACTGAAAATAAGAGTACTAGCTATAGCCCATGTCAATTGATGACTGAATGGGATATGCGGCTGTGTCATCCATTGGATCCCGCTCTATCGACACCTGTGTTAGACCGTATCAAAACCAATGTATTTCTACAACAAATACAAAAGCAGTTAGCTCTGTATTTGCCCATGCTGCCAGAAACATGGCACCGACTCATTGGAAAAACAAAAGGAGACATGATGAAAAAGTGATACTGCCCATTGAAAGGATCCATCATGTCATGGTGAAAAATTTTGGTCAAAAGAGACCATGGGACGCTAATTGGATGGGGCCCTACACAGTTTTTAATGTATTGGGGCCATGGGTTATTCAGGTCCATCGAATCCGACAAGAGTCTACAAAGACCAAATGGGTCCTTGTGAACCAATGTAAATTGTATCAGCCTTTAAATGATGACAACTGATACTGCTCTGTTTTTCCCAATAGGTGAAGTACAATGATGTCTCCGGTACTTATACTGTGTGGTACCTTACTGATACTGGTAACTTCTGACATAAACGGATGTCCAGGGCATATTTGGAACAGTTTATACAACAAAATATATGCCAAGTACTGTGTGGGGTATCCCTGTACTATTAGGAGAATGACATGAACGTACTGATTATCTTCTTATTTTAAATGGTACTTCATTTGCTATGGACAATGTCAAAATGCGACTTGAGGATGCTCGCCAGAAGCCTGGCCTGGCATGGCAATGTGTGTGGTTAACAAAACAGCCCAAAAGGGGATCTATATCTGTTCTACCTTGGGTGATACCACCAATTTAATGAAAAAAGAACAAATATTGTTTTGAATGAAATTAAAGGACATTTTACAATATCCATCTAATATAATATTGTGTAATGCGTCTTATGGATCACGATGAAATATGTGGCATTTTTTTACATAATACATCTATTGTAGCAAACTATACTGTAGGGTTAAAACAATTTTTTGCAATATTGCATTTAACAAATAAATATTCTTTGTTAACGTATACTACAAATGCACGATGGCCTGGAATGGCCTGCAATGTATCTTTAACTAGTAAATCTGCTGTATGGGATTTACAGTACCAAAAACAAGGAATATCAGGACAAAAATTTTTGCCCCCATCAGATGGTATTATCTTGACATAAAATGTATATCCTTTGTACTATCCATGTAAGTTGGACTATTATAATATTTTGCTACATTTGCCTTTTCCATGATTACCGCTTTATTGTAGGGATCGGGCTTCAGTAGTATTGTGGCAACAGTATTATAATAATACTTTAAGTCAATACCATGATAGACACAAAACGTGGTCATTTAAAATCCCTGCACAAGCATCACCAGGCCTATTTCATCGTAAAAGAGATGTGTGGGGCTGGTTAGGCTCAGGATTAGGAACTGCTAATGGTATTGATTCTATGGTTTTAACGGGTCATATTCATTCTTTGGAAACAACTTTAAAAGATATGGCAAGTGGACTATTATCAACTACTGTGAAATTAGCAGCTGATAATGAAGAAATTGATTGGTTTGCATTTAGAGAAACCTTACAGAATTTTTAAATTATTGCTCAGATAGCAGTCCGTTTTTATAACTCACTTTCTAATACAGTATGTCTAGAGAAAGCTATAGAGAACTGGCTTGCTCTCAGTTAGCTGCTGAAGCACATGCTTATCTAGTCAGTGAATTAAATAGAATTTAAACAAATAGGTTACTTTAGGAATAAGTGAAACCAGTGTGACTAGATTATTGGATCATCCCACTGTATTCCTACCACACTTAGTTATGGTAAAAGTATGGAACTCACTGAATCAATATGCACACGTCCTGAGACATGTGATTCTCATACTAGTAATAATGCCTGTATGTTTTGAACCACCGAAAATATTGTGGCAAATCAGTAATTTGGGAGTATTAATACATGACCAGATCATGAGACTCCAAATACCAGGTGATACTACTATCACAGTACACAATAAATATGTTATCTTACCTAAGCAACAGTGTGTACAAGAGCATGAAACCTTAATATGTGGGGAAGAGACATGAACTGCCCCATGACTTCCTGATCAATGTACATTTACCCTAACGTCTGCAAATGAATACCGCCAAGCTATGAGATGGAACCAATCATGGTGTGTAATCGCAGGTCAACCGTGGAATGTATGGGGGAGTTGTGAAAAAACATGGTGGGTTGCAAACTGGACCCTCCGGGAACATCCTGCCTATAGCCGAATGAATGTTACCCATATCAAAGGTTCTAGTATGGTCTTAAACTTACTCACTGATTTGGCCACTCCACCTCATCTTGTATTACCCACATTTGATAAACTGACAATTGCTGCCTTGTTGTATCGTCAACAAACTAATGGACTTATTTTCTCACAGAAGGCCTCTGCTAGAGAGGTGAAGAAGCAGTCATCATATATCCCTATTATATCCTGGTGGGGTTGGGGTTCGGCTGTTTTGGGTACTAGTCCAACCCTAAAAGTAGTAATATGCGGTATTGCAATAATCTGTGTTCTTGTTATTATGCAACTACTATTGTATCGTAAGATGAGACATATGATTAGACAAATATAAATGTTATAATGACAACAATGTCTTGTATGATCTCCAATTATAGAGAGTCACAAAGAGGGGATTGTAGTGTAACATTTTATTTAAGTGAACCTTTTACAATATTTAACCAAATGATGACCTTATAATTTCACAACACTTTACATTTCACAACATTTAACATCAAATGTCTTATAATAAACTTATCAGGATGGTGTGCACTTATTAGGATTGTATACACCTGTTAAGGAAGGTGTGCAACACAGAAGGTTGTAGAATATTGTGTAAGAAATGTAGCAAACGCCTATGATGTTGTGTAAGAAATGAGGTAATACCTATGTTTTGAGTGAAATTCACCACATCCTAAGATTAATAGGTTATTTTGTTATATGATTGGCTTATAATGGGGTGTTGGTATTATTCAAGATAAGAAATCTTTATATAAACCCAGTATGTAAATTAAATAAGCAGCTTCAATATAGATGAAGGATGAACATGCATGTGAACCTGAATAACTGCAATAAACTCTTAGAAGAAATCTGAAGGCTCAAGTGAATTTCCTTTGCAAACACAACGCAAACCTTACACAGACACCTGCAGCACTGCGCAACATGCCGCCTGCAAAGGAAACACAGACACAGATGCTGTAGAAAAATAACAGCTTTTTTTTAGTTAATGCTTTTTCTCCCTGGCCACTGGTCTGCCTACCTCATCCACATCCACACATCCTCCATGGGTCTCCAGCCGCCATCTTGAGGACTCAATAGCTCCAGTCATGTCCTGCAGGTTTACCCCTGCGGCAGGGAGGTGGAGAGCCCCTCTGCACTCTGCCACCTAGACAGGATCCAGTGTCGCCACGTACCTTTGGGGCCAAGCAGTTCCCCCATGAAGACGGCCATCATGCACCATGACTGGTGCCTATTTTTCCCATATTCTCCCCATTTTGGTGTGTGTGGTGTGCAATGATGCCAATGGACAGGCGCACACATGCTACCACACGCACTCCTTCCCGGCGTCAGCCACAGCACATCCCCCACTGCCTGCCAGCACCCTGCATCACTCCCAGCCATCACTAGAGGCCACCAGGACACCAAAGCAGCATGCCCCCCCAGGGAAGGAGAGCAGTCCTACAGGTGCTCAAGCCTTCTCCTCCTCTGCCAGCCCCCGGTGACCCAGGCTCGCTCCCGAACCTGGGTCACCGGCATGGTGAGAGGTGTGGCATCCAGCGCCTCAACCCTCAGCACCACCGAGCTGGCCCAACATCTCTTCACTGTGCAAACAAAAATAAAGGTGTGCCAACAGGGCACCCAGGAACTGTAACAGGGGAAACACAGAGGGAGGCAACAGTGGAAGCAGGGGACAGGGACTGGGGGAAGGTACAGAGGTGTGGAAGGAGGACCCAGGCAACAGAGGGTGTGCATGGGATGACCAGGGAACAATAGGGCTGTGCACATAGATCAGCACCTCTGAACTCTCAGCATTGTCTGCAGCTTCTGCACCTCATGACTTAGTGCCTCTGTAGCCGCCAGCTGGTGCTGTCCCACCCACAGCAGCATGGACTAAATCATTGTTTAAAGTAAAAACAATGGGGGAGAATGGGTCTATTCCCAAGTCTCTGAATACTTACCAAAATATTATTACAACTCAATGTAAATTCCTAGCTTTGAATGCAAGATCTTTAAACCAACTCAAATTAGCAGAACTTGAAACCAAATGTAAAACTTTAAATATAGGTGTGGTGGGAGTAACTGAAACTTGATGGGACGCATCCTCAATTTGGTCCAGAGAAATTCCAGGTTACAAGTTATATCATAAAAACAGATTAGATAAGCAAGGCAGTGGTGGAGTTTGCATGTACATATGAAATGATATTCCTTCTTTTGAAGTGTGTTCTCCCTTTCCTTTGGAAAGTATATGGGTTAAAATCTTATTGAAGGAGCAGTCCTATATAACTATTGGTAACATCTATTGACCTCCATCTGCAAATTCAGATTACACAACTGACATGTTTAAAGAAATTACACATTTTTCAGAATCTCAAGATACTGTATTATTTGGTGACTTTAACCTCCTTCATATTAACTGGGACTCATTCTCAGGACAGACCTATGCTGAGAAAGGACTAATAGATGTGGTAGTTAGTACTGGATTACAACAACTTGTTACTGAACCCACTCGAGGTCCTAATATTTTGGATCTATTATTTACTAACATAGAGCAACAAATTAGCAATTTACAAATTTGGGATCCACTTGGGACCAGTGATCATTCATCTATTCTTTTTGAAATTCAACAGTCTAAAACTGCACAAAGGAAGTTATACTGCACAAAAAATTATAATAAAGCAAATTTTTCTAAAATCAATGAATACTTACAAAACATAAACTGGGAATCTAATCTTCTTAATTGTACAACACAACAAGCTTGAGACTTTTTTTAAAAACATTGTACATTATTTGGAAAATACCTTTATTCCATCTAAGAGGAATTTTAATAATTAAGGAAAAATTACCCTTTGGTTCAACAAGACAATTAAAAATCAGATTAAAATAAAAATTAAATGTTTTAGGAAACTTAAGAATAGTTCTGTTCCATTTAAAACTACGCTATTACATAAATACAGACTATCTGTGAAAAACTTAAAAAATTCTATTAACCTGGCAAAAAATAAGCTAGAATTTAAACTAGCTCACACAAAAGACTGTCACAAATCTCTTTTCTCCTATATAAATAGTAAAAAAGGTGTATCAAGGACCATTGGTCCCATTATAACCAATGGCTCTTCTCTATCTGATATAGAAACCTCAAATCTCTTTAATAAGTACTTTTGTTCTGTCTTCTCTCAAAAATCACCTATTAGTACATTTAAAGTTCACCACATATATTATCATAGGTTCTATCCAACTGACATTATACAGGCTATCAAAAAACTAAAAAAAAATACTAGTACGGGCCCAGACGGTATTCATCCATGGTTTCTGACTGAAACCTCTATAAATATTTCTATACCTTTGTCAATTATCTTCGACAAATCCTTACAAGAAAGCATTGTACCAAATGATTGGCATTCAGCAACAGTTACTCCTATATTTACAAAAGGCAATAGAGGTTCTGTGCAAAATTATCATCCAATTAGCCTGACCTCAGTGGCTGGTAAATTAATGGAACAAGTAATGAAGTCTCTAATAGATCAAGATTGTAAAAAATTAGGAATTTATTATTCAAATTAGCATGGGTTTACTTCCAAGTATTCCTGCACCACCAATCTGATATCTTTTTACAATAATATAAGTACTCTACTAGATGTGGGTATCCCTACTGATGTAATTCTTTTGGACTTCAGTAGAGCTTTCGATAAAGTCTCACATGAAAAACTCATTACTAAAATGCACAATCTAGGTTTGTCACCCAATATTGTCAACTGGACTTTAAACTGGTTGATAAATCATTCTCAGAGAGTCAGAATTAATGATATCTTGTCTGATTCGGGTAGTGCGACAAGTGTTGTACCACAGGGGTCGGTGTTGGGACCAACACTGTTTAATCTCTTTATCAGTGATTTACAAACAGGGCCAAATAACTTCATGGTTAAATTTACCGATGATACTAAATTGGGGGGCAAGGGTAATAATCAAGAAAATATTTCTGCATTAAGGAAGGATTTGGAAAAATTAACACTTTGGGCAAATGAAAATCATATGCAGTTTAATCAAGACAAATGTTTAGTAGTGCATTTCAGTGTAAATAATCCAAAAACGATATATTACATAAATGGACTACCACTTCACTCAACAAATTGTGAAAAGGATTTAGGGATATATGTTAATAATAAACTTACATCAAATGATCACTGTGTTAGAACTGCTTGCCTGACCAACAGACTTTTGAGGCAAATAAAACGCACTTTTGTTAATCGCACTGAACAATGCCTTATTCCATTGTATAGGGCATGCATTAGACCGTATCTAGACTATGGCTCCCCTTTCTGGAATCCAAACCAAAAAAAAGACATAGCAATTCTTGAACAGGTTTAAAGGAGAGTAACTAGAATGATTCCAAGATTAACAAACTTGGATTATCAGAACAGATTAAAAGCTACTGGTCTCCTCTCTTCAAACTAGAAGATCAAGAGGTGATATGCTTATGGTTTTAATTTAATAAATTCACCAGATCTAATGGAAAAATGTGGTCTAGCACTCTCCAAAAGGAGACATGTTCCGAGATTGCATAATAAACAGCTTGAAGTAAAAACTTATAAAACCAGCAAAAGGGGAAACTTTTTTCCAATAAGAGCATCCATTGAATGGAACACCTTGCCACAAGAATTGGTAGAGGCAATTAGTGCCACTGTCTTTAAAAACAAATTAGATGTTTGGTTGAGGGATAATAGATAAATAATGTCCCACATAGTGTGGGGAACAGTCTCGATGGGCTCTGGCCTTCTTCTGTTCTTTCATATCAAGTAAGTAAGTAATGGACATCTGTGCAATGTGCCAGCGCATCAGTCTGTGCATGATGACAAAGGCCTCCACCAGTCAGGATGAATGATGTCTCCTGGCCCAAGGCCCAGCCTGACCTAGGAGAAGGAACAGAACAGGTGATAAGTGACATGCCATAAGGAGGCCCAGCCCACCCAAACATGTGCACCAGACAGCAGTCGCACCCATCAGTGGACAGACCCCCAAGGGCACATGCACAGAGGACTGCAACAGCCAACGACAATGCACCCACAGTGGGATGGCCAGGCCACCCTGGGCAACATACACACACAGCAATGCAGTGGACACCACTGTGCAGGTGCACACCACAAGAGGTGGCCCACAAATACCCTACAGCCATCACACACCATGGGGGCCACAACGCACTCCCCCACCCAACAGGGTCAGCACTGGGGCACCACCACACAGAGGACATGTGCACGGTGACCACACATGCAGCACAGCACAGCACTGGCTGTAGAGGTGGGTACCCACCCATGCAGTGGCCATGCATAGTGGCATTGCCCAAGGCTGGACCCCAGCACCCTATAGAGCCCCACAGATGCACCATATGACATGCTGCACATGCTTACCTTGCCGACCCTGTGCTGGTGTGCTGTGGCAACCCCATCATGCCATTGCCTGTCCATGGCCATGGCTGCCTTGGCCCTTCTGCAGTCTTCTGGTCCTGTGGATGGAATAGAGAGTTAGACACCCCCTCAACCCCATGCACACCGCTGGCACAGCACGAAATGGTACACTACCCATCTGTGGGCCCTGATGCCTGGACAACAGAGGTGTGCATGGCAGTCACACAGGACACACAGCACCCACCAGCACAGTGCCCACCCAACCCCAGGCAGCTGCACCCACAATGCACCTGGCAGCACAGTACAAGGACTCTACAGGCATGCACAGCATATGTGGATACCTACCTAGCTGTGGCACAGCACCCTGTTGCACCCCCTCACCTGGAGCCTGTGAAGTCAGCCAGGATCCCTCCG
The DNA here is from genome assembly GCA_016271365.2 of Neoceratodus forsteri. Lineage (NCBI taxonomy): Eukaryota > Metazoa > Chordata > Ceratodontiformes > Ceratodontidae > Neoceratodus > Neoceratodus forsteri. The sequence continues at coordinate 141,145,536 of JADMNL010000024.1, forward strand.
ATGAAGGTCACCATACCAGTGCCGACACTGCTGTTGCTCAAGGCCCTCCGCCACCATGTCCTTCACCTGGGACTGTGGCACCTGCAAGTCTGCATTGCCAAAAAGCTGGGGCACATAGGGCTCCACCAGCGCAATGAGGTTGCACATCTCAACCTCGGACCAATTTACAGCATGACATGTATGGCTCCCGGAACCTGCCATATTGCACTGAATCCACGGTCTGTGTAGTGAGTGCTGCAGCCTACACTGCATGCATGTGGTAATGCTCGGTTACCTTGCGCAATAGTGGGCTAATGTACATGACCACATCGCACATGGATGCGTGATTGACGTGTGCAGTGGTAGCCTATCGCGCAGCACCGCACATGTGCACCATGGCATGGCCTGGCGGGGGCATGGGGTCACATCTGTGACCCTGTAGGCACCATGTGTGACCCTGTGCAATGGCACGCAGGCCCTGGCTGTGCGCTGTCAGCAGCATGGCACATATGGTGCTGCTGTGCCATGGGCCCTGGTGGAGAGGTGCACCCAGATGTACGCTAGGTGCCCAGCACAGCATGCACAATGGTGGAGCATCGCGCAATGCACATGGCCACATGATAGGACAATGGACATAGTGCCACTGATGGTGCACATCTGCACCGCACAGCTGCACACTGTGCATGTGCCAGACATGCGCTGCACGGATGCTCCAGCACAATCCCATTCACAGTATTCAACTGGCATTTGCAAACAGCCTCCTGAGGCAATGCATGGCACAGTCAGGCTCATTTGCATTGCATTACGGTTGCACCAGAGCTCATTTGCATGTGCTGAGCTTTAAAAGCACCACGCTGCAGCAAAGGCCACAGACAGGTGTTGCAGCCATTGAGGTAAGGGGATGCACACACTGGGAATGGGATGGCCATGCTGACATAGCATCACAGCTCCTGTGTGGGCTTCCAAGCCGCTGACGGGCCTTTCTTTCATTGTTCACAGGTAGCATCATGTCTGAGGTTGAGGGAGCAGAGGAGCAGGGGTTTGCACAGAAGCGCAGGCCCAATTTCATGAAGTAGGAGTAGCAGACCCTGTTTGAGGCCTACCTTGACAGGGAGGCCCTGCTGAGTGGTGCCATGGGCATCCAACCGGAACAGTTGGCCAGGTGGGATACGGTGGTCGCCTATGTAAATGCCCATGGGAGGCATCAGAGGTTTGCACAAGAGTGCAAGAAGATGGTGGGGACTGACAGAATCAAGGAGAAGGTGGTGATCATCAGGGCATTCCATGGCAGGACAGGCAGAGGACCTGGCAATACCACTGCACTGTTAGCAATAGAGGAGCTGGTGGTGCGCAACCATCAGCCATGCTGCCATTGAGGGCATCCCAGGTGGATGATTCCAGATGGGTGGCATCTCCTCACAGCACTGTGAGTCACTGTGTGGCACCCATGGGGGGGATGCTGCCTGTACCATGCAGGCATGCCAGCCACTGGGCTGTACATGGCATTGTGCATCCCGAGACAGTGGGACAGCTGCACAGCTACTGTACTGTGGCTAGGGCACATGCTCCAGGGTGTGTGGCATGGCTGCCCAGCCCCATGGTGCTGCATGCCCAGTGCACCTGCAGCACAGCACAGTCCACTGGGGCACCTTCTGCAGCACACCACTCCACCATTGGCAGTGCTGAGTGGGGTGCCACACGTGTCAGCCATGTGCTGTAGTTGCACCATGCACCACTGCCAACCAACATGGTTGGCCTGTCATGGGCACTGTTGGTGTAATGTCTACCCTGCTGGATGCCACTGTCTGGGTGTACACCACTGCATGCTGGCAAGGGTGGGGCACACAGGCACCATCTCTGGGACCAGGGACCAGTCTGCACAGTGCCATCCCCACCACTGATAATGCCTTTTTGTCCTCCAGCACCATCACTCCTCTGGAGTATGGCACAGGATGCCACCGCTGACATTGGACCAGAGGAGGAGGAGTTGCCATCCACGTACACCAGCATCCGAGACAGGGACTGTCTGCATCAGGACAGTGTGGAGCTGCTGGACCTCGATGACGATGATGACATACTGTCAGACCTACTGCTCAGCGAGGGTCTGCCCTTGGTCCTGGAAACTTAGCTGGGCAGTGTGTCCAACTCAGATGATGACATGACACTGATCCTAGAAGGCACAAACCAGGTGATGCCACCCAGGGTACAGGACCAGACACAGGTGATGGTGGACACCGGTGGCATGACGGCAACCAAGCAGCCACACACTGACCATGGCCACACAGTGGCATGTGGCACTGCCACTGTTTCCAGCCGGGGGTGCTGCCGTGGATGCCGGTGCCACAGGGATGGACCAGCAGACAGCTGGGCAGTGGCACCAGGATGCAGTGATTACATATCCTTATAAAATGGGTCAACAAAATGCCTCAGACTGATTGGCTGATGATTACATATCCTGATCTTCTTCCTAGAAATCCACTTCTCTTTCAACCTGAGCCAATATCTAATGTGCCAGACACCCAAGAAATTGAGGACCCACTACAACAAGTCGAGAGAAGAAAACAAAATACAATTTTCAAAATAGTCCTTTCACCTACCACTGTTTATGCAGCCATTTTAATTCTGTACCACTGTACAGCACACCACAGGGGCTGCTACCGGTGCACCCACACATACACCACCCCCTGCACAATCCCCTGAGCAGCATCCACTGGAGTGGGACATTGACCAGCATGTTGTTACACCCCCAGCAGGTCAGCATCCGCCCCAGGCTGTGAAGGGTGCTGACCAACTGGACGAGCACACCAGGTTACTGCAGGCATCTGTGGACAACCAGGTGGTGTTCAGGGCCAGGATCCATGCACTGCAGGTTGAGGTGTGTCAGTTGGCCAAGTGTCAGGACATTGGACATGCACAGCTCATTGGTGGGCTCTGCCAGCTATGGGAGGCCATTACCACATTGCTGGACCACATCACCAGTACCATTGACACCGGATCTGCATCACTGACATCCACTGGGCATGGCTGTGTGCATAGGACTCCCCACAGTGGCACATCCACACCACGGACACTGCGTCTGGTGACCCCTGCATGACTGACACCTGGATCCGACATGGCCATCCCCAACACATCTGGTGCTGATCTCTTCACTGGTCTTTTCACCCCAGCGAGGACCCAGTCATGTTCTCAGGCCTCCACCTCCACGAGTGTGTTGGACACACCCCCGGTGGCTGTTGTGCAGCCAGTGGCTGTCACACAGCCTGGGCGTGGCTGCCCATGTAGCCATGGCACCACATGGTAGGCCTGCTAGGTGTGCTGTCCTATTCTGTTGACAGCTGCTGTTGTCTAGTGCACACATGTGTGAGTGACACTCTGTGCATGTGGTGGACTGCATGTGTGGCTTCTGGCATGCCCTCCATGTGTGCATGCTGTGCTGCTGAGCCTTGTGGCATGGGCATGATGATGGCAGCACTGTGCCGGCCTTGCCTGTGTGTCAGTGTCTTCACTCTGATCCATGCCATGTCCTGCTGCTTGTGTGTGTGTGTGTGTGCATGCCCATGCCTCTGTACTGTACTGTGGGCATGTGGTGGTGTGGTTGTGCAGTCCCTGTGCATGCTGTGTGTGTGCCAGTGTTGGTGCATGAGTCTCTGTGTGCCCTTGCATCCCTGTGGGTGGTGGGGTGGTGGTCCATACAAGCACAGCAGGCATGTCTATTCACTTACCGCTGGTCCCCAAAGTGCTCATGTGTGATGGTGGCCCACTGCATTCTGGCAAGTCCTGCAAGTCTGGGGTCCCTCCTCCCCATGGTGGCTGCATGCCCCTTCCGGCCTGTCATCCTCATCCTCTTCACTGTTGTCACCTCATCCACCTGGACAGCCATCTCATGGTCAATGGCCATGTTGTGCAGCATGCAGCACACAAGGCCACAGATTTTTACAGGGCTGTACTGTAGGGCACCACCAGACCTGTCTAGGCAATTGAACTGCATCTTGAGCATGCCAAATACACACTCAATGACAGTGCATGTAGCAGTGTGTGTCTCATTATACCTCTCCTCCACAGCAGTGGATGGGCACCGGAAGGGGGTGAGCAGCCAGGGCCTCAGGGGGTAGGCACTGTCACCTGTGTGGGATGAGGATACAGTTATCACTTTGCATTGGTTGTTACCTCCTCACCTCTGCTGCCTGCTGCCACCCTCCACACACCTGCCATGTGTGTCGTGGGCCTCTACCCATGGCACAGTTGCAGCTGCGTTCCTCCCCATGCCATGCTCACCTAACAGGTGCCCCATGGGGATCTCCCCACACTTGAATCTCTGGCATGGGATGGAGCTATGCCAAATAAATGAGTTGTGTGCACTCCCAGGGGGTGTGTGGTGCAGACATTGGTGATGTGCCCCATGGCATTGCACACCACCTGGCAGTTGATCAAGGGGTACCTCTTCCTATTCATGTAGGTGGCCCCTCTGGGCCAGGTGGTGTGCGTATGGCCACATGGGTGCAGTATATGGCCCCATCATGCCTGGCATGAATGCAACCCTGTGGAAGTCCTGCACATTTGCTGTACGCTCTGCCTGTGTGCTTGGGAATCTTATGAACTCCAAAGCATGTGGCAGCAGGGCTTTGAGGAACTGTATGAGGAGGCGGGACATGGCCGACTGGGTGATCCCAGTGGTTGCCCCTGTTGGTTTCTGGAAGATGCCCGTGATGAGCAGGCACATTGCTGCTGTCACCTTCGTCTCCACTGACATGGCATGACTCCTTCTGGTGGGTGCTTACAACTCATCATGGCAAAGTTCACAGAGCTGCCTCAGAATTGCCTTGTTCAGCTGGTACTGGCCCACAATCTTAACATCCCCATAGTCCTCGAAGGTGAGGCGGGCAAGGTGCCGTCTGTGTTGGGCATACCGCTGGGCCCTTCCTCAGCCATGTTGCTGTTCCTCCCTCCTACTCACACCCCTCATTAACACATCCATTTAGAATGGCCCTGCATGCATCACTGCCTAAGTGTTGCACATCTGCTGTGTGTGTGTTTGAGCCTCCTTTTATATGCTCAAGTCTGTCTGGCGCATTCTGTGTGTTGCTCCTGACTTGCGCCGTGGTTTTTGGCTGAATATGCCATTGCGCTGCTTATTCATGGGAACACCCCCTTGTACTTGCACCGCATGCATTACTATTGCACCGCTGCGCATTGGGTTTTGAGCTGTGCATTCACATTGGTTGAATATGGCTGCAGTGAACATTACTGTGGTTGAGCTTGCGCAATTGCTCAAAATATCTGGCCCATTGTATATAATTCTTTATTTTGTTGTACTCAGAATTGTTGTATTACCCTTTGCCTTAATATGTTTCAGGTTGTCTCTGTTATCCTGTTGTGCTGACTTGTGTTATTGTTGTTCTATTGAATTGCTTATGTGTACTACCCAGGCCCACCTTGCAAATGAGTTAGTTCAATGGTGTTCCACCTGGTTAAATAAAGATTGATTGATTAATTGATTGACAGGTATCGATGTAATTGATGTGCTTACAAGAGAAGAAATTTGTAGTGAGTCCCAAAGGTTTCTGATGTGGGGGTATGCTTGGTTTTCCCACATTGTGAATGTCTTGCAATTCATTATACCATTGTGTCACTGGCATTTGCAGGTTTATTATGGGTGGAGGGCAACCTATGGTGCAATTACAAATTGTGCACGTTGCTTCATTAGGAGGTGACTGGTCACAAAATACAGTCTCTTTGCAAGGCACGTACATGAGTTAGGGGACAAACTCATATACCTAGAGTGATGACAGCGTTGGTGCCCCAATGTAATCCATCACACAGTGGACATTGTACTTGAGTTTGCCACATTGTACACTGATGTTTTTATAGTCAGTAATTTGGAGCCAGGTAACATTTGCACAGTAATAGAGTTTTCGAATGTTTGAATTTTTATTTGCTCCATTTTCTGATGTAAGATTGCGGCATGGCATTTCGGACTGTTCGGAGGCATACCATTCCCTTGAAATGTACTGACCATGGTGCATAAGTCTGTAATATTGTCCATTCATTTTGATAAATCCTCCAGTTTGATGTATTGGAAAGTCTGCAGAGTATTGGGAGTAATTTTTTGGGCATGCCTGGTATCAGAGAGGGTCTTCAGGCTCGCTTTTGTGGGTCCAGGTGAGATAGTGTATCCCGGAAAAATCTTGAAACCATTTAGATGTCTGATTTTTGTCAAAAAAGTTGCACCAGTAAGCAGTTAAATTCACTGATATGATGGACTGATTATCAGTCTGTTTGGAACATGAGTTGCAATGTACCTTTACTCTTTTCAAGAATGCTTACAGTCTCTTGAGTAGAAGCCAATGGTATTGTGGTGGCATGTAGCCCATATAAGTTGTAATGTCCATACTGAGATTATACTGATACAGGCAAGTTTCAACTGCCACAGGTACACATTCATGATATTGTTTCTTCTTTTCAGTAGTATCTTGGCTTGGCTTGTTGGTGTGCCTATAGGGGTATGATTTGTGTGTTCATGTGTGTGAGGCATACTGTAGATGTTGTGTTGGCATCATTATGATTTAGTGTAGGTATGGCACTGACCTGTTTGGTTACTTTGGGTTGTGAGATGGTTTGTGAGGTGTTTTGACTGGTTGCAGAGTCTTGAGTCAGCAAAACATTAGGATTTACATTATGTGGTAGGTAAGAAGCATAAATTAGGGAAATCAATATAGCAAAAAAGAGTGCGACAGAGATGCTTTTTTGCAATAGTTTACATGTTGAGTGTTTCTTCTTCCTTATGGATTTGCTCTTACAAGATGCCACATAAGCTTTGACTGGGTCAGTTGGCATGGTGTAAGGCATGTTAGTCTCTTTATGTTGGTGCACTTGCGCAGCCAACATCTTGCGGTAGTGCAGATTTGGAGGAGCGGTCACTGTAGGGAGAATGCAGGGCATGCATCAGTAGGTGCGTCCCTCATTCCCCAATCAGCCTGCGTGCTGGTGCCACACCGTGCATACTTAATGTGGTGATGAGATCAAATGAAAGGTCCACTGCAATGCGAGCTAAGCTCGTCATATGCAGTGAACCTCCCAACGTACTTTCTCTGATGGTGAAAACAAAATGAACATGGCGGCACATTGACTGCCATAGTGCCGACTTCGGGTTCCACTGTGGTGTTGCCAGGATAATGCTTGGAAGATATTCCTTCTCGCCCATGCCCTCGGATGTGGGATACCTTGTGTGTATAGGGGTTTGAGAGGTCACCCACTTGCAAAATCTCGTCCCAGTCTGAAGTGAATGCATCAGGCTGTTGTGGACGCAAATCGTAGGTATGTACTACATAACTGCTGTCAGTAAAAATAACATTTGGCTTATGCTTTAATGCTTCCTTTAATGTCAAAACCTTGGCATGCTGGGCAAATTTTGCCTGAATTGGTATTGCTTCTCATCTGGTAATAGAGTAATCTCCCTGTTGTGTCTTGTTGCCTATAATAATACCTATTCCCAATTTTCTTTTATCATGTTTATGTTGAACACTTCCATCTGAATATGCTATCATGCTGTCATTTGGCATGTCTGCCCAGGAGATGTATTTTAAATTTGGGAGGCTGCCTTTGTTATTAGTGTGATGAGCACAGTGTTCCTTGTCTATAACAAAAGTTATTTTTTTAGCATTTAATAGTGCACTGAGGTGTAGGGTTTGAGCCTTGTTTGGGGCTAGTGCTGGATTTTTAACCAGGGCTAGGGTGCCTGGATCTTTGATATGTACTGAGATGCTTGGTATCTGCCATAAGTGTGGTGCTCACTGAAGCATTTGATGAAGGGCTAGCGATGTTTTGAAGGGTTCTGAAAAGTGTACTTCCATGTTTGAAAATGCCCTGTGTAGTAAGAGATTAAGTTGCTTTGTTGTTACAAAGCGGCAGAATAATTAACATGATTGGTATCAATAAGGATGTCTATGGGCAGGGATAGGTTGATTGGTGTCAATTTGTGATGCTGCAGCACTGCCTGCTGTAATCTCTGCAGAAGTTCCTCTTTTTCTCTGTCCCATTTAAACTGTGTTAATGATTGATATAGTGGCTTTGTCATAGCAGCATAGTTTGGGATGTGACTTCTTGCAAAGTTACATAATCCGAGTATAAGCTGTAATTGTTTTTTGGTTTGAGGTACTGTAATATTTTTCAGTTTTTCTAAGTAATCAACAGTGAGGCATATTTTTGGTGCATTACTTTGCCAAGATAATTTACTTCGTTTAGGTCTATCTGGCTCTTTTTCCAATTAATTTTGTAGCCCTTTTCGTAAAGTCTATTTGCTACCTGTTGTAGGGTGGCAAAGTATTTGCCTGGGGTATCATGACTAAAATAGATATCATCTATGTAAACTCTTATACTGAGAATGTCCTCTAAATCTTTGGTTTGACAGACTGGAATATATTTGGGGAGTTTGTATTCCTGTGGTAGGCGAGTGAAACAGTACTGTCTGTAATTTACAGTAAATGCTGTTTTAAATTGGTCTTTGAGGTGTAAGGGTATGGAAAAGAATCCATTTGACACATCAAAGGCAGTTTTGTAAGTTTTTATTGGGAGTGACTCCAATTGCTGTAACATGTTAATATTTTGACATGTGTAGTCTCTGGTGTGTTTATTTAATTGCCTATAGTCAAGGCCCCTAGAATTCTGCAGCCGCAGAATTTTGCACAGAACTTGCAATCTACCGCAGAACTTCTGCGGTGCCGCAGAATTCACTCTTCTTGCTGATTTTTATTAATATTTCTGTTTATACATAGAATCTGGTTCCCTTCCCCTCTTTTTATATCCAAAACCCCCTATATGTTCAGAATGTGATGTTATCATTGCTATAACAACATACATTAGCTAATGAAATGGCTGCATTCTGCAACAGAAATTAACAGTCACTTATCTACCACAGCTCCCACTGCCAAAGACAGTGGCACAGCACATCATGCATGGTGATATTTGCTCAACCTGCACTACAGCCTAATACAATTTTCAGTCTTACATTATTGCACTATGGCCAACTTAAACAAAACCTTGTCAATAGCACAGACCTGTTAAGTGCATACCTCACTTTGTACAAACCTATTTGTGCCATTAAGGTATAGAGATGCTATCTGAAATGAATAACTGGTAAAATTAATTTAACTGTCTAAATTTTTAAGAAAAATAAAGTAATTATGCCCAGAAAAGTGAAATATAATAATGTGTAGACCTGTTGAAAGAATAGACCTGTTAAATAAATAATTGCACTGTACGCATTTTTACCAGGGTTATTGATTACATATTGTCATTGGTTGATAGAATTACCTAAAAGTTATTGAGAAATGTTGTGTGCAGGGACAGCTGTTGGGCCAGAGGGTAGCATGTTGTGTTTCCGTGCTGGCAACTCAGGTTCAGATATTAGCTTTAGTTGCTGGCTGGGCCGCACAAGGATTGGTGGAACACATCACTGCTCGGAGCCTGGGAAGGTATGGTGCAGTGTTCTGTCACATGGTGGACACATTGTGATGGGCCAGAGAGCTGTATCTCACAATTGCTTCACATGCATGTCATGGCCTGATGGTGTTACACAGTGTGTCAGGGAAAGCAGGTTGACATGAAAAATGAGTTTACAATAACTCTTCTATGCCATTTCCAATGGGACCTGTATGAATGAGGATGCAAGTTCATGGAAATAAAAAAAAAATATATATATACACACATACACACACAAAATATCTCTGTCTCTCTCACCACACACACACATATGCATATTTGTATGTATGTTACAGATTGCATATAAATATGCAAGTGATACACAGTGGGAACCTCATGAGTGGTGTTAAAAGCACATACAAATATATAAGTGATAGACAGTGGAAACATCATTAGTGGGATGGATAGCATGTATATAGAAATACCTTATTTATCACATAAGATCCTCTCTGCATATGTCATTCATGCAACAGGCTAGGACCTTAAGGGAGAGACATTTGTTTTGCTTTTTTAGGCATAAAATTATTTTAATAAGTATGTTATTTTTTGAACTAGTGTTACTGTGCTTTCCACCATCCTGATTGCTATAACCACTGGCATGAAAATAAAGCCAGGATGACAAGCTGATGCTGTGATGTGGTAGTTTGTTAGTGCTGCAGAACTTCCTTGAAATTACAAACCACCGCTTGTAAGTTCTCTGACAAATGGTGAGTCTTGCCGCAGAACTTGGTCCTACTGTGCCGCAGAAAAGTAGGGGCCCTGCCTATAGTCCACCACTAAGTGAATGGATCTATCCTTTTTGGGCACTGGCAAGATTGGTGGAGGAGGTGCATTGCCTAATAATATTGTCTTTTAAAAGTGTTTGAATTGTTTTCATTAACTCACCTTTGTACTGTGCTTTAATGGGATATTGTTTCTGTCTGGGGTGTGTAATACCATGTATTCTCACTGGGGGTATGTTTATAAATCCTGCATACTCTGGCCTAGTGGTTGATTGGATTAGCTGCTGAATCTGGATTTCGTAGTTATGTGGCAGATCTATTCGTAATGGGGGCCGGTCAGTGACATCATTTAAAATGGCTAGGTGTTTAGCACCTTGTGCTCCTAGTACACCTTGTATTGGTATATCCGCTGTTATTGCTGTTGTGGGGTGACTGTTGATTTTAACTGGGACCTCTTCCTGTCACTGCTGGCTGACCCATAATTATATACAGTGTTTTTTTGTTTATAGGCCATAAAATCAAATGGGTAGCTTCTAAGGGCCAGTACTGTGTGTGTGTGTGTGTGTGTGTGGAGCCTGAGTCAATAAGCAAAATTTCCTCTGCCTCTGCCTCGATTGTAGCCCCAGCAGGGTCGACTCCTACCATGATTAAATCCTGGTGGGGCATAAAATTATACCCATACTGGTGTGAATTTTGTGGCTGGGAGTTGGACTACTTGGGTGGCTCTCCCAATGGGGAGTGCTGTGGCGGAGGATATTGGGGGATGGCATACTGAAAGGACTGCTAGTCCTTTGGGGGACTTTGTTCTCTTGTTTCCTTTCTTTACAAAAAGGCTGCTTTTCTGGCTGATAAATTTTCTGACTTGATGCATTAGTTGTAACTTTTTGGTTGCCACATTCTACGGTAAATCTTGTGTACTGTGGAGATCAAATAAGGTTTGAAGTATGATCTCAAATCATCAACATCCAGATCCTGAATTTCGCATTGTCAGTGATATAACCAAATGCTGAAATCTTTGCTTGGTGTCAGGGCTAATCTAGTTGCTTGTTGTATTATGCCTTCTGTTTGCAAATTATAAGTATGGCGGAAGCAGTATATGACAGATCTACCTGTGTCATAATGGTCTTTGAAAAGTTTATATTTAACAGCGTCCATGGTGTGTTTTAATGCTTCAAAAAAAGTCTGTATTCATCAGAAAATTCCGTAAGTTGTGCTGCATGTTTATGGATATTATTTAAGGTAACTCCTTCATGTAGGTGCAGTTGGTCTTTAAGTAATTTAACCAATTTTTTCTCATTTGGCTATTGACAAAAGGGCTGCATGTGAGATGGTGCCTGGGAGGGCTGAATGGGAAATTGTCCCAGTGAAGGCTGCATGAGAGATTGTGTCTGGGAGGGTTGAACGGGGAATTGCCCCTGTGAAGATTGCATGGGAGATTGTACAGTTTCTGGGAGGGTTGAATGAGAAATTGTCCCTCTGAAGGTTGAGTGGTCATTGGATGTGGCACTGTTGTGTGTTGGTGGACAGACAGTGGATTGTGCATGGCATGAAAGGGTTGAGTGGCCACCTGAGGTGGTGTTGTTTGTTGCTGGGCAGGCATTGGGACTTGCATGGTTTATGAAGGCTGGGCAGTCATTAAAGGTGGCACTGTCTGATGTTGGGCCAGTGTTGGATTTTGAATAGCCATGTGAAACTGTTGTGAGTATTGTTGTGTTGGAGTAGAGAGAATGAATTGTGGAGGGGGTTGATGTGTTGAGTAGTAAATGGGGTGCGGAGGCCCAGGTGGTGTCAAGCCATGGATTTGTGCCTGAAGTGGTGGGGTTTGGTTGTTGGGAGTTTGTATTGGGTTGCCCTGATATGTTATAGTTGCATTTTCAATTGTTGTTCTTTGATTATCTTTGAATAAATATTCAATAAGTGTCATGTATAGTGCCAGGACTCGGAGCAAATGTATTTCATTTCCATGTAAGAGGTCACAAAATGCAACCATCCAAGTCTGATTTTATTTAATTATTTCAGGCATTACAGGATCAAAGTGTATTTCTGGCATTAAGCGTTTTAGTAGGTACAGTATGTTTGTATTTGTGCTAGACATTGTATTGTATCTAATAAGGTATTGGGTAGGGGTATTCTTGCAAAAACAGGAGTAATTTGTAAATAATAGTGACCTTGGGGGGGGCTGACTAGGAGTTTGAGTGGCCTGCTGTTGAGGTGTAGGGTGACTATGAGGGGAAGTGGGGGTTTGATTAGAGGTTTGGCACGCTTGTTTTTGAGGTGTATGGTTGGGGGTTTGGGGAGTCGGGAGGTCTTTGTATTCAGTATCTGAACCTGAATCTGTGTTTGAGTTGTCAAATTCATGTCTGAGTGGCATTGAGGAATTTCAAATTCCTCTGTTGGGTCAACTTTTGGTGCTCCATCGGCCACCTGTTTAATTGATTTGGATTTGCATTTGCCTATTTTTTTAAGTCCCTGTATAATTGAGGCCATAAAAAAGTGGCAAGGGGTCTTGTCTTCTGTTTGTTCCTGTTGTTCCTGTGCCATGTGTTCCATTTCATGGATGGATGGAGCACTTGATATTCTAAGTAATTTGGATCTACGTCTATGTTTAACCACAGGGTCTGATTTGGGGGTTCCAATATACACATGGGGCTCACCAGATGAAGTGCCAGGGCTGTTTTTCGACCCCTGGTGCAATTGCCTTGGCCAGTCTCATGTATAAGGTTTTCACCTTGACCTTCAAAGACAGACAACCCTTCCAAACCTTCCATGAGGTCAGACAATTCTGGGTAGAGTCTGGTCGGGGTAGCAATATATAGCGCAGGCAAAGGGAAATTTGTTTCCTGGTCTATAAGTCCTCCTACCACCACTTTATTAGTTACTTGACTGACCAAAACTATTTGATCTTGGTGAACAAATACTGTATGTTCATTACCTATCAGGTCAATATGTTGTACGCTTAATAGCGTACAACAAAACCCTATAACTGCAACAGTGCAGTACAACTGAGCAAGAGGGTGCAATACCGCGAATGGGTCTCTGCGTGGTACTGCATTGTCTCACTGTCCCAGGTAGAGGATAAGACCTCTGCTGGGACAGGGTTCCACTGAGCAGCTGCCATAGCTCGATGCAGTGAGCCACTAGCAGCAAGGAAATGAAGCAATGCATTTGGGAAACGGTTTGATTCCCGGTCCCAGACGCATGGAAATTTTCTTTTTTTTTTTTTTTTGCACTTTGTGCAATATTTGTCGCTCCTCCAGAGTTAGTTATATTAGTTGGGGGTTCAGGGTGCAGCCCCCCATAATGGTGGAGCGGGGCATAGCCCCCCAGCAAAAAAAAAAGACTTATGCCACATGGCATATATTGCGCTGTTTTGGCAGCATGATATATGCATGCAGCATAATGTCTTACGTCATTATGACATCGTGCCTGTTCATTATAGTCCACAGTACTATTATGACCATGACTGGTCACCACAGGACAATGAACCTGGCCTAGTTCCTCTAATATTCTGACAAGTGTTTTAAAATCTCCCGTCTTCTTATATCTTGAACAATTCAAAATTCTGCAATTGATTGTCTTATTGGAATTTATGTGACACCACCCCAGGAATGTACGTATAAATTCTGGATAATTTAAATCTGTACAGTTAATTGTATGAATGTAATCTTGGATGGTGATCTTAATTGTATTCAGATGGCCTATGAAGCAAAAGTCAAATTCTGGTTTGATTCTTGAATTTGAACATTGTAAGTCAAAGGCCCTTAATTGTATTAAGTTCAGATGAGAAACATCACCACTACATCTGGAATTCATGTTTCATAGGTTATTCAAAGCCGAAAAGACCAAGGGTCCATATTGCTCACCATAGATTAATTATAAAGCCGCCTGGCTGCCCGCCGATGACAGCATACAGTATGATCTGTACGCCTATTGGTCCACAGTTTGGAACTATGGGCTTGCAGACAATACTGTACTACACAGGACCCGAATTGTGAATGAAGGCGTTCCTTCACATTTCTGGTCCTGTGTAGTACAGTATGGTCTGCAAGCCCATTAGTCCCACTGTGGGTATAAGATCATACTGTATCGCTGTCATTTGGCGGGCGGTTGGTCACATACGAAGGGTAATGATGTCCGCCGATAATGGGGGTGCTGGGTGGCTGGGAGACCTGTGGGTGGGTGGGGGTACCACAGGACCACCAGGTAATTCTTCATTCCCACAATGGCCGTGATTGGGCATACGCAGGGGGGTTACCGCTAGACCACAAGGGAATATTTACTAATTGCTACAGCCCACGATCAGGTATACATGAGTGGGGGGCTGCAATAGATCACCAGGGTTCCGACCTCCGACGGAGGCAGCCTGGCAGGGCTCCAGGCACAATTCACGGGGAGCCAGTGCATCGCATGCAAATGGGGCCATAATGACATGCAAATGGCCCCATTTGCACCTTGCATATATTATGGCCTCATTTGCATGCTCCTGGCTGAATATCGTGGGTGATGCACCTAGCGCAGCTGCACTTGCGCTGGCACATCCCCGTGCTCCCTTTCTGTGTCCTGTGCTGGCACAGTGCCACTGCACCATGTGCAGTGTGTGCACCCTCCATTCCATATTCAACAGTGCTGAGCCATGGTGCATCACCATTGAATATCGCCTGATCCTGGCCCTGGCACAGCCCAGTTGCGCTGTGCCCAGGCTTGCGCCACTGCCCAGCGCAGTCTGAATATCTGGCCCAGTATTTCTAAGTATTAAGTCTAACTGTAATTATATCTTGGCAAAGAAGCCTGAAAACCCAAGTTACAAGGTATTAATGCTTAAACCTGCTTATTAGTTTATTGCATTTTCAAAACACACTGAGCAATGACTTTATCTAACATTGCTTAGAATTAATTTATGATGCCCAATAGAGGATCCCTTGGTGGGATGTCTGGAATAACCCATCTAGTCATTATCTCTCCAAGCTCCTGATTCATTTCTTCATTGGTTGGGAAAGGGTGAGCAGACCCATTGGGGGCTGAAGCAGGGCACAGACTGAGCAGATCATGAATTGTGATCAGCGCCAAATGTCTGCTGCAAGCCCCCTGCACTGTCTGCTCAGTGCACTGGGGATTTGCAGCAGGCACAACTCTTTTATGAATTGGGCCAATGCTGACCAGACATTTTCCTTACATACATAAGAATAAGCTCTGGGAGTACAAGGAGGTTAAGTGACTTGCTCAGGGTCACACAGTATGCAATTGAAGGTTGTGGGAATTAAACCTAAATCTGCTGGATGTAGCAAGCTCATTCACAGCTCATTGCTCTCACCTCTAAGTTATACTGCCAGTTGTTATTCATTGAGGAATAGCACAGACTCTCCCTAGTTGAGTGTCATGTACAACATATACAGAAAAAATATGAAGGAGAATGCTTTATTACTAGGTTTACTAGGTAAGTGAGGACAAAAAGAAGCCATGAAGCCTATTTTGATTGTCCCCCACATGAGTGAGAAATTGGGTGTTTACTCACCTGGTAAAGGTGATTGTGTTGGTTGACATCCTTGGCACTCCAGACATTACCTCATGGGTTTTAGCCCACCTGATAGGCTAGTTGATGCACATGACTCTAGGATCAAATTTCTAGTATATTCAGGTCCCAGAAACCCCTGCTCTCCAGTTCGAATCTTCCAAAGCTGAAAGTAAGGTTAGTAACACAGCCACTACTAGCAAAAAAACAGTAACCATCCTGTATAAATAATGCAGAGCGAGGCGACATGTAGCAGCGGGCCGGCGGCCCTCATTTTATTTTCCTATTAGTATAATCTAAAACTCGACCCATAATTGGTCAACAGTCGACATCCTGGATGTCCATTTGGCAAGCAGAATCAGTTAATTTCAGATAATTCCTACTCTATGACCTGATTACTTCTAAAGCACTGTGTCGGGAGGGTCTTGGAGTGCCATGGATGTCAACCAACACAATCACCTTTACCAGGTCAGTAAACACCCATTGTGACTGGTTGACCATCCATGGCACTCCAAACATTACCTCATGGGTAGATAAGAAGCAGTACTGTACCCACTGGAGGGAGACAGAGTGGTCTAGGAGTGAGAGGAAGAGCTGGTGGCTGAGAGGACCTGTGTTGCAAAGGTTGGCTGTAGCCTGTACAGGTGCTCTAGTCTGTAATGCCTGGCAAACGTGTGGATGGAAGTCCAAGTTGCCACTTTGCAGATGTCTTCTGCAGACACGTTGGCCCTTTCTGCCCAGGAAGTAGCTACTGCCCTAGTGGAATGGGCCTTTATACCCGGGGGGGCATCATTTGTTTTGTTTTGTAAGCCTTCTGAATGGTTCTCTTGAGCCAGCCAGCAATGGTGGTCTTGGAGGCTGCCTTCCCTTGTCTTTGTCCCCTTGTGACAATGAACAACCTCTCAGTCTTGCGTAGGGGTTGAGTTCTGGATATGTAGATGGATAGGGTGATCCCTGCATCTAGGTGGTGTGGGACAGGCTTGTCTCCAAAATGAGTGTTTCCGGTAAATGTAGGTAACTTAATGGGTTGTTCCCTGTGAAAGTTGGAGAAGACCTTTGGTTGGAAGGAGGGAACAGTACAGAGGTGGACCCCTTGTGGGATGAACACCGTGTAGGGTTCTTTGCAGGACAGCGCCCCAGTTCCCAGATCCTTCGGGCTGAGCATATCACGACGAGGAAGCAGGCCTTCAGACTGGCCCAGAACAGGTCTACCTCCTGTAGCAGTTCGAAGGGGGTAGTACTGAGGGAATCTAGTACCAGGGGGAGAGCCCATGGAGTGACGGATGGTCTGACTCTGGGTCTCAGTATCTTGACTGCCTTTAGGAAACGCAACATGTCCGGGTGAGCCCCTGGGTTGTGTTTCCCTATGGGACCAATCGCTGCTCCGATGGCTGAGAGCTGTACTCTAAGGACGAGAGTGAGCCAGCTCTTTCTCTACTCCTTGTTGAAGAAACAGGAGAATGGTGGACATGTCTGTTAGCTCAGGATCTTTGCCCTGATCTTGACACCACCTCACGAACACTGACCATTGTCTACCATAGGTAGAAGTGGTCGAGGATTGTCTGGATTGCAGTATAGTGGAGATGACTGAGTCATGATACCCTGAGTTCATCAGTCTCTTCCTCTCAGGAGCCAGGCTGTGAGCTTTAGTGTCCGTGGGGCCGGGTGCAGTACTGGTCCCTGGGTCAACATGTCGGGTAGGTATGGTAACCAGAGACTAGACAACCTCATTGATAGCACTGTTGGGAACCATGCTGTCCGTGGCCAGTAAGGTGCCACTAGAATGATGGTCCATCATGAAGATCAGATCTTGGCTAGTACTTGGGGTAACATGGGAATGGGTGGGAAGATGTACGCCAGATCCCGGGACCAGGGTTGTGACAGGGAGTCGGTCCCCTGTGACCGATGTTCCCTGTATCTTGAGTAATATTTCTTGACCTGTGCATTTTCTGCTGTGGCCATGAGGTCCATGGATATCGGTCCCCATCCCTCCTGGATCAGATGGAAGAGGCTTGGGTGTAGATGCCACTCCCCTTGGTGGACCTGTTGTCGACTG
The DNA here is from genome assembly GCA_016271365.2 of Neoceratodus forsteri. Classification (NCBI taxonomy): domain Eukaryota; kingdom Metazoa; phylum Chordata; order Ceratodontiformes; family Ceratodontidae; genus Neoceratodus; species Neoceratodus forsteri. The sequence continues at coordinate 141,163,279 of JADMNL010000024.1, forward strand.
AGCCAATCTGCGTGAATGTTGAGCTTGCCGGCGAGATGAACCACGCCAAGATGGGAGAGGTGGGACTGTGCCCAGTTGAGGACCGTTGCCACCTCTCTCAGCATAGCTCTGCTTCTGGTGGCCCCTTGCTTAGTGATGTATGCCACAGTGACCTGGTTGTCGGAAAGCTCTGAGAGTGTGGTTTACTGCCCGCATTTCTAGGATGTTGATTGATAACTGAGGTTGTTCATCGGCCCTGTGCTGTCCTGTCGCCTAAGCAGGCACCCCATCCCAGAAGGCTCACGTCTGTCTCTATGTAGGCCTGGTAAGACGCCTCCAATGGAACCCCCCAGGTCAGATTGGTGCGCACTGTCCACCATGTCAGTGATTGTCTCACTGATGGTGGTAATGGGACTATGACCTGTAAATTGTATTCGATTGATGACCCCCATGTGAGGACATAAGTCTGTAGGGGTTGCATGTGCTACCTGGCCCAAGGGACCGGGTCAATACAAGATGCCATGTAACCTAGTAGCTGGGCTAGGCATCCCATGGTGGAGTGATGGCATTGGTGCAGTCGGCGTGACAACCTGATGAGGTTGTTCACCCTTGTCTGGGATGGTTTTGCCCAGCCCTGCAGCATGTTGATGTGTGCCCCCAGGTGTTCTATCTGTTGCGTGGGCACCAGATGACTCTTGGTTTGGTTTACCGCCCATCCGTGCTCCTCAAGAGCCCTCAGGGTGAGCTCATTGTGTTGGAGGGAGTGTTCTCTGGAGCGTGCCCAGATCAGCCAGTCATCTAGATAGGGGATGATGTTGAGACCTTGTTCTCAGAGTCTGGCCACTAGCACTACTGACACCTTGGTGAATACTCTTGGTGCTGAGGTAAGGCTGAAGGGAAGGGCCTGATACTGAAAGTGCTGGCCTAGGATGTTGAATCTGAGGCATTGTCTGTGTTTTAATCTGATGGGTATGCATCCTTTAGCTCTATGGACGTCAGAAAATCTCCTACGTGGATACTGCATAGCATGGACTTTAGAGTGTCCATTTTGAACCTCTGGGGAATCACATGTTTGCTGAGGTGCTTGAGATCCAAGATGGGGCGGAGTTCGCCTGACTTCTTTGGAACGAGGAAGAAGATGGAGTATACTCCTAGCTTCTGTTCATGTGGGGGGACGGGCTGTATGGCTCTGTTCTGGATCAGGTCCCACAGGATTTGTTGTACCTGATGGGCTGTAGCCTTCCTTCTGGCAATGGGAGAGGTGATGAACCTGTGTGTGATGGGGGAATCTGATAACTCTATCGAGTATCCTCTGGAGACCACCTCTTGAACCCATTTTCCATGGTTGTATGGAACCACTGGTGGCTGAAAAGCGACAGCCATTGTCCCATGGGTGGACACCGATCCTGCCCGCGAGGAGATCTGACCAGGTAGTCATTGTTTTCCTCACTGTCCTCTACCTCTTCCTCCGAACCGTGATCTGCGGAATCTGAAGGAGGAGGGCTGGTAGGAGTGGGTGAAGGGGGTACGATGTGGGGTGTGGGTACCTCTGCCTCGAAATATACTGGTAGGGTATGAGGTATCTTTTTGTGAGTGGTAAGATTTGTTTCCCCGAAACCTCCACCTAGTGGAGGATAGGTAGGAGTGTCTACTCTTGTTTTTGAGGAGTTCTTTCCCTTCCTCTTTCTGTTTGAGGAACTCCTGCAGGCCCTTCCCAAACACATGTTTCCCCTTCATGGGCAAATTTTGTAATAGTGTCTTGGATTCATTGTCAGCCTCCCATAGTTTAAGCCACAATGCCCTTCTGGCCCGGTTAGTGATGGCTGTGGCTCTTGCAATAAGTTTGAGTGAGTCCACTGTCATATCGGCTAGGTATTTTGCAGCATCAAGAGTGCATTCCAGCAGTTCCGCCTCTCTAGATTTGGGGTTGGACTACTCAAGAAGCTCTTCTAGCCAGCGTATCTGGGCCTGTGCCATGTAAATGGCAGTAGTGGATGCTCGTGCTGCCATTTCTTCGATCTTGAAAGCCAGAAGGCCGTGGGGTCCTTTAGTGACATGGTCCTGCATGGCAGGATGGTTCTTCTACTGAGTGCCGCCACCAGAGGGTCAATGGTCGGAGCTGTGCACCAGTTACTGGCCTTGTCCTCTTGAACTGGGTACATGCGGTCCAAGTTCCTTTTGTTGGACATCCTGCTAGGCTCCGTGGATTGCCACTCCTTAATGACAATATCCTCGATAGTTGGGCATACCGGGAATGTGTCCTTAATGGTTGCCTTCTGCTGAATCATGGGGTCCAGTTTCAACTCCGGTTTGCTTTTGTCGACATCGAACCCCATAGTGGCCTTTACTGTTTTCATGAGGCCAGGAACCATGTCGAAAGAGCATAGCTTGGATGTGAGGGATGGAGTGGATTGCGGCTCCTTGTCCTCATCATCGCTGTCGGGCCCTTCCTCCTCGTCTGGCATGTCCTTGTCCTCTGCTGAGTCCGGCTTGTGGTTATCTAGTACTGGCTCTGCATGATCCAGATGGTCCACATTGGCCCCCCCTGAGATGTCGAGCTCTGGAGGTGGCGCAGTCTGTGTTCTGTGCTGAGTGAGGGATTCTAACTTCTCCATCACTTTCAGCATGAAATTCTGTTGGCTCTCCATCATCGCCATGGTGGCCTGTTGGTTCTGGAGTAGGAATGTGCCCTGATCCATCCATGTGGAACCACTGGAACCTGGATTATTGGGACCCATGCCAGCAGATTGTTCCAGTGATATGTCATCATCATGTAGGCAAGCGGCGCATAGGGGGCCCGGACGTGGGGCAGGAGGTTAGCGCTGCAGGCAGTGCATTTCTTGGCCTTGACCATCTAGTGAGAAGAAGACAAAAAAGAGAGATGCATTTCGTTAGGCTTGCATAACAATGGGCCTCCAATGTATGGGTGCCCCATATCTGCTACTTAAGTGTTTCGTGCAGTGATGCGGGCTAGCTCCACATGGGGGTCGCTGTAGAGAGGGACCCGCATGGGGACAAGCAGAGTGGAGGTTGCTATGGAGAGGGACCACCAGTACATCAGAACATGAGGTCATTGACATATGGGTTGCTATAGGGAGGAACCCATATGGACCAGACTGGGGTTACCTCAGTGTATAAGGTCGCTGGTGTGAGGGACCCTATAAGGAGGTAAGGTGCTAGGATGCAGATTGTTAATGTGACCTCTTAGATAGCATCCTGCAAGTTGTGTGGCATGGTATGCAGAGATACAACATAGGGCTGTATCCCCGACATGGTAGCCCCTCTGATACCTTGGAAACATTCGCCAGTATCCTGTAGGGCTGATGCGAGATAGAGAAAATAAGGGGCTTATTTCTTGCGCAATGCAGGGCGTGATTTCTATTGGGGAATGTGAAAGGGCCCTGTATCACGATACCTGGCATGCACAGACACGCGCGGTCATCTGGGAACCCCCCAACCCCCCCTTCCGCTCTTTGCAATGCTAGGCCTTGGGCCTACAAGGTGAGGGGGGATGTGAGGAAAAGGCCAGAAGCATAGGCAATGTGCCTGTGAGCACCTGGAAGACTTTTGGGTCCTGAATTGTTTCTCCCCCACGTGGTAGAGCTGACTGGAGGGGCATGCTACCCACAGGCGGCTAGTCTGGCTGGCCATGCGGCCAGGGGAGGGGAAAAGCACCCAGCTGTGCTATGGCAGTGTGCCCAAGGTCGCTAAATGGCACCATGCTGTAGCGCCAAAGAAAGAAAACCTATTTCTTTGTGCTTGAGCCCGCGATCTAGCTTCCGGTGCCCTGTACCCGTCGTGAAGCTGCTCAGATGCTCGCGAATGCGAGCGATGCAGGGGTAAGGCACCACGCTGGTAAGCCATAGGCCTAACGAATCCTGGCATGCTGCTCCATGTGGGTGAGTGCAGTAGAAGGATGTAGAAGCCTGGGGCTCACTGGGAGAGGCAAGCGAGAGAAAAAGGAGTGGGTCTCCTGAAGCGGGGCTGAGCGATGACACTTGGCCTGCCAGCAGGATACAGGGAGACTAAAGGAGCGCTGAGAAGTGCGTGAACCTATGTTTCCGCCTCCATGAGGGCATCAGGAGCTAGTAGGCCTTCTAATGGCTGATTCTGCACAGCAAGAAGCTTAGGCAGAGAAAACCAAGGTAATCTTTGAGAAACGCGAACTTGTTTAAATACAGTAGCTTAATTATCAAACATGCGAGTTAGCAACAAGCAATACAAAAGGCTGGATAGTCATAACAGCAGTGTCATAAGGAAAATTAATCATTTTTTTCAAAGGTACAGTTAGCGCTGTCTTTTTGATAATGGAGCACAATGCTAGCAAACAAAGATAAAAAGGGCTGATCTTTAGGTAGGAAGGGGGCACAGCAGTAAATGTCCCTTGTTCCAGAGCTAATTCCTTTGTCCCTGATCTCAGGGTTAGCTTAAAAACAGTAACATAAATGCAGTACAATAAGCAAGAGTTTTGCAGGTAAAAAGGCTGCAGTCACAATTTTAGCAATATTATGTTATAGAAACAACTGCATAGAGTGGTAGGATGCATTCTCTTAATCAATTTGAGCAATTAGCTGAATATGAAGAGGCCTACCTTTGTAAAACAGAAGCAGCAGGGAATCCTGGCATGCTTGTAGCCTGATCAGATGCACGATTTGAACTGGGGTGCAGGGGTTTCTGGGACCTGGATATACTAGAAATTTGATCCTAGAGTCATGTGCATCAACTAGCCTATCAGGTGGGCTAAAACCCTAGAGGTAATGTCTGGAGTGCCATGGATGGTCAACCAATCACAATACACTTTGTTGTAGTTTTTGGAGAGCCAATGATCTACACCCTTTTTAAAGGATTCAAATGTATTACAGTCTACTAGCTCTTGTGGTAGCTGGTTCCAGAGCCTTGGTGTTTACACACCATTAGTTGTTGATTGTGAAGTCTAAGTACTATTTTTCTTTGTGTTTTAACAATACCTCATTTGTCCATCAGAGAGGGTGATTTGAGAATTTTATATAAGAACAGAAGATCACCTCTGGAGTGCCTAAACTCCAGTGAATGTAGGCCTGTTTTTTGAAGCCTCTCTGGATATGGTAGTGATGCTAAATGGGGCACCATTTTTGTTGCCCTTTTCTGAACTCTTTCAATCACTTGAATGTCCCTGACCATGTATGGACTCCACACTGGTGACCCATAATCTGTATATGGTCTGATGTATGCTTTAAACAATGGGATAATACATTCCTCTGTCTTAGATATAAACGTACGGTTAATGCCCCCCCAACCACCTCCCGCATCTCCGTTATGCCTGCACCTCCTTCCCCCCCTCGATCTCCTACCCTCACTTCCCTCCACCCCCCCTCTTCCCTTGTCTTGCTTATAGCTCAAGTCTTTGTACTGGTTATTAAATGTCTGTAAGTCAATGACTATATGTTTGTAACTAAAAATGATGACTGTTGCACACGCTGACATGGAACCTTTGTAAAAGAGCCTCGCTTCAAAGGTATTGTAATCCTAGATTGAAATAAATAAATAAATAAATGTGCCTAAGTAGTAAATTAGCGGTTTTAGCTACATGATTACAGTGATTGGAGGAGGATAATTTGTCATCTATCAGGATGCCCAAGTCTCTTTCACATATTGAAGATTTAATGATAATATTATATAGTGTATAAGTTTGTTTGGGATTATTGTAACCTAAGTGGATAACAGAACATTTGTCTGTATTGAATGTCATTTTGTTTTTCTGTGCCCAATGCTCTAATACTGAGAGGTCGTTTACTGATAAGTCCATATTATAGTCGGAATCCACCCTACCACCTAACTTTGTATCACCTGCAAATTTCGAAAGTATGTTCCTGGAGCTAATCTGCGTGTCTGCGATGAAAATATTGAATAGTACTGGGCCCAGAACTGATCCCTGCGGCACACCACTGGTCACAGCCATATTACTGAAATAGGCACCATTGATCCTAACATGCTGGGTCCTGTTGATTAACCAGCAATTGATCCATTTTATTGTGTTACAAGAAAACCTAGGTCTGATAGCTTAGCTAGGAGAATATTGTGAGTAACCTTATCAAATGCTTTGCTATAATCCAGGAGGATGACATCCATGGGAATCTTATTGACTAGTGCTTAGTTGACAGTATTGTAAAAGGCTATTAAATTGGTAGTGCAAGAAAAGCCTTGCTTGAACCCATGTTGTGAGTGGTCGATAATGCCTAGAGTTTGCATTTCTACCTCTAATATGCCTTTAATATTTTTTCCATTACTTTACGTGGGCTGGAAGTAAGGCTGATGGGGTGGTAATTACTCACTATGGAATGGTTACCCTTGTTAAGTATAGGCACAACTGTATTGACAGCTAATTGTAAAAGAAAACTAATAAACTCCATTAAAGAAACTTGTCCATAAAAACACATCTTTCTTAGTCAGATTAGCTAGGAACACACACACACACACACACACACATTTTCATTTAACAGTATGAACAGAATTAAATAGTATACAATATTTCCTCTTTAAATTAATTTTTAGTATGCACTGGTAACAGTGACTCAGGAAAACAACATGAATAGTTCCAGGGCAAATGGACACATACAGGTTAGGTTACAGACACAGTCAGGCACATTTATTTATTTATGACTTTGATAACCGGGTAGGTGCACTGGTCCAGTGGACCATTTACAGGCATGACCCGGGCCAGAGGCACAAGGTAGTACAACAATAGACAATGACATAATGTAGCAAAGAGCAGACACATAAAAAAGGTTACAGGTAGGTGCAGACAGTAAATATATAAGTAACGTATACTCAACAAGGCAGAACAGGTAGTCAATGGGTGCAGTGGAAGCAATGTACACAATGCATCGATATTTTTATATTTCCCCACCTTGGGAGAGGTTCACACAAGACCAGGCAGCCAACAGAAGTAGGTGGAACTAGTTGGCTAGGAGGAGGCAGATTGGCGGGCATGGGGGGTGCTAGAGGATGGGACCTTTGCAGCTTTCTTTGTCACTGAGCCTGGATTTGAGGTTGTGTTTGAAGTTTTGATGAGTGTTGGATGATTGAAGGGGGGGCACATAGTCCATTCCACAACTGAGAAGCATTCTCACCCATGCTGGTGATGGTTCTAGGTACAGCGAGGGTGGGAACAGTGGAGGAGCAGAGGCTCCTAGCTGAGCTTCTGAAATTGAAGAGAGAAGAGAGGTTCATAGGTTCATAGGTGATACGAGTTTGAGGGACAAGCCCTTATTAAACTCGCCATCATTATATTAATGATGGTAGAGAAATTTCTTATCACCCATATAACAATCAAGTGCATTCTTAAATAGGTCTAGGGACTGACATGATATGATGCTTGTTAGAAGACAATTCCATAAATGTGGAACTCTTTGAGTAATAAAATTCTTCTTCCATTGAGTCTTACATGTTTCCACATGCAATCTAAGTTTAAGTGACCTAGTACTCTCCAAGGGTGACTGTTTAATCAAACAATTTGTTTCCAAAAACAATTCATCCTTACAAGCGTTACAGGCCCAGCACATTTCACCTCTAAGAAACCTATATTTTTGAGAGAATAATCCTAAAATGTTAAGTCTGTCACCATATCTTAGATGTGCCATATTGGAAACAGATGTAGACATCTTACGTTGAACTGATTCATAAGTTTTAATGTTATTTATAGAAGTGGGTGAACAAAAAGGATCACAATATTCCATATGGGTTCTAACCAAGGTTGTATATAATGGAATGAGAACCTCTGCTTCTCGACTTTTTATGTGTTTATGGATACATTTGAGTATACCGTGACATTTTTTAGTGGTAATGTTAATATGATGATTACATTTTAGGTTATTAGTGATAGTCACACCAAGATCTCTTTCTGAGGTAGTTTCATCAAGCTTAATGTTATTTATATAATAACTAGCCAAACAGTTATTCTTCCCTAGGTGCATCACTTTACATTTAGAAATGTTAAAGACTAAACCATGTTCAGTAGCCAAGGAATAAAGGTTGTTTAAATTATCTTGGAGCACTTCAATGGAGGTGTTATAATTAACAATCCCACCAAGTTTACTGTCATCAGCATATTTTTGCAACCAAGTTCCATTTTTAGCTTGCATATCCGAGATCATAACATTAAACAGTATCAGTCAAAGTACAGACCCCTGTAGTACACCACTACTGACAGTTCCCCAATCAGACTTACATCCTCTCAAAACTACCCTCTGCTTCCTATTATCCAACCATGAGAAGATCCACTTAATAATTAAGGGGTTTATATCAAGTCTATGTAATTGAGCTAAAAGAATCTTGTGCGAGACCGTATCAAATGCCTTTTCAAAATCAAGAAAAATTTTATCAACCGGCAATCCTTCGTCTAAAGCCTTACTCACAGGTTCAAAAAAGCTTATCAAATTAGACATACACAGTCTTCCCAGTGTAAAACCATGCTGGGTAATGTCCACGTTCCTTGAATTATAAAGATGTTCTGTAATTTTATACTGTAACAATCTTTCCATGAGCTTGCCAATACTGGAGGTCAAACTTATTGGCCTTTAATTACTAATGTTATTTTTTGAACCTTTTTTTATAAATGGGGGTAATATTAGCCAGTTTCCATTCATTCAATACCACACCTTCTTTTAAGGATATATTAAAAAGGAGAGTGAGTATACCAGCTAACTCTGTACTGAGATTATTTATAAAAATTGACGGGATATTGTTTATGCCCATAGAAGAGCTAGACTTAGTATTATTAATCACTTTCATTATATCTTTTTCAGAAAAAGAGACTGTAGAGCAGGAAGTGGAGATATCAATATTAAAATTCTCTTTATTTTTAAATATACTAATGAAATATTTATTAAATTCATTAGCCATTTGATTATCTTCCATAACTAACTTTCCTTGATTAACAATGGTCCTGCTCCAATCTTACTACCTTTCAAGGGACCTATATAATTATAGAATTGTTTTTTATTATTTTTAAAATCTCTTACCAAATTAATTTCTAGATCTCTCTCTTTGCCTGTCTTATCAATCTTTTTGTATTATTAAATAGAAGTTTAAACTTTGACCAGGCTTCTTGTGATTGATTTTTCTTATAATATTTAAACAGTTTTTTCTTTTCTAATACTATTTTTAATTTTAGTGTTCCACCAAATAGGCACTCTCTGATTTTTGTTGTTGTATTTAACCCATGTTGGTACCCATGTCTTAATACAAAAGTCTAATTTCTCTTTAATTTTAAACCACATCTCATTTGTGTTTAAGCCCTTAAGGTCTCTCCGCCAGTTCCATAGCTTAAAATATTATTTAATTAGCCCATAATTGGCTTTATAGAAATTATGGACTTTAGTATTACCTACTATATTTATTTTAGAGTTAAAGAAATCCCATCAAATAGCAGAGTGATCACTGTCACCCAAGGATTCTTGTATACTGGGTGAAGAAACAAAATGCTTAATATTGGTAATTATGAGATTCAAAATGTTATCGTTTCACATTGGTTTATCTATTAATTGTTCCAGATCATTTTGAATATTAAATTGAATTAGCCTGAAGTCATTACCATTATGCGCACTAAGCGTGGCCAATTAATGGTGGGTAAATTGAAATCCCAAAAAAGAATAAAATCTGTATCAATATTAATTTTTTCTAGTTCTGAAAAGAAAATATCATTATCATCAGCTTTAATAGCTGGCGCTCGATATCCTACCCCTATTGTTAATGGTTATAACAGGGAAATAATCTGTACAATAATTAATTCCCTGCTAAATTGATTTCTATATAATTCACAATGCTGAAGATTGTTTTTAATATACAATGCTACACCTCCTCCTTTTTTGGACTGACAATTTTTCAGTAAACAGAGTTGCCCGGTATATCAGTTGCCCAGTCTCCATCGGAGAACCATGTCTCAGTTACTGCACAAATGTTAATCTCATTCTTTATTACATGATAAGTTAATTCCCCTAATTTATTATTTAAACTCCTAGCATTTACTAATAGGGTGTTTATTTTTTGTAGGCTTGAATGCTTACTGGCTTTCTTTGTATTTTCCAGTTTATTTATAATAAGATCGGGGGCAAAGTAATGTCCATATTATTACAATGAGTATTGTGATCCATACACATTGTGGCATTATAATGCTGAGATACCCCCCTAAAGCTTAGTTTAAAACTGAGTCAATATAACTGTTTAATTTTGAACCCATAATCGTTATCCCTCTTCTACTTGGATGTATTCCATCCCAACAAATCAGATCTTTATTTGCTATAAAATCCTCCCAATAGGTAATACATCTGAATTTTTGTGTAAGACTCCATCCCCTCAACCAGTTATTTATATTCCTAATTTTTTTATTCAAATTAACATTTGTCCCAAAAACGGGAATTATTTCTGAGATCACAAATATACAATCTCTATCCATTAAAGTGTTTATCAGCCTGACGATCTCTTCTTTAATGCTTTGCTCACTTTGCTGATAAATGTTATTAGTACCCACATGTACAATGACAAGTGGTTGATGTCCTCCAGTTTTCAGAATGTCCTTAGACATTCTGGTAATACCTAGTATTTTGGCTCCATGAAAGCTGGATAAGGTTCTACTAGTTTTATCTACATTGCAGATTTTCCTATCAAGGTGTTTTATCATTGAATCTCCAAGGAGAAAAATCTGTTTTGGTTCCAAATTAGTATTTGTTCCAGTGTTCAAAAAATCAATAGCAATCTGTTCAGTACCCCTAAGGGAGGGTGGAGAGTGTGGAATATCAAATGGTACTGAGGGCTTAGATATGGAAAATGTATCAGTGTGCGATGTATTATCTAATTGATCACTTAATAAATCAAAACAATTTCTTACAGTAATGTTAAAATCATTAGCTTTTCTACCTTTTTTAGCTACTTGAGAACTTCTAACCTCATACCATTTATTATCTTCTTGGTCACCATCTACCTTATCCCTGGTTCGTTTTCTATTAATAGTAACATTTGCTTGTACTGTAGAACTGATTATGGGGGGGGATCTTTTTCTGTATGAGCAGTTCCTGAATTGGTTATTAATATTAGTGGATTCTGTACACTCTGTATTGGTGCTAGTAGTGATGTGTCTGAATTGTTATCCTCAATAACTGCATTCTGTTGGGAACTATTTATTCTAGAGGCCATATGTTGCTGACTGTCCTCCAAATAGAAAAGTCTTTCAATTAAACAAGTTAATTTCTTATTTCATATCTTTATTTTCAGTGCATTTAATACAGATAAACATAATATCTTGTAATACAAATGTATGAAAACAATACATATAACAGGAGTTACATTTAATACCCAAATGACCTCTGTTGTTAGTATTTTATCTTACATTGTAGGCTCAGCGGCAAAGCCATGATAGTACTTCGATGAGTGTACTTGTTAGCACAGCAAAATACCATACACACAGTAGTATTACACACACAGTTATAAGTTTAGGACTGAGGGAGACCCTCACTTTAAAAAAGAAACTTGAGGTAACTCCTTGGAATCACAGGATAAAAATGCTCAAAAAATGAATTGAAACAATGTACAGGTATAGCCTCAAAATTTTCTAAACAAGCACTTGGAAACACAAAGCCTTTTTGGACTATTGAGAAGGCTCCACTAATTAGTAGTACTGCAAAATACTATGCAAACTACCAGCACCTTTTCCTGCTTCCTTGGTAACTAGGCCTACAGGGCTCCAAGCTGTAAAGGTACATCAATTATTTCCTAGCATTCAGATACAATGTATCATTTAGAACCAAACGTTATAAGAATGAAATAAGTTTAGTGAATACAGTGCTGGTTTTAAGGTAATATAAACAATATAGGTGACTAATAGCCTACAAATATAGGTGGGAATAAGTAGAAATGGTTAGATCCAAAAAGAGCCGCCAATGAGAACTAGAACTAGACGTACGGAAGATATCTACACCGACATAACAGTTGCAGTATTCTAAGGATAAAAATAATTTATATAACTTACTGTATGGATGAATCTCAAGTCCACACCTAAAGTCCACCATGCCAAACACGCCAAATACACACACAGACGCATGTGTCTTTGCGCGTGTCGTCGTGCACATAGCCACGTGCACCCTGCCCACATTCACCCTGCTCGCAGAGGGCTTGTAGAAATAGTGGGAATAAACCCGGAAGTGGTAGTAATGAGGTCAGACCCCTGAAATGAACTTTCCACAAAATGTATCCCAAAAGTCTGCTAAGTGCATTGTCCACTCATCTGTGGATAAGGCACACAGCTGTCCTAGGTGTAATGATGTCCAAAACACTAAAATTATAGACCACACTTGTTTTGTAGTCCCGAGGTAGAAAGGACTACAAAAACACTCTTTCTGTTCCTGGTTGCACAAGGTACAGGGCTCCAAATAAAGCACCAATAAGTGCTATGAACTTTGTTAAATGAATAATACAGCAGAAAAATGGCAGCAGTATAATACTGCGTGCAGATCTACAGAAACTGACAGCCAAAGTGCACCCTGCTCGCAGAGGGCTTGTAGAAGTAGTGGGGATAAACCTGGAAGTGGTAGAGATGAGGTCAGACCCCCGAAATTAACTTTCCACAAAATTTAGCCCAAAAGTCTGCTAAGTGCATCATCCACTCATCCGGAGGGGGGGATGTATTGCCGCATCGAAGGGTAGCATCCACAAAACAGCTAAGAGAATAGTCAAAGCACCCTTGTAGAGAGGGCCAGCCAGGGGAGCAATAGAGGTCACGGTGGGTAGAGTAAGGGGCCAAAATAACAAAGTGGCAGACGTTGTTGTAAGATACTGAGAGTCTAGACCGGAGAGAGGCTGAGGTTCTAGAGTAGATAGAGGAGCAATAGTCAAGGACAGGGAGATTGCCCATGACTATAGCTAGGCAGGCCTCCTTAGTGAGGTAGGGTTTTAGGTGATAGGCAGCACCTAACTTCTAATTAACCCTGTGGACTATGTGGTCTATGTGGTCATGGAAGAAGAGGGGGGGTCAAGCAGTACCACCAGATACTTAAAAGAGTGGACGCATTCAAGGGCAGGGCCATCAGGAAGGGTAAATGAGGAGAGAGGAGTTGGCATTGAGGGTTTTGGCACGATATGGTTTCGACCCAAACAACATAGCCTTGGTCTTTTTAGCATTAACCATCAGAAGATTAGATGAAAACCAGTTGTAGGCAGCACAGTAGTTCTGGGTTAGGATGGATGATATGCGGAGGAGGGATTTGTCACTGTGGAAAATGACAAGATTGTTCATGTGGAGTAGGGAATTGCAGGTAAAACTGTCAGTGGGGAGGGAGTTGACAAATATAGAGAATAGCAAGGGGCCCAGAATAGAGCCTTGGGAACTCCCATAGTGACTGACAATGAGGGGGAAGAGGAAGTGCCAATGCAGACTGTTTGAGAACGTCCGGAGAGACAGTTCCAAAACCAGTCAGTTGTCTCGGCAGAGCAACTGAGCACAGATAGCTCAGAGAAGAGGAGGAAGTGGTTAACCATATCAAAAGCTTTAGATAGGTCAATGAAGACAGCACCAGTGGCACATCCATGTTCCATGAGAGAATGTGGTCGGTAAAAAGTTCCAGGACAGTTGATGTACTGTGATGTTTGCAGAAGCCATGTTGCTGGCTACATAAGAGATTGTATTTAGTGAAGCAGTCAAATAGTTGGTGATAAACAACCTTTTCCAAGAGCTTACTTAAGTGGGGGAGGATAGATGTGGGCCGGTAGTTGTCAGAGGAGTGGGGGTCACCAGATTTGAAAATGGAGATCACCCTAGCAGACTTCCAGGAGTCAGGCATGGTGGAGGTAGACAAGGTGAGATTAAAGACAAAGGTGAGAAGCTTAGAAATCAGAGGAGACAAGTTTTAAGAAAACAGGGGAGAGGCTGTCAGAGCCAGGGCTTCCTCGATTTGGTAATCCCCTTAGAAGTTTGAGAGTGTCTTTAGGGGATATAGACCTAAAGTAGAAAGGGGGTGCAGGGTGGTGGTGTTTGGAGTGGAAGATGAGGATGAGGGGATCGTACTTGTGTCCGCATGCATGGGATTACTGGGTGGGAGTGTGGAGTGGAGAGCCAACAAGTCAGAGAATTTAGTGTTGAAAGCGTCAGCAACAGCCATGGGGTCATCAGAGTGTTGGAAGGGGAGCTCAGGTGAATATTGGAGTTATATGCAAGGGGATTTAAGAGAGAGCTAATAGAGTCCCAGAATTTTCTAGGATTACCCAGGTTCTCTCTCTGGAGCTTGAGGAGATAATCCCTTTTTATGGATCTAGTCATGTACTTACATTTATTACGTAGGTGCCTGTACTCATTCCACAGAGCGGGGGAGGGAGCCAATTTGTAGACAGCCCACTTATTGTCCCTCAACTTCATGAACTTCACATACTAGCAGGATCAGAGAGGTATGTTCAATGGGGAACCCATCACCTTCAATGTAGGACTGAACATACCTGACAGGGGTCTGGGTGTACATTTCCTGATTAAATGTTGCATTGTTAACAGTTTTATGACTTTATAGGAAAACTTTTTCACACTAGCAGTCATTCCCCATTTTGCTCCTGCAACTGAGTCAGACATTTAATTTCACTCCCAGAGCTGCCCCCTCCCCTCTTTTCCACCACTGATCAGCTCATAGTTCATGTATGTCCATATTGGGGGGGTCATGTGAACAAACCAAAGCAATTGTTGGACTTGGTATTATTGCTGCTAAATGAGCATCTCACACACACACACACACACATACACACACACATCTTGCATGCATTTGTAGTTATATCCTGGGGTCATCAGCTCCTGCTTGCTACTGAACTATTCACTACATCCATTTTCTACAACAACCCAGGAATTACAGATGAGACAGGACTGAGGCATGTATTCATTTCCCTTAAAGGCTGTACAACACATACTGCTAATGTATTATTTCAGAGGAGCAGAAATGTTCAGCTGGAGTCATCAACTTCCAAAACACAGGCTCTTCTTATGAGATATGGGGGGAGCACATTAATTAGCTCATACCTACAGATACAGAGTCTCTGCTATACTTAACATAGAAACATAGAATTTGATGGCAGATAAGGACCAACTGGCCCACCCAGTCTGCCCATTTCCCTACCTACTGCATAAACTCCAGATCCTAATTGATCTGCAGCTTACCTTCTCTTTCCTACCACTAGGGTTGCCTTCTGTCTATCCCATGCATTTTTGAATTCACCTATCATTTTTGCCCCTACGACCTCCGCAAGGAGGCTGTTGCATGCATCTACCACCCTTTCAATGAAAAGATACTTCCTCAAGTTGTCCCTGAGTCTCCCCTGCCTCATATTGTGACCCCTTGTTCAAACAACATGAAGTCTTGCTGTATTCTGACAATTGCAGTTAGCCCCAGCCTTTTAACTGCCCCGGAGAACATAGGGTTAACTTATCTATAATTGGCATAGAATGTTCATCTTGAGCTCGGTTGAAGCCTCTGCCTGTTGTTATTCGAACTGCAACCGTTAGATTCTTTACTCCACCTCACTGAACAGTCGCTCCGGAGATTTCTCCTGCTGCTCATTTCAAGTCGGTTGAAGTGTCGGTTTTCGGTTGTTTTTTTATACCAAAATTGTTGTTTCCGCATAGTCGGTTCAAGTCTCTGTCTGTGGTACCATGAGAACTAGATAGGTTTTGTTCTGTTTTCTGTGTGGAACTTGTAAAGGTGTGGATTAGTTCGGCTGAACTGATCATTTTGACGTAAAATTTGTACTTTACTTTAGTGTGTGGTTACCGGTCCATATCAGTTCTCAAAAAAACGGGTTTTCTACGGTTTTTTCCAAGACCCGTGATACGGTCAGGAACCAATAAGGGAGTCTTGCCTGGCGGATTGCCGAAAAAAGGGTAAGTTTGGTTAGGTTGGCCACGTCTGAGAAACCCAAGAAAAAAACGGGCCCACTGGGTTTCAACACTGCAGTGTGTGTGGGCAGGTCTTTGCTAAGGCCACCCCCCACCTGTGTTTATTGTCTGGAGTTTGACCACCTCGATTCAGACTGCCAAATCTGCAAAAATTTCCCAAAATCTACCCTAGAAAAGAGATTAGGTAGACTGAGGGAAAGGGAGTCCGAGAAGTCCGCTGACCTGGATGGCCAGCCCGGTTCAGTTCCGACCGAACCAGAAGGAGTGCCCTCTGACCAGGGTGATACTTCTTTGGGCAAAAGGAGAGCCGATTTTGAGGAATCGGTTCCAACAAAAAGAAAAAGAAAAGACAAGTCGACCGGTTCGGATCCTGAATCTCATACCTCGACCGCCGATGAAATAGCCAAAGCGATTCGTATTGTGGAATCGCTTCGATCAGTTCCAACTGATCCGGCACCTTTTGGCAGGGGCTCAGTTCGGTCAGTTCCCCCAGTTCCAGATTATACCTTGGAAGAATTTTATGAACCGGAGTTTGAGGAGGAAGGAGAGTTGGAAGATGATTATGGTGATGGTGAAAGTCTGGATGTGCCTATTGACCTGGACATCTCCCCAGACAGACCTTCAGGTGTTTCTCCTCCTAGGCTTTCTGAGTCCCCTTCACACTACATGTTTTACAGTAAGGTGGCTGATACCCTCCAGCTTCCTGTGGAAGAGGCAGTGGAGGATCAGGAAGAGTCTGACTATGTAGAGATGATGGACATCCCAGAGTCCAGGAGACTGTCTATTCCCCTCCACAAATCTTTAGAAAAACAGACAAAAAATTCTTAAGTCTCCCAATTCCATACCTCCTGTGGACAGAAGAATGGACAAGAGGTATACTCTTTCAGGCTCAGATATGGAGTTCCTTTATCAGCAATGCAGACATGTTGGAGTTGTACAGGCTGCTGCCTGTGATAAGGAAAGCTTTCCCTTGGCATCACACCCCCCCCAGACAAGGACTCCAGGAAGACTGATGCCATGGCAAAGAAGCAGTACATGGCACCATCCTTAGGACTCAGGCAGGCTAATTATATGGCCTATGCAGCCAGGTACCAGAAGTCCAGGTGGGACACTGTACTGGCACTGACTAAACAGGCTTCCCCCCAGCTTGCCAAGGAGCTGGAGGAGGTGGCTGCAGATGGGACTGAGGCAGCAAAAGTTCAGTTTCATGCTGCTGTAGACTCCAATGATGTATCATCAAGAGTCATGGCTACATCTGTGGGTCTTCAGAGAATGGCTTGGCTCAGATGTACTAGCCTCTCACAGGATACCCAGGCTAAGGCCATGGATTTTCCTCTAGTGGGTAATTCTCTGATGGGGAGCAGACAGGGAATTACATGAAGAAAATGGATGAATACAGGACCACTTACAGGAGTGCTCAGGCCAAGGAAAGGCAGGCAACTCCTCAAAGGCAGCAGTCCAGGGGCAGGGGCAGGCCTTTACAAAGGCCTTTTTACCAAGCACAGGCCTCTTCTTCTTTTTCACAGAGGGGGTTCTTCAGAGGGAGAGGCAGAAGGGGGATGAGCAGGCCTACACCCACCCCTCAGCCTAAAGCCCCTGCCAAGCAGACACCCTGATGGGTCTGCCTGGGTTGATTCTCCTATCCCAGTAGGGGGCAGGCTGGCTTACTTTGTCCAGGACTGGATGTCTCTTACATCAGACAAGTGGATCCTGGAAGTAGTAAGCCAGGGTCTGGTTCTCAGCTTCAAAAAATTTCCCAAGCTGAGAGCCAGATCTTTTCCACCTGCAAATCTCTCAGAAACCCTTGCCCTAGAGGCAGAGGTTTCTTCTCTCCTAGCTCTAAGAGCTATAGAGAGAGTACTTACCCTACACTGGGGCAAAGGATTGTACTCCAGGTACTTCCTAACCCCCCAAAAGACAGGAGAGTGGTGACCCATCCTGGACCTAAGATACCTGAACAAACATCTTTTAAAGCCAAAGTTCAAGATGATAACTCTGGGAATTATCTTTTCCTCTCTAAGGCCAGGGGACTGGCTAGCCTCCCTGGACCTCAAAGATGGCTACTTTCACATTCCCATCAGGTGCTCCCACAGAAAGTACCTCAGGTTCAAGTTGCCCTCAGGCCACTATCAGTTCAGAGCAATGCCCTTTGGCCTAACATCAGCCCCAAGGGTCTTCACAAAGTGCCTGGCAGTAGTTGTTGCCTTCCTAAGAAGACAAAAGATTTCCATCTTTCCATATTTGGATGACTGGCTCATAGTAGGCAGTCCCCAGACCAAGTCAAGTCACACCTGCAAGTGACCCAGCAAGTGCTCACTTCTTTAGGATTTCTTCTCAACCTACCAAAGTCAGTTCTCGAACCAGTGCAGCTCCTCACCTTCATAGGGGCAGAGCTGGATACGGGTAAAAGCAAGAGCCTTCCTTCCCCCTGGAAAGGGCAAGGGCCCTCATGGAACTGGCCTCTTCATTCATCCTGCAGGTGTCTCGACCAGCAAGGCATTTCCTTCAGCTGCTGGGCCATGTGGCAGCTTCTACAGCAGTGGTCCAAGGTGCAAGATTCCAAATGAGGGACATTCAGTTCCACTTAAGAGCTTTTTGGTCACAAAGAAAGGATTCCTTTACCAAACTAATTCCAGTGACTCGAACTCTGATCCAAGCCCTGCAATGGTGGCAGGATCAGGACAGTTTGAGGCAAGGGGTTCCATTTGTCACTCAGTCTCATTCAGTGGTCCTCACTACAGATGTTTCCCTGCTGGGATGGGGAGCCCATTTTGGGGAACTTACCACCCAGGGACTGTGGTCGCCTCAGGAATCTCTTCTACACATCAATCTCTTGGAACTCAGAGCAGTGTTTCTGGCATTGCAAGCTTTTTTCAAATCAGTACAGAACAAGGTGGTTCAGGTCAGAACAGACAACACCACCACCATGTGGTACATCAACAAGCAAGGAGGCACTTGGTCTATGGCCTTGTGCACAGAAGCAATGAAGTTGTGGTCCCTAGCCTATTCCCTGCAAACCTCTCTGATAGCAGTTCACCTTCCAGGGAAAGACAATGTTCTAGCAGATGCACTGAGCAGAATATCCCAGGGCCATCACGAATGGGCCCTAGATCCTCTGGTGTTGAAGTTGATTTTCTCAAGATGGGGCACTCCAGAGATAGATCTTTTTACAGACCCAGACAATCACCAGCTTCCTCTTTTTTGTTGCAGACCCCCAGTCTTGGGCTCAGTACCCCTGGATGATCTGATTCTGAACTGGGAAGAGAAATTTCTGTATGCTTTTCCCCCCTTCCCTCTCCTGTTCAAAGTGCTAGTCAAGATAAGGTCGCAACCATGCAAAGTGATTCTGATTGCTCCAGACTGGGCCAGGCAGCCATGGTATCCCTTGTTGCTGTCCCTAGCAGTCCATTTTCCCCTGTCTCTTCCCAGGAATTACATCCTGTTAGCATCCTCTCAGGGGAGGATTTGGTACCCCAATATTCAGTCTCTCAATCTCAAGGCTTGGCTCTTGAAGAGTTAGAGTTTGCAGATCTGCAAAGATCCCAAGGGGTTCTGGATATCCTTAAGGCTTCTCGAAAGCCTTCCACCATAAAGACTTACAACTCCAAATGGAAAAGATTCAGCATTTGGTGTTCTAAGAAGAATATTTCTCCAGACTCTGCTGAATTGCCTACGGTTCTGGATTATATGGTCCATCTCAATGGCCTAGGTCTCAGACCAGCTACTCTCAAGGTACACTTGGCAGCTGTTTCTGCTTTCCTGTCAGTAGGCAAGTCTTCCTCTCTGTCATCCCATCCTGTATTCTGTAAGTTTTTCAAGGGATTGCTTCACACCAGTCCCCCCTTTATGGATCCTGCTCCTGCTTGGGATCTTAATGTTTGCATTGCTCAGCTTATGCAACCCCTTTTGAGCCTTTGTCCTCAGCAGAGCTTAAGTACTTGACTTGGAAAACTGTGTTTTTGGTAGCCATTACTTCTGCCAGACGTATCAGTGAATTGCAAGCCCTGTCAGTGAAATCTGAGTTCATCTCTTTTCACAGAGATAAAGTGGTCCTTAGAACTAACAGACAGTTCTTGCCTAAAGTGGTTTCAGATTTCCACCTCAATCAGTCTATATCTCTCCCTGTTTTCTTCACTGACCATTCTTCCTCGGGAGAGAGGAGGCTACACAGTTTGGATGTTAAAAGAGCCCTTAGCTACTACATAGAGCATACCAAGAGTCACAGGTTTGACTCCCTCCAGTTGTTCCTCACTTATGGAGAAGTTGGGAAGGGCAAACCTGCCACCAAGAGATCTATTGCCAGGTAGATTGTTTCTTGTATACAATTCTGCTATGAAAAACTGGGTAAAACTCCACCCTCAGGCCTGAGGGCTCATTCCACAAGAGGTACAGCTGCTTCCCTAGCTGCTGCCAGGATATCTCTCTTAGAAATTTGTCAAGCAGCCACCTGGAAAACAGTCCATACTTTTACAAGCATTACTCTCTGGATATCCAGGCTAGGAGTGATGCTCGGTTTGACACAGCAGTACTTCAGCGCCTGTTTCCAAAGTAGGTTCTGGCCCTCCTCCATGGAGGTACTGCTTGGTAGTCTGCAATTGTCAGAATACAGCAAGACTTCATGTTGTTTGAAGAAAAAAGTACTCACCTTAGTAATTATGTTTCTTCTAGTGGAGTCTTGCTGTATTCTGACCTCCGCCCCGCCTTCCTTCTCAGAACCTAGCTTTTTGGGATGTGGGTTGGCAGGTGCAGTGTTGGCACCCTAGGGGTGCCCCCCCCTTTACACTCTCTTTTTTCTTTGGGTGGAATGTTATTTCATTTGACTGGTTTTTGTTTTTGGGTTTCCTGACTTGAGTCTTCCTTTGAGAACCCAAAACATTATTTTTCTGCCAGTTGGCTAGTTAAAAATTTTACAGTTTCCACACAGAACACCTAGTGAGTTTTGCTCGTAAAGATCTGATGGTTGCAGTTTGAATAACAAAAGGCAGAGGCTTCAACCGAGCTCGAGATGAACATTCTATGCCATGCATAGAAAAGTTAACCCTATGTTCTCCGGGGCAGTTAAAGGCTGGGGCTAACTGCAATTGTCAGAATAGAGCAGGACTCCACTAGAAGAAACATAATTACTAAGGTGAGTAATTTTTTCTTCTTGCACATCATTTTTTTTTTCTGAAAGATGTTGCCCTCTTGAACTTTGTTTGTCCCCTTGAGCCAGTTGAATGTCTCTGTCATATAACCCGTCTCCCTCTTTTCCTCCAGGGTATACATATTGAGGTCTTTCAGTCTCTGCTCATATGGTTTCTGGTGCACTCCTTGCAACATTTGTGTTGCCCATCTCTGGACTGCCTCCACTCTGCCTATGTCCTTTCAGAGATGTGCTCTCTAGAACTGAACACAGTACTCTAGATGAGGTCTCACCAATTGTCTGTACAGTGGCATCACCACCTCCTGTTTTGTACTGGTGATACCTCTCCCTATGCACCCCAGCATCCCTCTGGTTACCTTCAGATCCTCTGTTATGATTACCCCTCGGTCCCTTTCTAGTTTGGTTGTCATCAGTACCACCACCCCCCCGCATCATGTATTCCTCTCCTGGATTTGTGTGCTCCAAGTGCATGATTTTGCTCTTTTTTGCATTGAATCTCACCTGCCACACTCTTGATCACTCCTCCAACTTGCCTAGGTTTCTTCTCATTCTTTCCACCCTATTGCAGATCTTAGTGTCGTCTGCAAATAGGCATATATTCCCTTCCAGCTCCTCCCCAATGTTGCTTATGAAGACATTAAAGAGGACAGGCACCAGCACTGAACCATGTGGCACCTCGCTGGTTACCCCCCTCTCCTTGGCTTGAACTCTGTTTACCACAACCCTCTGTATCCTATTGCTCAGCCAATTTCTGAACCAGAATACCACCTGTGGACCCACTCCCAGACTGCCCAACTTGTTTACTAGCCTCCTGTGTGGGACAGTGTCAAATGCCTACTGACATCTAGGTAGGCCATCTCTACGCCCCTCCCAGATCAACTACCCTGGTTACCTAGTCAAAGAAATCTATCAGATTTGTTTGACAAGACCATCCTGCTGTGAATCCATGTTGCCTCAGGTCTTGTGTCCTGCTGGCCTCATGATACACCACAATACTTTCCTTTAACATTGATTCCATTATTTTCCACACCACTGAGGTCAAACTGACCAACCTGTAATTTCCAGCCTCTATCTTGCTCCCACTCTTGTGGAGGCGTATCACATTTGCCCTCCTCCAGTCACCCAGTACCACTCCCTCCTTCAGCAATTTGTTGAAAAGGGCTATCAGTAGTGCCACTAGCACCTTTCTGAGTTCCTTTAATATTGTGGGATGTAGCCTGTCTGACCCCATTTCCTTAACCCAAATGTTGTACACCCTTTAAACCAGCACTTGTCTACAAGCTTCATAACAGAGAGCGTTGAGTCACAGGTGCCCTCAACTGGAAGTAGCTGTTGGTTTTTGAATGAGGTGGTTTTCAAATGAGGTTTAAAACACACAAAACAATAAGTAATAGGAATGAGGCTGTGGAAACAGGAAGTTAAAACATAAAGTGATGTCATTCCTGTGTTGGCTGCCTTGCACTGCTTTTTCTTGTTTTTCAAGTCTTGTTTTAAAAATGACCTACAACTACAGAAAAAAGACAACAGTGGTAAACTATGGAAATAATTACAGTTTAATTACAGGGAAGTAACACAGTTAACAAACATTCAGTCACACAAGCAATAGCTTGACAATTCGGTTTAAAATGTTTATTTAAAATTTTTTTAACTAGGAGGACTTCCAATGATGTCACCGAGCCATGCAGTAGCACAGGATCAGAGCTTCCGCTATCCTCGTAATTAAACTTTAGAATTTTGGATCGCTTGGAGTTGGCATGCTGCCTTTTGCTGAGCCCTCATCTAGCAGGAAGTGTGGGCGACCCAATATAAACCAAAATCAAGTACTGGAGGTACCTTGAAGCAGCAGAAATTAATGCTGACTCCTCAAACCCAGGTAAAGAGCAGCTCATCCACTAGGCCACTGGAAACCACGGACCCAGAGTTAGATCAGGCTCGGAGAAAGAAGAGGAGGAATTTATTATTATGTCCAGGCACTTTGCTGAGAACTCAGGTGCCTGAGCGAAACACTAGACAGCATCAGGAAAGATGTGGAGGTAAATATAAAAGTAATAAAGCAGCAGGAGAAAAAACTGAAGCCCATGGATGAACAAGTGGTGGCACTTACCCACACTACACTACAGACCTCCACAACGGTTCAGTTCTGCTGCTACATGATCAGTCTTAGGCATTGATAAATTAAATTGAAGATCTTGAAAACCGATTGCGAAGAATAAACATTCGCCTCCACGGTTTGCTGGAAGGTACAGAAAAAGGGAATACCACAGAATTTGTTGAGAGTCTTCTACATGAAGTTCTACACGTTGACAAAGTCACCTCACTGAACATTATTCGGGCTCACAGAGCAGTTCTCTCCTCCTAAAGATCTGAAAACCCAGCCTCCATCTATTATTATCACCTTCTTGGATTTTAGAGCCAAAGAAATGGTCCTCCGGAAGGCTTGGTAAAGGAAAGAAGTTATTTTTGGTGACAATATTCTCTATTTAGAGCCAGACATAGAAACATATAATTTGACGGCAGATAAGGACTGCTTGACCCACCTATTCTGCCCATTTTCCTACCTGATGGATAAGCTGCAGATCCTAGTTAACCAACAGCCTATTTCCTCCTACCCCCCACTAGGACAGCCTTATGTCTGCCCCATGCATTCTTGAATTTCCCCACTGTTCTTGACTCCATGACCTCCTCAGGAAGGCTGTTCCATGCATCCACAACCCTCTCCATGAAAAAATACTTCCTCACATTAGCCCTGAGCCGTCCCCCCATCTTCAAATTGTGCCCTCTTGTTCTTGCACATCTCTTTTTCACAAAGATACTAACCTCTTGGACTTTGTTGATTCCCTTGAAATATTTGAAAGTTTCTATCATGTTCCCCCTCTCCCTTCTTTCCTCAAGGGTATACATATTAAGCTCCTTTAGTCTCTCTTCATATGTCTTCTGGCGCAGACCCTGCACCATTTTGGTTGCCCTCCTCTGGACAGCCTCCACTCTGTCTATGTCTTTGCAGAGATGGGGTCTCCAGAACTGCACGCAGTACTCAGATGGGTATCACCAACTGTCTGTACAGAGGGATAACAACTCCTGTTTTCTACTGTTGGTGCCTCTCCTATGCATCCCAGTATCCCCCCAGCCTTCCTTACTGCCTTCTCACATTGCTTGCCCACCTTTAGGTCATCTGATATAATTACCCCCAGTAATACTTTCCATTTTTGTTGTTGTCAGTATCTCACCCCCCAGTGAGTACACTTCCCCAGGGTTTTTGCTTCCCAGGTGCATTACCTTGCACTTCTTTGCATTGAATCTAAGCTGCCATACATCTGACCATTCCTCCAACCTTGCCAAGTCCCTTCTCATCCTTTTCACTCCATCTTGTGTATCAAACCTGTTGCAGATCTTTGTGTCATCCACAAAGAGACATACTTTTCCTTCCAGTTCCTCTGCAATGTCACTTATAGCGACATTAAAAAGTACTGGTCCCAGTACTGAACCCTGTGGTACCCTGCTAGTAACCCTCCTTTCTTCACTGTGGACTCCGTTTAGTACTACCCTTTGCGTCCTTTTGTCCAGCCAATTTTTTATCCAGGCTACCATTTTAGGACCCACTCAAAGGTTGGCTAACTTGTATATTAATCTTTTGTGCGGGACTGTATCAAATGCTTTGCTAAAATCTAGGTAGGCCATGTCCACAGCCCCTCCCTGGTCTACTACTTTGGTCACCCAGTCAAAGAAATCTATTAGATTCATCTGACACAACCTTCCCGCTATGAATCCATGCTGCCTTGGGTCCTGTGCCTCACTGGCCTCTAGGTACTCAACAATTCTTTCCTTCAGAAGTGATTCCATCATTTTCCCTACCACTGAGGTCAAATTACCTGGTCTATAGTTTCCTGCCTCTGCCCTGCTCCCACTTTTGTGAAGAGGAATCTAATCTGCCCTCCTCCAGTCCTCAGGTACCACCCCATCTTCCCATGATTTGTTAAAGAGAGTAGTCAGTGGTGTCACTAGTTCTACCCTTAGTTATTTTAGAATTCTTGGGTGAATCCCATCAGGCCCCATTGCTTTGTCCCCTTTCAATTTTATTAGTTCTTTCAGAACCCTTTCTTCTGTGAATGGACTGGTATCGATCCCCATATCCAGAGTGTTTCTCTTGTTTGGTTTAGGTGCCTCCCCCCTCTTCCTTTGTGAATACTAAGCAGAAATATTCATTCAGTATCCCTGCTTTTTCACTGGCACCCTCTGCCCACATTCCCTCCCCTTTATTAAACCTCAGTATTTATTTTTTTAATTTTTATTTATTCAATCTTGGATTACAATACCTTTGAGCGGAAGACCGCTCTTTTACAAAGGTTCCATGTCATAAAGGGTGGGTATACGTACATTGTGGGTTTAGGAGTATCTAGCTAGGTGAGTAAACATAGATAAAAATACATTGTAAATAGAAAACAGAGATGGTTTTAACACTAGGATAATTCAGGTAACAGTAGCAGCCTAGGTGGCATTGTCAGGTAAAAGACAGTAAGCAGCTATCCAGAAAGGAGAGTAGGGGGCACTGAGTGGGGGGGCATGATGACTATTTAGGGGGAGGTGGGCGAGGAGAGTGTAGGGTATTGTAGGGCAAAAATGGGGGACAACTCAGGGTAGAAGGACAAAGTAAGAGTAGCGAGGAGAGGGTAATAACCTGAAAGGTGAATAAGACAGGGGTCAGAAGTGGGTGTGTGTGGAGTAATTAGAAAGTAGCGTCACAGGAGCTTTTCATCAGTAGGTGTTGTCTTAGCTTGGTCTTGAAAAGCCCCAATCTCTGTGTGGCGTTATGTTCAGTGCCGAGGTTATTGAGCCAAAGTGGTGCCCGGTAGGCATATGACCTCTGCCTTTGGGAGGTTCTGCAGTGAGGGATGGTGAGAACCTGATGGTCAGAGTTCCTGGTGTGGTGTGGGCCTGTGAATAAGCTTAATAGGTTTGTAACTCCAGGAGTTTGAAGTCCGAGTAGTGATGTTTTAGCTAAGAGGCAGGGTTGGCATTGTATTCTGTTTTCAAGTTGTAGCCACCCGGCTTGCTCATAAAGGCCACATGTGTGCGTTAGTCAGGAGGAATTGGTGAGCAGTCTGCAGGCTTTGTTTAGAGCTACTGCTGTCCTACGTAGTGAGGTGGGAGTGGCTGAGCTGTGTATGACCTATCCATAGTCGATGAAGAGACAACTGTGCTATGGACTGCGGTTTGGAGTGCTTCAGGTGTTAGGCATTTCTTGTGCCTGTGCAGGAGCCCAGTTCTTATGTTGACTGTTTTGGCCACATTCTCAATGTATTCTGCATAGGAGAGGGAACAGTCAAGCATAACCCCCAGGTATTTGAATTGCTCCACACTTGTTCAAGTGAAACCCCTGCACAGTTAGTGATATTAAGGGATGCTGCTTTGTGTTTGCTTCTAGCACTGCTAAAAAGCATTACTTTTGTCTTTTTATAGTTCAGAACCATCTTGTGGGCTCTGAACCAATCTTCAGTTTGTTTAAAAGCATGCAGTAGCTGATAGTTTAGGGTGTGAGGGTCATGTTGAGAAGTAAAAATAACAGCATCATCTGCATAGAGAAGTATCTGTTGGTCACACGATTGAGGTAGGCTATTTAGAAAGATGCTGAAAAGGAGGGGTCCTAGGATTGACCCCTGGGGGAACCCACAGTGAACTGGTAGGGGCCCAGATGTGATGTTTCCAATCTTTACCTGTTGGTAACGATCAGCTAGATAGCTTTTGAACCAGTTAGTAGCGGGGTTAGAGAGGCCTATCGAGGTGAGTTGTTGAAGTAGTAGGGAGTGACTGACCGTGTCAAAGACCTTTGTTAGATAAATAAAGGCAATGCCAACAAGGTTACCCTGGTCCAGTGAACTGTGAATGCAGATGGTGAACTCCAGAAGAGCTGTGGAGGTACTGTGCCCTTTCTGAAATCCATGTTGTTCCGGACTCTGAATGTTTTATTTATTAAGGTATTCAACCAGCTATTCTGAGACTATGCACTCCAGCACTTTTGACAGTGGTGGAAGGCTAGAAATAGGTCTGTAATTGGCATGCAGTGCCCAGTCACTGCTCTTGTGCACCGGAGTTACCAGGGCTGACTTGCAAGCTTGGGGGAATTGAGCCAGCTGCAGGGATAAGTTCAGCAGTTTAGTAATGGGAGCTAGGATTTCATCAAGTGCAAGGGAAATAAATTTGAAGTCCAGTGTGTCACTGCTTTTCCTGGATTTTCCAAGTACCTTACGAATGAACTTTCTTGCTTGGTTGTAGTTGACACATTTGAAATAGAAGGAAGGGGGGATGTTTGAGTGGGCCCTAGACTTTGCCTTGAGCTTGGGTTGGTTTCTTCAAAACAATTTGTCAGAAGTACACTGTTAAGGTCAGTAAATGCTTTGTTAAACATGTTAGCAATAGTCAGGGGGTCAAGGGTGGGGCACCATCGATGTTGAGCATTTGTGGAGCCTCTTTCTTGACTTTCCCTGTTACATCTTTTAGATTATTCCAAAAAGACTTGCTGTTTCCCCATGATGTTTGTAATGCTTTCCTAAAATGTTTACTTTTGGCAGAGCGGATGGTCTGGGTGCAGTCATTCTGTAGTCTTCTGTATTTCTGATTGCTTGCCAGAGTTCTGTGCCCTATGCCACCAGTTGTCCCTGTTTTGTATGTGGCCTATTAAGTCTGGTGTGATCCAGGGGCTGTATCTACCATGGATCTTTGTCCTCTGCACTGGGGCATGGCAGTCACAAGCAGCATTGAATTGTTTTAGGTATCCCTCCCTTGGTCTTTCTTCATTCCCTAATGTACCCATAAAAGGTCTTATCCCCCTTCTTAACAGAGTTGGCTATCCTTTCCTTGGTTTGGGCCTTTGCTATTCTGACTGCCTGCCCTGCCTTTTTCTGCTTTAACTAATAAAGTTCTCTGTCCTGATCCTTCTGTGTTTCCTTATATTTCCTGAATGCTATCCTTTTCTCTTTAACCTTCCCTGCCACCTCTTTTGAGAACCATAGTTTTTTTTTTTTTTCATTCCTTGTGTTTTGTTAATTTGCTTCACACAAAGGCTTGTTGCCTCTGTGATGGCTGTTTTGATTACTCATAGATACATAGATACATAGACAGTGTCGGCAGATAAGGACCTATGACCCACCCAGTCTGCCCATTTGTGCTTGTAAGTTCAGTTTATGTTTTCCTAGAAGTCTGTTGCCCCTTACCCCTGACCTCCAGAATTCCTTTATGTCTGTCCCATGCATTCTTAAATCCCGTGATTGTTTCAGCCCCCACCACTTCCTCTGGCAGGGTGTTCCACTTGTCTACCACCCGTTCTGTGAAGAAATTCTTTTTCACATTTCCTCTGAATCGTCCTCCCTTCAACTTCATCCCATGCCCTCTAGTCCTGGAACATCTTTTTCACTTAAAAATAGTGCATTCCTGTACCCTGTTCCTCTCTGTAAGATACTTGTATGTCTCTGTCATATCCCCTCTCTCCCTCCTCTCCTCCAGGGAGTACATATTCAGTTCCTTCAACCTGTCCTCATAGGACTTGTAATGCAATCCTCCCCATTGTTCCTCCACCCCTCCTTCTTGCCTGTTTGCTAGTGCTTTTCTGAGGCAGTCTCTCATTTTCCCAAAGTCAGCCTTCCTAAAGTCCAATACTCTTGCTTTTGTATGGCTTAACTCTATGGCTGTGTTTATCATGAACCACACTGTTTGGTGGTCACTTGTTCCCAGATGGCTACCTACTTCTAAATCCGAGATTCTTTCTCCATCCCCATTTGAGAGTACCAGTTCTAAGATTACTCCCTCCCAAGTGGGTTTCAATGCTAGCTGTCTGAGGCATGCCCCTTGTAGGGCATCAAGAATGACCCTGCTCTTGGATGTGCCTGCAGCAAAGGTGCTCCAGTTAACGTCTGGCATATTCAGGTCCCCCATCAACAATATCTCCCCTTTTTCTACCATTCTAATGATGCCTTCTATCATTTCCTTGTCCATTTCCTCCCCCTGAGATGGAGAACTATATACAATCCTCATGCAGATTGTGGTGCTATTGCCTGTCTCCAGGGTGACCCAGAGTGTCTCATCTTCTCCCTGTTTACTCTTTAGTTCTGTTGTTTTGATCCCTTCCCTTACATAGAGAGCTACTCCTCCTCCTCTTTTACCCTCCCTGTCCCTCCGGTAGATTGTGTATCTAGGTATTTTGACATCCCAGTCATGGTTTTCTGTGTACCATATTTCTGTGACTGCCACAATATCCATGCATCTCTCTTTCATCAAGGCCACTAGTTCAGGGAGCTTATTACACAGACTACAGGCATTGATACTCATCACCCTCCATTTTTTGATGGCCTTACCCCTTTTAGCCCCATCCCTGTCCTTACTGCCTTTGCCTTTTTTTGCATTTACCTCTGTTCTGCTCCCTAATGACTTCTCTACCTTGGTGTTTACCTCACTAATTACCGTGTTTTGTGGGGGGAGCTGGGATTTCCTTGCTCCTTTTCAGTGCCTTCCCCTTGGCTAGTTTAAATGCTTGCCAATGAAGCATTTAAACCTATCACCTAGGATGCTGGTTCCTCCCAGATAGATGCAGACCCTCGTGCCAGCATAGGTCTGCATCCCTCCAGGTGGCTCCCCAGTCCCCAATAAAGCCAAAACCCTGAGCGCCACACCAGTTTTTCAACCATTCATTGAATTCCATGGTGTGGAGTACCCTAGCATCACCCTTGCCATAAACAGGCAGCACCTCCAAGAAAGTTACCGTATACGCTACTTGTCTAAGGCCTCTCCCCAACTCTACAAACTCCTCTTGCACTGCTCTGTTCCCATTCTGAGCCAGGTCATTTGTCCCTAGGTGAACAATGACATCCAGCTCCCTCCCTTGTGCAGCTGCTCCCACGATCCTGAGGATTCACTTCCTGTCCCTCCAAGCCATGGTGCCAGGCAGGCACCTTACCTCCCTCTCCCCTTCCTCCCCCACTTCTACCCCCCAATGACTGATTCCCCTCACCAGAAGTTGTCTCCTTCCCCTGTGGGGTCCCGTGCCACCCTCCTGTCAATCTCCTTTGTGGAGGTTCCCAGCATCCTCCTTGGTCTCCACTGCAGGTGCCTCCATAGAGGAAACACTGTCCGCCAGAACAGCATATGAATTGTGGAGAGATACAGCTGGAGGGATGCATCTCTGTTCCACCACCTTCTCCCTCCATGAGCCCACCTTGGTCCAGCAGCTCCTCTTTCTTGGCATCCTCTGAGGTAGCGGCAGTGGCCCTGGTGGTCCCTGGGTGGGGAAGGGGAGGTTTCACAAATCCTAGCCAGGTCAGCCTGGAGATGAGTAACCTCCTCCCTCAGACCAGAGAGGTGCCTGCAAATAGGGCAGCATTGTAGCCTCAAGAATGTCTTCTGGAACACTGCTTCCCCACAGCCATTGCACTGCACCACTCCCATCATGTCTTATTTTGTGTCCCCTCTCCTGTTGCTCTGTATGCTTACTCTCTCCTCTCCTTACGACTCTTGCCCTTCCTGTTCTGGGACAGCAAATTCCTGTATTCTTCAGTAGTCTCCTTCTTCCTTGCTCAGAGTCAGACCTCCAGCAGCTAGGGGAGAGAAAGAGCTACTTTTTTCCTTCAAGGTTGACAAAACTAATGTTTCTCTATGATCCTTCCCTTCCTACTGCCAAACAGGAAGTTTCTGTTGTCAGTCAAATCCAGTGGCTATAAAAGAAGAACCGGCTTAGGGTGGGAGGGTGGAGGGGTGAGATGGAGGGCAATTAATAATAAAAACTGTAGCTTTTTTAGTCAGCTGCTTTCTACTCTAAAAGCAAGATTTCTGTCTTCCAAAAGCTAGCAGAAGGAAGTTGTAATTGGAGTCACCTGCTTTTCTACTGCCTAAGTCACACCTCAATTAACCTCTCTCTCCTCCTACTGATTTATCAAATTAATTTGATGCAGTACCCTTCCCCAACACAGAAACACACATTGACTTTCTTTTTTTAACCCTAAATAAGACCCCCTCTACTTCTAATAAAGTATCTGTTTGCTTAATCCCAACAGGCACTGACTCCTGTTGAGATAGAAGTGCTAAATTAGTAAGAAAAATGGTAGCTATTTTAGTCAGCTGCTTTCTGCTCTAAAAACAAGATTTATGTCTTATGAAAGCTAGCAGCAGACTATGCTCCCACTACAATAGCTCGGAGAAAGCTGTGGTTTCCTGTTCTGAAAGCCCTGCAGGGTAGAGGTCTCAAAGCAGGGGTGGATTTCCCCGCCAGGCTTCGCATTATCTCCAACTCTGGAGTGAAAATTTTCAACTCAGGGCCAGCAGCTAAAAAGTGCCTTGCCACTCTGGACATTGCTGTGGATGAACTGATTAACCCTGCTCTTTTGCAAGAGGTGGGAGAAGGCAATGGCATCTTGTAGGAGGTCATCCAGAGCTGAAGGGGTGGGCTGTAAATAGAACAAGAATGCGGAACCCAGTCCCTTGTCAAAGATGAAAACCATGGTGCAATCTGGTTCTCAAGACCATAGACAGCCCTCCTCAATGCAGCTTTCAGAGATGACATCAGAGGATGATCAGATGGCGGAGGAAGCAGAAGCAGCAAGAGAATAAATCAACCTGAAGGGGAATCAGTGGAGTGCATGGATGAAGCTTTCCCTTTTTTTCTCTTTCTCTTTCTCTGTGAAGATCCAACACAATGGGGCACCTTTGTTCTTGAGACACCACAACGAAATGCAGGGTAACTGGGGCCATTTTGGTCTCAGGAATTTTTGGCCAGTGACTGCATCACTTTTCTAATATAAAGACATTACAGTTGGACATTTTACTGGAGTCTGGGCCCCCCCCCCAGATATGACCCAGCCTGGTCTTTGGCGAGTCTGGGGCAGGAAGGGTAAGTTATGTTTGCAGCTCTTCCCTCCAAACACTAAGCTCTGGGCAGATGGCACAGTCCAGGGTATGGGCAAGTTAATATGGTACAGCTCACAAGATAGTGGAAAGTTGACAGACTTATAGAATTCTAGATTTTGTTTGGAAACCGCCATTCTTTATTAACAATTTGCGAGCAGCACACAATCCGAGGTGGTTGGGGGGGAGAAGTTGGAGCATGAAAGGGAGAGGGGAAAAAAACTGGTATGCATATGGCTGGCTATGTTTGGTATTTGGAATTTTTGGGGCCTATGGACAGTAGACTGCTGTCCCAGTCCTTGCCCCCATGGGGGGAAGTGGGTTTGCATGCTTGGAGTGTATCTACTTTTACTAAAGGGGATCACCCTGGACTGAGACCTGGTTCAAGTTGGCCCAGGGTGTCCAAAATACAGCTTTGCTCTACAGAGGTGGGGGGGTATGTGACATGGCATGTGTGGTATACACAGTGATATTTCAACTGCAGGGTTCCCTACAGCAACTACAGCACCATGTCACTGCAGAGAACCCGCTGGAACCCGGCACTGTCTGTCAGAGTCCTGCACCCCCCAGAATCAGCTCCAACTCAGAGTTGAGAATCCTAAGTGGGGGGATGCAGGGGGCTCGGGGGTAAAGACCCCCAAAGAAAACACTTGTTATTCTCCAAAACCGGCAGCCGACTGCAAAATGCGGGTGACCTGCTGGTTTCGTTGTCAGGTCATTAGACGAAAATTTTGTCAGTGATTCGTCATAGATCCACATGTGTGACACCACATTCGCTGCACTCAATTCAACCAAATGGTCAAAAGCAGTGGGGTGCACAATTTAGTCATGCACTACCCATCACCACTAAGCATCAAGAGTGTGGTGGGAGATATGTGGCACCATTGGAAGGGAAATGTAATACCTTGCTGGTGATATGGTTGGATGTTTATTTTTTACTTTCATGTTATACAATTGTGCAAGTTCATACCAGTTGGATGTACAGTCAGGTTACGTGTCTTACCCCCCCAGAGGTCGATTGCAGATCTACACTTTAATAGGAGAATATTTAGAGCAATGGGTTGCAGCAATTTCTGATGGATAGCCTGAAAACAATTACTTATAATGTCAGAGTGCTGAATAGTCCCATTAAACAAGCTCCTATTCTGCAGGAGTTGAGTAGGATGGGTGCACACATAGCGCTCCTGCAGGAGACACATTTGAGGGAGGCTGAGCACAAAAAAATGTCATAGGTGGGTGGGCTCGGTATGTGCTTCTACATGTCTCACCCACCCTCACAGGAGGGATACAGCAATTTTAATACATACAGCTTGCCCTTTGCAGGTAGAGAGGGTTGAAGAAGACCCAGAGGGCAGGTATATAAAACTGCTAGCTGTATACAGAGATGCCAAATGTACAGTTCTAAGTTTATACATTCCCGATGATGATACAGAGGCCTCTCATTTCTTTAAAAAGGTTTTCTTAGATATTGTTACTGAAGCAGAACGATTGTGTATCATTAAGGATGACTTTATTACTATTGTATACCCTACATTAGACAAGAGAGGAGGTCCAGTAAGGGCCAAACTGGGAGCTGTGAGGACTACGCTTAATAGACTAAGTCAAACTTTAGGCCTGCTGGACGTATGGTATCATGTTAATGGACATACTAGGGGTTATTCCCATTACTCTGACAGACATGACTGCTATACATGTATTAATATGTTTTTTATGTCGGAGGAATGGGCACATATAGTTTCTTCCTGTCAGATTTTTTTCGCTGGACCTGGTATGATCTTGTCCCCATCCGACTGACTTTGGAATCGGCCCCATCAGTAAGAAATTCACATTGGTGCTTTAATTTCGGTCTCTTGAACCACCCTGGCTTCAAACAACATGAAGTCTTGCTGTATTCTGACAATTGCAGTGATTCCCAACCTTTGAACTGCCCTGGAGAACAAAGAGTTAACTTTCTATGCAGGGCATAGAATGCTGAGCTCGAGCTCGGTTGAAGTCTCTGTCTGGAGTGATTCAAACCTAAACCGTCAGATTCTTTACTCCGCCTCACTGAACAGTCGCTCCGGAAATTTCTCCTTCAGTTCGGTTCAAAAGTCAGTTAAAGTTTCAGTTTTCATCAGTTTTTAAACCGGAAAAGTATCCACATAGTCGGTTCAGTCTCTGTCTGTGGTGCCGTGAGTACTAGATAGGAATTGTTCTGTTTTTTCTGTGAGGAACTTGTAAAAGTGCGGCTCTGTTCGGCTGAACCGGCCATTTGATGTGAAATTTGTGTGTTTTACTTAGTGTGTGGTTACGAGTTCTTATCGGTTCTAAAAAAAACATGTTTTGAGACTTTTTTTCCAACACCCGTGACACGATTAGGAACCAATAAGGGAGTCTTGCCTGGCAGTTGCTGAAAAAAGGGTAAGCTTGGTTAGGTTGGCTATGTCTGAGAAACCCAAGAATAAAAACGGGCCCACTGGGTTTCAACACTGCAGTGAGTGTGGGGAGGTCTTTGCTAAGGCCGATCCCCACACCACCCATGTTTATTGTCTGGGGTTTGACCACCTCCATTCAGACTGCTAAATATGTAAAAACTTTCCCAAATCTACCCTTGAGAAGAGATTAGGTAGACTGAGGGAAAAGGAGGCCGAGAAGTCTGCTGACCCGGATGGCCAGCCCAGTTCGGTTTCAACCGAATCAGAAAGAGTACCCTCTGACCAGGGCGATACTTCTTTGGGCAAAAGGAGAGCTGATTCCGAGGGATTGGTTCCAACAAAAAGAAAACAGGAAGGCAAATCGACCAGTTTGGATACAGAAGTTCATGTTCCGACCACTGAAGAGATAGCCAGAGCGATTCAGATTGTGGAATGGCTCCATCCAGTTGTGACCGATCCAGATCCTTCTGGCAGCAGTTCGGTTTGGTTGGTTCCCCCAGTTCAAGATTATACCCTTGAAGATTTTTATGAACCAGAATTTGAAGAGGAAGGGGAATTTGAGGATGATGATGTAAGTGAGGGTCTGGATGTGCCTGTGGAACCGGACATCTCCCCAGACAGACCTTCAGGTGTTTCCCCTCCTAGGCTTTCTGAGTCCCCTTCTCACTTTATGTTTTACAGAAAGGTGGCTGAAACCCTCCAGCTTCCTATGGAGGAGGCTGTGGAAGATCAAGAGGAGCCTGATTATGTGGAGATGATGGACATCCCAGAGTCCAGGAGACTGTCTATTCCCTTCCATAAATCTTCTGGGAAACAGACAAAAAATCCTAATGTCTCCTATCACTATACCTTCTGTGGATAGAAGAATGGACAAGAGGTATACACTTTCAGGCTCAAACATAGAGTTCTTATATCAGCAATGCAGCCATGTTGGGGTAGTGCATGCTGCTGTCTGTGACAAGGCAAATATTCCCTTGGCTTCACACCCCCCTGACAAGGACTCCAGGAAGATTGATGCCATGGCAAAGAAGCAGTACATGGCATCTTCTTTGGGACTCAGGCAGGCGAATTACATGGCCTATACAGCCAGGTACCAGAAGTCCAAGTGGGACACTGTACTGGCACTGGCTAAACAGGCCTCCCCCCAGCTAGCCAAGGAGCTGGAGGTGGTGGCTGCAGATGGTATTGAGGCATCTAAGGTTCAGTTTCATGCTGCTGTGGACTCTAATAATGTGTCATCAAGAGTCATGGCTACATCTGTGGCTCTTCGGAGGATGGCTTGGCTCAGATGTACTAGCATCTTGCAGGACACCCAGGCTAAGGCCATGGATTTCCCTGTAGCGGTAAGTCTCTGTTTGGGGAGCAGACAGAGAATTACATGAAGAAAATGGATGAGTACAGGACCACTTACAGGAGTGCTCAGGCCAAGGAAAGGCAGGCAACTCCTCAAAGGCAGCAGTCTAGGGGCAGGGGCAGGCCTTTTCAACGGCATTTTTACCAAGCACAGGCTTCTTCTTCCTTTTGTCAGAGGGGGTTCTTCAGAGGGAGAGGCAGAAGGGGGATAAGCAGGGCTGCATCCACTCCTCAGCCTAAAGCCCCTGCCAAGCAGACACCCTGATGGGCCTGCCTGGGTCGACTCTCCTGTTCCAGTAGGGGACAGACTGGCTTACTTTGTCCAGGACTGGATGTCTATTACATCAGACAAGTGGGTCCTGGAAGTAGTAAGCCAGGGACTGATTCTCAGCTTCAAAAATTTCCAAAGATGAGAGCCAGATCTTTCCCACCTGCAAGTCTCTCGGGAACCCTTGCCCTAGAGGTAGAGGTTTCTTCTCTCCTAGCTTCAAGAGCCATAGAGAGAGTACCTACCCTACACTGGGGCAAAGGACTGTACTCCAGGTACTTCCTGACCCCCAAAAAGACAGTGGAGTGGTGACCCATCCTAGACCTAAGATATCTAAACAAACATCTTTTAAAACCAAAGTTCAAGATGATAACTCTGGAAATAATCCTTCCCTCTCTAAGGCCAGGGGACTGGATAGCCTCCCTGGACCTCAAAGATGCCTACTTTCACATTCCCATCAGGTGCTCCCACAGAAAGTACCTCAGATTCAAGTTGCCCTCAGGCCATTATCAGTTCAGAGCAATGCCCTTTGGCCTAACCTCAGCCCCAAGGGTTTTCACAAAGTACCTGACAGTAGTAGTTGCCTTTCTAAGAAGGCAAAAGATTTCCATTTTTCCATATCTGGACGATTGGCTAATAGTGGGTCAGTCTGCAGACCAAGTCAAGTCTCACCTGCAAGTGACCCAGCAAGTGCTCACTTCTCTAGGATTTCTTCTCAACCTTCCCAAGTCAGTTCTCAAACCAGTCCAGCTTCTTACCTTTATAGGGGGCGGAACAGGACACACTCAGAGCAAGGAGCCTTTCTTCCTCTAGAAAGGCCAAGGGTTCTTATGGAACTAGTTTCTTCCTTCAGCCTTCGGGTATCTCGACCAGCAAGGCATTTCCTCCAGCTCTTGGGCCATATGGCAGCTTCAACAGCAGTGGTCCAAGGGACAAGATTCCAGATGAGGGATATTCAGTTCCACCTGAGAGCTTTCTGGTCTCAGAGGAAGGATTCCCTTACCAAACTGATCCCAGTGACTCTGACCCTGATCCAAGCCCTCCAGTGGTAGCAGGATCAGGATGATGTAAGACAAGGTGTTCCCTTTGTTACTCAGCCTTGTTCAGTGGTCCTTACCATGGATGCTTCTCTCCTGGACTGGGGAGCCCATCTGGGGTCCCTCACTGCCCAGGGGCTGTGGTCCCCCCAAGAATCCCTTCTCCACATCAATCTTCTATAGCTCAGAGCAGTTTTTCTGGCTCTAAAAGCTTTCTCACAGTCAGTACAGAACAAGGCAGTTCAAGTCAGAACAGACAACACCACCACCATGTGGTACATCAACAAGCAGGGAGGCACTCGGTCCATGGCCTTGTGCACAGAAACCATGAAGTTGTGGTCCCTGGCTTATTCCCTGCAAACCTCTCTTGTAGTAGTTCACCTTCCAGGCAAGGACAATGTGCTAGCAGATGAACTGAGCAGGATCTCTCAAGGCCATCACGAATGGTCCCTGGACCCTCAGGTGGTGAAAGTGATTTTTTCAAGGTGGGGCACTCCAGAGATAGATCTCTTTGCAGCCCCAGACAATCACCAACTCCCTCTCTTTTGTTGCAGACCTCCAGTCTTGGGCTCAGTGCCTCTGGATGCCCTGATCCTGAATTGGGATGGGAAGTTTCTGTATGCCTACCCCCCCTTCCCACTCCTGTTCAAAGCTTTGGTGAAAATAAGGTATCAACCTTGCAAGGTGATTCTGATTGCTCCAGATTGGGCCAGACAGCTCTGATACCCACTGTTGCTGTCCCTAGCAGTCCATCTTCCCCTGTCCCTTCCCAGGAATTACAACCTGTTAACATCCTCTCAGGGAAGGATTTGGTACCCCAAACTTCAGTCTCTCAATCTCAAAGCATGGCTCTTGAAGAGTTAGAGTTTGCAGATTTGCATCTTTCCCAAGGGGTTCTGGATATCCTCAAGGCTTCTCGAAAGCCCTCCACCAGAAAGATTTACAACTCCAAATGGAAAAGATTCAGTATTTGGTGTTCTAAGAAGCATATTTCTCCAGACACTGCTGGATTGCCTATGGTTCTGGATTATATGGTCCATCTTAATGGCCTAGGCCTCAGACCAGCTACTCTCAAAGTACACTTGTAAGCTGTTTCTGCATTTTTGTCTGTGGGGAAGTCTTCCTCACTATCTTCCCATCCTGTGTTCTGTAAATTTTTTAAAGGATTGCGTCACACCAATCCTCCTTTCAGAGAGCCCCTGCCTGGGATTTGAATGTTTGCATTGCTCAACTTATGCAACCCCCTTTTGAGCCTATATCTTCAGCAGAGCTTAAGTACTTGACTTGGAAAACTGTGTTCCTGGTAGCCGTTACCTCTGCCAGGCGTATCAGAGAATTGCAAGCCCTGTCAGTGGAACCTGATTTTATCTAATTTCACAGCGATAAAGTGGTCCTTAGAACCAGTAGAAGGTTCTTGCCCAAAGTGGTTTCAGACTTCCATTTCAACCAGTCTGTGTCTCTCCCTGTTTTCTTCACTGATCATTCTTCCTTAGGAGAGAGGAGGCTACACAGTTTAGATGTCAAGAGAGCCCTTAGTTACTACATAGAGCATACCAAGGGTCACAGGTTTGACTCCCTCCAGTTGTTCCTTACTTATGGAGAAGTGAGAAAGGGCAAACCTGGCACCAAAAGATCTATTGCCAGGTGGATTGTGTCTTGTACACAATTCTGCTATGAAAAACTGGGAAAAACTCCACCCTCAGACCTGAGGGCTCATTCCACAGGAGGTACAGCTGCTTCCCTGGCTGCTGCCAGGGATATCCCTCTCTTAGAAGTTTGTCAAGCAGCCACCTGGAAAATAGTCCATACCTTTACCAAGCATTACTCTCTGGATATCCAGGCTAGGAGTGATGCTCAGTTTGGCACAGCAGTACTGCAGAGCCTATTCCCAAAGTAGGTTCTGTCCCTCCTCCATGGAGGTACTGCTTGGTAGTCTACAATTGTCAGAATACAGCAAGACTTCATGTTGTTTGAAGAAAAAATTACTCACCTTAGTAATTATGTTTCTTCTAATGGAGTCTTGCTGTATTCTGACCTCCCTTCCTGCCTCCCCTCTCAGAACCTGTTTTTGGGAAGTGGGTGAGCAGGTGCAGTGTTGCACCCCAGGGGTATTGTTTTGCTTGCATTCTCCTCCTTTTTGTTTGGATGCTGATTTATTATTGTTATTTATAGAAGATTGGTTTTTTGGTTTTTGGATTTCCTGACTTGAGTCTTCCTTGGGAATCCAAACCTTTTTTCAGCCAGTTGGCTAGTAAGAATTTTTACAATTTCCACATAGAATTTTTAGTTTAGTTGGGCTCGTAAGAATCTGATGGTTTAGGTTTGAATCTCTCCAGACAGAGACTTCAACCGAGCTCGAGCTCAGCATTCTAAGCCCTGCATAGAAAGTTAACTCTTTGTTCTCCGGGGTAGTTCAAAGGTTGGGAATCACTGCAATTGTCAGAATACAGCAAGTCTCCATTAGAAGAAACATAATTACTAAGGTGAGTAATTTTTTCTTCAAGTCTATGGTGGAAACCACTATTCAGGATTACCTGGCCAACAACCTAGCTGGAGACACTTCCCATGCCATCCAGTGGGACACATTAAAAGCAGTTCTGTGTGGCATGATTATTCATGTTGCCTCTGAATTTAAAAAAAGAGAGAGAAGGGAAGCAAACAGAATTAGAACTAACTGTAGCGGGCTAAGAATTTCAGCATAAAATCTCCCTGAACCCTAGCGTTAACAAGATCTAGCCAGAGCCAGTACAGCTGTGGAGAGCTTCCAAAGCTCTGGAGAGCTAGCGCTGCCAACGCTGCTGAGTGCCATCTGCATGATGGCAGTGGTGACGCAACGCCCTGCCACAGATCACGATTGGGCTTTCACCCTTATCACATAGATCCGGGAGACTGAGGAGACAGAGACATTAGTGATTCAGACTGGACACATAGGTTGAAATGGGGGTGGAAGGTGACATCTGCCCCGGTGGGGCAACAATTTTTTGGAACATTGTAGTATGATACTTCCACACCCCAACCATTACAAAACACTACAGCTCTACCAGATCGGCGACTTGTTGGAGAGGATGTGGGCAAGTAGGAAGTCACTGGCATATTTTTTGGAGCTGCCCCATGCTGGCAGAATTCTGGAACAACTTGAAGAGGGCAGTAGCAGCCATTACCGGGTGTCAATCCCACTGACCTTTCACAAATAGGTTTTGGGTATCCCCACAGTCATACACCAGAAAAGAGATACCCAGAGGGTATCATTGACTTTAATAGTTGTAGCATTAAAATGCATCATGGCAAGATGGCTTCAGCAGGAGCTAGGGGGAGTGGATTGGGAGAGTCAAGGAGGTGTTACAAATGGAAGCCTTGACAGCCAGGCTCCGTCTTCAGTTTGAGAAGCATGAGGAGAGATGGAGGTGGTGGGAAATATGGTTGCTAGACTAGAGGGGGGATAATGCTCTAATTTGGGGGGTGATAATTTGCTGATAATGGCACCCAGCTGTTGATACATAGTCTTCAGCTCGATAGTTGACAAATTGGAGATGTTGACTTTCTCTTTGATTTTTCCAACTCCCCGAGATAGAGAACATCAACATTATGGTAGATGGAGCAGCAATTAGTAATTCTTAAATAGCAGAGAAATAACACAATGGCATATGGGGTGGTAAGCGTGCAGCCATTAGTTGGGCCTTTTCTTTTTTTTTTTTTTTGGCCATTGTTCTTTCTTGTGGTGTGTTGTTATAAGTGCAGATCTGTTGCACGCCCTCTTTTTTTCTTGGACGTTATGTTCTATTAGTTAAACCATTTACCTGCAGTAGTCTAGTTAAGAATTTGCCCTTGGGTAATATTAATGTCAATAGTTCTTCTTTGGCAATCAAGGGTCATCCTCCTTGTCTAGTAACAATGTCATGCAATTTGCTCGTTGTATCATGGGGGGATTTTGAGGAGGGGGCCAAAGGAACGGTGAATGGTCCTTTATTCATGAATGGCTGTAACTATCTGCTAAATTAGTGTGTGAAATAAAGCTGAGTTAGAAAAAAAATATGTTTTTGGGTAGTGCGCCAGCGCTAGATGGTGACAGACGCAAGAGAGTGAGCTCTGTCCTGATCCTTTCGTTTTTTAATGTATTTATAGCCCAAAGTTGTTTTTTTCATATAAGTCGAACATCCAATCTTCAGTTTAGCACTAAGGCAAGTAACTTTGGCATCTTGAAGGTTTTTTAGATAGTAATTATTAAGTTATCATCAATTTTACAATAGAGATTATGCCTGCAGGAAGGCCTCGCTCCCCTCGTTCCCCTGAACGCACAGCTTTCTCAGAGACAGGTTTGGGAATCTGTTCTGACAGGTCACAAAAATATGCCACAAAGCATGATATAGATCAAATAAAGGACTTGCTGTCAGAGATCAGATCGGGTCAGCTGGAAGTAAAATATTCTACTGACACATTAACGAGAAAACATGAAGAAATTTGTAACATAGTGAGTAGAAATGACAACCAGATCAATGAACTGACTTCTGCAATTACATATTTAGAACAGCTGACATTTAAACAAGCCGAGCAGATATGCCAGTTATCTCAAAAAGTGGATGACCTGGAGAATAGAAGTAGACGAAATAATATAAGGATTCTAGGTGTGCCAGAAGGAGCTGAGGGTGACAATATGCTAGCCTTCCTCAAAACATTTTGGCCAGAAATTCTTGGTCATAATTGGCGTACCCCTCTAGAAATTGAAAGAGCTCACAGAGCTCTGGGACCCAAACCAATTAACCAAAAACCTAGACCCATAATTGCATATTTGCTAAGATTTTCTATTAAGGAGGAAATAATGAGCTTATCAAGAGAAAAGAGATCGCTTTGGTGGAAAGGAGAAAATATTTTAATTTTTCAGGACTTTTCCAGTGAAGTGGTGGCTAGGAGAAAAGAGCTCCTTGAAGTCAAGCAATGCCTAAAAGATTTTGGTATAAAATGTAATTTCAGATATCCTGCCTCTCCGATCATCCAGGAACAAGGGGGGAAGACTACCAAAAGCGACTCTCCTAATAATGCTTTGCGTTTTATACAATCTTACAAGGATAATCACTTCAACAACTCATCAGGCTGAAAAAATAACCATCATTTTCCAAAAACAGCAAGAACTTCCTATGAAGCATCACAGCTTAATTCTGAATCTTGTGCTAATCGCCCTCTGCTCAATCGTGCGAACCTTTGCAAAGAACTCTCTTATGTCCATCCCCCAATCATCCACTCCATGTCTGTTTTCTGAAGTTGCTAAACCAGATCCAGAACATACCTGGAGCTCTGAGATTCATAGAAGAGCTCGACAGCATTCAAAACACTCTAGCATTCTGAGGCTTTCTTCTGCTGTGGGAAATCCCAAGAAAAGAGAATGTAGTAAAGAGAACAGCTGCACCTCCTCTCCTAGATCGTTACCTGAGCTGACGTGTGAAGAGGAAATGAATGCATCAGAAGCAGCCCAACACATTTCTATCCCCTGCAGCAACAGCAACCTGTCGAAGGATTCTATACTCAGGGTCAAAGGATATACATGATTCACAATTGGACCATTTCCTGTGATCCTAGAGGCACAGAATCACAAGAGTTAATGAA
Source organism: Neoceratodus forsteri (assembly GCA_016271365.2). Lineage (NCBI taxonomy): Eukaryota > Metazoa > Chordata > Ceratodontiformes > Ceratodontidae > Neoceratodus > Neoceratodus forsteri. The sequence continues at coordinate 141,205,850 of JADMNL010000024.1, forward strand.
TGTGCAGTGGTAGGATTCCCTCTTTTCATTTTGCCTAAGAGAAGCTTTTTAAAGATTTCCTTAGTCAGCAGTATACCAAAGTTATTTGATTAAAATCAAAACGATCATTACTATTTTGATAATTCTGACAATGATATCTAGTTATATGTCATTTGTGGCATGCCCTTTTTCAGACTATTCTATTAACCTTTTCTACTGTCAATCTTAATCTATTATAATATATTCCCTTTATTTGCCCTAGTAAAGAGCACTGCCTTATTACAGGTATCTAGTATCTAATTATATTCTGTGTTTTATGCCTAATTCCCACTATAGAATGACCAATGTTTAGAGCAAGACCAAATTATCTTAAGGTTTGATGGTCTGTTGAAGGCCTGGACATGCTCTCAATTAATGGATGGTTTCTACACAGATATATTAACTGTCTAATATTGACATCTGTTTTGGCAGTAAGCTATAGTTATTGCACTGGGCTAATTAATTACTTTCCTCCCTATTATAATACATCTCTATGCTAGCTATATATGTTGTGAGTTTAGTTTTATAGCTGGATGTCTTGTCTATTTTCTTTTAATTTATGCAATTAACAGTTGTACTAAATGATATTCTTGAATTTGATCAAATACTGTGAATTTAGACTAGAAATAAATTGTTTTGGGGTAAATTAGGGAGGGTGTTGGGGTAGAGGAAGAGTAGAGGGTGTTGCTCTTCTCCCTTCCCTTTTTTTTTCATCTGGGCTTTCTTTATGCTGCTTTTGGAAGGACCATTGCTCTCTCTTGTAGCAGTCGAAGTGGAGCGTGACTGGTCAGCTAACCTTGGACAGCAGTCTGGTGGACAATAACTGACTAAGCAGTAGCTATCACCCTACTGCACTTTTTTTCTCTCATCTTTTAAATGGATTTAAATTTCTTCTGAACATTTTATCCAGTTATAACTTTTGTTATAAGGTATGTTTCCTTACAAGATTGTCTTGTGGAATGTAAATGGTTTAGGTACCCCTATTAAAAGAAAGAAAATATTAGCATATCTTAACAAAAAAAAGCAGATATTGCATTCTTACAAGAAACCCATTTGAATGATTCTGAATCAGCTAAACTATGCAGATCTTGGGTAGCTACGGTGGAACATAGTACCTTTAATTGTAAGAAAAGGGGTACGGCTATTCTGATTAAAAAAGGTATTAATTTTGTGAAATCAGTCCATTTATCAGACCCTGATGGTAGATTTCAACTTCTATTTTGGTACGCTCAATAGATTTACGGTTGCCTTGGTTAACATTTATGCTCCTAATTCTGGACAAAATGTTTTTTTTGAAAATATTTCAGCACTTCTGTCCAAATATTCAGATTACAAGATTATTATGGTGGGGACTTCAATGAGGTTATGGATCCATTGTTAGAAGGACATTGAAACAACTCTAACATTGACCAGATCTCACCTGGCCCTGCATAAAATGGTTTAGAATCTCTCCCTCTCTGATGTGAGGGGAATAGTTAATCCTCGGGCTAGAGATTTTACCTTTTTCTCTAATAGACATAGTTCCTACAGTAGGATTGACCACCGATTTCTCTCTAATGAGCTTCTTGACTCAATTACTGATGCTAGCATAGACTCTATTGTATTATCTGACCATGCATTAATTGACATGGCCCTGTTTATAGGGAAGGGCAAACCTAAAGAATTCCAATGGAAGCTGAATACATCTCTGTTAAAAGATAAAAAATTCATTGATTGGATAACACAAGAAATACTTTAAGAACAATGACAATGGTGAAGTATCTAAAGCTTGTTTATGGGAAGCTTACAAAGCTTTTATCGGGGTAGAATTATCAGTTTTGCTGTCTGTAAAAAGAGAGATAAAGCTAAAATCTTAAGAGAGAAACAACTGGAATTATCTGATCTGGAAACAGAGATTTAAAAAATCAATTTTTTTACAACTGTCACTATTCTATAAAATGGAATTGGTCAAATATGACATCAGTAATATACTTTCAGCTCAAGTGGAATATGCTCTATTTCACCTAAAGCAAACCTACTGGGAATTTGGGGGAAAAGCAGGGAAATTATTAGCTCATAAACTTAAAAAACTTAACATTTATTTTATTTATTTGCTTTTGTTGACCGGGTAAGTCACACTAGACAGCCAAGTGCCTATTTTCAGGTGCGACCCGGGAGAGTTACAAACTTAAGTAGGTAGGTACAGTGGCAAATCAGTCTTACATACAGTGGGATAACAGGTGATGGAATAGAATGACAACCAGTAACAAGTCACAAACCCGGGGTGTTACAGGTGACCGGAGAGTTATAAGCTAGAGCATACACAAAACAATGGTGAGTCAAGATTTACATAAACAGGAGAGCAGGCTAAACCAATATGGCACTCAAGGAGGAGATGGTACGCTTTAGAAAGATTTGGGTAGGTGGTTGACAGTCCTCAAAAGGGGTTGGGACAGGTGCACACAGGTTCAGTCATATGTTAAGCCGAATAAGTGCCTGCATGTGGAGGGGGGGACCTAGGGAAGAGCTGACGGGGGAGCCTGGTGACCTTGTTCCGGAGGTAGGACAGGGGGACAGCCATTACTTGATCAGTGGACTAGAGAATAAGTGCGGTAGACCCCAGAGGGTGCAGAGACCCCCCCATGCCTTCATAGTGCAGGGGACTACAAGGTGCATAGGCAGGTGGAGGAGCCCTTCAGGAAGTTCCAAAGGGAAGTTTTAAAGCTTGGATGGGAGGGGGTGGACCAAGTAAGGGCTGGGAATGAATTCTATAGTTTAGGGGCATAGTTGGCGAAGGCCCGATCACCCGCTATGGTGCGGTCCTAGGAACCGGACAGTTGAGTGTCGTGCTTGACCTAAGGTGGTAGGAAGAGGTGTCAGGGTTGAGGGGAAGGGCGAGGGCAGCAGGGGTGGCTGATCTTACAATGCTGTCAATGAAGTTCCCTACTACAAAGGTGCGGTGTTTCTCAGGAGGGAGCCACTTGAGGCATGTGCAGAGGTTGCAGCGGTGAGTCAGGAGTGGGGCAGATAGCACAAAGCGGCAGATGCTGTTGTAGCCCATGTCCCATTTCAAGAGGCTGGATTTTGGCATGGGGGCCAAGGTCACTAGCCCATAGCAGAGAGAGGGGAGGAGAACACCCCTAGCTAGGGCCACCTGAGCAGCCGGGGTCAGGCAGTTTTTGGCTCTGTAGGTGAGACCAAGTTTGATGCTTGTAGACTTGCAGATGTTATGGATGTGCAAGGAGAGATCCAGCTGAGGGTCCAGAGTGACGCCCAGGTATTTGACAGCAGCCACCATCTGCAGGGGTGCACCATCAGCCCCGTAGATTAGTAGGGGGGCAGAGCTGGATTTTGGTTTGTTCAGGGAGCCGAAGAGCATAGCCTGGGTTTTCTTAAGATTGGTGGTAAGCTTGTGTTCCACCAGCCATGATTGGATCTGCTTGAAGTCAGAGTTTAATTGGGAATTGATGGTGTCAATGTCACTTGCGCTGTCCAGAATGACAAGGTCGTCAGCATACAGGGTGGTAAGCCCATGGGTGGTGACAGAGGGTAGCTCATTGATGAAAAGGGAGAAGAACGTCGGACTGAGGACGGATCCCTGTGGGACTCCACACTGCATGGTGGTGGGGTTGGAGAGAGTCCGGTTAAAGTTGGTGTATTGCTTCCTACCAGTAAGGTAATTGAGGAACCAGGCATGGGCAGAGTTTGAGAGTCCGAGGGAGAGAAGAGTGGAGCTAAGGAGGGAGTGATCTACCCTGTCGAAGGCTTTGGACAGATCCACGAAGATCGCTCCAGTGAGGTAGCCCTGATCAGTTGCAGTTCTGATCTGGGAGGTGACCACAGCAAGGGCGGTAGTCATGCTGTGTCCCTTCCTGAACCCGTGTTGGGCCAGAGAAAGGAGGTTGTCTTCCTGTAGGTACTCAGTTAGCTGAGAGGCCACAACTTTCTCCAGAATTTTGGAGGCGGCCGACAGGATAGCTATAGGTCAGTAGTTCAGGGGATCTTTGGGGATTCCTTGTTTAAGAACAGGGGTAACCTTGGCCACTTTCCAGACATCTAGGATGACACCAGTGGTTAGAGAAGAATTGAATATATGCATTATGGGCCTGGCGAGAAGGTGAGCTCCTAGCTTGAGCAGCTTTGGCTCGAGGCTGTCGTGTCCTTCTCCAGTATGAGGGGAGAGGCTAGCAAGCAGCCTCTGGGTCTGAGTGGTAGATACCTGTTGTAGGAAGAAGGAGGGTCGGGTCTCAGGGCCAAGTCGAGGGGTGATAGGGGACTTGGGCTAATAATCAGAATATTATAACAGGAATTAGGGATGACAAGGATAGGGCATATAACAATAATAAAGATATTAATAGATTATTTCAGGAATTTTTTGCCAAAATATATGCTATTAAGAATACTAATTCCTCTGATGCCAATTCTTTCCTAAATTCAATACCAAATTCTGGCCTTTCTCAAAAACATTTTGATTTTCTAAATACAGAAATTTCATTGGAAGAAATAACTTCAACAATTAATATTCTACCTAGTAACAAAACCCCAGGTCTAGACGGTCTCCCAAGTGAATTCTACAAAATTTTGATTTCTAAAGTAGGCCCTCATTTACTTAATATGTATGATGAATCTTGGGATACTCATACTCTTCCCCCAACTCTTACACAATCCCTGGTTACTTTGATTCTAAAAAAAAATTAAGATCCTTTATCCTGTTCCAGCTATCGTCCTATCTCACTGATGAATACAGACTATAAAATATTAGCTAAAATATTAGCATTATGTATCCAAGGAGCTATGGATGTTATTGTTAGTAAGGAACAAGTGGGGTTTATGCAGGGTAGGTCAGGTGCAGACAATGTTAGAAGATTGTTACATACGATTTGGTATGCTAAAAAAAATGAAAGAATTATTTATAGTATTAACCTTGGATTTATTTAAAGCATTTGACTCTCTATCCTGGGAGTATATGTTTAGAGTTCTTAAACATTATAAATGTGGAGATAACTTCAGTAATTGGATCTCTTTGTTGTATAAAAACTCAAAGGCTCAAATCATTACTAATGGTTTAGTAACTAAACCTATTCCACTGGCATGAGGAACTAGGCAAGGATGCCCTCTTTCTCCCTTCCTGTTTATTTTGGCCATGGAACCTTTGATCAGAACAATTGACACTCAACCCAATATATTTGGAATTTTCATCAAATCTCTTTCTCAAAAAACCTATGCTTTTGCTGACGACTTACTGTTAACCCTTACAAAACCAGTTCAATCCTACAATGCACTTAAAAAGTTACTTCTACATTTTGGAAATCTTTCTGGTTTGCAAGTTAATTGGGATAAATCCAAAATACTTTGTCCTAATCCCTCATCTTTTATTAAAAAGAATATATCTGAAATCTTCAGCAATGGCTGGATTAAGGATCAGATAACCTACCTGGGCCTGCAAATCTCAGTCAATTTGGATTTCTTGATTAAAATTAATTATTTACCATTAATAAAAGATATTGAAGCAGATTTAGCAAGTTGGAATAAATTAGACCTTTCCCTATGGGGTAAAGTTAATTCTATTAAAATGATTATTGCATCCAAGCTATTTTACCTCTTTCAAAATATCCCCTTTTTGTTGGACAAAAAATTAATATGAAAACTAGAAGCTTTAATAAGGAAATTAATTTGGGATAATAAACCCCCAAGACTTAGTCTAAACAAATTAAGAGCCCCTTACAATTTAGGGGGTTTAGCACTTCCTCTCTGGGAGAGGTATCAGTGGGCTTTTCTGCTGGAACAAATATCTAGTCATTTGAGTGATAACTCTAATATGGACACTTCAAAGCCTCTTTGGTTACAGTTAGAAAATTCCCTATTAGGCACCAGTAGAATGTTGGATTATTTATACACGCTCCTTCAGACATTGTAGATAATCCCTGTTTGAATAATTCTATTAGAGTTCTTGAAATGATCTGTCATTCCATCTGTCCCTCCAATTTCCCACTGAGACAAATGCCTTTATGGTCTAACTCTCTAATTACCAAAGGCAAATCCCTGAAAACTAATATTATTTGGTCCCAAGTAGGCATCAATAGGATTTGCGATATTTCAGCTAGAGATACATTTATTCTGAAGTCATTTAAAGAAATAAAAGACTTTTATAGGTTGTTAAGTTTCCATTTCCATTTCTATCTCCAACTCAGAAATAAGCTTAAAGAAAATATATTGCTAGAGGACTATTCAGTTCCACAAAATAAAGAATGGGATCAATTGTGTAAAATAGCACCCTTGAAAAAAGGAGCAAGTTTCATTTACAAAATAATTAATAAATGTCTCCTAACCTCATCTCTAACCTATTCAGCCAAAAGAAAATGGGAGAATGAGCTAAATACGATTGTCTCTTACGTGGACTGGGAAGATGCCTGGGAAACTGCCCATAGAGGTATGGTTGATAGAGAAGGTAAGTTAGTTCAATTTAAGATATTACACCATATTTACCTATCACCCTCTAAACTAGTTAAGATGGGTTTAAGTCATGATAATAACTGTTGGAAATGCCACTCCCCTAATGCTGACCTTTTAAATATGTTATGGAATTGTCTGATGATAGCTCCATTATGGAAAGAAGTCATTCAGTTTTGTGCGCGGTCTCTAAACATTACCTTGGCCATATCTCCTTTAATTTCCATTCTTGGCATTATTCCTGAGGACTACTCTCTCTGTCTAACCAACAAATTTGTTGGCTATCAGTGGCATCCATCTGTACTAAAAGACTGATTTTAAAGTATTGGAAAGACCACAAATCCCCCACTTTGGTAGAATGGATTCATCTGATGAGGTATACTGCCAACAATGAAAGAATCACTTATACCCTGAGGAATAAATTAGACTCTTTTTTAAAGATTTGGGACCCCTTTTTCTCTCTTATTCCACTTTAAATACCCCTTATTCTGTTAATAAAGATGTGAGTGGAGTTTATTATAATTATGAGTTACTGAAGTATTGAATAATATATTTAGGAGTCTGTAAGTTGTTTTATTTTTATCTTAAGTTAAATGATTTACTTTGATCTGAAATTGACTTAACCTGTTTCACTTATTACTTAAGTCGAACTTCTGCTTATTTATATTTAAGATGTCTATGGTTATTACTTGCCTAATACTGTGTTCTGAATGGAAAAATGGTAATTGTTATTGTATCTACAGTTATTTGTAAATGATTCACAAAGGGAAAAAAAAAGGAAAATGTATTTAATGCAGTTATTCTGTTTTTATGTTATGATATTTATACAATACAAATTTTATTATGGAAACTTTTTTTTTTTTAACTAGGACAGGCAACTGAGTTGAAAAACATATGTACACTGCCCCTACACTCTGGAATTTTCTACCCCATTGGCTATGGGAGTGCACAACAGTGGGAGGCTTTAAGCAAGCATTGAAAACGTACTTATGGTGCCAGGCTTTTGATGGCATTTAGTAAATGAACCCTGTTGAATTCAGTTTGCTTTATATTGTATTTATTGTTTTATTATCCTCTTTTAATCTTTTGTAAAGCACCTTGATATTTAAAAGGCACTTTTGTGAAATAAAGCAATTATTATTATTATTATCATTTCCACATATACCCTAGAGGCAAAAACAAAAACAGTGGTAATGACAGGGGAAACAATTTAGTAACACCATATTACAGAGGAAGTAATGTAGTTCATATTGGTAAAAGAAAACAAAAACTATAGTGGTAGCAAGTACCATCAGTAATGATATAATAAATTATAGTGCACCATGAGGTAATATCTTCCTAATTAGCTGTGTGCTACTTAATACATAAAGGCTTTAGCAGTAAAATGGTAGCAGCTGCCATGTAATAATATCACTACTAATGTAGCTGACTACCATTGTATTGCAAGTAAGTAATAACACACAACAGGGTGTGGGTTATTCTGGATAAACACATTCCTAGGGGTGTGGTGAGGCACAAGGCCACAGACCCAGTCCCTTACTGCCCCTAGAAGTACATTTATCCAGAATAAACCACCCCTGGAGTGTGTTGCTGTGCTTATAAAATGTGTATATGTTGAGAAACTGTAGGGTTTATTAAAAAAAAGGTAAGATTTAATAAAATACTGTTATTTTATTTAAAATAGTCCCTCCACTGTCCCTTGTGGTGCTGTCCCACTTGCTGGTGTCACTAGGGGGGTGCTGTGGTGTGCTTCAGGTCACTGGCATGGGTCTCCAGCAGGACCCCAGTTTACTTCCTGCCTTGCCAGCAGCACACTACCACCTACAATTGTGCTCTTCACAAAAGTCCTGCCTGTCTCCCTCCACTTGTGGGTCAGGAGGGAGTTTATAACCTCCCGATACCTGGGGATTAGGATAGAATAGGAGTGGCTCAGGAGGGACAAGTAAATCAAAAACAATGGCACCGCAGGTATTCAAACAATCAAATTTATTGTGAGCAGTAAAACTGCAAGGCTGCCCTGCAGTACAGGCTCCCAAATCTTGACTAGTTTCGCAATGCATGTGCCTCATCAGAAAGATCCTCCTGATGACGCACATGTAGTGCGAAACTAGTCAAGGTTTGTGAGCCTGTACTGCAGGGCAGCCTTGCAATTTTACTGCACATAATAAATTAGATTTCTCGAATACCTGCAGTGCCATTGTTTTTGATTTACTTGACTACAGGATTACTATTTGGCACACATGTGTGGAGCTGAGGAGTCTCCTTCCATAGACTCAGAAGGGACAGCAGTAGGATCTCCAGACTGGAAAGACCACTTTTGAAGTATTGGGATAGTTATTCATTTCTTTTGCGGCTTCCAGTTTCACTCAGTAAAGTAAACTAAAAAAAATGACAGTGAAATTGGGTTTGCGGTGGCATCGGAGGGATCTGTACAGTAATCTGGGCACAGGTACAGGCACTTGTTATTTTCTGTTGTATAATCTCAAAAATGAGCATAGCGGGCAAAAGGCTGTCAGCCAATAAAATTAAAGAACTGTCTCTACCCATTTTATAAGGAGCATTATGTGAAAGGTTATTTGTACCACATTAAAACTTACAGGTGTGACGGGATTACGCCATGTCATATTTCAGTGCTCATATTTCATGTTGTTTAATTATTTAATTCACCAGGAAGGCCCCTATTCCCAGTTCAGTTGCAAGGGTCATGGTTAAGAAAGAAAATATGAGACACTGAAACGGTATAACACTCTGTGTATTAGATCGGGAAACCCCTTTTAGCTGCTCTGAACATTTCTTGAATTTGTAACAGGCTTCTGGTTGCCAAGTCTGAGGTGAATAATAGGGTTGTTAAGAACTAACAGTTTGCAAATTAAGCTAAGTCTCAAACTTCCTGGACCCCATTTGCTTAGCAAAAGTTCTACTTCAGAGAGTCACAGTCTGGTGCCAGGATATCTGGGACTCAGGGATGCAGAAGGATGTCTCTTTTGTCTTCAAATTTCTGCACCTGTATCAGGCAATTACAGAGTAATGGGCAGCCACTTAGGGCTAAGTGGCTTACTGGGAAGAAAGGATTTGGGACTAGCAAAACCAACAGGGATGAGACATGTTGACTCCAGTCCTAGGTCTGGAGTGCACTGGTGTTTTTTCAATCCTGGGGAGGGAATAGGACCCCACTCCCCCAGCTAGGAAACTTTCAGTTAGACTTTTAAAACTTAAACATTGGTGCTGGTTGGTCCTTTCTCAGTATGTGACGAGGCTAGCCTATCACACTACAGAACACCAGAGGCAGGACTTTGGAACTTTCTTAAAAGAGCCTGCAGAACTTGCCAGAGAGACAGAGATAACCTCTCTTTCAAAGACTCTCCTGGGAGAAACACGACAAGGAAGACTTGGACCCTTGTCTGTATTTCCACCAAACAGATAAAAGAATTATCAACTTGCTAGAACACGTTTCATTTTCTAGCACTAAGGACTTTTTCAAGATAGAACTGTATGTGCCAGAATTTAAACAGTATATCTTTTTTTTGTATATTTTCAATATTCTTTTCATATCCTGTAACCAATCTTAAGAACAGTATATCATTTTCTTGTATGTTATTTACAGTACCTATTAATTAGTAAAGCTTTTGGCTTACTTGTTTATTGTGTGCCTTGGTTTTGGGAAAGGTTTTGTTCAAACTAATCTACACCTGTGTAACACTTACAGGCCAGACACTACCGAGATATAATCCAAAAAAGGACTCTCTGAACAAAAGAAGGGGGAAATACAAAAGGTCTCTCAAAAGGGTTCTGTGGGGTTGAACTCACCTCTGCATTTTTTTTTGGGAAAAGACACATATAGGGTGTATAGGGCATCCCCGAAGGACTGTACATGCCTGTGGCTTTTCTGGTTCATTGCGCAGTGGCCAAGAGGGTTCTCTCCCAGGAACACAGACTCAAGACTGTATTTGCACCCCTCACACAGAGAGAGGAAGCCCAAGGAGCTCCTTGGTGGACGTTCAGTTGTGAAACAGTGAGCGTTCTAAAAGGACAGGAGGGGGAGCATACATGACCTAGATCACAAGGGGATTCACTGTAACCCAGAGAATCCTGCCCCACCGGCATGGGCTTGTGACAATAGGACTATACAGGCTAGAACAGGAAGAATTGGTAGATCATAACAATCTGTAGCATTTCAGCTGGGTTGGTAAACAAAATAAAAAATAGGTACAGGCAAAACTGCCCTGCTAGTAAGGCATGGCTAAATTGACAGTGGTTACCTATGAGTATTTTAATTTTTAAATTAAGCCCTTGGGTGAAGGCTGGGGAGGGAGGGGACAGAGCACACAAGAAGATTGATAAGTAGTGTAGCCTGTATTGTATTTGGTTTTCTCAGTAACAACGGTATAGTATGTGTGAGTTAAGTGATGGGGGGCCGTACACCCCTGAGATTTGAGGTCAAGATACACCCCTAAAAGCACTAATTCTTAGCTCCAGCCTTGTTTCACACTTCACAAACTCTAACTAAAGAACCACACTGCTCTTCAAGCATTGTTTCTTCATTTTTCATGTCATTCCCTCTCTTGATCCTAATAGAAATCAAAGTAAGTCCTCTAAGGCTGCAGTCTTTAAACTCAAATTGTTTTTTAGTGTCCTGTTTCAGAAGGCTGCAACTCAGTTCCCATGCATCAAACAAGTTTCATTTAATTCATAATCCATTTATCAGGCTTGCCTTTGACCAGTCAGTTTCACCTCACCAGACCGACCTCAAAGAATTAGTTGAAATACACCACAGTAGACAATATTTTTTAAGCTTAACGTTGTTAAAGACAAGTGCTGTCAGTACTTACATGGCTGCTCCTCGTTAATGGCCATGAGTGTGGTGTGCCAGGCCAGCCTGCATGAGAGAGAGAGAGAGAGCTGAGTGACCAGTGACTGTCACCACCACATTTGCACTGCATGGCCCGTGCCATGCTAGAAACAGAATGGTTACAGGCCAAAAGAAAAAAACAAAACTAAAGCTACTATGAACTGAAGCCTCCTCACCACCTTGCCTAAACTAAAATTAGTAGCCACCACCTTGAAGCTTTCATCTTGCCGCCTCAAGCACCAGAAAGAAAAAAGAGGAAGAATGGGCCACAATCCACCAAAGCCAAAATGACTCGACGCCTGCCTCCCAGAAGACAGTGGTGCATGGCGGGCATACATACTGAATGTGTGTGGTGCCAACAAACAACACACGCGCACTGCAGACCGCATGTTCTTCTCTGGGCTGGCTCACTCTGAATGTGTCAGTCAGCAACTGTGTGGCGGCATGGTGGGACTACAGGAGACAAGTCCAGGGTGTGGAGCCAGCATTAATGCGCATGTGCTGACTCTGAGAACTGCAGTTAAAGGACTTTCATAAGTGTGGGAGCATCGCTCCTTCTAAAAATAAAGTAAGGGGTTGATGCTCCCTCATGATACCACAGGACTACACCCCTATTTGTGGCCCAAGGAGGAGTGGTGCCAACTTTTTATGGGTGGAAGAGACATTGGCAGCACCAGTGCCAGCATGCCATTATGCAAGCGCTACTCGTGCTGCTTAGCCTAAATGTCTCAGATGGATGTGCAAGGGGGGAGACTTGCTGAAGGTGAAATTCCTCATGCCTTCATTTAATGGGCAGTACACCTGGGCTCTGCCCCACTCCCAAAAGCATGACAGGTTCCCAGAGGGGCTGTCAACCAAGGCCACACCATGAAGTGGCCTCCTTGAGGACTTCCATTGGTGTGACTCTACCTCATCCTGCTAATCAGCTCATTCCCCATCACAAGCAGACAGTCATACAAGGTTCCTCTGATTCCTACCAGAGGAGGCACTGCATTGGTGGAGCACAACCCAACAAAATGAAATTGTTTCCTACATGAGTCCAGATCAGGGACATGGATTGTCTGCATACACAGACACTATTATGGTATGGACAATCCAGAATCATGTCATCACACTTTACTGTGGTGGCTACCCCCCCTTCCAACCCCCACTCCAGACCTGTGGGAAGCTGAGTGTGTGGCCTTTTGATGTGCAATCTTCATAAATATCCAGTGTGTCTCCCAATACTGCTGAAATAGATTATATTTTGATGGGGCATAACACAAACCTCTTTCTAAAGTTTGAGAGTTTTGCCTCTGCAGTTCTCCCTGGAATTAATTTCTAAAAGATGTTGGGCTTGATTCTCAAAAGGGGCTTTGATCGGCGCAAGCTACGACAAACAGCAGCTTGTGCTGAAGCCCGATGCACCAGGGATCCTGCACCAGATTGTAGTACAGGAGGGGTCCCTACACATAAGTCCCCACACTTGCGGCAACCTCTCCCATGCGACAAACACATGGCGCATGGAAGGGGTTTGCTGCAAGCTGCTGGAGCAAAGCCAATCGGTCCCCCCATCCCTGATCCCTGGGTTAAGTAAAGAATAACCCTTCCCTGGTGGTCTAGTGGCCCCCCTCCCCGATCCTCAATGTCGCCCTGATGTGCAAAATAGTAATATCCCATACTGATGGTCTAGTGGCCTCCCTCCCCCATCCTCGATGTTGCCCCAGTATATAAAATGGTAATATCCCTTCCTGATGGTCTAGTGGCCCTCCCACCCACCCCAGCAGGAATTGCTCACCACTCTGCCCCCCAATCCCAAAACACAGCCAGTGACCAGCAGAGCCCACCTCTCACCTCCACGGCCGTCTGCCAACTGTACATTCACTGAGCGTGTACAGTATAGTGTACACACTCATAACAGTACACAGTATTGCTTTGATCTGCCTGTTGGCTTTCTCTACAGTGCCAGAAGACTGAGGATAGTAAGCTATGTGGAACTTCTGTCTTACCCCTAGCATCTCAAGAACTTCCTGCACAATCTGGCCAGTAAAGCTCAACCCCATATCTGAGTGTATCTTGAGAGTTAGGCCCCATCCGGTGAATACTTGTTCCACCCGAATTTTTGCAGTGGCTTTGGCAGTATTAGCCTTACAGGGGAAATCTTCAACCCATTTGGAGAATCATTCTGTGATAAATAATGTGTACATGGTTTTAATGAAGTTTTATTATATGTTTTAATTAACCGTTGTATGTTCTTATTTATGTTTGGCACCCTCTGGGATTGTGTGCCTTATAAATAAAATTGCCACTTCCGGCATGATGGCTGCCTAATAAGGTGCTCTGACTTGCAGCTCCCTCTTTATCCCCACTCAAACCGTCACACTTTGTCTCATTTTATCGCCCCATCAGCTCAAGTCTACTGGACACAGCATAATACTTCTTCCAGTATACACTTTCATCCGCTAATAGTCGAGAATGGACACGGAGATGAAAAAAGCGGCATTAAAACACACCCCACCAACTATACCAGTTAAAGATAAGATGGCTAAGCGGGCTAAGGTGCAGGCGGACAACCCAGCCTCACACTCCCATCACCAGGACATACTCACCGAAAAGAAATTCCTGGAAGAAATGGCGCCAATGAAGGACACCCTGCTGATGCGCGCCTCAGAGTTTCACAGCATGGGGACTTCTGTAGACCAGCTTACTACCTCAAATAATGAGGCCTGCATATCATCACTTGATGACTGGAAGCATCGACTGGATCCCAAAGTGGTTCACATCAAGCATAGGCTCAAAAAAGCTGAGGATAAGCTGGAAAACCTCGAGGGGCGCTCGAGGGGTAGTAACTTAATTGTGCTGGGCTTGCCAGAGGGGGAAGAGGGCACTGCACCTGTATTGTTCACCCAAAAGCTCTGTGAAAAACTAGTTGGGCCTTCTTCCAATGGCCCCGCATATATTATTGAGCGGGCGCACCACTCCTTACAGCCCATGCTGCCCACAGGTTCTCCTCCTAGACCTTTTCTATTTAAAACGTTGAACTTCCTGGATAAGCAGCATGCACTTGTGAATCTCAAAGACCTTCAAGAAATCAAATGGGTCGATAAGAAGATAAGGGTGGCGCAGAACTTACCATACACAGTGCGCCAAAAAAGATCAGCACTCCACCCTGTGGTCAATAAGCTTATATCTGCAGGCATAAAGTTCAGGGTCAGGTACCCAGCAATCCTCCAAGAATTCCATGAGGGCCATTGGAATTCTTTTGATACTGAAGCTGCAACTGAAACCTGCAAGCACATGTGTCCGGATCTTTTCAAATGAAAGTCTGCGGTGACATCCTGTGGCCATTTGGTGGTACTAAAAGTGTCTGGCTTGATGGTTGAGCTCAATAGTCTTTACATGAATAATTTTGGACTAAAAGGAATAGTGTCATGCGCTGTTTATCTTATTCTACAGTGTGCTAGTGTTAATCTTTTTTTTCTCCTGGACTATTGCGAGTGTGCCCATGATTCGTTTCCGATTTTGGGAGTGGTCCAGGGTATGATGGGGGCTCCCATCAATACCATATCAGAAAGGGCTCACTCACTTCCTGTGGGGAATAAATCCTGCAATCAAAAGTTAACTGTTAGCATTTTGGACTGTTAGGATTAAATTTATATTTGTGGCCCTAATAACTTGAACCTTCAGTTCTGTTTTATCTAATTCTCTCGCTAGGTAGCTTTGTCCTGAATCAGATGGGTCAGTTTGGTCATATTTCATGGATAATATGTAGTAAGTAGTAGTAGTAACATTTTTATTCAATTGACAAGCAAAAGAATAGGAAGCTCAACTGAGACAAGCTCATTTCCAGTGAGGTCCTTAATACATACATACATAATTAACATCATCATAAAAAGAATATCACACAAAAAACAACAACAATAACACAAACATGTTTACAATGACACCAATATCCATACAACAACATATACATCACCCAATTCCCATTCATAAAATGCAGCTATATAACATATAATGGGGCATAGAATACATAATTACTCATCGTTTAACCTTTTATCAGCTTCAGATTTAAACCAACATTTAATTTCTCCTAAATTAGGGCTAGAACTAATTGGCCTCAAATAAGTTGGCAGTGAATTCCATATTTTAGGACCCAAGTAGAAAAAATGCTCTCTACCCAAATCCGTCCTTCTTCTGGGCAAAACATATTCCATACCCTCAGCAGAACGTAACCCTCCTCTAATTATCCTGATCTGAAATTCATCAGTGATATATTCCGGTACCCTACCCTTAACTGAATTGACCATGTATGTCAAAACATGAAATATCCTTCTATCATAAGGACTCATCCAGTTCAAAGACTGATATAACTCTATTCTATGAGTTCTCTTAGGGACATCCAAAATAAACCTAGCTATCTTATCAAAGAAAACATCTATTTTAGCCAACTGGGTTGAAGTTGCCCCTATATAAATAATATCCCCATAGTCCAACAAAGGAATCAATGTAGCCATAGCTACTTGTTTCCTTACATTGACATCCATACAATTTCTCATTCTGTAAAGTGCACCCGAACGTCTACTAACTTTTTTAATTGTATAATCTATATGAAAAATCCAGCTCAATGATCTGTCCAAATACATCCCTAAATATCTATAACATTGGACTTGTTCGAGAGCAGTATTGTCCACAGTCACTATACTCAAACCCAAATCAGAGTAAATCTCTTTATTTTCCTAGAGAACAATAGTACCTGGATTTTTGGATTAAGGGCAAGATTGGATTCACTATAGAATAACTGAAGCTCATCAAATGCTTTCTGAAGAGTAAATTCTATCTGAGTTAATGATGACCCCTTCACATAAATAATAGTGTCATCTGCATACAGATGACACTGTACATCAGGATTAGTTAGAACAAAATTATTCATATATAAATTAAATAATATTGGACCCAAAATGGATCCTTGGGGTACCCCAGATATCATCTCCCTAAAACCAGAATCCCAACCATTTATTGAAACCATTTGTTTCCTACCAGTTAAATAGGCTTCCAACCACCCAATCACCTTTGTTGAGACACCCAAAGCAGGTAGTCTGGACAGGAGGATGCCGTGGTCCAGGGTATCAAACGCCCTGGATAGGTCTACAAAAATTGCTCCCACTGACATCCCCCTGTCCAGAGCACCCACAATATCTCCAGTAACCTTTAACAAAGCAGAAGTTGTGCCATGCATGGACCTGAAACCAGATTGAAACTTATTAATCAGCTTACCATTTTCCAAATAGGTCTGTAATTGTTTAGCTATCAATCTTTCAAACACCTTGACTACTATTGGTAATAATGATATAGGCCTATAATTCTCCATTAAAGACCTAGATCCATTTTTATGAACAGGAATAATTTTGGCCATTTTCCACACTTCAGGAATTTCCCCATATATAAGGGACATATTAAAATATTAGACAAGGGATATGATGTTATCAGTACAGTGTGTCATTTGGGGAGTACTATCCCCCTTTGTTAGTTCATTTAATAGTTTTTGTTAACCACACTGTACGTTGATTCTGGTTTGAGTTGGGGGGAGACGTGGCAGGAGTATTTGGCTGGCAGCATGGTTGTCATCATGCCAAGCAAAGTGGTTGGAGTGCAATCACTAGGACTGGGGGAATGGGTCACCCCACTATTTCTTGGTGTTGCCTATACGTATGGGTTGAATAGTATCGTTGGAACGGGAATGGGGGTGACAATCAAGACATTTTATGTTTATTCCTGGAAAGGAAGGCACGGGAGGTATTGGGGGGGTGGGAACCAGAGCCGTCTTTGTCACAAATGCAAATGGTGTACTTAGTATATACTATCATTGAAGTAGCTATTCACAATATTGTATTTCTTTTGTGAAAATCGTGTCCTGGAATATTAAAGGAGCCCGGTCACGGGTTAAAAGGCTTCAAATACTTAAGCATTTGGCCTTTTTGAAATGCCAAATCGCATTTCTGCAGGAGACGCACACGTTAGAGGCAGATAATAACTTGTTTCATAGAGGCTTCATAGATGCGGCATACACTGCTGGGTCTTCCACAACACAAGGTGGAGTAGCGATATTGGTGACCAGGATTACTCAGTTTTTAAAATTGCAAAAGGTTACAGACCCACATGGTAGATTAATTTTCCTAAGGGGGATATTAGACCACATGGAGGTTCTCATTGGCATGATTTATGGTCCCAACAAGGACTGTCCTGAATTTTTTACTAATCTTTCCCTATCTCTAGCTCCCTTTATTGGTTTGCACATTATTCTAGTGGGGGATTGGAATTTAGTTACCGATACCTCCCTAGATAGATCCTCTTTAGTAGGATCCAACCCTTCTCCAGCCCAACGATCTTTACGAGACCTTATAGACACTTATGGGCTGAGTGACCCCCGGCGTCTACTGAATCCTCGTACCAGGGCTTACACCTTCTATTCATCTGTGCATAGATCCCTCTCCCAGATTGATTTCTGTCTGGTTAACCAGAAGGTGATCACCGGGCTGCTGGGTTGTGGTATCACTCCTAGAGTGTTATCTGATCACTCCCCTATTTGGTTGGAAACCAACCTAACCCCAAACATCCAAAAAGATACTGTTTGGAAATTGAACTCCCAGCTCCTTGCCCATGAAGACACAGTAGTATGGGTTAAAGACCTTATAAAGCAATTCATGGGACACAATGAAGGCTTTATCCCAACTTTTAATCAAATTTGGTTCACCCTGAAATGTGTTCTATGGGGGGAATTTATTAGAATTTCAGCCACTAGAAGGCATCAGCAGGCTAAAAAATCCAAATCTCTCTCTTGGAGGAAATTAGGGTCCTAGAGGCCTCCTTGTCCACTCCCCGTTGGACGAGGAGATGTTGCATCTGACGCTGTTGAGAAATAAGTATGCAGCGATCCTGAGAGAAAGAGCAGAAGGAAAAAATTACTCACCTTAGTACTGTTATTTCTTCTAATGGAGTCTTGCTATATTATGACAATTGCAGTATGACCGTAGGTTAGAACTGCTCCGGAGGTGAAATAGTTAACTTTCCATGCAGGCATGGAACTTAGAGCGCGAGCTCGGTTGAAAACTCTGTGTGTTGTGCTTCAAACGCAAACTATCAGATCTTTACGAGCTAAAACTCACTAAGGTTCTGTGTGGAAGCTGTAAACCTACACTAGCCAACTGGCTACTAACATAAACACTCATTTTGGCCTAAAACAAAGACTCAAGTCAGGAGACTCAAAATGAAAAACACAACACCAATTCACCCAAAAAGGTAGGTGAAAAACAACAAGGTGGGCATCAAAAAAAGTGCTAACCCTGTACTGCCCACCCACATCCCCAAAACAGAGGTTCTGAGAGGGCAGGCAGGGAGGAGGTCATAATATAGCAAGACTCCATTAGAAGAAACAACATTACTAAGGTGAGTAATTTTTCTTCAAACAACATGAAGTCTTGCTATATTATGACTTGCAGACTACACAGCAGTACCCCCATGGAGGGGACAGAACCTACCCAGGAAATAGGCTCTGAAGCATGGCTGTGCCAAACCGAGCATCACTCCTAGCCTGGATGTCCAGGGAGTAATGCTTGGTAAAAGTGTGAACTGTTTTCCAGGTAGCTGCTTGACATATTTCTAGAATAGGAATCTCTGGCAGCAGCCAGAGAAGCAGCTGTACCTCTGGTAGAGTGAGCCCTCAGGTCTGAGGGGGGAACTTTATCCAACTTCTCATAGCAGAATTGGATACAAGAGACAATCCACCTGGCAATGGATCTTTTAGTGGCTGGCTTCCCTTTACCAACTTCGCCATAGGTGAGAAACAGTTGGAGGGAGTCAAACCTATGACCCTTGGTACGCTCTATGTAGTAACTAAGGGCTCTCTTCACATCTAGGCTGTGCAGCATCCTCTCCCCAGAGGAGGAGTGGTCAGTGAAGTACACTGGAAGTGAAATAGATTGATTAAGGTGGAAATCTGAAACCACCTTAGGCAGAAACTTTCTGTTAGTCCGAAGGACCACCTTATCTCTGTGAAAAGAGATAAACTCCTGCTCCACTGACAATGCTTGTAATTCACTTATGCGTCTGGCAGAGGTGATGGCTACCAAAAACACAGTTTTCCAAGTCAAGTACTTGAGCTCAGCTGAAGACAAGGGCTCAAGGGGTGGTTGCATAAGCTGAGCAATGCAAACATTAAGATCCCAGGCAGGAGCAGGTTCCCTGAATGGAGGGATGGTGTGAAACAACCCCTTAAAAAACTTGGAAAATACAGGATGAGCTGAAAGGGAAGAGGATTTACCTGCTGAAATAAAAGCAGACACAGCTGCCAAGTGCACCTTCAGGGACGCTGGTCTCAGCCCCAAAGAATTCAGGTGGACCATATAATCCAGGACTGTGGGTAGATCAGCAGAGACTGGGAAATATGCTTTCCGAGCACCATATGGAAAACCTTTTCCATTTGGAATTGTAAGTAGCCCTGGTGGAAGGCTTCCTTGCGCCTTCAATATATCCATTACACCTTGGGAAAGGTGTAAATCAGCAAACTCTAACTCTTCAAGAACCAAGCCTTGAGATTGAGAAATTTGAGATTCGGTACCAGACCCTTCCCTGGGCACAGGTTAACAGACTGTGATTCCTGGGAAGGGACAGGGAGGATGGACTGCTAAGGACAGCAGGTGGATACCAGGGCTGTCTGGCCCAATCCGGAGCTATCAGAATGACTTTGCATGATTGGGATCTGATTTTGACTAGCACTTTGAACAGGAGAGGAAGGGAGGGAAGGCATAGAGAAACTTCCCTCCCAACTGAGGGCTAAGGCATCCAGGGGAGTGAGCCCAACACTGGGGGCCTGCAGCAAAAAGAGGAAGTTGGTGATTGTCTGGGCTGCAAAAGATCTATCTGCGGGGTGCCCCATCTGGCAAATACTACTCCCAAGACCAGGGGATCCAGTGACCATTCGTGGTGACCCTGGGAAATCCTGCTGAGAGCATCTGCCAGGACATTGTCTTTGCGTGGGAGGTGAACTGCCATAAGGGAGGTGCTCAGGGAGTAAGCCAGAGACCACAGCTCCATCGCTTCGGTGCACAAGGCCATAGACTGAGTGCCCCTTGCTTGTTGATGTACCACATTGTAGTGGTGTTGTCTGTTCTGACCTGAATAATCTTGTTCTGAACAGATTTGGAAAAAGCTTGAAGTGCTAGAAAAACTGCTCTGAGAGCCAACAGGTTGATGTGGAGCAGAGATTCCTGGGGAGACCGCAGACCCTGGGTGGTGAGGTCACCCATGTGAGCTCCCCAGCCCAAGAGGGATGCATCTGTAGTAAGGATTAGAGAATGAGACTGAGTGACAAAAGGAACCCCTTGTCTCAGGTTGCTCTGATCCTGCCACCACTGTAGGGCTTGGATCAGGGTTCGAGTTACTGGGATTAGCTTGGTAAGAGGATCCTTGCTTTGAGACCAAAAAGCTCTCAAATGGAACTGGATGTCCCTCATCTGAAATCTTGCTCCTTGCACAACTGCTGTGGAAGCAGCCATGTGTCCTAGGAGCTGCAGAAAATGCCTTGCTGGCCGGGAGACCTGCAGGGTAAATGAGGAGGCCAGGAGACTAGGGTCTTTGCCCTGTCCAGGGAGGAAGGCCCTGGCTTCCTGTGTGTTCAGTTCTCTGCGCCTATGAAGGTAAGAAGCTGGACCGGCTCTAGAACTGACTTTGAGAGATTCAGAAGGAAACCTAGAGAGGTAAGCAGTTGCTGAGTTATCTGAAGGTGTAAATTGACCTGATCTGGGGACTGGCCTACTAAGAGCCAATCGTCCAGGTGAGGAAAGATGGTAATCTTTTGCCTTCTTAGGTAGGCAACTGCTACAGCCAGGCATTTGGTGAATACCCTTGGGGCAGAAGTGAGGCTGAAGGGCATTGCTCTGAACTGGTAGTGGCCTGAGGGCAGCTCAACCTGAGGTACTTTCGATGGGAGCTTCTGATGGGAATATGGAAGTAGGCATCCTGAGGTCCAGGGAAGCTAGCCAGTCCCTGGCCTTAGAGAGGGTAGGATAATTCCCAGAGTCACCATTTTGAACTTTGGCTTTAAAAGGTGCTTGTTTAAATATCTGAGATCCAGGATGGGCCACCATTCTCCTGTCTTTTGGGGTAAGGAAGTACCTGGAGTACAAACCTTGCCCTGGTGTAGGGAGGAACCCTTTCCACAGCTCTGAGAGCCACGAGGTAGAGACCTCTGCCTCTAGGGCGAGTGCCTCTGATGGAGTTGCAGGTGGAAAAGATCTGGTTCTCAGCTTTGGAAATTTTTTGAAGCTGAGAACCAGTCCCTGGCTTACTACTTCCAGGACCCACTTGTCTGATGTTAAAGACTTCCAGTCCTGGACAAAGTAAGCCAGCCTGCCCCCTACAGGTAGAGGAGGATTGGCCCTGGCAATCCCATCAGGGTGCCTGCTTGGCAGGGGCTTTGGGTTGAGGGGTGGAAGCAGACCTGCTTGTACCCCATCTGCCTCTCCCTCTAAAGAACCCCCTCTGAGCATAGGCGGAGGAGGAAGCTTGGGCTTGGTAAAAAGGCCTATGAAAAGGCCTGCCCCTGCCTCTAGGAAGCTGCTTTTGAGGAGTGGCCTGCCTTTCCTTGGCCTGTGCACTCCTATAGGTGGTCCTATATTCATCCATTTTCTTCGTGTAATTCTCTGTATTGCTCCCCAAATAGAGAATTTCCCACAACAGGAAAATCCATGGCCTTAGACTGGGTATCCTGAGACAGGGTAGTACATCTGAGCCAAGCCATCCTGTGAAGTGCCACAGATGTAGCCATGACTCTTGATGAAACATCATTAGAGTCCACTGCAGCATGAAATTGCACCTTGGATGCCTCAATACCATCCATAGCCACCTGTTCCAGCTCCCTGGCAAGCTGGTCAGGGACTTGTTTCACTAGGGCCAGCACAGTATCCCATCTGGATTTCTGGTACCCTAGCAGCATAAGCCATATAATTTGCTTGTCTGAGTCCCAAAGATGCTGCCATGTACTGTTTCTTTGCCATAGCATCAATCTTCCTGGAGTCCTTCTCAGGGGGGTGTGAAGCTAGGGGAATATTAGCCTTGTCACAGGCTGCAGCCTGCATTACCGCCACATGGCTGCCTTGTTGAGTGAGGAAATCAGTGTCGGAGCCTGATAAGGTATACCTCTTGTCCATCCTTTTATCCACAGGAGGTATAGTGTGAGGGTTTTTTAAAACTTTTACTGTCTGTTCCCGAAAAGATTTATGCAAAGGAATAGACAGTCTCCTAGACTCTGGAATATCCATCATTTCTACATAGTCTGGCTCCTCTTGGTCATCAACAGCTTCCTCAACAGGGAGCTGGAGAGTCTAGCAACTTTTTATAAAACATGAAATGAGAAGGGGACTCAGAAAGCCTTGGAGGAGAAACCCCTAGGGTCTATCTGGAGAGATGTCCGGATCAATGGGCACATCCAGATCTTCAAAACCATATTCACTCTCTTCATATTCCTCTTCCCCCTTCCCCGGTTCATAAAAATCCTCAAAATCATAATCTTGAACCGGTGGAACCAGCCGAACCGAATGCTTACCTGAAGGTGTCGGTTCGGTCGGAACCGGAGAGAGAGACTGGACAATTTGAATTGCTTTAGCTTTTTCCTCAGCAGTTGGGGAGAGAACTTCTGGCTCTACACTAGCTGACTTTCTAGTCCTTTTTGCTGGAACCGGCTCCTCAGAACCGGCTCTTCGTTTGCCCAAGGAAGTATCGCCCTGGTCAGAGGGCACTCCCTCCGGTTCGGGTTGACACCGAACCGGGCTGGCCATCCGGTCAGCGGACTTTTGGCCTCCCTTTCCCTGAGCCTACCAACTCTCTTATCTATGGTGGCAGCAGGGAAATTGTGACAATCTGGCAGTCTGAATTGAGGTGGTCAAACCGGACAACAGACACATGTGGTGGGAGGTCAGCCTTAGCAAAGCTTCCCCACAAACACTACAGTGTTGAAACCCAGTGGGTCCAGTTTTCTTTTGGGTTTCTCAGACATAATGCCAGCCTAACCAACTTGCCCATTTGTGGCAATCCACCAAACAAGACACCCTTATAGGCTCCCCAACACGTGTCACGAAGTAGTGGAAAAAACTGTAATAAAATCCGTTTTTTTTAGAACTGATAAGAACCGGGAACCACACTCTAAAAAAGGACTAGTAGATTTTAAATACAATCTGATCGGTTCAAACCGAACCGATAAAGAATTACAAGTTCCACACAGAAAAAATAAATGTAAAACCTATCTATTACTTACATTACCACAGACAGAGCTTGAACCGACCGGTTGAGGTTTAATTTCGGCTAAAAACCGAAAAATAATACTTTTAAACCGACAGAAGGAGAAATCTCCAGAGCGACTGTTCAATGAGGCGGAGTAAAGAATCTGACAGTTTGCGTTTGAAGCACAACAGACAGAGTTTTCAACCGAGCTCGCGCTCTAAGTTCCATGCCTGCATGGAAAGTTAACTATTTCACCTCCGGAGCAGTTCTAACCTGCGGTCATACTGCAATTGTCATAATATAGCAAGACTTCATGTTGTTTGAATATGCTCTTTTTAAAACTCAGGCTAAGTATATTGAGCAAGGGGATAAAGCTAGTCACCTCTTGGCAATGAGGCTTCGGAGACAAGAAGAGTCTCACCTTATTGCTTGAGTGTCCTCCCTATCCTCTGACACTATTCTAACTACCCCTAGAGAAATTGCAAAAGAATTTGAGCAATATTACACATAGCTTTATAGTCCCCCTGAGTCTGCCCCTCTAGCCAGCGAAGTTTGGGATTATCTGACTGCAATCCATCTACCCCCCTGGATATGGCCCAGCAAAACTTTCTGGCTCACCCCATTTCAGAGCAGGAGATCAGGGAGGCTATCAGGTCCCTTCCCAAAGACAAGGCCCCAGGCCTGGATGGTTTCCCATTCAATTTCTACAAAACCTTCGAAGTAGACTTGATCCCTATTCTCCATCACTTGTTTAAGTTCATCTGTGAGCATGGGGTTACAGTTTCGACCCTTTTGAAAGCAATCATTGTGGTTCTTCCAAAGCCAGGTAAGTCTAAAGACAAGGTCACTAATTATTGTCCCATCTCACTGATGAACTATGACATTAAAATCTTTGCTAAGATTTTAGCATCCAGCATCACCAAAGTCTGGGAGAAGCTTTTGAGCAGCTGAGCAGATTGGATCTGTGCAAGGGAGAGCTTCATCGGACCACATTCACAAACTGGCCCATATCTTCTCCATATCCAGGGAAACAGACAAACCAATGGCCCTTGTTTCACTGGATGTGGAGAAGGCATTTGATAGGGTTAGTTGCCCTTTCCTTTTTGATACCCTGGCTAAGTTTGGTTTCCCAGCCCCTTTCAGATCCTGGGTCAGCTCCTTGTATTCCTGTCCTAGTGCAAAAGTCTACTGCAATGGTGTTTTCTCATCCACTTTTCCACTAAAGTCCGGCACTCGGCAAGGTTGCCCCTTATCGCCGCTATTATTTAATTTATACCTAGAGCCATTGCTACGCCAACTGAATGCCTCCCCACTACCACAAGGTATTAGGATAGGACCATTTCACCTGAAAATATCAGTCTACACAGATGACATCCTCCTTCATGTCACTGATCCCTACCAATCCATCCAAGCTGCCCTACAGATTATCCAAAAGTTTAGCAAGGTCTCTAATTATAAACTCAATCTCAACAAAACAGAAGTGATGCCCCTTAATTCTCTTCCTTCTAAAAAGGAGAGTGCCCCATTATCTATGGTTTGGACTACCCATCTTAAATATTTAGAGATAATATTATCCATCTCAGTATCCTTAACGAAAAAATTGAATTTAGACAACCTTGTACTGGGGATCAAGCAAGATCTAAATAGATGGGATCCTATGTCTTTGTCCCTTAAAGCAAGAGTTAGTGTAATTAAAATGAATGTCTTGCCGAGAGTGTTCTATCCACTTAACATGTTGAATGTCCATCTCCCCTTAACTTGGTTCCATCAGCTCCACAGTATAATTTCCCAATTTTTATGGCAGCACAAACCCCCATGAAGGTCGTATAATCACTTAAGTGCACCAAGACACTTAGGGGGCCTCAAACTCCCTAATTTTTATTATTACTATTTAGCCAGTCACATGGCTAAATACATGTGCTGGACTACCACACTTCAGGATGTAGAGAGTCTCCCCTATATTCCCATCTGGCTACAAGTGGAGAAACATATGCTAGCTGGGCTTTCCCCAGATTGTCTTCTGTTCTTAACACCAAGTAAGCTGCCTAGCTCTGTACATGGCTCAGTTATATACCTCGATAAAGGTCCACTTACAGTTTTGTAAATCTCTGAAATATAATAACCAACAGGACCTATCGCAGCCCATATTCAGTAACCCCAATTTTAAACTGGGAGATCGAATAATTGCTGCTTCAAAACACTGTGCTGCTCCACAAGCCCTAGTCTGTGATCTAGTAGTGAATGGCAAGCTAGGGACTACGTCGGACTTGCTGGAACATTTCCAGCTTTCCAGTAAATACTCCTTTTTCATGTTCCAGATAAGACACATGTTACTAAAATGGTTCGGTTCTGGTGTTTGGAATATACAAGTGGCTCCTTTTCAGGAGCTTCTTGCATGTGCGAAGCAGCCCCATGCAGTCTCTCACCTGGTCTCGGTATTATTTGGGAGACTTAACCCTGATGTATCGGGTTACTGTCACTATTGGGCCCACACTTTCCTGAATGATAGCTTCCCGTGGGATAAAATATGGCAAGGAGTCTGTTCATATACTGCGAATGATCACCTAAGATTAACACAGTTTTACATATTGCACAATATGTATTACACCCCCTGTTAAAATGTATGGGATGGGCAGGCTGCAGAATCAAGCTTGCTTCAGGTATGGTCAGAAACTAGGGACACTACTTCACATACTATGGGAATGCCCCAAAGTAGCCCACCTCTGGAGATCTATCCAGGAAAAGGCCAACCCATTATTGGGACTGCAGGATTATTTTACACCACAAATTTGTAATATAGGAGACTATACCACTATCCCTGTTAGAGAAAGGTGGTATCATATGGCCATCATATCTTTGTCTGTTAAAAAGCTTGTCCTCCATTACTGGAACGATCAACATGTAATTTCTTATCTCGAGTGGGTGAGGGAGCTTTTCCATAACCTAAGGATGGAAAAAACAATTGCCAGTCTTCGCAGTGTTGAGAAGTCTAAACCTCACTTCCAGATTCTTGACGATATTGGGAATGCAAGTAATCACAGACATGTTGCATTACAGTAATAAACAAGTTTATTACTACCAAGGGATAAATCACAGTTGCCCTAAGCAGTTCTTACCAATACAAACCAGGAGCCAATGCTAAGCGCTCCCTACACCTCAAGGTTTCTCTGTTGTCTCTTGGGGTCTCTCGGGTCTCCGAGGTGTAAGGCTTGTGCATTACATTATATACCTATGATAATTACTATGGTTACCAAAAGATAGAAACATTTCTAGTTACAGAGATGAGCCCTATTGACTAAATTAGAGGTGGCTGCATGGTCCAAAATAACATTATACAATTCTGTAAAGTCATCAGTTTGAGAACAAAAGAGTTCTTATACAGAGTCTTACATAACTCAGTGTAGTGGTACAAATCACCAAAAGGTGGCAATGCCGTTTTACATATTATAATTACTTCAAGGACACAGGTGTCTTGGCATCTGACAAGTAAGAAATACACAGAAAATACATGACAGAATATATGTGTATTAGCAAGCAAAGTGTATTACAACAATATGCATTCATATCCTGACATCTACTCTTGTACGGTAGATGCCCTTAGCCCTAAATATTAGTATAACATATACCTAAGTGCTAGCTATCTATGGTGTACCTCTGAGGGTACCAATTAGGGTGCAGGGACCTCGTGTAACAGCGGTAAACTCCCCTTGTATAGAACCAGATGGGAGAGGCTGCATACTCTTTGGTCTCTGCACCCAGTCTCTCCAGAAATCTCTCAATAATTCAGAAGTGACTGTGGTTAATTTATTAAGCTGATGACATTGCATATGGCTATGTCACAAGGTGCCCTTTGATGCGTCAAATTATATACTCTCATAGGTGGTTCCTCTGCCCTTTCACTGTCTTGCACTGGGGTAGTATGATCATCTAGCAGTGGTGAATAGCACCCCATTCACTGGTAGATACAGCTCGGGGAGGGTGGGGGGTTAGAGGGGGGTTGGGTTAGTGGATTTGGGGAGGTGGGAGGGTTTAGGGGTAGGGAATGTTTGTTTGTTAGGGTGTATGTTTAGTTTAATCTTATTTCCCTGCAATTCTTACACTGTAATATCAGCATATATTACATGTTTCACCATTGCTCCATGCCCTGTATTTCATGTTGGATTGTTCTGTTTTTGGTTTTTTATCTTTGTATAAAATGAATAAAGCATATTCAGTTTAAATAAAAAATAAATTAAATTGCCTCACCTTGCCTACATGTTGTTTCTGTTAGTGGTAGGCAAAGGCCCAATGAAAACCATCTAAATTGCATTCCATGGTCTGGGTTGTCTCTGTGGAAGCAATTTGGCATTTTTATTGCCAGGTATTGGGTTATTTTGGGCATGTGTGATACAATTGTCCAGGTAATGCTGGACATCCACTGTTTAGCCAGGTCACCATCCTATCATTCTCAGTCTCTATACCCTGATGTCCACCTGTAGGTGTGTCATACACCTGGTAGATGAATTCTGACCAAAGGTCTTTAGGAACCACCCACAGTGTGGTGTTCCCCTGGTTATACATAACCAGCTTCTGATCTGGGGAGAGGGACAGGTGATTGAAGTGTTTCTTTAAGGAGTTATCCTCTGATACCACATTCTGCTGCAAGAGATGATTGTATATCTCTTTTATTTCTGGTTCTCAAATTTGCTCTGCAACCAAATCCAATGGGATGGCTTGTTTTCTCCTTTCTGTGGCCACCAGATGTGCCTCTTCAAGTGCTGGCATTACCCATACTTCTCCCACTAATGCGCCTTCTTTGGCCAATGTATCTGCTCAGTCATTTTGCTCATGAAAAGTGGCTGTCTTAGAGTGGGCCTTCACTTTGTAGACATACAGCTTAAACAGAACCTTTTCTGTTATACTGTTGATACTGTACATTGGAATAAGTCTCGGTGTTTGACCGGTGTGCCTTTCCGAGGAGGCATATCCATGGGTCTTCCAAAAAGGCAGAAACTCTGTAAGGGAGTAGCACACCCATGAAGAATCAGAAAAAATGAAAGTGGCCCCTCTTGTTCCTCCTGAATCAGTTCCATTGCATGTGCAGTGGCTGCCAGTTCTACATATTGTGAAGATCTGACAGTACACTGGCTACCTCCACGGTCCCTCCCCCCTTTTCCCCCAGCAGAGGACAAAGATTCCGAATCCTGCTACCTGGTGTCCCTCATGGTAAAATGAGGAACCATCCATGAATTCATGGCATGATAGGGGATCCGCCAAGATGATGTCAGTGGCGTACAGAAATGAACTGGGTTCCAATAAGGAAGGGGGTTCCAGTCCACATCATGTGGGTCTCCATTGTAAAGAAGCCTATGAGCCAGAATGGAGGGGGTTTTAGTGGGGTACATAGTAATATCCCGATCCTGCAAAAGGAGTGACCAATGGGTAAGTCTTGCATTAGAAACAGTGCCATCCTTTACTCAATCTGATAAGAGGAAGTTGGTGGGGGTGTAGTTGGTGTGCAATGCAATGGGGCTGAGTCCAATGATGTAGGTGACATGCTTGACAGCCCAAACTGTAGCCAGCAGCTGCTCCTCATAGAGACAGTACTTTTGTTCTACTGGAGAAAGGATTTGTGATGCATAGGCAATAGGCCTAAGGCAATCATTCACCTTCTGTGCCAAGATGGCAGACATGGCCATATCTGAGGTGGCAGTTTCTAGATGGAAGGGAAAATCTGAGGTTGGGTTAACCAAAGCAGGGTCTGAGGCCAATGCTCATTTTAAGGCAGCAACTGACATAATATGTTCTGGGCCCCCTCACCAGGAGCATTCTTTTTCAGAAGCTTATACAAAGGTGCAGTTGTTTGAGCAGCAAAATTGGGGATAAAATCTCTTGAGTAGTCTACAATGCACAGGAAACATATGACAGTGGACACACTGGTAGGCAGTGGTAAGTCCTGAATATCTTGCACCTTGTCAAGGGTGGGGCTCCTCTCTTCTGTAGTAACTCACAGGCCAAAGAAGGATACTTCAGGTGACAAATTTGGACTGTTGCAAGGCTGCATTTTGAACCAGCACACTGCAGGAGTGCAAGGAGTTCTGCAAGGAACTGCAGGTGCTGCTCTTGGTCTACTGTTTTCAAGAGAAGATCATCCACATATTGTAGGAAGGCATCTCACATGTGGATATGAAAGAGGGAGGGGCTGTTGTAAAAACCCTGGGGAAGGCATGTCCACGTGAACTGACATCCCTCAAAGGTGAAGGCGAACTTGTATTGGCTGTCTGGGGTCAATGGCAATGACCAAAAGCCATTGGAAATCTCTAAAGTACTGAATCATTTATGTTCAGGCTTTAGAAATCAGAGCACATCCGGGGATGAAGCCTTGGTAGGTGCACAGCTGGGTGTCACCTGATTAAACTTTCTGTAATCAACTGTCAGTCTCCAGGATTTATTGGATTTTCTCACTGGCCAAGCTGGAGAATTGACTGTGGAAACACAAGTTCTGATGACCCCTTGCTTTAAAAGTGATTCAGTGGTGGCTCTCAGGGATGGAATCGCCTCTGCTGGAAAGGGGTACTGCTTTTGACGTGGTGGATCCCTGTCAGTAACTCATATGAGGGTGTCCATTCTTCTGCAGTCATGCTTGTGTTTAGCAGCCCTGTGCTGCTCAAAAATAGGCCTTAACCTATTAAAAAGGGGATGGTACTGGAACATGCTGATGACATCATACTCTGTGTCATTTGTCTGTACAGCTGCCACAACATGTGAATCAGAAATGAGCAGCAGATGATGGAGACATGGTGCCTAGAGGAGCAGCCAGTTGGCTAAATTCACCACACACCCATAATGAGAGAGAAAATCTATCCCCAAGATGCTCCAGTGATGGGGAAGATTTATGAGATCAAAATGGTGCTCTGCCTCCAAGGTTCCAATAATGATTGTTATAGGGATGGGCCCATAGGTTTGTACTATGGTCCTGTCAAAGGTCTGGGCAGAGGTAGGTCTTCCAGTAGACCATAGACAATGTTTGGGGGGGGGTTGGTCTGGTGTAGGACAAGATGGCTGCTACTGTATCTAGAAGCATTTCAAGCTGGCGGCCCCTGACCAACGCTTCCACACACAGACGACCAGTGTCATTGGTTACCAAAGAGTTGAGTATGCGGACTGGGGCCTGATACCATTATGCCAAGTTGTTTCAGCTTTTCAAGGCTTTGTAGAATGTTAGATCCACTGCACAGAGCTCCTGTATAACATATAGGGTCACACCCGGAAATGAGCCTAGGCTCAGTGTGCCTTTCCCGGTTACCAGCTTTTAAATAAATAAATACAGGGTCTGTGATTGCCCTTCTTCCTCAGATTCAGTGTTCGATGAGGAGGTGGCTGCCACAACCTTTCCCGATGCCTTTGCCGATTCAACTTTGGACTTGTATGCCCAAAATTGTTCTACTTCGGCCAACAAATCCTTATACGAAGGTCCATGGTGCTGTTTCTACTCTTATATTCCCCCTTTGTATCTTGTTGGTTCGACCATAGTCAATTTCTCTTTTTGTACGAATATGAAGATTAATTTTGTTGAGGGTCTTTGGGTTTCTCCTCCATCTCATACTGAGTAAGTGGCTCTGTGCCTTTTTCACAGTGGCAACTTTGGACTTCTGTCCCAAGCCAAGGTCCTTGGCATGGACCTGGTAAGTGTGTTCCACTCACTCCAGGATTTGACCAAAACTGCCATTTTTAGGAAAGACTAAGGCTTCCACCTTTTCCTGAATAGCTGGGAGAAGGTCTCGTAAGAAAAGACATTTGTACTCTATGAAGTCCTTGTCCGCTCCCTCCTTGGCAAGTGCCTTGCCAGTACTGTATGCAAGCCATAGCCATCCTTCATACTGGGCAGGCGCTTCCTTGTTACACTGTTTCACCTGCGTAGCCAGCATTTTGCTGACCATAACTGGATCATGGGCAACCAGCATGTGAGTGGCGACCCTATTGAAAGAGGCCTTGGTATCACTCTGGACCCCTTCTTGCAGTTTTACCCACAAGTAAGCATTAATGCCCGATGAAGGAGGCTTCTACTGGGGAATTAATGCATGGTTGTGGGGGGGGGGAGTTGTGGCATGAGGCCTTGGCCATGTGCCTACAACCACTCAACCATGCATTAATTCCCCAGTAGAAGCCAACTCCGGAGGGCATTAAAGCGCTTGTAATATGACAATACTTGCGTTGTTGTTGTTTCCGTTTTTTCAGTTCTGGTCACTGCAACTGTTGACGTGGTTAGATCCTGCATCTTCACCACAATGTGTTTTCTGTGGTCTGCTGCTTTGTGGGATATACAGCATTTGTTGCTGTGACAGCTACTAGTGCTACAGCTTGACCCGGTGACCCCATGATTAATAGTTGGAGCGGGCATTACCAGTGATTAATCTCTGCTCCAACTTTGATCATGTGCTGCATTTTGTCCAATGATGTTGCCTTATTTCAGGCTTCTCTTTTTTGCCATGTTACAATGTGGGTTCAATCATTTGTTTGAGGACCTAGACCTGATGCTCCAGTGGTAAACTGAGCATTTGGCAGTGCTGTTGCACCTTTTCCAAGTGGCAACTCAACTTGTCACCCGGAGCCATATGGCCAGTTTTGTTTGAGATGCATTGAATAGCCTGCACAGACTGTAGAGCACTGTGACTTGATTGGCATTCTGGACTCCTGTCAGTGATGATGCTTTTAATGACTGCCTCTTCCGCCACAGTAGCCACACCCTGAATAAATGTTTATCTTTCCAGCTCCTGTTTCAGAGAGTCATCCACTACCTTTTGTAAGGCTCTTGTCTGCTTGTCAGTGAATTTGCTCTTGTCTATGACTTTAGCAATCAGGCCCCTATATGTCAGTTTTATCCTCCCTGGTTAGGGCTGGTGGGTGGCACTTATACCCCCTCTTATCCCTAGGAGCATTATCATCCCCATCATCCTCATTGGAGGATGATGTGACAATGGGCGGAGCCAACAGCATCGCTCTCACATGATCCTTCAGGACCATCAGCTGCTTATATAATCTTGCAATTTACATTCTACATTTCGTATGATCCACACCTCCTTGAAATGTTCCCTTACTAATGTTATCCTACAACACCCTGTACACGGCACTTACTTTGTGGGTTTTCTCCACTTCTTTTCCTAATTCTTTCTGACACTTGTCAAACTCATCTTCCAACTCCTCATACTCACTTTTCAATGACTCATTCATGCTCGTAAGCACACCATTCATCTGTAACATCTGTACCTTATCCTGCAACAAACTCTCATTTTCCTCTCGCAACTTGCCAATTTCCTTATTTTCTCTTCCCTATCCTTCTTATTCTCTTCCTTTAAACTACATACAGCCTCGCATCTGGATTTCAGTTCCTTTCTCAACAGCGAAACCTCAGATTCCAATGTCTGACAGAAAGCATACTCAGCAGCGACCATTACACCCTTTTGGTCATGTTTCTTACTTTTAGACTTGACCTCAGTATATCATCGTCATCATCATTTTTATTGGGTAACAAATTGAGAGATGTACTCTCGTTTACAATTGCATCCAAACATAAATGTCAAAATACATTAACAAGACGTACATATAGTTCCATGTCACAGTTAAAAATAATCAATCAATTAAATCAGCATCATCATGTACATTCATTTTGGTTAATCAACCAGAACAATTACAATGTTTATAAGTTAAACTAGCAAGAGAAGCCCTGAAATGCGCAAGTGGCAACAGTACTTTCATGTCTAATTTCTTTTGAATCAGGTCCCAGGTCCATGATACAGTAACAGCTAAAGTCATTTTTCCATACTTTGTTCTATGTCTTGGTATTTGAAAAAATTGATAAGTTGCAGCTCTTAAACTATATTTAGAAGATGTTTTGGGCTGAACTACATTTAACAGAAATGGAGGTAAGATTAAAAAAAAAAAACTATAAACTGTGCCAGGTCATCCTGGTGTTTTGCATGGGATGTGAAATCTTTCCAACTTCCATGGGAGGTAAAATATTGTAGGATGTCCACACTGAGCTCAGAATTATTGACCATCGTACCGGGGTCTGCTCTTGTAGACTGTACTGACCGGATATCTGAGGCATACCGTTTCACCTCGGTCTCGGCAGTCAAACAGCCATGCATTGAGGCCACTAGCCACCATCTCATGAACCAAAGAGAGGCAAAGATTCTTCACACCTGTCATCATCCCACTCTTAATGCCTATGGTATGTTGGTGTCGGTTCCATTCAAACAGGTCTTGCTGCAGTCTCCACTTTGTTAGCAGAATTGTTCTGGACCTGATGACAAAACACGACACAGAGCCAAAAGATATGGCAGGAATAACTTATTTATTACAGGAAACACAAAATACAGCATATACCTACTGGGAGTCAAGAACAGTACCCCAGACATCCAGATGTCACTCAAAACTGGATTCAAACTTGGCAAAATACAGCATGAGTATAATTCTTATACTCTAAGATAAGAACTATACATTACTAGGTAATGGTCTGCCAAATAAGGTAAAATCACAAAATACGGAAACCTCATTGGCAGAAGGTCAACACAGAGGATGGTTAGCTCATCACTTTCTCTCCATGTACTTTCTGATAAGAGTAAAACTAGCTAAAACTAGTTTTGGATAATAATAAAAAAAGTGCTTGGTTAGCAAAGTAATAGCAGCTGCGTAGCAAAGAAGAATAAATGTACCATAAGGCCTACATAAGCAATGCTAATACTGTTAGGGTCAGAGGTTACTAGCACATAGCCCTGTTGGGATCTGGTCTTTGCCACCAGTCCATGCTACAATAATATGCACATGTCTTGTTACTATATCACATAGTATTACACCATAGGGAGCACAGTCTTAAGCTAGGGGGAGGTTTAGGAGGGAGGCGAAGAAGTACTTCTTCACAGAGAGGGTGGTGGACACTTGGAATTTGCTGTCAGAAGAGGTGATCTCATTGAAGACAGTGGGCAGCTACAAGACAGGCTGGGATAGGCATAGGGGGAAGGTAAGGATAATGGGTGGGAAGGATGGAAAGGTTGGGAGGAATGGGGAGGGGTGGCAGGGTCAGTAGCTCAAACTCTGGACCCTACAATATGAGCAGACTAGATATTCCAAATGTCCTTCTTCTGCTGGCTTCTTTGTATGTTCATATGATAGTTTTGACATTCCGTTTAAAATATATATGTCTTTTAATGTACAATATTCAGAACAGTTTCCTATAATTAAGTAGATTTTCTTATAATTAACTATGGTAACGTAAGCTTACTAACAACAAATAAGACTGATACATAGGTGGTTTGAAGTGTAAGTCTCTAAATAAGACCAATACGTTATTGGACAATTTTTGTGCAACAGACTTAAATTGTTTAAGCCTGCCTTGCTTTTGTAAGACCAAAAATATTTCTTAAACCTGGACTTATCTCTTTTGTGCAACAGGCCCCAGTGCCCCACAAAAAAAAAAAAAACACAAAAAGGCCTTGAGAACCATATTTTTAGTGGCTGTTCAACCTTCTAGAAATTTTCAACTGCTGAATTGACTGTTACCAAATTTACTGGATCATGAGATCTTGGCACTGACTGTGTGCATGCCAAATGTCATGCTGTTCCATCCAGGGACAACTGCATTATTAAGGTACATAATTTGGGGTTTAACATTAAGCTGTCTGCTCAATGCTAATATGGAGCACTAACATATCCTTTTGATTCTACAGCTTTTCTTTAGCTATAGACTGAAATTAATATTTAAACAATAAGACACTCCCAGGGGTTATCTTAATGGTCTATTAATCACCCTCTGGGGTGTAATGTTGCACGAGGTGTAGCCAAGTGCCACATGTCCCTAGAGGATGATTACCTGACCATTAACATAACCCCTGGGAGTGCCTTATTGCTATTATAATAAAAAAAAGTTTTCTTTTAAATAGTGTTTAACCTTGTTAGGCACATGTAGTAGTAGCAGTAGTACTAGTAGTAGTAGTAGTAGTAGTAGTATCTTTTTATTATTGGATCATGAACAGGGATAAAATTCAGTTGAGCATAGTTCATTTCCAGTGAGGTCCCATTGCAGTTGTACAAGTTGTCATTGATTAGTCTCTGCATATATGTTAATAAAAGATTAACATAAGTCTGATAGAATACTTACAGCCAACCAGAAAGCTCTATTTCTCAGACCCTTTTTATAATTTCATTTTAACATCACCTGTCACCCCATTGTCAATGTAAACTATTCTATGATCTTGCTGACGCATTCATAAGTGTGCATTGCACAACTATTTTACTCTTTCCCTCTAATTTGCAGAACGCAATGCTGGAAAATTACGTAGTAAATGCTGTTCCTGTTTGTGATAACCTAAGTACTGGAAGGATGTTACTCAATGCTGGGATTTACAGAAGTTAGAAAAGTCAGCTGAGAGTTGGCTTGAAACATTTCTTGAGGGAAGGAAGTGACCTTTTCAGTGTGGCTTGGAGTTTCCGCCGCATACCAGCATAAAGTGTAAGTGCCTAGAACCAGGCCCTCAAAAGGAGATCAGATCGAGAAACTAATCTCTTAGCAAGAGACGTAAGTATTGACTGCTTTTACATATCCAACAGTTTCTTTAACTTGCCTTGTTTGCTGCACATATAAGGGTTCTTCTAAGTGATTTTTGTTCTGCTACATTCTTTATGTATCGCAGTATTTGAGCCATGAGTGCTCTATATTTGTGGGTCCATAGTGCATGTGTTTGTTCATGTGTAGTGTTAGGTTTCTGTGTGTGTGGGTGTGCATGTGGGTGTGAGTGTGGGTGTGTGTGTGTGTGTGTGTGTGTGTGTGTGTGTGTGTGTGCATGCGTGCGTGCATATGTGTGTGTGTGTGTGTGTAATATGTGTTTCCGCGTTTTCCTTGTGTACTGTATGTTTGTGTGTTTGGGCATAAATACTGCATGTTTGTATGTCTGTATCTGGGCATTTAACTGTAAACTGTATCCTTGTGTGTTTGTGTGTTTAGACATGTGTACTAAATGGTTATGTGTTTGTTGTTTCTATACTTAAGGCATGTGTAAATCTGAGTTTTGTGTTTGAATATTTTGGGCATGTGTAACTTGTGTTTGGTGTTTATTTTAGACATGTGTAATGTGTGTTTGGTGTTTGACTACTTTGAGCATGTGTAATGTTTGTTTGGTGTTTGTATACTTTGGGCATGTGTAATGTGTGTTTGGCTTTTGTATGCTTTGGGCATGTGTAATGTGTGTTTGATGTTTGACTACTATGTACATGTGTAATTTGTATTTGGTGTTTGACTACTTTGGGCATGTGTAATGTGTGTTTGGTGTTTATAACCTTTGGGCATGTGTAATATATTTGGTGTTTGTAACCTTTGGTCATGTGTAATGTGTGTTTGGTGTTTGTATACTTTGGGAATGTGTAATGTGTGTTTGGTGTTTGTATACTTTAGGCATGTGTAATGTGTTTTTGTTGTTTTTATACTTTGGACATGTGTAATGTGTGTTTGGTGTTTATAACCTTTGGGCATGTGTAATGTATTTGTGTTTGTAACCTTTGGGCATGTGTAATGTGTGTTTGGTGTCTGTGAATCCTTTGGGTATGTGTAATGTGTGTTTGGTGTTTGACTACTTTGGGTATGTGTAATGTGTGTTTGGTGTTTGCATACTTTGGGAATGTGTAATGTGCATTTGGTGTTTGTATACTTTGGGCATGTGTAATGTGTGTTTGGAGTTTGTAACATTTGGGCATGTGTAATGTGTGTTTGGTGTTTGTATACTTTGGGCATGTGTAATGTGTTTTTGTTGTTTTTATACTTTGGACATGTGTAATGTGTGTTTGGTGTTTATAACCTTTGGGCATGTGTAATGTATTTGGTGTTTGTAACCTTTGGGCATGTGTAATGTGTGTTTGGTGTTCGTAACCTTTGGGTATGTGTAATGTGTGTTTGGTGTTTGTAACCATTGGGCATGTGTAATGTGTGTTTGGTGTTTGCATACTTTGGGAATGTGTAATATGCATTTGGTGTTTGTATACTTTGGGCATGTGTAATGTGTGTTTGGTGTTTGTAACATTTGGGCATGTGTAATGTGTGTTTGGTGTTTGTATACTTTGGGCATGTGTAATGTGTTTTTGTTGTTTTTATACTTTGGACATGTGTAGTATGTGTTTGGTGTTTTTATACTGTGTGCCATTGTTACAACAATGCCAGCAGAGTGAAACCAACACAGCAACACAACCCATTTGACATGCACAGTGTTGAGCGGTTTGTCAGAGCGCTGTACAGATACAGCAACTCCCGGTGTTGGCTGATCCCCGCAATCGCCCTCCCCGGAGCTGGTAATCCATAAGTCTGGGGTGTTGTGGGGGGAGAAGCCCCCCCACAAACAGAAATGAGACTTGCACCATGGTGGTCAGTCAATACTTTGCTTGGTGATGTGATCGCCATCGGCAAATTAGTGTTGCTGTAAAGTCCATCAACTCCTAGAGTTACCCTATATGGGTGCACCCAGCACAGGGTCAATATGTCGGAGACAAAAACAGTGCAGCAATAAATTGTGCAAGCAAAACAGCATAAATAAGGTCACTATAACACTGACCACAGCACAAACAGCTTGCCCCATTACAAAATAATGGGACTTTTGCACCCCACACTCCCCAGACTTTAACTAACAAACTCCAAGGGGGTGGGGACTTTGGGGATGGGGAGAAACTCAGGAAGGGGGAAAAATTAAATTTTCAAAAAAAAAAATACAAACCAAACTGTTGCAACACCAGGAGACCTGGGGGGATCCGAACTGTGGCCCCAGGTTGCCAACCCTGTTGTGTGCTGGTGCCTTAGCCACTCCACCATAGGATTGGCTTAACCAGGCACCACAGACACAGCAACTTCAACCTTTCTGCTCAGAGCAACAGGGGTAGCGGTAATTCCCTACTGCTATTATACCCTTGTCGCTCTGTTTCCACACTTTACATAGTGCAGTTATTGCTGCACTCTTTTTGTAGTGCTATATTGACCCAGTACCAGTGCACTCTCATTTTGTTTGTTTTGTGCCTGTGCCCTGTTCTATGTGAATTAGGTATGTCATAGCTGTGATCAGTGCTAAACCATCAGCTAACTGCATTTGTTCAGCTCAGGTACCAATTTGGGTTCCACCTGTGTCAGCTTTTACCAGCCTATTGTTTGCTCTATACTTCAAGATACTGCTCAAGTCTATTATTGGTTTTACAGCCATGTTAGCCAGCCATACTAATCAATCATACTCCGAGCTGCTGAGCAGCATATTTTGATGGTTATTGCGCCGCATCTCCAGACCACTATGCACTGTGTTCACCTCTGCCTTCTTCCTTTCCCTCTCCTGCTCCTAGCCACTCCACCTTCCCCCATCCAACCTATCTTCCCTCCCTCCCTCCACCCATCCAGCCTCTGCTGCTCCCCTTCTTCTCTTCCAATCCACCCTGGGTTCCTCTCCTCCCCCTTCCTTAACCTGAGGTTTCTTCACCATGCCTTCCTCTCCTTTCTTCATCTCCCTTCCCTCCGCTCAAAGGGTTGGAAACACCACTCTATCTTTTTGCTCCTTCTCCTGCTCCTTCTCCTGCATTTTTGATGTGGATCCCAACCCTGGCCCCTCCCCTTCCTCCTTCTCTGCCTATCCAGCTGCCAAAGACCTGAGCATCTTTCATCTCAATATTTGGAGCCTTCTTCCAAAACTCAACATCATATCTGTCTGGGTTTTGCAATATTCTCCCAACATATTCTGTATTTCAGAATCCTCACTCTCCTCCAGGACTCCTGACTCATGTCTGACCTTTCCTGACTTTCATCTCTTCAGGCAGGACAGGGGAAAATGTGGTGGTGGCTTTGCTATCTATGTCTGCCACAGCCTCTCTTGCACCATGGCTAATAAAGAGACTGTACCTTCACCCCAAAAGTTTCTCCTTGTCAGGCTATCATTCCCCTCCTCTGTGCCCATCTTCATTGTGGTTTCCTATGTTTCAATCCAAATCGTCAACTCCTCCCTAGTTGATTCCCTTACTACCATTATCTCTCATTCCTCTGCAGGTAGATTCATTCTACTAGGGAATTTCAATATCAATTGGCTCTCCCCAGCCTCCAGGCTGACCACCCATAGGAATGAGTCCCGTAATCTCTCACAGATTAAAACCAAACCCACTCAGCTCAATCCCCACTCCCACACTCTTTCCCTTTTGGACTGGGTGCTCTCCTCCATGCCCCCTGCATTGTTGCAGCAGATATCCTGCCACATACATTCAGTGACTACTGCATAACATTTTGCATCAGGGAAAATCTGGCATGCACCTACCTCTCCGAAGTGCATCTTGTTCAAGTCTCTCTGGTCACCTAGTACCAGTGCTCTTCTATGTGACCTTGCTGCATCTGCTTGGACAGCCATCCCCTCTATCCCTGATACTGATGTTGCCCTCTCCCTGTTTCACTCTAAATTCTTCTCGGTTTGGGACAAGCACATCCCCCTTACAAAATCCAGGGACAAAACTCACCACCACCCCAGATTACCCCCAAGTTATTACCTAGTGCAAGTCACATGATCTCAATTTGGCCAGCTACAAATTATCTCACTTCCTCCCTGACCTCCTCAGTTACAGGGCTAGCAGTAACTCCCATACAAAGGCTGTCCGGGATGCAAAATTGCACTATTTCAAGGCCAACCACCAGAACAATCTTAACATCCTATCTAAATTCTGGAAGGTAATTCATTCCCTTTTGATCCTGTCACCCAAGCTGCCCCCCAAGTCCTCCTGGTAAATGATTCACCTGTGTCTGACCCTCCCTCTGTTGCTGCTCATGTCAATGAGTTCTTCACCACCTGTGCCCTCCCTTTCAGTCCTCAACCCTGGCTTCTCCACTCCCCCTCCTGTTTCTACCACCCCCTGTCTGTCCTACCCCTCCCAGAATTTCCATTTCCCATGTCAATAGCCAGTAAACTCTGATCACCCTTGCCTCCCTTCCCCCGTCACTAACCAGTAAACTGATTGCCCTTGCCTCCCTTCCCTCATCACTAGCCAGTAAACTTTGATCACCCTTGCCTCCCACCCCCCCAACACTAACCAGTAAACTCTGAGCGCCCTTGCCTTCCTTAACTTGTCCAAGGCCAGCCCTGATGGGCCGGATCATAAACTCTTCCACATCTCAGCTCCTTCCTTTGCAGCTCCTCTTACTCACCTATGCAACCTCTCCTTCTCTATCTGTGCATTCTACCAGTCTTGGAAGTTTGCCAGAGTTCTTCCACTTCATAAGGGGGGGATCCCTCCTCCCTTGGTAATTTCCGGCCTATCTCTCTCCACCCCTCTCTTGGTAATTTGCAAGAGAAACTTGCCTTCTCCAGACTTTCTGATTTCCTCTTCTCCAATTTCTTCTCCCTTTTCCAGTCTGACTTTCAGAAGCATCACTCCACCATTTCCTCCTTGATGCATGTCACTAATTCTGTTTTCTTTGGGATGGATCAGGGTAACATAATGGCTGCTATTTTCATTAATTTGGCAAAGCCTTCAACTCACTGTCCCATCCACTCCTCCTGGACAAGCTGAGTTTTGCTGGCCTCTCAGCTCCTGCTGTTGACTGGTTCCGCTCTTACCTCATAGGCAGTCTACAGTTGATACAGGTCAGTATCGCCCTGTCACAGTCACCTCCCATACTGACTGGAGTCCCTCAGGGCTCTATCTTTGGTCCAATACTCTTGTCTATTTTGCTTAATGACCTCCCCTCTGCTTGTGCCAACTCGAATATACACGTGTATGCAGATGATACAGTCATCTACACCTCCAGCCCCTCTATTACTGTCATGGAAGGTCTGTTCAAGCAAGACTGCCACAATGTCCTGCGCTGGTTCCACTCCAGTCAACTCTGGGTCAACACAAAGAAAACTGTGTCCATGACATTTGGTACCAGCCAGAAAAGGGCCAGGCTCCCAACTCTGCCCATCTTCTCCACCTTTGATGACACCCCCCTCAAAGTGGTGCACTCCTTCAAGTAGCTTGGTGTA
This sequence comes from Neoceratodus forsteri, assembly GCA_016271365.2. NCBI lineage: Eukaryota > Metazoa > Chordata > Ceratodontiformes > Ceratodontidae > Neoceratodus > Neoceratodus forsteri. The sequence goes on from JADMNL010000024.1 coordinate 141,247,394, forward strand.
TGGCTTGATAACAAGCTTGACTTCTATGCCCACATTGATGCCATCTATGCCAAGCTGAACCCAAAAGTTGGTGCCTTGTACCACAATAAAAGTGTCTCTGCAGGTCCTCCGGGAGCTTCTCACCAAAACTGTGCTCCCGGTCTTCAACTATGTGGATGCTGTATACAGCACCTCCCCTTCCACTCCCTTGCCAGACTGGACACCCTCTGGAACTCCTTCTGCTTTGCTACCAACTCCCCCCTCGTACTTACCATTGTTCATACTACTTCTCCCTATCCATTCCCCCTCTACCCTCCCATCATCAGAACCATTGTGCCTCTCTCATTTCCAAACATTGGTTTGAGTCCCTTCCCTCCTACCTTTCCTCACTCCTCTCAATTTCCCCCCTGTCTCCTGCTGCAGGCATTTCCCCCTCCATGACATGGGACAAAGGGATCCAGGGATTATCACACTTTCTCCATTCTCTGTCACTACTCTGCTGCTGGGCAATTAGCCTTCTTCTACCACCTTCCTGCACTCTGGAACCAGCTCCCCACTGACGTCTGCCTCTCTGCTTCCCTTGGCTCCCTCAGGTTTCAGCTGAAGTTCCTCCCCCTCTCTCCTGTATTCCCTCACACTCCTCCCCAACTGTCATCTTACTCCGGTGCAAGTGTGTCTGGCTGGTTGATTGTTTGGTTTTTTGCACTGCTGTTTTGCCTACACTTGTATCTGTTATCGTCATATTATTCTGATTGCACTTTATTGTAACTGTGAAATGTAACTGTGTAATATATGTTGTTTATCTCCTCTCCCCTTCCCCTAGGTCACACCTGAAAAGGAGCTTCAGCTCAATGTGTCTGTCCTGGTCACCAATTTTGAAACAAATAAAACAAATAAATGTCTCTGTGTTTGGACATGGGAGCTGTTTGTTTGTGAGTATGTCTCCATGTTTAGACACGTGAGCTGTGCGTTTGTGAATATGTCTCTATTTTAGGGTATGTGAGCTGTATGTTTGTGACTGTCTCCATGTTTTGACATGGCAAGTGAACGTCTGTGACTATAACGCTATGTGTGGACATGGGAGTTGTATGTTTGTGTGTCTGTGACTATAACTCCATGTTTGGACATGGGAGCTGTATGTATATGATTGTGTTTCCATGATTGGACAATAGAGGTGTATGTTTGTTAAAATCTCTTAATGTTTGGACATGGGAGTTGTATGTATATGACTGTGTTTCCATATTTAGACATGGGAGTTGTATGTACTGCAGTATGTCTGCGGCATTGTGTATATGTGTGTTGGAGTGCGTGGGTTGTGTTGTGCAATATTTGTGGCAGTGTACATATGTGTGTGTTGGGTAAGTGGGTTCTGTATGTGCAATATTTGAGGCAGCGTGTATGTGTGTTGGAATGTCTTGGTTGTATGTACAATATTTAAGGCATGTGTGGTGGTCTGTGGTGTGTATCTGGGTTGTGTATGTACAATATTTTAGTCAGTGTGCATGTGTGTATTGGGGTATGTGGGCTCTGTATGAACAATATCTGAGTCAGTGTGCATGTGTGTGTTGGGGTATTGGGTTCTGTATGTACAGTATTTGTGATGTGTGCAGGTGTGTGTGTTTGCGTATGTGGGTTCTGTATGTACAATATTTACGGCGGTGTGTATGTGTGTTGGAATATGTTGGTTGTTGTATGTACAATATTTAAGGCATGTGTACAGGTCTGTGTTGTGTATCTGGGTTGCATATGTACCATATTTTAGTCAGTGTGCCTGTGCGTGTACTGGGGTATGTGGGTTGTGTATGTACAATATTTGAGGCAGTGTACACATGTGTGTTTGTATATGTGGGTTCTGTAGGTACAGTATTTGAGGCAGTGTGCGCATGTGTGTTTGCGTATGTGGGTTCTGTATGTACAGTATTTGAGGAAGTATGCATGTGTGTGTATACTGGGGCATGTCGGTTCTGTATGTACAATATTTGAGGCATGTGTGCAGGTGTGTGTGGTGGTGTATATGTGTTCTGTATGTATAACATATGGGGCAGTGTGCATATGTGTATGTTGACGTATACAGATTGTGTATGTACAATATTTGAGGCAAGTGTGCATGTGTGTGTGTGTTAGGGTATATGGGTTCTATATTATATACAATATTTGAGGTAGGTGTGCATGAGTGTATTGGTATGAATCTCACAGGTGCAGCTGAGATATCACTCTGCAGTGCTGGACAGCTGCAAATGGTGCCTGCCTGTTTTTCTCTTTAGTACAGTGATGTTAGGGGAGGGATCAAGGAGCTGGGAGTGGTGGGAAGTCTTAGGATATGAAACCATGTGCTCGTGGGGACTGGACAGGCATGGTGAATTCCATGATGCATGAAATATATTATCTTAGAGTGAATGCATGCCCCAAATATGTTGAATAGCAGGCTACACCTGGATCCCTCAAGACAAGAGGTCTCCTTACACGAGTACTCACCACAGAGGCTGCTGATCAACATCTGATAGGTTTCATAGTTATACAGAGCTTTTAAAAGACAAAGTCCATATGCTTGCCATAATTCAGGAGTATCCACTATCCTGTCCTTTATTAGGAAATTATCTAAATATTTTTTAAAGATTTCAATATTACTGCTAACAATTATTTGTATTGGCAGTTTAGTCCATATCCTAGGTGCTCTTACTGTCAACCAGTGCTTCCTTTTAGTTGAGCAAAATCTGTTTTTTTCTGAAGTGGATGTGCTCTAGTATTATAGTTATGATCCCTGATTTTCAAATCCAGCTGTTCCCATAGTATTGGATCATTTAGGGCCCTATATATTAAGCACATAGCCCCCCTTAATCTCCTAAACTCTAAAGAATATAACCCTAGAGTTCTAAGTCGCTGGTTATAGTCCATCCCTTGTACTTCCTTAATTTTATGGGTGGCTCTTCTTTGGACCCTCTCAAGCGATGCTATATCTCCCTTTTTAAATGGAGACCACAACTGGGAGCAATACTCCATGTGGGGGCGCACCAATGACGTATACAATGGCAAAAGAACACCCATCTCTACTTTTAATATGTTTATTTAAGCAGTACTGTATACTACCCTTTTTTTATTATCTGGTTATAATGGGGTGTAAAATTCAAATTATTATTGATTTTTATCCCCAGATCACATTCCTCTGTGGTCACCTTAAGTAATTTACCCCCCATATTATAATTATGGAGGATATTATATTTCCCCAGATGCATCACACTGCACTTATCTACATTAAAATATGATCCATGATTGTGTGCCCAAAGTTCCAACTCACCCAAAGCAAATTGCAACAATTCTGCATCTTTATTAAGATTTACCACCCTACCTAGCCTGGTATCGTCCATGAATTTAGAAAACCAGATATCAGGAGAAGCCTTCATTGTCCCGATATAAGCATTAAACAGGCAGGGGCCTAACACAGAACCCTGTGGCACTCCACTAGTCACACTAAGCCAGTTAGAATATTCCCCCCCCCCATACAAACTCTCTGTCTCCTACCTGTCAACCAGGATTTTATCCAACAAATAATATTATGGTTAACTCTCATATTGGCCAGGGTTTCAATCAGCTTGTCATGTGGTACCTTCTAAACCTCTTTTATTTTATTCCTTCTGGTTTCCTCACAGGGTTCTTACATGGTGTCTTCTGCTGCTACCCAGCAATATCCACAACCAGATTTTCTCATGGTAAGTTGGCAGTATAGCCTAGAGGTTAGAATAATGACCTGGGAATGAGCTTGGCACATACAGCAGACCTGAGTTTGATTCCCACAACTTCCAGTTGAATACTGTGTGACCCTGAGCAACTCGGTTAACCTCCCCAGTGCTCCCAGGTCTCCCCTGAAAACAAGCCTTGTGCCTAGTGGGACTTAGCCAGTTGCCAAAGAATAAAAAAAAAGTACATTACCGAAGTGCTAAGTAATATATTAAAAGAGGGCAGGTCTCAGTTACAGTTCTCACACAATCTCAGGCACTACAGTTTTATTTATTTTTATTTATTTAGCTTTTGTTGACCGGGTAAGTGCACTAGACAAATCCTGCCTATTTTCAGGCATGACCCGGGGGGGGGGAGATACAGATGAATGCCAACTGACTTTGAAACCAGATTAAGCTGTTGTTGGTATTTTTAGTGAATAAGGGAAATTTGGCCAGGACACCGGGGAAATTCCCCTGCTCTTTTCGATAAGTGCCATGGGATCTTTAACATCCACCTGAACTACCACCAATCCAGGCAGATGGGACCTCGGTTTAACGTCTCATCCGAAAGACAGTAAGACAGAACAGGTCCCAGTGACAGCTCACACACAGTTTCAGATAATTCAATAAAGCAGAATGGTACCACAGTGATAGCTCACAAAGAACCTTTGGTAATGCATTAATGGAGAGTGAGGCCCCAGTGACAGCTCACACAAACACTTTGATAATGCAGTAAAGGAGAGAGAGGCCCAGTAATAGCTCAGAGATGGCTTGTGGTATGCAGTACAGGAGAATGGGCCCCTAGTTATAGCTCACACACAGCCTTGGGAATGCAGTTTGGGAGAGTGGGGCCCTAATGCTAGTTCACACACAGCCTTGGGCAATGCAGTAAAGGAGAGTGGGGCCCCAGAAACAACTCACATATACAGGCTTAAGTATGCAAGTTAAAAGAGAGCATGGCCCCAGTGACCACTCACTAACAGCCTTGGGTATTCAGTACAGGAGAGTGGGACTTCAGGGACCATGGGACTCAGCCTTGGATATGCAGTAAAGAGAGTGGGCCACTCACTCACTCCTACTCACTCACTCACTCACTCACTCACAATCTTAGGTGATAAAGTAAAGGAGAGCAGGGCCCCAGTGACAGCTCACACACAACCTTGGGTATGTAGTAAAGGAGAGTGGGGCTCCAGTGGTAGCTCACACACAGCCTTGGGTATGCAGTACAGGAGAGTAGGATCCAGTGACAACTCATACGCAGCCTTGGATATGCAGTAAAGGAGAGCAGAGCCCCAGTGACAGCTCATATACAACCTTGGGTATGCAGTAAAGGAGAGTGGGCCCCAGTAACAGCTCACACACAACCTTGGCTATGCAGTACAGGAGAGTGGAGCCCCAGTGATTGCTCACTCACAGCCTTGGGTATGCAGTAAAGTAGAGCAGGGCCCCAGTGACAGCTCACACACACCCTTGAGTATGCAGTTAAGGATAGTGGAGCTCCAGTGACAGCTCACACACAACCTTGGGTATGCAGTAAAGGAGAGTGGGCCACAGTGACAGCTCACACACAGCCTTGGCTAATAAAGTAAAGTAGAGCAGGGCCCCAGTGATCGCTCACCTGACACACAGCCTTGGGTATTCAGTAAAGGAGAGTGGGGCCTCAGTGACAGTTCACACAGTCTTGGATAAATTCAGTTCAGGTTAGTGGGGCCCCAATGATAGCTCACACATGATGTTCGGTGATGCAGTAAACTAGAGTGGGGCCACAATGATAGCTTACACACAACTATAGGTATTTAGTAAAGGAGAGCTGTGCCCCAGTGACAGTTCAGAGACATTCTTAGATAATTCAGCTCAGGAGAGTGGGGCCCCAATGATAGCTCACACACAACCTTGGGTGATACAGTAAAGGACAGCAGGTCCCCAATGATTGCTCACACATAACTTTAAATAATTCAGTTCAGAAAAGTGGGGCCCCTATGATAGCTCACACAGAACCTTGGGTATGCAGTAAAGGAGAGCAGGGTTTTCACTGTTTTTTGTTTCACCCATAAATTTAATATAAATTTTTATTAAGTTGTAAGCCAGGCATTTGGGGATTGCTTACTTTGCTTCCCCACAACCACCCAAATTGAAACTTTCGGACATGCCCAGTGGGTCTTTTGCTTTGCTGGGTTATAGCTTGGTAAGGCATTTCATGACATCATGATGCCAAATCAGAAGGAACTGTACAGCCCTTTATTACTGTTTTAAAAAGAAAATGAGTATTTTTTTTTATTTTAAAATTAATAAGGTAAACTGCTCTGGTTGGGGGGCCCCCATAAGCAGGGGGCCACAAGATACCTCAGGGTTTGCTGGTGCCTAAAACCAGCTATGAATGAGGCTTAATCAAGTAAAGTGGTCCTACTGTACAAACATGTATGTAGACATCAGTTTATCACATCACAACTTCTTAGCTGTTTGGCCAGTACAGCTTTCTCAATTTATTCAGTTTTCTAAGAGATTTAACTCACCAGATAACAGGTATCAAACATTGTTGTAGACCATCTTTGAAGGATTTAAATCACTGTCGCAGCTCAAATTGGGTGGTGGATGTGGCCAACTTAGATTTCAGTAAAGCTTTCAACACTATTCACATAGGAGGTTCATAAGGAACCTGAGCAGCTTAGGGTGGCTCCAAAAGTGGTAAACTGGGTAACAAATTGGTTAAGGGATAGGCGACAGAGGGTGGTGATAAACGGAGTTCACTCTGGGGAAGGGAGGGTAACCAGTGGGGTGCCACAGGTCTCAGTACTGGGACAAGTCCTCTTTAGTGTCTGTACAAGTGGCATTGCAGATGAGCTGGAAGGGAAGGTCTGCCTCTATGTCGATGGCACCAAAATCTGCAATAGTCAAGACACTCCAGAGGGGCTGCAGAGAATGTGTGGAGACCTGAGAAAACTCAAGGAGCATTCAAGGGCCTGGCAGCTGGGTTTCAATGCAAAAAAGTGCAAAATCATGCACTTGGGGCACAGAAACCCAGAGGCAGAGTAAAAAATTGGGGAAGAGGTATTGATGGTCAACAAACAGGAAAGGGACCTGGAAGTAATCATATCTGGTAACCACAAGGTTGCAAGGCAGTGGGTAGAGGCAATGGGATGTTAGGGTGCATAGGGAGGGGTAGCACCAGCAGAAGAAGAAAGATGATATTACCACTGTATAAATTGCTGGTGAGTCCCCACCTATTGTACTGTGTCCAGCTCTGGAGACCTCAACTCAGGAAGGACATAGACAGAGTGGAGGCAGCCCAGAGAAGGGCAACTAAAATGGTGCAGGGTCTGCATCAGAAGCCCTATGAGGGGAGACTGAAGGACCTCAATATGTACACTCTGGAAAAGAGAAGGAGGGGAAGATAGAGACCTATAAAGACCTCACGAGGTTAAATAAGGTAGAGGAGGGGACTGGAGAGTACTTTTCAGGGGAAAAGATGCATGAGAACAAGGGGACATGCAATGAAGCTGGAAGGGGTAAATTCAGCAGAGATATCAGGAGGTACTTCTTCACTGGAAGAGTGGTGGATGTCAGTAACAGTCTTCCAGTGGAGGTGGTGGTGATGAGAACAGTGGAGGACTTCATGCATGCATGGGATAGGCAAAAGGAAATCTTACAGAGAAGCAAGGGGGGGAGGGAGATCCAGTAGGGTTTGCAGTGATGCCATAGGCAGGTAAAAAGTGAACAGATTGGGTGGGCCAAGTGGTCCTTATCTGCCATCAAAATCTATGTTTCAAATGCCATGCCATGGGAAATTGCAGTTGTCAGCATGGTAATGAGCCCCCCTCGGTGGTCACAAGCCACACTGCTCCTCCTTCCCATTAGAACAATTAGAAGCAGTTCTACAGGGAGTGCACACTTGTGAACTGGAGCACATATTCTGGCAGTGGGAGAGATTAGGTGGCACACAGTGCCACAGATCAGTTACAATGGAAGGGATGGGATTACATGGGGGGGAGACAGTTCCACTGGGCACCAGGAAATAAGGAGCACTATATGAAATGACAGCCATAGGATCACCTGATGAGAGCACCCCCAGTTTTATGTATCGCAAAATTGTGTGATAGCCAGTTGCAACCAATTTTGTGCTACCATACATTCCAGCAGTGCATAGGGCCCCCACTATTAAAAAAATATTTAATTTCATTTATTTATTTAATGGGTAATTACTCTGGAATAAAATTCCTTTTACAGGTATGACCTAAGGTCTAAATCAAAATCATGTTTCAACATACTAAACCATTAAAAAGTACAATAATATATAGGAATTATATAATTCAATGTCAAATATATAACAAACAGTCATACACCACAATATTGTATACAAGTAATAAAAATTGCCAGCATAAATAAGTTGAGGATGTACATTGTTGCTTAACTAATGACATAACCACATTCCAGTCTAAGGAATATCTTCTTGATGTCTTATCAAGTATTCCATTGCACTTTGGTCCATTCCTACATAAATCACCCCACCACATGTATTCACTCTGGCATAGGCTGATGAAGCTCTTGCTATGGCATCCATGGCTTCTTTTGCAACTGAAGTAATAAAATCCAGATATGCTTTTTAGAACACCTCATTTTCCCCTGACTCTGTATATTTTTTTTTTATCTTAAGTGGCATTTTCTGTCATGCGGCTAAGCCAGTCATTATGCAAAAGGGTAACTGGGTTCTTCCAGGCACATGTAATCATTAATTCTGCAGAGGCCAGTGCTGCATATATTAATTTATACCAGTCACAGAAAATCTCTAACTATTCCAGATGGCCCAAGAGAATAATCTTTGGAGGGAAGTCCAGTTTAGTGTGTAGGATCTCCCCATGGGAGGCCAGAACACTAGTCCAGTATGGCTGAGGTCCGGGGTTGAGGTTTAGGGCAAAACAACAACATGTGGGGTAATTGAGTATCCTCCACCCCACATCTAGGGCAGAGTCTATCACTGGATTTGTTTATGTATTGTTTGATGAGTTTTGTTTTGTTGTATAATATGTATTGGTTTTACTAGTATGTATTTTATTTTATTTATCCATTCATTCATTCATTCATTTGTGCTATAAAAATTTTATTGATAAAAAAATTATACTTCTTGAAAAGGGCCCCTGCTGTTTATGTGAAGCAGCACAAGGGAAGTTGTAGAGTATGGTGGGCTGTTGTCTGGACTTTGGGTGCTGCAATGTCTCATCGGAGACACAAACTATCCTTGTGCCTGCTGGGTGCAGGCTTCTTGGTGCTGTCTCTGCCCCTTGCTGTACTCAGCCAATAGAGGAGCATCTTTGGGAGGAGGGGGGGCATGTTGTAGCCATAGTTTAAGGGTCCATTTCCCAAGCGGTCCTCCGCTTAGGTCCTTGCTAAAGGGCTGCAGCTTAAAGTCATCATACTGTGGGCAGCAGTCATCAGGAGACTCTGCACCTCAGTAAGGTAATTATTTTACATATCAGCCGTTAATATGGGGAATATTCATTGTGCAATGTATTAAGGTGTTCATGCAAGGTGTCAGTGTGCATTGGTTACAACTGTATATTCAAGAGGGCAAAACGGTTAGTATAGGCTGTGTCTGGATTGCATAATACTGAATATGGTAAAGTATAGCTATACTGTTGTGTAGATTAACTGTAATGTTCTAAGGTACTAAACTGCTCTTATAGCATTGGTATTATTATCTAGGGCATCGCAGGTTATGTGGTTTAATAGTTAATGTTCATACCTAGGTGTGGTCTAGCATAGGTTGAATAAACATGACTTTGTGATATAATCAGAGGATTAAGTAAAGCTAGTGAGGGAGTATGTGGGAGCAAAGCAACTGGAGTAGGCATCAAGACAAATGGGAGGCACAAAGGTGGAGTGGAGGCAGAACTAGCATTATGCAGGGGGAGTAGGGAAGATGGTCAGTTGTAATGGGTGTGGGGCCGCTATCATCCTAGGTATAATGTGGAGACCAGGAGGTTGTCAAATGTGTAAACAGCTTGAGCAGATAAGGGAGGAGTTACTGAGGCTAAGATGGGAAGTGGGAAGGCGAGGGATGTGCTGGGGAAAATCTCATATGTGGAATGATCAGGGTGGACCATCTTCTAACAGCATGGTAGGTACTCTCAGGGTGGAACCAAAGAGAAAAACACATGGATTGGGGGCATTCTCACCAAATGTTCAGCAAAGAAACAGGGTGGATGACGGGCATGAAGTGAAGGGTAGAAGAACGGGAGGAGAGGTTGCAGGGCAAGGATGGCAGTGTAGGGATAATGGAGGGGAAATCACAAGTTGGACCTGTCAAGGGGGAGGATTCCTCAAATAGGTCTCACTATATTGTCCGGTTTGGATGTGCAGGGGAAGATAAGGTGCCCATGGATCAGGAAGGAGTGGAGGCTAGGAACAGATACAAGAGAAAAAGTGGGCCAGGTGGGGTTGTGGAGAAGTGAATCAGTGGCAGTGGTGAAAGGGATGTAAGATACACGGGGGAGGAGGTGAGACTGAGTCTGGGATGAATGACCAGTGGGAGGGGGAAAAGGGAGGTCACCAGGGAAGGCAAAGCAGAGTGTCAGCAGGGTGGAGGGATGAACTAGGTGTATAAGAGGGAATGGCCCTCTGGGATGTGCTCAACAGAATGTGCAAAATGAGAAGGGGGGAAGGACGTGAGGGTTGTTATACTGGGATGCTCAATACTGAGGGGTGCAAAGAACAGCAATAGGTGGGTAGAGTGTATGCCAGGCATGACAGCAGGGAGGGTAGGGTCTCTTATTACAGAGTGCGTAGGACAGGATAGAGAGTTACCTCCATAGTGGTGCATCTTGGTAAAATGACCTTGCAGTGTGTGAGGCAGAGGAGATTCAGGATAGGTTTAAGGTGGTAAGGAAGATATGTAAGGAGGCAGGAAGATCAGTTTCATTCTCGGAGGTTCTTCCAGTCCCTAGGGTAAGCACTATTAGGAAGCAGAGGACTGACGAGAGCAATACTTGGTTGGGGGGTGATGTGAGTGTAATGGGTATGGGTGAGTGAGTGAGTGGGGAAGGACGTGGGAAAATACGGGCATGTATGCACCGGACAGACTGCATTTAAGTAGAGAGAGCCAAAAGGTCCTGAAGGTTAAGTTGGAGGAATATTTAGCAGTTAATCTGAATTTAAACTAAAGTTGGGGGGGTATGCTTCACTCATAGACACCAGTAAAGGTGGGCCATCTGGGCTACCCCCATTACATCATCAGTTGGTGGGGAGGAGTAACAGTAGTGGAAAGGGGATGGAACCCCAGGAGGGGAGGGGTTATAAAGGGTTAATAGGCAATAACGGGGCACAGGGGTCAAGACAGCAGACGGTGTCCTTAAATGTAAGGAGTCTGGCAAATGAAACAGTAGATGTTCAGGCACTAATGGCAGAAGGAGGGGTAGATATAGTGGCCATCACAGAGGCATGGGCATCCCAATACCATGATTGGGACCTTGTGATTCCTGAGTACAAATTGTACTGGAAGAACAGGGAGAAGGGGGGTGAGGTGGTGTAGTCTTATTCATAAGAGAAGGAATAATATGCATCAGTGAGGAGGAGGAGGAGGAGAAAGGCAGCATAGAAGCCTTATGGGTAACACTCCAGAACAATAAAGGGAGAAGGCTTTGATTGGGAGTGGTGTACAGATCACCCTCAGAGGATGTGGAGATGGGGAATCAGATAAGGAAGATGAAAGGTAGAGAAAACCTTGTCATAACATGACAGGTGATTTCAACCTGCCTGGTATTGACTGGAGTACCCTGGCTACCTCCTCTGCCAGGGAAAATGTACTCCTGGAAGCTTTCCAGGACTGTTTGCCTGGTGCAGAGGGTTATACAGCCGACCAGGGATGGTGCCATACTGGACCTGGTGCTTTCAGATTGAGAGCATACCCAAGAGATAGTTGAGGAATGACCCCTTGCGGGTTGTGACCACTATACGGTGTGGTTTTACCTCAATATGGGTAAAGAATCAGCTAAGACAAAGACAAGGGTGGTAGACTTTAGGAGAGTGAACTTCAGAGGAATAGAGGATATACTTGTAGGGCATCTTGCAGAAATCAGACTGCGGATGGATGCAGAGCAGAAATGGTCCATGATTAAGTTTGGTCTGAATGAGGCTAAAAAAGACTGCACAAAGATCCAGAGTAAGCAGTCCAGGACCAAGAGAACAAGCAGGTTCAACAACAAAGTGGCAGTAACAGTAAGAGAGAAGAGGGCCGCCTTTCAGAAGTACAGGCATACTATAAGTGAGGAGGACAGAGAGTTTTTTTCAGGGAAATCTCAAGAGGCAGGAAGAGTGGTCTGGGTGGCTAAAGCTGCAAAGGAACTAAGGCTAGCACAGAGGATCAGGGAGGAGGAAAAGGACTTCTTCAGCTATATAAGGGACAGAAGAAACAGTAAGGAAGGAAGGGATTGTTAGGATCAAGAAGGAGGGGGGATGGGTGGAAAACAGTGAAGAACAGGCTGAGGCACTGAATGAGTCTTTCAGCCCTGTATTCACTAGGGAAAAGGACAGATCTATGCCGCAGGGGATTATGGGGGTAGGAATGGGGGAGATGAAACAGATAGGGACATCAAAATATATAGGGTTTTGGAAGGTCTCAGGTCCCTTCTGGTGGACAAGGCACCTGGCCCAGATGGCACATACCCGAGGGTCCTGAGAGAACTGGTGGAGATGTTGGAGGCCCCCCCGGTGGATCTGTTTAACACCTCACTAAAGATGGGGTATGTGCCTCAGTACTAGGGAATGGCTCATGTGGTGCCACTCCATAAGAGTGGTCCCTGAGATGAGCCTAGCAACTACAGGTCTGCCTAACATCCATTATTGGTAAATTAATGGAAACTATTCTAAAAGAAAGGTTGGTAAACATTCTGGAGGTTAACGATCTCCTGGACAATAGGCAGCATGGGTTTGTCATGGGGAGATCCTGCCAAACAAACATGAATTTTTTGACTGAATCACAAGGTCATTAGACAAAGGCCAGGCAGTGGATGTACTATACCTGGACTTCAGTAAGGCCTTCAACTCTGTGCCACATGGTAGGTTGCTTAGCAAACTAAGTCACCTGGGAGTCAAGGTTAAGCTGCTGGGGTGGGTCAGGAGCTGGCTGCAGGGAAGGAAACAGAGAGTGATGGTAGGGGGTGAACTATCCAAGTCTAGACCTGTAACCAGTAGGGTACCACAGGGATCAGTGCTTGGTCCAGTATTATTCAACATCTTTATTGGTGACATAGTGGTAGGGGTCAAAAGTAAGTTCTGTCTTTTCACAGATGATACTAAAATCCGTGGGAGGATGGACACAGAGGAGGGGAGACAGGACCTCAGGGAGGATCTGGCCAGACTTGAGAAATGGTCTGGAATCTGGCAGTTAGGGTTTATTGCAAAGAAGTGCAAGGTCATGCACCTGGGAGCTGGGAACATAGGGGCCAGCTGCTGGCTTGGGGGTACAGGTGTCCATCTCGTAGGAAGAAAAGGATCTAGGGGTGATAGTTAGGGCTGACATGAAACACTCCATGCAGTGTTGTAAAGGGGCAGCCAAAGCAAATAAAATGCTGGGATGCATCTCTAGGGGAATCACCCCCAAGAGAGAGGAAGTCATGCTGCCCTTGTACAGGTCATTGGTTAGACCGCACTTGGAGTACTGTGTGCAGTTCTGGTGCCATTGTTTGAGGAAGGACACAAAGCTACTTGAGGGGGTCCAGTGTAGGATGATTAAGATGATCCAGGGCATGGGAGACAAATCGTATGATGAGAGGTTAAGGGAGCTTAATATGTATTCCTTGGAGGACAGAAGGGAAAGGGGGGATATGATAGAAATCTTCAAGTATCTAAAGGGTATAAACAGGGTTGCAGAGGAGGGCATTTTCAATTTAAAAAGGGAGGGGACCACTAGGGGCCACAGTCTGAAACTTGTGGGGGGTAGATTTAAACAAGAAATGAGGAGGCACTTTTTCACGGAAAGGGTGGTGTCAAAGTGGAATGAACTGTCTGAAGAGGTGGTATCTTTGGAAATAGTGTGAAGTTTTAAGCGGGGGTTGGTCAGGGTAAAAATGAGAGTGGCAACGGGAGGGAGGAAGGGAATGGGGAAGGGGAGATCACTCTTGGAGGCAAGAGGAGGGTGGGGCAGCTCAGGTAAAATAGACTGAGCAGCACACTCGAGCAGACTTGACAGACCACTAAGGCCTTTTTCTGCTGGCAATTTTCGTATGTTCATATTTAACTGTTTCATTTTGAGTTTGGTAGCTGGCTTCAGGGCATAACATGTCTTTTGTGATGTCATCAGCATTGTGGAAGCCACCTTCTGATTGGTTCTTAGGTTGAGGATAGTAATTGTGACATATGTAACCTCTAGATGAAAGTTTATCAGGTTTAGCAGGTGTGATAAAGAAGCAGTTTTACGATGTTGGTAAGAGTAAATCCTTAATGGCAAATGATTTAGCTGCTGGTAATACTAAATAATGATAAAGATGTGATATTCAATGGGCTGACTTTGAATAATCAATTTATCTTCAAGTGTGAGGGGGCAGGACCATAACTCACAGTGACAGAGCCACAAGTGAGTTATGAAAATCCTGCCCACTCACAAGGCAAGGCAGTATAGCGCAGTGGTTTAAGGCTCTGAGCTGCAAATCTGGAGACCTGGGTTTGAATCCCATAGCCCCCACTTGTATATACTGTGTGACCCTGAGCAAGTCACTTAACTTCCCTGTGCTCCCATCTTGCACCTGTAAAAATGCTTTCAGCTTTGTGTGTCTCACCTGATTAAACAATTTGAAAGAAAAAAATTGCCTATTTTAGAAACATTGACTTTGATGGCAGATAAGGAGCACTTGGTCCACCTAGTCTGCCCATTTCCCTACCTATTAGATAGGTTGCAGATCCTAGTCAACCAGCAGCCTACTTCCTCTTTACTCCCTTCTACCCCCCACTACAATTGCCTTATGTCAGTCCCATGCATTCTTGAACTCCCCCACTGTTTTTGACCCCACAACCTCCTCAGGAAGGCTGTTCCATACATCCACCATCCTCTCCTGAAAAAATATTTCCTCACGTTGCCCCTGAGCCATCCCCCTCTATCTTCAGATTGTGCCCCTTGTTCTTGTGCATCTCTTTTTTTGAAATATGCTACCCTCTTGGACTTTGTTGATTCCCTTGAGGTACTTGAAGGTTTCTATCATGTCCCCCCTCTCCCTCCTTTCCTCAAGAGCATACATATTAAGCTCTTTTAGTCTCTCTCTTTGTATGGCATCTGGTGCAGTCAGGCTATTATATACAGTAAATATGGGATATTCATATTCAATGGGCTGACTTTGAAAATACCATTTATCTTCATGTGCAAGGGGGGAAGATTAATAACTCACGAGTGTCAGAGCCATGAGGGAGTTATGAAAGTCCTGCCCCCTCACAACTGATAATAAATGGCTTATTCTGAGTCAGATCATTATTCTGAGTTAGATCATTGTGTGTCCAATTTATACTATGTATTATGAACTGTAAGAGATCTTTATGAAAATTTAACTGTTTCTGTTTGAGTTCACTGCTCTGGTTTGAGTATAGCAGGGGCTACGGTGATGTCACAGGGCATTATTCAAGCTGCTTTCCCATTGGTTTAGGGTTCCTATGTGACCTGTCTAAAATGAGGATACAGTAAATGGCCAAACTTAGGTTAAAGGATTTCTCCTCATTTATAATGCTTCAGTGGCTAAACTAAATTCTGTATCTGTAAATTTTAACTCTTGCACTCATTGTATACATCATTCATCTCAATGCTGGGTGCCTCATCAGCATTTATTTCCACTGTAGACAGGTCACATAGGAACCTTTAACCAAAGGGAGAGCAGCTTGAACAATGCCTGATTACATCACAAATGTTTCTACTGCACTCAAAACAGAGCAGTGACATCAATCAAAAATAAATTTTTATAAAAATAACTAATTTAAAAGTTTTACAATTTGAAATATTTTATATAAGTAGGACATGCAATGGCCTGACTCAGAATATGCCACTTATTACTTGTGAAGAGTCAGTAGTGGTGACTCTGCCCTGCTGCTTGTGAGTTATTGTCCTATCCGTATCACTTGTAGACAGAAATGGGATATTTTAAGTCAGTACACCTTGTAAAATGGAATAAAAGATCCATTCACTGGAGAATGATTTTAGAATTGTTATTAAGTTCAGACCAATCCCCTGTAATGCTAACATTTCTCATCATTCCTGTCACTTCTTCAGAGCAAGCTTAAAAACATATCAAGTAATAATATCTAATCACTATACCATGTAGCCTGGTCTACCAGTCAATTTCAAAGCATTTTTAAAAACATTTCAAAACCTTTGAATGCCACCTCCCGTCTCCCCCACTGCAATTTTGGTTTGTCTTGAACAGCGTAAGCCTAGTCAGAACGTCTGATGATATTTTGAGTCAGGCCATTACATATTACACATATAACAGTGTAGACTTATCACAACTGGTATTTTAGAAATGATAATTACACACAAAGCTGTACAGTGGACCTCTAAAAAAATTTCTGGGGAGGTTATTCTTAGTTATTTTTACAATATGCTGGGTTCTTTGGAGTTTGTTTTGTTTTGACCCCATTCCACTTGATATTTACTTTTGCATGTATAGTCTAGTTTTCTATGCCTGTGCAGTATTAGGCACAAGAAGTCTGTTTAGCCACCCAACTAGACAAAAAATAATAGTGATTTTTAATTTTCTATTTATTTGAATGAAATACTGATGAATAAAATTACTATCTGCGTTCTCTCTGACATTAGGATTGGAAAGAACTTTCATAAAATCTACTTCCATGGGTAGAGACCACCCGGTATTGCTGATCACACACTCTGCACAGTTTTCTGATCTCTGATTCCTGAACTGGAGAGGACCGGCACACACTTTATAAGCTTTGTCATAGCCCTAGTGGTCCCCAAGACCATCACCTTCATACTGGGTCAGGTTTGGTTCTATGACGCCAAATCTGTAACTTATATACCAGGGAAACAGTCTATTATGCTGGTGGACAAGTGTGAAGACTAAATGCCTAAACATTTTAGTGT
The DNA here is from genome assembly GCA_016271365.2 of Neoceratodus forsteri. Classification (NCBI taxonomy): domain Eukaryota; kingdom Metazoa; phylum Chordata; order Ceratodontiformes; family Ceratodontidae; genus Neoceratodus; species Neoceratodus forsteri. The sequence goes on from JADMNL010000024.1 coordinate 141,264,155, forward strand.
CCCCTCAATGCAAACCACAGAATGGTCAGTCAGTGTACTGCTGGATAAATGTGAAACAGGATTCTGCTGAAGCACTCCCTGTGTGTCAATTGTTTCAGTTGCAACACATCTACTTTGGCTCATGGCTTCAAACTATAGCCATTTCATGGAAGAGTACAATGATGAACACCTGATACAAGGAATTACATCTTTGTTAAATCAAGGATGTGACACTGAAAACATATTTGTGGATGTGAGTTGACACTGAATTATTGTCTAAAATAACAGCATTTCTCACTTCTGTTTCCATTTGAGATCTGGCACTATTTTATGAATCACTCTATAGAACCTCAGTTGAATAAATATATTTGGTTTTATGCTATTAACAGCTGCAATTTAATACTTAACAGCACTGTTAGACTGTGCTGTCATTTTCCGTCATTGTTTAGTGGCTACTATTTAACAACACTGTTTAGTAACTGCAGTGTTGTTTTAGAGCACTATTTAATAACTGTTCAACAGCACTGTTTAGTAACTGTGGAGTGTTTTACACCACTATAACTGCTGTTTAACAGCACTGTTTAGTAACTGTGTTGTTGTTTTACACAATTGTAACAACCACTAACAGCACTGTTTAGTAACTGTGTTGTTGTTTTATACCACTGTAACAACCACTAACAGCACTGTTTAGTAACTGTGGTGTTGTTTTGCACCACCGTGATAACTACTGTTTAAAAGCACTGTTTAGTAACTGCGCTGTTGTTTTACACCACTGTAACAACCACTAACAGCACTATTTAGTAACTGCAGTGTTGTTTTACATCGTTTGTTTTATAACTATTGTTTAACAGCACTGATTATTTGCTACAATGTTGTTTAACATCGCTGTTTAGTAACTATGGTGTTGCATGACACTAGCATTTAGTAGCTATTGTGATATGATGCTTAACATCACTTTAACAAATGTGCTGTTTTTAGTACACTGTTTAGTAAGTGTGGCATTTTTTAACATCCCTTCCCTGTTAAGTAAGTGTGGCATATGTGATGTTGTTTGACATTACTGTTTAATATGTGGTACTGTTTAACATCACAGTTTTGATACTATAGTGCTGCTCAACACCAGTGTGTAGTAGCTGATGTTGTTTACATTAGTATTTAGTAACTAAGGTTATTTACCATCTCTACAGAAATTAGCGTGTTGACAGCAGCCCACTGGTAACTGTCCTACCAGTTTAATAGCATGGGGAAAATAAATATAACAACATTAAATAAAGGAACCTCTTGGACTTCAGAAGCTGTACCCAGATAGGAGTAGTTTGGTTTGCATTGTACCTAGGATGGGACACAGAAGTGGTGTGGGTGAAGAGTCACTCCTCTGCTTTGACTGTTTAATGGTTGGGAGAAGATGTCAACTTGCTCCCGTGAAAAAGTTTCCAAAGTTCTTAGCAGGACTTTGCTGGAATTGACAAACCTATGTAATTTATTTGTTCATTCACTCACTGAACACCACATTGATGCACTGGTGTACAAATGTATTTATTTACTGTAATTAAAATGTTTGCTCATTCATGCTCACTTTTTTGATGTAGATTCTTCAATTATAATTCAGATGTATATGTGACTGTACTGCACTGAATGTTTCTGCTGTTATTTTCCATGGTTTTGTATTTTACTTTTTTAAAATGTCTGCTGTATTTGCACATGCACTTTGTATCCCTTGTCCTACTTTCTGTACCATATTTTTGTACCAGTGAATTTGTATTTCCAAACTGTATTACTTATGTGCCATCTCTATGGCCCAGGTCATGCTTGAAAATGGTCCCTGGGATCAGTACACTTACTCAGTAAACAAATACATAAACAAACTGTGCAGGAAGGAAAGCTGAACTGAGGAAAACTCATTTCCAGGTGTGTCCGGGGTCCTACTGGGTCAGTATCTCATATGCTTAATAGCATACGTTAAAACCGTGCAACAGGAACAGTACGGTAGGATACAGCGAGAGGGTGCAAAACCGTGAAAGGTTATATACACGGTAGTGCACTCTCTCACTCTTCCCAGGTAAGGGATGAGATCTCTGCTGGGAGGTTGGGCTGGTGAGCAGCTGCCATGGCTCGACAGGATGAGCCACAGGTAGCAAGGGAGGGAGGCAGTGCATTTGGGACCAGGTTTCGATTCACAGTCCCAGGGGCAAGGAATTTTTTATTTTTCACACTTTGTGTGAAGTTAAGTGTTAACCACCCCCCACCCCGAGTTGGTTATTTTAGTTTGGGAGGTTGGAGGAGCACAGCCCCCCCCCCATAATGGGGGATGTGGGGGGCAGAGCCCCCTGCAAAAGAAAGACATATGCCACTTGCAATGTATCACACTGTATTGGCAGTGCAGTATATTGCTGAGGCATAATGTCTTGCAACATTATGACCCTGTGCCATCTGGGGTGTGGGTGGAGGGGTGGAGGGATACATGGGATACATAAGAAGTATGGCAAGTAAAGCCATTATACATTGGTGCAGTCATAAAAATAGAAAATATAAATGGAGTGCAAGCAGTTGAAATAAGATCATAAACTGCAAAGCAGGACAGTAAGTACAGTAACACACAGTCACCAGATCAACATGGACTTAAAATGTTACACCCACTGTCACCCTAAAGGCTTTCAAAATGAAAGATTATTGGCTGGATTCAGAAAGCCACAGGTAGGACGCCCTGCATTTGCAAATCACGATGCAAGTAGCACGATGTGGCAAAAGATGTGGCAAGTGCGATTCAGAAATGCGACTGCGGCAAACCCATAACGGCCGATTACATTACTTCGTCCAGACATGCGGCACAGTGGAACCTGCAACATGCCGCATGGCCTGATGTGTCCACAAGCCGTATTCAGGAAGCACAGCACACGCAGCCTGCATCCAACCAAGGCTCTACCCCCTAGACCAATGAACACTGCACACCACTATAAAAGGGGTGGAGTAACACAATACAAAGTAGACACACTAAAGGAAGCAGTGTGCAGAATGTGGAGTGTGACTGTAGAAAAGGACGACTATGCCCGCAGGGATAACCCTACTGGGCATAATGCTGGCAGCAGAAACCAGACAGAGGCAGTGCAGGCAAAGGAGGAATCGCAATGGCAGGATGCAGGGCAATGCACCACCACAGCCACAGCAACCAGCCAGGCGCAGAGCCTCCCCCAAATGATAAGTACCAGACAATCCTATGAGGAGGTCACAGAGGAGCAGTGCATAGCACAGTACTGGCTGAATAAGGCTGCCATAGCAATGCTGTACCAGGAGCTGGGGGAGGAACTAGCCACAGCTACAAAGTGGGTCCATGCCATATCAGTCACTGTGAAGGTAAGCACATCACTGTGCTGCCTGGGCACTGGTACATTCCAAAGACCCAGTGGTGACAGAGTGGGAATATCCCAGGCCACCATGTCCAGAGACAGTTTGTGGCTGCCATGCTGCAACGCCATGACAGGTATATTGCCTTCTTACAGGGTGCACAGCAGCAGGCCACCAAGCAGGCCTTCTATGCAATAGCACAGTTCCCAAATGTCATGGGGCACTATCAATTGCACACAGATGGCAATTAAGGCCCCAGAGGAGGAAGGAGATGCCTTCCTAAATCGCAAGGGGTACCATGCATTGAACATCCAGTTGGTGTGCGACAGCCACTGTCAGATCCTAGACATGGTGGCCAGGTACCCTGGATCCTGCCATGATTCCTTCATATTCCATCAGAGTGGCCTGCACCAGGCATTCCAGAGAGGTGAACTGGAGGGCGGATGGCTGATAGGTGAGTGGAGACAGATACAGATAGGGCATGGTGGGCAGGGCACACTGCAGAGAGACATGTGGAGGCGACTTAGTGCCAGTCCATAGCTAACCATCCACTCCACTGTTCACTCCACAGGTGACAGTGGACATCTCCAACTGCTGTGGCTCATGACACCAGTGAGGAACCCACAGAATGCAGCAGAGGTGGCATATAATGATGCACAAGTCACAACATGGGCCATGATTGAGAGAATCTTTGGGATCCTGAAGGCACGCTTCAGGTGTCTGGATAGGGCTGGAGGATCACTGCAATACAAACTGGAGATGTGCTGTAAGATCATCCTTGCATGTTGTATCCTGCAAAATATTGCCATAAGCCAGAGGGTACCACTGCCACCAGGATCCTGTGCATGTTGAGAGGGATGCAGAGGAGGCCAATGAGGATGCAGATGTAGGACGACATCAACACCATCAGCAGCAGCGACTGCCAGGAAATGCAACAACAGGCCGGCGGGCATGGGATCAGCTCATCAGGAACCATTTCACCTAAGGGAGAGATGTGACCCTTGGGTGGCACCGGCAGATAGATACCCAAACAGTAACAGCTTCCAAGGGATGACTGACAACACATGTGAATGCCACAGCAGTGGACACCACCACACAGGACTGTCTGCCAGGTGCAGTGTACCACACAGCGCTGCACTGTGACACAGAAACAGTGCCCCTGTCTGCTGTGTCACCCCTGGCAGACAATGCAGGGAATAACACTGCTGCAAGACAGCCTGGGAGAGGATGGCATGTGTCAGCAGTGGTACCCAAGCTGCCGCTGGAAGGCATGCATGCCTGCCACAGGACGGCACTGTAGGGTGAGTACACAGGGCCAGAGAGGCATGTATGCAATGATGGTGGGATGGTGACACATACCACCAGTGTCCAGGATGGAACACACATGTGCAGACCAACCCACAAGATACACAGCATCATAACACAGACATCTCACATAGACAACACATAGCCACACCAGCATAACCGTGCAACACCTTCCCCCCCCATGGGCCTGCACCACCATGAGTGCACACATGTACAGCACAAGCCTGTGCCAACACACACCACAACCACAGTACCTGCCACACCAAGCACAGCCCGGGAACACATGCAGGGATACAGTACATGCACAAGGGAGCCTTGCATACAGATAGCATACAAATCGCAAGCTGCGATAAATGTATACACAGTTGTGTTATGCGATGGAATGGCACGCACTTGTGGCATGCACTACAATGTTGCGTAGTGATGCAGGGAGCGATGCCACAGCCTGCAGCTCATGGCCTGGTGCAGGAGGGAGCGTTGAGCCAAACAATCGACAGAACCACACAGCCACAGCCTCACTGCAAATGCAAACATGAGCAGTCTAGGTGGCAGAGAGCCCAACTTTAGCCCAGATGAGACTGCTCAGCTGGTCAGCCTGGTCCAACAGTGGGTCAGGTCCAGCAGTGGGTCAGGTACCTGCTGCCACCTGGCAGCAGGAGAAACACCCCTGGGGTCAGGGGACAGGTGTGGAGAAGGATTGCTGCCAAGCTGTACACACAGCATGGGTCAGGAGGACACCCAGACAGCTGCAGCATCGCTGGCAGGACCTTACCAGGAGGGACGGTGCCATCCTGACACATATGAGGAGGTTGTCAGTGGATGCTGATTTGGCTATGCAGATGGGCAGGCCACACCTGTAAGGTAGTCCAAAAAGTGAGAGCACACCACAAGTCTTCAGCTTAATGTGTAACATGCATGCCCATACCACGGCACCCTGCAAAACACAGTGCACTGTGCAGACACTAATGGCTGTCTACCCATGTTTTCACAGGTGGCAATGAAAGTGGCGCCCACAGACAGCAGCCAGAGGAACAACAGAGGAGCCCTCAGCACCATGCGCAAAGGGATATGGTCCCTCGAAACAAAGGTAGGTCACATAGCAGATGCACAACAGCCTGGGTGCATGGGTACATGTATGAGCACACCATGTGTGGTCACCGTAATAGTGTTGCAACGCAGGTGCATTATGTGTGCTGACAACAGCCATGCTGCATGCCACACAGATGCCAGGATGTGTGATGCAGACACACCAGCCTTGTCACTGGGCCACAAGGCTGGACACTGGAACATGTGTGCTGTGATCCAGCACACATGGTTCAGCACAAGGGCCCATGCCAAACACTGTGTGCATGGTGGGGCAGATGCCACATGCAGGACAGAGGGAGGTACAGGAGGGAGCTGCACCCTGGTCAAATGCCTGCAGGGTGACACATCATGGGATGCATGTGTGCCATGCACAGACAACGTCATATACCGACCGATGGCCTATGGTGGTGTGTGCATGCTTGGAGCCACCATGCGGCCCACTGGTGCTGGAGGTTGTGCCTGGTCTGTACACTGTTCAGGCAATGACTGTCCCCGCTGTGGCTGTGGAGTAACAGTGGACCCAGGGGGTGGAGGACAGGCATGGCCGACAAGTACCTGCAGGCACCTGTCACGTGCCACAGTAGCAGTACTGCTGGTGTCAGTCATGAGATAGGGTGTAGTGCATATCCACCAGAGATGATGTGGGAATGAAGGTGCTTGTGCTCATGCAGGCACAGCTGTGGCCCTGTACCAATACATGGCAATGAATGTACTGGACAACTAGGGTGGTACTGGGTAGAGTCAACTGCACCCATGTGTGTGTTTCCCAAAACTGCCATAGCCCACCCCTGGGCATGCTGAGCTCCACATGGTAGGAATGGGGTGACAGACCTCGGGTGTACAGGGACCGGTTTGGACACACATGGAGATCACCAGCAGCCTACAAGACAGCAGGGGCAGATGGTATCCACACTAGGGTGAGGATGCAGCTGCCCAGGAAACTGACAGGGCCACTGGGTGACCCATGCAAGTACCCACTGGACATAGGATGTACAACACAGGAGCGGTGGATGGGCCATGTGGCATACACACTCACCAGTGTCCCACAGGATGGTTCAGGGAACCACAGGCAAGCATGCAACATGACAACCATTAGTATGGCATGGGGACATACCTGACAGAGAGGCCTGTGAACAATTGTTGGGACAGTGGTCTACACTCTGAGCTTCGGCACATGTGTGAACAGAGGGGGCATGCCGGACCAACCACATGGTGTGGTACAAGTGGGCACACTGGAGACTGGCCAAGGCCCATGCGGTGTACACCCTGTCAGCATCCTGGATGACCCAATGACCACTGTGGGACAGTGCTGACTGACAAGATCCATGGGGATGTGCCACATGGCTGGTGGCATACATCATACTGTTCCGAGGGTTGGCGGATGTGTGTGGTGGTGGGTGTCGCTGCCCAACCCTGATGGCAATGGGGGGGCAGGGTCACACAGGTATCTGTGCTGTGAGCGGTGTTCCTTGTGCATCACTGAGCTGCTACCCACGTGTGGGCTGCCATCTGTGGGCAGACAGCACAGACATGGTGGTGGCTGATGGCATAGAGGGCTGTGGGTGGCCATGACAACATGGCTACAGTGCTTCAGTGGTAGTGTCATGGCAAATAGTGTCCACTGTCTAGGGGTCCCTATGCAAGCTGTTGTGTGCAAGGCACCAGTGGTGGGACGCTCATCCGAGAGGGGTGTGTACAGCATGCACCAGGGAAGGGAATGGGCTATGTGCACATACAACCAGAGGCATGTACCACACTGCACACTGTCGAACAGTGGCTGTATGGGCCGACATGCCACCGGGGGAACCATTCCCTGGGGTGTCATGCTACAGCCCCCTGGAACTGTGCCACCAGTCATGCCATGGATGGTGACTGTATGCAGTAGTGGCACACGCCACACAGTATGGACCTATGAGTGGTGGAGTGGGTACGGCCCCAACACACACTGCACAGCCAGGGATGGGGGGCATGCTGAACAAGGGAAGGTAGGGGGCAGTACCCATATCCCCTTCCCCAATGAGGGGAAGGATAGGGTGGATCACAATGATGGCCACATATGTGTAGAAGGGACTGCCAGGGCACAGACAGAGGGGTTTCCAGGACCCATTAGAGGGTGTGCACTGAGAGGGCATGGTCCGTGATCTGTGCGACGTGGTACTATGGGGAGGTGAGGGGACATATGCAGGGCAATGGGGGGATGGGTAGAACACAGTGCCACAGGTGGTCCGTGGACTGGAAGACCACAACCTGTGTACGGGGTGCTGGGAGCAGGCATGGGGGGATACTAGGGAGGGCAGCTGCAGGGGGAAGGCCATGCCATGTTGGGACAGCAGCACAATGGGGCATGCACTGTTGACAGGGGGGCCGTACGCCACTGTGTGTCTGTATGATTGTCACCGTCCCTCCAAGGGGAGCATGGCAGACACAGCATAGGACAGAGACAGATGACAGTGGACCAGTGGCACTGCAGTATATGGTGCAGTCACAAAGTTAGTGGACATGTGGCCTCGCAATGGCATGGTACTACACATGTGCTCCCTATCCAAACAGGTGGATGGTGCAACAGTGGGATGGGAATGGTGCCAGACACACCGCGGGCACGCAGCATGTCCCAGGCCATGGTTTGCATGAAGAGGGCAGAGGCAAAGGAGTACAAGTCCCAGTCAAGATGACTCATAGGTGTGCACGCCCACTACCACTGACAGACATTGAGCAGTCCAGTGATGACAGTGAAGGCCAAGAGGAGAGCCAGCAGCTGTGGACACCAACATGGACACTTTACCAGGTCACCATGTGCCTGACACTGATAATGCCAGTGCCACAATGGACACACACGACACACCTGAACATATGGACGCTGGCCAGGGCACAGTAGGGGGCAATGCCCATCAGGGTGTGGCCACGGAAGGTGCTGGTGAGGTGGCAGCAGCTCTAGGTGTGCAGCTGGTTGTGGAGCCTGTAGGCCATGACAACAGCCATGGGGCTGTTCAGGAGGTGCAGGACCTGGAGGAGGATGTACCTGCCATATCAAGCCAACAGAAGGGGATAGGGCTGCCAGTGGTGTATGTGGTGCAGGGCAATCAGGCTGCAGGTGTGGAGTCTGCAATGGGTGCGCGGGAGGAGAGTGGGGTTGATAGGGCTCAACCTGTGCAGCTCTGTGGTGTGGAGGCCCAACAGAGGGTGATGGTGGAGGGTGTGGAACAGCAGGCCCCAGGCACCACTACACAGCAGAATGCAGCATTACAGGTTCTGCAGGGCCACATAGAAGAATGTATGCATCATGTGGAGGGCCTATATGGTGCACTGCGTGCAATGATGGCTGCTGTGCAACAGCTCTAGATATCGTAGTGTGGGTGCTGTACCAACACTCAACACACACGCCATGTGCTGCAGTGCGGGTCACACTGTTGGTGTGCATCACATCCCACTGTGACCGTCAGACAGTCCCAACACTCCATATGATGCTCCATGTGGTACTTCCCTGGCCATTGCTGCTTAACAGTGCTGAGCCATGCATGTTGCAGAGTTCAGTTGTACACAACAGGGTTGTGCATTAGGCATAGTACTTGCATGCATGTTCGTACAGTGATGCATTTTAAATGTTAATGCTTTTACATGGTTTTAGTCTCCTTCAGGCAGGCATTGCACATGTGTTTGTATTCCTGGTACCATGTACACATCATGCACGTGTGTCTGTTCTGTACACCTGTTTGTACCCACACCCAGTCATTTCAATAAACCATTGTTACATGATCACTCACCATGTAGTACATTGTGCTGTCAGAGTAGCATTACTGCTGCAGTGTTGCCCATTTGTACCATGGTAGGGTATTGACATGGCCTATGTGGCAGTGCCCATGCATGGGCTCCGACAACTGTAGGTGTGTGCCATGGCCTGTGGAGGTGCTGTGATGTGCGTGCCAGTTTCGGCTGCCACTATACATGCCCCATGTGTACCTGTGCTGCACATGTGCGATGTTGTGCCCCCAAGCACAGCTGGTCAGCGGTACAGGCATCCAGTTCATCCATGGGGTACATGTTCCAGGACCCATGTGCCTGCAATGGAACACTGTCACAGAGCAGGGCCTGCCAACACATGCATGGTTGTCAGGCAGAGCTCTGCTGTGCACTGTGACATTGTCTGTGGTTGCCTGTGCCCAGCACCGGTCCTGCCCATCACCCAGATGGGCTGCCAGGTAGTCACACCTCCGCAGGCATGTCCAGACATGTGTGTTGCAGGTGTGGACACCCATACCACACAGGGTACCAGTGGCAGCCATGCTCCACCCTGTACATGGCATGGACATGCGTACCAGTGGCCCTGACATGTGCCACCCCTGTTGATGGCCTAATGCCTGTCCAGGCTATACTCTGCCAATGGCAGTGCCCCACAGCTGATGCAGCTAGCATGTGTCATAACATGTGCCAAGCATATCCCTTATCCCACAACTAGGTGGCGTCTGTGTACAGTGGTTATCGTTTGTGTGTATGCCTCATGTGTGCTGCAGTGTGTGACAGGGTGGTGACAGTGGACCTGTTCATGGTGGGACATGGGCGTGATGGGCAGCTCCACAGCCACAGGTGGGCTTGACGGGGTTGTGGTACAGTGTGCTGCATGGGGACACATAGGCATGTGGCCTACCGCCCATCACAGGTGTACATGCTCCAATGAGCTGGCCGTCCTGCCAACAGACAGAAATACAGAGAAGCCTGGAACAATTGCACATGGGCACTGCGCAAAGCCAAGACTGAGCACTTTAAAGCCGCTCTAACCGCTGCCTGGGGCTCTGAGAGCAAATTCTGGAATAATATCAAGGAAATAGGTGCCAAAGACACTAACCCCCCCTCCCAACCAGATAGTTGTGGACGGGCAATTGACCTCCGACCTCTCTCACATAGCCTCAGTTCTCAATTGTGCCTTTACTAACCTCGGCCATGTTCTCCCACCTACCTTCTTCGACCCGCCCCCTTGCCGGTCCCCCACTCCCAACTCCCACCCCTTTCACCTATGTTGCATTGCCCTCAAGACTGCCGAGCATTACATTAAAAACGCTCTAAGCAACTCCAACTACAGTAGTGACTCTTTATCTTAAACATATTTTTAATTTCCTTTACCTTATTCAAACTCTTGTTTTTCAGCACATCATAGTTTAGAATACTGTTAAATGGCCCCTTTTATTGGCAATTCTGTAAAAACATAATCACAGATACTCAAAACCAACAATATTGTTTTTCTATACACTGTGGCTTTACAAATCACATGCTAATGTTTATTCATACTAAACCAGACCCCTTTTAATACTAATAAAAGGGGTCTGGTTTAATGTTTATGTTTATGTTTAAGATAAAGAGTTACTATTGTTGACACTAATATGAGAACTGTTAGGACAAATATATTGTGATAAAACTATATCAGATAATTAAGTATGTAATAGGAGTAATACATTGTGAACATTCAAAGGGTTTTGGATAATAATGTATGGATCAGGTTCATTCATGTTTCTTTTGTTTTCATTTTAGAAACTACACTGATTTTGGTCAATTTAAAGTGAATAATATTGACTTATATTAATAAAAGGATGTAAGTGACCTGATATTATCGAATATGTTGGAAGTTATTTGTATTGTAAGATATATGATGTAGACAGGTAATTTATACATATTTATGTCTTTTTAAGGTTTTTTAAAAGGCACCTCCTGAGGAAGCCAATAATGTATTGGTGAAACGTAGAGAAATTGGGCCAATATTTACAATAAAAGAATCAGATACTTGAAATACAGAACTGTCTACGTGTGTGAATTTTTCTGGTTTGCGCGCTTCTTCTCCCCCCACCAGACATATGTGGGGCTCACAGAGTTTGGTCAGACAACACATCTGAAGAGGCAGCAGAAATAAGGACTTCAAGTTCTTTATAAATATTTATGTTTCCCAGGTTGTTTTCCTGGACAATTCTTTAGTATCTTTTCATCTTCACCAAACCCTCCAGTCCTCCTTCAGTAAAGTAGGACTGTGGTTCTCTGATCAACGCCTCATACTAAACTACAAGAAGACCAAGTTCATGATCTTCTCCCACCCCCGGAGCTCTAAGAAGGAACTTTGCCCACAGATCCTAGCTATGGATCAAACCCCTCTTGAGCAAGTGGACTCCTTTAAATACCTGGGCATCACCCTTGACCCAGCACTCAACTTCCACCTGCACATACATCACCTGTCCACTGCCATTAATGTCCGCATCGGCCTGCTCTATCGGATTAAACACTGCCTTACTCCAGATGATGCTCTCCGAATTGCCATCTCGTCCTCTATCCTCTCCCTACTCAACTATGGCATTCTCATCTATAGCACTACCACCAGCTCGACCCTTAGTAGGCTCCGCCTCTCCCTCAAGAAAACCTGTCACCTTGTACTGAACTGTGACTGCCTCACTCATACCTGTTCACTATATAACTCCACAAACTGGCTTAACTTCAACAACAGGATCAAATTCCACACCTGCCTAATGGCCAAAAAAATCACCCTTGGTCTTCCCCCCCCGGTCTTACCTCCTTAGTCTATCCGGCTACAACCCAAAAAGTAACCCGCAGCTCTAGCAAGAAACTCCTCGCAGTTCCCCAATGTCAAACCTCCCAATTTCAAAGATCCTTCAGCTACAAGGCACCCTCTTGAATGAATGGCCTACCTAGCTCCATCAGAAACGAAAATGCTATCGGCCTCTTCAAATCCCATCTTAAGGGGCATCTCCAGTCCATAAACATCTGTGACTGCCATTGATCCTGCTGTCACCGCCTCCCTGCCACGACAATGGCCCCTGGCTGGCTTTCCCCCCTCCCCCAACCCCACCCCTTTTTCTCCCCTACCCCCAACTGTCAAGCATCACAGTTTACTTGCATACATGCTCATCTGATCTAAGATTGTCTGATTCTGATACTGATTGTGAACCTCTATCTGTATTTAATGTTGTTATTTACCGTGCAACATGCTTGTTCTGTTTCTTGAGTTGTATTTAACATATTACTGTTTGTACCACTACTGTTTATACCATTAATGTGATGAGGAACCTTTGTAAATGAATCACTGACTCAAAGGTATTTTCCGAACTCTGAATAAATAAATAAATAAATAAACAAAAACATGCTGTGTATGTGTCTGACACTGTGGTCCTTGCAGTCACATGGGGGTGGGGGCAAACCAGCTTGCGTAGGTCTGGCATGTAACCATGATAGCCATGTTCAGTGTAGCTGCAACAGCATGTGTGATGTGTACATGGCATGCATTTGGTTCTTACTGTGTGTGTGGCCTGCCATGTCCCCATGTCACTATCAGCATGTATGTGCATGCGCCCTCTACAGCTCCTCTTGTACACAGCGTATGGTGATGGGTGCACCCTCAGTGCAGTGGTACAAGTGATGGTCACAATCATACATACCAGGGTGTGGTGTATCATGGGAAATGAACACATCTTGGATGCATGTGACAGTCAGACTGTGGCCTCGTGCACCGCTATGCACCTGTCACATTTTGATGTTCCATGATATGCCACATCCTGATGTGTAGTACTGCACAGCCGTACAGTGTTGTGTGCCACACCTGTACTGTCATTGGTCAGCCCTTGTTGCATGGCTGTGTGTACATTGTGTGGCACACACGCCTGAGGTATGTCATGCAGTATGGACATCTATACAATGCATTCACTGTGTCCATGGCTCCACTGTCGGATCACCACTGAGCAGGTGTGGGTCTGTGTTCGTGGGGAGTGTACCCACCTCCTGGGTGGTGTGGTCACTCAGTTGCACCAAGTGACACACCACACAGTGCATTCTGTAAGTAGCACCTCTGTACCCACCACCCTGTTGTGCCTTCCTGCTGAACACTGTGTTACATCACAGCCAGACTGGCCATCGTGTGCATGCCCATGACGGCTGTCTGGCCCCATCCCAGTGCCCCACCGTGCTGCAGACCACCATGCAGCATTGTATGGATGTATCACAGTATGACACAGCAGTATTTGGCCCATCATGCTTTATTTACACATCACAACAGCAGCCCTGACATTGTTGTCAGCTATCCAATTCCACAGCTAACAGTGTGCATGGGTGTTGACTACACATCCCATGTACAGGTCAGTTTGCCATTCAGTCTTCTGTTCATGCACGGCACATGTTACAACATCCAGACCCACCCTCATAGCACTGTGTACCCACATACCCTACTGTGGCTGACTCAGCCAGGTCACACAGACACACCTATCCCTATTCTCATTCCCCTGTAGCATTGTGGTTGCCCATAGTGCCCATTCCACTGTGTCAACTGTGTGCATGTCTGGATCATGGTGGTGGGGTCCTCCTGCTTCCACGGCCTGCCACATCACCGTGGCAGTATCCTGGGGTCTGTGCTCTTGCTATGGTGGTGCCATTGGCTGTGTGCCATCTGTGTTGCCTGGCCTACCAGAGTGTGGGTCAGCCGTCCCTGTCAACCTCCCCTCACCATGTGTCTGCACAGTGCTCCCTCCCACTTCACCAGCGGTCTGCACTCATCTCCATCACCCTAACTCCCTCATGTGTGCCACTGCTGCGGGTGTGTTGTCACGTGACACAGTTCCGTGGCCTGTTGGTACTGTTCTGCAGGCACCACCCATGTCTGGCTGTATGACCATAGGAGGGCCGTGTGTTTGCACTGCTGTTGATGGCACACACACAGCCTCACTTGTGCTTGGCATGGTGAGTGCTGCTGGTTGTGGTGTGCCTTCAACAGCATCTGTCTGTGTGTCCTGGTTCATATGCCTGTGTTGGTGGTCCTGTGTCCTGTGCCATAGCGCCATTCCAATGTCCTGCAGGGCTGCCACCATCATCCCCGTTTGTTGCTGCCGATATGTGGTTGTCTGTTTAATGGTACATGTTGCTCTGTCCATGGCCTCGCCTTGTTCATGCAAGGTGGACTGCACCCCGTGCAATGCCACGACAACATCCACCAGAGTGACGGCTGTTTCCCTGCTGGTGGCCTCTATTGCATTTGTTATAGTGGGGTCTATGGCCTGTAATGTGTGGTGCTGTGCCTCAATGCAGTGCCATATGTTCGTCAACTCACGTGTCTCTCTCTGTTGGCCCTGGCGCACACACTTTGGCAGTATGTCTCCAATGGTAGTACTGGTGAGTACTACCCTACACGGTCTGATGCAGCTACCCCAATCATGGCCTCCAGGTCTGCTATCAGCGACGGACTGAGCTCAGCTGCGACATTGTCCTGTATGCTGTCTGTGTCTTGGCCTATGTCAGCCACTGGCTGTGTCAGGCACTCCCCGTGCTCTGTTACTGTGTCATGGACTTCACCATGTCCTGCCCCTGTGCTGTCCCCCTGCAGTCCTGCAGCCCGGCTATCCAGGCTCTCCACGGGGCTCCTGCGGCATGCTCTGCTGCAGCTGTTGCTACTACTGCTGGTGCTGGTGGTGGTGCTGCAGCTGCTGTCATCATCATCGTCGTCTTCATCGCCAACGTCATCTATGGCACACTGCACCCTCTGCCTCCTCTGTCCACCATGTTGCCCGCTTGTTGCCGATCCTGCCTCCTCGGCTATCACTGCAGTGTGCCCTGTAGGGGAACAGACATGTAACAGTGACTGCCGTAGCACAACATTCTAGTCCCTGCCTCATTATGCTATGTTGTTGCCACTGTCCCTATGCTGGCTATGATGCACTGTCTGACAGTTGCTACCTGTCTGTACCTGCAGGCTGGCCATGAGTCCTGGTGCTGTCACCCACTGTTGTGTGGCACATGCCTGTCTGTTGTCCCACCCTCTACCATTCCATGGACATGAGAGTGCTGTCCTGTGTGGTACAATGGCCTCCATAGCAGCAGGTGAGTGTGTGTGTGTGTGTGTGTGTGTGTGCGCATGTCTGTGGTCCAGCTGCATACCCACAGGACTGTGTAGCCCCTACTCCATTGTCCACATGATGTTTCAGTGTATTGCCCTCATAAGTTACTGAGTGGGGCCCACATGCCACATGTGCACATTGGCGAGGGCAGCCTGGGTGCACTGGCCACCTGTGTAACTTGCTCTGGGTCGCACAGTGTGTAGGAGGGTGCTGTATGAGTCTGGCCACGGTCTGGTCTGCTGGGTGTACAGTACATGTTCACAGCTTGTTGCTCAGGTCCCTAGGCTTTATTGCCATCCCACTGCCAGAACAGTGGATCTGTACAGCGGCGCTGCTGTGGCATCTGTTGTGCATGGCATGCCTTGCATGTTGGCATGGGTCAGCTTGGATATCTGCATATTGTGCACCCACACCATGGACATTAGCTGTCAGCTATGTATGGCATCACACCGCCATAGGCATGGCTTACTCCTACACATGGCATGTAGGCCACTGGCCCAGGCACTTGTGTGTGTCTGCATGCTGCATGTCGTGTGTAGCTGTGCTATGGGTTTGTCCAGTACAGTGTCCCTGCTGCTACACGCACCATGTTTGTGCACGTGTCAGCCCTGGTCATGGGTACTTGCACCTGGCTGTCCGTGCATTCCTTCAGTCCTGTTGTTGCTCACGGTGTCTGTGTCCAATGTGGCTACTATCTGTACCACCATGTCCCCACTGACATTGTCCCCATTGTCACTGCTACATCACTACCATGCCTTTCCGTTTGTGCTTGTGCATACATGTGCATTGCAGCATTGCATGTTGTGGCTATGGTGTGACTCGCATGCACCTGCAGCCCACAGCATCTGTGTCTGCCACATGCAGCTGTGCATGGCATGTGTATTGTGTGGGTCGTTTGTTCCCCATATGAGATGGTCTGCTTGGCTTGCCACATACCGTGTGGTTGCCTGGGCCCACCATCAGCCTACCTGTGTTGTCTCTCCCTCACACCTCTGCAGCATGCTCTGTCCCCTACTGTTGGGCCCCTGAGCGACTGCTGCTCGGGTGGCCGCCAGCCCACAGTGTGCTGTGCCATTTACACTCAGGTACCTGTCACTGTCCACACGCATGTGTCTATGTTCATGTGCTGCCGGATCTGTCCCCCCCCCGCCTCACTTGTGTGTGGTCCCAGTGTGTGCCTCACCTTGTGCTCCAGTTGGACTTGTACTGGCCCATGCGCTCTCATGGCACAGTGTGCCACATGCATGCCACTGTAGTGCATGTGGCATGCATGATGGTGCCTGTGCTCCATCCTCATCATGCATACCCCCTTTGCACATGTCCTCCAGAGCTGCCCCTCCAGTACTCCTGTGTGTATCATTACTGTTCACAGGCATTGCCCACTGCAAACTGTTCCCTGCTCTTCTTTGTCAGGGGAATTGTGGTCCCGCAGTTGCCATTGTGTTACATGTGTGTGCTCCATGTTACAGGCCCACAGGCCTTCCACCAGGACATTGCATGGTCATGTTGTACATAGATTCATTGTTTCATAGACATTTGAAGGCAGACTAGGACCAACATGGCCAACTGAAACCACCCATTTGTCCAGCTATCTGCTTGGACCTGCACCCCCCACTCTTAACACTCCCCTGTGGTTGTCCCATGCACCTTTGAAACCCTCCATTGTTACTTCTCCAACGACAGCCTCCGGGAGTCTGTTCCACTGTTCCACCACTCTCTCTGTGACATAGTATTTCCTAATGTTACCCCTGAACAGCTTCACCTCCACCTGCAGGCCATGCCCCCTTGTCCACTGATTAACCTCCATCTGGAGGATGCTTTTCACTGGCACCCTGTTTATACCCTTCTGATACTTGCCAGTCTCGATCATCTCCCCCCTCTCCCTCATCTTTTCCAGGGAGTACATGTTCAGATCTCTAAACTTTTCTACATAGGATGGTGGCATAACCCTTTTACCATCATTGTCACTCTCCTCTGAACCCGCTCCAGCTTCCCCACATCCTTTTAGAGGTCTGGCCTCCAGGACTGGACTCCGTACTCCATATATGGTCTAACCAGATGGGTGTACAAGGGTACTCTGACCTCCCTATTTCTACTGGTGATCCCCCTTCCGATGCATCCCAGAATTCCACTCCCCCTAGCCACTGCCCTCTCACACTGCCTTTCCACCTTCAGGCCCCCTGATACAGTGATGCCTAGGTCCCTTTCTTGTTCTGTTACCTCCAGATCTCTGCCACCCCTTACAGTACCCTGCCCTCTGATTCCTGTAGCCAAGATGCATGATTCTACTCATTTCAGTATTGACTGCAAGCTGCCACCTCTTTGACATGTGCCCGATGTCTGCGCCAGCACTGGTGGCATTGCCCAGGGGTGTGGATGGGACTGTTGTGCTGGTGCACGCCCCCCCCAGGACACACGACAGGGTGTGTGGTGCCCAGCCACATTCATTCACAGCTGTGCAGGTCATTCCTCTCACTCCTATGGTTCTACACACAGTCACACCACTTATCTGTTGGCTATCATCTGTGGCAGCCATTCCTTGCTGTGCACACCGTGGCCCTCTGTGCCACATCATTGCAGCTGTGCTGTCATGGGTTCATTCCACCATGCCACCTGCCTACCTCTTACCTGCTGTGTCTTCCACATGGTGCTGTGATAATCACACTGACATGTATCTTTGCTGCTCACAGGTTTACTGCTGTTCCTCATGCTGTCTGCGCTGTTTGTGGCCACATTTGTCAGACATCAGTGCACTGGATTGATAGCGGCATTCTTCATCACTCACTCTATTACCCTTATATGGTTGGCCCTCCTTGGCACTGGTTTCTCCCTCACTGGTGTTTATCCTATCTCTGTTCCTACTCTTCTGCCTGGGTGTTCATCATTTACTACTCCTATGTGGGGCCCACACATTGTATACACGTGTTTGTTTCATTCCTGACAGTGCTACACATTGTGTCCCTTTGATATGGTATGTGCTGGCCAGTGCTCTGTTACTAGGTGCTGCACTGTTGTGGGTTCTGGCAGCCATGCACCCATGCTGCACCATGGCATACACTCCTTATCTTCCTGGGACTAACATCACATACTGCTACTGCTCACATACCCCTACCTGTCCCACTCAGCATGCTGTATGTGTCCAGTCCACTGACTCCATGTACAGTCTGGCTGCTTATGTGGGATTCTATCATCTCCTCCTGGTTTGTTAGGGGTACCTCTTGGCTCTGTCCTCCACCAGTGGCCTGGGCACTCCTGCAGTTCTCTGCCAGCTTCCGCTTTGTCCTGCGCTTCTTATCATTGTAGTGCTTCTGCAGCTCCCTGATGGTCCTCTTTGCATGTGCCACAGCATTGACATGCCTGGCAATTTCCTCCCACTGCTTCTTCCGTTTGTCTCTGATGGCCTTGCTGCCACATCTGGCACACAGGATGGCCGCATGCGCATCTGCCTCCTGGATCAGGGTGCCAGTCTTCTTCTGGGTGAAGTTTATTTTCCTCCTCTTCTTGTCCCCATTGCCTTGTGTGTGTACATCTCTGCCTTGTGCCCCGCTGTGTTTCTTCTTTTTCTTCCCCATACTGCCCTGTGTGGGGTCCCCACTATCATGTGGCCTTCTGCTTTTCTTCTTTCTCTTGCCCTTTTTGCCCTGGGGCTCTTGCTCTTGGGGCTCTTGCTCCACGCTTGACACCACCACAGCAAGAGCAGCAGACCCCCAGGACACTGCCACGGCGGTGTGGCAGGCCGAGGAATTGGAAGGACCCCACCACATGATCCAGACATGCACACAGTTGACACAGTGGAATGGGCACTATGGGTAACCACAATGCTACAGGGGTATGGGAACAGGGATAGGTGTGTCTGTGTGGCCAGGCCGATTCAACCACAGTGGGGTATGTGGGTACACAGAGCTATGAGGGTGGGTCTGGATGTTGTAACATGTGCCGTGCATGAACAGCAGATGGAATGGCAAGTGCTGACCTGTACATGGGATGTGTAGTCAACACCCATGCACACTGTTAGCTGTGGAACTGGATAGCTGATGACAATGTCAGGGCTGCTGTTGTGATGTGTAAATAAAGCATGATGGCCCAAACACCGCTGTGTTATACTGTGATACATCCATACAATGCTGCATGGTGCAGCACGGCAGGGTGCTGGGATGGGGCCAGACAGCCGTCATGGGCATGCACACGATGGCCAGTCTGGCTGTGATGTCACGCAGTGTTCGGCAGGAAGGCACAACAGGGTGGTGGGTACAGAGGTGCTACTTACAGAATGCACTGTGTGGTGTGTCACTTGGTGCAACTGAGTGACCACACCACCCAGGAGGTGGGTACACTCTCCATGAACACAGATCCACACCTGCTCAGTGGTGATCCGACAGTGGAGCCATGGACACAGTGAATGCATCGTATAGATGTCCATACTGCATGACATACCTCAGGCGTGTGTGCCACACAATGTACACACAGCCATGCAACAAGGGCTGACCAATGACAGTACAGGTTTCATAGGTTATTCACAGCTGAAAAGACTAAGGGTCCATATTGCTCGCCATAAGTTAATTATAACCCTTAATGGAATTTGAACTTAAATAAACATCCAGTCAATAATGATACATGCTCCCACTGGCAACCACTTCCAATGGCAGACCGTTCCATATCCTAGAAACTCTGAGAACCTCGAACTTCTCTGTTTAGTTCTACAACTTTCCACCATTAATTGTAATGGATGAGCTCTGGTTTCATATACCACCTCTCTGAGTACCAGACCCAAAATTTCCCATAATTGGTCATCATGTAAGGCTCAGTAAACCATACATAAATCCCCACTCATTCTGCGATACTCCAGAGTATAAAGTCCAAGTTTCTGCAGTCTATCATCATACTCTAATCCCCTCACTTCATCAATTTTTTTAGTTGCCCTCCTCTGAACTCTCTCAAGGGCATTTATAGAACCCTTATCTCCTGGTGCCCAAAACTGAGCACAGTACTCGAGGTGCGGCCTAACCAGGGAGGAATACAGTGGGAGCATAACCTTACTACTTGTACTTTTTATATGTTTATTTATACAATGAAGTATGCCCCAAGCCTTTTTGATTACTTGTTAACAGTGTAATCCAAAATTTAGGTCATTTTTTACCCTAACACCCAGATCCCATTCGTCCTCGGCTGCTTCAAGTGAT
Organism: Neoceratodus forsteri; assembly: GCA_016271365.2. Classification (NCBI taxonomy): domain Eukaryota; kingdom Metazoa; phylum Chordata; order Ceratodontiformes; family Ceratodontidae; genus Neoceratodus; species Neoceratodus forsteri. Next base: position 141,284,916 of record JADMNL010000024.1, read on the forward strand.
CTACCGCCCAGTATATAATTTGCTTTTGGATTTTTCTTCCCAAAATGCATCACAGTACATTTGTCTACATTAAACATAAGTTTCTTTACATTAGCCCAACTTTCTAATTCACCCAAGGCGTATTGTAGTGTTGATGTCTTCAGGATTATTAACTGTAAAACCTATGTAGGTATCATCAGCAAATTTGGTTAACCAAACCTTCGTAGATGTAGTTAGTGTAGAAATATAGATGTTAAAAAGACAGGGGCCCAGAACCGATCCCTGAGGGACCCCACTAGTTACTTGTTCATAACCAGAATAGTAGCCCTTTATGCAAACACGCTGAGTTCTCCCAGTCAACCAGGATTCTATCCATTTAGTAATATTCTCCTCTAAACCCATCGTTATAGTTGCATTGATTAATTCACCGTGGGGGACCTTGTCAAAGGCCTTAGAAAAATCAAGAAGGATAACATCCACAGCGTCTCCTTTATCCAAAGCCTCACTAACACCACCATAAAAATGTAACAAATTAGTCATGCATGATCTCGATTTCACAAAGCCATGCTGGGTAGTATCAATCTGCATAACTTTTCCAACATGATTTTTTATTATGCCCTCAAGAATCTTACCCAGAACAGACGTTAAGCTAATAGGTCTGTAATTTGTTACATCCTGCTTAGATCCTTTTTTAAAAATAGGAATCACTGTGGCTTGTCTCCATACATCGACAACTTGTCCCTCTTTAATAGATTTTTTGAAGAGTGCAGCAACAGGGCCCGATAAGGGGATCGCTAGTTCTTTCAAAATACGAGGGTGGAGTCCATCAGGGCCAGCTGATTTATTTGGGGCCAGTCCCTGTAGTAGTTTTTCAACTTCAGTTTTTTCCACCATAAATTGCTCATTTATTGGCTGATCACTATGACTTCCATTTGGTCTGGTTTTATTGTTGAAAACTGAAGAAAAATATTTGTTACATGCTGTAGCCATTTGGGGTTTATCAGTTAGTAAATCACCAGTCTGATTTTTAAATGGGCCTATAATAGGTGTACCACCCCTTTTTTATTTATATATTTATAAAACGTTTTGTAATTATCTTTCACATTTATGGCTAGCCTGTATTCATAATCTCATTTCACTTTCCTGATGCTATTTTTTGTCATCCTTAACTGGTCTTTATATCTTGCCCAATTTTCTTGGGTACCACTTATTCCTATTTTTTATATGTTTCTTGACTATTACATTCTTCCAGGGTAATTTGGGTTTTTTATTTTATATTTTCTTCATTTGGGGTATATATTTCTTAGTGGCAATAGAAAGTTTGACATTTAAAATCTGCCACATTTCCAAAAGTGATTTATATTTAAAATCTGATTCCCAATCCCAAATAGCCATTTCATTTCAGAAATCCAAAAAATTAGCCTTATTAAAATTATGTATGATCGTACTACTGGTATCATATCCTAAATGTACTTTATAAGTAAAGCTAATCATGGAGTGATCACTGGACCCAAGGGGGGGGATGACCTTACAATTTATAATATTATTGCCCAAATTATTCAAAACTAAATCCAAAATATTTTCACTCCTAGTATTTAGTTTAACTATTTGATCCATGTTAGTCTCTAAGAATGTTTCTAAATAAGTACTGTCTACAAGGGTTAGTTTGAAGTGTACTCCAGTTTATTCCTGGTAGATTGAAACCCCCCATGAGTATGGCACTATTTGTAGATGAGAACTTATTTATAAATTCTAATACTAGGGAATCGTCGCTCTGAGAGATAGATGGGGGCCTATAGATAACTCCCAGGTTAATACATTCAAAAGTCTTTGGAATTATTTTAACCCATAAGGCTTCAATACTGGGCCACTGGGTTATTTCTATGTTTTTAGTATTTATACTACATGAGACATAGAGTGCTACCCCACCCCCTCTAGTGCTATTTCTATCCTTATGGAACAATGTGTAACCCGGGATGTTCTTATCCCATGTATCATTTTCTTGCCAGCAAGTCTCTGTTACTGCACATACATGGATATTCAATTGAAGAAGACTATACATAAGCTCATCAAATTTATTGTTAAGGCTCCTAGCATTTATAAGTAAAAAATTCCAATCAGGCAAACATATTGGAACAATACTAGTTTTACTCTCTACAGAAGTAGATTCAACCCCCCCTATTTATCAGTTTAAACTAAAATCAATTTGTTTTCTTAGTCTATTAGCAAAAATCCATTTTCATTGTTTATTTAGGTGCAATCCATCTCTGGCAAACAAGTCCTGATTTAGAAACCCATCCCAATTTTCAAGGAAAGTAAACCCTTCTCTCATACACCAACTCTTAAACCAACCATTTAGATATATAATACCTTTTCTTCGTGAGGGGCCAGCTCTAGGGACGGGCAATAATCCTGAAATAATTAGGTCACCCCCTTGATTTTTAATCATGTTCCCTACCGATTCGAAATCCCTTTGGATATCAATAATAGGTCTTCTGCCCAAATCATTTACCCCCACATGTATAAGTGTAAGTGGATTTTGTGTATGTTCTTGTAGCCCTGGGAGTAAATGTTTGATGTTCTCTATACCTGCTCCTGGTAGGGCACTTACTGTGGTATACAGGTTTCTACTCCTACAGATAATATGGTCTGTGTAACGCAACACTGAGTCGCCTATTACCAAAACATCTCTGGGTGTATCCATACATCTTGTCTTGCTTATACTATGTATCACCTGAACTGAGGATGAGTTTGGTACTGTGTTTATCGGTGAATTTAATTCACAAGAATTTTCATTACAGGGCTCATTTTCCAGGACGCTGTACCTATTGGTAGTTAAAATGTTTGTACTTCCCCCTATATTTCTCCTCCCTTTTTTCCAACAGTTTTTGAAACATGGCACCACTCCTCTTCCTCAATATGAATACCATTTGTATTTTCATGGAGAATAGGTTGCTTTAATGAATCGGTAGCTGTGATATCTGCTACAGAGTCAATATAATCCTCAAGACTACTTATTTCTACTTGAACCTGCAGCTGTTGTTCTAATCTAACAATTTCAGCTCTTAAATTCTCTATCACTTTACAATTTTCACAGTTGTAATCGAGACAAATGTCTCTAGCTGTGTACATACCACATATTACACTGCATTTTAGGCCATTTCCTGAATTCATGGACATTTTAAACTGCACTAAAGTCCAGGACCCAATGCCCTGTGTCTGGCGGACACAGCCAGACATCACGCCAACCGTGTGTCTCTGCTCGTGTCTCTGTGCGTGGCAACACGCGCCCTGCTCACATTCACCCTGCTCACTGCAGGGCCGAGTTTTATGTGTAGAAGGGACCCAGAAGTAAATCCAGGGGTCGTGGAATGCTCAAAAACTAAAGTTCTCTATTTGGTGCCAAAATGTATTGGGGCACTATGTCTGTCAGGCACTCTCTACCTACTTCCTGATTAGCAGGGGGTAGGGCTGTATGCATTGCTCATATTGGCTAGCAGAACACACAATGTTTAAAAGGTATATCACACTCATCCAGGTAAAACAATAAATAATTCAACTCCCAGCATATAAGGAGCCCTTTGCATGCACACAGTAGTCTATATTATCTTGTCCGCTCACCACAGGGCCAAGTTTTATGTGTAGAAGGGACCCAGAAGTAACTCCAGGGGCCGTGGAATGCTCAAAAACTAAAGTTCTCTATTTGGTGCCAAAATGTATTGGGACACTATGTCTATCCACCTAAAGTCCCCCAAATGCTGCCAAGATGCAGAAATTAATTTAAAAATGGTTTTCAGTGTGGCTTTCAGTGTGGCACACAACAATGTACGGCCATGCAGTACTACACATCAGGGTATGGCATATCATGGAACATCAACATTCACAGGCGCATAGTGGGGCACGAGGCCACAGTCTGACTGTCACATGCATCTGAGATGTGTTCATATCCCATAATATGTATCACTGTGACTATCACTTGTGCCACTGCACTGTGGGTCTGCCCATCACCATATGCCATGTCCAAGAGGGGCTGTGGAGGGCACATGCACAGACATGCTGATAGTGACATGGGGACATGGCAGGCCACACACACAGTAACAACCAAATGCATGCCACGCACACACCACACATGCTGTTGCAGCTACACTGATCATGGCTATCATGGTGACATGCAAGGCTTACACAAGGTGGTTTGCCCCCCACCCACCATGTGGTTGCAAGGAACATAGTGTCAGACACATGCAGAGCATGTACGCCTGTGATGGGCGGTAGGCAATGCCTATGTGGCCCCATGCAGCACACTGTACCACAACTCTGTCAAGCCCACCTGTGGCTGTGGAGCTGCCCACCACACCTATATCTGACCATGAACAGGTCCACTGTCACCAACCCTGTCACACACTGCTGCACACATGAGGCATACACACAGATGATAGCCACTGTACATAGATGCCACCAAGTGGTGGAATAAGAAACATGCTTGGCATATGTTATGGTGCCATACGCACTGTGCTAGCTCCACCAGCTGTGGGGCACTGCCGTTGGCACAGTATAGCCTGGAGAGGCATTGGGCCAGCAACAGGGGTGGCACATGTCAGGGCCACTGGTATGCATGTCCATGCCATGTACAGGGTGGAGCATGGCTTCTATTAGTACCCTGTGTGGTATGGGTGTCCACACCTGCAACACACATGTCTAGACATGCCTGCGGAGGTGTGACTACTTGGCAGCTCATCTGGGTGATGGGCAGGACCAGTGCTGGGAACAGGCAACCACAGCGAACGTCACAGTGCACAGCAGAGCTGTGCCTGACAACCATGCATGTGTTGGCAGGCCCTGCTCTGTGACAGTGTTCAGTTGCGGGCATATGGGTCCTGGAACATGTACCCCATGGATGGATAGGATGCCTGTACCGTTGGCCAGCTGTGCATGGGGGCACAACATCGCACATGTGCAGCACAGCTACACATAGGGACATGCGTAGTAGCAGCCTAGACTGGCATGCACATCACAGCACCTCCGCAGGCCATGGCATACACCTACAGTTGTCAAGACCTATGCATGAGCACCGCCACGGCCATGTCAATACCCTATCACGGTACACCTAGGCAACATTGCAGCAGTAATGCTACTCTGACAGCACAATGTACTACACAGCAAGTGATCATGTAACAATGTTTTATTGAAATGACTGGGTGTGGGTACAAACAGGTCTACAGAACAGACACACGTGCATGATATGTACATGGTACCGGCAATACAAACACATCTGCAATGACTGCCTGAAGGAGACTAAAACCATGTAAAACATTAACATTTAACATGTATCACTGTACGAACATGCATGCAGGTACCATGCCTAATGCACAACCCTGTTGTGTACAGCTGAACTCTGCAACATGCATGGTTCAGTGCTGTTATGCAGCAATGGCCAGGGAACTACCACATGGAGCATGATATGGGGTTTTGGGACTGTCTGACAGTCACAGTGGGATGTGATGCACACCAACGGTGTGACCCACACTGCAGCACATGGCACAGGAATGTATGCTGAGTGCTGGTACAGAACCCACACTACCGTGACTGGACCTGTCGCACAACGGCCATCATTGCACACAGTACACCATGTAGGCCCTCCACATGACACATACATTCTTCTATGTGGCCTTGCAGAACCTGTAATGCTGCATTCTGCTGTGCAGTGGTGCCTGGGGCCTGCTGTTCCACACCCTCCACCATCACCCTCTGTTGGACCTCCACACCACAGGGCTGCACAGGTTGAGCCCTATCAATCCCACCCTCCTCCCCTGCACCCACTGCAGACTCCACACCTGCAGCCTGATTGCCCTGCACCACATACGCCACTGGCAGCCCTATCCCTTTCCGTTGTGCTGCCATGGCAGGCACATTCTCCTCCATGTCCTGCACCTCCTGAGCAGACCCTTGGCTGTTGTCATGGCCTACAGGCTCCACACCCAACTGCATACCTAGAGCTGCTGCCCCCTCACCAGCACCCTCTGTGGCCACACCCTGATAGGCATTGCCCCCTACTGTGCCCTGCCCAACATCCATATGTTCAGGTGTGTCGTGTGTATCCATTGTGGCACTGGCATTATCAGTGTCAGGCACATGGTGCCTTGGTGAAATGTCCATGTTGGTGTCCACAGCTGCTGGCTCCTCCTCCTGGCCTTCACTGTCACCACTGGGCTGCTCAATGTCTGTCGGTGGTAGTGGGCGTGCACACCTATGCAGTCATCTCAACCAGGACTTGTACTCCTTTGCCTCTGCCCTCTACATGCGATCCATGGCCTGGAACATGCTGCATGCCCACAGTGTGTCTGGCACCATCCCCATCCCGCTGTTGCGCTATCCACCTGTTTGGATAGGGAGCACATGTGTAGTACCATGCCATTAAGAGGCCACATGTCCACTAGCTATGTGACTGCACCGTATACTGCAGTGCCAACTGGTCCACTGTCATCCATCTCTGTCCTGTGCTGTGTCAGCCGTGCTCCCCTTGGAGTGACACAGTGATAATCATACAGACACACAGTGGCGTACGGCCCCCCGTCAACAGTGCATGCCTCATTATGCTGCTGTCCCAACATGGCACAGCCCTCCCCCTTGCATCTACCCTCCCTAGTATCCCCCCACACCTGCTCCCAGCACCCCGTACACAAGCTGTGGTCTTCCAGTCGACCACCACCTGTGGCACTGTGTTTCACCCATCCACCCCATTGCCCTACATATGTCCCCTCACCTCCCCATAGTACCACATCACACACATCATGGACCATGCCCTCTCAGGGCACACCCTCTAATGGGTCCTGGAAACCCCTCTGTCTGTGTCCTGGCAGTTCCTTCTATACATATGTGTCCGTCATTGTGATCCACCCTATCCTCCCCCTCATTGGGGGGGATATGGGTACTGCCCCCTATCTTCCCTTGTTCAGTATGCCTTCCTGTTTCTGGCTGTGCAGTGTGTGTTGGGGCTGCACCCACTCCACCACTCATAGGTCCATACTGTGTGGTGTGTACCACTACTGCACACAGTCACCATCCATGGCAAGACTGGTGGCACAGTTCCAGGGGACTGTAGCACCACACCCTGGGAGATGGTTCCCATGCTATGCACCTGGAGGCATGTCGGCCCATACAGCCACTGTCTGACAGTGTGCAGTGTGGTACATGCGGTACATGCACCTGGTTGTATGTGCACATAGCCCATTCCCTTCCTTGGAGCATGCTGTACACATGCCTCCCAGATGACCTTCCCAGCACTGGTGCCTTGCACACAACAGCTTGCATAGGGACCCCTAGACAGAGGACACTATTCGCCATGACACTACTGTCACACTTGGAGAGCTAGTTATAATCCCTGTATCAGTTTTTGTAAATATAAAACAATGTGTGATGGACTGTGTCAAGAGAACATGCTGTTTTGCTGGAACTGACACTTCAAAAAAAAAAAAAAAAGATACGTTCAAAGGACAGGAGGTATTTTAAACTGCAATTACCTTGTCAATTTGCTTTGATCCCAGGAAATAAAATTAGCCATTCATGACATCCTCAGGGAAATCCTTTGATTTTGCACTAGGTGTCATAATGGAAAGAGCATGTTTGTGTTTCGGGTGTCTCCAAGGAAGCCAGCTCACTTCATCAAAGAGACCTATGATGTATAGGTCCCAGACTGCATTGTAGTCTAATATGCATGTGTGGGGGGGGTGTTGTCAGAGGGAAGCCAGCATTTCATCAAAGAGCCTATGAGGTCTGTGAAGATCAGAAAGACCCTTTTTCATCAAAGAGTTATTGAGAAATTGAGTTATGCCGAGGTCACAGGATCTTATTGCCTTATAAGGATATCCTGTTTCCTATAGAGATCATTTTTTAATATATCCTGATAGGGAGGAGCAAAGTGACCTCATCCAAAGGGGGCTGGAGAATCCAGCTTTCAAACTATGATTCTGTTTTCATAGAGTGACATTTTTATCTGACTCTGAAGAAGCAACATCAAGCACTGTTAGGAGATAAGTATTCTGTGGATAGGAGATTTAGGTTGCACGTTTAAAACTGTTTTGTTTAATGACCTGTATGTTTTTGGGATATTTTGTTCTGTATTTTACTGCTTCCTATTTCTTATCTGTTTTAAAGTAAAGATATATTTTAAAACAGAAACTGCCTGGTTTGCCTTGGAATTTCTTTTTATGTAAGTGTCGCTGTAAAGGTTATAGTTGACACTGTGTATGAACTTATTATGATACCAAACTGGGAAACGGATAGAGTTCTCTAAGGTCTTGCATAGAGTTCTAAGGGTTCATTTTGTAGACCTGTTTAGGTGCCTGTAGGCAAAGATATCTGGCCCCCCGAAGACAGAATTATCTGAGCCTGATAATTGGGTATGCTAATAATAGGTTATCAGTTTGAATCCCTCTGGAACTTGAGACTAAGGTGACTCAAACCCACAAAACAGACAAGAGGGTTACCTTGTACTGTTCACTGTCCACAGATCCTACGCTCAGAGGTTGGCACTTTGGGAGTAAAGGACTGACCAGCTGAGGGAATCCATGACAGATTGGTTGGCAGCGGTGGGATAAAAGGTTTGGTGGTATAAGCTTCATTGTTCAGGCTTGAGACCGTTCAGCTCACTTGGAAAATAGAAAGGCAGTGTTTTATTTCAAAAGGAAACATAACTATATCTCTTGGCTTATAGTCAAGTTCCTATCCATTTTATTTTTTTTTCTAAAGTGCCAGTAAGATTAGCAGTAGTCAGGAAAAATGGCTTCCAACTAGAGCAGACACACTGTAGAACACTTAAAACAGTTTTACGAGGACAGAGGAGTCCTGTTCAAGGTGACAGCCAAAAAGCAGAACCTCACAGAGGCCCTGATGGTAGCAAATACCCAGAGCAGCGAGTCACAGACCATAACTGAAAGGGACCAGACCTCGAGTGTGGCAGGACTAGTGGCCAGTGAGGGGTCCCAAGCTGATGAGGAAGACAGCAGTGCCACTGTCAGTGAAGGGCCACAGCAGCAGGGGAAGGTCAGCAGTATCCTGAATCCAGAGGTACTCAGACTGCAAATTGAGTTGCGCAGGATGGAACTAGAGGCAGAGTGTGAACAGAGGAAGATGGACCGTGAGGCAGACCATGAGGAGCGTGAGCACCAGTGAGCTGCAGAGGAGAAGAGAGAACAAGAATGCAGAGAGGCAGAGCAGAAGAAAGAGGAGCGCCAGTAGCAACACGAACTGGAGAAGTTATAACTCCAACCAGCGGCACCAGGGCAGGTAAGTGGCTTAGGTTTAACTGGGACTGCAGGACTGGGTTACAAATTGAACTCCAAATTAATAGCAGAATTTAAGGAAGGGGAGGACATGTGTAACCCCTAGGTGGTGCTATCCCAAGGGCTACTACCCCTGCCTGCTTGGCTACTGACAGATTGAGGGGCCTAGGTTCTATGACGGGTGCCTCCACCCAGAGGTCAGAGTTGATAGTGGTTAAACTAACTTGGGCACAGCCCCCTGGGACACTGTGACCCCCTTTTGTTCCCACTAGTGGCCTACACAGTACACGGGAGTTACCTTCCCAATACCCCACACATGAACACGTTTTACACATATAGGTACCACTTACCCTCGAGACGGATTCTGCAGCACGTCTCTGAGGACCCCCTGTAAGACAAGGTTGATCAACATATGCAACACAAATTGGTTCTATATGTACTGACAGCACAGATAGTATACAGTTCAATAATAACAAATCTGATAAATCTACTTAAGGGACAGTAACACGGGAGGGGACAATCAGGTTGATTAGGTTTGGCAATGTTCAAATCACAGTACTGTGAATACATATAAGGTCCAAAAAGTCACCCTCTGGAAACCCAGGATGGGGGGGCTAACCAGGTCTGTTGTCCGGGGTTGGCCAGCTGGTGCAGCTAGATGGGGCCCTGTAGGAAGAAAATATATGCACAACACAGACTTGTAATCCTAAGCCGGATGGCTCAGTTCAGAGAATGAAACACAATAAATCAGATGACACACTTTGGATTTACATGCTGTTGCAGGGGGTTACCCTGAATTGTACTCACAATACCCCACACGGATTTCAAGTTGGAAGGTGTTGTTTCTGGGTTGCCAGCATTCAGCACGCAACTCACAGCAAAGGGGAAGTGGAATTGTGGTCCCCACAAGCACTAGACACATTTATATGTACAGGAAATTACTCTACCATGCAGCTGCTTCTCAATCCCATTTGCAACACTGCAAAAACCCGGGAGCACACACAGCACCAGCAGTCCCTGACAGGTTGATCGCTCTTCAGCACAATCTTCGATCTTCTTCAGGTTAAGCCAGGTTTCCACACTTCTGATGTCCTTCTCCTTCCTCCAAACTCGGATTCAGTCTGACTCCCACTCGCTAACAGCCATAGACTGACTTCAAGGCATTCCACGTGCTTTCCACGTGAACTACTCACCACAGCAGCACAGAGCTCCTTCTCATTACTCAGTCAACTCGCATCTGGCTTGCCAGCAACAGTTCAGGGCATTTCCCCTTGATCCAACATGGTTCCGGTTGGCTGATTCCTTCTGTCAGTCACAGCAGGCTCTCTCTATTGGTGCAAAAAGGCACCAGGGTCCAAACTACACTTCCCAGAAGCACCTGTCATACATCCCCCTTTGCGGCAGGCTCCAGGTGAGAGTCCAAGTTCTGGTTGGCCCAAGCAGACTCCATTTTAAAGTCTCCCCCACACTGATTGGACCAATTCGGCAGTTCAGGTCCAAAAGGGAGGGGCAAAACACACACAGTCCCAGCTGCAAGAAAGACAAACTGCATTTTCACTAACATCCTAACTGGTTTCAGGCAAACAGTAACATCTTTCATTCAGGCTCCCTCTGCGCTCTTAGCGACTGCAGAAACGGAGTGATTAGGCAGCAGCTCGGGTGGGATTCGAGCATTAAACACACAGTTCCCCCATACGAACTAATTGGGCCTGCGAGCAGCTAGCTCTTAAAGAGACAGTACCAGAAGCTCTAAAAGCACTCACTGCAGTGCCATGCAAATGGCTTAAGCACCGAACACCATTCAGACTGGGAGCATTTAGCAAGCTCCTGGAAGACTTTTGGGAATCCCCATTTGCAGGGGGGCTACACCCTTCCTGGCCTGAAAAAACTTGGTGTCTGCATCAAGTAGTTACCCTTATAACCCTTTAAAGCAGAACATCACATTTGTTCATATCACCAACAGGTTAGACCTACATCTTTTTGAACAGCAGTCAACATATCAAACCTTGGATATATATGTATACTTATTCTGTATTTCACTGCTTACTACTTGTTACACAACATTATACATACAATTGCATTATGAAATCAGGTCATTACTTCCTGCACATGAAACCTGGAGAGAGGGGGTCCTTCCCTGTCAGCTACCTGGGGCTGGATGGGGCAGGGGCACCATACCTAGAGGTCAAGACAAGTAATCTAGAGTTAGCACCAATGCTCAGTTTGGGCAATGAACTCGGGGACACATACACTCCCTTATGGACCACATTGAGAGGCAAAGCCACAGGCCTCCCAGGGGAATCATAACTTAAGCGCACTACAGGCTTCACAGCTTGGCCAGTCTTTCTGGGGGAACTGTTACAGTCTCTGCATTTTTGTCCTCACTTTCAGCATGATCTTTACTTGTCAGGGGAGTTTTCTTTCAGAGTAGCAAGGTTAGAACTTGGGGCACTGTCAGCTCCAGTATTTGCAATTTCTGAGTCCACAACACTTGGCTCACATGGAGAGTTTTCTGACACTGGCAGTGGACCATCAGGGCACTTAAAATACTCTTCCTACTCTGGTATATCACCAGTCTGTCCCCGTTCATCATTTTCCTCTTCTGAAAGCTCATACAGTTCCACCATGCACAGTGATTCCATGTTGTCCAACTTGATACTCTGCACTTCACTTTCTGGGAGCACTGGCTCCAGGAACAAAGCTGGGAGCCTAGGCAATCCAGAAGGCCCAGCTTCATCTCCATAGTTGACTAGGGGATTACCTTGAAACAATTGACTCAGTTCATAAGAGGGGTAGTACCCAAAGTTGCATTCACTTTCCTCTGAGGTAGACTGACAGCCATTTTTGACTGGGATTTGCTGTGGAGAAAAATTTAACTCAGCATCTAGAGGTGCAGACTTTTTCTGCCTTTGCTTAGCAGCAGCTCTGGTCACCAGTCCCGGGGGAGCACTTTCTGGGGGCTCAGATTCAATTAATATTTGGCCAATGGGCAGCAAATGATTTTGATGCATTGTCTTAACATCTTTTAAATTATTTTCAGGCCTTACTTTGTACACAGGAAGATCATCCAGTTTGCCCACTACAATGTGAGAGAGATGATGCCACCTGTCAGCATCCTTGTGTTTGCGATGCAGTTCCACATTTCTTAGCAATACACGATCTCCCTCCTGGAGTTCTTGTGCTTTCACCTTTTTAATCATACCTTTCTTTGTTGGAAAGATTTCGTTTGGCAGCCATGGTTTGAGCCAGTTGGTACGCATGATTCAGCTGGGCCTTTAACTTTTGCGCATACTGGAGATAGTTATCAGCCCTGACCCCATCAGGAGAAACTCCAAAACAAACATCTACCAGTAACTGGGCTTCTCTTCCAAACATCAGGCGGTAGGGGGAGAACCCAGTGGCATCACTTTTGGTGCAGTTGTAGGCATGTACCAATGTGCTAATTTGTTGGCTCCATCTAGGCTTGTCATTTGGGTGGAGGGTGCCCAGCATATCCAACAAAGTGTGGTTAAAACGTTCAGGCTGTGGGTCCCCCTTGGGATGGTAAGGGGTGGTTCTGGACTTTCGCACTCCCCACAGAGAAAGCAACTCTTTGATCAAATGACTCTCAAAGTGTCTCCCTTGATCAGAATGTATTCTTTGTGGAGCCCCATAGTGAACAAAAAAGTTTTCTACGAGTACTTTTGCCACAGTGGATGCTTTCTGGTCCCTGGTAGGGAAAGCTTGGGCATATCTCGTAAAATGGTCAGTGACCACCAGCACATTACTAATATTTCTTTGATCTGGCTCCAAATTCAGAAAGTCAATATAGACCAGCTCCATGGGGGCACTAGTGTTGATGTTAACAAGGGGGGCAGCACTCTGGGGCAAAGCTTTGCTCTGTAAGCAGCAACTACAAGTTTGAATGTGTTGTTCAACATCAGCCCCCATCTTTGGCCAATAGAATCTGGATCTCATCAAGTCAAGTGTTCTGTCTATACCAAGGTGCCCCATGCGGTTGTGTAGGGACCTCAGCACCAAGTCTGAGAAGGGAGTGGGCAAAACTAGCTGCTTTTTGTCCATTTGTCCCCCTCTGTCTACTGTTTCTCGGTATAACAGTTGATTAATCAGTTTCAACTTCGGATAGGGTTGCCACCTTTAGATAAGGCAAAAACCAGATCCTAAGCTCTGCCCCAAGCCCCACCCCTTTTCATGACTCATCATGCATTGTTCCTCTTAGAAAGCCATTTGTTATATCAATAAAAGACAACACTCAAAGCAGTAGCTCAACAAAAATGTTAGGCTACTGTACCTGTTAAAATTACTTTCCCAGATTCTTCTTAGTTATTTATTTACTTATGTGTGTATTTATTTATTTACATTGGTTTAAGAGATAAACATGCAGAGATAAAAAAAATCTCATTTGCAGATATAATCTGGGGGGAGTCAAGGGAAATACTGCAAATAGCATACAACAGTACACATGGTATATAATAATACATAATAAAGAAATTGTTTCTTATGTGTGTACTTTATATATTTTTCTGTCTCCATTTCCTTTTCATGTCCACAGTACTATTTCAAAGTCAAAGTGGTGACCATACTTTTTTCTTGAGAAAAAAATAATTTAAAACATTTAAAATGCCTAAATTCTGTTAGAGATGAAAATGTATGAAAGTAGAAGACAACTGGCTGTGTTGTTACAAAAGGTGGGGGCAGCTTTGCTGCTATGTCACATTAAGATGCAGTGGAAAAGAGTAGGTTAAGTGCTAATGGTGTAAATGGCCATATTTTATACCTCCCAAGATAACAACTTTCACAAACAAAAGGCTACATTGACAACAGAACTTGTTTGTAACCTTGATATGTAGCTGAAACAATGAATAAGATGACAGAATCTTTTTCAAAAGTATGTGAGCACTCAAAATGGTCAAAAAACCTGACTGCCATAGAGCAAAACCGGATTACCTGACAGGGACCCTGAAAACCTGATCACCAGGTAAAAAACCTGACAGGTGGCAACCCTAACTTAGGACCTTCCTTGTACAACAATGCAGTTCTCAAATCAGTGGAGTGTAACTTGGATACGTCTTTCCCTGCTTATAGGGCTTCTACAGCTGATTTGATCATAGGATCTCAGGATTGAGCCCGCTGAATACTGTCTTTGTCCAGCTGAGGCAGTGCACCAATGTCTAATGCAGAAAAGTGGCAATAAGCAGCAGGTATGCAATTCTCAGAGGGCCCCAAACAATCCATTGCATCTGTGGACATTTGTTCCTCCCTGTCAAACTTCTGGCAGAGTGCTCGAAAATCAGGTTCTGACAGTCTGACTCAGTCATTCCAGGAAACAGGCCTCCGGGAGAGAGCATCAGCATCTATGTGGTTCAGGCCTGCTCTGTATTCAACAGCATAATTATATGTAGCTAATGCAGAAAGCCACCTATGGCCAGTAGCATCCAACTTGGCTGAAGTCTGCACATAGGTCAAAGGATTATTATCAGTTTTTTACCAGTATCTTAGCCCCATACAAGTACTCATGGAATTGGTCAACAATGGCCAACTTCAAGGCTGGAAACTCTAACTTGCACAGGATAGTTCTTTTCAGATGGGGTCAGGCTTCTACTGGCAAAGGCCACTGGTCTCAGGCCATCCCCGTGCTCCTGGTACAACACAGCCCCCAAACCTTGCAAGCTAGCATCAGTGTGTAGGACATAGGGTTTTGTGGGATCTGCATATGCAAGGACAGGAGCGTAAGAAAGTTGATATATAATCTCATGAAAAGCAGTTTCGCAATCAGGTGTCCATCTTGCCCCAAAAAATTAATTAGGATGGAAAAATACACTTCTCTCAGTCTCAGGATAAACCGACCACTTATACTTTTTGTTGGTAGGAGGGTAACCTTGAGTAAGATTAAGTAGAGGAGGAATCACTCTCAAATAGTCCTTGATGAACCGGCGATAGCAACCACAGAATCCCAGGAATCTTTGCAGTTCTTTTAGATTGTGGGGCTGTGGCCAGGTGGTCAAGGCCTCAGCTTTACTCAGGTCTGTTTCTATTCCGTTGGTGGATACTATGTGTCCCACATACTTTACAGAGGTTTGGAAGAACTGATATTTATCGATGGATAGTTTAAGGCCAAAGTCTCCCAGTCGGTCCAACACCTTGAACAATCTGCTCTCATGTTCCTCCAGTGAGCTGCCAAGCACAATAACATCATCTAGGTATACCAGGCACTGTAACAAGTTCATCTCCCCCACCGCACATTCCATCAGTCATTGAAAAGCGGCTGGAGCACCTGAAATCCCTTGAGGCATCCTCATGAATTCATAGAAACCAAGCGGACAGATAAAGGCTGTTTTTTCACGGTCTTCTGGGGCCATCAGGATCTGGTAGTACACACTGCGAAGATCCAACACTGTGAACCACTTGCTACCATTCAGGCAGTCTAAGGCATCCTGAATGCGGGGCATTGTATACTGATCAGGGATAGTCCGCCGGTTCAAGGTGTGATAATCCATGCACATCCTTACTGTCCCATTCTTTTTTCTCACTACCACTATAGGTGAAGCATATGTGCTTCTGGATTCCTGTATTACACCAGCAGCAAGCATCTCTTGCAGATGCCATCTCATTTCATCTATGTCAGCAGGTGCCAGGCATCAAGACCTCTCACGAAATGCCTTTCATCATGCAGCTGGATATGGTGCTGAGCTCCTTGTACACATCCTACATCCCATTCCTTTAAAGAAAACACCTGGTCTCTCTGGGCAAGCTTCTCACTGATCCTCACCTTCCATTCAGCTGGTAACGGGGAGTCACCGAAATCGAACAAGTCGGGCGTCACTCTGTCACTCATCCCCGAACCCTTGTTACTGGGTATCACTGCAGCATCAGCACAATGCACATTAGCCAGGGTGCAACCTCTGTTTACCTGAATCTCTCTATTAGACACATTATGAACTTGAACCATTACCCTTCTGGCATAAGCATGGGCTCTGGCAGGCAAAGTACTAGGCTTGACCAGCAGTCCGTCCGGCAATTTCCCATCACCTGATGCATCCAGCATGAGTATTCTGTTCTTGAGATCCTTCTGATACGGACCTCCCCCTGTAAGGTACACTGGGCATTGGGTGCCAGGATCAGAGAGAGACTCAGGATCCTTCTTCCAGACAATTCCAACCGGTTCCTCTGGTTCCACTTTTTCAGCATCTCTCTGTGCCTCATAGGCCTTCTTGATCAAAGCCGGAATTCTTAAAGCTCTACCAGTCTTTGACCCCTGTTTTCATAACGCAACTGCACCAACCATCCAAACATATGCACATTTGTCCCAATTAGTAGAGGAACCCCATCATACAGTCCAGTAGGGAGACACACTAGGGCCAGGGTTTCCACTTGCTCTGCCACTTCAGCCACAGAGGTGGGGAAGACAACCAAATTCGGATATAGCTGGAGTAGGGGTAGGCCTTCTCACTTAAACCCCAGACATGCAGTCCTTCCAATGGTTGCAGGGGCACATCAGACAAATGCTTCTGATACCAATCCTGGAACATAATTGTCACTTGGGAGCCACTGTCTAATACAGCTCTTGTAGACACTCCATTCACCTTTACAGTGGTCTCCATGGAGGGACCCACCACTTCAGACCATTCTGGCGGTGCTGACCTGAGAGTCGATTGGGCATTGGCCCTGGTGGCATAACTTTTCTGTGCAGCTCCCCCTGGTGGCCCGGCATTAGCATTGCGATGCAAGGCCACCAACCTATTGATAACTTTTCTCAAGTTTTCTGGCAAGTGGCAAGTTGACTGAAAATGCCCATCCTCCCCACAATGGTAGCAAAACTTAGTTTCTTTAGAGTCTAAGTGGGGTGGGGGGGTCCCTTTTCTGTTGAGGCACCTCTGGGGCTCGACAAGGTTCTTCTTGGACAGGAGACCTACACCCTTAAACTTCTGAACTTCCACTATGGTTGGGGGTTAGGGCAGTCCTTTGCAGCTCCCTCACCAATGCTCTCAACTCCCATATCTCTGATAGCAAGTTACCCTCGATCTGGGTCTCCGGGGAAACAACATGCACTCCCACTCCACTTTTGGGCTCAAGGGGAACCTGATACAGATCTGGTTTTCTGGCTACCTCAGTCAATTCTTTAATCAATTCCCTCAACTGTTGGGCCTCATCTGAATCACTCTTTTCAGGGGTCTGACAAGTGTTCACAGCCCCAGCACAGGGCTCCCAGCCCTCTTCATCAGTTTCAATCTCACGAATTTCTTTGATTAAATGACAGTACTCGGGAGGACTTGCCCTCCTGTCTTGCAATTTGAGCTTCAATATTATTACACCTGAAAATCTAGCCGACTTCAAAATGTGGTCTAATCTGACCTGGTTTAACTCTTGGGCAGGCACTCCCCCTTTTTGGTGGGCCCTCTGCAGAGCCCTCTCTATCCTAGTGACAAAGGCAGACAACTTTTCATTCTTCCACTGTTTAGCTAACTTGAATTTCCACAATAAATCATCCCCTGATTCTGTGCTGCCAAACACCCCCTCCAAGGCAGAGAGGTATTCTGCTGCAGTAGCCTCCAGACTGGTGGCTTGTAGAAAACAGATGGCTTCCAGGGCAGGGCCTCTCAAACTCTCAATCAAATGCTTCCTCTTCTCCCCCTCTGAGCATTGTCATTCCTATACTAAAGGGGTAGCATAGTCCATCCAGGTCTCTAAATCATCCTCCCCCAAAGGCACTGGGATAGTACCGGAGAAAAGTCTGAGCCTTCTATAGGAGTCCAGCTGTATCAGGAGAATTATGATGGGGGAGGCAGCTATTGGGGAGCTCTTGGGGTACACAGGAGAGATGGTTGGGGAATGCACAGGCACGTGGTCCCCTGACAGATCTAACACTTGTACCAGCTCTTGGGCAGTTTCCCTTCTGAGGCTAACAGCTTGAACAGCTTCTCTTTAAACCCATCATACTAGGGTACCCACCCGGGGTGGCCAGACCACTATGTAAGTGAATGACCTTCCATCACTTCTGGGCACCTTCGGGCAGAATCATAGGTGGTACCTTCTCAGAGTCTATTGGGGAACTACACGAGAGTAATACTAGCATAGTTTGTTCAAATAAATCAGCATCTCGTCCCCTTACCTCTACCTAGCCCAAGCACTTAACATGTTCTACAATGGACACAATGTCAGCATTGTTAGTCCCTAAGGGGACATCCAGCAACAGAATAGCCTTTTGGGGGTCTCTCTCCTCAGCTTCGCACCACCCCATCAATTTATGCACCACCAGCTTATGGGGGCAATTTTTAGCTTGGGCGTAGTAAGTCCCTCCATTTTTCTCCTAAATTGAACATAACGGGGTAATTCTCTCATGTGGCCACTAGAGGACACTAATCCCAGTGGTGCCTTCAAGATGTAACCCCTAGGTGGCGCTATACAATTTCTAAACATGTTGAGTTGTGATCAGTGCGGGATGTTTACAATGGGGGAAGAAGCTGCACATTACGTGTGCAGTCACTGTCTTGAAATTCATCAACTAAAGCAAGAGATCGTGTCTCTTAAAAGAAGATTACAGGTGCAGCTCGAGATTTCCTCACTCGAGCAATATATTGACTCTATGGTGGAGGATATCAGGAAAAAGACCAAAAATGAAACTGAGGACCAGATTGTTGATGCAACCATAAATGGAGAGGAGGCAAATGAAGGGGATTGGTCAATAGTTACAGGTAAACAAACATTTAAAAGGGGCAGAAGGAACATAGGTGGAGTATCTAATATTTTAACCCCAAACAGATTTCAGGCCCTAGTTTTAGAGGAGGATGTTGTGATAACTCAGACAATTGATCTGGAACCTGATTTTAGCCCATTAAGTAATGTCTGCACAAGCACACAAAACAATAACCAAGGGCAGTCAAATTCAATCAGTGCTCCAAGTCAAAATAAGGACTTGCTATTCATTGGAGATTCTATGTTAAAGAATACAGATGGTATTTGGTGTAAGCAGCATAATAAATCTACAACTGTTAGTGTACTTCCTGGGGTTAGCATTGGCAACATAATAAATCTTCTCCGTGGCCTACTTGAAAACACTAATACACCAACTACTGTCTTACATGTGGGGGTAAATGACGTAGGAAAAAGACAGATAACAGATATACAGAGGGATTTTGAAGAAGTGGGTGTGGCACTGAAAAACAGGGGTTGTGAAGTATGGATTTCTGGGATTTTACCAGTTCTGAGAGCAAGCAATAAAATCAGCCAGGAAATTTATAGATTGAATGGTTGGTTTAAAAGATGGACTGCAAGAGAAGATTATTTCTATATTGATCATTCGCAGAAACTTCAGAGAGAACACCTATTTGCAAGGGATGGTTTACATCTTAACAAAATGGGTAAACATGTACTGGCCCATCATTTAAAAGACACCATATACCGTCATTTAAACTCCTTAAGACGGGGGACGTGGGGGTACAAAACCCAGACAAAGTAGGCACAGGGTGGAACTTTATGTCCATAAATGCTCGAAGCTTAAATAATAAGTTTGATGAGCTGCAATTATTGTTAACTAGCAGGAAATTCATGTTTGTGCTATAGTTGAGACATGGTGGCAGCCTGATGATACATGGGATAAACAAATCCAAGGGTATACACTCTTTAATAAAGATTGATCCCTAACTAACGGAGGGGGGTGGCAGTGTATATCAGGGACACGATTGTTATAGAGCAAGTTGAAAGAACTAGATGGCCAGATTTGGAAGCCCTTTGGGTAAAGATTAGCCCCCTCCAATCAGCCAAAATTAATTTTGGGGTATTATATAGACCACCGTCTACTAAGTTGAAAGAAGATGAGGATATCTTAGCCTTCATTGCACAGTTGTGCCTATCGGGGAATGTTATTCTGGTGGGGGATTTTAATCTTCCAGGTATAAATTGGGAATTATTTAAAGCAAATTCAGGTACAGAAGCAAGATACCTGGATACTTAGCCATGCTGGTGTGGACCAATTTGTTGTTTCTAGCACTAGGGGTCACCATATTCTGGATCTAGTGTTAAGTGATTTGGGTGAGAACATTATTGACTGTAATGTAAATCTCCCACTTGGATCAAGTGACCACTCTATTGTCACATTTCAGTATAAGGAAGCATTAGAAAAATGCACAGGTACAACAGTACTTCAAAGGGGCAATAGAGCAGATTTTGAATCTATGAGACACGCATTAGAAGCTTGGGACTAGAAATCCGATTTTGATTCACAACCAGTTGCTGAAATATGGGGCAAATTAACTAATAAATTAATCGAACTGGTTCAAAGGTATGTGCCCATCACCAACAAATATAGGGGGGCCAAAAAAATGTTCCCCCACTGTGGTGGACCCCACCAGTTAAAGCACTAATCAAAGAGAAACATAGATGCTACCACCATGCAAAAAAGGTTAATACTGAGGAAAGTTGGGAGACATATAAAAAAAAGCCAAAGGCTGGCTAAAAAAGGTATTTTTACAGCAAAAAGAAATCATGAGTATACTCTAGCTGCCAAAGTACAAGACAATTATAAAATCTTTTATACTTATATAAATAGCAAAAAAGGGAAAAACTCATCTGTGGGACCCCTTAAAACCAATAATGGGGAAAATATAACTGATAATGTGACATTAGCTGAGGAATTTAATAATTATTTTTCCACAGTTTTTAATGTAAGTCCACATCCTGGCCAATATGTCAATGCCACTACAAAGCCAAGTTCCAGCTATAAAATAGATAGCGCCAACGTACTTACAAGACTTAAGCAAGTTAAACAGAATAAGGCACAGGAACCAGATGGAATCCATCTAAGGATGTTAAAGGAATTGGCGGAGGTCCTGATAGATCCGTTGATGTATTTGTTCCAAACATCTATTGAAACTGGGGATGTCCCAGAAGTTTAGCGCCAAGCAGTAGTAATCCCCATACATAAGAAAGGATCACGACAAATGGTGTCCAACTATAGGCCTATAAGTCTGACCTCTGTGTTGGGAAAATATTAGAAGGTATAATAAAGGGCTTTATTATAGACTTCCTTGAAAATTCCGACAAGGAAGATAGATCTCAGCATGGGTTAGAAAAGGGAGATCATGCCAGACACATTTATTGGAATTCTACAATAAGGTCAGTAAGTCAATTGATAGGAGTATCCCAGTTGATGTCATCTATCTGGACTTTGCAAAAGCCTTTGATAAGGTCCCCCATGAGGAGCTTGTTAAAGTTATTCTACAGCTGGCGCTACCAAATTGGACTGCACTATGGATTAGAGCATGGCGTGCAAATCGAAACCAGAGGGTATGTGTGAGGGGTGAATTCTCTCACCAATTCCGTGTGACTAGAGGTGTCCCTCAGGGATCTGTGTTGGGACCCTGCCTTTTCAATCCTTACGTATCAACAATGCAGGTTGATCAAGGGGTTTGGTTGTCAAAGTTTGCGGATGACACCAGGCTAGGGGGTACTGTAAACAGTATAGTTGAATACAATATTTTGCAAGCTGCCCTAAATGAACTCGAAATTTGGGCCTCCCAAAAACAATCTGTATTTAACATAGATAAATGCTCTGTTGTGCATTTTGGAAATAATAATAATAACTTCTTTAAATACAATTTGGGAGGTACAGTAGTAAAGGTCTCACAAGAAGAGAGAGATTTTGGGATTAACATTAGCAGTAATCTGGATTTCAGTACACATTGCAATAAGATCATGAAAAAATCTAGTAGTATTGTACATTGTATTAACAGACACATCAGCTGTAAAGAAAGAGAAATTGTAGTCCCTTTGTATGCTGCACTTGTGAGGCCCCATATGGAATATTGTGTGCAGTTCTGGGCACCCTATAAAAGACAGGATGTGGGAACACTTGAGAAAGTCCAAAGAAGGGTCACAAAAACTGTTAGAGGATTGGAAGGTCAGAGTTATGAGCAGAGATTGTGTTCATTGGGATTATATTCACTTGAGTATAGAAGGATGAGGGGGGATATGTGCCTGATTTTTAAGGCTCATATAGACTCTTTTCTTTGGGATAGTATGGGTCTGGAACATAAGGATCATGGACATAATACAAGAGCACACAGCCATAAATTGATCAAAGAAAAAACAAATACAAATAAGAGGAGATACTGGATCAATAACAGGGTAACACAAATATGGAATGCAATGCCCTGCGACGTGGTTGAAAGTAAAACCATATCTGAATTTAAATCAAAGTTCGATCACTTTTGTATCAATAAAGAAATTAAGGGTTGCTGGTAGGTTTTAGTGGCAAGCTTATGGACTTCAGTCTTAAATTGCTCTGTACTGTCAATGTAATCAATGTAATATCCCAAGGGCTACTATCCTGCCTGCTTGGCTACTGACAGGTTGAGGGGCCTAGGTTCTATGATGGGTGCCTCCACCCAGAGGTCAGGGTTGATAGAGGTTAAACTAACTTGGGCACAGCCCTCTGGGACACTGTGATCCCCTTTTGCTCCCACTAGTAGCCTACACTGTACACGGGAGTTACCTTCCCAATACCCCACATATGAACATGTTTTACACTTATAGATACCACTTACCCTCAAAACGGATTCTGCAGCACGTCTCTGAGGACCCCCTGTAAGACAAGGTTAATCAACATACACAACACAGTGCAATGCTGGTTCTATATGTACTGACAACACAGACAGTATATAGTTCAATAACAACAAATATGATTTATTTAGGGGACAGTAACATGGGAGGGGGCAATCAGGTTGATTTGGTTTGGCAATGTTCAAATCACAGTACTGTGCATACATATAGGGTCCAAAAAGTCACCCTCTGGGTACCCAGGATGGGGTGGGCTAGCCAGGTCCCTTGCCCGGGGTTGGCCGGCTGGTGCAGCTGGATGGGGCCCTGTAGGAAGAAAATTTATGCACAACACAAACTTGTAATCCAGAGCCGGATGGCTCAGTTCGGAGAAAGAAACACAATAAATCAGATGGCACACTTTTGATTTACACGCTGTTGCAGGGGGTTGCCCTGAATTGTACTCACAATACCCCACACGGATTTCAAGCTGGAAGGTGTTGTTTCTGGGTTGCCAGCATTCAGCACACAACTCACAGTAGAGGGGAAGTGGAATTGAGGTCCCCACAAGCACTAGACACATTTATATGTACAGGAAATTACTCTACCAGGCAGCTGCTTCTCAATCCCGATAGCAACACTGCAAAAACCCGGGAGCACACGCAGCACCAGCAGTCTCTGACAGGCCAATCGCTCTTCAGCACAGTCTTCGGTCTTCTTCAGGTTAAGCCTGGTTTCCACACTTCTGACATCCTTCTCCTTCCTCCAAACTCAGATTCAGTCCGACTCCCACTCATTAACGGCTGCAGACTGACTTCAAGATCTTCCACACGCTTCTCGCGCGAACTACTCACCACAGCAGCAGAGAGCTCCTTCTACTTACTCAGTCAACTCAAATCTGGCTTGCCAGCAACAGTTCAGAGCATTTCCCCTTGATCCAAAACAGTTCTGGTTGGCTGATTCCTTCTGTCAGTCACAGCAGGCTCCCTCTATTGGTGCAAAAAGGTGCCAGGGTCCAAACTACACTTCCCAGAAGCACCTGTCATACATCCCCCTTTGTGGCAGGCTCCAGGTGAGAGTCCAAGTTCTGGTTGGCCCAAGCAGGCTCCATTTTAAAGTCCCCCCCCCACACTGATTGGACCAATTCAGCAGTTCAGGTCCAAAAGGGAGGGACAAAACACACACAGTCCCAGCTGCAAGTAAGGCAGGTTAGACAAATTGCATTTTCACTAACATCCTAACTGGTTTCAGGCAAACAGTTACATCTTTCATTCAGGCTCCCTCTGCGCTCTTAGCGACTGCAGAAATGGAGCGATTAGGCAGCAGCTCAGGTGGGATTTGAGCATTAAACACACAGTCCCCCCATATGAACTAATTGGGCCTGCGAGCAGGCAGCTCTTAAAGAGACAGTACCAGAAGCTCTAAAAGCACTCACTGCGGTGCCATGCAAACAGCTTAAGCGGCGAACACCATTCAGACTGGGAGCATTTAGTAAGCTCCTGGTAGACTTTTGAGAACCCCCATTTGCAGGGGAGTTACACATGGATGCCTTTTTAAATTCTTTTGAAAAAGTTTGTTTTCAGGCTAAAATTTCTAGAGAGTCCTGGAGCTTCCAGCTATCCCCGCTACTTACCGGGAAAGCTTGGGATGCATTGGGTCAAATGAACAATGAGGACGGTGATGATTACAGCAAGTTAAAAGCTGCACTGTTAAAAAAGTTTGAATTAACTGCTGAATCATACAGAGCTAAATTCTGTAAGCTCAGGAGAAGCCCTGATATGAGCTATGAGGAGCTAGCCATGAAACAACATCAGTTTTTAAAACGTTGGTGGGAAAGAATTGAGGTAAACTCTGTTGATAAAATTGAAAATGTGATTTTATTAGAACAGTTTTATTGGGCATGCCCAGCAGAGCTAAAAACCTGGCTACAGGACCGAGATCCAAAAACAGTGCAAAAGGCTGCTGAACTCTCGGACCACTATGCCAAGAGCAGACCTGCTCTGACAGTGAATGGGGTGAATATGGCAGCGCAGAAAGGGAAAAGCGCACCTTCAGGGCAGCTAAAACCCTCACTGCCTCCACCGAAACCAGTTAGCCCCACGTTTCAACGAAAAGATTTATCTGAAGTAAGAAATGCATGTTGGCTGTGTAAGGAGCCTTGGCATATTGCCAGACAGTGCCCCAAAAAGGCAAGCCATAATACACAACAGGGTGCTAGAAAAGAAGTGGGTTGTTTGTGTGTCCCTGGAAGCATGCCAGTGAACAAGGGAACACATGCACCCAGTCATAGTAAATGGTGTAGAGACGCAGGGGTTAAGGGACACAGGGGCTTCCCTGACATTGGTAAAGGGGGATCTGGTACAGCCTGGTCAGCTTATACCCAATAAATACATAACTATACAGGACTTTACGGGTGGGGAGAAAACATTGCTCCTCGCTAGTGTTCTCCTGAACTGGGGTGAAACAGGGGGAACTGTGCAACAGGTGGCCGTAGCCAACACATTAGCAGTGGATGTGATCCTGGGTAACAATCTCCAACAGGGGATGGTATGTGCAGTTACCCATAGCCAAGCGGCAAGGGAAAACAGTAGTTCTCTGAACCCCACAGAAACCGGTGTAACCCCCTTGTAAATGGGGGTTCCTAATGTGCCTTATGCCTGCTTGATGATCGGCATGAAGCCGCCTAAATGGGGACCTGGTGAGTGCTCTTTTAGGGCCTCCGTATTCTGTCTCTTTAAGGGCTGCCTGTTGCAGTCAGAGTTAGTTGAAATAGGAAGGGGTTTGAGTGTTGCTATGCTCGACTCCCGCCCGGGCTGCAGAATATTCGCTCCGTGTCTGCCATCACTAATTGTGCAGAGGGAGCTTCGTTAGAAGATGTGCTTGTCTGCTGACTATCTATTAGGGTAGTAATGATATTGTAGTTGTTCTAACCTGTTTTTGGTTGCAGCAAGGACTGTTTGATTGCCTCCTCCATTTTGCCCCAGAACTGCTGAAGTGGGCCAATCAGTACCTCGGGACCCTGCAGAGCTGACTGACCAATACAGTAGCTGCTTATAATTGAGAAAGGTATTATAGGCTATGCCGCTTTTTCTGCACCACTGAGAACCGGAGGAAGTGACTGACATGTGCAGCCAGCCAATGACAGCGGGTAGCGCCGAACTGAGAGGAGAGCCCCTTGCTGTTGGAGATTAGATGCGTTGTGGCTGGTGAGGAGTGAGGAGCTTCTGTGCTTCTGTGCTGGGAAGCATTCACGCTGGAAGCGCATGAAGGCCTAAGGCGGCCGTTTTTCTCTGTAAGCGAGTTCGTTTCGAAATCCGCCGGCTGACGGTCAGAGGAGGCTGTGCCCTGTATAGCTACCCACCAGGCTCGACCTGCAGGAGGACTGGAGAGAATTTCTGAATCGTGCTCGGTCCAAAGGAAAAGTGGAAGCTGCTGTTGCAGTATCTCAGTGGCTGTGAGTTTGTGGGAGCCTTGGGAGCAGCTGCCTGGTGTGGTACCCCTCTGTTCCTGTTTGCCATATAAATGTGTGAGGAGACTCGTGGAGCTCAAGTTCAATCCTGCTGCCATTAAAGGACTTTGCCTTGCTTAGAGTTTGCCATATAAATGTGTGAGGAGGCTCGTGGAGCTCAGGAGTAGCCCTGCTGACATTGAAGGACCCTATCTTGTCTGGAGGTTGTGAGTACTAATTCAGGGTAGCTCCCTGTTGAGTTGCAACATTGGATCCAAATGGAATTACTGTACTGCTGACTGTTTAATTAACCTTTTCTCTTCTCTGTGTGAAAGGGCCCCTACCAGCTGCCATGGTTTGGACTAGCCACTAGGGCTTGGGTACCCAGGGACAGTAACTTGTAGGGATAGGCCTGTGCACAGAGCCCTAGGTAGTCAAGCATAGTGATAAGCCAATTAACCTGATTTCCCCTTCCTTGTTATCTCCCTTTAATAAATCAGATTTGTGTGTTGCAACTACACCCTGGCTGGTTTGTGCATCCCTGTTGAATTGCTGTATAGTGACTGTGCTATAACTGTATCTTATTCTACAGGGGGTCCCCGGAGTGAGCTGAGAGATACTACCCGGGGGATAAGTGTATTGGTGAAAAGCATTGTTGGTACCCAGTATGAGTCACTAGTGGGACAAAAGGGGGGTTGCAGTAACCCAGAGGGCTGTGACCAAGGCAATCTCGACAGTATTAACCCCGACCTCTGGGTGGAGGCACCCGCCAACGGATCTGGGCCCCTCACCCTGTCTCTGTGGAGGCAGGCAGGGGTAGTGGCCCTAAGGGTAGCGCCCCCTGGGGGTTACAGATTGGAGGCACCGCTGGGATCAGCTTCCCCTAGTGGCTCAGTGAGGAGATACCCCAAAGATGGAAAAAATGGAAGGGGATATGTTGGAAAAAATTAAGCTGGGACCCATCAAAACCATGGTACATAAACTGATGGGTTGGGGTGAAGCAGAAGAGCTAGATTCCCAGAGGACTGTATTATTGTTAGATGTGCCATTGGGTACCTCAGCTGCTGATATTGTTGCAGAACGAGTAAAGTGTTTGGGTAAGGTTGAAGTGAAAGGGTGTATGGCTGATTTGCTTGATCAGACATTGCAGGTGTTACTCATATGCAGTGTGGCCATCGACCCTGAGAAGGTACCTCCTGTACTTTACCCGGAGGGTGCGTCCCAGGGGTGGAGGCTAATTCATATCTGAAGTGGGTCAGTCACTCCTGGGGGGTCTCCTCAAATGAACAGTTTTAAAGACAAACTGCTTAAAATGTTAGCTATGGAGGGGAGGACTACCCAGGAGTTGCTACAAGCCTTGGATCTGTCCAGTGATACTACCCCTCGGGGTTCCCCGGGCACCTCCCCTTTTCTGCCCAAAAGCTCCGTGCTGGCTTCTTTGCCCTTGGCAGTCCCATCCATACAGCTTGATTCCTACCATAAGTTAAAGCTTTTCTTTGGCATGGTACCAGTGCCTTCCGGGGAGGATGACCTGGAGGCATGGATGGACTATGCCACCCCTTTAGTCCAGGAGTGGCAATGCTTCGAGAGGGAGAAAAGGAAGAGGCTGATGGAGAGTTTGTGGAGTCCTGCCTTAGAAGCCATTAGATTCTTCCGGGCCACTCATCCGGAAGCCACTGCTGCAGAGTATCTCTCTGCTTTAGAAGGGGTTTTTGGGAGTACAGAGACTGGTGAAGATTTACTATGGAAATTCCGGTCTGCTAAGCAGTGGAGAAATGAAAAACTGTCCGCTTTTGTTACTAGGGTGGAGCAGGCATTGCAGAAGGCTTACAGAAAAGGGGGAATCACTGCTACAGCCCTGAATCAGGTTCGGTTAGAACATATTTTGAAGTCTGCCAGATTCTCTAGTGTAACGCTCCTGAAACTCAAGTTGCATGATCGGCGGGTCACCCCGCCTGAATATTGTCAATTGATGAGGGAAATTCGAGAAGTGGAGACTGATGAAGAGGGGTGGGAACCCTGTGTGGGGGCAGTGAACCCTAGTGGGACCCCTGAGTCTAACACCCCTGAGGAGAATGGCTCACCTGGAGGGTCCGAGGGGTTCCCAGATTTCCCAGGTACTGTGGGGATGCGAGTTGTCTCCTCTGACCCCTACATGGAGGTAGAATTGAGGGCTGAGATCAGGAATCTACGGGAACTGGTGAAGGACTTAAAGCAGTCTACTGTGTACCCTATTCGGCCTGGGGCCCCTGAGTCATGTAGAGCCCCGAACCCTAGTCCTAGAGAGTTTTCTCCCTCCCCTCAGGGCTCCCCTCAGAATAGTGATCCCGGGACCCCAAGTTTTGTTACCACTGTGGGGAGGATGGGCATTTCCAGCCTGGAGTGCCAGGCCGGAGAATTTAAGGAAAGTTAATATAGACTCGATCGCCTGACACCGCCAGGCCCAGTCTCGGGCCCCCAAGAAAAGTTTTGTGACCAAGCCTCCATGCCCGCCCAGGCTACTAATGCTGCTACCCCCAACTGGTCCGATGTGGTCGGGCCGTCTATGGAGACCCGGGTGCAGGTAAATGGAATTCCCACTCGAGCTGTATTGGACAGTGGCTCCCAGGTGACCATCATGTTTCAGGACTGGTACCAAGCACACTTATCTGAGGTGCCCCTGCAGCCTCTAACTGGTTTACATGTATGGGGGTTGAGCAACAAGGCCTATCCGTATTTGGGGTACATCCGTGTCTGGTTATCATTCCCTGCAACTGTGAATGGAATAGATGAGCAAGTGGAAACCTTAGTGTTAGTTTTCCCACCTACTGGAATGTATGATGGGGTGCCTTTGTTGATTGGGACAAATGCACACATGTTTTGGACGATTAATTGTGCTCAGAGAAGCGAGCATTCCAAATCATGAGAGCTTTGAGCATACCTGCTGTGATTCAAAAGGTCAGGGCCACTCAGGAGAAGGGTAGTCTGGAGGAACCTGAAGGCCCTGTGGGGGTGGTATGGAAAAAGGATCCGGCTCCCGTGGTACTTGCACCAAATGTGCAATGTGTTCTGCATGGAGAGATACGACTAAAAACAGATGTCAAGAACAAGTTGTTGATGCTGGATGCACCTGCGGAGGGAGGATTACCTGAGGGGTTGTTGCTCAGACCCAGCATTCTGCCGGCTAGAGCCCATGCTTACGTTAAGAGGGTGATGGTTCAAGTGCACAATGTGTCTGATAAAGAGATTCGGATAAGAAGAGGGTGTACCCTGGCTAGCGTTCATTGTGCGGATACTGCTGTACTACCAAATAGAAAGAGTTCTCGGATGGGTGATAGAGTTGCTCCTGATCTGTTTGACTTTGGTGACTCTCCGCTGCCTACTGAGTGGAAGGAAAGGGTCAGTGAGAGGCTTGCCAAGAGGAACCAGGTTTTTTCCCTGAAGGAGTGGGATGTAGGATGTGTACAGGGGCTGAGCATCACATTCGATTGCACGACGAAAGACCCTTCCGAGAGAGATCCCAACGTCTGGCTCCCGCTGACATAGATGATGTATGGCGGCATCTGCAAGAAATGTTGGCTGCTGGTGTAATTCAAGAGTCTAGGAGCCCCTATGCCTCCCCCATTGTAGTAGTAAGGAAAAAGAATGGGGCAGTTCGGATGTGTGTAGACTATCGCACTTTGAATAGGCGGACCATTCCGGATCAATATACCATGCCACGCATACAAGACGCCTTGGATTGTTTGAATGGTAGTAAGTGGTTCTCTGTGTTGGATCTTCAGAGTGGATACTATCAGATACCAATGGCCCCAGACGACCAGGAGAAGACTGCTTTCATTTGCCCTTTAGGTTTCTATGAGTTTGTTCGGATGTCTCAAGAAATTTCGGGTGCTCCAGCCACTTTCCAGCACTTGATGGAACAAGCTGTGGGGGACATGAACCTACTCGAGTGTTTGGTCTATTTAGATGACGTTATAGTGTTTGGCCGATCATTGGAAGAACATGAGCAACGATTGTTCAAAGTCCTGGATCGGTTGGAGGATTTCAGCCTTAAGTTGTCTATCGACAAGTGTCAATTCTTCCAGACTTCCGTGAAATATGTGGGCCACATAGTGTCCACTGAAGACATAGAGACTGACCCTAGCAAGGTGGAGGCATTGACCACTTGGCCTCAGCCCAGAAATTTAAAAGAGCTGCAACAGTTCCTGGGGTTTTGTGGTTACTATAGGCGGTTTGTCAGAGACTATTCACGGGTGATTCGCCCCCTCCTTAATCTCACCCAGGGGTATCCGCCTACTCACAAAAAGTATAAGAAGGGTGTGCACACTGACATAGAAAAGAAGTATTTTTGGCCAAACGATATGTTTGGGGATCGATGGACTGCTGAGTGTGAGGAAGCTTTTCATGACATCATATATCAACTCACCCATGCACCCGTGTTGGCCTATGCTGACCAGCCAAGCCTTACACTCTTCATACTGATGCCAGTCTACAAGGATTGGGGGCTGTGTTATACCAGGAGCACTCGAATGGGCTGAGACCTGTAGCGTTTGCCAGTAGAAGTCTGACGCCGTCAGAGAAGAATTACCCAGTGCACAAATTAGAGTTTTTTGGCTTTGAAGTGGGCCATTGTTGATCAGTTCCATGACTATTTGTATGGTGCCAAGATATTAGTAAAGACTGATAACAATCCTCTGACCTATGTACAAACCTCCTCCAAATTGGATGCCACTGGGCATAGGTGGCTCTCTGCCTTGGCCACCTACGATTACGCTGTAGAATACCTGGCGGGCCTAAACCATATAGAGGAGGATGCTCTCTCTCGGAGGCCTTCGTCCCAGACTGAATGGGTCCGGTTGTCTGAGCCTGACATAAGAGCCCTGTGCCAGAAATTTGATAAAGAAGAACAGGTGTCTCCTGACACGGTGGACTGTGTGGTAGATTGTTTGGGGCCGCCGGAAAACTGTATACCTGCCACCTACTGCCATTTCTCTGCATTGGACACCAGCTCCCTGCCGCAACTCAATAATGATGATCTCCAACAGGCTCAATCCTGTGACCCTATGATAAGAACAGCCGTAGAGGTTTTGCGAGCTGGAAGGATGTATCCAAACT
The DNA here is from genome assembly GCA_016271365.2 of Neoceratodus forsteri. NCBI lineage: Eukaryota > Metazoa > Chordata > Ceratodontiformes > Ceratodontidae > Neoceratodus > Neoceratodus forsteri. The sequence continues at coordinate 141,316,248 of JADMNL010000024.1, forward strand.
ACGTTCCACTGACTTGCGGACTACCTTGTACAAAGAAGGGCCCAAATTAAAGCTGATCAACCAACTACTATATAGAGAGACTGTGAGTAAGGAGGGCCGGGTAAAACGACAACAACTGGTGCTGCCCTCAACTTTCAGAGAACTAGTTCTAAGGTCATTGCATAATCAGATGGGGCACCTGGGCATAGATCGAACACTTGACTTGGTACGGGCTCGATTCTATTGGACGAAGATGAGTGCGGACGTGGAACAGTATGTCAAGACCTGTGGTCGTTGTTTGCAAAGGAAAGCGTTACCCCAGAGAGCTGCTCCACTGGTTAACATTACTACTAGTGCTCCTATGGAACTGGTCTGTATTGATTTCCTGAGTTTAGAGCCTGATCTGAAAAGTGTTAGCAACATATTGGTGGTCACTGATCATTTTACCCAGTACGCACAGGCTCTCCTGACCAAGGATCAGAAAGCAACTACAGTGGCTAAGATACTTGTTGAGAATTTTTTCATCCACTATGGGGCTCCGCAGCTGATTCATTCCGATCAGGGAAGGGACTTTGAGAGTCGCTTGATTAAAGAGATGCTATCTTTGTGGGGGGTACGCAAATCACGAACCACCCCCTATCATCCGCAGGGAGACCCTCAGCCTGAAAGGTTTAATTGTACATTGCTTGACATGCTGGGCACCTTACAATCGAAAGATAAATCGAGATGGAGCCAACAAATTAGCACTCTAGTTCACGCCTACAATTGTACAAAAAGTGATGCCACAGGGTTCTCCCCCTATCGACTGACGTTTGGAAGAGAGCTAGATTGCCAGTGGATGTGTGTTTTGGGGTTTCCTGATGGTGGTGCGAGCAGAAACCATCTACAGTACGTACAGAAATTAAAGGCCCAATTAAATCATGCCTACCAATTGGCCCAGACCATGGCTGCTAAACGAAATCTGGCTAACAAGGAGAGATATGTCAAAAGTGAAAAGAGAGTTGAGAGAAGGGATAGAGTGTTGTTGAGGAATCTGGACTGCATGGCAAACATAAAATTGCCGACAGATGGCATCACTCCTCCTCATATTGTTGTGGGACAGCTGGCAGACCACTCATGAGTAAAGTGCGGCCTGAAAACAATTCAAAAGATGTGAAAACCATACACAGAAATCATCTGCTGCCAATTGGGCAGATCTTGATTGAAGCTGAACCTTCCTGTACCACTCCTTCCAGGCCCGTGACTAGATCTGTTACTAAGAGAGGAACTAAGCCCATGGAGCCTTCAACAAGTCCACCAAGGGAGCCTTGTCCAACCCCCCCCCGCAGAAGGAGATGGTCAACACTCAGTGTCAGAAGACAGCAAAGATGATGTTGAATACTATCCCTCTTATGAACTAAGTCAATTGTTTCGGTGCAATCCCCTTATTAACTCAGGAACTGAAGCTGGCCCATCTGTGTTGATTGAGCCCTCTTCTTTGTCCCCGGAGGAAATGCTCCAGAAGATGAATGGGTAGCAAACAAACTCAAGGGCTGAGTCCTTAGGGTTGGCTGAACTGTCTGACTTGCTTGAATTATCTGACTTTTCCAAGAAGAGAGGAAATGGGGAACAAGCCTGTGATATGCCCGAATCGGAAGAATATTTTGAATGCCCTGATGGTTCCCCTCTAGTACCTAAACCGTCACCAGATGAGCCCAGGGGGGTGGGATCAGGGATAGAAGGTCAAGCCCCCTAATAGTATTGTGCGCACTGAACCTGTTCCCCTTGAGGAGATTCCTTGCTAATGTCACTGATACTGAAGTGGAGTCAGGGCCTGGTTCAGAATCCCCTGAGACCCCTAGACGATCCGGCCGACAGATACGGCCAGTAATCAAGTTGAGCTATGAATCTCTGGGTCAGCCAGTGGACCTGCCCTTAAATGTGGTTCACAAGGGGGTATATGTGTCCCCAAGTTCTTTGCCTAAGTTAGCCTTGGGGGATAACTCCAGATTGTTAGTATTACCCTTTGAGTGTAGTGTTTCTGCTCAGGGTGATGCACCAGTGACTAGAAAAGAGGGGCTTCCCCCATCCTGGTGCCATAAGCAGGAATTAGTAACCTGAATTGAAAACAAAAGGGAAACCAGAGTTATGTGTACAATGTGTATGAATCATAATATATTGGTAATGTAATATTTCTGTATGTGATTTAAAATGTGATGTAGTGTTAATTGAAATGTTCGCCCAAATTTATTTATTTTTTTTATTTAGTTGTTTAACCAGGTATAGCACACTAAGCTGAAAGCTTTTTTACAGGAGCGATCTGGGAGCACAAGGAGGTTAAGTGACTTGCTCAGGGTCACACAGTATGCAAGTGGAAGCTGTGGGATTCAAACCCAGGTCTGGTCTGCTGGATGTCACCAAATTTGCAGCTCAGTGGTAATTGCCTCAAGGGTAATGGCTTGACGCGGACGCCAAGCTTTTCCAGGCCAGGGAGGGTGTAACCCCCTTGTAAATGGGGGTTCCTAATGTGCCTTATGCCTGCTTGATGATCGGCATGAAGCCGCCTAAATGGGGACCTGGTGAGTGCTCTTTTAGGGCCTCCGTATTCTGTCCCTTTAAGGGCTGCCTGTTGCAGTCAGAGTTAGTTGAAATAGGGGGTTTGAGTGTTGCTATGCTCTCGACTCCTCACCTGGCTGCAGAATATTCGCCTCGCTTCTGCCATCGCTAATTGCGCAGAGGGAGCTTGCTAAGATGTGCTTGTCTGCTGACTATCTATTAGGGTAGTAATGATATTGTAGTTGTTCTAACCTGTTTTTGGTTGCAGCAAGGACTGTTTGATTGCCTCCTCCATTTTGCCCCAGAACTGCTGAAGTGGGCCAATCAGTACCTCGGGACCCTGCAGAGCTGACTGACCAATAGAGTAGCTGCTTATAATTGAGAAAGGTATTATGGGCTATGCCGCTTTTTCTGCACCACTGAGAACCGGAGGAAGTGACTGGCATGTGCAGCCAGCCAATGACAGCAGGTAGCGCCTGAACTGAGAGGAGAGCCCCTTGCTGTTGGAGATTAGATGTGTTGTGGCTGGTGAGGAGTGAGGAGCTTCTGTGCTTCTGCACTGGGAAGTGTTCCCGCGGTAAGTGCATGAAGGCCTAAGGCGGCCGTTTTTCTCTGCAAGCGAGTTCGTTTCGAAATCCGCCAGCAGGCGGTCAGAGGAGGCTGTGCCCTGTACAGCTACCCACCAGGCTCGACCTGCAGGAGGACTGGAGAGAATTGCTGAATCGCGCTCAGTCCGAAGGAAAAGTGGAAGCTGCCGTTGCAGTATCTCAGTGCCTGTGAGTTTGTGGGAGCCTTGGGAGCAGCTGCCTGGTGTGGTACCCCTCTGTTCCTGTTTGCCATATAAATGTGTGAGGAGACTCGTGGAGCTCAAGTTCAATCCTGCTGCCATTAAAGGACTTTGCCTTGCTTAGAGTTTGCCATATAAATGTGTGAGGAGGCTCGTGGAGCTCAGGAGTAGCCCTGCTGACGTTGAAGGACCCTATCTTGTCTGGAGGTTGTGAGTACTAATTCAGGGTAGCTCCCTGTTGAGTTGCAACATTGGATCCAAATGGAATTACTGTACTGCTGACTGTTTAATTAACCTTTTCTCTTCTCTGTGTGAAAGGGCCCCTACCAGCTGCCACGGTTTGGACTAGCCACTAGGGCTTGGGTACCCAGGGACAGTAACTTGTAGGGATAGGCCTGTGCACAGAGCCCTAGGTAGTCAAGCATAGTGATAAGCCAATTAACCTGATTTCCCCTTCCTTGTTATCTCCCTTTAATAAATCAGATTTGTGTGTTGCAACTACACCCTGGCTGGTTTGTGCATCCCTGTTGAACTGCTGTATAGTGACTGTGATATAACTGTATCTTATTCTACAGGGGGTCCCCGGAATGAGCTGAGAGATACTACCCGGGGGGTAAGTGTATTGGTGAAAAGCATTGTTGGTACCCAGTATGAGTCACTAGTGGGACAAAAGGGGGGTTGCAGTAACCCAGAGGGCTGTGACTGAGGCAATCTCGACAGTATTAACCCCGACCTCTGGGTGAAGGCACCCGCCAACAGATCTGGGCCCCTCACCCTGTCTCTGTGGAGGCAGGCAGGGGTAGTGGCCCTAAGGGTAGCGCCCCCTGGGGGTTACACCAGTGTGGAAACCACTGAGAGGCTGGTTCCCCAGCTGGTGTCTTCAGATGGGGAGACTGATAAAAAGGGGGCAGAAATTTCCCCGGTCACAAATAACCACACAGCTACAGAGAGTCACTCCAAAGAGGGAGGGTGGCCCCTTGTCAGAGGGTTGGGATTGACAGTGATCCTGAGGGGCCTGACGCTAGTGCTAGGGACCCTAGTTTAGCGACTGAAGGGGGCCTGTCCCATGCCTTGGGACTGTGTGAGGGGTTTGCAGCTGCTCAGAGGGGTGACCCTAGTTTAGAGAAGCTGATGGCTTGAGCAGACTTGGAGGGCAAACAGGGAGGTGACTGCAGACATAAGGTTATTTGGGAAAATGGACTTATGTATACACAGGCAGTACAGACAGAGGGAGGGATGCTAGGCCGGCAGCTTGTCATTCCCCAAGGATATCGTGAGCAGTTGCTCAAGGTTGCCCATGATATTCCCTTGTCTGGTCATCTGGGAATCACGCGCACTATGCAGCGGTTGGCCCAGAATTTCTACTGTCCTAACTTCACCCAGCAGGTGAAGGAGTATTGCAGGTCTTGTCACCGATGCCAAGAAATAGGGAAGGAGGGCAAGAAAACCCAAGCTGCCCTGATTCCATTGCCCGTAGTGGAGGAGCCACTCCAGAGGGTGGGAATGGATATTGTGGGGCCTTTAAATACCCCCAGCTCCTCAGGGAAGAGATTCAGCCTACTGTGGTGGATTATGCCACCTGGTACGCAGAGGCAGTTGCCTATCCTCTCTGAGGACAGACAAAGTGGCAGATGCCTTACTTGGGATTTTCTCCCGTGTTGGGTTTCCGCAGGAGGTAATCACCGATCGAGGGGGTTCCTTCATGTCGGACCTGATGAAATGTTTATGGGAGAAGTGTGGGGTGGTGCAGAGATACATGACACCCTATCACCCACAAGCCAATGGACTTGTAGAACGATTCATTGGTACCTTAAAGTCAATGCTCTGGACATTTGCTGAACAGCATGGGAGGGACTGGGAGAAATACCTTCCCTGCCTGTTGTTTGCATACAGGAAGGTGTCCCAAGAGTCGACAGGATTTTCCCCCTTCGAACTCTTGTATGGATGCCGGGTACATGGGCCCCTAGACTTGATCCGGGAGGACTGGGAAGGCAAGCACACCACCCAGGGAACTCCCCTTGTGGATTACGTCCTTAGATTTAGGGAAAGGCTGAATGAGCTTATGGGGACAGCCCAGAGCAACCTGGCAGCTGCCCAACAGAAACAAAAAGTATGGTAGGACCGTAGAGCCAGAGCTCGCTTGTACGTGGTGGGTCAGGAAGTCATGGTCCCTATTCTGGTCCGGAAAGACAAGCGGCAAGCCGAGTGGGCAGGACCATACAAAGTGGTTAGGAAGGTAAATGACGTGAACTACATTGTGGAGTTACCTGACTGTAGACAGACATAAAGGATGTACCATGTCAACATGATGAAGCCATATGCAAATAGGGCTGACATGGTGTTCGCAGTGTGTAGTCATGGGGAGAGGACGGACGAAGGAGACCCCCTTCTGGATTTGCTGGAAGACAGTAAGCGGGAGTCCTCTGTGGAGGCAGTAAAATTGTCTACCCAGCTGACCCTGAGCCAGATCCAGAAAGTAAGGGAGGTTTTAGCAGACTTTGCCCCCTTGTTTAGTGCCAAGTCTGGACTAACCCCCTTACCGACACACGATGTGGAGACAGGGGCACAGATGCTCATACAGCGGACAGCATAACGGGTGTCAGAGGCTGTCCAAAAAGACATTAGGAGGGAAGTAGAGGAGATGCTGGATTTAGGGGTAATCCAAAGATCCCACAGTCCCTGGGCCTCACCCGTAGTCCTTGTACCAAAGCCAGATGGCTTGACTTGTTTCTGTGTAGACTATTGTGGACTGAATGCAGTCATGAAGTCAGACTCCCACCCAATGCCCCAAACAGATGAACTCCTGGACAAGTTGGGAGGGGCGACCTACCTTACAACCATTGACCTGACGAAGGGGTATTGGCAGGTAGAGTTGACGGACAGAGCTAGGGAGAGGTTGGCCTTCATCACTCCGATAGGCTTGTTTGAGTTTAAAGTAATGCCTGTTGGAATGAAGAACGCCCCGGCCACTTTCCAAAGGTTGGTGAACCAGGTGTTAAATGGTGCTGAGGAGTACGCCGTGGCATACCTGGATGACACTGTCATCTTTAGTACCAGCTGGGAGGAACACCTTTCACACCTTAAGGAAGTGCTGGACAGGATACAGAGGACCGGGCTCACTGTCAAAGCTGAGAAGTATCAGGTGGCCATGGGAGAAGTGGCATACCTCGGGCATGTGGTAGGCCAGGGACAGCTCCGTCCTAACCAAATAAAGATAGAGGTAATCCAGGCATGGCCCAGACCAGAAACTCAGAAGCAAGTCAGGAGTTTTCTCGGGACAGCAGGGTACTATAGAAAATTTGTACCCAATTACAGTGCCCTGGCTGCTCCCCATCTGACCTGACAAAGAAACGGACGGCCAAGAAAATTACCTGGGGCCCAGCCTGTGAGGAAGCCTTTTCCAAACTAAAGGAGGCACTGTGCAGTGCTCCTGTTTTGACAAATCCTGATTATAGTAAAACCTTTATAGTTCAGACTGACGCCTCGGACGTGGGTATTGGGGCAGTACTGAGTCAGACATCCAGCGCAGGGAGGGACCACCCAATAGTTTACCTGAGTAAAAAGTTACTTCCCAGGGAGCAGTCATACTCCACAGTGGAAAAGGAGTGTCTTGTCATAGTGTGGGCCCTAAAGAAATTGGAGCCATACTTGCATGGACAGCATTTTGTGGTGCAGACTGACAAATCCCTAGTTTGGCTGATGCAGATGGGGAAAACAATGGTTGATTACTAAGATGGAGTCTTGCTTTGCAAGGATATGATATGACCATTCTACATAGGGTTGGAGCGACCAATCAGAACTCAGATGAGTTGTCCAGGGTGTATGAGGAGTGAACTGATTTGGGAAGCCCATCCCATGCAGGGGGATAGAGGCCCAAAATTCAGTCTAGGTGGGGAGGAACTGTCACACTTGGACACCTGGTTCTGATCCCTGTATCAGTTTTTGTAAATATAAAACAATGTGTGATGGACTATGTCAAGAGAGCATGATGTTTTGCTGGAACTGACACATCAAAAAAAAACAGGGATAAGTTCAAAGGACAGGAGGTATTTTAAACTGAAGATTTCTAAAATGCAATTACCTTGTCAATTTGCTTTGATTCCAGGAAATACAATTAGCCATTCTTGACGTCCTCAGGGAAATCCTTTGATTTTGCACTAGGTGTCATAATGGAAAGAGCATGCTTGTGTTTTGGGTGTCTCCAAGGAAGCCAGCTCACTTCATCAAAGAGACCTTTGATGTACAAGTCCCAGACTGCATTGTAGTCCAAGATGCATGTGTGGGGGGGAGTGTCATCAGAGGGAAGCCAGCATTTCATCAAAGAGCCTTTGAGGTCTGTGAAGATCAGAAAGACCCTTTTACATCAAAGAGTTATTGAGAAATTGAGTTATGTTGAGGTCACAGGATCTTATTGCCTTATAAGGATATCCTGTTTCCTATAGAGATCATTTTTTAATATATCCTGATAGGGAGGAGTAAAGTGACCTCATCCAAAGGGGGCTGGAGAATCCAGCTTTTAAACTATGATTCTGTTTTCATAGAGTGACATTTTTATCTGACTCTGAAGAAGCAACATCAAGCACTGTTAGGAGATAAGTATTCTGTGGATAGGAGATTTAGGTTGAGCATTTAAACTTGTTTTGTTTAATGACTTGTATGTTTTGGGGATATTTTGTTCTATATTTTACTGTTTCCTATTTTTTATCCATTTTAAAGTAAATATATATTTTAAAATGGAAACTGCCTGGTTTGCCTTGGAATTTCTTTTTATGTAAGTGGAGCTTTAAAAGGTTATAGTTAACACTGTGTTTGAGCTTATTGTTATACCAAACTGGGAAATGGATAGAGTTCTCTAAGGTCTTGCATAGAGTTCTAAGGGCTCATTTTGTAGACCTGGTTAGGTGCCCATAGGCAAAGATATCTGGCCCCCTGAAGACAGAATTATCTGAGCCTGATAATTGGGTATGCTAACAAGAGGTTATCAGTTTGAATCCCTCCGTTACTTGAGACTAAGGTGACTTGAACCCACAAAACAGACAAGAGGATTACCTTGTACTGTTAACTGTCCACAGATCCTACACTCAGAGGTTGGCACTTTGGGAGAAGAGGGCTGACCGGCTGAGTGAATTTGTGACATAGTACCATGTTGCACACATCACGGACCATGCCCTCTCAGAGCAAACCCTCTAATGGGTCCTAGAAACCCTCTGTCTGTATCCTGGCAGTCCCTTCTACACATATGTGGCTGTCATTGTGATCCACTCTATCCTCCCCCTCATTGGGGGGATATGGGTACCTCCCTCTACCTTCCCTTGTCCAGTATGCCCTCCTGTCACTGGCTGTGCAGTGTGTGTTGGGGCCGCACCCACTCCACCACTCATAGGTCCATACTGTGTGGTGTGTGCCACTACTGCACACAGTCATCATACATGGCATGACTGGTGGCACAGTTCCAGGGGGCTGTAGCATGACACCCCGGGAGATGGTTCCCATGCTATGCACCCGGCGGCATGTCGGCCCATACAGCCACTGTCCGACAGTGTGCAGTGTGGTACATGCCCCCAGTTGTATGTGCACATAGCCCATTCCCTTCCCTGGAGTATGCTGTACACACACCTCCCGGATGACCATCCAACCACTGGTGCCTTGCATACAACAGCTTGCATAGGAACCCTAGACAGAGGACACTATTCGCCATGATACTACCACTAATGCACTGTAGCAGTGTTGTCCTGGCCACTCACAGCCCTCTATGCCATTGGCCACCATCATGTCTGTGCTGTCTGCCCTCAAATGGCAACCCACATGTGGGTCGCAGCTCAGTGATGCACAAGGAACACAGCTCACAGCACAGATACCTGTGTGACCCTGCCCCCCATTGCCATCAAGGTTGGGCGGTGACACCCACCACCACACACATCCGCGACCCTGGGAACAGTATGATGTATGCCACCAGCTGTGCGGCAAACCCCTATGGATCCTGTCAGTCAGCACTGCCCCACAGCGGTCATTGGGCCATCCGGGATGCTGACCGGCAGATACAGGGTGTACACTGCATGGTCCCTGGCCAGTCCCCAGTGTTCCCACTTGTACCACACCATGTGGTTGGTCCAGCATGCTCCATCTGTTCATACATGTGCCGCTGCCCAGAGTGTAGGCCACTGTCCCACCAACTGTTCACAGGCCTCTCTGCTGGGTATGTCCCCATGCCATGCTCATGGTTGTCATGTTGCATGCTTGCCTGGGGTTCCCTGGACCTGTGGGACACGGGTGTGTGTGTATGCCACATGGCCCATCCACCACTCCTGTGTTGTGCATCCTATGTCCAGTGGGTACCTGCACGGGTCACCCAGTGGCCCTGCCAGTATCCTGGGCAGCTGCATCCTCACCCTGGTTTCACTACCATCTACCTCTGCTGCCTTGTAGGCTGCTGGTGACCACCATGTGTATCCAAACTGGTCCCTGTACACCCGAGGTCTGTCACCCCATTCCTACCACTGGTCTCCTCCCCCACAGGTCCCACCCACCTGTCCCCTGTGTGTCTATTATGCTGCTGTGTAGCTGTCAGTGCCCTGTGTGCCCACCCACTCCCTCCACCCACTCTGTCCATCCAGGGACCCACTATCTGGTCCCCGTCGTCCCCCCGTTCACATATGCAGCTGCTGTGTGTCCGTACCTCTCTATACAGTACATTGTACTGGCAGAGGATCCCTGTGATCCATGACATCCCTGGCCAGTCGACTGCCTTCTTGGGACATCTCCACATGTGATTGTCCCACCAGGGTCATTGTACGCCCCCAGAGGTCCACCATCATGGCCTCGCAACCCCCCTGCCCCAAGGGCAGCCATTTGGGCCTTCATGTCCCTACATCCTTGTTCAGTTTGTGCCCCTATGTGGTCTGCACACCCCTCCCACATGGCATACCATCAGTGTCACATGTCCGGGCATACTAGTTTCCACCCCATGTACCTGTGACATGTTCGGCTTCTGCAGGACAACTTTACATGGTATTGTTGCATCATGCTGATGCAGTGTTCATGACTGTGCTGCCTGTCAGCTTATCCCTCAGTGCCCATGGGCCCCCCACCCATGTCCCTGTCCCACACATCATGTGCATCATGTGTGCTGTGCTGGTACCCAGCCTCAGCTGCCACCACTGTGGTGACCATCCCATGTACAGTGCTGCCACTGACAGATGTATGCCACCATGGCATGTGTAGCTCAGCATGCCTGGGGGTGGGCTATGGCGGTTCTGGGGACCACACACGTGGGTGCAGTTGACTCTACTCAGTACTACACTAGTTGTCCGGTACATCCATGCATTGCCATGTATTGTTACAGGGCCACAGCTGTGCCTGCAAGAGCATAGGATCCTTCATCCCTGTATCATCTCTGATGGATACACACTACACCCTGTCCCACTACTGTCACCAGCAGTAGTGCTACTGTGGCAAGTGACAGGTGCCTGCAGGTACTTGTCGGCCATACCTGTTCAGTCCTCCACCCCTGGGTCCACTGTTACTCCACAGCCACAGTGGGGACAGTCATTGGCTGAACAGTGTACAGGCCAGGCACAACTTCCAATACCAGCGGGCTGCATGGTGACTTCAAACATGCATGAACCACCATCGGCCATCAGTCGGTATATGACGTTGTCTGTGCATGGCACACGTGCATACCACGGCTTGTCACCCTGCAGGCATTTGACCAGGGTGCAGCTCCCTCCCACCCCTCCCTCTGTCCTGCATGTGGCATCTTCCCAGCATGCACACAGTGCGTGGCATGGGCCCTTGTGTTGGACCGTGTGTGCTGGGTCACAGCACACATGGGCCAGTGCCCAGCCTTGTGGCCCAGTGACATGGCAGGTGTGTCTGCATCACACATCCTGGCATCTGTGTGGCATGCAGCATGGCTGTTGTTGGCACACATGGTACACCTGCGTTGCAACCCTACTACGGTGACCACACATGATGTGCTCATACCTGTACCCATGCACCCAGGCAGATGTGCATCTGCTTTGTGACCGACCTTGGCTTCGAGGGGCCATATCCCTTTGCGCATGGTGCCTAGGGCTCCTCCATTGTTCCTCTGGCTGCTCTCTGTGGGTGCCACTTTCACTGCCACCTGTGGAAACATGGGTAGACAGCCATTAGTGTCTGCACAGTGCACTGTGTTTTGCAGGCTGCCGTGGTATGGGCGTGCATGTTACATGCCTGGGACACCTACCATACAGGCCAGGCTTGCCCATCCACATGGCCACATCAGCGTCCACTGCCAACCTCCTCATGTGTGTCAGGATGGCACCGTCCCTCCTGTTAAGGTCCTGCCAGTGATGCTGCAGCTGTCTGGGTGTCCTCCTGACCCCATGTTGTGTGTACAGCTTGGCAGCAATCCTTTTCCACATCTGTTCCCTGTCCTCAGGGGTGTGTCTCCTGCTGCCAGGTGGCAGCAGGTACCTGGCCCACTGCTGGACCAGGCTGACCAGCTGAGCAGTCTCATCTGGGCTAAAGTTGGGCCCTCTGCCACCTAGACTGCTCATGTTTGCACTTGCAGTGAGGCTGTGGCTGTGTGGGTCTGTTGATTGTTTGGCTCTACACTCCCTCCTGCACCAGGCCACAAGCTGCACACTATAGTGTCACTCCCTGCATCACTACGCAATGTTGTAGTGCATTCTGCAAGTGTGTGCCATTCCACTGCATAACGCAATTGCATATATATATATATATATATATATATATATATATATATCAGGGTTCGACAAATCCTATAGCTCGACATCCCGGGCTACCAGTCACAGTGCAGGGACAAGCACTTTCTGTTGTGCCACTTGTCCATGGGCTAGCACTGATTTAAAAAACTTGCTGCTGCAGTTCTACTTTCCACCAGTAGGGTTCTCACTGCTTTGGCTGTCCCGGTGGTCATCTGACCTATCAGAGTGATGCTCACATGATCTATGTAGCGCGAGCAGTGCACCTACTGGTCGTGAACGAGGGAATGGAGGAGGAGCGGAGGATCCAGTCAGTCTGGCAATGACATCAGGAGCAAGAGGCGTATGTGAGGAAACGAAGGAGGAGCAAGCTGTCAGAGTGGCAGACATAGGGCCAAATGAGCAAGGAAAGTCTTAAACTGTAAGTGATGCCAAGATTACCCATTGGCCGCGGCGGTGATTTGGCACGTAGCAGAGAGTAAAGACGTTCATTGTTTTCCGTGACCCACATTCACTGTCTGTTGGTTGTGGAGAGGAGAACACAGAACAGTCCATTGTTGGGGAGTGGGGAGTGGGAACTGCGACCAGTGCTGCCTTCTTACTTTGTGTGTGTGGACTACTCTAGGATTTTGAGTAAAAAGGAAACAAATATTTTAAACTGAATCAAGGAGGGAGGGTTGGTCAGTTGAGAGTGAAGAGCAGGGGAGGGGGAAGGCAGGATCTATGGTGGAGGAGGACTAAGGAGCAGGGGCAACGTGGCTGAGCACTGAGGATTCATTAATAGCTGCACACAAGTGCATTAGTGCAGCAGGCAGACAAATCTACCTGCCGTGCCAGTTTTGCCAAAAGTGCAAAATTAATGAAGAAGAGAGTAAATAAAGAGTGTTCAGTGTAGGCAGGGCAAATATTGAGAAGGGTTAGGTCTGGCTTCTTGTGTTCCCTTATAACAGAACTGGGCATAACAAGGTGAAAGCAAACTAAGGAACATACAAAATAGTTATAAGTACAATCAAACAAGGAGAAAGAGAAACAAAACAGAAACTTGGGAGGGGGGACTGTCTGGTACTGTCTGCTGTCGGTGTAGCAGGGTGGAAGGGAGGAAACCTGGTTCCCTGACAACTGAGAACTAGCAGCAGCATAAAGTGTACCGCCACTGCCACTGACTACAGAAAATAAAAAAGAGGAAGAGAGCAAGGGCAGGGGACTACTGTTGCTGGAGGGGACCTGGGGCTTTGTGTTACCCACCAGTAAAAACAGCAGTTTATTTGACTAGCTACTCAAACAAAGAAAAAATAAAATAAGAGGAGCCTAACTGTGGGCTTTTAAGAGAAAGGAGATTGTGTAAAAAGGAGTGAAGTGAACTAACTTCAACTTAGTGAAGGGTGAAGGCTGCCAGGTGTTTCTTTTCCCAATGTCCTGCAGCCAGCTGGCTTGCAAAAGACACAACATAAAAAAGAAAGCTAAAAAAAAAGAAAGAAAATAAGACAAGAGGCTGGTGGGCTGTTGGGAGAGGAGAATGCAGATAGAGATTGTGTGAAAAGGAGTGAAGGAGGAGCTTGGAGGGAGGTGGTGGGGCGAAGGACTGACCCAGTGTCCTGCAGCAGTAGCTGACCTGAAAAACAGAAAGTTAGTAAAAAAAAAAAAAAAGATAGTATAGTAAGAACTTAGAAGGAATAAAATAAGAGTAGCCTATAACTCAAACTGTGTGTGGGGCTGTGGGCTTGGTTGGGCTGTTGGGGAGAGAGGAGATCATGTGAAAAGGAGTGAATGACCCAGTGATCTGCAGCCAGCTGGTTAGCTTTAAGTACCCAAGAAACAAAAAGAGAAAGCTAGTAAAAAAGAAGTTCTCGTCAGATCCACCACAGCTGTATAATGATGTTTGTGAAGGAAATGGGCACACTGATTTTTTCAAAATTTAATCTGATTCCAAAAGGGCTGTAAAACTGGGCAGTTCCACAAAATGTGAATATGATCAGCCTCCTGCAAGGCATATGCTTTCTTCCAGCATGTAGCATTATACTGGGGGATTCTTGACTGTAACTACAGGTGTTTGTTTTGTTGAAGGATACTCCCTCTTATATGAGAAGAGACCACTTTGTGCTGGAAAAAAAAGGTCTGATGCCATTCATTTTTAGAGATGAGAACTTGCATGTTTTTCCCATTTCAATCTCAACAGGTCCAAAGAGAGAGTTTTTGTTGCTCTCCATATTCGGTAACTGTTTGAAGTGAAATGGAGGGTGGGGTGTCCTGACAGTGTCGCTATTCTAACAATTAGAATCCAGCAATAAGCTGGCAGGCCACCGGCCACAGCAACACCGGATTGCCCCAGTGAGCTGAGGAGTCATCAGTAATTCATCTCGCCAGTGCTGCGGCGGCCACTGAGAGGTAGAAGCACTTACCAGGTGGCTGGCAGAAAGTCAATGACACATCCAACCAGCAGATTCTTTTTGCTGTTGCTGGTTTTGGACAGTTAACGCTCCATTCTCAGTCTCCTGCTTCTTCCAAACAAAATCCAGCACTTCCGTGTTTGTATGGGAAATGGGCAGGCCCAACCACGGACAACCTCCGTATCTTGCTAGAGTTGCAGTGAGACATAGAAACTTGGCAACTGATTGGCCACAGAAGGGAGAGGCACGGCTCCAGATTCAGACGGAGCACCTGGAATGCTAATTGGACAGTAAAAGGAAAGGGGGGGTCATTCTCGCAAGAGGTGGGCTACAGCTGAGAGGAGGGAACAGGGAGGGGGGGTTCACACATCACAGCAGAAGCAAGCCTAAGCGCTTTGGCATCCAATTCTTTTATAGACAAATAATTTAAAGAGACAGCTGCATTTCTCCCTTCATCGCTGTTGCTGCTGCCGCCGACATATGTGAACCTACTTGCTTTACGTCTGGCACCTTGGTGACCTACTGCACTTCCCCCTCCGTCGGTGCAAGTTTTGCTTGTTTTACATTTGGTGCCTCGGTGACCTGCTGCATTTCTCCCTCTGCTACTGCAACCGCTTTTGCGTTCAGCACGCCGTGAGCTCTGTTGCGGACTGACTGTCCCTCCGTCCCCAAGACATCCCTCTCTGCCAGAAAGGGGAGTTTCCTGTACAAAAAAAATGCCCACAAAAATTAAAACCGCCCACTGTGATATAGTGCAGTGCTGCAGTCCATAGGGACAATATGGGCGGATTGCTTCTTGAGGAGGGTCAGGTGGAGGAAAAACAGTTCCACAGACGGAAAACATGAAGTCAGTCCTTTTCTACATGCAAAACGTCTGCAGGGCTCTGCCCATGCAGCCATAAAAATGGCTGTCACATTTGGCTTGGAATTAGCTCTGTAGACCTGGCAAGGGATAGTATCAAAGAAAAAAATCATGGCGCACAGCACAGGAGGTACCTTAGAAACGTAAATTGGACGGGTATTCTAAGGTTTGTATCAATTGTAGCAGAAACTAACTTTCTTGGACGCTCGCTTTTGGTTGCACTGCGGCTTTAAAATGTGTATATTTCGGCAGAAAAAAAATGCCTGCCCAGAATGTTCAGGTACATATGATCAGTATTTCTATTGATTAATAAATGCTAATAATGTGTCCCCGAGCTGTGGGAAATGAATTTCCCGAGAAAAAGTTTTGTTGTCATTAAAAATGTCTTGTGTTTTAATTAACGTAACAGGTTTCCAATTTGAAAAAAATATCAGGAGGTTCACGATATTGTATTACAGACCAACCTTTTTATGCTTTACTTGAACAAAATGACCTATTGACTCTTAAGCTCCCTAGCCTAAACATCATACTCTCGACTCCTCAACAGGTCCTTATATGCCAGTTAATGCCATTGCCATATCCATCCATATTGCTACTTAGCACAATGCACAGGCAACAAATCACCTTTGACCCCACCTCGTTTTCTACCTGTTAGTACTTGTGAGGAGAAAATGTGAAAAAACATGCCACAGTTGGTGAAGTGGCTGTTTCTCTTTTCTCTCCACAGCAAGATTTTTTTTTTATCAACCTATAATATTTTTGCATATCATTCTTTTTCTACCAATTGTATTCTAACAAACTGTGTCAGAAATGTGGCGGCATGTTCAAGTTTTGTCCAGGGAATCAGCAGGTGTACCAGTGTTTAGTGCACATACCAGCCCATGCTTTCTCTCAGTTTGGTCTGGATCAAGACGAGTGAATCATGTCAACATCTCACTCAGAGGAGAAAAACTCAGTAGAATCAGTTACCTTCAGGATTCACCTGACAAGCGGCATGCCCTCTGCCTTTGTTCAGGTATATTTTCTTGCAGCAAAATCAGGCCTCCTGTTTCCCCCCGCAGAGTTTATATATAACAAGTCAGAACATCTTTTTGACTCTGTGGACTAATCCATGATTCTGCCCTACACCTACAGCTGTAGCGTTAGCGTGTATCTTTAATACTGACTGATGGAAACACGTGCTTGCTCATCCACATGCATGCACACTATCCTCCTGATATTGCATCTCAGGACACAATCCGACACAATCCATAGGGAGTTAGCAGATCCGCACATTTCACTGTCTTGGATAAAACAATATTTAACACGACAGAGCTCACATATAATCAGGATCTGGTAGGGTCCATTAAAATTTCTATTAAAACTTTGTAATGGGTTGGTAATGAAACTTGTTGAAATAGAAGGCAGGTTTAAAGGGTTGAAGTCTACACAGAGATTAACTGGAGGTGGGGGAATAGTGGGTGGAGACGTCTGCGTCCAACACATGGCGAGCCATAAGCAGAGTACAGAGGTGAGAATAAAACTGAGAGGTTGGGCCGAGCCAAGTTGAACCCGTTCCCTAGGACAGCCCCGGAATCCGTGGACAGGCCCTTTGAGCAATGCTGTATGTCAGTTAGGGTATCAATTGTAAAGTCCATTTCGAAAGCAATTCTGTTGCTAGAGTTGTGTGCAGTCCCTTTGTAAAGGCAATGTTGGCACTGAAATAATGTCCAGGTAACCCATCTAATGCGTTAATGTGTTACTTTGTGCAAGATGTTTGTAAACATATATTATTTATTGCAGTGGGTATTGGTATAAAAGTCCGCTGAAGCCAAGCGCCAGTGGAAACACTAAGTAATTAGAAGCCCAACTATAAAATGTTTTTTTAAGAGGATTAAAAGTTCCTATAACGTTGTTCTCTTTTTCTATGTATCAGCGGATGTAGCTGACAGTTTTAAAATAGACCTAAAATATATTTTTACTGTGTGCTTGTGAACAATAATTACAATTACAAACTGGGCTGATGCCAGGATTCATATTGCTAACTGCTGCAAGTATAATGCAATGCTGAACTTGGGATGGCTGGTTGGGAGCCAAATTTTCGGCATTCACTTCCTGAGTTTTTAGAACTGGTGCAGTTAATTTTTTATGTGTGCATTGTATTAAATACATTTTCCCTGCTTAATTTACAGTGTTTATAGTAATGTTTAAGAAGAACACCTTAATAGCAAACAAGAAAGACTATTCATATCAGTATTGGTCTTTAAAAGAACTAACCGATGGTAAGATATGGAGAATAGTGCATGCCATGAACAACCATGGACAACAAGGCTGTATTTCCATCAAGGGGTTCTGATGACATCAAAGAGATTGTTGAGATGTTGCTACTGTCATCAGAACCCCGAGGTGGAAACATTCTCAAGTTGTGGATGGATGCTCATGTGTTATATTGTAAAGTATAGGGTCTGAAACAAAAAATAAAAAGCTGTTTTTTTTTCCTTCAGATTTTTGTTTTCTATCTAAAATAAAAACAGAAACCCATCTTCACACAGCTGCTGAAAACCTACATGGAAGAGTGGTTGTTTTTTGTTTTTAGTAGTGTTAATATGTCTCCCAAAGACTTAGTCCATATCTCACTCCTTAGGGGCTCAATATATTAACTCCTTAGGGGCTCAAACTCTATAACATCTGGAGATCTTATATGCAGTCATGAAGGTCTCACCTGGGGAATACACCTGGATTGTTAGTTCCCTGATTTTCACTACTTTGTTTAATATCTATCTCTTACTTCTAAAATTGAACCACACTTGCCCATTCCTGGAATATTACTAGCAGATGAGGTTTTTGAAGTTTGTGTTAAATAATCTGCTTATGTAATTGCAGTGCAGCTTTACATATTTTTATATTTTCATCAGTACTTTCATACAGCAGTACTCTCTGGCCTTTGAACTAAATTATGTGATGCTGCTACTCGAGAGATGATGTGAGAAGAGAGCAGCCAAAGTCCGAATTAAATGTGGATAGGATAACTGCTATCCAGACAAGGAAAGGCAGGAGTCAACTTAGTATTTCGATGCCCACAGGGCATTTATTTGGTACCAAGGGGTAGACAGACACAGTCACAAGAAGGAGGAGGAGGGGTTGCCCAAGAACAATAGGGCAATGGAACAGGGAAATACTTTTATCTACCACTTCTACGGTTATTACTACAAGAATAAACTCTAGGCCTACTGCCACTCTTATTCTGACACTCGTCTATACTGTACTTCTATACTCTAAATGAGAATCAGGTTACATAGGCTACTCAGCATTGCATTAGGGTGATCAGCATCACACAATTCCATAAGAGTCCAGATATCCGACGTCTTCGTGTACACCGTCGTTCTTCATTGGTAGCTACAAGGGAAATAAAACAGAACTGTAGAACCCTAATCTCAATTCCCAGCAAGGACCTAGATAAGGCCACTGGGATGGTGAGAGGTTTGGTAAACAGACCATATATCTTCAGCAAAAGCCCACTCTCTCCAAGGCTGCCGGAATGTAGAACCAAAGCAACTGGTTCCTGAAATAACACACTGAAACAAGAGGTTCCTCGGCCAAAACCCACTTCCAGGGTTGCCAAGGATGAAGAAAGATCAAGATCTGCGTGGCGATGAATCCAGTGGAGGACTGCCACGACCTGACTGATGCTGCGGCACTCCAAGGGCCAGCTGGACTTGGAAGGAACTCTGACAGGACCAGGAACCATAAGAATCTGAGGAGATGATGGTTGACTCTGCAATCCTAGGATCAGAGAACTAACACAAAACAAAAGCGCAGATGGCGTCCCGGACTGGAGCTTGACCGGACTCGACTTTCGCCGAACGACCAGGAGGGGGTGCAGAACAGGTTCTCCAGGATGAGCTCTCTCTCTTCTGTAGAGGGTGACCAACTTCGGGACATCTGGAACAGGAACCATACATAACGACACTGGCATGGCTGTCATGATGCGTTTCGGTGGACGTACTTTCAAGTTGTGAAAACAAGAAAACGGCGGGTACAACTTGTACGACTGACGACGGACTCAACTTCGACGGACGACTCAAACGGACAGGATGAGTTGATGGATGATCTTCCTGGAGTGAAGAATGCTGGAAGGATGTCTTCTTCTGAGTAGAGACTGATTCTGAGCACGTGGTGTTACAGACCACACTAGGAGACTGCAGTGTGGTAGAAGATTGAGACTGTCTTCCTACAGTAGTAATCATATAACTGAAGAATGCCCAAAGACTGTGGGATGATTCAATAATTTGCCGGAGGAGGGCAAATTATAACTTCAGGGGTAATTATTACTGATAAGGGCCAATGTCCAGGTGCTTAGAGCAATAGTTCAGGTACTTCAGACAATAGTTCAGGTACTTCGGACAACAGTTCAGGTACTTAGGGCAATAGTTCAGGTACCTTGGACAATAGTTCAGGTACTTAGGGCAATAGTTGAGGTACTTAGGACAATAGTTCAGGTACCTCGGACAATAGTTCAGGTACTTAGGGCAATAGTTCAGGTACTTAGGACAATAGTTCAGGTACTTAGGGCAATAGTTCAGATACCTCGGACAATAGTTCAGGTACTTAGGGCAATAGTTCAGCATAAGCAGAACAGTAATCACAGTAGTTTCACAGTATAGGCAAATAGAACACTCTCAAATGAACCCCTGTTTCTATAGGTAGGGTATTCTGGAATAGGATCCCTTACTGTATGTTGTGGCTAGGGAATCCTTTAGTACCACTAGGCTGGCTTGCCCTATTCTGCTAGGCTGGGGCCTCCCTTTAGTACCACTAGGCTGGCTTGCCCTATTCCGCTAGGCCAGGGCCCCCCTTTAGTACCACCAGGCTGGCTTGCCCTATTCCGCTAGGCCAGGAACTCCCCTTAGTACCACTAGTCTGGCTTGCCCTATTCCGCTAGGCCGAGGCCTCCCTTTAGACCAGGCTTTACCTTGGGCCTAATGCCCTACCTTTACCTCGGGCCTGAAGCCTTACGTTAGCTTGGGCCTGGTGCCCCACCTTAGATTGGGCCTGGTGCCCCACTTCACAATGGGCCTGGTGCCCCTCGTTGCATTGGGCCTGGTGCCCCTCGTTGTACTGGGCCTGGTGCCCCACTTTGCTTTGGGTCTGGTGCCCCACCAAATACTGGGCCTGGTGCCCCAATTTATAATGGGCCTGATGCCCCTCAATACTTTGGGCCTGATGCCCCACTTTATACTGGGCCTAATGCCCTACTTTTTATCTGGACCGGAATCGCCCTTTTAAATGCGGTTGCCCATTTAAATCTGCAGGCTCCCAATGCCTGCTGTCATTTATTTAGCAAAACCTCGCCTCTGTTCCGTCCCCTGTTGAATATTCAAAGACCTTTTACCTGGCCTTAATGCACTGGCCCCTCCCCATGGGCGTCGCTAGCCCCGCCTCCCTTGTGAATATTAAAATTGAGGGTCCTAATGACCCGATGCCTCCTGCGGCGCTTGGCCGGCTTCTGAAAGCGCCTAATGTGCTTTTAAAACAAATACAGTTCCCTTTTGGATACAGGCGGTCAGCACAACATGTGCTGCCGCCGACTCACCACTCTGCGGTCTCAGGAAGTCCATGGCTGCACTGGGAGGCGGGAGGTGAGCCGTAGTGGGAGGGAAAAATGGCAGGCAGTGAGAGGGACGGCTCCTGGGGGGCCCTCCGACGACCAAGGAAGATGCAGCTTGCTTGCTGCCGACGTGGGACCGAGAATAAACTTTGTAAAGTGACTCGGGGGCTAAAATAAACAATCGGAGGGCAAAAACAAATAAACGGAGGGCTGTTAAGCCCGTACAGCGCAGCGGGAGGGCTGTTGGCTTCTTCGTGGTGCCCAATGGCACCACCAATGACTGCACACCAAAGCAGGCTTCTTCAGGTAGTGGAGGCAGAGCAGGCACACAGCTAAGTCCTCAGGGACGGCTTCAACCCCCAGGTAAGCCCTTTCCTTGTCCCTTTGACTTACTGTGTCCTCTCTCCTCAACAGCTGCCCAGGAACTGACCAACTGACTAGTTATGGAATTATTTTTAAAAGTTAAAACTGACTGGGTTCTAGAATGGCTGGATTGGAATGCTGTGCATGAGCCACCCAGCACAGCATTCCATCCAAGCCATTATGACATGGAATGCTTTTACAGTCTGTCTTTTTACCAGCTATAAGTGCACAAGTGCACTTTTTCTATTATTTACAGTGTTTTGTGTGTGTAGGGAGTTGACTCTTTCTGTCTAGGGGCCCCTTTGTACAGTACCCTGCTGCCTACCCCTGCAGCAGGTACTCTAAGCACCTGTATATTCTGCGTTCATTTAATTTTATTTTATTTTTCTGGAATGACCACTTTTGGGGCATTACAATTTATAACTGCTTTTTACCTAGTATGGAAACCATGTACAACAAGGGGTAACCATATACGGTATTCCTTTACTTGAACTAACACATACAGCATAATGTACATAGTACATCCTGGGATAACTCAGGCCAGACCCTTCACTATGCAGCTTGTAAATAGAAAAGTCAAAGGACAAATTTCAGAATCTGGATTAGCTATAAAGGCTTTACAAACAACCCGGACTTCTGTCATATGAGATTTATATTTCATAAAATAAATTCCTTATGGTGTTTGCTTGGTGTTTTGACATTGCTGAAATGTTTTGGACACCTGTCAAGCAAGTTTGCACAGTTGTTTACAAGGGTTGGAACACATGTGGAATAAAACAGGTGGCGAGCAAGAGCTTTTTAAACTACAGTATATACAGACCTCTTGTTAACTTACTCCATTGACAACCGATCCCACACTTTCTGGTGTAGAAACATGAGAAGACTTCCTGGTTCTCAGGAAAATATACTTACGAAGTAGTTTCAGACAAGCAAATAAATATGAGGGTGGGATAAATATACTGGCATACTGTTAGGTAGGTAGGTAGGTAGATAGCTAGATAGATAGACAGACAGACAGATAATTGTGATGGAATCTGTTGAAATATTACAGTATTTCAATACCTTTTCAAAGCAGTCCTTTTTTGACAACTGGTGTTAAGTTCTGCACTAACAGTTGTATAAGGAAGGTACTAAATCTTTTGATCAGGTGATTAAAGATGGGCAATTGATGTGAAACCATAAGGACCTCACTTTATGTTTCTTAAAATACACTTTGGAAAGGAACCGATCTCAATAGTTTGAATTGCAATTGTAAAGAGGAGAGTTGGGTACATTGTTTGAACCAAATCAATCTCCCAGGTCAGTTACCAAGTTGTTAATTGAAATACTTCTAATATATGCATTAATCTGGAAGAACTAATCACATCTATATTGAATTCGATTAATCTTGTGATTGAATGCTACTATATAAGCTGGGTATTTTGTAGAGAAGATTATTTCATAAAAGAATAACGTGAGTAGAAGATCATTTGCAAAATAAAATGGTTTTGTGACTTTGCTTCCACCAAGACATTTCATGCACACTGCAGATAACAGAAAAGGTTAAACTTTAATCATCTCACCTGATTAGAATTCTTCACAAATTTTAGGCCAGGCATATACTTTTATTTCTCATTATAGACGTTTTCTCACACTGCCCAGTTTTAATAGCTATCTAGTACAGGACTGAACTGTATTGGTTGTTTGGGTATCTCCTATTCTTATCAGACAAATCCTACATGGGTCAGTAACTGCTTTCAGGGACAAAAGCTAAACATTCAACTCTAGCAAACAGCCATCTGCCTGGAATTCCGTGCAGTATTTGATTTAAAAAAAAAAGCCAGCCTTCTTACATCTGACGACCTTTTAGGCCTGAAAACAACTCTCCTTTGGACATAAAAAGAATGAAATTGTAGTTCAAAAAGTCAGGTCATTGTGTAGAATTAGCTAGCTAGAGATCGGTCGATAGATAGATACATACATACATAGACAGGCAGACTGACAGATAGTGTGACATATGTATTGTCTATTAATATTATCATTAATAGTTTAAAATAAGGGAGAGCAGCAAAGTGTTTTAGTAAAAGTCTGAGGATTCTGATTTTGGAAGCCTACTTTCTATGTTGCTCCCTTAGGCCAACACAATTATGATTAGCCACAGCAACAGGTGCCCCTGTCTTTCGGGGGCTGGCTGGCGCCGTCTACCCCCTCCCTGCACCACCACCACCTCCACTACCGCCACCTTTAATGACACCAATTACATCAGTAGAAATCGGTACGAACCAATAGAGTTCCACTAGCTCACAAGCAGCTTTTGCTCAGTTCAAGAACTAGTAACTGAGGCCGAAATACCAGTCAGGTAAATCTCTTTTTAATGTGTCCACTGCAGTTAAGGCTTGCTGTGCTACAGCTCTTGCAAACGGAGCTGCTGCACCTCCCCATTCTGAGTTGTCCTAGGCCAAGACAACTCAAAGAAACCCTGCTCATTTTCTTTCTTTCTTTCTTTTTTTAACTTATGCAATTCTGCCAGTCCCTATGCAGTTTCTGATGGGAGAATGGAAGTTGGGTTTTGTCCAGCAAAGGTCAGACGGAGTGTTTCTGTGCTTTAAAAGCTTTCAAGCATTGTGACCACACAGAATAAGCAAGCAAAGGCCTTTGACAGTACTTATTGTGCGAGCTTAAATCAGACCCCTTCTGCTAAAGAAACAAACCAAGTTCATGATATTTAATAGAGAAAAATATTTATCAGGGAGTGCAGGTGTGGCATATTACATTGCAAACACAGATAATCTTGTTAAAGTCGTTTAAATGATCCTTGTTGCCGTGCATTTCTGAGCAGTTTACATACTTCTAAAAAGCTGGCTATTAAGGTCAAAATGCCAAAATATGGTTAGCTGAATATAATGTCCCCAATCTCGGTTGGCGGAAGTGGTTTGCAATATTAAATAGTAATATACTTTTGTGTAGACAAAGCCCTGTAATCCCTTCTGTATACTCTTCATTTTCTTGGTAAATGTCAGCAAATGATAAAGTACGCAGTGCTGGAACACGGTAAGAAATGTGTTGCCTCTGCCTCTATATCAAATATGCACAGAGTACATTGAAAGGAATTTAATGTTCGGTTATAAATATTGGAGATTTTGTAAGTGATTGCACCGGCAGTTTGCAATAAGCAGCAAATTTAAAGAATTCAAAATAACCAGGACCATATAAAAGAAAGAAAGGGCACAGGAAGCCACTTTCTTGATTCTTCAGGTTTTTTTTCTCTCTCATGAAGTTTCCCTTCAGTGGTTTCATTTGTTCCTGTCTAGACTTTCAGCATATATAACCAGCCTATTCACTGTCACTGCAGTGACATATACCATGTCCCGACTTGAACAAGCCCATGCAATATTTTTTATCTTTAATATGTCTTCAGACAGACGTAAATACTTCACACCAATTTCCACTGAATGGAAAGACATGAGAAAATTACTCTGTGGTAAGTAAATTGAACTTTGTAATTCTCTGCCGCTATTCTACCCATGTCGCTCTAAATGTTTCCACGCTTTACACAGCATGGTTCTTGCAGCACTATTTTTGAAGAGCTATATTGGCCTAGTTCCTTTCCCAGCAGCCCCCTTGCTTCTGGGAACTTATGGGGGCCACCATATTTGTTTACATTTATTCCCCAACAGCTGCAGCCCTTATACTTTATTAAATGCCCATTCTATAGGCAGAAACCCACAAAGACAGCACCCACAGGCATTTTCCCACTGATCTCCAACTTCACTGCCTGCCCTGGAGCCAGGGATAATTTTTATAGTGGCTGCATGACCAAGTACACTTTTGGAGCCGTGGCTCCTTTAACTATTCCAGCTGCTCATGCACAAGCGGTGCATGGCCATCATGACTATTTACATTTGGGCAGTCCGAGTCTCCCCTGCTCCTGGAACTGCTCCGCCTTCCCTCCCGGTGCCCAGAGGTGCAAAAACAGCTTTTCAACCTCAGTAGCCAAGAAGGCCAAGGAACACAGGACTCCGGCAGCCACAGCAGTAAGGATCAGGGCACTCCACTGGGCCCAGATCCCACCACAGCCATTGACAGAGGACACCTGCAGAGGATATAGCCCCACAAGGTAAGTCTCAAGTAGAGAGGGGCTTACTCACTCAAAGTGTTTGTTATGACCAGCCTCACATTTGGGTGTGGGGCTCTTAGTGCTGACAGTTCCCCTTTAACCTGGACAATACAGCTGGGCTATATAACTGTGTAACCACTTAGCACTTCATTGACAAGCAAGGAAATAACTGCCATTTAAAAGCACTCACAGCCTTAATTTCAGTCTGGCAAAAATGGTGCACAACGTCCGTCCTAAATGCGGATTTAACACTGAAGAATATACTGTTTGGTTTCAGCAGGTGGATTTTGTCTGACATAACCGAACATCCATAATAGCCAACTACATTATAAATGGTGTGCACTGTGCTCGGCTGCTTTCTGCAGACTTCCACATCTGCAGACAGGCTGGGAGCATTTTGTGACTTTCTTCCTAAGGGGCATGGCCCTTAATGTGGGGGCCCCAGATTTTTCTCAGGCTTTTAGGGCCACTGATAAAAATAATCTGGTTTTCCCTCAGTTCAAAGGATATGTTATACCTGGCCAGTAAGATTTTCAAGTGCCTCAAGCTTTTCAACAAGGGCACCAAGTCAGTCAAGAACCCCATGTTTTCTGCCTCTCATAAGAACATGGCAGTCTTCCCTCTCTACCCCATGACTGAGATGATTTATAAGGAATGGACTTCCCCAGACATCACAAGGCCCACCTTTCACTTGTTCCATTGACATTAGTATGTTACTTTCAAGCAGGATCATCTAGAGTGGCCCCTGAAGGTGGATGCTTTGTTCTGTTCCCTGTTGAGGGATACTCTTCTCCCTTCAGAGATGGCATTACCCCTGAAGGATCCTACCAACAAATGCTTGGAGGGCATCCTCAAGGAGGCATACAAAGCTTTTATGGATGCCCTGCAAATCAGCTTCATGGGGACCCACATTTCTTGCTCCCTGCTGGACTGGTTCAAAAGCATTGTGACCATAATGGTAGTTTCTTCTCCGAGGAAAGGCAGAGCATCCAGATGGACCATAGCAAAAAAATGGCCATCATAGAGGACCTGGCAGCAGCTTTCTTGGTGGATGTCTGTGAAGAGGACTCCAAGATAATGGTAAGGGGAATCATGACCAACGTGGTATCATGACAGACACTGTGGCTCAAACAGTGAACACTGTATACGCATCCAAAGATATTTCTCTTAAAATCCCCTACAGGAACGAACAACAACTGTTTGGGGAAACCTTGCCCAAGGGGGAAGGGATTTAATAAGATTCAGAAGATCAAGAAGCAGGGCCACAATTCAGAAATGGGATCCTTGTCCTCATTTTGTCCCTTTCAGACCTCCAGCCACTCCCAATCCAGGAAGTCCTTTCACGGATCAAAATCATCTGGAGCCAGACCCTACTTGAACTTGGGGAGGCAACAACCGGACCAAAGGGGACCAGGGCGGCTTCAGTCAAAGCATTTGTCCTCTTTCTGAAGGTGCTCTGGCCCATCTTCCACATCTGCTAGAAAGAAGACAGTCTTTCTTTGTAAAGGTATTGGACCAGATTCAGTGAGACAAACAGGTGTCAGAGATCATTCTAAAATGATATTATCTAATAAGAGTTCCACTCCATTACTCTGCCCAGCTTCAGGGTGTTCAGTCCAAAAGACTGCTAAAAAACAAGCAGTAGTGGCAACTGTCACACATCTCCTCAAAGTCGGAGCATGACTTTGGAGTTTATTCTACCTTTTTTGTGGTTCTGAAGAAAACAGGAGGGTTCCAGCCAGTCCTCAACCTTAAATACATAAACCAGTTTGTCCACCTAAAGCAGTTTAAAATGGAGTCAGTGACATGAATCATCCAAGAGATATACCTGGGGGAACTACATCTGCTCTACTGACATAAGGGCTGCATACTGCCATATTCCAATCTGGCCAGTTCAATTCTCTCAGGTTTGTGACAGATTGCAGTCACTTCTAGAAAGCGTCCCTACCCTTCAGACTCTCCTCAGCCCCCCATGGTGTTTCCCAAGGTCTTTATCATGCTGTTTGCTTATCTTGTACACCAAGGAGTATTCCTGCTTCCATACCCAGATGACATCCTGATCAGAGCCTCATCCTTCCAGGAGATAAAGTGGGTGGTCTGAACCTTAATCTCGATGCTGCAGTCATTCAGATGGGTCATCAGTTTTGGAAAGAGCTCTCATCAGTCCCAAAAGTTGGACCACTTGGGAGCTCAATTCAACATGCAGAAAGCTTTTCTCTCTCTCTCTCTCTCTCTCTCTCTCTCAGCAGTGAAATAGAGACTCGGGCAACAGCTTACCTCCTTCCTCAAGAAACCATAGATCCCAGTGCACAACATCATGAAAATCCCTCCCCCTTCAGTTCTTTTTGCTCAGATACTGGTCCCAGAAGCCAGGGACCCTCTCCAGTGTTGCAACCTCCCAAGGGAGATAAAAGGCTCTTATGTTTGGTGTTTCAAGGACAGAAACCTCAGCAGTGCTCATCTGTTGCAACTTCTGAAACTCCTGAGGATAAACCCAGTTAATATATGTTGGGGGACCCATGGGGGACTGCGTAGTCAAGGGGCATTGGTCTGCCAAGAATAGATGGTCTACAATTACCTGTATATTTGTTTTCACAGTAAACATTTTGTGGTGGTCATTCTTGGAGAACCTGTATAAATTCATCAATTGTTGGACATAAGCTCCACATGTTTAATGACAGGGTGGTGTTATCCTGTGTGCAAGATGACACTGAGCAGATATGCCAGAAGGAAGTGAGATTCAGATCTTTAACATGGCAACGTCTTTACACTTGGGTAAGGTAGGCATGCATATCTTTTATTATCTTAAGTATTTGGATGTTTTATGTTGTGTGATTTTAGAAGGGGCTCTCACTGGTTCATGAACAGGATTCATTTTGATGGTTTAGGTACTGTGGGGCAAATACATGGACAGGGTAACTGACTCTCTCAGAATGTTCACATTTCTAGGGTTCTATGCTACCAAAACAGTCTGGTTTGAGACTGTACCACTATCCCCTAGTAGATGTGTACTAGATGATGACAGTGGGCTTGGTAATCTGGCACTCTGGACCCCAAATACACAGAAAACACATGACCATCAGTGACACCATCCTGTTGTAGCATACCTGAGCATGCAGGGCTGGACCCAGAGCAAGACGTTACTAAAAGAGGCCAAATGCCTGCTCTGGATGATGGAATAAATCCCACTCTCCGTATTGGCAGTGTATCAGCAGGGATGAGTGAACACCACTGTGAACTAGCTCAGCAAGCATCGCATTTATCCAGGGAATGGACACTGCATCAGGCAGTTTTCTTAGGTCCTCCTAGGATGCTTCTTCTGTCCTGAAAGTGGCCTATTTTCATCTGACCAGAACATCAAGCATCCCAGATTAACAGGGAGTTCATGTAGTGGATGCCTTCAGCAGTTCTTGTTCAGGGGTCTTACGTTTCACCTTCATGCCAAGGGCAGTTCTACTCTGGGTTATCAACAACATTATCCAAGACAGGACTCAAGAACTCCTCATTCATAGGTATCATAGGTGATACAGAGCTTAAAAAGACGAATGTCCATAATGCTCGCAAGTATTAGTTATAGCCCGTTATAGAATTTTGACCCAAATATTTGTCCAAACGAATTTTAAAAGTATCCATACTCTCACTAGCTACTACCTCAAGTGGCAAATTATTTCATATTTTGATTACTGCAACTAAGAACCATGAACTTCTTTGTTTTTGTTTTACAGCAATCGGCCATTAGTTGTAATGGATGTGCCCTAGTGTCATAAACTGATTGCCAAAGTTCCAGGTCCAGCAGTTCCCAAAGTTGGTCATCATACAGGGCTTTAAAACCCATACATAAGTCCCCTCTCATTCTACGATATTCCAGTGTATACAGTCCAAGTTTCCTCAGTCTAGCTTCATAATCCAAGCCCTTCACATCCTCCATTTTTCTAGTGGCCCTCTTCTGAATTTTTTCCAGGGCAATTATAGAGCCCCTATCACCTGGCGCCCAAAATTGGGCACAATATTCCAAGTGGAGCCTTACCAAGGAAGAATATAATGGCGACAAAACCTCACTACTTCTACTTTTAATATGTTTGTTTATACAATGCAATGTGCCTGCAGACATTTTGATTACCTGGTGACAATGAAGTTTGGGACTTGAATCATTTGTTACTCTTACTTCCAAATCCCGTTTGTCTTCGACAACCTTTAAAACTTTATCACATAATTTATAATTAGCGTGCTGATTATTTCTCCCAAAGTGCATCACTGTACGCTTGTCCACATTAAAAGTTAATTTCTTGATGTTTGCCCAATTTTCTAATTCCCCTAGGGCATACTGTAAGGTATTTATGGCTTCAGAGTTGTTTACTGGAGATCCTAAGCAAGTGTCGTCTGCAAATTTGGTTAACCAAGCAGAGGTTGTAGTATTAAGTGACGAAATGTAGATGTACATTGCTCTGTACTGGCTTCCATGCCCGTGGTCCCTTTCTCTTCATCTTTTAATGGGCCCACACTTCATGCTACCTCTCAAGAAAAACCTTCTGTCACAAGGGCCCAAACTTCATGCTACCTGCCAGGAACAACCTTCTGACACAAGGGCCCACACTTCATGGTACCACATGGGCCCACACTTCATGCTACATCTCAGGAAGGGCCTTCTGTCACAAGGGCCCACACTTCATGCTACCTCTCAGAATACTCCTTCTGTTGCAATGGGCCACACATCATCCCAGCCTTTACCACCTGATTCTTGCAGCATCAGTATTGAATGGGGAGCTTTGGTTCAATATGGATACTCCACTGATGTGATCAACACCTTGCTAGAGTCCAGTAAGTATTCCACAAACAAGGAGTACCATTTCATCAGAAGGTGCTATTTGTTCAAGTTCATTTCCAGGAAAACTCCATTGAGCAAGCTCATTTTCAAGGAGGTCCTGTGAGGATCAAAACAATACAAAACAGTAGCTTAATAAATGTGAGGAGTACAACACATAAGTAATAAAACAAGGATGAACAATAAGCAGGAGTGGTACAAATGTCAGTGCCTGATAATGTAATAGATTTTTGTCTAACAATATAGATGAACTGTGCAATAGTCATAGTCTAACAGTAAGGAAGCCTATGGCAATTCCTGAACCTTGCAAAGCTTGAGGTCCAATGGTATATAGTTAAAATACAGATCATTGAAACATAGGGAGGTGGTAGGGGTGAAAAGGGGAGAGGAAGGGTGGAGGGGATGAGGTGGATGTGACAGAGGAGGAGAAGGAATCAACCAAGCGTGACAAGGGTATTCATGGGTGGCAGTTGCATGTATCTGCCAGGTGGGTATTGATTAGGGGTTTAAAAGCAGTTAGCCGTACAAGTATAACCCCACCACCACCAATTTGGGGACTTACCTTAAGTGTCTTCCTGGGCTCCATCCATGCCTACTGCCAGGCAGATGTCCTGCAAAGACAGTAAATCCATGGTTGGTTGTTTGATCCTGTTGATTTGCATGAGAGTGCCATGATGTGTCTCCACACCTCTCCCTTTAAGCCCACAGATAGTGTGTGTACAGTAAATGGTCTGGGCTGGGTCTGAGTGTTTCAAAGCTCGTGAACTGCCAGACACCACTTTAATTTGCTCCACTTTGCTGTTGATAATAAAGCAGAGGGAGCTCTAACTAGTGCTATAAATACTTACTTCTAACTTGCTGTTTTATTTAAATTACAGCGCGTGTTTTAACCTGCTTTTATTGCAGTTTGTTTATCCAAATGGGAGCTGCCATGTTTGGTCTGGGACTTCAAGAATTTGGACCAATCGGACACAGGGGACCTCGAGGGGTACTTAGTTCAAGTGCCTCATGGGAAGGAAAACTGTAGTTCTTGTAGTTTTACAGGTTGGCTCCTAAACTGAACTAATGGGAGCACCAGAACTGTGACTGATGGCTCCCCTAGCCAACCAAAATGCCGGAAAACTGGACTAGTTGAGAAACTATTAGGAGACAATGGGAAGTTGCTGTTAGAGTTTGGAGAGTGAGCAGCTCGAGCTGTCAAGAGTGCACCAGGAAAGGAGCTGAGGAGAATTGGCAGGGAAAGGCCTGACTTGCCTTCCTGCTGTGGTTCTCCAGCATTGGACTGCCCTATTGCAGTAATCCGATTGATCCAAAAAGTAAATTTAACTGTGGCAGAAAGCTCTGAAACTCTGAGGAGTGCAGCTCAATATATTGGACCAAAAAGAACCTCCTGTGAAGTATTCGGCTCAATAACTGTGGTGAGAGACTGCCTTGGTGAATTAAGAGGTTTGCTCAGTAAATTGACTGCAACTGCGAACCAGCCTGAAACCGAACTGAGAGGTAGAAAAGTTAGTGCTGTTTTTGTTAAATGTGTTAAATGTTTATCGAGGGTCGAGGCCTGTTTCTGCCAGTGACTGGACTGTTTGCCAGCTGGAGGCCTTCACCAGCAAACAAACTGAACTTTGCCAGAAGTGTTTATCCAGCCTTGGGCCTATGCCAAACCTGGCCCAGCTGACTGTTCTTGCACCACAGACTGCTTTTTTTGGTGAGAGACCAGTTTGGAGATCTAGCCCCTGCACAGCAAAGAATCACAGGTTGCGGCCACCTGGAGGGAAAGGCCATGAAGCAGAGATGAGGCAGGGCTTTGGCTTCATTGGGGACTGGGGGTACACCTGGAGAGATGAAGGTTTATACTGGCACGATTGTCTGCATCTGTCCATGAAGGGAACCAAGATCTTAAGTGACAGGTTCAAATGCTTCCTTGGCAAGCTTTTAAACTAGCCATGGGGGGAGGTGCTACTAAGAGGCAGGAAATTTCAAGCCTCCCCCCACAAAACATGACGGGTAGTAATGTGAACACTGAGGTACAGTGCTCAACAGAGGGCAGGACAGGGGTAAATGGAAAAATAGACAAGGGCAAAAAGAGCAGGCATGGGGGAAAAAAGGATAAAGCCAACATTAAATGGAGGGCAATGAGTACCAATATCTGTAGTCTGGGAAACAAGCTTCCTGAGCTAGTAGCCTTGATGGAAGATGAACTCTTGGATATTGTGGCAGTCACAGAAACATAGTACACGGGGAACCATGACTGGGATGTCAACGTACCGGGGTACACAGTCTACAGAAGGGACAGGGAGGGGAAAAGAGGAGGTGGAGTAGCTCTATACATAAGGGAAGGGATCAAAGCTACAGAACTAAAAAGTAAAGGGGGAGGACAAGAGGCACTCTGGGTCACCTTAGAGACAGAAAATGGCATCACAATCCACACAGGGGTTGTATACAGATCCCCATCTCAAGGGGAGGAAATGGACAAGAAAATGATAGAGGACATTCTCAAAATGGCTGAAAAAGGGGAGATACTGTTAATGTGGGACCTGAATATGCCAGATGTTAACTGGATGACATGTACTGCAGCCACATCCAAGAGCAGGGTCATTCTCGATGCCCTGCAGGGGGCAGGCCTTAGACAGCTAGTGTTGGAACCCACTTGGGAGGAAGCAATTCTAGACCTGGTACTCTCAAATGGAGAGAGGATCACAAATTTAGAAGTCGGTAGACATCTGGGAACAAGCGACCACTGCACAGTGTGCTTCACAATAAGCACAACCATGGAGACAAGCCATGCAAAAACAAGCATACTGGACTTTAGAAGGGCTGACTTTGGCAACATGGGTGAATACCTGAGAATACACTGGCAAATGGGCAAAAAGGAGGGTGGAAGAACAATGGAGAAAAATCAAACTGCCATCATAGAGGCAACAAGCTTTGTGTGAAATAGATAAAGAAAACAAAGTGGAGTAAAACCACTATGGTTCTCAAAAGAGGTGGCAGGGAAGGTTAAGGAGAAAAGGCTACATTCAAAACTATAAGGCATCACAGAAGGAGCACGACAGGAACTGTATCAATTAAAGCAGAAAGAAGTGGGAAGGCAGTCAGAATAGCAAAAGCCCAAACTGAGGAAAAAATAGCCAAGTCAGTTAAGAAGGGGGATAACACCTTTTATAGGTACATTAGGGAGCATAGAAAGGTTAAGGGAGGAATAGTGAAGATTAATAAGGGAGAGGGGAGGTGGGCAGAGGGAGACAGTGAAAAGGCAGAGATACTGAATGAATACTTTTGCTCAGTATTCACAAAAGAAGATGAGGAGGAGTTACCTAAACCAGGCAATAGAAGTGCTCTGGGTAGGGGGGTTGACACCAGTCCATTTACAGAAGAAAGAGTCCTGAAAGAACTCCTAAAACTCAAGGTGGACAAAGCAATGGGGCCTGATGGGATTCACCCCAGAATCCTAAAAGAACTAAGGGAGGACCTAGTGACACCACTGACCACACTTTTTAACAAATCATGGGAGGATGAGGTGGTACCTGAGGACTGGAGGAGGGCAGGTGTGATTCCCCTTCACAAAAGTGGGAGCAAGGCATAAGCAGGAAACTATAGACCTGTAAGTTTGACCTCAGTGGTAGGGAAAATGATGGAATCACTTCTGAAAGAAAGAATTGTTGAGTACCTAGAGGCCAGGGGGGCACAGGACCCAAAGCAGCATGGATTTACAGCAGGAAGGTCATGTCAGACGAATCTAATAGATTTCTTTGACTGGGTGACCAAAGTAATAGACCAGGGAGGGGCTGTGGATATGGCCTACCTAGGCTTTAGCAAGGCATTTGATACAGTCCCGCACAAAAGATTAATAATCAAGTTAGCCAGCTTGGGACTGAGTCCCAGGGTGGTAGCCTGGGTTGCAAACTGGCTGCACAACAGGACACAGAAGGTAATAGTGAGTGGCACACATTCTGAAGAAAGGGGTGTCACTAGTGGAGTACCTCAGGGCTCAGTACTGGGTCCAGTCCTCTTTAACATCTTTATAGGTGACATTGCAGAGGTCTGGAGGGAAAGGTATGCCTCTTTGCAGATGATACAAAGATCTGTAACAGAGTTGATACACAAGGTGGGGTAGAAAGGATGAGAAGGGACTTGGCAAGGTTGGAGGAATGGTCAGACATATGGCAACTTAGATTCAATGCAAAGAAGTGCAAAGTAATGCACCTGGGAAACAGAAACCCAGGAGAAGAGTACACAATAGCAGGGGAGGTACTAACAACAACAAAAATGGAACGGGACTTGGGGGTAGTCATATCGGATGATCTAAAGGTGGGTAAGCAATGTGAGAAGTCAGTGAGGAGAGCCAGGGATACTGGGATGCATAGGAAGGGGCATCACAAGTAGAAAAAGGGAAGTGGTTATCCCTCTGTACAGACAGTTGGTGAGACCCCATCTGGAGTACTGTGTGCAGTTTTGGAGACCTCATCTACACAAGGACATAGACAGGATGGAAGCAGTCCGAGGAGGGCAACTAAAATGGTGCAGGGTCTGCATCAGAAATCGATGAAGAGAGACTGAGAGAGCTTAATATTATACCCTTGATGAAAGGAGGACGGGGGAACATGATAGAAACGCTCAAGTACCTCAAGGGAATCAACAAAGTCCAGGAGGTAGCATCTTTCAGAAAAGAGATGTGTAAGAACAAGGGACACAATTTTAAAGATAGAGGGAGACGTCTAGGGTAATGTGAGGAAATCTTTTTCATGGAGAGAGTGGTGGATGCTGGAACTGCCTCCTTCGAGGTTGTTGGGGCTAAAACAGTGGGGGAATTCAAACATGCATGGGACAGACACAAGGCAATTGTAGGTGGGGGGTGGCAGGAAGTAGGCTGTTGGTTTACTAGAATCTGCAGCTTATCCAGTAGGTAGGGAAATGGGCAGACTGGGTGGGCCAAGTGGTCCTTATCTGCCGTCAAAGTCTATGTTTCTATGTTTCTATGATGTGTCACGTAGGCCCAGCTTCCCCATGCTCTTTGGTGATCCACAGCAGGTCTTCATATTGCCAGGCCAATTCCAGCCAACTAGTGTCGTGAGTAAACTCAGGGTAGCTCCCTGCAACAATTCTTCTAATAATTTTGTGGTACCATCTGATTGCATCAGTGTGTTGCAGGGTTATAAAGGACTGGGTCAACCAGCCAGGAATACAAATAACCAAATTCTTGTTTGTGCATGTTAACAGCCTTTTCTTTCCATCAAGGGCCTCACCAACAGTTGCAACGCCAGCCACACCTGGGCACTGATTCTGGCCAGCCAGCATAATATTCTGGGTATCCAGTGTTGTCAGACTGTTTACTTTGGGACTAAAGTGCATGCATGCATAGCAACCTGAATCAAATCAGTAAAGTAATCATACTTCTAGAGTCACATCCCACCCTTGTTCAAATCCCCCTTAATAAATCGATTGAGTTGTTTCACTGTTACATTGCCTCACGAATATCTCATTGTCTGGGTGAAAGTCAACGTGTTTGGGGAACCTTGCTTAAAAGTGTATGCCCATAATGAATATTGTTTTACAGGAGGATCCAGGGGATTTGCTGAAGACCAGACCCTGGTGGTAAGAACAAAGGCTGTGTACATATTATTAATGTTTATTGCTGACTGTGTGTTAACTTCTGCAAAGAGTTATTTCCCCTTATAAAGTACAAGGACACTAGGTGGGTCTGTGAGAGGTTATAGCTTCCCAGAGGGCTATACCAGGGTAGGTAGATACCCCCAACTTATATTACTCTGGGTGGAGGCACCAAAATATTGAACCCAGACCCCTCAACCTGTTAGGAGAAATACAGGCAGGGGTAGTAACCATACAGATAGCACCGCCTAGGGGTTACACAAGGTAAGCCAGTTTAATCATAGTTTGTAGTTTGTTCCAGGCTGATGGCAAGGCATAGCCAAAGGCAGTTTGAGGTAGAAAAAGGAGTCTTTTCAGGTCTGCCTCACCTTGGTAGCCTCAGTGCTATCTTTTCTTCTGAGGTTACTGAAACTTGGGCTCTTCCTTGCCACACTGGGAGGCCATGCTGCTGTGCTGGGTACTTTCTTGTTTCCCACTGCAGTCCAACCTTTGGGACACTTCTTATGTGACTCAGTTATTCAAGGCAATCCTTCTGTGGTATGTACAAGAGATAAGTGGGAAATGGACATCTGTTCTTTGTGATTTTTCTTTCTTCGGGCCCCTTGAAAAAAGGCTTTAACTACTTCAAAGAAAATTTGTTCGGGGGCCCTTTGGAATCATAGACTTCACACAAGATGATATAAAATGCAATCTTTTTATTTCATCTCCCCTTCGTTTCACTCCTGCATGGATCTTGTTCACGGGGTTTTTAATTCTTTTTATATTTGCTTGTGCGCATGCACAAGAAACATCTTGCGACAGTGCAACTCTTGGAGGTGTGTGCGTGACCTGGCCAATGTAGTGCTTGCTTGAGCGGGCATGTCTCGGTTGCGCCAATGGATGGGCGAGCTCTGGATGACAGCATCTTGGCTGCAGTGGCTTTCACTTCAAAGGAAAGAGCCGCTGCAGTCTGGTTTAATTTCTAACAAGAATCACTATTGCAGTCTTTAACAGCACATCCGTCCCCCTAGTACCTTACACTACAGTCGTTACTGAATTGTAAACGTGGTGTCTGAGATAAAAGTCAACCTCCGATATTTCAAGCTGTGCAGAACACGTCTTTGGAAGCAGATCAAGTATGAATTACAAATGTGTTTAAAAGGCGCCCCCCCCCAACCACTGTTTGACCCAGTCCCGACTTCCAACTGGGGCTGCAAACACATGGCTGCATGGAATAGCCGGCTCGCTGTGCTGATGGGATAACTCAGCCTGCTCTGTCAATGTTTCCACTCCTAACGCTGATTTATGGACGGAGCTGGCCTCTCTTACATCATTTAATATATTATCGTCCCCTGCCTTCAGTTTGTTTTGGGTTATGTGAGATGGTATCACATGTTGAGAGTCAGAGAAGTGTGTTGATTTAGGACCGTTTGCAAGCTCTGTCCCCGCCCCAACACAGAAAGGGCAACTGAGACGGATGTAACTGTACTTTCCGTTAAACCCATATATGTCACAAAAACCTTGAGTGCCTTCATTAATTCTTTTCTTATATTATTAGCTCCCTTCAGCTGAAAATGGCATCTCCGTCCACCACGTTTTACTCCCCTTTTAATTTTATACATATATATATATATATGTATATATACACACACACACACACACTAGCAATTCTTAAGTATACCAAGCCCTGATACTAAGTGACAAGTACGAACAAGGGCAACAAACCCTACTGATTTACTGTGGTTCATTTTCAGAACCTTTCATTTGCAAAGCATCTGATTTTGCATTGAGTTCCTACACTGGTATCACATGCTGAACTCTGGCCAAAGACTCCACGGAAGGGCGCTTGCACAGCTCACCTTGTGTAATCCTATAAGCAGCCTGCTCGGCTTTTATCAGAGCGGATGTAACCCCAGCCGGAAAGTTCCCTCCATATGTGTTGTATAGCTGTACTGTATAGGAATTGAAGCCAGCAGCAGGCAGAACCAGGGACTCTCGTTGCAGTAATTCTTGGCAGAAGTTACATCACCCGTACATCGCTGGAACAGCTGCTCCATTCAACACATTGGATCAGAGGAGGCATACTTGAGATAGCTGGTGAGTAACTTGCCCATCATGTGACAGGGCAGCATAGGAGCAGACCACCACAGCCCTCAGTTGAAATCTGCCAGGAGGAGGAGGAGGAGGAGGTTGTGGAGGAGGAGGAGGAACGCAGCTTCCAAAGAGGTTTTGCTTGCTAGCACAGTTTGTGAAATTATTGCACCTCTGTTCAGTGATGTCTTGAACCTCTGTCCTGTTGTTTGTCAAGTACTGCTAAGAAGAGACTTTAATTAGGTAAGGATGCTGCCCTTCAGACATTCGACCCAGGGTTAGTTCCACTTCCTGCCATTGCCACCCTGGTGCCTGCCCAATCTGCCTTGTCAGAATATATGAATGTGTTTGTGTATAAAATCATGAAGTTGTGATCACACTGAGACTGCAAACAGTCCCTAAAGAAACTACAGGCACAGAGCTGACATCATTCCCTCGATGGGCATCAGTCACTGATCCTGCAGTGAGTATGGTGGCTCACTGCACTGCACTGCACTGCACTTTACTAATGAATAGGGTACATGTAACAGCAGACACTGCATGGGGAGGGGCAAGGCCAGGCTACTTCTCTTCACACGTATGCCACGAAGCTAGGAAAAAACTGCAACCTTCTCAATTATTTCAGCTCCCCTGCATGCATAAAAAGCTTTGCCACTGGTAGGGGTAACACCAGATTCTTGGGAGCACCAGACCCCTTGTCCTGATGAATAGCCTCCTTCTTAGAGCAGAACATAGGGTAAAGAGGGGGCCACCAAGAAAAAGAAAATAGGCACAGCCGGTCTGTGCACAAGAGCACCCAAAGACATGTCTGCTGAGAGTGACCTGATGTGCATGGATGGGCTAAGCAGCAACATGCATGAGCAGAGTATGTGCATGTGTGGTAAGGTTTAAAAAGTGTGATCTTGCTTCCAGACTTGAAGGGGCGGGGTAGATCATGGGGGTGGGGGCAGTGGGTGAGAAGGCAAAACCAAGTTTTTGAAAGATGCAGGCTGTTCCTATTAGTGGGCAACATGCACTAAAGAAAGGATTGGCTGGGAGGGCAGGAATAATAAGGAATAACCCATGACAGGGCATGGGTTTATTGAGAAGTAATGCACGCGCTGGGTGTGTTGCGAGGCACAAGGCTGCAGGCTGAGTGCCTTTGAGCACCCAGGAATGTGCATTAGTTTTTAATAAACTCATGCCCTATGGTGGGTTATTCCACTTAGAAAATGGGTACTACCTTTGAGCATTAAAAAAAATACATAGAATCATGTTTTAAACAGAGAAAAATGAAGATGTTATTGTTGTATCTGTTTGTTTCTGGAAGTCCCTATTTCATATGTACTTCACAGCTTCTAAACATTCATTCACATGTCTGTCTCTCACTCACTCTTGGCTACACTACAATACAGAAAGAAAAAAGCACATTTAGTCTTCCCTCCTGCTGATGCTGATATGCCCATCTACAGCCTAACTTATAAAAATAAAGAGTAATTTAGCATACTAACTCCTTAACTTGTTACTACGGCTCACTGTCTTTCACGCACAGTAGTATGGCTCACTTTCTGCTCTGTAGAGATTTCTACCACTGTGACTTTGCTGTGATTAAAAAAAAGGGGAGAAAAAGATGTGCGTTGAGCCATGGTACAAGTTAACAATAGGATGGGGGAAGAAAGGCGATTTCTTTTGTCCACATCAAAGTGTGGCTGAGAGAGTTGATCACTGCACGGTACAGCAAGAGAGACTCGTGTAAGATTAGTTGTGTCACTCAGTGTTCAACAGAGGAAGCAGATGAGCTGCGCTCAGGAACTATGAACTAAAAATAAGAGGTGAACTGAAAAAGTACATTGTGTGTGTGTGTAGAGAAGGGAGAATGTACATCAGACATTCATATGGGGGGGGGCGTGTACATCAGATATTCACTTGGCTTTTACCAAGAAGCAAAAAATGTCTGCCAACATTTTTTTTAAAAGGATGTTCACTTGCTATTGGTGAAGTGATTTGTGATAGGGCTAGGTACCAGGATGACAGTGCACTTATTGGGGATTTATGCATGGTCACCTAGCTAATTTTGTCCAATTAAGATACTAGATTTAACTTACCCATTTTATAAGAGGATTTAAGGCAATGGAAGCATAAAGGGATCTTATTTGTTCCCAGCTGTGAAGAAGTCATCCAGCTTCCCACCCTGCATGCTTAAGTGACAAGAAACAGGATAGGCTAAAGAAGGTTAATAGGTTCCAAATTTACAACAAGGGGGATGGCACAAAGGTGGTGGCCCGGGTACAGTGGGTAGCCCATCAACAGGGCATGACCATATTTACACTGGACATTCAGACATGACCTGATTTATATTAGCATGGCCTGACCAGCAAGAGCATAAAGGGGTGAACATGACCTTTTTTATAGCGACATGTAGGAAGATGATGACTTGTTCTACAGTGGGTATACTAGAAGATGAGAAGAAATTAAATGTGTAAATAAAGATATGTTTTGCTAATCAAGAAATTAAAGTATTACAGTGAGTGTGAGTGTGAAAAGATTTCTATAATAAAGCCATAGTCAACCACCATTGTACAAGAACAGCTGTCTGAACATTCTTTGAAGAAAGGGGAGCTAGTCTCATGGCAAAGTAGAATTTAATTAGAGATGCACAAAACCATAAGTAGCAAAATACAGTACATCTTACAGTGTGCTGCTATATATTGTTCATTGAGGGAATCTAGGAGTTTTGTCCATATGTGAGGTTTCACTTTTATGGTGTCTCTTTTTTAACATTTACAGGTATGTTTGTCCTTGTCTTTATTTGTACTGTCACTTTTAATGGGGCAGACATCTTTTGACAAAATACACATAATTGTAGTGAAACACTGGGATGTTTGGTTTCCTGTTTGCCATTATAAAATAAAAATTACATTTTTCATCACCTGAAGTCAACATATCATTTTTCTCTTTGAGGAACCAGTGTTCTCATTTTTATGTTTGCTTGCACGCATGTGCAAGAAACATAGTGCCATCATCCGAGTTTTCCAGAGGTGTGTCAGCCTCTTCCAGTTCAGTCAGTGTGTTTGCAGGCACGGTCGCAGAGCGCCAATCACTGCTCCAGCTGTCTCTGAAAATGCAGTGTCATACAGTTGAAAGGGAGAGCTCTGCTTGAGTGAGCAGAGCTCTCCTCCCCCCCACACACACACACATGTGTGCGCACGTATGCACACTGCGTGCTCATGCACCTTCCTCTCCCCACCACACTGTACGGATTGACGGGGTGCCCAATCCCCGTCAGCTCCACGCCCAAAGAGCCCAGGTGCCACACTGGGAGCCCACCCAGTGTGGCAAAATGTTTAAAGGTCGGGGGGTGCCCAATCCCCATCGGCTGCACACCCCCCACCCCCAAAGATCCAGGTGCCACGCTGGGAGCCCACCCCAGCGTGGGCAAAATGATGTTGTGGTGACGGGGTGCCCAATCCCCATCGGCTCCTGCCCCCACCAACATCCTTCCAGCTGCCACGCTGGGAGCCCACCCCAACAGCAAACGTCCCGCGGCCATCTTAATTAAAAAAAAAACTGTAAAAAAAACGGTCCCTCACAGTCTCCCTGCCCCACCCACACCTCCATCCACTGTGCACCCTGCCTCCCCACACCCCACCCTCACCCCATACTTACCTCTGGAGCTCGGCGCAACGATCTTCGTGGACCGGGAACACATCTGCACTCTTCAAAGCCAACCGCGAACTGAGGAAATGCCGGTAAGCTGTATAATGGAATAGATAGGGTTTTTTTCAACTTTATTGCACATCTCAAGCATTTTTTGGAATTTTTGCACCAAATTTTCAACATGGGGTTTTGGGACCCCTTCTCATGAATGCTGTCACTGTCGTGGCGTTACTCGGGCCCGAAGGGTGATTTCGCAGCCACTGCATGAAATCACCTTTCTGGAATGATTACCAAAATGACACTGCCAGTGTTCATAAGGTGGGCTCTCAT
The DNA here is from genome assembly GCA_016271365.2 of Neoceratodus forsteri. Lineage (NCBI taxonomy): Eukaryota > Metazoa > Chordata > Ceratodontiformes > Ceratodontidae > Neoceratodus > Neoceratodus forsteri. The sequence goes on from JADMNL010000024.1 coordinate 141,358,017, forward strand.
AAAGCCTATTTTGAAAATTTGGTGGAAAAATTCCTAAAAATGACTGTTTTACGAGCATGCGTTGCGCAGTTCCTACGCACGCTAGTAAGTTCGCAAATTTTCAACATCTTCACTCCAGATTTTCAACACTGCCATTTTACCACACCTTCTTATGAGCAGTACAGCTGTCATTTTTCACATCTCACCCACAATTTGTTTCCGGCCATGTAGCGCACAATCGTGCAGTTGGTGTGCGAAATCAATGTACAGGACACATTAAGAAAATCACAGTGACACTGTTCATGAGCAGAGGTCTTAAAATGGCTATGTTGAAAATTTGGTGAAAAAATCCTAAAATGACTGTTTTTACGACTGTTCCCACGCATGCTCGTAAGTTTGTGAATTTCAATATTTTTCACTCCAGATTTAACATTGCCATTTTACCACACCTCCTTATGAGCAGTACAGCTGTCATTTTTTACATCTCATCCAAAACGTGTTTCTGCCCATGTAGTGCACAATGGCGCAGTCGGTGTGCGAAATCAATGTACGAGACAAATTAAGAAAATCACAGTGACACTGTTTATGAGCAGAGGTCTTAAAATGGCTATGTTGAAAATTTGGTGAAAAAATTCCTAAAAATGACTGTTTATGAGTGTGCGTTGCAGAGTTCCTATGCACGATCGTAAGTTCGCAAATTTTCAATATTTTCACTTCAGATTTTCAACACTGCCATTTTACCGCACCTCCTTATGAGCAGTACAGTTGTCATTTTTCACATCTCGCCCACAATGTGTTTCTGCCCATGTAGCGCACAATGGCGCAATTGCTGTGCAAAATCAATGTATGGGACACGTTAAGAAAATCACAGTGACACTGGTCATGAGCAGAGGTGTTAAAATGGCTATGTTGAAAATTTGGTGAAAAAATTCCCAAAAATGACTGTTTTAGGAGTGCATGTTGCGCAGTTCCTATGCACGCTGGCAAGTTTGCGAATTTGTAATATTTGCACACCAGATTTTCAACAGTGCCATTTTACCGCACTTCCTTATGAGCAGTGCAGCTACCATTTTTCACATCTCGCCCAAAATGCGTTTCCGCACATGTAGCGCACAATGGTACAGTCGGTGTGCGAAAACAATGTTTGGGACAGATTAAGACAATCACAGTGACACTGGTCATGAGCAGAGGTCTTAAAATGGCTATGTTGAAAATTTGGTAACAAATCCATAAAATGACTGTGTTACGAGTGAGCATTGCACAGTTTCCATGCACCCTCGTAAGTTCATGAATTTGTAATATTTTCAGGCCAGATTTTCACCAGTGGCATTTTTCCACACCTCCTTATGAACAGTACAGTTGTCATTTTCCACAACATGGCAGAAATGCATGGTCGCTGTGGGAAATCATTGTTCGGGACAGATAAAGAAAATCACACTGACACTGTTCATGATCGGAGGTCCCAAAATGCCTGTGTTAACAATCTGCTATAAAAAAATCCCCAAACTAGTTACATTACGGGTGTGCGTTGCACAGTTTCTACGCACACTCGTGACTTCACCAGTTTTTTAAGATTTTCACACCAGATTTTCAACATTGCCATTTTTTACACCTCCCCATGAACAGTACCGCTGTCATTTTTCACATCCTGTTCAGAATGTGTTTTTGCACCTGTGGTGCCAAATGCCATAGTCACTGTGCAAAAGCAGTTTTCAGCTAACAAACTGGTATTGCCACTGTTCATGAGGTGGGGGTCACAAAAAAAACATGTTGAAAATTTGGAGTGAGAATACTAACGAATGCCTGAGGCGTTAGGGTTTCCGACCGTAACGCCCCACCCTGTAGAGTATGACAGGCATCAGGGGTGTGACTTGGGATTCTTGCCTGTCATGCTCATACCATTCCACCCCCACCAACACCCTGCAGCCAGTGAGAGGCATCAAGGTGTGCCTCGGACTCTTCAGGCCCACACTTCACCCCATTCTCCTATACTGCACCCATTTCACCATATTTCCTGATGGAATGGGGTGCGCATAAGGGCCAAAGATCCCAAGGCACACCGTGACACTTGTCAGTGTCTGCAGGGTAGGGTGTGGTGAAATGGCATGGTCGTTATGCCTGACGACCCAAAGGCACACCCCAATGCCTGTCACTCTCTGCAGGGTGGTGGTGGGGTTAGCTTCAGTTCAATACTTCGCTGCCATTCCTATTATGCAGCTCTGTAACTTCTACACTACCAATGCCAATGCCAGCAAGCAAACATTCAGCATCGACAAATGCTTGTCTTCTTTCTTAGTTCATTCTGTTTTCAAACAAAAAATTGTACTTCAGTATTTCCGTTATTTTTCTTTTTAAACAATCTTTTGTTAAAGTTTTTAGCACAATCACATACCAATTATTAGTATACTTGCATCGCTTGGACTACGTTTTTTAAAACTTTTCTTTCTTGTTCTCTTTTTCTAGTTTATAGTGCTCATGCACTTTTTCTGAAATGAGATAAGACATAAAGCAATGCATATCACTGTGGTGGAATGTGTGGGAACTAGATTTCTCTTGTTTCTGCGGCTATTGAAGCTTGACCCCCCCATTAACAAGTGAAGCAGCCTACCTGCTGGAATACTTTGAGTAACATGGAGGTTGGCCCTCACTGTTTGTGATTTTTTTTTCTTTTGGCTGCAGGGAGACAACAAATTTGGTCATGTTTTAACCCTAGTTCAATTTTTCAAAGTTCAGTGCTTAATTCTTTATAAGTTAAGTCTTTCAGTTTACAAAGTTGTCTCTCTTACCTCCTCCTTAGTGCTCATGTTCCTGTATTCCTTCAACGTAATTCTGCAATTTGGGACTTGCCCTGCTTCCTGCAAGTGCTGCCTCTTATCCTCTTGCCCGTTTTGTGCTGATCGGAGGTCCATTAATAGTTGCCAAGCAACCATTAACTTGACCTGTTTACAGCACAAAACAGGCTTGTTCCTAGTTTCCTGCTCATTCCATCACTTTTATCTTTTTTTATCAGTTTGTTCAGAATACATTCAATCATAGATGTGAGAGGAGAAACATCTGTAGCGCCATGGCTTTTTTGGAAAACTTAGTGGGGTGGGAGAGCTGATTATGGTGGAAATGGTACAATTTTGTGATCTTTACCGTTATACAAAATAATAAATAAGTCTATATAATGATGCTTTTCATTAAGAATCTTTCAGTTTCTTTCTAACTTTTGCTCATCTTGAGTCTTTAGTGGTGTGTAATATCATAACATCCTTTTCATGCTGTATGCTGGTGCATGGCAGGGAGGTCACTCCATCTTGACCTTTCAAATTACAATCAGCTTCTTAGTTATACATATATTCATTTTTGTTATTACTTGGTATTACTTACTTGGTATGAAAGAACAGAAGAAGGCCAGAGCCCATCGAGACTGTTCCCCACACTATGTGGGACATTATTTATCTATTATCCCTCAACCAAACATCTAATTTGTTTTTAAAGACAGTGGCACTAGTTGCCTCTACCAATTCTTGTGGCAAGATGTTCCATACAATGGATGCTCTTATTGGAAAAAAGTTTCCCCTTTTGCTGGTTTTCTAAGTTTTTACTTCAAGCTGTTTATTATGCAGTCTCAGAACATGTCTCCTTTTGGAGAGTGTTAGACCACATTTTTCCATTAGATCTGGTGAATTTATTAAATTAAAAATCATAAGCATATCACCTCTTAATATTCTAGTTTGAAGAGAGAAGAGAACAGTAGCTTTTAATCTGTTCTGATAATCCAAGTTTGTTAATCTTGGAATCATTCTAGTTACTCTCCTTTGAACCTGTTCAAGAATTGCTATGTCTTTTTTTTGGTTTGGATTCCAGAAAGGGGAGCCATAGTCTAGATACGGTATAATGTATGCACTATACAATGGAATAAGGCATTATTCAGTGCGATTAACAAAAGTGCATTCTATTTGCCTCAAAAGTCTGCTGGTCATGCAAGCAGTTATAACACAATGATCATTTGATGTAAGTTTATTATTAAGATATATCCCTAATTCTTTTTCACAATTTGATGAGTGAAGTGGTAGTCTGTTTCTATGATATATCGTTTTTGGATTATTTACACTGAAATGCACTACTAAACATTTGTCTTGATTAAACTGCATATGATTTTCATTTGCCCAAAGTGTTAATTTTTCCAAATCCTTCTTTAATGCAGAAATATTTTCTTGATTATTAACCTTGCCCCCCAATTTAGTATCGTCTGCAAATTTAACTATGAAGTTATTTGGCCGTTTGTAAATCACTGATAAAGAAGTTAAACAATGTTGGTCCCAAGACCGACCCCTGTGGTACATCACTTGTCACACTACCCGAATCAGACAAAATATCATTAATTCTGACTCTTTGAGAATGATTTGTCAACCAGTTTAAAGTCCAGTTTACAGTATCAGGTGACAAACCTAGATTGTGCATTTTAGTAATGAGTTTTTCATGTGAGACTTTATTGAAAGCTCTACTAAAGTCCAAAAGAATTACATCAATAGGGATACCCACATCTAGTAGAGTACTTATATTATTGTAAAAAGATATCACATTGGTGGTGCAGGAATACTTGGGAGTAAACCCATGCTGATTTGAATAATAAATTCCTAATTTTTTACAATCTTGATATATTAGAGACTTCATTACTCATTCCATTAATTTACCAGCCACTGAGGTCAGGCTAATTGGACGATAATTTTGCACAGAACCTTTATTGCTTTTTTTAAATATGGGAGTAACTATTGCTGAACGCCAATCATTTGGTACAATGCTTTCTTGTAAGGATTTATTGAAAATAATTGACAAGGGTATAGAAATATTTATAGAGGTTTCGATCAGAAACCATGGATGAATCCTGTCTGGACCCAGACTAGTATTTTTTTTTTAGTTTTTTGATAGCCTGTATAATGTCAGTTGGATAGAATCTATGATAATCTACATGGTGAACTTTAAATGTACTAATAGCTGATTTTTGAGAGAAGACAGAACAAAAGTACTTATTAAATAGATTTGAGGTTTCTATATCAGATAGAGATGAGCCATTGGTTACAATGGGACCAATGGTCCTTGATACACCTTTTTTACTATGTATATAGGAGAAAAGAGATTTGTGACAGTCTTTTGTGTGAGCTAGTTTAAATTCTAGCTTAATTTTTGCCAATTTAATAGATTTTTTTAAGTTTTTCACAGATAGTCTGTATTTATGTAATAGAGTAGTTTTCAATGGAACAGAACTATTCTTAAGTTTCCTGAAAAGTTTAATTTTTATTTTAATCTGATTTTTAATTGGCTTGTTGAACCAGTGGGGAATTTTTCCTTTATTATTAAATTTCCTCTTAGATGGAATAAAGGTATTTTCCAAATAATATACAATGTTTTTTTAAAAAAGTCCCAAGCTTGTTGTGTTGTATAATTAAGAAGATTAGATTCCCAGTTTATGTTTTGTAAGTATTCATTGATTTTAGAAAAATTTGCTTTGTTATAATTTTTTGTATAGTATAACTTCCTTTGTGTAGTTTTAAACTGTTGAATTTCAAAAAGAATAGATGAATGATCATTGGTCCCAAGTGGATCCCAAATTTGTAAATTGCTAATTTGTTGCTCTATGTTAGTAAATAATAGATCCAAAATATTAGGACCGCGAGTGGGTTCAGTAACAAGTTGTTATAACTTGTGCTTGTCTTAGCTTCTAGTTGTCATATACAGTTTGCAATTCTTTCATGCATACATAGGCACTATATAGGGAGGTCAACTTAATTTGACCTTTCATTACTAAAGTCCAAAGGAAACACAACATTCATCACACAAAGTCTTTGAAAAAACTGAACACAAAGACATTTTTGTATACCTAAAGTCACAGTTTTATTACTAGCTGTAATACATTTCATTCTTCTTGTACCTTTTGCTTATTTAGTTAGAATATATGATTACAAGTTTTCTTTCATACATAAAAGATACAGTGGAAGGGGGTCAACTTAATTTGACCTTTCCTTATTTACATAAAAGATGCTTTGTGCTCACTTTTTTTGTGAACAAGGTGTTATTATTGTGACAGTTCCTTGAAATCTGTTTCTTAAAGTATGTTAGTACATTTAGTTTACATTCTAGTCATTTTTTCAAAAATACTTTACATATGCAAGTCACCTCTGTAGTTTCACACTGTTCTTGTCTGGTTGTTATTCTGACTGTGTCCGTGCTATTCTAATGTGTCCTATATTTTTTGTTTGTATTTTTTTGCCTGTTATTTCAACTGCATGCCCCCCAATTAGTTTCTATGTTCATGCCTATATGGGGCTCCAGAGTTTTCATGTAAAAAATCCAGTTCATTTCAGAGCTGAGTAATAAGTCTCTATAGTTGCTCCCTCTTTCTGGTATGTAAACTTTCTCTAGCCCCCAAAATCTTAGGGAGACTCCACTATGTCCAGCTTGCATAAAGTGTGTGGCAACTGGGGAGCTCTCATCCCTCCTTCTGATATCTCCTTTATGTTCTTGGATTCTGGTTTTTAGCATACAACTTGTCTGTTTGACATATAGCATGTCACAGGGAAATTGTATGACACATATTGTGCCCTCCATGGTGCAATCAATATGTTGATAGATTTGGTATTTGTACCCTGTGTGTAGATGGAGAAAAAAGTTTTTCTTAGAGGTATGATTGCACACAGAACATTTACCACATGGTACCATACCTGGTGCTAAAGGCCCTAGGAGTAACTGGTTTTCTTTTTTCTCAGGTAGTTTATACTGTGACCTTACCAGTTGATCTTTGAAGTTTTTTAAGCCTGTTTTGTGCTGTAAACAGGTCAAGTTAATGGTTGCTTGGCAACCATTGAGGGACCTCTGATCAGCACAAAACAGGCAAGAGGATAAGAGGCAGCACCTGCAGGAAGTAGGGCAAGTCCCAAATTGCAGAATTACATTGAAGGAATACAGGAGCATGAGCATTAAGGAGGAGGTAAGAGAGACAAATTTTTAAACTAAAAGACTTAACTTATAAAGTATTAAGCACTGAAATTTGAAAAATTGAACTAGGGTTAAAACATGACCAAATTTATTGTCTCCCTGCAGCCAACAGAAAAAATCACAAACAGTGAGGGCCAACCTCCATGTTACTCAAAGTATTCCAGCAGGTAGGCTGCTTCACTTGTTAATGGGGGGGTCAAGCTTCAATAACCACAGAAACAAGAGAAACCTAGTTCCCACACATTCCAACACAGTGATATGCATTGCTTAAGTCTTATCTCATTTCAGAAAAAGTGCATGAACACTATTAACTAGAAAAACAGAAAAAGAAAGAAAAGTTTTTAAAAAAGTAGACCAAGCGATGCAAGTATACTAATAATTGGTATGTGATTGTGCTAAAAACTTTAACAAAAGATTGTTTAAAAATAAAAATAATGGAATTACTGAAATACCATTTTTTGTTTGAAAACAGAATGAAATAAGAAAAAAGGAAAAGAATTAAAAACCCTGTGAACAAGCTCCATGCAGAAAACATAGGGGAGATGAAATAAAAAGATTGCATTTTATATCATATTGTGTGAAGTCTATGATTCCAAAGGGCCCTCTGAACACATTTTCTTTGAAGTAATCCTTCTGTGGTACCCTCAGATTAACAGAAGGGGGTACAGTCCTGTGACTTTACCGTGGTTCCCAATGCTCTGACTCGAGCTCTGTTTGAACTCTAAAATCTGTGTCACTGTGGTTTTTAACCCTGTTAGGTGAACCCAGCTCCCATTTTAGCAAATGGCCACTTAAACGGCTGAAAACTCTGTTTAAAAATCATGCTACATAGGCTTGAATGGAGCACACCACTGCACTCTTCCTACAAATGTGTTATAAAACATTGGAGTATGGGGGCATATCCAACAATGAGGAAGTGGAAAGGGACTGTAGTGCTACCCCCCAGGGCAATTAATGATCCCTTCCCTTGCTGCAGGGGTGTAAAAACATAATTTGTTAATATTTACAGAGGAGCTCCCATGGAGACAAGGGAACTTCCTCTTATTTCTTTTCAGAGTTAAAAAATAGCAGGAAAGGTTCTTTTTAAGACATCACTGGATGGACTTTGCTTACAAATAATTGTACTTTTATCTATAGCAACATTTTTTTCCACAGCACTCCATCTCATCCACGTCTTGACCCCTGCATGATGGCAGCTGCTTCTCATCCTTACAACCTCCATTCTGTCAAGCAACAATCTCCCATAAAGACCATGTCAAGGGAGTGGCTCCAGAGGACTGGAAGAGGGCACATGTAGTCCCTCTGCACAATGGTGGTAGTAGGGAAGAGGCAGGGAATTATAGGCCAGTCAGCCTAACTTCAGTGGTGGGGAAGATCATGGAGGCACTGCTGAAAGAAAGAATAGTGGCACACCTGGAATCCAATGGTGCCCAGGATCCAAGGCAACATGGATTCACAGCAGGAAGATCATGTCAAACAAATGTGATAGATTTTTTTGACTAGGTGACGAAGGAAGTAAATTGGAGGGGAGGTGGATGTTGCATACATTGATTTCAGTAAGGCCTTCGACTCTGTCCCACATAAGAGGTTGGTTAACAAGATGGGTAGTCTGGGCATGGGGCACAAGGTGGTTAACTGGGTTAAGAACTGGCTGACTGACAGAAGACAGAGGGTGGTGGTTAATGGGGTCCAATCCAGGGAGAGGGGGGTGACCATCGGGGTACCTCAGGGATCAGTCCTCGGGCCAGTCCTGTTCAATGTCTTCATTAGTGACATTGCAGAAGGGCTGGAAGGAAATGTCTGCCTGTTAGTAGATGACACCAAGATCTGCAACAGGGTGGATACTCTAGACGGAGTGGAGAGAATGAAGAGGGACCTGGGGAAGCTTGAAAAATGGTCTGAGGTGTGGCAATTGGGGTTCAATGCAAAGAAGTACAAAATAATGCACCTGGGAAGAGGGAACCCTGGAGAGAGCTACAGGATGGGGGGAACTGACTATCACCAAGAAAAAAAGGGGCCTGTGGGTTATCATCACTGATGTCCTAAAGGTGACAAAGCAGAGTACAAAGGCTGCAGGGAGGGCCAGTGGCATGCTGGGGTGCACAGGCAGAGATATCCCTAACAGACAGAGGGAGGTGGTGATGCCATTGTATAAAACACTAGTGAGGCCTCACCTAGAGTACTGTATGCAATTCTGGAGGTCACACCTTCCTAAGGACATTGACAGGATGGAAGTGGTCAAGAGGCAAGGAGGCAGTATAGTGCAGTGGTTTAAGGCTCTGAGCTGCAAATCTGGTGACATCCAGCAGACCAGACCTGGGTTTGAATCTCACAGCTTCCGCTTGCATACTGTGTGACCCTGAGCAAGTCACTTAACATCCCTGCGCTCCCAGGTTGTACCTGTAAAAAAGCTTTCAGCTTAGTGTGTCTCACCTGGTTAAACAACTAAAAAAAAAAAAAAAAAAAAGAGGAGGGGAACCAAGATAGTCCAGGGCATGCAACACAAAACATATGAGGAGAGATTAAAGGATCTGAACATGTACTTGCTGGAGGAGAGAAGATAGCAGGGGGACATGATAGAAACATTCAAGTACCTCAAGGGCATAAACAAGGTACAGGGGGGAGACATCTTGCAAGTTAGAGGGAGTACTAGAATGAGGGGGCATGATATGAAATTGGAGGGAGGCGGGTTAAGAAGAAATGTGAGAACTTTTTTTTTTTTCACAGGTGGACAAATGGAATGGCCTGCCACAGGAGGTGGTGGGAGAGAGCACAGGGGAGGGATTTAAACATGCCAGGGACAGGCAGAAGGGAACCTTAGAGGTGGGAAGGAAGGACGAAAAGCTGCTGACCAGATAGGATCAGAGGCCACAATCTAAGTATAGGATTTACGGGCAGACTGGATGGGCCTAGCGGTCCTTATCTGCCAACAATTTCAATGTTTCTATGTCCGAAGGACAAAGAAATATGGGTGCAGGAGCATCCGGAGACCTACCTTCACCCACCTCTAGGACCTGGGGCTACAAGACAGAAGCCTTCCTACAGGGCATCCAGTCCTCCATGTCATCATAGAGAACATCAGCTATACAATTCAGTGAAGATGACCTTGCCTACATTAAAACTATTTCACCACACTCCACAGTGCATACCAGCCAACTGCAGCCATACTTCTCAGCCTTGCCTCACGAAGACACTGTCAACTGGCTCAAGCTATTCCAAACCTGCACTGCCTTCAGTAGCTGAATCAATTCACTGGGTATTGCCAATGCCTTTTGCTTGCTTCTGAGGGACTGCCATTTCTTGGTTCAATGCACTTCCAGAGCAAGTTAAAGAAAATATTGCCAACCTATATGCAACTTTTAAAGACCATTTCATCCAAGCACATCCGCCCTGGTTACTGGAACAACAGCTGTGGGAATGCACCATGCAGCCCTCCAAATCTCTGAAACCTTCATAGTGGACACAGAATCGTACTGCAAATGTCTACGGAAAACAGAGAAGGATCAAATCATAGCTTTCGTCTGGGGCATGATCCCTCAATTTCATCCTTATGTGGTCCAACAGATGCTGATAGCCTGGATGGACAATATCTAAGCTGCACAACTTGTGCAGGAATCCATATCCATATTCCAGGCAACCAGTGTGCATGGACCTCAATCATCACAACTGGCTGCACTCACAACATGTGTCTAGCAGCAACAAGCAATGGTAGACAAGCTCATCAAATCTGTCAATAATTTACAGCTGAGACCAACTTCTTCCTCTGCTACCTCTGTCAGTGCTCTGCAATCACCTTGACAGTCACCTGCTCAACCACCACCATCTCAAGAGCCTGTTATCTGTCAGTGGTGTGGATTCAGAGGGCACACTTCTGCAGTTTGCAGAAAGCTAAAGTATGATAATAGAAATAACAAGAACCAAGGACTCCGACTGCAGAATCAGCAGCAAGATGAACACAAGTACTCAAAGGATCAGGGAAACGAGTGCTGCCCAAACTAGAAACTTTTTGTTGGGCAGGGGAACACTTCAACTGACCCTCTGACTCTCTCAATTCACAGAAGTTACATCCTTCAACTCAAGGAACCAGCTCCGGCACCATCTCACTTCCAGGAGCAGTTGTACCTGCCATCAGGATCAACATTTCTAGCAGATTATGCCTCTGTGACTGTTGGAGATTGGTCCATGCATGCCTTGATTGACACTGGAGCAGACATCTCAGTCATCAACACCAACATCCTGAACAACAGAGCTCTTCATCAGTCACCTCATGTCTCTCCAGTTGACACAAAGTACAGCACAGCAAATACTAGTATAGTACTTATCACAGGCTTCACCCACCTCAAGCTACACTTTGGCTCACAGTAAGCTACTATCGAAGTCTACCTAGTTCCTTATCTACAACCATCAGTGATGTCTGGCATGGACTTTCTCAAATATCAGAAAGCAATTCTGGACTTCACTTCAAACAACTGTCACTGGACCCCCGGAGGCAACTTGTAGCTACAGACTCAGTCACTGTGCCTCCTAAGACAAAGACGTTTTTTACAGCCAAGATTCAAGGTGAACCACTCCCACAAGGTGTTGTTGGCATTGCAACAGGGTCCCCCACTCTGCATTCTTCAGGTCTTCTCCTGGGAAACACCTTGTCTGCTGTGTACGATGGCACAGTATTCAAGAAATGTTGCAACCATACAGATAAGCCAGTCGTCATCTCCAAGGGTGCCAGTGTCAGAATGTTTGCCTGCCTGTGTACTAGGGACCAGCTCCATCTCATGCAAGAACTTCAACCTGATTCCACCATCTCTACACCTGTCAGCACTACCACCACTACTCCAGCTTTATCAATGTTGTCCCTCAATAAGCAACTATCCTCTTCTAAACTTCCAGCACCTCCAACAGAGAAACAACAGCTTTTGAATTTCCTGGAGGACTACCCAGAAGTCTTTGTTGGTACAGATAGGAAGCTTGGATGTTGTGATATCCTGCAACACACCATGAAGGTGCAGCCTAGTCAGAAACCAATCCCTTAGTGAGCCTACAAAGTGGGAGACAAACAGAAACAAGTCCTAGAGGACATTACCAAAGACATGTTTGAACAAGACATCATTGAAGAATCTACAAGTCCTTGGGGTGCACCATGTCTTCTGGTGATAAAGAAAGACAATGGGTATCACTTTGTTGTGGACTACAGAAAGCTCAATGCCTGCAGAGTGTTAGATGCTGATCCTCTACTCACAACAGAGGACGCCTTACAGAGTCTTAGCATGGCCAGCCCAGCCTACTTCACCACACTGGATCTTCAAAGTAGTTCCACCAAGCCTCCACTGATCCAGCTTCTCATCCATACACAGCTTGGCACTGTCACTTAGGATTTTTTCAATTCAAATGACTGCCTATGGGACTTCGGAACAGTCCAGCCACATTCCAGCATGTTATGAAAGCTGTACTACATGAGCTGTCTTGGAAATTTTGTCTAGTTTACCTGGACGATGTTATTGTCTTCAGCAGAACTTTTACAGAACACCTTCAACACCTCAAAGAAGTGTTCGAATGCCTACGACAAGCCAACCTCAAGCTTCATCCAGAGAAGTGTTGTTTTGCACAGTATCAAGTTCATTACCTGGGACATATCATTAGTTCTCAAGACAACTCTCCAAACCCAGACAAGCTCTCAGCAGTCAAAGACTATCCAGAGCTGAAAAACCTCAAAGACCTCAGAGCTTTTCTAGGCCTGTCTGGATATTACAGAAAGTTCATCAGTAACTATGCCAAGACTGTAGCTCCACTATACGCCCTCGTCTAAAAGGGATGTGAATATACATGGACTTCTGAGTGCAACGAGGCCTTTTATACCTTAACAGACAAACTGATCTCCACTCCAGTATTGGTCTACCCAAGGACTGGCCAATCCTTCAAACTCTATGCAGAAGCTATTTTTTTTTTTTTTTTTGCAGTGGGCACTGTGCTATGTCAAGTTCAAGATGGAACACAATGGATTGTTTCCTACACCCGACACTCTCTTTCCTCAGCTGAGCAGTTGTGCATCACAGAAAAAGAATGTCTAGCTATGTTACCTGCTGTAAAGAAATTTGACTGCTATCTTCGCCACTCACAGCTGTCATTGATCACTCTGCCCTCAGGTGGTTGTTTGAAATAATGGAACCAGTGGGAACATTTCCCCAATGGATTGCCATGCTCCAGTCCTACATCTCTGAAATTCAATATAGACCAGGTCATGTTCACTCCAATGCAGATGGCATTAATCAATGACAGCATATCTATGCATCACCCTCAACAGATGAAGAATCCTGCTTAGAAGCTCTTCCTTTCCACGCCACAGATGTTCTTCCTGTGGCACTCCTACAGCACTCCAAGTTGCTTTGCTGCTCCCAAATGCTTATTCAGAAGGTAGCACCAATCCTCAATTACTGCAATCTGCCGAAGAGCTTCGCACCTTCTCTGCATCTGTACTCTCCCTGGCAACTGTCAAAACGCAACAAAGAGCAGACCCTCAGTTCTCAGACAGAATCACTTACTTAGAGTCTAGAACTCTTCCACAACAGAAGCAACATTGTCAGGACGTACTTTTCCTTGCTTCGCAGTACTTCCTCAGTGACGATGCGTTTTCACGTTTGGAACAAGGAGGACAAGGGCCATCGCACGGACAGAACTCACGTACAGCTAGTTGTGCCAGCCTCTCTAATCAATGAAATTCTTCTCTCCACTCATGCCTCTCCACTCTCTGGCTGTCATATGGGGATCCACAAGACTCTCAAAAAGACAAGGCTCCACTTCTTCTGGCCTCACATGAACAAAGACGTTGTCCGATTTGTCAAATCCTGCCAGCCATGCTCCCAAAGAAAGTCTCCTGCCAAACTGACAAAGGCACACTTCATTCCAATGCCTGTAGCCACAGAATAATTTCAACGAGTCAGTATACACATTCTTGGACCTATACCAACATGCACTGACTCTGGCAACAAATACCTTCTTGTTTTTGTGGACTACCTTACAAAATACTTAGAATTAAAATCACTAAAGGACATCAAAGCTGCTACCATTGCAAACGCCTTCCTCTGTTCTTTATCGTCATGGCACCCCCTCATACCTGCATTCAGACAGAGGCACTAACTATCTTTCAACCACTGTTTGAGAAACTTGCAAACTCCATGGCATAACAAAGACTCACACAACAAGTTATCACTTGCAATGCAATAAACAATGCAAAAGAATGACATCTACAGTTCTAAACATGCTTCCAAGTACCTTGATGAAACTCACGAGACTTGGGACTGCTTTGTTCCTTTTGTTCAGTTTGCCTACAACACATGCCCTTATGTCATCATTACAGAATACACTGAATTTTTCTTGATCCATGGACGCCATCCAAGAACTCCATTCTAGAAGTTCCAATATCAGCTTCCTCATACATTATCCCTGTACTGGAGCAGCTTGACCTTCCCGGACATGTTGCAATCGCCACACTGGGACAGAGAAAATCTGCCATGTGGAAAATGTCAGCAGCCAAGTCACAAGAACCTTCGTTTTCTGTGGGGACACTGTCTACTTTTATCAACCTGTCTTAGGCCCTGGATACACTGGGAAACTTAAAACAGTTTAAGTGCCTTAAAATGGTTTAAATCCCCCTAGCACTGTTTGCAGACAGACTACAAGCCCCTTAAAATGGTTTAATAGAAGTGTTTTTAAACCCTGCTAGATACCTAGTCTTACAACCATTTTTAAAAACATTTTGGAGCTTAGCATGGTTTTACTCACAGGTCTGTCCAGGAGTAAAAACATTTTAAGCTGTAATGGTTTAACTAAAACAGTTCTAGCTGCAGTGTGTCCAGGCAAGCATAGTTCTGTGTGTTGGACTTAACACAAAATAGTTACAAGGAGAACAGGTTTAACCCTAGCAGTGTGGCCACACTAAACTGTTACCAGAAATGGTTACTGAGTAGTGTGGCTGCACTGAAATGGTTTAGCTGAACTGATTTTAAAAACTGTTTTCAAAAACAGTTCTGTAGTGTGTCCAGGGCCTTAGTTACAGGTGCCACAAAGAAATTGCTCCACCATTGGACTGGTCCTTTTATATTGTGGAAAAGCTTTCTTCAGGTCATTCCACCTGTGATGCAAGTCAGCTGGAAAGTTTATGCTAAACAAAGTCCACATCAATTGTCTGAAGCATGGGTACCTGAGCAACACCCTCTCAGGTGATCCCAATCCTCCAGTAATGAAGCTGCACTTGAGTCTGCCAACTTTTCAGAATCAGAACTTCCTCCTGATAACTTGTAACCAGTTCCTTCAGGTCCTCACTCTCCTAACTCTCTCCAACCTTATTCTGGTGCATCTGACCTTCACTCAGATGAATGTCCTGGGACTTCTCAGCCCTCTTCTTCTCAGGACTCTCTTGTGCACACCCCTCTGTACCAGATCGAGAAGATTTTGCACAAGAAATTTGTCAATGAAACCCAGACTTACAGCATCATATGGCATGATTTTAATGGTTCACAGAATTCTTGGGTTGCTTTTGTGGACCTTACCCCATCCTGTCAAGAACTGGTTCATGCAACCCATAACACTATTCCTAATGACCGGAAAAGTTGACGCAAGTCTTAAACTTTTAGTGCAACCAGACTCAGTGTTTTAAGATTAATGGTTCTGTTGCCCATGGTATTCCTCACTGTCTGTGCTTAATTGTTCTTCTACAGTAAATGTCCTAATATACCTATTTCCATATATAAATGTTTTTACATTAATGGTACTGCAACTGCATTAACTTTTCTTTTCTACAGGAATGTCTTCTTCAAAAGGACCATTCCATGTTTTGTTTTCATGGTTTGCAACTGTATATTGAAAGTTTGCATATGTTAGTTCTTGGTAATCTTCAGCTGCTACCCTTCTCTTCCTTTCTTCCCTCCTTGCACTATGGCAGTTGTCATTCTGAGCAGGCTTCAGGTCGTTATGGTGTTCCCCCTCCACTGGTAGTACTCTGGCTGGTCATTCTGCCCATACCCTTCCTAGCACTGGAGTACTCCTTTGGTCAGGATGTGCCATGTACTGTAATACTTGATATTTTCTTAACTGTTTTCTTGTTTTTACTGTTATATTATTGATTGTTTGAGTGGTACTCACTTTGATGATCCCAGGGGTGATGTGAAGCACACAGTTAAGCATGAGGCTTACTGTTTAGGATGTTGCCCCTTTAAGATTACGTAGAACTCCCATGTTGACAAATGTTGCACTGCCTGGCAGTGCCATGTTATTCCAGGGACAGTCTGGGAAACCCCTCCATCTGAGGCATAGCCTCATGGTATGCAGAAGTCTCATGTGATAAATAAAGACTGTTCTATTTTTATTTTCTGTGTCTGACTGTTATTCACATGGTCCAGCAAGACAGCATCTGCCGGTACAGCAAGAGATGGACATGGCAGACCTGAAGAGAATGTAAGGGTCCTGGTGGCAGACCAACACCAAAACACCACAATACCAGTGGACTCTGAGTTTTATACGCATGATGCCAATTACAGCAAACAGAGTTCAGCTCAGTCCAAGAAACCCAACCACAGACTAGAACACAAACATTAACTGAGGGGGTGCTTTAGGGAATCCCAGCAAAGAATCGGTGCACTTGTTCACTATTGCCAGCATGTGAGTGTGTGTGCGCACACTCATGTGTGTGTGGCTTGGCAGCAGATAGGTAGGTATAGCTAGCAGTCCCAAATGAAGCATTTTTTTCCAGTTTCTCATTTGTGCTCAAAGCTTTATCTTTCCTCGTATAACTCAACAAAAGAAAGCTGACCCCTGAAACGTATGTGCTCCCATGTTTCAAGCACTTGCTGTCTGTTCTACAGCATGAAAAATTAGTTCTGTGGAATTTGCAAAAGGTATGTCGAGGATGTACAGCAAAGGGGTTTGGGCAACCTTTCAAGAAGGTTTTTTTTTTTTTTTTTTTGCTTGCTTGCTTTCAGGAAAAGCAATAAATATCAAGATGACAGGCACTTCTCACAGTTACAAAGCCTACCTGTGACCCAGCTGGATAATTAGGAGCCTTGTAGATGATGTACAACTGTCATTACCCCTTGGGACTGGAGACTAAATGAGGACAGAGCTAATTGTCCTGAAAAGCAGTTTGGCATGAATGAGAATAATGCAGGCACTGTCTCCAGCCAAAGAAAGGCACTGTTTCTATTCTGATGTCATGGTTGTTTTTTTTTGGCGGACAAGTTTACTTGATGTCCATAAATCATAGGCTGCTTACAGCTGAAACTGCACTGAGTCATCAACACGTGGTACGCTGAGTGACAGATTCCATTCTCAATACATTAGAACTTCAAACTCTGTGTTTTTCTAACACTACCCATATTTAAAGAGCAGGTTTTTACTTCTTAAAAATTCTGCATACAAAATATACAGTGCATCTTACCTGGCCCCAAGTGTAATTCAGTGTAAGTTTTAATTTTCTGGTGCCAGTATTAAAGGAAGGAAGGAAGGGATTGTATTTTGGCTCCATGGAGCCGAGAGCCAGATCCCTTCCACTTCCCTATTCAGACACTGCCCCCCCCAACCCCCCGGCTAGCATATTTTATGATGTCAGTTTAGGGAAAGTGCATGGGCACGCTCCATAGAGTTCAATAGGGATGTTTTTTAGATGCTGTAACAATCAGGGAAGTGGGGTGAGACCCACTGTTACGTGATTTAATATTATACTTACAAATAGTTATAAAAGACTTAGACAACAGCCTCGGAGAGAAAATTTGATTTATTTTAAGAGCGCCCTGTCGCCTGGTTACATTGGATGATGGTACGACTCTCTCTCTCTTTGATGCTACGCAAAGCATCTGCTTATATAGCATAGTTACAAGTCAGAAACAGCATAAACTGCAATGTTTGCTTAGACATTCAATTATAATATTACACATCATATTTCGTCACTAGTTACTGACTAGGTTGACTAATACATAGGTGTGCTTGCTATTTCTTACATACAATGTAAGTTTCTTATGTCTGCGTTGTGTTTTTGCAACCTATCTTGTAGTTTTTTAACTTGTTACTATCTGTTTCAGCAATTTTTTTTATAACCTTTAAAAGGTCAATTCCATATTATGCCTGAAGATGGCAGCATTGTCTTATTAGCAGCATTGTTTTATAGCATTGCACTGAGACACTGTCAAACGAATCCATTTAGGTATTTTTCTTAGTAAAATCTTGGTAACTGTAAGGATTCAGCACTGAATGCCCTTTTAGCATTATCTAATAAATTAAAAGGGTGTTTATTTCCTAGCATGCACTAACAGGTAATCACAAACACCACTGTTAGATCTCTGTTATACTTGCTCTCCTTGATTGTGTGTTATGTAAGTAAGTAAGTAAGTAACATTTATTTCTATAAGGCGCCCTTCCCAAGCTCAGGGCACCTTCACAAAATTACATAAGCAGCATTAAAACCACAATAATAAATAACATTTTATATACAACAGGTTCAATATAATTTACATTACTGAAATGCTTCATTAAAAAGGAAGGTTTTTAGGGCTTTTTTAAAGCCCTCCACAGTCAGGCTATTTCATATCTGGCAAGGTAGAGAATTCCACAGCATAGGAGCCATAAAGGCAAACATTCTTCCACCAGATGTTTTTAAGGTTACCCTGGGAATCTCTAGCAATCCCTCGCCAGAGGATCGGAGGGAGCGGGAGGGGCAGTACGAAGTCAGGAGTTCTTCCAGGTAATGGGGTCCCAACCCAACCCAACAATCTATGTGAAAGTCTACCTTACAAAGCTTTTTGACCCAGGTGCTGTCATGGTTCCCCATGACCCCCCCCCCAGCACTATATTCACCCTGTAAGGTCTCCTGGCCCAGACAGTGCCACAACTCCTTATGGCTCAACTGGCACAGGTTAATCTTACTGTGCTGGCCAATTCAAGGTCACATAATCTGTACACTGTCACAGCTCCCTGTGACTTACATACTGCCAACTGACCTTTTTTTGCAGTTTGTTTAAACCAATACAAGTATTAGTGGGTAATATCAGCAATTACCAGCAGCAACATGCTGTGAAACCTAAAGATTGATATTGGTAAAGTATGGCTACTGAAGAGCTGTATCCATACAGTGGCTAGATAGGTAGTTTTCATAGTTTGATATATGTCAGTATTTGTTTTTAGAGTCAAATATAAATGGCTATAATCAAAAAATTAAAGGACATTGGATTTTCATAATCCCCCTACCTAGTAACATGTGTCCTCATGCATCTGGGTTTATGATATTAGTTCTGATTGGTCCACATACTTTAAGCAGATACAAAATATATTTTTGCAATTTCTCTGATAAACTGACATTTGGAAAATGCAGACATTAAACCCTATTAATAACTTTTAACTAACGGTCACAAGATAGAAAATGCAGAAGTTGACATTTAACAAAACAAAAACTGTCAGCAACTTTTAAGACATGTCTTATGACAAACCTCATGTTAGTATGCTTTAATAGTAAAAATAATCTCTAGCCTACGTGAGGAACATAAGCTTAATAATGGTCTTCTTTTAAACATAATATGATCATTTACCAATAAAGAGAACTTGTTTTGACCGTATACATAATATCACACTTATAGAACTTGCCCCGTGGCCTACTTGCATGGGCATGTATCACTAGTAGTTAGTGAACCCATTATACAGGTATGTGAGGAATCTGTCAAGCCTTAATGTGCTGTATCCATCCACTTTAACTTGCTAACAATATACAGTTATACACATTCTATGCCTTAGTACTAGACACATTATTATAGAAGGCAAACAATTATTGTGCATTAGCCCACAAATATATTAAATTGTGGGACAACTAAAGACAGCTTAGGGTTGGACAGTCACATTAATAGATGCTATATTGTTACAGATGCTTTTTAGTATAATTTAGAGTTCTGGTTTTAACAAATCAAGGCCACCACTCAAGTAATAACTTTTTTTTTATACCATAGCTTAAAGAGAAAGTGAACAGTTTATTTCCTGTTCATTTTACTAGGCAGGTCCTGCTGAGCTGAAACTCTTTTAGGAGGGACCCGTGGCCTGAATGGCAGCAGAAAGTTATGATGTCATTGTACACATGATTTAGTCAAGCACAGTCATATCAAAGCAACATACTTTATATTGTACAAACATGAAAGCCTATACAAGAAGACAGTAATAAGTGGGATATAAAAACCAAGCAATATCACCTAGTAAACTATGCCATTAGAATGTTGCATTAGAGGTGCGATTGTCGACAATGTTGTAGTCAAAACAATGAAGATCAAATCCTCGTATTGTATGTTTTAATATCTGTGATGTGTCTAAGCCACCACATGTATATGCATAATCACGGGTGTATGATGTAAATGTTTACAAACTTTTAGTTGTCAGTGATGTGCAGAAACACCACTCGGTTGGTGGCAGTGTCATGCAGATGAAGGAAGGCAGCCGTTGTCTGATAGGCACAGCCACCTCCTTTCAACTACATGACGTTTCTGTCCATCAACCAGCAGAGCAGCATCATGATCAGCCTTGCTGATCATTGGACTGTTATGGTCAAGCCTATTGCAGCTTGAGTTGCATTGGACCTGATAGTGACTCACCTCTGAAATCCGGTATCACAGCAAGATGTTAGTTTTGCGCAAGTGCAAGAGATACCATAACAAGCATTTGTCAATGCTGAATGTTTGCTTGCTGGTATTAGCATTGGAAATGCAGGAGTTAGACAGATGCAGAATAGGAATGGCAGTGAAGTATTGAACTTCACGCCAACCCCACCTCCATCCTGTAGAGATGGACAGGCATTGGAGTAAGTGTTTGAGTCATTGCCCATGACGTTCATGCTATGTCACCTCACCCTACTCTGCAGACACCGACATGCATTGAGGTGTGCCTTGGGGTGTTTGGCTTTACAGTTACCCCATTCCATAAGGACATACGCTGAAATGGGTGCAGTGTAGGAGAATGGGGTGAACTCTGGGGCTGAAGAGTCCAAGGTACACCTCGATGCCTGTCAGTGGCTGGGGGGTGGGACGGCATGAGCAGTTCAGTCAGCAATCCAAAGGCACACCCTGATGCCTGTCGGTCTGTACAGGGTGGGACATTATGGTTAGAAACTCTTAACGCTCCAGGCGTTTGTTGGTATTTGCACTACAAATTTTCAGCATGACCTTTTTGTGACCCCACCTCATGAAAGCATTTTGGAACTCTTCTCATGAAGAGTGGCAGTGTGATTTTGTCAATGTGTCCCGAACTTGGAGTTCCAACAGTGCCCGTGCCATTCTGCGCCACATGTACAAAAACACAGATTGGGCAGGATGTGAAGAATGACAGCTGTACCATCCATAGGGAGGTGTGAAGAGATGGCAATGTTGAAAATCTGTAGTGGGAATACTAAAAATGCTCGCACTTCCAAGCATACATAGAAACTGCGCAATGCACGCTCTTAACACACTCATTTTATGGACTTTCATCACAAAATTTTCAATATAGGCATTTTAGGACCCCTGCTCATGAACAGTGTCACTGTGATTTTCTTAATGTGTCCCAAACACTGATTTCCCACAGCAAGCACGCTATTCTGTGCCGGAAGTGCGAAAACACATTTTGGCCACAATGTGAAAAATGACAGCTGTACTGTTCATAAGAAGGTGCAGAAAAATGGCAATGTTGAAACTATGGAGTGAAAATATTGCAAATTCGCGAAGTTACAAGCGTGCGTAGCAACTGCGCAATGCACACTCGTAAAACAGTCATTTTTTTTATTTTTCCACCAAATTTGCAACATAGGCTTTTTGAGAGCCCACCTCATGAAAACTGGTACTCTTGTTTCGTTAATCAGTCCCAAAAGGTGATTACGCGCAGTGACCGCGAAATCACCTTTCCGAACCGAATAATGCCATGACAGTGGCTGAATTCATGAGGAGGGGTCCCAATAACCCGATGTTGAAAATTCCCAAAAATGCCTGAGATTTGCACCAAAGTTGAAAAAACCCTATTTATGCCATTATACAGCTTACCGGCATTTCTTCAGTTCGCGGTCGGCTTTGAAGAGTGCAGACATATTCCCGGTCCACTGAAGATCATCGCGCCGCACTCAGAGGTAAGATGGGGTGAGGGGGTGGGAGGTGGGTGAGAGGGTGGTGCGGTTGGGGAGGGGCCACTTGACTGATTTAGGGACCGTTCTCTGTTTTACAGGTTAAATAACAACAAAAAAAAAATTATGGGATCTTTTTTTTTTTTACCAGGACATTTGACATGCTAGGGTGGGCTCCCAGCATGCCACCCTAGTGTTTTTCTTCAGGGGCAGTAGCTGATGGGATTGGGCACCCCCATCGGCACATACCGAGGGGGGGAAGAGCCGAGAGGGATTGGGCACCCCCCTCAGAACAAAACTGTTTTTTTGGGGGGGGGACATAATGCCAATGGGAAGTGGGCTCCCTCATTGGCAAATTAAATTGGGAAGGGGGACTGAAGCCGATGGGGCTTGGGGCCCCCATCGGCAAACAAAGGATGTTTTAGGGGGCACATGATGCTGTGAGGGATTGGGCATCCCCTCAGCACTGGGGGCTGGTAATATTGTTTGTAAACATGGCTGTGGCTTGCCGCCGCATTCCCAAACAATATTACACTAGGCAAGGTACTGCCCTGCAATGACAGGTCACTCCCTCATTGCAGCGGAATGCCTGACGCTGCAATGACGAGGTGGCCCCTGATTGCTGCGGCGAAAACCTTACAAGTTGATGGCACTTTTGGAAGCCAGTGTCATCAGCACACTCTGTCTCTATTGGTCCACCAGAGCCAAGCCCCTAAATGCAATGCCTCCGTTGGCAGCCATAGTGCCGCGCCTCCACAACCCACTTTTCTCCTAAGCTGCCACATAATGTTTCTTGCACATGCACGCAAGCAAACATAAAAAGGAATCAGAATCAAACTACCAGCTACACCAGCAGTCTCTACAGAATAAGAGCAATGGTAACGTGTGTTTTTTAATCTAGGGACAATTTGAGGCCTAAGGGGTTGACAGTGTTCCTTTAAGGCCAGCTTTTTAAGATCTCACTGCACTGCACTGTCTGTTCTGGGTGTTGGATGCAACTCCTGGGGCAATAAAGAGAGATGGAGATGTTTCTATTTCTGTTAAAGGGACACTGTCAACTCCCTGAAGCCTTGAATTGTCCCTAGTTTAAAGACCACATTTTATAGTTGCTTGCATTCTGTGAAGATTGTTGATGTAGCTGGTTGTTTGATTCTGGTTCCCTTTTTCTTCATAAAAGTGAAAAACAGACTGCCCACCATACTGGTACTACCACACAAAAATATATTTTTTTTACATTCCCTGATCAACTTCCACTGCATTTTCCTGGACTTGGGAACACACCCACACAGTCTTGCCACTTGTAATGCAATGGGAGAAGAGGAGACTACTGCATCATGGGTTCCACTATGCCACAACGACAAAAAATTTGTCGACTGTTGGCACAGCGACAGCATGACACCGCCAACTGGTGTGCCGTCGCTGGGGAAACAAGTGTTTTCTGTGGGGGGGCTTTGCCCCCGGATCTCCCGCACTAAAGATTACTAACTCCAGTTGGAGTTAGTTCAGGGAGGGGGGCAAACACCGCGGTGGCAGCAGTGTCAGAATACCTGGAGACCATCACAGTGAACTGCTGCAAATGTCGCTGTGATGGTCTTCATGGTATTTGTGTAATTGCGCCATCGGTATACCCTGCATCATGAGTGGCTGCACTGTTTGGGGTGTTCCTAATGTTCAGGGAGTACACAATAAATGTTGATCAAGGATTTAAAACAAAGGGTTGGGTATAATTACACAATTATTACGCATTTCAGTTCTGCTAAGAAAGGAAACAGATAAAACAACCAGCAACATGAATTAGTTTTAGAGAAGGCAAGCAATCAGAACGTGTGGATTTCAATGAGAAATAATGTGATGCAAAAAAGGTTGACAGTGTCCCTTTAATGATACGTTGTAGCCTTTTTGCTATATTTCTGAATCTTCTTAGTATTCTAGAGGACCCACTCATATTTCTGGTTGCTGATCCCCACGTGTATGCACACTGCCAACAGTGCTGATAAACTCGTCCATGAACGAGTCTGAAAAAATGTCAAATGTTGTTCTTGCTGTGTATTTTAAAGCAGCTCAGTGAGCTGAGGAAAGCAGGTTACTATAAGAAATGAAGGCTAATTCATACTGATATTCGGCTTTAAAAAGTCCAGCCATGACACCAGGTATGAGCTGCGCAGGTGTGATGGACATACTAAAGGAAGGGATCCGTACTAAATTCTGACATGCAAAATCCCAACATAAAAATTCCCATCACCAGAATCCTGACTGCTCTACTGCCTGACAGATTAACTACTGAAATCCTGACATATAAATTACTTTTGTTTGTTGCTGTTCCGGTACAAAAGCAATCCATCCTAACAGCCCAACTCAGAAAGGGCTACTATTTCTGCTTCTTCTTCTTCTTCTCTATTCCTTCTCTGGGTTGTGCAACCAACTGAGACGCCATCTCCTACAGGACACAGAGGGCCATTTTGATTTGTAGAAATGCCCAGGTTGTCCAGTGTCCTGTTGGGCTATATTGTTTCATAACATTGAGAGCTCCTATCTCATGCCAGATATCAGTAGGAAAGGAAAATGAGTGAAGCTCAGTCTCTATTGTAGTTCCGTTTTTAAACTTTATTTTTTGCTCCTGCAGTTGGTGGGGATATACCCCATATCTACCCTTACTAAGGAGGGCCTGCACCCAGTGGGATGGAGGAGTTACGGAAATCATCATCCTGGCATGCAGGCGTGCCGGCCAGTCCCCGTTTGGCACCATGGAGCTTGGTATGGGTCCTGGACTTCATTAAGTGCACCCTCAGAGGTTTTGCATTCCCTTGTTTCGTGACAGCATTGTGAAAGTCAGGCAAGCTTGACACCCTCCCTTCTCCTTTGACCATGCTCGACCCCCACTGCCAGCTCCTAATGTGGCCTTCACAGATGAATGCATAAAGCACTCTCAGGCCGCACTAACACAAATCAAGACCCTCCATCAACAGTTCCAGAGGCATCCCCGTAAAAGTTCAACATGCCACTACATACTACTGAACGAGCAACAAGTTGATCTACTACATTTTACTTCAGTTGACAGATTGCTGAGACATCTGAACTGCACCATCAGCTACCAGCCATATGGCAGAGGAGGGGGCACTGGATTACTGGGGAGCCATCAAAGGGCTGGGGAGTGGGAGAGGTCCACACCTAAGCAGGGCCTTTGTTTCCTATGGACTACAGCGATAGGTTTACTGCAGGCAAACAGCCATTCTAGATGACAATGCTTGAGGGTGTGGGGGGCTCTGGGTTAGTAGGGTTTCGTTGGACCTCCTTAGTGCCTGGCTCCCATGGGCATCCACAGCCAGCAACTGATAAAAGTTTGGTCGGGGGGGGCTGCTGCCTGGGAGGCTCATTAGTTGGGTCAGCGTGGGCACTCTCCTCCTACCACTTTAACACACCAAAACACACTTCCAAGTTACTTTTGCACACAGCCATCCAGCCCAGGCTCAGCTGGCTGCCTGCCACGGTATTGGGTACTGTACCTTGAAAGGTGACTCTGTATCCTTCTGGCTATCGAGCGTCTAATAACATCACTCATAAGCCTGGGGTGACAGTACCAGGGCCTCCCTGTTGGAAAATCACCCCTCCCATATCCTTTTCCTGGGGCCAGGAGTCTGCCCCACCCCTTCCTGGCTACAAGATACAGCAACTTTTGGCATGGCTTGATAAGATGCTGGTATCCATTGAGGTTGGACTCTATAGTACATGACTCTCTTGTCTTTCAACCGACCCCCTCACTCTACTGAAAAAGTACTTCTTTTACTCACGCCCAGCCATTTTTGGGCAGCAGAACTCACCAGCAGGAACTTATGACCAGACATTTCCCAGTTAGTGACTGAATGTTTCTTTGGACAATGCACCATCAGTTGCATAGGGAGCATGAGGCAACCAACTGGCTATCTCTCAAGCAGGGCCTACCATCAGGCTCTGTCTAAAGGCTATGTAGATTTTAGCCCCCTGCCTGTCAATTCTGACTCAGGGTGTTTTTTGGGGCTCGCAGTAAGTAAATCTGATTTGTTCCCACTCTCTACAGTTTGTCTATTAGGAACTGGGATTCTTACCAGGGCCTGCATTTTATTGGGTCTGTTACTGAGTGGGGACATTTGCTGGGCATTTTTCAAGTGATACTAATAATAGGAAAGGAATTTTATTTATGCACTCCAATGTTAAGAGTATTTTACCAAAAATGGATTTGAGTAATTTGTGGTTGAACATGAACCTGATTTTTTGAGTTTTAATGAAACATGGTTGAATGACAAACAAGAAGATGTACTTTAGAAAATACAAGGATATAGTATGATGAGAGCCGATCGGACTAAAAGAGGTGGGGGTATTTTAATTTATTATGCTGAAACTTATGTCCCAATGCATGTAGTTTTAAATTTAGATCCTAACTGTTGTGAGTACTTAGCTCTAGAAATATGTTTTTATTTAGATAAGCCTTTACTACTTTTTGGAGGTTACAGACCATTCCCTTTCCTTATGCAAACTTTATATTGACGGCTGAGAGCTGGCCAGAGTTCAATGGGTGGAGCAACAAACCACTCTACCAACCAGGCCTTAAAAGGCCCTCTTCCTGGCCAGTCCTCATTTGTTTTCTTTGTTACTGCAGGAGGCACCGCCCTTCCTCGCTCCCCTTGTTTGGGCTTCTGCCCATCTTTCCTCAGCCATCTCCGGCTGCCAGCTCCTTCTCCTCATATTTTCCCTTCCTCCCTCCCTCCCTTTGGCTACTTTTCCAGCACCTCCCTCGTCAGCCTACCTCACCTCACTCATCCAGCAGCCCTTTCTCCTGCTGCCATTGCTGCTGCCATTCTTGCCATCTTGTCCCCTGCTCGGATTGTTTCCAGGCGCTTCAGGTGTGCTGTCTCCCATCCCGATAGCTCCCTCCCTGCCGCACCCGTGCACAGGGCTGCTTTTTCTGCCATGCACGGCTTCCTCTGCCAGTGCTCATGGTAAATTCTTTCCTGGACTCAACCAGTATCCTCTCTCTGTTGGCGTACCTGTTGTCTCTTCTGTGCTGCCCACTGCCTTCCTGGTCTGTCCGTCTACTGGGATCCTCTCCCCGACTTCCTGCTTGTTGCTCCCCTAGTGCTGCTTGCACCTTTAACTTTGCCTCGCGGACGTCTGGTTTCTGTCTCCTATGTTCTGCCTTATATCCAGCCCTTCTCCTGCCTTCGGCTTTTCCTCTCTTCTTTTGCTGGATGTCCCCGCAGCCTCCCAGACCACTGAGCTCCGACCGCACGATGCCTCTGCTTCCAGTCCTTGTTCCACTCACCGTTGCTTCTGTTTTGCACAGCTCCTCTGACCCCTCCACTTCTGGGCTGTTTTCTGTCTCACCAGGGTCTCCCCCCCATTTCCAGACGCCAGCCCTGGGTCATCTTATATCAAGCTCGATTCTCTCAGGACACTCTGTACCCAGACCAGGGTTCCTTACTTCTTTTCTCTCCCTATTATTCCTATGGCTACCTGTTTTGGTTTTTGGTTGTTTCTATTGCTTTTTTCTGTTCCTTTCAGGGTGCTGTATTTTAATTTCAGTTTTAAAGTTTTCTTCATTTTCAGGGACCATACGTTGTAACCTATCATGGCCTATCTGCCTGGCCTGCCTACCTCCTGAGCCCACCCTCGGTCAGTCGGGACCCTCTGGGGTCCTTCCCTTGGAGGTCTTTTGCCCTCCACCACTCATTGTTCTCGGTTACACCATACTGCACTTTCTAAATTTCATCCTGACTGTGCTTCCCCATGGTGGGCACTCGCTCTCCTCCTCCCGTCCCTCCGCCCTCCATTACTCTTTTTCTCTGACCTCTGCTTTCTTTTAAGGGCTTCCCTATCCTGCCATCCCGCTATACCACCATACCCTACTCATTCACATTGCCTAATATTCTCTCCTGCATATTTCCCTGCATGCTTGTCTCCTCCGCCGACCCTATTCCTTCGTTGTAGTCAAACCTATTCAGATGTACTCCTGGTACTGCCTACCTCACCGTCGGCTGCCATCTTCACCCAGCCACTCTTGCTCTTACCCTCATGGAATTCTATCCATTCCTAATTTGGCTCTCAGTGGACCCAGTTGTCATGCACTCCTGTAGTTACCAATCACGGGTAGCTTCCTCATGACATGAGTCTGGTTCTCCTTCATTCAGTCCGACCTCATGGTCTACTCATTCACATTGATTAATTGAGCATACCTCTCATTTGGCCTTATGCTACCTTATCGAACTGCTCTCCATTCAGAGACATGCCTTCCGTGTCCATTGCTCCTTGGCTCAGGGCTAGCCTATAACCAACAGTCTCGCTCTGCACCCACAAAGTCCGCATCTAGAGCATGCAAAGGTCATAGTGGGGTCTTTCTCCCTGGCCCATAGTGAGAATGTCTTTGCTCCCGGTGGACCTTCAGTCGTCCCTCATCTCGGCAACACCTCTGGATGTAGAATTTATGACTTCCCGCTGTGAGGGGTGGGATCCTCATCATCAGAGCCCCTTTGGCTGCCCGAGTGGGTTCAGAGGCAACCTCTATGCTATTCTCCATCAAGACCCCCTCTGGTTCACCTGATCTGTTTCGTAGGCTCGCATAGGCCAGCTGAGTTCCTCAGCAGTCATCTCTCTCCTCTCTTGCTTTTGAGCATCTAGTTGCAGAGACATTGCTCGCAACCCTCAACAGTTGTCTATTTAGAAGGCCAGAGTGAGAGCTTCCTCTAAATTGGAATATTTTCCTCCTCTCTTAATCTCGACTCTAAATTGCAGTAGCTGAGCCATCACTAATCAAAACGTCCTTCAGCCTGGAGGGAAGGCAACCTAGGCCTTGGATCCCCAGAGGTTTCCTCCTCAAAGCGTTTTTTCCTCTCCTCCATGCCACTGGTCATAATATTAGAGACGGTTGGAGTTTCCTTAGGTTCTGTAGTTTAGTTCCACTGTTGGATGGAGTCGGATGGCGGCCCCGGCTGTTCCCGCTCTCCTTAGGAAGTCCACCCTTCTGCATCTCATCTGCTTTCATTTCATTCATCATCCTCATCACAGCTCATTCTTCTCCTGTCGTTCACATCTATGTCTATCACCTTAATTTCTGGTCTCGATATATTCTGATTTCTTGCCTCTTAGATGCTCGACGCCGTTTTGGATATTCTTTTTGGGCTTCTTCCTAAGCTACTGTAAATTTAGCCAAGGGAATTATTCCTGTGGCACCTATGGGGGGGGGACCCTCCTCTAGGGTTCCTTGCGTCATACCCCTACAGGGTGGTATATCCCGTGGACAGAGAGGCGAACAGCCACAATGTATCGAAGTCACACAAGCATACATCTCATCCAGTTGTGCAAGCCCATTGAAATTGACAGCTGAAGGCTGGCCAGAGTTCAGTGGGTGGAGCAACAAACCACTCCCCCAATCAGGCTTTAAAAGGCCCTCCTCTGGGCCAGTCCTCATTCGTCTTCTTCGCTGCCATCCACCCCTCCTCCTCCTCCAGCGGCTCATCTCTTTTTCTCATGGGCTTCTTCCTAAGCTACCTTTAGCCAAGGTAACAGCCACAATGTATCAAAGTCACACAAGCATACATCGCATCCAGTTGTGCATGCCCATTGAACTTCTACAGTATTTATGATACAAAGAAATACAAAATCACATATGCCCCCACAATGCAATGCATCATGGGCTGCATATGCAAATCGCCACAGAAAATTATGCTGGTTCAACTTTTTCTATTTATGATGCTCTCTCTCCTTATAGTTTATCTCATGAACTTTTATTGTTGGGAGTCTTTAATGCTGATTGGCTGTGCCCTACTAAATCAAAATGTTTAAAATCTATCGCTTTGGAATTGGGGTTATTTCAACTTATTACAGAACCTACTCATATAAACCTAAACAACCCTAATGATTCCTCCCTGCTGGATTTAATTCTAACTAACAGCCCCACTTCTATACAGAGTCTGGGCTGTGTGCAGATCTTTTTAGTGATCATAATGTAATATATTGCCAAAAGGGGACTAATAGAATTGAAGGGCCTGCTAAATATGTAAGTTTTCATTCTTTCAAGAATTTTGATTATTTTAACTTTTTAGGTGATCTTGGAAGCGTAAACTGGGAAAGCCTGGAATTGATACCTGATCTCGACTTAGCTTGGGACTATTTCCAGGGTGAACTTTTAAAGATTTGTAATAAACATATGCCCTTGAAAATTAAAAGGGTTAAATCTAATTCTGTTGTCTGTTTTTTCCCAAAACTTTTCGAATTAAAAAGAGACAAAAATAATGCTTCAGATATTGCTCGAACAACTGGTACTTCTGTGGATTGGCAACGATATAGGAAATTTAGAAATGTATTTTATTTATTTACTTATTGAAATTGTTTCACCAGGAAAGGCACACTGAGCAACAAGCTGCTTGTCTCCCAGTGCTACCTGGGGGGAGGGGAATGGGATGGATAACATGCAGGTTATCAACTGAGTAACATTTAACAGCAGAAAACATATAGGTTACAATTTGTGTGATTTACAAAATAGATCAAAGTACAACCAGGTTACAGATAGGCACATGATACACTTAGTCCACATATAAGAATATACAGTAGTAGTGATAACTCGGATATAACAATTGCGGTCGTAAACTCTTAAGAAGCAGCTAGCAAAAAACATTAAGTGCATAGATACAAGTGTATCTGTTGAGCTAACAATAGGGCAGCTTTGTAGCATTTGCTAGATGCCGCTGGTTAGGCAAGGAGGGAGGGAGTGGGGCAGGCCTGAGAGTCAGGTGCAGGAGCAGGTTACCATGAAGTAATTTGCCAGGGCAGTGGAGAAAGAGAATTGGCAAAGGAGGAGTGATGAATTTGTAGAGGCAGTACATTCCAGAGCTTAGGGAAACGGTGAGAGAAGGCTGCCTGGCCAGCAGTGGTCCTCCACCGAGGGATTACCAGTTGGCGGGAGTCAAGGGATCTGAGGGCATGAGTGGGGGTGGGGGCCAAAGAAAGCAATGTGGAAAGGTAAGATGGGAGGACACCTAGCCAGTACTTAGAGACAAATTTAGTGCAGTGCATAATGCATCAGTTTTCTAGAGATGGAAATGCCAGAGACCGGTAGAGATCGCAGTGATGGGTGGGGGGCATAGAGCGGAAAGTGGCAGAAGGCACTGAAGAGGGTACTGACCCTGACCCACCCCCCACTCCCTCTCTTTCTCCCTCTTTACACCAGCCTCTGGCCTTGCCTCCCTCTGTCAGATGGCTACCTATACGAATCTATATTGTTTAATTTGTGTTAGAAGTGATTTGCACAATTGTGATGTTTTGGATATTGACAAAGCCCTCCGGCTGCTATGTTTATTTCTCTTTTGCACAATACCACTGCCTGTCCTAATGTTTCAAGTAACCTGACGTGGAACCTTTGTAAAAGAACCCCTGGCTCAAAGGAGTATCTGATTCCCTTAAATAAATAAATAAATCTAATTTGGTTAAGGTGGACTTTGGGGTGGTGCTGAAAATGATGTCGCAGTAGTCGAAGGAGGGCAGTATCATCTTCTGGACTAGTTCACGGCGTACGGTTAGAGAGGGAGGCTTCTACGGTTTCTGTACAGGGCACCTAGCATGGAGCGCAGTTTTTATTATGGTGGCATCAATGTGGTCAGCAAAGGATAGATGCCGGTCGAGCCAGACTCCTAAGTAGCGGAATGTGGTGACATCCTCAAGTACTTGCCCATCTAGGGTGCGGAAGATGGGGAGGAAGGGGAGTCTGGACAGGCATTGTTGTGTGCCGAAAGTCCTAGTAACAGTTTTTTAGCATTGAGGGAGAGCTGGTGAGAGCTGAACCAGTGTTGGATATTGACGAAATCAGCTTGGAGATTTGCAGCTACCACTTCTAGGGAGGTGCCTGAGGTGAAGAGAACTGTGTCATCTACGTACATGTGGATTAAGGAAGTGGAGCAGATAAGTGGTAAGTCATTCAGAAAAATGGAGAACAGAATGGGTCCAAGTACTAATCCCTGAGGGACACCGGTAGTTATGGGGAGAGGGCAGATATAGCATCAAAGATTCTTACGGACTGTGTTCTGCCAGTGAGGTAGGAACTGAACTAGTTGCTGGCAGCAATGGAGAGACCAGAATCAGAGAAGCTGGAAAGAAGTAGGGTATGGGAGACAGTGTCAAATGCTTTAGCTAGGTCAACGAAGATGGCAGAGGTGATCTGCCCTCTATCCATGCCGGTGAGTATAGTGTCAGTGAGTCTAGTCACGGAGGAAGCAGTGGAGTGACCCTTCCTGAATCCAGACTGAAAAGCCGTGAAGAAGTTAGAGTCAGTGAGAAAGGAGGTAAGTTGAATGAGCACAAGGTGCTCTTGCAGTTTTGCAAGAGCCAGGAGGCGAGAGATAGGGCAGTAGTTTGATGTCAAGGTAGGGGAGCCCCCTTTAGGGAGGGGGATGACTATGGCATGCTTCCATGCCTGGGGGACAGCTGCAGCAATGAAGGACTGGTTTAGTAGGTTGGCAAGTGGGGCAGCTATGGCAGGGGCAGAGAGGTAGAGGAGTTTGGGGTCCAAATAGTTGGAGGATTTGCCTTTAGAAGGGTTGAGTGATAGCAGGGCATCTAGGGCTTCCGCTGGTGAGATGTTATTGAAGGAGAAGTTACGAGGCACTATAGGCTTCTTTATTCCATCGGTGGGTACGTATGGAGCAGGGGTGGGCATGGAAGAGAGGAGTGAAGCTGCACAAGTGGAGAAATATGTGTTAAACTCAGCCGCGACAGCACTTGGTTCCGAGAGAAGGGAGTTGTTAATATTTAGGAGCGGAGTGGGAGTTGTGGTAGGAGGGGAGAAGAGGGAGTGAATGACCTTCCAGAACCTTGAGGGATTATTTAAGTTTGTCTGCAGGGTGGAGTTGAAGTATTCAGCTTTGGCCAGTCGAGTAGCTCTGGTACACTTGTTTCGAAGCATCTGGTATGTGGAGAGGTCTTGTGGGCGGCTTGAGGATTTGTGGGCTCTCCAAGCTTTGTCCCAGGCGATTTGACATGCTATGAGTTCAGGGGTGATCCACGGTAGGTGGATTCTCCAAATTCTTTTGCGACACAGAGGGGCATGAGTGTCCCAGACATTGAGGAATGATCTTTTAAAGTGAAGGAGGGCATCATCAATGGAGGAGATAGTGTTGGTAGGGGCCCAGTTAGCTTGGGCCAGGTCGTCTAACAGGGGAGCAAGGTTGAGTGATTTGTAAGACCATTGGACCAGGAACATAGGGGATGATCTGGGGCAGTGAATTTTACGGATGAGGTAAGTAATATTGTGGTCACTCAGGGAGTCTGGAAGAAAATCAGTCTCGATGACCCAGCGAGGGTGGGTGGTCAGGGCCCAGTCAAGAAGAGAGTGGTTTCCTGATTTGGGGTTTAGGTTGGTGGGTTCGGAGATGAGTTGTGAGAGATTTAGCCCAGTTACATAAATAAAAATGTTGTTGGGATCAGAGAAGCCAAGAGAAATTTTTGCAAGGCTAAACCTCTGAATCTCCTAGGAATCCTAAGAAATTTTGGTCACTCATCAAAGATTTAGATGGGCACTCCAAATGCAAGGAAACAATTCAATTATTACCTTTAAATGGCAGATGAATTTAATAAATACTGTGTTAGTATTTTTAAAAGCAAAGAGAACTTTAATATGGATATTGTTCCCGCTCCCTGCTCTACGATCTTCTTTTCCGAAAGTGATACCCTCAGAGCTGTTAATAACACCAAATCCAACTCTTCTGTTGGTATAGATGGTATTCCTTCTATCTATAAAGAATCTATGTATAGAACTAGTTGGCATACTTACTCTTCTTTTTAATGCATCTTTAAAAGAAGGTATAGCATTGGATGACTGGAAAGTGGCAAATGTCACCCCTATTTATAAAAAAGGTTAAAAAAATAATATTAGTAATTATAGGCCCATAAGCCTGACTTCCAGTATTGGCAAACTTATGGAAAGGTTGTTGCAGTATAAAATCACAGAACACCTTCATAAATCAGGGAACCTTGACATAACTCAGCATGGTTTTACCCAGGGAAGATCATGTATGTCTAATTTAATCAGCTTTTTTGAGCCAGTAAGCAAGACCTTGGATTAGGGTTTCCCAGTTGATATTATCTTTTTGGATTACGAAAAAGCATTTGATAAGGTATCACATAAGCTACTCTTAGATCGATTACATAAATTACAAGTACATCCCTTGATTACCAAATGGATTTCTTCATGGTTGGACAATAGGAAACGGGGTAGTTTTACGAGGATGCAAGTCTGATTGGGGTACTGTCAGTAGTGGAGTACCACATGGGTCTGTGCTTGGACTGATATTGTTTAATATCATGATCTCAGAGATGCAAACTAAAAATGGTGTTTGGTTGCACAAATATGCTGATGATAGTAAGCTTGGAGGCATTGTTAACAACAATGCCTCCATTAAATTACTTCAGGATAATTTAAACGATCTTTACTCTTGGGCCATTGAACACAGACTAGTCTTGTGAAATGCAAAGTATGCACCTTGGGAGATATAATAGTATGGCAAATTATTACATGAATAATACTAAGCTTGAAGTAACTACCTCAGAAAAAGATCTAGGTGTGACCATCACTAATAACATGAAATGTAATCACCACATTAACATTGCTGCCAAAAAATGTTATGGTATAGTCAGATGTATTTTAAAACATATAAAAAGTCGGGAAGCTGAGGTTCTTGCTCCATTGTACACTACATTGGTTAGAACACATCTGGCATATTGTGACCCTTTTTGTTCTCCCACTGCCATAAATGATATCAAAGTTTATGAATCAGTTCAGCGTAGGTTGACTAAATCAGTCTCTAAAGCAGCACATCTAGGATATGGTGATAGGCTTAGAAACCTAGGACTTTTTTCTCAAAAATATAGGTTTATTAGACGTGAAATGTGTTGGGCCTATAAGGCTTGTGGGGATTAATTGTTTTTTGAATCTAACTGTTTAATGAAACAATCACCTTTTGAGAGTACCAGGTCACATAACCTAAGATTATATGTTGAAACCTGTAAAACCCAACGGAGGAAAAACTTTGTAACTCAAAGAGTTCCACATTTATGGAATTCATTTCCAGTCAATGTGGTATTATGTCAATCCCTGGACCATTTTAAAAATGAACTTGATTTGTATATGGGTGACAAGAAATTTTACTACCATCCCTAATTTTAATGATGGCAAGTTCAACTATGGGCTTGTCCCTCAAACTCGTACAACCTATGAACCTGATGAAACATTTGATCCTAGCAGTAGTCTTCCTGACAGATTTAATAAATTCGTTATCAATTCTGGTAATTTCTTTGGCGATGTAACTCAGCCTCTACAGTGTCATTGAACATACTGGATGACAACTCATCTAAATTTTTGTTTAAGGAAATTGCTTGTTATGAAGTTTTGGAAATGTTGTTGGAGCTAAAATCAAGTAGAAGTTGTGGTCCTTGTGGCCTGTCCCCCAGTATGTTGAAATATTCTGCCTTTTATATTGCTGAGCCCCTCACTTATTTGTTTAACCAGTCTCTTTCTCTTGGTTATTCCCCTCAGGCCTGTAAGCTGGCCAGGGTTGCCCCTATATTTAAGGGGGGGCAGCCCTAGTCACCTTTCTAACTATAGACCTATTTCTTTGTTACCTGTTGTTAGTAAAATATTAGAGAGACTACTGACTAAGCAAATGCTGGATTATTTTCACAGGTACAATCTTTTTGATCAATTTCAGTCAGGTTTCCTCAAGATACATGGTAAGGTGGTCTCCATGTTGAGGGTCTTGGACGACATCGGCAGGTCTAATGATCAACAACATTACACTGGAGCCATACTGATTGATCTGTCCAAGGCCTTCAACACGGTTGACCAACAGACAGTATTGTTATGATTATCTGAAGTGGGTTTGAGTCATAACACATTGACCTGGTTTTGTTCTTATTTAAGTAGTCAGCGGCAGATTACAGCTGTTGGTGGTCTTAATTCAGCCCCTCCAATGGTGATGAGAAGAGTGCCCCAGGGCTCTGTCCTGGGGCCCCTCCTCTTTTTGTGATACCTGAAAAATGTTGGTAAAAGTATTGGGGGAATCAACTACCACCTATATGCTGACGATATTATTATTCACACTTCTCACTGTTTAGTTTTGGAAATTCAGACTATTCTACAAAAAAAAGGTTGATGCTCAGCCCTCAGGTGGTGCTGAGGGTTGAGGCACTGGATGCCACACCTTGTGCCATGCTGGTGACCCGGGTTTGGGAATGAGCCCGGGCCGCTGGAGGTCAGCAGGGAGGGAGAGGATTGAGCATCCAGAGGACAGCTCTCCTCTCCCAGGATGGAGGGGGGGTTCAGGCTCGGTGCTTGACTGGCCTCTGGCGGAAGCCTGAGACACAGCAAGTACCCTGCCATACAGAGAGGGGAAAAATGCATGGCAGACGTCAGCAGTTATGCCTTGACATCAGGGGTGCACGCCACACACAGAACAGTGGAAAAATTGCTCCCTAGGTTCCTGGAAGATGGAGCACCTCAGCGCAGACCCAATAAGCCTACTTGCCTGTCCTGGTCTGGTGCCCTGACAGACGGGAAGTTGCTCAGGGGTGTACAGGCCCCCACCTCTGTCCCCGCCTGGGGGGTAATCCAAGACTACATGGAGGGACTACCACAGGTTCCAGGTAAGGTGAGGCAGGGCATACTCAATTGGTGACTCCAAGGGCGGCGGAGCTTAGGGGGCAGGGGGAAGTATAAACAGAAAGCTAAAAAAAAATGTTGATGCTTTACAACAGTTTTTTCTGATTCCAAATTAAAACTGAATACTGCTAAGACCAAGTCAATGCTGTTTGACCCCCCTTCTAAAATAAAATTAGGTAAAAGGTTGGAAATATCTGACAGTTCTGAAACTGTATTGGAAAATGTTGAAACTTATAAATATCTGAGGTACTAGTTGGACCAGAGTGGGTCAGGAGATAAGCATGTAGATAAATTGGTTATACAAATTGGTAAAAGGGCAGTATTCTTATTCAAAAATAAACATTGTCTAGATTCAGCCTCTATGGAAATGATAATCAAGGTTCAAATGTTACCCTTGTTTGTTTATGCAGATATCTTATATGCTAGTGCATTTTAGGACCGTTTGCATAAATTAGACGTTCTTTATAATCGTTTGGCTAGGTTGATCCTTAAGTGCCCAATGGATGTTCATCACTGTGAGTTATATAAGACTCTGGGATGGGTTTCCTTAAATCAAAGAAGGGACACTCATAGGTATGTGTTTGCACACAAATGTGGTTTGGGATGTATTCCAGATTACCTGAGTAACAGG
Organism: Neoceratodus forsteri; assembly: GCA_016271365.2. Classification (NCBI taxonomy): domain Eukaryota; kingdom Metazoa; phylum Chordata; order Ceratodontiformes; family Ceratodontidae; genus Neoceratodus; species Neoceratodus forsteri. The sequence continues at coordinate 141,395,385 of JADMNL010000024.1, forward strand.
TTACATTTCAGTACAATTGACCCATCTTTGAGAAACGCTTCTGTTCAGGAATTAATTGTACCAATTACCAAAACAAAATGATCCTTACATTTCTTTAGTCAATTTGTCCCTATTTTCTGGAACAAACTCCAGCATGAATTTAGGAAGTTAGATTATATACCTCCATCTGTTTCTATGTTAAAACAGTACTTATCATCATCTGCACATGTTTGTGATTGTTTTAAATAATTGATATTGTATTTTGTATGTATGCCTGTATTTTACATGTATTATTGTAATTAGGTCACTATTGTGAATGAGCTTATGCTCATTGGTTATTCCTCACAATAAACAAACAAAAAACCTATGAAGGATGCTTGCTATTGCGTGTTTTGTTTATTGTGTGTTGTAATTAAGCACTGCATCATGATGGGTGACCCTGTTGGCTTCCCACTTCGTTAACTGTTTTTTTACATTTCCTGTTTAAACTGTTTTCCCTATTCTATGCCAGAAACAGCTCTACTTTATTGAAGTGGAGACTTCGACAGGTGGGGTTCTTGTCAGGCCTATGGGCTTATGTAACCTCTGTTTTTTCAACCCAGCCCATCGCCTTCCATTTACATGGCTCATTATACTAAATTCTTGTCATATAATATTAACAGGATTCATAGCCCAATCAAGTGGTCCAGAATATTTCAGATGGTACAGAGAGAAAGAGTGGAGATTATATTCTGGTAGTCTGATAGAGTATGATGACTGTGTTAAATACTGACTGGCATGTTGGCGTGATTTACAAGTTAAACATTACGACCATAAATGGGCCAGCACATAGGGCTTCTACGGAATGTAATTGTAACCCCCCTCAAAGTGGTGGGGCTTACCTTAAGTTATCTCCCCGGGCTCTTCTTTTGCCCTCCTTCTGGCCATGTTCCAGCCCTGAGTTCTGTCTCTGAACCTGGGCTAATATCCAGTGATATGAGTGTAAATTCATGAAACATAATGCTGTATCCATAGTTCCTGCATAAACGTGTGAGATGGTGCCATCACACTGTAGCTTTCAGAAGCTCAGTCCCTGTATATAGTGTGCATAGCCTGTGCTGGGTCCGAGTATCCAGCAGTCACGACCAGCCAGGGAGCACTCTTTCAGACTCCACACTGCAGTTGCTTAATAGTGCAGAGGGAGCTCTCTCAAATGATGTAAATGCTAAACTTAAAACTAAACTGTTTGTATATAAAATAGACTTTAAAGCTGGACTGTTTACCTGTCTGCCCTGTGGCAGCTATGTTGTTACTTTGACCCTTGCTTTTAGCCAGTCGGAACTCAAAGGGTCCGAAAGGGGTCCTTCAGCTATGGTTGTTGGGAGAAATATAGAACTGTGTGTTTGGTGTCCATTATTGGCCAATCGGAATGCCAGAACTGTAATTGACAGCCTTATCTCCCAATCAGATAGCAGGATTGTGTTTTCTACAGTTAAGGAGGGACGGTTGAACTGGTGCAGTTCTGAAGGAGCCTTCAGAGAGTGAGGAGACTCAAACTGTGGGCTCTGAGTGAAAGTTTGGAGGCCTGTCTGGGTTTCCACAGACAAATAGTCCAGAAGTGGTCTGTGTGGCCAATATCTGCAGCAGTTGCTGAAACTCTTAAGAGGAGAGAGAGAGAAAGCTTTTCCTGTAAGCCAAATTCTGCTAGTTTGCCTGAACTGTGTCAGAGATTGTTTGTTACAGCCAGAGCTGAAGGTAAATCATGCATCCAGCTGCCAGAGTGAAGATTGGGAACCCAGCCTTCCAAGTGGTTCCTCCAGCCAGAAAACTGTTCTGCTCTGCAAGAGAACTGTGTTTGCTCAGAGCTACACCTGCCAAAAAGGTACTGTCTATACAAACTGTACAGAGTGAGTTTGCCCAGGCCTGTTTATGCAGAGACTGCATCCTGTTTGCCAAAGCAAAGCTAAAGAGACTTTATTCTGAGTTGAATCTGCATCTGAACCAGCTTGGGGAGTCAGCTACTGACTCAGTTGGTTTCTGGCCACCTTGGGGGTTATGCCTAGACATAGGGGTGAGTCATGCCAGCCCTGGTCCTTTCTGCTGGTCCTGTGTCCTGAAGCCAAGAGTCTGCCACCTGAAACTGGGACTCCACAGGTTCAAGACTGCCCTAGGCTGCCATCCACTTCAACTGCCAATCAGAGCCTAGACAGCTGCAGAGTCTTGAGTAATCTCAGGGCTTGCCCTGCAACAAATGTTCTTGTGCTACAAGTGTTGTTTAAAGTGTTTTGCAGGCCATCAGGCATAAGATTACAAATACCAGCTTGCCAAAGAGCCAATTTATTTGTTCTTAAATGCATAAATCATTTTGCATGGTTATAAGAGTAAATCCAACTGTTTGTTTAAGGGCCCCAATGCCGGCCAACCAGCTGCAATGCACTAGGCCTGCAACAGTTCTTGTCTGGGTACCCAGTGGTGATAATGAGGACTGTCCACATGGACTATTAATTGTTTAAATGCTTTGCCAAAACCCAAAGAAACACAAATACCCAGCCTTAATTTGCATCCCCCTTACCCCAATGTTTATCCCTTAACAAATGAGGTTTATTGTTAATGTTAACACTGTCCATGAGCATATTATTACTGAGTACAATTTACTGTGTCTAGCTGAAAGGTGCATTGTTATTGCTGATAACCATTCCTTGCAGGTATACATGGTGTGTTGCAGTAGTCTAAACCCTGTGGGTAAGTGCAGTCACTGTGCGCATATTATTTGTAGTCATCGTGAGCATATTATTAGCCCTCATCAATAATTGTATTACTGAATGCAAGGTAAACTGTTATATGGCAATCCATGTGTGGGACCACTGGTTGGGGCAGTGGGTAGGTACAGCATTCCGAGGGGTTGTACTAGCTTGTCATGATACCCATTTAAAATCTACTCTGGGTGGAGGTACCACGCAAATAGTTTTATTACTGGTAATGAGCCCCTTTTGTCATCAAAACCAGTACCCAGGCCCCTCAACCTCTATTGTGGGCAACAGGCAGGGGTAGTAGCCCATTGGTACACAGCACCTGAGTTACATAATTATGGTCTCTCTCTTCATTACATCACGTCCCACGTTGGCACTATCTTATGCCATGAATATGGTGCGGCTTTTCAAAATGAGGGACAGTTTGTCTGCAATATTTAAACCTGACGACAATTATAAAAATGGAAAAAGTTAAGGTAAAGACTATGATATTCTAAAATGACTGCTCATGATCTAAGTTGCCACAATTTTGAATTTTTTAAATCATACTAACTAAAAAAACACTGTTTAGGTGTCACAAATATTCCATATTAGTGTTACCCAAGGATAAAGGAGGCTCCAACCTTCCCAACCTGCATAGGTATACCATAGCCTCCCATTTAAGAATGATATGCTTATAGAAACATAGACAAAGATGACAGAAAAAGATCATTGGTCCATCCAGTCTGCCCAAGTTCCCTATCTAACTCTGACCTACTGTCCATCCAGGGTCCCTTCTCTCCTCTCTCAAGCTCCCGACTCTCATGGAGACTCACACGACTTCCCACATGCATCCTATCTTGACTTAGGAGATTACATGTATCCTATGGAAGTCAAAGACAGGGAAATCCCTGGGCCCTGAAAAGTACCCTGTGGTGTGCACAGGCATATAACCTGCATTGGAAGTGCATCAAATTTGTCCTCAGTGACTAATACTCAATAGAAAAAATACCTATATGCCATTCCACTGGGTTGTCTCCCTTTTACTAATTTATATCATGCACACAGATGACCTTAAGGGTCTGGCATAAAGTTACTCAGTCCTCATCTTTTGCTATCTACCGTATTGGGCTTACAGCTCTTCCTTATCTTAGGGACTGTCCTTCAAATAAGCTAAATGTCTCCCTTATTCATTAGAGTCGTTTAGGCCTAACATATCTGTACCAGGTACTAGATTCCTGCAATATCCTTCCTTTTGCCACCTTGCAACAGGCCTATTCCCCTCCCAAATACTGACCACTTTCGATATATGCAGCTACACACGTATCTGGCCCACACATTTAAGGATCAGCATTTACCTTCAGAAAAGCCGACACAGATGTTTTAAATTTTAAGGGGAGCATAAACTGATGACCAATGGCAGCCTCTCATTGGCCAACTGTACAGGAGTTTACAGGAGCTTACAATAACCATTACAGAATATATCCTTATTAGATGGAATATTAAGTTAGGAATAGACAATTCCATGAAAACATGGATAAAAAATGCACTACCATCTTTTAAAGTCATTTCTGCTCCATATCTCAGGGAGTTTGCATAGAAATGCAGAGGACATTTTTTCCATACCCCAGTGGAACAAGCTAAGTTGATGGGTTCATAACAGGCTCACTGTTGGAGTAGTTGTGGTACCAGGGACGCAGATCAGACACAACTCTTCTGGGCATGTCCCCGCCTACAGGGGTATTGAGAGGGGGTTACCCAGGACCTGGAAGTGGTCTTTGGGTTTTGCTTACTATTCCAGATCCTGAGCACAGACTATGGGGTAACTCATTTAAATTGCTATGTATGCTGATAACAATAACTAAGAAAGGCATAACCCAGTTGTGGCTTACGAACAAGACCCCAACTAAAGAAATGTGGTTCAATTTGATTGTGTACATCTAGCAAATGAAAAGATAAACAGCACCATTTAATGATGCACAATAGGCTTTTGACCAACTACAGTGAAGATGGACTATTTTTTTTTTTATTCAGGTATTTATCCTCCTAGCTGGCAGGCTTCTCTGGCCCCTCCCTTGGAGGGGCTCATTCTCTGGCCCTGGCTACTCCTGCATCTGACCCTCCCAGAAAAGTCCCCCATGGGTTACCCCACCCCATGGCAGGGCTGTGGTGAAGGGTGTCGACTCCTCCTGCCCCCTGAGACCAACATCTAGCCCCAGGGGGGGCCGGCACAGAGCCGCTAGGCCATCATGGAGCCTGCCAGCTCCCTTTTTCACTTTTTCTCCCCTTCCCCCCTCACCTCTGATATCTAGCATGAGTAAATGCATGTGGAGGCCACACCCACCAGCTACGTGCTTCCCAGCCTGTATCGCCCTCCCCAACCCCCAGAGGGCGGTCAGCAGGCGGAATGACAATCCCTCCTTCCTCGAGAGAGGAGAGCAGTCCTCTGGATGTTCGATCCTCTCTCGCCCCTGCCGACTCCCGGCAGTCTGGGCTTGTTCCTGAACCCAGGTCGTTAGCATGGTGCGAGGTCTGGAGTCCAGTGAAAATGAACTATTTTTTGGGGGGATAGAGAGGCCTCCTTTGTACCATAGGCTCTTGGAACCTGGACCTATACCTTTGTAAACTGTTTTTTGCTGATTAAGATTGCAGCATAATAATCAGTTAAATTATGAACATTATGTCGACATCTGGCACTGTTTATTTTTCTCTCTATTTTCCTGTCTGTTATGGAGTTAAGGTGAACTTGCTTTTATGCTAACTTATTCTGTATGGATTTAATATTTCTTGAAAACAAAAATAAATTCTAGAAAAAAATATACAGTTTTTCCATACTGCCTAGCTCCCTTCCCCTCCTAGTCTATCCTGAATTCCTTCTTTTATGCCCAACTTGTGATGTCATCGATGACATCACATCATATTTTAGACAATGGCAGGACTGTATTCTGCCACAGAAATAAACAAATAATGCTATAGGAATCAACAAATGCGGACACTGAAACCTAGGAGCTCTGCCACAGAAATCAGGCTGAAGTACCATGGAGATCTAGGTGCCCTGCCCTTCCCATGGAGGTAGGTATGTCCTGGTAGGATCTCAACTGGACAGGGAGGAGATCATCCTGGGGTAAGTATATGGGCTGAACGTTATGGACCCAGAGTTCTTCTCCTCACTCATGGTAGAGATCCTGGCCTTGGGTCTAAACCCTACTGTCTTTAGGGGATTTTAACATACCCCTGAACCCTTTATTGGACACTATGCCAAATATCTTGATATCCCAACGCAAGAACTTAGCCACAGTGGGACATTTCTTGTCTGAAATGGGGTTGGGAGATATTTGGAGGGTGGTCTATCCTGGAGACACTGAACACACCTACTATCAAGGAAGAACTCTAGGACTGACAACCTCCTTATGTCTCATAGGTGGATGAAGGGAGTAACAGATTGCTCTATAGAGGAACAAGTTCAATCTAGGACCACACCCTGGCATGTATGACAGCCCATTCAATCTGGAGATTGCAGAGAAAAGGGAGATGCTGACTGACTGCAACACTCCTGTCAGATGAAAAGGTGAAGGAGTTGATAGGGGAAGGATAGGGCAATTCCTTGGGGAGAATAAGGGTACAGTTGACTCAGTGGGGTGACTATGGGATGCCCTTAAACATTTTATTTATTTATTTTAAAACTGGTTACCAGAGAGGCATACCGAGTCAAGGGAAATGGAAGGGAAGAAGTACAATTACAAACAAAATATAGCCAGTCTGGTGATGTGGTTACAATGGCAATGACAGAAGGGTTGCTTGGCAAAACATTGCATATGGAGGACTTAGCATACAAATCATCTGTGCAAATTGGGCAAACTCAGAAAGCACATAGTGGCAGAGTGACGGGAGGCTAAGCTGGTGTGGAAAGGAGGAGGCAAAACAAATTGATAAAATAAACAAGATTGTCAGAACTACGAGGTTAGAGAAGAGGGGGAGGCATGGGGTGGTCAAAAGCCAGGCAAGGGTAAGGAAGGGTTCAGAAATCAGGTTGGCAGGAATAGGGTGGAGGGGGAGGAGTTTTAACTGGCATCTAATAGAGGGAAAGGGGAGAGAGAGAGAGGGATGGAGGAAGGTAGATGGTTCCAGAGAGAGGAGAGGGCAGGAAAAGGAGAAGATGTGCGGGTCCCTTGAGTGCAGGGAGTAGGAGGAGGAGGGGATGGGAGAGAGGAGAGGGGATAGATATGTACCTGTAACCCCCAGGTGGCGCTATCCCAAGGGCTACTACCCCTGCCTGTTTGGCTACTGACAGGTTGAGGGGCCTAGGTTCTATGACGGGTGCCTCCACCCAGAGGTCAGGGTTAGCAGTGGTTAAAATAGCTTGGGTACAGCCCTCTGGGACACTGTGACCCCCCCGTTGTTCCCACTAGTGGCCCACGGGAGTTACCTGCCCAATACCCCACATATGCACACTTTTTACACATAGAGATACCACTTACTCTCGAGACCGGTTCTGCATCCTGTCTCGGAGGACCCCCTATAAAACAAGGTTAGACAACATACACAGCAACTTGCAATACTGTTCTACATGCATTAACACCACAGTCAATATATAGTATAACAACAACAAATCTGGTTTATTCAAGGACAGTAACATGGGAGGGGGGTAATCAGGTTGATTGGTTTAGATAAGTTCAAATCGCAGTACTGTGCACATATATTTATGGTCCAAAATGTCACTCTCTGGGTACCCAGGATGGGGGGGCTAGCCGGTCTGTTGCCCGGGGTTGGCCGGCTGGTGCAGCTGGATGGGGCCCTGTATGAAGAAAATACATGCACAAACAAATTGTAATCCGGAGCCGGATGGCTCAGTCCACAAACAGAAGCACACACAACAATCAAGTTGACACACTTTGATTAAAGGAAGGTGAGAGGAAGTACCCCTATTTGTACTCACAAACCCCAAACTGAGCTGAATTGAGGAGGTAGCTCTGGATGGCCAGGATGAGCAGGGCATGGAGATGAGACCCCTGTGACAGGGCCTAACTGACTTGGAAAGCAGATGGATGCAGTTTAATTAGCCTTGAGTCCAGCTTCCAGCTTCAGCTCACGACTCACAGAACCAGGGGAAGAGGTATCGCGATCCCCTACAAACACTAGACACATTTATATGTAAAGGAAATTACTATACCAGGCAGCTGCTTCTCGAGCCCGATCACAAATACTGCAAAACCCGAGAACACACGCAGCAACAGAGTCCCCGACAGGCCGATCGCACTTCTGCAAATCTTCGGTCTTCTACAGGCAAGCCTTGCTCTGCACACTTCTTCCTTTTTGTCCACAAACTCGGATACAGTCCGATGAGCACTCGCTAATGGCTACAGGCCAACTTCAGGACCTTACACGCACTTCCCGTGTGAACTGCAAGCCGCAGCAGAACAGAGCTCCTACTCCCTTCACAGTCAACTTGAATCTGCCCTCCAGGAACAGTTCAGGGCATTTCCCTTAGGCTCCCCACAGGTTCAGTTGTAGGATTCAACTGTCAATCACTGCAGGGCTCCCTCTGTTGGTGCAAAAAGGCGCCAAGGTCCAAACTGCAGCTCTCAGAAGCACCTGCCATACATTCCCGCTTAAGCAGGCTCCAGGTGAGAGTCCAAGTTCTGGTTGGCTCAGGCAGTCTCCATTTTAGGACTCCCCTTACCCGATTGGTCCAGATTAGTAGTGCAGGTCCAAAATGGAGGAGCAACACACACACAGAGTCCCAGCTGCAATAAAGGCAGGTTAGACAAATTGCAATTTTACAAATGCGCTAAATAATTTCAGGAAACAGTTACATCCTTCAGATGGGCTCCCTCTGTGCTCTTAGCGATTGCAGAAATGGAGCCATCAGATGGCAGCTCAGGGCAGTATTTGAGCATTAACTACACAGTCCCCCATTCAAACTAATTTAGCCTGTGAGCAGGCAGCTCTTAAAGAGACAGTACCAGAGGCTCTAAAAGCACTCACAGATAAACGGCTTAAACGCCGAACACCATTCAGGTGGGGAGCACTTAGCCAGCTCCTAGGAGACTTTCGGGAACCCCCTTTGCAGGAGGGTTACATACCATAAAGTGGGAAGCTGATAGGCCAGGCTAGTGCTAAGAAGCACGCAAGAAGGCATGCTTGACAGAACTTGAGGTCCAACTTAAGGAGCCAGAAATGAGATTCTCCAATTTAGAGAAGGAGGGCACATTAGCAAACATTAAAAGATGTAAAGGGAGAGATTAATAATCCACTATAGAACAAACTCCGATATTTTACTGATGTTTCAGAGGGATATCTGGAATAGAGTGCATAGATATAAAGCAGGCACCCCCACCCAGGCAGGCCCTTCTTTGGAGGAAACTACTGATCAAGATGGGGGGGGGGGCTACCTCTCAACTGTCCCTGATTTTTAGGAACATCCTTTATTTTTCCTCAGAAATGTCCTCTACCCATCCTAAATTTGGCATTTTAGTCACTAAAGTTTAAGGATTCCAATCATAAAATAGTGTCAGCCATTAGTGTCACATTCTAGTTCTCATTATGAAAACATTATTTATATAGCAGCCCCTTTTGGACTCACATAGGTTGTATCCGGGGCCCTCAGGTTTTCCTTGGACACACCTCGAGGGTCCGGGCTAGGTTTTCTGGTGGACAAGTGGTACGGGAACAACAAGTGTGCATGGTGCCTCCACCTGGAGTAGTGATAGGGAATACCTGTGGATAAATTATAGGTTACCACCCACCAGGAAAATATAGTAACTGCCCCCACAATACCTTCCCCACACAATAACAATTTCCCCTTTTTGCAATAAGTCACAGTACCAGAATATAACATTAACAATGAACAGTTTTTATTTTGGGGGAAAGGGAGAAAAATAATACATTAACAACTGTAGAAGCACTTTTACCCCTCCAATCCCCACCTCCCACCTACAGGTGCACCTGGTTCCCAATGGCAGCTGCTCACAAAGTGTATAAAGTCCCTTGGGTGGGTACCACACCACCATAAAGAAGACACTGATCTTTCATTGGGGCCCAAATAACTTTAAACAGTAGAAACAGATACCAAACTTTAACTTTGCTGCCTGGGCGCAACTTGAACCTTGGCACAATCCTGCCCAAGACTTTACCCCCTTATTTTTCTCTGACTAGCTGGCTAGCTAAATAAAGACTTCTCCAAAGCCGCAGCCTGGGGTACTTACAGTTCTGAAGTTCAAAGTGGGTGGCAGAAACTTGTTTCACAGTACCATGTTGGTATCAGGAGTTGTTGGTGCAACACAGCAGCAGTTGGCTGAAGAAATGATGAAAGACAGTCTTCACTTGCCAGACCTTTCCAATTTTCATCCCTGGGGCCTTTGTATGCGGTGTTCACCTGGCAAGCCTCTCAACATCTTCCTCTCCAGTGGTCTCCTCTTGAGTCTGGGTACAGAGCCGGCTGGTGGTTCCCCAGACTGATAGCTGGCACACTCTTTTCTCTGCTGAAGTAAAGAAACTGGGCTTTGCATAGTCTTTATTCTCAGCATGTACAGTTACTCCAGCTTGTAGCAAAAGCAGTCTCCAATGCACTTACCCCGCAGAGGGGGAGCACAGCTTGCAGGTCACTTTACTTTCAGCTGCAGACACTGTGACTTTCAGGCTGTGACCTTTACCGTCTCTGCTTTCCAGCTGGCAAACTCTGCTGGCTCTTTCTGCACTACAGGACAATCACGCCCTCTCTTTGACAGCAATTCTCCAATGTCTCTCACTCTAGCTGAGGAGTCTAAACTTTCTTGACGCAGCTGTAGTTCAAATTTCAGTAGCAACTTCCAAGTTCTCAGCAGCAAATACACTGAGATGCAGGTTAAAATCTTAGAAGTAGCTTTCAAAGTCTCAGTAGTGAATTCATTCAGCCACAGATTCAAATCTCAGTCACCAGTTCTTTTCCAGGGGCTATGTATTTCTGCTGGCGCTCTGCAGCTTGTCCAATACTAGGGCCATGCAAGGCCTTTGGGCAAACAGGCAGGCCTTCAGGGCTAGCAAGCCCACAGCAGTCTCTCTCCTCTCCTCTCTGCACTCTCTGACTGATCCACCAGAATCCCCTCCAGAGTCCTCTTTATCAGTTTCCCAGCAGCCCCTTCCCATTGGCTGCAACAGTTGTCCCACAGAACAAATGAATATTCATTTCCCTCACTTGAAGCAATATTGGTCCTTAATTTGAGGGCCAAGAAACGCCCCTACTTTTTCTCCTAAAAGTATTTTGCCAGTCCCATAAGTCTCTGTAAAAAATCTCTGCCTTCTGATTGGCTGTGCCAGGGGTTAAGGCTGAACAACATGGCTGCTACATACTCAGTCCCAAGTAAAGTCCCCATTTAACAAGTCCTTTGCAGCCAAACAATTTAATCTTTTTATACATTCCCCCCACAGTTCTGTAGCAGCCTCTCTGAACTGTCCTCTAGCTGCACAGTTATGGATTAAAGCTTTTCCCCTGCCTGCTGCATCTTTCATTATACAGTCCCCAGTGACAGGCAGGGGGCTCATTAATATTTATAACCCCTCATGAATTATTCATTGCCTGATTCCCTAGCGCTCACTGGCACTCTTAAACCAAATAGTTTTCTGGTCCTAAGGGTGCCTCCTCCATGTCTCCAGACCCCAACTGACAAATTTCGGGGGCTGGGAGCATGGAAGAGGCTGTTATATTACCACAATGGTGGCAAGAAAACCAATGTGCACATCTGTGCATGCGCAGACCACCAGCTCGTACATTCACAGTGTGGCAGCTCAGCAGTTCCATGGCACTTGCTTCTCCGGACCCTTTTTAAAGGAAATGATTACTGGGACTGGACAGAGATTCAGAGGAACCAAGGACACAGGCCACAGCAGCAGTGAGCTAATCGGGGAAGCGGCAGACCAAGCATGGTAAGCCCAACAGAGTAGGGGGTGTACATTTACACAGAACAGTATATTGTACCCAACACCTTAAGCTGAAATTACTATTTTTATGTTGGTTCGCGCTTACATGCCAGCCAACATATTGTATTAGTAGCAGATTTGGAGGCACGGTCACAGTTGGGCGAATGCAGGGCACACATCAGTAGGTGCATCTCTCATTCCCCAATAAGCCAACATGCAGGTACCACACCAGGAATACATAATGTTGCGAGCACATCTAAGAAAAAGTCCGCTGCAATGAGAATCAAGCTTGTCATTCAGCGGCACCAAAACACACCCTCCCTAAGTGCCTTTCCTGGTGAAGCCCTTCAATAAACATAGCAGCACTGACTGCTGCCGCGTGGAGAGCCGACTTCAGGGACTGACCAATCCCCCTGTCGGCATGCCCCAACCCACTTCATTTGCCGACAGGGGAGCCTCCCCATTGGCATAATGCACCCCCATTTTAAGAGTGAACCGGGGGTGCCCAATCCCCTCGCATCATGTCCCCTTCCCAGTTTAATTTGTCGATGGGGAGCCCACTCCCCTCGGCATAATGTCCCCCATTTGTTGTGTGCCAGCGGAGGTGCCCAATCCCGTTGGCTACGAACTCCCAAAAAACACTCAGATGGCACACTGGAGCCCCCCAGCGTGCGAAATGCCCTTGTAAAACAAAACAGTCCCACAATGTTTTTTTTTTTTACAACCTGCAAACCAGCAAAAGGTCCCTCATCGAGTTCTGTGGCCCTCCCCCAACCTGCGCCCACCCTCTGCGCACCCTGCCTCTCCATACCCCCCTCACCCCATACTTACCTCCGGAGCACGGCGCGATGATCTTCGGTGGACCGGGAACACATCTGCACTCTTCAAAGCCGACCGTGAACTGAAGAAATGCCGGTAAGCTGTATAATGGCATAAACAGGGTATTTTCATCTTTGGTGCATATCTCGGGCATTTATGGGAATTTTGCCACCAAATTTTCAACATGAGTTATTGGGACTCCTTCTCATGAATTCAGTCACTGTCATGGCATTATTCGGTCCCAAAAGGTGATTTCGCGGTCACTGCGCGGAATCACCTTTCGGGACCGATTAACGAAATGATAGTGTGACTGTTCATGAGGAGGGTTCTCAAAAAGCCTATGTTGCAAATTTGGTGAAAAAATCCAAAAAATGGCTGTTTTATGTAGGAGTGCCAGTAGCTCACGCACTGTGAACTTCATGAATTTGTAATATTTTCACTCTAGATTTTCAAAATTGGCATTTTACCACACCTCCTTATGAATAGTACAGCTGTCATTTTACATATCCTGGCCAAAATTTTTTCGCACGTCCAGCGCAGAATAGTGCGGTCTCTGTGCAAAATCAGTTTTTGGGACAGTTTGAGAAAATGACATTGACACTGTTCATGAGCAGAGGTCCTAAAATGCCTATGTTGAAAATGTGATGACGAAAGTCCATAAAATGACTGTGTTACAAGCATGCATTGCGCAGTTTCCACGCAACCTTGTAACTTCTCAAATTTGCAAAATTTTCATGCCAGATTTTCAACACTGCCATTTTTTCACACCTCCTTATGAACAGTACAGCTGTCATTTTTCACAGCCTGCCCAAAATGTGTTTCCACACCTGTGGTGCACAATGGCGTGGTCACTGTGGGAAATCAACTTTTGGGACAGATTAACAAAATCACAGCGCCACTGTTCATGAGGGGAAGTCCCAAAATTCCTACATTTATTTATTTATTTATTGAAAATGTTTCACCAGGAAAGGCAGCTGAGCAAAAAGATGCTCGTCTCACGGTGTGACGTTGAATATGTGGCTAAAAAATCCCCAAAATAATTGGGTTACGGACGTGTGTTGTGCAGTTTCTATGCATGCTCATGACTTCACCAATTTTTCTTGGAGGACTAAGGAGTTACTCCACTGTCTATGTGTACCGACCTGTGCTGTCAAACCTAACATTTCATCTGTTTTGCACAGTCGGGAGGTTAATTTCCAGGCTCCCCTGGCTCCTTACTACTGGCTAGTGACTTAAATTTTTTATTTTAACAACAGCGCCGAAACCAGAGCATCTGTGACGCCAGTTCCGGTCGGCAGCTATTTTAGCACATGCTCCCGCGAGCAGGAGTGAGTGTGAGCAGGGTGAGTCTGCGGAGACATGCACAGAGACACTCACGTCCTGCACGTGTCAGCTGTGTCCACTGGCCACGCTGGTATAGCTGGCTAGTAAAACACATCAAGAACAACAGCTAAGAAGTTTAAGTGAGTACACACTAGACTGCAGAATGGAGGGGGAATATACAAAGTGTGTCCAATGCTTGATGTATTGTGAAGGGAATCTTGGCTCCTGATCCTGCTCCCACTCTTTCATGTGAGGAAAAGCCACAAGCCCTCACTGAAAATGATGGCTGGGCCTTCATTTCTAAACGATCTAATAAGAGGCGGGGTGGTCAGATTTATAACAGCACACCTGTAGAAACTTATAATAGATTCAAACATCTGGAGGACACAGAGGTCATCTCAGACCTTGGCTCTTCTCCTGACCTATCACCCCCAAAGCAAATCACCCCAATAAAAAAAACATTTGGCTACAGATCTGCATCCCCCCACCGTTCATCTTCTGGTAAACCCTGTACAAATAATTCTTTGCCATATGATAAACCCAAGTCAAATCTCCCCGCGCCTATCTCATCTCCGGTTCTACCCCCCAGCATCTCCACCCCTTCAAAACAAGTATTCATACTGGGGGACTCAATTATTATAGAAACATAGATGCTGACAGCAGATAAGGACCGCAAGACCCATCCAGTCTGCTCATTTCTTTTTCTACCTTATAAATGTGCCATCGGCCTTCGCTCTGTCAGTGGCCTATCTATTCATACTCATCTGTATTGCTCCCTTATGCCTATCCCATGCCTGTTTGAAGCCCTGCACTGTATTCATAGCCATCACTTCCTGAGGTAGGCCGTTCCATGCATCCACCACCCTTTCTGTGAAAAAGAATTTCCCACATTCCCCTTAATCGGCCTCCTCTAATCTCATGCTGTGTCCTCTGTCCTGCTATTTTTCTTATATTGAAACATGTTAGACTCTTTCACCTTGTTAATGCCCTTAAGGTGTTTGAATGTTTCAATCATATCACCTCTCTCCTCCTTTGCTCTAGGGTATACATATTGAGCTCCATTAATCTGTTCTCATATGTCTTCTGATGCAGTCCCTGCACCATTTTGGTTGCCCTTCTCTGGACTGCCTCAATTTGGTTAATGTCCTAGTGAAGGTGTGGCCTCCAGTACTGCACACAGTACTCCAGATGGGACCTAACCAGTGTCTTGTAAAGAGGGATTATTACCTCCCTCTTCCGACTTGTGATACCCCTACTAATACACCCTAACATCCCCCTAGTCTTACCTACTGCTTTAGAGGTCTGCTTGGATGATTTCAGGTCATCAGTGATGATGATGCCCAAATCTCTTTCTTCCTTTATGACTGCCTGTAACTCTCCTCCCAGCCTATAGGTGGCTTCAGGGTTTCTCTTCCCTATGTATATGATCTTGCACTTCTTTGCATTAAATCCCAGTTGCCACTCTTCTGACCATTTTGCTAGTTTATCCAGATCTCTTCTCATTCTGCCCATCCCATCTGGATCAGCTACTCTGTTGTAGATCTTGGTGTCATCTACAAACAAACAAGCCTTACCCTCTAGTCCATCTGCAATGTCACTAATGAAGATATTGAAGAGGACTGGCCCCAGGACTGATCCCTGAGGTACCCCACTTGTGACTTGCATCTCTTCTGACTATACCATTTACCACCACTCTCTGTTTTCTGCCCATCAACCAGTTTACCACCCAGTTGACCAACTTCTGACCCACCCCGAGCCTACCCAGCTTAATTATCAATCTTCTATGTGGAACAGTGTCGAAGGTTTTGCTGAAGTCAAGGTAGGTGACATCAACTGCTTCCCCTTGGTCCACCACTCTGGTTGCTCAGTCAAAGAAATCTATGAGATTAGTTTGACAGGACCTTTGTTTTGTAAACCCATGCTGTCTTGGATCCTGTGCCCCTATGGATTCCAGGTGTTGCACTATCCTTTCCTTAAGGAGTGCCCCCATAATCTTGCCCATTACTGAGGTAAGACTGACTGGTCTGTAGTTCCCTGCTACCACTCTTGTGGAGCAGGATCACATGAGCCCTTCTCCAGTCTTCTGGGACCTCTCCTGTGCTCAGACATTCACTAAACAGTTCTGCTAATGGCTCTGCTAATTCCACCCTTAGCTCCTTAAGTACCCTGGGATGTATGCCATCAGGTCCCATTGCCTTGTCCACCCTGAGCTTAGTGATCTCTTGTAGGACCCTTTCTTTTGTGAAGGGAGTAGTGCTCACCTCCCTCACCCCTGTGTCCATGGTGCTGAGCTGTGGGCCCTGCCCTACCTTCTCTTCAGCAAATACTGAGCAAAATAATCTATTTAGGATAGATGCTTTTACGGGGTCCTCCTCCTCACACGCCCCCTTTTCTCCTTTGAGCTTAGCAATACCCCCTCTGGACTTTCTTCTTTCACTAATGTATCTATAGAAAGTCTTGTCACCTTCTTTCACTGTTCTGCTAGTGTTTCCTCAGTTTGGGACTTTGCCTGCCTTACTGCCTTCCCTGCTTCCTTTAGGGCAGTTTGGTATGCCTCCCTGTCTTCATCCCGCTGTGTTCCCTTATATTTCCTGAAGGCCAGCCTTTTGACTCTGACCTTTTCTGCTACTGTATTTGAGAACCAAAGTGGTTTCCTTCTTCTTTTGCACTTCCTTTTCTGTCTAACACAATGGGTTGTTGCTTCAAGTATTGCATCCTAAATGCTTGCCCACTTTGCCTGTACCCCCTCACCTGTGTTTCTTTTTGCCAGGGCTAGCTTAACTCTGTTGGCCATTTTATCAAAGTCAGCTCCTCTGAAGTCCCATATTTTTGCCTTGGAATGGGATGATTTAGATGTAGTGGCCAAATTGAACCATACCATGTGATGGTCACTGGCCCCCAGGTGACCTTTTACCTGGAGATCTGTGATCCCTTCCCTGTTAGTCAGTGCTAGATCTAGGATAGCCCTGTCTCTTGTGGGTTGTTGTACCAGTTGTTTAAGGCCCTCCCCCTGCAGGGAATCCACCACGTATTTAGTTCTGGCAGATGTTCCTGCTGGTATTGACCAATCTGTATCCGGCATGTTGAAGTCTCCCATTATCAGAACCTCCCCTTTAGTTGTCATGTTTTGTATATTAAACATATTGACAGAACTGTTTGTAATTCCGACAAAGCAAACCACACATGTTCTAGTTTCAGAGGTGCTAAAGTATCAGACATTACAGCAATGATACCTAATATTCTACATCAAGCCGGAAATAACCCACTTGTTATTATCCATGCTGGAACAAACGATATTAATTGTACTAAGTTTAAACAATTACAGCAGGATTATGTTTCCCTAATTTACTAATTGAGAAAGGATGTTCCGTTTGCATTTCAGAGATCCTGCCAGTGCCAAGGGCCACACCAATTATTACATAAACCATTAAAGCAATAAATGAATGGCTAAGGAAGTGGTGTCTCATGCAGAACATCCCATGTCTTACACACTGGGAAACATTTCAGGCTAGAAACTCACTATACTGCTGGGATGGTCTTCACCTTAGTCACAGGGGTAGCTCTTTACTGGGGAAGAGTGTTACTGCCACCATAAATCAATGTTTAAACTCATATCCAAGGGGGAGAATGGGTATGTACCCAGGTCTCTAAAACAACATCAACAAAGTCATTATAACACATGTAAATTTTTGGCCCTAAATGCAAGATCTTTAAATCTGGTTAAACTAGCAAAACTCGAAGCTAAATGTAGAATCTTAAATACAGGTGTTGTGGGGGTTACAGAAATCTGGTGGGATTCAGCCTCTATGTGGTCAAGAAACATCCCTAATTATAAACTGTACTACAAGAATAGATCAAATAAGCAAGGTGGCAGGGTATGTATGTATTTATGTTAGAAATGATATCCCCTCTTTTGATGTACATTATCCCTCTACATCAGAAAGCATTTGGGCCAAAATTCAATTAAGAGGCCATTCGTACATCACGGTTGGTAATTTATATAGACCCCCATCGGCAGACCTGGATTATACATCCAACATGCTCCAAGAGATTTCCTTCTTTTCAGACACTAAGAATGTTGTCGTCCTTGGGGACTTTAACATGCCCCACATTGATTGAGATTCCTTAACAGGTCACTCTGGTGCAGACAAACTTTTAATTGATACAGTAGCCAATACAGGGTTACTACAACTTGTTATGGAACCCACTAGGGGTCCAAATATTTTGGATCTAATACTTACAAACATAGAAGCGCAGGTTAGTAACCTTCATATCTGGAATCCACTGGGTGCTACTGATCACTCCTCTATTTTATTTGAACTTCCGCAGGATGCTACTAGCCCAAGAAAACCTATAAATGCAAAAAATTATAACAAAGCCAACTTTTCAGACATTAATAAACATTTAGTTGATATTAATTGGGAATCACTTCTCTCTAACTTATCAATGCAGCAAGCTTGGACCATCTTTAAAAATATAATTTATAACCTAGAAACCCTTTTTATTCCAACTAAAAAGAAATACAACACCAAAGGTAAAGTACTCCCATGGTTTAATAAAACTATTAAAACTCAGATTAATTGAAAAACCAGGCTTTTCAAGAACCTTAAACATAGTACACAGCCTTATAAAAACATCTTACTTTACAAATACAGGTTAGCAGTTAAAATCTTGAAACAGTCTATCAAACTTGCAAAAACTAAACTTGATTTTAAATTGGCACATACCAAAGACTGTTATAAGTATTTTTTTTTTCATATATATAACAAAAAGAGTAATTCTAGGACCATAGGACCCCTGCTCAATAATGGAGCCAGATTATCAGATATTGATACAGCTAACCATTTCAATAAATACTTTTGTTCTGTATTTTCCAAACAGAATACAGCTACCCCGGTACATCCATGTTCCCTTGGTTCCTATAACATTACACTATCTGACATCCAACAAGCAATAAAAAATTAAATAAAAGCACCAGTCCAGGAGCTGACAACATCCATCCTTGGTTTGTGATTGAAACCTTTCAGGTCATATCTAAACCCCTATTAATCATTTTCACTAAATCTCTGCAGGAAAGTTCCATACCCAATGAGTGGCGTACAGCAATTGTTACCCCGATATTCAAAAAGGGTAACAGAGGCAATGTTCAGAACTAGCGCCCTATTAGCTTAACTTCCATTGTTGGTAAACTTATGGAAAGGGTTGTCAAAATGAAAATTGAACAGGAATGTATAAAATATTAAATTCAAGATTGTTATCCATGGACCACCACCCCTGATTGGGGCCCTATGTCATGGATAGTAATATTTAGGGCACAGGCACTGATCATATAAGAATGAGTGTTAGGATTTGGGTTCTACTGTTCTATTAGCATTGTTGCTACAAATTGCAATGCTTATTGACGTATTCTGTTATATAATCACAATACTCTATATATACATATATATTACAAAGCCTTATCTACAATCATTATGCTTGTATTACCAATATTATTGTGTTTTACTAAGAATCATTATGTACTAATGTACTGAGGAGACACTGCCATTTGGATAATTGTATAATTGCAATCATTAGTTGTGCAATGCTGCCATCTTTAGGTGTAGTGCAGAACAGCAATTGTGTGAGACATTATAAGATGACCTTGCTAAACAAAGACTGTCTATTTTCCTTATTAGAAGGTTTTTGCTACGTCGGTGCATGTTCCCAGGCTAGAACAAATCACAACATCTGTTGTTAGCCAATTATATAAGTTTATCGTATCTTTTTACTAGTTTCTATAGCAATAATCAGAAGTATAAGAATGACTGTTTTGCTTAAAATTCTATGAGAAGAGAGAAGAAGTTGATGCTACCTTGGTAAGAAATTAGGAAGACTGTAGATATTCTCCCTCAGTGTGATTTTGCACTGTGCCTCTTTGGTTATAAGCATGTTTTATATACCAGAAATAAATCATTATCAGACTCTGGAAACCACGTGTTTGTTGTTTCTCTACTCTGGCAATTCAGACAAGAACCGGCAGTAGGGTAAGATTTATTGCCCTAATTACAGTGGCGACTGTGAAAAGCTGATTGCACAGAGTGAGATTTACATCTCAGTTCTTTTCAACTCAGATTTTCAGCAGTGTAGTGCAAAGCTGCCTACTTGGACCTGCTTTAATATACCGTGGGTTTTTCCTTTGAAAACTTATTTTGCTTCGGTCACAGGAGTGGCAGACCCACCCCAGACCTCTGGTAAACTCCTTTTGTGAGTTACAGCGTACCGCCTTGGCTTAATTGTTTCTAACAGGAGTCCGGAAACCTGTCTGAAGTCAGAGCCCAGGATTTTAAACCAGTCTTCCAATTTTTTTTGTGTTGTGTCTGTTAACCCTTGTGTGTCTAATGTCCAAACTGTGCACAGAATTGAGACTAGATGTATCTAACTACCTCACCTCCCATGGAGGTTGGGCTGATTTTGCGCTGGATGCAACATCAGCTGAAGACCCCTTGCTTGCCATCTCAAACCAATATCTTGAGTCCAAGCAAAAAGCAAAAAAATATCACTGTAAGGGCTTGTTACTGGCTGCTCTTCACACAGCTGTTAACACTCTGCTTACCCGTTGTGCTACACTTGAGCTGCAAAATGCCTCTTTAAAAAAATAGGGGGAGTTGCAAGTACAAGAGTTCCTGAAAAGGGAACAGAAATTATTCATTTATTTATTTAGTTTTGTTGACCGGTTAAGTGCACTAGACAAATCCTGCCTATTTTCAGGCACGATCCGGGGGAGGAGGATACAGATGAATGCCAACTGACCTTGAACCAGATTAAGCTGTTGGTGGTATTTTTAGTGAATGAGGGAAATTTGGCCAGGACACCGGGGAAATTCCCCTACTCTTTTCGATAAGTGCCATGGGTCTTTAACATCCACCTGAACTACCACCAATCCAGGCAGATGGAACCTCGGTTTAACGTCTCATCCGAAAGACGGCATCTCAGAAATGCAGCACCCCTCTCATGCAGCACTACAGTGTCAGTACTGGGATATTAACCCAAGTGCCAGATGTGGGAACTGAACCCACAGCCCTCTGATTTCTGGCCTCAGAGGCGAGTGTGCTACCTGTTGAGCCACTGACACTACTAATTAATGGAGGAGGCACAGTCCCTCCATGAACACAATAACAGGCTGTTGCATTGTACTGCTCAAGAAACAGAACATGAAAATTGCATGTTGAAAGAGAATATTGATAGGTTGAAATGTGACAAAAAACAGTTGTCTTATTTAAATGATATTTTAAGTGACACAAATGCAAGTTTGCATGATGATAATGTGCAATTGAAAGAGGAGAATGAAAGGCTGATGAATGAGCTAGACAAAGAGCTTAAGGAAAACGTCGAACTGGGCACCTTGTATCGAGTTATGCAGCGTGAGGTTAAGAAAGGTATTGAGCAGGGCACTGCAAAAGCTTGTCATAGAAAATGTAAGGCAAAGTTGGTGAAACTGCACCATCAGTGAGACATTCTCACTGGCCATGTTAAAGCCACAAATGGTTTTCAGTACAAACCCATTGACATTATGTCATCAGGCGATGATGATTCGGATTACGAGGACATTGGCCGCCTCGTCACATCCAACCCCCCGTCCCATAGGGTGGTGGCATTCACTAGCCATCCACAAGATGGCCACCATGTTGGCACATCACCCATGTTGCCATGTCACAACCAACATGGTCGCCCCATGACAACCAAAATGGCCGCCCCACGACAACCAAAACGGCCACCCCATGACAACAAACATGGCTGCCCCATCATACAGGAGGCCAACTACCACCACCAGGCTATGCGCTCCCACTGGCTCCCCTCACCAGGGAGGACAGTGTGCAGGTGTACAGCATTGTGCAGGATGTGATTACTAACCTAGTTAGAAACCCCAGTGCTGTGTCAAACCCTGATGCCCCGACCCTGCACAGTCAAACTGAACGCATGGTTGAGCATGCTGTCAGCCAGGATACTGTGTTCCATGCAGTCACTACTGCGGCGGCAGATGCCGCCCTTCGCGGTGCTTTAAACCTCGGCCCTCCACAAGGCCCAACATCCAACCCACTCCAGGTGGCTCATTCTGTTCAACAAAATGCCCAAGGCATTGGACAAATGGGCCCCAATGACAACCTTAGCTGTCATTTGGAGAAGGTGTGCTCCCTTTGTGAGAAGCTTCCTCTCCAACCCAAGTATCAGGTTCAGATTTTGAGACAAACTATCTAGCCAACCCTCTGGGCCAAGCTCTTAGAGGAGATTTGCAACTGTGACATGCTTGATTTCAATGATATCTCACATGCCCTTCTATCGGCCAACTCCCCAGGTATCGTTGGAGCCTGCTTGGCCTACAAGGTTTAGCAGAATGTGAAAGAAAGCCCAGCGGCTTATCATCAATGGTTGTGGCTCACCTATGAGGCCAGCAAAGCCCTAACGGGAGAGGCCGCCACTAGGGACCAAATTGAGTACAAGGACTTGTACCTCCAGAACATGACTCCAGGTCTCTGGGAAAAAGTTGAACTCAATGTTTACCCATAGGCAGACACTTTTGAACAAATCCTTACCAAGACGGAGCATGCCTTTCAGACCTACCTCCGTAATCTCGCTTTTGGCAAAAACAACAAGACGGCCCAGATGGACCCGGCACAAGTTGCCGTGGTCAGCTCAGCCCCCACTCACTACACTCTGGAAGGTGGCAACACCAAGCAGGATGCCTCTTCTGATGACCGTCAGGCCCAGGCCCACAAGGGGGGGTGGCAACCAAAATTACAAAAACAATCGCAATAACAATAGCAACAACCAAAATGGGTAAAATACTAACAATAATAACAAATACCGTAATGGACCTACTTATAGGGGAATTAAGGGACCAAAATGAGACCCTCCGTAAACAACTGGAGAAGGCCCTTGCCGCAACGGATGGCACTGCAGGCCGTTCTGTTGCAGCCCTGTCACCATTCAGCAGTACAAACCCTTTCAGGTCTTCGGCCTCGGCAGGGTCAAGTGGACGAAGAACAAACCGCTTCGCGGCACCGGGCACTGGCAAGGCCGGTGCAGTGATTGAGGAACTGCCCACTGAGCAAGTAGAAATTGCACCTTTGACGTCACAGGTACAATATTCCCGTTCTGTGATGCCCCAAGGGAGAGGTGTCCAACAGGCCCCTACAGGCCATAAGGCCCAGGTACAGGAGGATAAGGAAGAATCAGAGAACTATTCAGATTGACAATTACAGGCCTCAGTCTGGATTGTGAGTGACTTGCTTTTTGACACAAATGGACGGCCCTGTGTAAGGGCCATGGTCGGGGGCCACCAACTCGACATGCTCCTAGACACAGGAGCAGCCATGTCGGTTCTCCATAATGAGAACCCAGCCACTTATGCATGGTCCACTGGCTGGCAGACTAGTGGACAAGGTGTAGATGGTACCAAACTACAAACTTTTTGATCTGTAGCATTACCTGTGCAGGTAGGCCACCTAAAAACTAAATTTGTTTTTGACCTCATGGTATTACGTCATCACCCCAGCATATTGGGAATTGATTTCCTTGCACAGCATCGCTGTGCAGTGGACCTAGCTAACAGACTATTGCTACACATCCAGGGCCAATGCCATGCTTTCACCATTCCAGACTCACATGCGGTGGCAGCCATCAAATATAACAACAAGGAGTATGACATTATGGCTTTGTTTAACAGTCATGACCTGTTTTCTGAACTAGCACCTTTGTTGCAGAAACACATTGGTGTGTTTGCCACCAACAAGCATGATTGTGGTAGGATGCACACCACCATTGAGATCACAGGGCCTAACCCAGTGAGACAGAAGCAGTACCCATTTCCTGCTGAAGCCTTTCCATCACTGAGAGATACCATCCAGTCACTGCTGCAACAAGGAGTGATTAGGTCTTGTGTCTCCACTGTCAATTGGCCCATTTGGCCAGTAAAAAAGCTAACTGGAGCTTGGAGGCTTACAATTGATTACAGGAAGCTTAATCAAGTCACCCCCAGCTGTGCCCCAACTGTGGCATCAGCCCCTGATGTGCTCAAGTTGCTGACACCCGACAAAAATTGGTTTTCAGCTCTTGACATCTCTAATGGGTTTTGGTCACTCCCATTAGCCCAGGAAAGCCAATACAAGTTTGCTTTCACCTTTAAAGGCCACCAGTACACCTGGACATGCTTACCCCAGGGATTCCATAACAGCCTGTCCCTCTTCCATCTGCACATGATGGACACCCTGCAGGGGTTCTCTACACCTGACAGTCTCCCGCAGTATATGAATGATTTGCTTTTGGCAACTTCCACCAAAGAGGAACACCTAACCCTTTTGGATGAGCTACTGACTCTCCTCGGGAGAGCAAGCCTCAAGTGCAACCTCTCTAAGGCACAACTGTGTCAGAAAGAGGTCATGTTCCTTGACCTATGTGTTACAGACCAAAGCAGAAGCCCAGCAACTAAAAAGATCCGGGGCTTGCAAAATCTACCACTTCCTACAAGCGTGGCAACACTTAGGTGCTTTTTAGGTATGGTAAACTACTCCAGGGATTTCATCCCTGACTTTGCCTTAAAGGCTGCTCCCCTGTATGAATTGCTGAAAAATGACATCCCATGGACATGGGGCCCCACTCACACTGAAGCTGTGGCCCAGCTCAAACAGATCCTAGCCTCAGCCCCAGCACTGATTAACCCAAATCCAAAATTGCCTCTCCATTTGGAAACTGCCACCTCTGATGTGGCCATGCCTGCAGTGCTGGCACAAAAGTACAATGGGTACTTCAGGCCCATTGCCTATGCATCACAGATGCTATCCCCTGTAGAAAGAAAATACAGTCTTTGTGAAAGGACACTGTTGGCAACCTTTTGGGCTGGCAAACATTTTCTGTACATCATTGGGTATGCTCCCATCATTCTGCATACCTGCCACAGCCCAATCAATTCTTTGCTTTCAGACAAATTAAAAGATGGATCAGTTTCTAACACCAGACTAACTCATTGGTCTCTGCTTTTGCAGGATAGAGACATCAAAGTACTGCCTGCCAAAATGCCATCCATCTTGGCCCATGGCCTACTATTCACAGGTAAGCCTCATGATTGTGCCCTCCAACCACCTGACCTACCTGACCCAGGGCCTTTCCTGCCAGCAACACCTGAGGTCCTGGAGGATAAAACGATGTTCTACATCTTTACAGATGGCTCTGCATCCTATCTGGATGGAGAACAGGTAGCAGGCCTTGAGTGCTCATACTGGATCATGAGGGTGATTACAGATGCATTTCTAGAAAATGCACTGTTATCTCCTCACAGTATGCAGAACTCACAGCTATGGCCTGCACCTTAGATACTATACCCCATGGTGACACAGATGCAATCATCTTTGCAGACTCCAATTGGGTATGCTCATCCCGAACTGAATTCATTCCATTCTGGCAAAAGAATAATTTTACCTCATCCGATGGTACCCCTGTCAAATATAGGGAACTGTTTGTGTACATACATACCCTCACCCAAATGTTCACACACAAGCTGTACATACAAAAGGTTAAGACTCACTGTAAATCTGAACCTTACCATGAGTACAACGAGTGAGCAGACTTGCTTGCCAAAGCAGGTGCTCTTGGAGGGGGGGAACATGGGAAATGATTCACCCATAGGGTATAGCAGCTATTGTAACATCTATAATTGCTGCCACCAAGAAACTAGTACCAGAACTCCCACTAAATCTTTCTGCTGCTCATAAAGCAGATGCAGAGATCAGAGATGTGTTCAAATTCCTGGACAAAGGAACTGAACAGGCACTGCCTGTAGGCAGTCCATACAAGAGACACTCAGACAATTTACATTTGTCTGGTGATCAAAGGCTCATCTGGTATCACAAACAGGATACAGATGACAAACTGTGAGTGGCACCACACTCACTGCGAACCGAATTTATTTATATGGTTCATGACACCCCAGCTGGTGGACACCAGGGGACAGACAACACTCTCCAGAGACTCAAAACAATCGTCTGGTGGCCTGATATGGCCAAAGACGTGGAACACTATGTTGACAACTGCATAGTGTATGCCCAGAACAATCCCATCCCTGCAAAGAAAAATGCAAAATTGCTACCCCAAAGGCAATCCGGACCATGGAATGCAATTCAGATTGATTTCATTGGCTCTCTTACTAATTCTAGTAGGAACAACAAGTATGCCCTTGTTGTCACAGACTTATTCTCTAAGTGGGTAGAAGCATTTCCCACTAAGAACAACACTACAAAGACCACTGCCAAAATCCTGGTGGATCAGCTATTCTCCAGGTGGGGTTTACCCCTCAAAGTAGACTCAGATCAGGGTTCCAGCTTTACAGCTGAACTAATGCAACAAACACTCCAACTCTGTCGGTAAGGGACAGCTTCAGCTCACACCCCCCCACGCGGGAGGTCAGGTCACTCTGGGGCACAACAGAAGAGCCCCCCTCGGTCAAAGCAGAAAGCTCCGTCGGTGAGGATGGCTTCACTTGCACTCCCCCAACGCTGGAGGTCAGTGCTCACTGGGGCACACAGAAGAGCCCCCCTCAGCCAAAGCAGAAAGCTCCATTGGTAAGGGACGGCTTCAGCTCGCACTTCCCCCCCATGCGGGAGGTCAGGTCACTCTGGGGCACAACAGAAGAGCCCCCCTCGGCCAAAGCAGAAAGGTACAGAAAATGGATGCGGGTGCTTCCACAGTGCCTGAGCTGCGATTTGAATTGCTGCACAAGAGGATTTATTTGCTACTTAAAGTCTCCTTTTACCATTAACAGTCACCATATATGTGGATAGTATTATTTCTGTAAATGCCTAGCTAAAGTCTTTAGTCTCTTAAAGTCATTGTGTAACAAGCTGCTGCAGATTTGGTGCCTTTTTTTCTTTTAAATATCTGAAATCAGCTAAAGTCATTCAGGCTCTTAAAGTCATTGTGTAAAAAGCTACTGCAGATTTGGCGCCTTTTTCTTTTCTTTCTTTTTAAATAACTTAAATCCTGAGCCTACTCAATTGGCTCATACCTGGCATGCAATTAGGCGAGTCTACTGAATGTATAGGGCGATCTGCCTGTGATTTAAATAAGTTTGCGATTTATATAAGTTGGAGCTCAGGAGCAGTGCCTTATTATATTCTCCTGCTGCCTGAGATTTAAATCAACTCTGAGCTTGCCTTAATTTATTCCTACCTAACCCATTCCTCCTCTCACCACCCCTTCCCCCTCCCCCTCTCTTGAACCTTATTTAATCACAGCCTCTCTCTCCCTCTCTCCTCAGCTCCGTCGGTAAGGGACAGCTTCAGCTCGTGCACCCCCCCACACGGGAGGTCAGGTCACTCTGGGGCACAACAGAAGAGCCCCCCTCAGCCAAAGCAGAAAGGTACAGAAACGGATGCTCCGCGGGTGCTTCCACAGTGCCTGAGCTATGATTTGAATTGCTGCACAGGAGGATCCCCGCTGACGCTATGCGTCAGCTCCCCAACACCACCCTTGGCAGGCTCTGCCCTTTATAGGCAGTGTGAGCCATCACCCTACTTTTCCACCTGCAGCTTATCAGAAGCTGCCACTAGAGGTCATACTGCTACTGCATGCCCAATCACAGACACTGTACTCCTCTTAAACAGTCCTGGCAAAGAACTGAGTAGTCATTATAGAAAAACGAATATCCCCCTTTTCTCTTTCACCACCAGCAGATACTCCTCAGCTCTTAAAAAAAAAAAAACCTCACCATCACTCATTTCTCCCCTGCTGCCAATAAACTGACTCTTTTTCTTTTCCTCCACGGACCCCATTTCTCATCCCACCCTTCCTTGCCCGTCCGACCTTCTCTCCTGCCCTCATTTGCTTCCCATAGTCAAAAATGCCATCTCCTGGTCCCGTAAACCCCCGCACTCTCCCTGCCCACTGCCACACACACAAATGGTTGCACCACCCTGGGCTTTCCCTCACAGCCCCCATCCTGGTATCGCAATACATCCTGTCTCTAGCATGGGTCAACAGGATTATGTGCTTTACCAGCGCTGGGTTCCCGGATCCCAGTCAAGACTTTCACTCCCCTCCCATCATGCGGACTATCCAACTAAGCATAGAGTGCCGCCACTCTTCGTGTCATATATGCTTACTAAAGAGGGTGCCTGCTACCTGGCCCTCCATCCCCGCGCAAAACACCATAGAGGGGATCTGCTCCCCCTACATCCAAAAACTCTATTTCTTCTTTCACTTCTGCTCCTCCTAGAAGAGACATTGAACTTAACCTGGACCTCTGGTCGACATCATCATTCTTGGCTCCCCCCATGACCCACAATGGGCATCCTCCAAGGGCTTAAAAATCGCCCACATGAATGTCTGTAGCCTCCGACCAAAAATACAGGAGGTTCAGGGTTGGCTATCTCTTTACAACCCGGATGTACTGGCTGTGTCCGAAACTTGGCTAAAGTCCCACACGCTATCTCACGAGGTGGCAGTGTCCGGCTACACTTCCTTCTGCAAGGACCGTGAAGGCAAAAGAGGGGGTGGGGTAATTATATACACCAGGGACTCCCTTGACGTAGTCCTAGCCTACCTACCTGGCACTGAACACTCTGGCGGTGAATCAGTCTTCATCAGAATTACCCTTGGCAACTCAAAACACCTCACGGTCGGCTGCCTCTACCACCCCTCGAAGTGGCCCTCCAAGCCCTGGAAAACATGACCAATGCCCTTGCTGATGCAGTCTCCTCAGAACTCCTGATCCTGGGGGACTTCAATATCAGCTGGGCACAGGACTCTGAGCAGAAACTCAGGGTCTTACTACTAGATACCAACCTGGAACAAATAATCTCTGAAAAGACCAGGGCCAACTACAAAATGGGGAACCACACAGCCCTTGACTAGGCTTTGGTGTCTCATCCCTCCAGCATTCTGCCTGCTGGTATAATGGCGGATGCTCTTAGTGACCATTCACCCATCTTCTGCATGTGGAAAAATCATTCTCCCAGGGTCCCTCCTCAAATACTCTCTACTCGAGACGACTCCAAATTCTCAGAGGACACCTTCAATGCATACCTCGGCAACCTTGACTGGACCCCAATTCAGCTCCTCCCAACACTAGACGAAGCCTTGGAGTTCTTCCAAAACTCCTTCTGCTCTGCAGCTAACCTGTTTGCCCCATTTAGGAAACTCCGAACTAAAGGAAGCTGCCATAGATGGATCACCACATAGCTCAAATCTCTGATGGTAAACCAGGATAAGGCATGGAAGCATTACAAATACTCCAGGTTGCCTGCAGACACTGTGTCCTATAAATAATTAAGGAATGAGTGCAAGCGCACCTCTAAGATGGCAAAAAGAGAGTATGTCAAGCATCTCCAGCAAACTACTCTGACCAACCCTCGGTCGTTCTGGTCCAATATCAATGGCCTGATAAAGGGCAACAAGAACTCTTCCTGTGGCCCTATTGAAGTCAATGGCCTTATGTCTAATTACTGCCATGAAATTGCTGCTGCCTTCAACAGTTACTTCACCAACCCTGATGACCTTAAGTCCAGCTTTACACCTACCCCTTTGGAACCCTCCTGCTCTGAGACGCCTTGCCCTACACGGCCGGTCTTTCACCTTCAATTAGTAAAGGTCAAGGAGGTACTCCCCCTCTTAAAGACCCTCAAAGACAAAGGTTCCGGGGGTCCAGATGGTTTCTCCCCTAAATTACTAAAGGTGGCGGCACCTGCCATCGCCTCCTACCCTTCACATGGCTTATCAACCGATCCCTGCTTGCAGGTACAGTACCCTATACATGGAAACAAGCCGTTGTAATCCCTATCCCCAAAGAAGCTCCTAGGGAATCCATCGGTAACTACAGGCCAATCTCACTGCTTTGTGCCCTGGCCAAGATTCAAGAAAGACTAGTATACTGCCAACTCCGTGACTAATTCGAGGCTAACCGGTTACTAGCCTCCAAGCGACATGGCTTTAGGCAGAACCATGGCACTGATACAGCCCTCATAAAATTCTCAACCAACATCTTAGGGGCCATGGACAAAGGACTCCCCACAGGACCTATCTTTATCGATCTATCAAAAGCCTTCGACCTAGTGGACCACAAACCCCTGCTATCCAAACTGGCCTCCCTTGGCTTGGATCAACATTCCCTTTCCTGGTTCACCTGCTACCTATCTGGTTGCTCCCAGCAGGTCAGGTGGAAGTCTGCAACCTCAGATCCACTCCTCCTAAGTGAGGGGGTGCCTCAGGGTTCCATCCTTGGCCCCCTCCTCTTCTCGCTATTCGTCAACGATCTTAAATCCCACTGTGGTGGCAGCTCGGTCGTTCAATACGCAGATGATGCTGTTATCTACTGGTCCCTGAGCAACCCATCTGACCTGAGACCCCATCTCCAAGCTGACTTTGCCAAGTTAGAGTCCTGGCTTACCGGGAATAAACTAGTTCTAAACACCACAAAAACCAAAGCAATGCTATTTGGTCAGAGAAACCTAGGCGCAGTCTGTAGTACCTTGCTTCCTCTGACCTCATCCTCAGGCTGCTGCATTGAGGTTGTGAGGTCCCTCATGTACCTGGGGCTAACCCTGGATCAAGGGTTTACCCTCATATCTCATTTAGACCAAGTAACCATAGCCACACACCGCAAACTGGGTCTGCTGTACCGCCTGAATGGCCAGCTCATCCCCGCGAGTCTAGAATCTCCATTGCAAACAGCCTACTCCCACCAACACTGACCTTTGCTGCCCCAATTCTTCAAGGATTGGCTAAACAAGAGATGAATAGGCTACAAGTTCTCTGCAACAAAGTTGCTCGGTTTGCGTCACAGTCCCACAAAAGACGGCATCACTGTGAAGCCCTTGCTGCTCTACAATGGCCCTTCCTAGATGGTCGACTCCAGTACCCCCTGCTGTGCAATGCATACAAGCTCTTACACCACAATCCCCCTGTCAGCCTGGCCAGTCTCCTGATTCCCAAGCACTCAGCACGTACTCTACGAACCACTGGGCGTAACCTTCTAGTTAAACCCAGAGTTCGGACCACTGCCGGCAGCAAATCCTTTGCCACCACAGCCCCTGCCCTGTGGAATAAGCTTCCTCCCCTCCTTCAGGACACCCCCTCCCTTGAAAAATTCTGTAAGGGACTTCGGGCTCACCTACTAGAGGCTAGCATCTGCTCCTGTCAATGAGGGGCCCAACCTTAGGCTGGTCCCTCACTAGCCTAGACATGCACTGCTGTATAAAGTATTACCTTCCCTCCTGATTTCTACACTCCTACCCAAGCATATCATGGGAGGCAGTATAGAGCTGTGGTTTAAGGCTCTGAGCTGCAAACCTGGAGACCTGGGTTTGAATCCCACAGCCCCCACTTGCATACTGTGTGACCTTGAGCAAACTACTTAACTTCCCTGTGCTCCCAGGTCGCACCTGTAAACAAGCTTCCAGCTTAGTGTGTTACTCCTGGTAAAACAACTTAAAAAAAAATAAAAAAATTCCTGTAATTGTCATCCCCTGTAATCTAATTATGGCACACTGTCAGCACTGTATTATTCATGTATTTAGTTGAATTGCTCTGTACTTGTTTCTTTGTTGTACCTGAACTCTTCTGTAACTAAAAGCTATACCAATTCACCTCTGTAACCAAATACTGTACCTGTATACCTCTGTAACTAAATCTGGGTCACCCCTGAAAAAGGGACCTTCGGGGCTCAGTGGGCCTACCCGGTTACCAAAATTGAATAAATAAATAAATAAACTTTTTGGAATTGATCAAAAATTCCACATCCCCTACCATCCTCAATCCTCAGGCCAGATAGAAAGAGCAAACAGACGCATTAAACAGATGCTATCCAAATTCATTGATGATAAGCATAAACAGCAGGCTGGTAAGGACAGAGGTCTGGGGTTATATTCTGTTTTAACTGAAATATTTGAATAGTTTTGTAAGTGAAACTAGTTCTTTGTGTTAAAAATTATTACCTTGAGTTAGAACTGTTACTTGGGCTGTGATATTGTAACTTTGGAGGCTTGGGAACAGTTGTTTGGTAGTGATAATTAGAGTGAAATTTAAATGTGTTGTTTGCCTGGTGTTTGGTAAGAGCCCTGCCACCCACCTTGTTTTGTAAGCTTTCTTAAATACTGAAAAGCAACTGGGGGTTGGGATTGAAGGGCTGAGTATTTCTGTTTGGGACTGAAATTCGAAGCAACAGGAGCTGGTGGGCCTTTGACATCATACGGTACCTGATGTCTGCATACACACACTGTTAGTGGGACTGAACACACACTGGACTGTATGTGTTTGTGAGACTTGGGAACTTTATTGGTGGGATTGAAATTTGGTTTGTAAATAACTGCAGTCAGTATAGAGAGAAACTGTATTCCAGGGGAAAGGGACTAAGAAAAGGGGGTGTGCCATTATAAACAGAGGGGGATAAACAGGGTGGCCATATTCCACCATGGCAGGCATCTTCAGAAGGGTTGTAGGCTGCACAGGCTGTGGGATGGCAATAATTCTCAATTGGGCCTGGAGAGGAGGCTGCCCACTCTGTGAACAGCTATCTTGTATCAGGAGTAAGGTATATTGGTTAAGGAGTAAGCTGGGGGAGCTGGGGGGTGTCAGGATAGGGGTGTGGATATGGGCAGCAGAAGGGTGGGGCTGAGGGGAGGCTGGGGCACGCTCTGAAATTACAGGACATTATGTTACAGCAAGCAGGGGGCTATAGGGACAGAGGACCCTTAGATAGGGATGTTGACTTCAGGAAAGAAAATGCAGGGGAACATTCTGAATACAAAGAGAGTGGAGGGAAGAGTCAGGAGGGGCTGTTGTGAGGAAGCCTAAAACAGCAGACTGTGGGAAGGGAGCTCCTAAGGTGAACAGAGCAAGAGAGGAAGAAGAGGGGCTGTTTAGAGGTGCAGTCAGGGGAAACTCAGGTTACTTGATGGAGGCAGACATAGAGTGTCACAATAAATTTGAGCTACTAAGCAACCTAGAGGGGGAGGAAGGGGTTGGTGGAAATGAGAAAACTTATACAGAGGCCGGGGGGAAGGAGTCGGATACCCATAGGGCATCACAGACCGACAATGGAAAGGATGGAAATATTCCCAGAGGGAGAAGGAGAAACATAAATGTTAAGCAAATGGGGAGATGCAACATATTGCAGACATGAGGAGGAGAGCATGATTGGAGAAACTGGGAGACAAGGAGGTGGGAAGGAGCCCCCTTCAGCAGGGGTCAGTACTGAGGATGGGGCCCTAGCTAAAGGGGACCCAGAGAGCCTCTGGAGGCAGGGTACTATTACAAGGGGAGGATGGTTGTGTGGGGAAGGAAACCATCAGGGCCAGGATAAATGGTTCGGATAAGAGAGGGTTAAAGGGACACCTATTCAGAGGGGTTTGAGTTAAGTGGGCAAAATAACGAGGGAGGCAGAAGGGGAGGGTGACAAGGGGTCTCTAATAAGGCAAGAAGACTCCCATGGAATTTAGATCATGAATAAAGGGGGGGGAAGGGGGGCTGAGAGGGCATAGTGGAGGTAACCATAAGGATGATGGCGGTGTTAAGGTTCTGTTATTGGAAGACTCGATGATTAGGGGTATCCAGTGGGAAGGACAGGGGGTGGATGCCATAGCCAGGTGAAGGTAGTGAGTATCTCTGGGCTGACAGTGCACAGAGCAAAGTTCATGGTGTATGAAATGGTTAGGGATTGTGGAGGGAAACCGGATTTCCTGGTGCATTTGGGAACTAATGATCTAGAGGGAAATAGCGTTTTGGAAATCCAAGCAAGGTTCCAAGAACTTGCCAGAGTCTGTCGGGATAATGGATGCAACATTTCCTTTTCAGAGATATTGCCAGTACCAAAGGCCTCAGTGGAGAAAAAAATGAAGCTCACAGAGGTTAATGACTGGCTCAGGAAGTGGGGTGAAGAGAGTGGGTTGGGGGTGTTAGAGAACTGGAATGGAGTTTGGGAGGATAAGGGACTATACCAGGACAGGCTTCATCTTGCCCCATTAGGGAAGGAAGTCCTTAAACAGGGGATGGCTGACTACATTCAAGAAAGGTGGGGTTTAAACTTGTGAGGGGAGAAGGGATAAGGGAGGGGCTGACCAGAAGCCCTCTCCTCCAGATGAGGGGAGTAGCTTTCAAGCCCAAGGGGGGGAGGTGGGGAAACAGACTGGGGGTGGAGGTTTCAGGAGGAGCAGAGGGAGGATGGAAGTTTAAGGAATCAGGGTGGGGTTCGACAAAGAGGATCAGGGATAAGCAGTGGGGGTTGGTGTTAGTAAATGCCAGGAGCTTGGGAAACAAGTTGCCAGAGTTCCAGGCCATGCTGTTCAAGGGGGGGTGGATGTGTCGGCAGTCACGGAGACGTGGGCCAACAAAACCATGACTGGGACCTAAGCGACGAGGTAACTATGCTTAGGAAGGATAGAAAGGAGGGCAGAGGGTGGAGTGGCTATGTTCATTAGAGATGACATAGAAATTGCTAGGGTAGAAGAGGCAGAGGAAGCATGTGGAGGCCTTATGGGTCACCTTATGAGTCCCGCAGGAGATAAGGTCAAGCTGGGTGTAGTATATAGGCCCCGGGATGAGTGATGTTCTAGAGGATGGTTTGCTGGACAACATCATTGCCCAGTGTGGACCAAAAGGGAAGGAGTGGTGTTGATGGGGGACTAATATGCCAGGAACAAACTGGGGAACCATGTCCTCTAAGGTGGCCAAGGAGCAGAGGCTGCTGGATCGGCTTCTAGGATGTGTTCTTAACACAGCATGTGATGGAGCCCACAAGGAGGGCATGTCCTGGATGTGGTTCTGGCAGATGGGGATCTGGTAGGGATATGGTTGTACAGGACCCCTGACTGGGGCGACCACAATACTGTCTGGTTTCAAATAAGCATGTGGGGGGGTGAGATCTAGGACACTGGCAGTGGACTTCAGGGGGGCGGACTTTGTGGGCATGGGAAATATTCTCAAGGATCACTTGAAGGGGATTACATCAATGACAAGTGTGGAAAGGAGATGGGAGGTCATAAAAGAGGGACTTCATGAGGCAGTCAAGATCTGTGCTAAGTTGAAACGTAAGGGAGCAAGGTCACATAAACCATGCTGGTGGTCCAGTGAGGTACAGGTAGCAGTCAGAGAAAAGAAGGCGGCCTACAAAAAATATAAAACAACAAGAGGGATAGGGATAAGGAAGTGTACCATCTTGCATCTAGAAAAGTCACCCGTATGGTGAGGGAGCAAAGTCCAGTAAAGAGCAGCGGCTGGCGCAGAGGGACACATGGAGGAGAAAGGGGTTCTTCCGGTGCATTTGGGGAGCAGAGAAAAACTAGGGCCATCTCAGAGATTGAGATCAGGAGGGTGGGTGGAAGAGGCGAGGACCAGGCAGAGGTATTTAGCAGTACTTTGCCTCTGTGTTCACTAGGGAGGGATGGGATATCTACAAAGCAAGGCACGAAGGGATAGAAGCAGCAGTAAGTGGGATCAGGGGAGCAACAGAAATGGAGCAAGAGGGAGGAGAGGTACCCAGGGTGTCACATCTGGATAAGGATAAAAAGGCCAGTAAGGTGGAGGGGACGGATGGTGCTATCTCCGCCAAAAGGGTGTGGTTAGCCCTCAAGGCCCTAAAGAAAGACAAATCTCCTGGGCTGGATGGCATTCATCCGAGAGTACTATGGGAATTGGCGGACATACTGGCTGCACCCCTGGTGGAGCTCTTCAACAGGTCACTTGAGACAGAGAGGGTGCCTAGGGATTGGCGAGAGGCACATGTGGTGCCAATCCATAAAGGGGGGTCGAGGGAAGTACCAGGCAACTATAGACCCATCAGTTTGACCTCGGTGGTGGGAAAATTAATGGAGAGTATACTAAAGGAATGATTGGGGGTGTACTTGGAGGAGGTGGGAGGTCTGGATAGTCAGCAACATGGGTTTGTGCCAGGTAGGTCATGTCAAACCAACCTTGTGGAGTTCTATGAATGGGTAACATCAGAACTGGACAAGGGAAAGCCCGTGGATGTATTGTTCTTGGACTTCAGCAAGGCATTTGACTCTGTCCCCCACAATGGTCTGGTGGAGAAACTGATGGGGTTAGGAGTAGGCCCTTTGATGGTCAGATGGATTGAAAACTGGCTAGCTGGATGCACCCAGAGTAGTGGTCTGTGGGGAGCTCTCGAGACCCTAGAGGTTGGTAGTGGGGTACCGCGAGGCTTGGTCCTGGGTCCGATCCTGTTTAATGCATACATATACGGACATCAGGGAGGTATAGGGTGTGAAATGAGTCTTTTCGCAGATGACTCCCAAGATGGGAGCAGTAGTGGAGGGAGAGGGGAGGTTGGCCCTGCAAGGACCTGGACACTCTGGAAGCTGGGCTCACACATGGAATTAAATTTCAATATCATCAAGTGCAAGGTGTTGCATCTTGGTTGAGAAACCCTGAACACAGGTACACCTGGGAGGGGCACTGGAGGCCTCAATAGGGAAAAAGACCTAGGGTCATGGTGGATGCATGTATGAATAACTCTGAGCAGTGCAGGAGAGCGGCTAGCAAGGCAAACAGGATGTTGGATCAAGTCGTGAGGGGGATCACCTCTAGGAGCAAAGTGATTCTGCACGCTGTACAATGGACTGGTTAGACCACACCTTGAGTAATGTGTACAGTACTGGAACCACACTTGAAGAGGACATACAGCTCCTGGAGAGGGTACAGAGGAGGCAACTAAGATGATCACGAGGCTAGGGGTTTGGCGTATGAGGACAGACTTGAGGAGCTCTGCCTGTTTTCACTGGAGGAGAGGAGAAAGCAGGGGACATGATTGAGGTCTTCAAATACCTCAAGGGAATAAATAGGAGTAAACATGGAGGGATCTTTAGACTAAAGCAGGAGGTATCACCAGAGGGCATGGTTTGAAGTTGGAAGGTGGAAGGGTGAGGGGAAAGAGGAGGTTTTCACTGAGAGGTGGTGGACAAGTGGAATGCACTGCCTGGCGAGCTGGTTCAGAATCCACAGTGGAGGGCTTCAGAGAGGGTGGGACAGACACAGAAAGTGGATGTTTCAGATGATGGCCTGTCCCAGGGGGGTGGGGATGGATGATAGGGGTTTCTGGAGCACAAGGGATGGGAGGGCCTCGGCACCCAACTAAGGATCTAAGGTTTGAGCAGACTCGATAGACCGTAAAGCCTAATCTGCTGGCAAATAATATGTTAGTATGTTAGTATAATCCCAAAGATTGGGATTCCCTTTTGCCACTACTCCTCATGGCAATTAGGGCCACACCTGCAGCCACTACTCAGTGTATCCCTTATGAGGTTATGACTGGTAGAGCTATGAGACTACCTGAGCACCTGTTGGTTGATCTTCACACCCCAACTGCAGATAGAGTATCAGTAGACAAGTACGTAGAATGGCTTCATGATGACATCGTGAAGACACATTTGTTTGCTGCAAAGCCCAACAGCAAGCAAAAGCTCACTTTGACAAACATGTTAAAGAAGTCGACTGGCAAGTTGGAGATCAAGTCATGCTTTTCCAATACAGACAACCCCCTCACTCATTTGCCAGTAAATGGGAAGGTCCTTATCCCATTGTAAACAAACTCAGCCCTGCTGTGTATCAGGTCAGAGCACAATAGCAAAAGCAGAAAAAGACTGCTGACAAGTGGTTCCATGCTAACCAACTCAAACTGTATAAAGGTGACTAAACTTACTTTTCCTAACCCCATAGGGTGGAATAGTACTTTCAGCTAATTAACCCTTTCTGTTTCTTTCAGATATCGGCAAGATGGCTATCTTACACATCCTTCTCCTGCTGGGTGGATTTCTACCTCCAACAGTTTTTGCTCCCCCACTTCCACCAAAACAACCAGATCTTCTGGCACAATTGCTTGGAAAATCTGACATGGGTGTTAAAATTACAATTGCTAACAAAAATGTTAAAGTTACTCAAGGAAAATATGCTTTATTAGATGCTGTTGTTGTTGCTCCAGATAAATCCTCCCTTACTATCCAATGGGATACTGATGCAATGGGCTACAAAATTCCTGTAGCAAGCCTAGCCAAGGGTACATACCATGGCTGGCCTAACACTGACATATCACAGAATGGTACACTTTCTATTAGACAGGCTTCCCCAAGACACACTGGTCAATATAACCTTACTGTCTACCCTGCCTTCTGTGAGCAACTCCCTTCATCAGCGGCATGAGATTTTTGTTCTCAAAACTATGCTGCTTCTTCATCTCTCTATCTGTCTGTTGTTCCACCCAGCCAGGAAGAACTTCTTGCCTGCCCTCGTCTTGATGAGGGACCTCCTAGTAGTCTAACTGCCACGTCACTCCCAGGTGCCCTTATTAATAATGTACAATTTATGCATGTCCCAGTTATTTTCAATTTATCACATTGGAATATGGCTGAATTTGGTTTATATCAAGATACTAATACTTCTAAGTTTCACAGTATGATGCTTACTGATATTGTTGCTGCGTACCAAACGCGCACTAACGATCCCATTGGTGGGCCCCACACCATGGATCATGTAGGTGTTTTTAGACCTGCCCGTAAATACTACAAACCTAGAAAAACACACACCCAGCGAGACGCAGCCTCAGCTGGTGCTGCTGGTACGGTCTCTGGTATTACTGGAGTTGCTGGCACTGTTACTGGCCTTTTTGGTTCAGGAATGTCTATTTGGAATAGAGCTGATGTTGCTTCCATTAAAGCACAAACACTGAAATTTCAACAAACACTTGGCAATGATGTTATGCCCCCTATCTTGCAAGGTGTCAATACTCTAAGTGAGGAAGAAAGATATACTATATACAGTATGCAAGAGATTGCTCAAGGGTTCAATGAAACAAGAACAAAAACTTAATTATCTTATTTTTCAGAACAACCGTGAGGCAGACAAGCACTTTACTGGGCGTGAAATTTTATGTTCTGCTTATGGCTCTGATGTTATTTCTACTGTTAACAGTCTCTTCAGAGACTTGGAATCAGGCAAAATTCCAGATCTTATTCATGATCTCAGACTGGGTAAATGGTATTGCCCCCACTGTAAAGGCACAGGTTGTATTTCTATGTGTTTGAAAAATACTTTTAATATTTCAGTGCCAACTGTCCGGAACATTGGTTTTGTTTCCAGGTTTCCCAACCAAGCCCCTTGCTACAAAACCCAGACATGTTCTATCAGGGAGAACATGTTCATAACCTTTACAGTGTCACTTCCATGTTTTGATCCAGCTACAGCTGTCTTTGATAAACTTGCAAATATACATTCTCTTGGACATCTTGAAAATGACATTTTCCATGAAAGAACTGAACTTCCAGCTATGTTGGTGTTTCATCCTGTGCTCCAAGCTTGGACTTCTCCTCATTACGAGTTGTTGTGTCAAGAAAGGATATTACTTCTTGTGCCGTCGTGATGTCTTTGACATTGTGAAACCAGTATGTGGCTACTCTTCGGAACATCTTGACTGGGCCTTGACCTTGGGTGACGATCTGCCAAGTAACCTTACTGATGTTGATCCAGATGATGACATCCCTCCTGCTGCATCTTCAGTGTTCAATGCCGAAACAGCACCATCTCGAAGCTATCTTAAAGAGATACATCGCTTCACTACCCAGCTCACCAATTCTACATTTTCTTGTCCAGTCCACCTGCAATGTTGGAGAGTTCCCAACCTCAGAGTCACTTATACTGCTGAAGTGCAGTACTGTATAGTTACAAATTACAAAATGTTTTCTTATGGTCTACGCACTTGTAATATTGATAAGACTAACTTCTGTTTCACTCCACAGCAGAAGACGGTTATTGGTCACATTGTTATTATGCCTGTACCTCTCCATGAACTTGACGTTATCAATCAATCAGTCAATCAAACAATCAATCAAATTCTTTATTTATCCAGGCGAACACCATTGAGCAAGCTCATTTGCAAGGTAGACCTGCATTACACGAGACAATAATGTTACATTTATGCACAAGGAGATATATACGGTAAAAGCAAGTGTAAACACTCTATAAAGGAAGAAGAGAAGCAAAAAAAATACATTTTTTGGTACAGAGTATAACAAACAGTATAGGGCAAGTCAGCAAAGGGTTACACCAGGTACAACAATATACCTAGTTTACTTGTCCTGTACAGCAAGTGTGATACTGAGCAACTTGGGGACTACCTGAGACGGGTGTGATAGCTGAGGGGACTTACCCAGTCATTTAGGATCCCTCGGAGAAATGGGGTGCGCGACGTGTGTTGGAAGGAGTATGTAGCCAGTATGTGGGGGAGGGAGAAGGCTCTGATGTTAGTAAGTGTTAGGAGCAATAGGATGCACAGCTGGGGGTGTAGCAGCCAGTGTGGGGGGGGAGGATCCGAAGATGACGATTATCAGGAGCAAGTGGATGCACTGCTGGGGGTGAAAACTAACAGGATGGTAGGGGAGGGTGGGGTTTGGCGCCGTGATAAATAGGGGGCGCCCTAACTGTGCAGGTAGAGAAGTAGTAAGGAGGAGGCTGAGGTCGTGGTGGAGCAGCTGCAGGCATCTGAGAGGTAACTTGACTGGGGTCAACTTGACTGGGGATGTTTATAGATACTGATTCCCAATATTGGCTTGCCTTGTCTCAATATTTGCCTATTTTTAACGTGTACATTGATCCCTTGACAATCACATTAAGATCTATTTTAGCTAGGAAGGATAGGTTCATAGGTCAGTACGAGCTCGGGGGACTAGCCCATGATGAACTCGCCACCCTTTAACCTGGGTGGAAATCATATTTACTATCACCTATATAAAAATCAAGATTTTTTTTAAATAATTGAAAAGTACTACTATATACCACTTCTAGAGGTAGTGAATTCCAGATTGGCACTACTGTCTGTGTAAAAAAATGATTTCTTCTTGTTGTCTTATTAATAATTGATTTTAACTTTAATTTATGAGATCTGGTATTATTCATAATATGCTGCCATTCCAAGCGTATAGATTCAGACATAGCTGTGTCCCTTGAAGCTTTATAAATTAAACATAAATCTCCTCTTAAAGATTGATATTTTAGGGAATAAAGTTTCAAGTTTTTCAATCTGTTATTATATAATAATGTTCTGCAATTGGAGACATATCGAGTAAATCTCTGTTGTACTTTTTCGACTAATACCTTGTCCTGTATCAAAGTAGCAGCACTAAATGAAGAGCAGTAGTCAAGATGAGATCTGACTATGCTGCAATAAATAGGAATTAACACTTATGGTTCCCCTGATTTAATATTTTTCATAATGCAGGTAATTAATCTCTGACATTTTTGAGCGGTTTTACTGGTATGCTCAGAGAATTTGTTTGTTTGTAATATGAACTCCTAAATCCTTCTCAGAGGTTACCTTGCTCAACAAAATAATATCCATAGAATAGTTAATAAGCCTATTATTTTTGCCGAAGTGCATCACTTTACATTTTGAGATATTAAAGGTCAATTTATGTTCTTTTGCCCAAATAGATAAATTATTCAAATTCTCCTGTAATATAAAAGCAGAAAAAGAATCATTAACTATATACTCTAACTTGGCATCATCAGCATATTTATTTAACCACACCCCATGTGTGGTATTCATGCTAGAAATGAGAATATGAAATAAAATTGGGCCCAATACTGACCCCTGAGGCACTCCACTTGTAACTGTACTCCAGGTTGACTTAAAGCCCCTCATACTAACTAGTTGTTTCCTGTTAGTTAACCATGTTGAAATCCACCTAACAATA
This sequence comes from Neoceratodus forsteri, assembly GCA_016271365.2. NCBI lineage: Eukaryota > Metazoa > Chordata > Ceratodontiformes > Ceratodontidae > Neoceratodus > Neoceratodus forsteri. The sequence goes on from JADMNL010000024.1 coordinate 141,436,825, forward strand.
TGTTTGTGCAATCCAATATTCATAAGACATTCAATCAAATTTTTATGGGACACTGAGTCAAATGCCCTTTCATAGTCCAAAAAGACTATGTCCACGGGAAGGCCTGAATCCAAGGCTGCACTAATTGGTTCGAAAAAGTTGATCAAGTCATTTTGACATGATCTACCTGGAATGAATCCATACTGAGTTATATCAAACAATCCATTTCTTGCTATATAAATACTTATTTTATGCATTAAAAGTTTTTGCATGACATTACCTATACAGGAGGTCAAACTAATAGGTCTGTAATTCTCCACTTTCTGTTCCCCCCTTTATGAATAGGGATAACTAAGGCTTCTTTCCATTCATCTATAACATCGCCAGTTTTGATGGATTTGTTAAACATAAGGGTCAGGGCTCCTGCTATTTCATATGAAATTTCCTTTAAAAAACAAAGGGCATACTGTCTGTTTCAGCTGATGGTGTGGATTTAAACAAATTTATAGCTGAAAAAACTTCAGGAACTGTAAATTCTTCTTCATATTCTTATGAAGTATAGCCCATGTCACTCACTGGCACCTTAGTTTTATAAATACTAGAAAAGTATCTGTTAAATTCATTTGCCATAAACTGTTCATCTGATATTAAGTTATCATCAATTTGTAATGGACCAACTTTGGATGAATTACTTCTCACTGAACCAATATAATTAAAAAACTGTTTTTTATTATCTTTATTCACAGTTGCTAGTTTGTACTCCAATTCTTTTTTTGCCTTTTTGATTGCTGATTTTGTTTTATTTGCCTTATGCTAAACCTTTTCCAATTAATATCCGTCTTCTGCTTTTTGTATTTATGAAAGGCCCTTTTTTTTGCCCTCACAAGTTTTTTGGTCTGTGATGAAAACCAAGGAGGAAGCCTTCTATGATTTTGATATTTTTTTATGTTCTGGTACCCAGTTATCAAAACAGTAATACAGTTTTTCTTTAATTTTATACCATATATGCTTAGCATGAAGTTCATTCAGCTCCTGTTGCCAATTCCAGTCTCTAAGATATGATTTTATTTCACTATAATTAGCCCTTGAGAAGTTCCTCATTTTAGTTATACCTTTAGTAGCCACCTCATAATAATTAATTGTCCATATTACCATGAAATGGTCACTATCGGCCAAAGGTGCCAAAATAATAGGAATGTCTACCTGGTCACAGACGCTAGTGAGTATTAAATCAAGAATATTTTCCTTCCTTGTAGGACCACATACCAGTTGTTCCAAACCCAAAGATACAATTGTTTCCAGGAATTTAGTTTCCTGACAACATGAGCCCAATAAAGTGTCACAGTTAATTCCTATAAAGTTAAAATCACCCATTAATATTATATTATCTAGGTGGTTCATCTTTTGTAAGTAGTCCAAAAAGGGATTATTATTATTCGTATCTATGGAAGGAGGACGATAGCAGAGTTCTAATGTCATAGCTTCCTGTTCAAATGTTAAGTTGACCCATATACATTCAATACCATTTGGGACCGTTATGTCAGTGTTCCCTTCCTGACAGGCTATTCCCTCTTTGACATACACTGCAACCCATCCTCCTCTTGAATTTGAGTGATTCATTTTAAATAAAGTGTATCCCTGAATATCTTGGCCCCACTGTTCTTCAGTGAACCATGTCTCAGACACCCCACAGACATCTATATTCCTGGTTTTTAATATAGGACTGAGCTCATCCATTTTATTAACTAAACTTCTAGCATTCAGTAACAATATTTTAAGTTTTGAATGATGTATATTATTGTTTTGCTCAAAACAGGCCATAGGTGGCGTCATAGGTTTGCAGTGTCAGTGGCTCAGTAGGTAGCATACTCACCTCTGAGGTCGGAAGATCAGAGAGCTGTGGGTTCAGTTCCCACATCTGGCACTTGGGTTAATATCCCAATACTGACACTGTAGTGTAGCATGAGAGGGGTGCTGCACTTCTGAGGTGCCGTCTTTCGGATGAGACGTTAAACCGAGGCCCCATCTGCCTGGATTGGTGGTAGTTCAGGTGGATGTTAAAGATCCCATAGCACTTATCGAAAAGAGTAGGGGAACTTCCCCGGTGTCCTGGCCAAATTTCCCTCATTCACTAAAAATACCACCAACAGCTTAATCTGGTTCAAGGTCCGTTGGCATTCATCTGTATCCCCCTCCCCCCAGGTTGTGCCTGAAAATAGGTGGGATTTGTCTAGTGCACTTACCCGGTCAACAAAAACTAAATAAATAAAATAATCTCATGACCACTGCAGATTTGAGGGTTAGCCAGCGGGATAGCATAAATATCATTACTTCTATCTGTCCCACCCCCTTTATAAGTTTAAAAAAGAAACAATCTCTTCATTTATTGCTTTCCCTAACAGTTCAGAACCTCTTTCATTTAGATGAAGGCCATCTCTCAAGTAATATTGCCAGTTATTATTAAACTGTTCCCAGTGCATCAAGCACTTAAGATTCTGCTTCAAACACCAACCCCTTAACCAGTTGTTTACCTTTTTAATCTTAGCTTCCATATAATAGTCAGCCCTAGGTGCAGGTAATATTTCTGAAAATACAATGTGGGCCCCATTATCAATGAATATGTTTGTGAGCCCCACAAAAGCTTCCTTAATCTGTTGCACACTTTGGTTTCTGATATTATTAATTCCTGCATGTATTATGACCATAGGTTCTTCAGTACTATTTTGTAATTTATGTTTAGACATTTTAGCAATATCTTGAACTTTGGCTCCACGAAAACAAGATAATGTACAAGTAGCCTTATTTATGTCACATATTTGTCTATCTAATTTAGAAATCATTGAGTCAACTAACACACAGATCTCCTTGGAATGGTTTAAATCCATGCCTTCATTCTGAATGTGTTGTTCAGCAAGAACACAATCAGTAGTTACTGCAGAACTATGTTATGATGTCCCTGAATGTTGTTTATATTTTGTAAGGGCTGAGAAGTGAGCCCCAAGTTGTTTTCAGTGCTATTTTTTACAGAAAGGGCTCCACAGTTTACTTCCTTCCTTACTGTATTCTCAGTATTAAATAAATTACTGGTAGTTGGAGCATCATTTAGATCAATAAAAGGGTCAAAACTGTTATATAGAGGTATGCTAAAACATCCAGCTTTTCTGCCTTTTTTAGCAGGTTTAAGATATTGAGCTGTTAACCATTCATCTTCATTTTCTAACTCCATTTCTTGCCTGTGCCTTTTACGTAGAGATGTATCAGATACAATAGTAGCTCTGTTTCCCAAAACAAAGGTTAGAGGTATCTGTTAATTGAAGCCTTTTCCTTGTTTCCATCTGACTTTGCTCTAGCGCCCTTAATCTATTATCAAATAGATTAATCTCCTCTTCTAATTCTTTATTTCTCACACACTTTGGGCATATATAGCCAGGACTACTCAGTGTATTTAAATCCAGATTATACGTTACATATTGTACACAATGTGCGTAATCTACCATCTACTGTTTTTATTACAAACTCCATAGCGCAACCTTCACGTTACATAGAGTTAGAAGCTACCTTATCCTGGCATCTGCCTCGATTGTATCCAAGCTCTTCTCCTACTTTCCTTCTTACAGCCGAACACACCAAACATGCGCTGACGTACGTGTCTTGGCGTGCGTCTTTGCGTGTGCTCACCCTGCTCGCCGCAGGGCTGATTTATATAGCCCTAAAAGACCTGGAAGTGCAACCGAGGGTCACACAGAGTCCCACAGAAGTTTTTATAAAATATTTAAACAACTGAAGCACTTTCACAACCTCAAAGCACTAGTTGCATCAGCTAAAATCAAGTTACAGTGGCTGTCTGTAGATCGCAAAATGCACTGTGCAGTTCTAATCAGTGAGCTGTGATTCTGGAGAGAGAGGAGAATCTCAGACTACTGCTCCTCTACCTAGCTATATACTCCAGCTAGGGCTCCAGGATGATCATTTAGTTTACATTAGTAACAATGTATCTAAAGCAAATGATATTCTCAATGATCTTATTCATGATGGTGATTTAAGCTTAGCTGTAGGTAATTACTAGGTTGAATTATCTTTCAAAGTTTTTGTTATTATTCAAGCCTTTTTAATAGTTTTTCTGATTTTACATCTTTGCTGCCTGCGATGTACCCTCAGACATCGTAAACAACTCAAGTTCCTTTACAAGGCTCGCACATCGGGCTTGTAAGCAACTTTTTAGCTCCATCCCTAAATACCTACTTGGGATTGATGCCCCTTCTGAGGCATCAAGGGGGGGAATGTTATCCATGGACCACCACCCCTGATTGGAGCCCTATGTCACAGACAGTAATATTTAGGGTACTGGCACTGATCATATAAGCATGAGTGTCAGGATCTGGGTTCTACTGTTCTATTAGCATAGTTGCTACAAATTACAATGCTTATTGACGTATTCTGTTATATAATCACAATACTTTATATATATATATATATATATATATATATATATATATGCAATGCCTTATCTACAATTATTATGCTTGTATTACCAATATTATTGTGTTTTACTAAGAATCATTATGTACCAATATACTGAGGAGACACTGCCATTTGGATAATTGTACAATTACAATCATTAGTTGTGCAATACTGCCATCTTTAGGTGTAGTGCAGAACAGCAATTGTGTGATACATTATAAGATGACCTTGCTAAACAAAGACTGTTTATTTTCCTTATCAGAATGTTTTTGCTACTTCGGTGCATGTTCCCAGGCTAGTACAAATCACATCATCTGTTGTTAGCCAATTATAGAAGTTTATTGTATCTTTTTACTAGTTTCTATAGCAATAATCAGAAGTATAAGAATAACTGTTTTGCTTAAAATTCTCTGAGAAGAGAGAAGAAGCTGACTCTGCCTAGGTAAGAAAGGAAGACTAGGGTATTCTCCTCAGTGGAGTAATTTTATCACTGATTTGGTTGTAAGTCTGTTTTATATACTAGAAATAAATCATTATCAGACTCTGGAAACCACGTGTTTGTTGTTTCTCTACTCTGGCAATTCAGACAAGAACCTGCAATAGGGTAAGATTTATTGCCCTAATTACAAGATACTCTACAGCATGGGTTTACACAAAATCATTCATGCACAACAAACTTGATATCCTTTTATGACAATATTAGTACACTACTGGATCTAGGAATTCCCACTGATGTAGTATTACTTGATTTCAGTCGGGCATTTGACAAAGTCCCACATAATAAACTTAGAGCAAAACTGTATAAATTGGGTTTGTCCCCAACCTAGTAAAATGGACATCTGACTGGTCGGCAAACAGAGTCAGGATTAATAATGTATTATCCGACTGGGGTACAGTATCGAGTGGAGTCCCCCAGGGTTCGGTCCTGGGACCCACATTATTTAATCTTTTTATATGCGACCTACAGCCTGGACCTAATAATTACATGTCAAAATTTGCTGATGATACAAAACTAGGGGGTAGGGTTAACAATCAGGATAATATAGCTTCTTTAGTTTCTGACCTGGAGAAAATTGAACAACGAGCTAAACATAATGATACATATTTCAATCAGGATAAGTGTGTGGTTCTCCACTTTGGTAAAAATAATCCAAACAATGTTTATTATCTCAATAATTTACCACTTAAAACATCTAAATGTGAAAGGGACCTGGGCATACTTATCAACAATAAACTTACACCAAGGGATCACTGTATTAAAACCTCCAACATGGCAAATAGCCTTTTGAGGAAAATCAAACAAGCATTTGTAAACCGTTCTGAACAATGTCTCATTCCCCTGTATAAAGTGTATATTAGACTATACCTGGACTATGGGTCCCCCTTTTGGAACCCAGGTCTAATAGGTGATACAGCTCAGTTGGAGCAGGTCCAGAGGAGAGCCACTAAAATGGCACCCAGGTTAGCAAGCCTTGATTATACCTCAAGACTTAAAGCCACTGGCGTCTACTCACTCCAAAGCAGAAGAACAAGAGGTGATATGCTTTTACTCTACAAATTACTTCAAACATCTGACATTATGAAGCAGTGTGAACTTTCACACACCAATAGAAGATTAGTTCCAAGGTTGCATAATAGACAACTTGAGGTGAAGTCCTACAAAACCAATAAAAGGGGTAATTTTTTTACCATTAGGGCACCGAGAATATGGAAAACTCTACCACAGGATCTGCTTGAAGTAGAAAATATAACCAGTTTTAAAAACAAACTAGACGACTGGATTAGAGAAAACTATTAATACTTCTAAAAGTCCCACAACGTGTAGGGAACAGTCTTGATGGGCCTTGGCCTTCTTCTGTTCATCTATATAAAGTTAAACCAAGTTAAAGTATAAGGCCCAAAGACCCAAAGCACACCACAACACTTGTCAGTGTCTACAGGGTAGGGTAAGGTAAAATGGCATGAGCATTATAGCTGATGACCCAAAGGCACACCCCAACACCTGTTAGTCTCTGCAGGGTGGGGGTGGGATTGATGTCAGTTCAGTACTTCACTACCATTCCTATTATGCATCTCTAACTCCTGCACTACCAATGCCAATGCCAATGCCAGTGAGACAACATTCAGCATTGACAAATGCTTGTTTCAGCTGTGTCCCTTATCTTTTTAAGCCTTTTTCCTGATTTGTGAGGCATGAAGTTGAGAGGTATGGGTGAAGCAAGGTGGTCATGTGGTCTGCCTGGCAGAAGAAGGGGTGTGGTTGATAGAGGACAGTTGGGAAGATGGGGACATAGTTCCCTGTAGGAAACTGAAGGCTCTAATCTCCCTAGAGAACAGGGCCCAGTGGAAGTGGCTTCAGCTGAAGCAATGTCCATGAAGAGTAAATGCAACAAGATGGATTCAAACTGATACCACCTCAGTCCTTAGCTTATTGAATAAGGTGGAAGGATGGAACCATTAATGACCTAGTTTTACAAACATATCAAACTAGCATTACTGAAGCCAGTCACCCCTTTAGAATCAAGGCACTTATTTCTTTCTCTCTTCTGTTTGTATGAGTACCCATAAATATGCACACCACACTCTTGTGATTGAAAATCAAGAACTCTTGCCACCTAATAAGTTTTTGTAGTGGACTCGACAATATTGTTATTGTATTTCAATTTTCTCATTGTATTCATAGCTTTAGAGTCATTTTTAGATTGCTATTTATAATATATTTGGATTGCTATATAAATAACTTTTAATATATGGAACGCATAGTCAACATTTTTGGATATCTGTAACTCCAGTTTAAACACATTTGATGCAGCATTGGAATTGAATTAAGATTTGAATAATGTGAATTAGCTTTTCCTATCACCAAAGATGTCTTAGAATTATTTATGTTATATATGTCTTATCTGTTGTCATTCAAATTGGTGCTGCGCATATTTACTGGGTATTTGCTGTTATAGAGGTTTTCTGCATGGTCACTTTAAATTATCCCTCACCTTCCATTTTTAAAGATAGTAACACAAGTCTGTGCTGGAGGGGGTGCAGAGTGGTTCACACCCACCATCACATTTTCTGGGCATGCCCTGGGATACAAGCCTACTGGAGGCAGATCTATATAGCCTTGCAGAACCTATGCAAGGTGCCCATTCCATGTACCATTTTTACACGTTGTGTCAGGGACTTTAGTCCCCAGATTGGGGAAGTACCCAGCAACATTTCCTCTAAGCATTATGCACAGTAGCCTGGAGGAGGGGGAAAACAAGAGTTAAGGATCTTTGTAAAATGGAAAGGCTCACTGCCACACCTCGCTTCACCCTAGAGAAACAGCTGGCACTCCAGCAGCAGTGGAAGGACTATAAGGCTAGATCTGGACAAGGGGAGGAATAGGCTACAGACCCCAACCTCAGAAGCCATTCATCACAGACTAAAGGGAGAATATTGCAGTATAGGACCAGTTTTAATGGAAATGACAGTTTCTTCTTTATGCAGTTAGACATGTTAGTCTTGAAGTGCTTACTTACCTCTTAAGCATACTTGCATACTTCTCCAGGATATCTGTAGTAGGCAATGTATAACTAGGCAAACTGCCATGGCTCACAATTATTGGTGTATCACTGAAGGTGAAGAGTGCAAAGCCCTAAATGTAACAATAGGTGTAGGCAAACTGGAAACTACTGTAATGCCATTAATTGTAATAATTTCCTCATTTGTATGTACCTGAGCTCTTAATAAAGCTGAGTTTCAAAAAAATAAATTGCTCGTTACACTGCATAGGTTTCATCACTGTGTAGCACTAATCCCCCTTGATAAAGAACACACATACGTGAAACACTGGGAGTTGGCTGCACTGCTGCTCCTGTTTGTGTGTTGTTTAACTTTGTGTAACATGTTATATTCGATAAAGAATTAATCTGGCAACATTCTAGTCATACACAATTTTTTGTTGCAGCATTTGAGTGTGGTTATTAGCATCATCGTTGAGGGGCTGGAGGTACAGACAAGGGCAACCAAAATGGTGCATGGCCTGCATCGGAAGCCATACGAGGGAAGATTCAGGGAGTTAGATATGTACTCACTGGAGGAAAGGAAAGGATAGATGGGGAGACATAATAAAGACATTCAAATACCTCAAGAGTATCAACAAGGTACAGGAGGGTGGCATACTGCACAGAAAGAGTCGCTCAAGAACAAGGGGGCATGATATGAAGCTGGAAGGGTGGAGACTTAGAGGGGATGAGAGAAAAATATTTCTTCATGAAAAGGGTGGTGGATGCCTGGAACAGCCTCTCAGCAGAGGTAGTGAGTACTGAAACAGTAACAGACTTCAAACACGCATGGGATAGACACAGGGGAACTTAGTAACAGGGCTAACAGGGGGAGGCCAGAAATTAATTAGGGTCTATGGTAGAACAGTAGGTAGACACTTTAGGGCAGACTAGGTGGGCCAGGAGGTCCTTTTCTACTGACAGTTTCTATGTTTTAATGGTTGTGTGCCTCTGGTTGGAGTTTATTCTGCAGCTCTGCCATAATCTTATGTAAGCCCACCCTTCCCCCTGTCTAGGGGCACCTGGTGGAAGAATAGGGAAGGTGACCACAGACCAGAAGTGCCAACCTGAGAATCTCCAAGGATGGAATATTTTAGACATGCCTGATTGAAATATAATGAAAAAGAGACGCCCTACCTTTCAAAGTCTTCATGCCTGCAGAGCACCTCTGAACCCCACAGCAGGGACATTGGAAACGGAGCTTCCGATCTCACCTTCTCACCACTCCAGGACCCAGGACCAAGATGGAGTTAACCTAGAGACCCTTCAAATGGCTATGAAGAAATTAATTAGTCTTGGAATAAATAGAGTAAGAACATGCTAATTAATTTGAAGCATTCTTCGTAATCACCGAACAGACACCAAAGTTACCGAACCAAGAACATGTATTTCCTGAGGCACCATAATGATTTAGGGCTCAGGAGCTAAACTTCTCAAACTTCCAAAACAGCTCCATGGGGCTAACAAATCTGCTTAATAGAGACAGGACATTGGCGGCACTTAGGCATGAGATTTTCCAATCAGAGAACATCAGATTTCACAGCAGCTCAGGATCTAGGTGATAGAGTCTGCACATTATGTGAGTGCCCAGCTTCTTCCACAGAAACCTTTCATATTTTTGTAACACATTCCCGCAATTCCTTTCCATTTCTTGTTTCCTCTGTAGGGATGTGATTTACTCCTCTGTTGCCACCAGGGAGAACTGTCCCTGCAGCAGTGAGTGGCCTAGCCTCCGTGGCTGCTCCCATAAGTATTAACTCTGTGCCTCATTCCCTTCTGTAGCTGCCACAGGTGCCCCAGATCTAGCCAATACTTCCACCTTGAGAGTTCCCCACTGGACCCAAGAGGTTCATCAAACAGTGCAGTGGCTCCCATACCTTTCTTCCCAGTTTCCAAAGAAACATGGTCCTTACTGGCCTAAAGATCCACCCCAGACATAGGCATGGTGGATCCCAGGACCTTCCCCAGACATGGGCACAGCAGGCCCCATCGAGTCCCAGGCCATGTTTCCTCCCTCTTAGACTTAACCGGGACCAGCATACCACATGGGTGAATAATCCCCAGGTGCTGCCACCAACCAACAGCCCTGTTGCAGCCCTGCCACCACCGCAACAGCTCCACTAGCCCCAGAGCTCCATTCCTTAAGAAATTTCAGGGTCCCCAAGCCTCCTACCACCTTTTGGAGGCAGTATGGTGCAATGGTTTAAGGCTCTGAGCTGCAAACCTGGAGACCTGGGTTTGAATCCCACAGCCCACTTGTACTATGTGACCCTGAGCAGATGTAACTTCTTGTGCTCCAGGTCACACCTGGAATCAAGCTTCGGCTTAGTGTGCCTCTCCTGATTAAACAATTTCCCCTTTCCCTTTCCCTTTCGGTGTTGCAATGTCTCCAAAAGGTCTCCCTCCTCTTCAGCCTTCTACCGGGGGGGTGACCCGACCCCTGAAACCCCAAACGACCAAGACTGCCTGACTGCTCCCTCCCATGCAGCCCCCAAAAATGAGGACCGGCACACCACCACTGTAGGCTGACCTGTCTATGGCATTGGGGGACACCCTCCAGTGAACTGCCCTGCTACCAACCGCCGAAATGCATCTCCCCTCTCACTTCCTCTGCCTAGCTTTATATACTCCCCGGCTGGTGCTAGCCCCTAATGGCAAGCACCTAAATCTTCCTACCAGCACTGCGGGGGGGGTTGTTCACCAAGGCAAGCAAGTCGCGGGGGCTTACATTCTCCCCCACTTTAAAACCCATTTCCTCCTGGAAATGGGGGCAGAAATCCCCCTAAGTGGCCTCCCAAACCAGGCCAGGTAATGTGCACTCCTAGACTCACCAGGATAACCACTCCAGCAGACCCACTCCCCACCCATACTCTATCATCCCTACCCCAACTAACAGATTACTAGAAGAGTAATAAAACATTTTCTAAATACGTGCCAGGCTACCTAAAAAGAAACAAACAATTTATATAAAAAAAAAATTTAAACACGTTACAGCATTTAGAACACTCAAACTTTAAGAGCTGATATTAATTAGAAATTCGTTTTACACACACTTCCTTTCTTACACCATACATACTACACACTCACACCCTCACTCACGTCAGGCCAGGTTTGCACCTGGCCCCTAAAAGTATTTTAAATAATTTCTGTCTTTCTTTTAGACAAGTTAAGAGTCTTATTAAGTCCTTTAAAGCAGAAAGCAAATCACTGCTGACTGCTAGTTCCTTAAAAAGCAAAGAAACCTCTCCCCCCCCCAGAAATAGTCACAGGGTATCTGGCCATATTTCTTCTTTTCCTCCAGCTTGATTCCAACACAAACCCTGGGCTCGAATACTTTGAACAAACCAGAACTCTTTTTTAACATCAAACAGTCCAAAGAAACAACATCTTGCTGTGTCAGCAAGCTTTTCTTCAGTCCTGGCACAGTTCACGGTTTTATCTGGGGGCTCTAAAGGGAAGGACCTCCACCCAGGGGGAAGTACTAATCTGGATCAGGCTTTGTGGTTAAGTCCGCAAAAAAGTCCTTGGCAATGACATAGAATTTTGCTCAACAGCCAGCCACATCTTGTACCAGGGCAAAATGTTTGAAAAGCATACGCCCCTCCCAAGGCCCAGTGTGGCACATAGCCCACGCCTTTTGGATGACTTGCTGGGAAGCATGGCCAGACCTTCCAGGTCAGGACCACAACTTATTTAGAGTCTCCTTAAATACCCAGTTGCCTCTCATCTCCTCGATAACATCCCACATCGTTTCAGGCACATAGAGATAGTCCAGCTGAGGATAGTCTGCTTGCAATCTTCGCCTCACCCAGCATTCTGCCTGTGACCATTTGGGCAAGTCCCTGATGCTCGTACGCATGGCACTGCCTGGCTCCAACCACATCCCAGTTCTGTAGCTAGCATTCACAGGGTCACTATTTAACAGTCCATCCATCCTCAACCTCAAAGCTTTTGACTGCACCGCCATGCATGGGAACTTGACTAGCAGCTCAATAGCTGGGCGGTGATAAGGCCAAGATATGATCTGCTGGATCTCATGATCTGAGATTTGGTACTGCTTTGGGGGTCCCTCTGGCTCCAGATCATCTTGGATCTCCTCATGCTCTATAGTCACTCCAGATGCTCCTACCCGTATCACAGGGCGGGTACATACAGACGGTGGGGCTTCTGCTATGGTTGGGGTAGCGGGTGCACTGTTGCCGAGCAGGGACCCTGCTAGAGAACCTCTGGGCCCTGGGTGATCCCCAGATGGCTTCTGCAGGCCCCTCCCTCTGCCATGGGGAGAGCGGACAGCCAAGGAGGAGGAGCTGGGCAGACAGCTGTGCTCCCCCTCTCCGCCCTCAGTCGCTTCTTCCACTGCCTCCACTGTAACCTCTGGGACCCCTTTTTCACCTCATTCTCAGCCTAAACACTCTTCTGAAGTTCTAGCCTGGAACCAGCACCAATCCCCACATTGCTTTGTGATAGAAGTGACGCAGTGTCAGTGGACACACTACCAGGGCATTCCCAAGTAAAGGTAAACGGTGGGCCTCCAAAAACGCCTCCAGGGACAGTACTGGAGCAAATGGTGCAAAAGAGCAGTTAAACAACTCCTTCTCCATGGTATCCACATCTAACACAGTGATCCTCTCCCTGCCAAATTTAATAACCATGAGAGCAGGGAGGCTGGAACCGTTGCCTGAAGTTCCTCCTTTGGGGTAAACATAGAAATATAGACTTTGACAGCAGATAAAGACCACTTGGCCCACCTAGTCTGCCCATTCCCTACGTATTGGATAAGCTGAAGATTCTAGTTAACCAACAGCCTACTTCCTCCTGCCCTTCACTATAATTGCCTTATGTCTGTCTCATGCATTCTTGAATTCCTCCACTGTTTTTGACCCCACAACCTCCTCAGGAAGGTGGTTCCATGCGTCCACCACCCTCTCCATCAAAAAATACTTTCTGCCATTGCCCCTGAGCCGTCCCCCTCTATCTTCAAACTGTGCCCCCTTGTTCTTGCACATCTCTTTCTCTCAAAGATGCTCCCATCTTGGACTTTGTTGATTCTCTTGAGATACTTGAAAGTTTCTATCATGCCCCCCTGCCATTCTCCATTTCTGTACACCAATCCCACCTTTACCACTGCTCAGCTGCTGAAATCTCTATCTGTGGTTTTTGCTACTCTCCCTCTCTCCTTCACCCACGACTCTTCACAAAATGGCAACTTCACTCCAGACTCCCAAAGCACAGCCAATATCCATCCAATCAGAATCATTTAGGGCAGGCACATGGTCACCCCTCCACCACAGAGGCACCAGAGACAGAGAGAGAGAGAGCAAACAGGCATCGGCACCGCCATCAGGCATCACGGCCAGACAAACTGCACCATAACTTTTCAGGCCTGAGCCAGATGATCCCACAGACCCTCCTGGGTCCTAAACTTTGGGGGGTTCACCACCACTGGGGCACAGAAAAAATCCCGGATGAGCCCCCACATCTGTAGGCCTCCCTTCCACCTGTCTAGGGGCATCTAATTTATTTAATTTTATTTAATTGGTATTTCAGAAAGACCTTTGAGTGTGATCTCTTTTACCAAGGTTCCACATCAGGGTGGACAATAAGACAATACACATATTCAGTGGTTACAGAGGCCTGATCATTAGGCATTAAAGAGCGATTACATGAGAATTAGACAAATAGGAGAAAAACAGAGCAGTTGTAATAGAATACTAAGCTATTTCTAATTGGTTGCCCTAGGTAGCACTGTTGTCTAAACACTCTTGGTGTGTAGGGTAAACAATAAAAATAATAATAATAATAATAATACAGATTCTTGTGTCTCAGAGTCTGCCAAGAAACGTTCGTAAACAAGCAAGGAGTACTAATAAAGTTTATTATGCTACTTACGACAAGCATGTGACAAAGAAAATCACAAGGGAGATGGGTTTCTCACCACTCCTGAAGAACGTACATAATCTCCAGAATTGTAGATCTTAGGTTCTATAAAATCTTGTTCTATCTCTCCCCGCACTCCAGCTCTCTGCCCTTCTAGAGCAGCTACAGTAGTGTCTCGAGAGTGCTACAATGGGTTGCGGACAGCTAAATACTACAGATAACAGTATAGCAACAGAGATTACAACATAGTTACAGATATAAGAAACAGTATGTTTTGGTCCCAAGTCATTCTCCATTGGAGAATGACTTAGGAGGCAGAATTACTAATGAGTCTCAAATATGCTTCCATTAGCATTATAGCTTAGACAAAAGAAATGCTGACAGTTCAAACTACATTTCTTGCTTATGTACAATATAACATATTAGACATAACAAAGGTCTCTGTCAGCTTGCTTAGAGACAAAGAACTGCTGACAGGCCTATTACATGGCATATCTGAGTGTAAAATACATTACATATAAATTATATGAGAATATGAGTATACAATAATCACTGTTGATCCCTCTGAGTCATCTTATCAGTGATTAGGTAGATAATATATGGAATATCTATAAAAGACAAACTAATCTAGATAAATGTATTATCGTGAGGTATAATATATCATGCATGACAATATTAGCATATCTTAGCAGCAAAGCAGATTCCTAGCACCCATGCTTATATGATTGGTGCTCATAACTATAGGTTAGTGCAAAATAGCAGTATCACAGTACAATAGACCAGGAATACAGTGTGAGGTGTATGTGGGACGATAGGGGGCATAACCCAAGTGTAACAATCCCCTCTTTGTTGCCCTAATTGCAAAAGTGGCAACACAACAAAAAGATGGAGGTTAGGCACCATTCGTCTACAGGCCCAAGGCACGAGCCTGATAGAGGAATATTAACTGTTTACACAGGTATTTCAGGGTTTTCCTTAAACAACAAAATGTAATTATAAGGGAAAATGTTTGTAAACCTTGTATTACTATAAACATTTGGAATAAAACTTCACAATGGGGTTTTCCAATATTAAAACAATCAGTAAATACTAGTATGTATCAGATGTGTATCTGTCCTATTGGGAAGAAATTGAAGAGACAAACTTAAATTGCCTATATGGATATTAAAAATAATTAAAATCGAGATAGAGAATCAAGATAGTTAGGACTAGACCTAATGATATCTGGTTCCGGGATGGGAACAGGTGTGATTACCGTATAACCTATTACCTGTTTAGGGAGTAAAACAGAAGTTAGAAAAGTTTACTTTGCATAACTTTTAGTCCATATTAAAAGAATGTATAGTTGGTCACCACACAATGTTCCACATCAGCAGAATATACCACCTTGAAGGATGGCATTTTTTAGTTAGTAAGTTGAACAGGACACGAAATGTCAATGTCCACAAGGCATAAACTGCGAACAGTTCCAGGGATAAATCCAGGGTTTCTTTAAATGTCAGATGAAGATTCATAGTTCAAATTCGATGCATTCAGATTTTCCAAAGGTTGATCCAAATGTTCAAGAGGCAGCAGTATTTTCATAGGCCTCAGCAGGGGGTGCATTAGATTGCACATTGAGTTTCACAATGGAATAGCAACAGTGTTCAGTTGAAGATGATCACATGGCTGCAGAAAGTGTAAAAGCTTATGACAGTACTCAGTTTGTATGAAGTGCCAGCCAGGCTTGGAAAACAAGCAGTGAAGAAAATGGATTTCTTGATTGTAGATCAAATGAAGAAGAGTCTTCTTGCTGAGCTAGGGGATTGCCCTTACCCCAGACTAGCTTCATGGTATGCATAACAATGAGCTTGATTGTAGAATCTTAATTGGCTGGACTGAATACAGTTTATTTGAAAGCTGACAAGTGGAAGCCTAATTTCAGTTACTTGGCCAGTATTCACAAGTTGGTAAGACAAGTTGGAAGATGTCACATCTGCATAAAAGGTAATGTTCCTTTCAGGTACGACATTCAAAGTTTAGAGTCAGTCACAATTCCAAGACCTCATGGTAAACAAGGAAAGGAGGTAGTTTCAACCTTTTCACAATAAAAGTTCCCATCAAGTTGACCAATAGAATGGATGGTTGCCAGACGATCAGAGATGGATGTTGCCGGATGAAAATGTGGCAATGACACTATGAGAGTCACAAACATGGCTTCCTGGATTGTGCAGGAATATGTTTCGAAACATGGAGCAATACTGGTGTGTGTGGTGACATATCCAAGGTTCCTTGCCATTGAGAAGGGAATAGTGCTAGATTCAAATAAACATTAGTTAACACATGCAATAGAAGTATAAAATGTGGCAGTGCCACTGACCCATACGTCTGTCATGTATGAGATCAAGGATATGTCCTAATTCCAGATCCCGGAAGAGATAACCAAAGGGTTGTAAAAAAAACATAATAGCTGTAGGTAGTGCAAAGGACTTTCCTAGCTATGTGATGCTCATCTGCTTCCTTAATGTGAGCAGAAATTAATTCATTAATATGAACATTTGTCAGGTCAAGCCCCTTCACAATATCCTTATTATTGTAAATATAAATCACTCTTAATGAGCAAAATCATGTATACTATGCAGTGGGGGGGGGGTATGATGTATATTTCATACTCTTATGAACCTTTAACATATGTATGAATATTGGCTTTATCAGTCCTATTTCAAATAGATATGTCAGAACCAAGTAGGTCTGAGTCTAAACCTGTGTTTTGTTTTAAAAAAAAAAATCAAAACAAAACCAAAATGCCTAGTGTGTTTGGGTAGGTTTACAATCATAAGATGTACCACTAGCGGTCAGGATGTGAAAATCCTACGTGTGTGTGTGTAGGTGTGGTGCTATCAGTCCCTGTATAGGGAGTCATTAATGAGTACCTGGTATGCTGCCAGAGTATCTAATCACATCATTATGGAAAGAAAAAAAAGTGGGAAATGTTTCTTGTGAAACATAAAACAAATCATTCCAAGTTGAAAGGGTGAGATTTAAAAATCACTGGGATGTGCATGAACTGCACATTATTAACAAGGGTACCTGGTTGAGAAGTGGCTATTCGACCACTGGGTGGGCCAAGGTTCTATTTTGGGCACTCAATATTAAGTGTCACAAATTATGAAGCATCATGGGGTTAAAAACCTTAAGGTCTAATGGCTTTTAATGCCATATAATTTTGGATGCAAAATTCCTGATCATCAATAAAATGAAAACAGGAGTCCAGATCAAGTCTAGCTGCTAGAATTGATCCAAAGCAATGATCATAACGTTCCGTAGGGCCTCACTACCCTTCTGGACAATGAACATGTCTTTTAGGACTTTAGTGTGAATTCCACAGGATGCAAATTATATCATGTGGGCTTGTGAGATATTTTGCCTCAACAACCTTTTTAGGATTACGTCGCTGGTTCTTATCTGCAATACAATGTGCAGTTTGGGCTTGTAAGAAGACCCATACTTTTAAAAAGAATAATAAGCATAAAAGCAAGCATCTCTCTCTCTCTCTGGAACCTAAAAGAAAAGAGAAAAAGAAAAGGGGTATGGAAAAGTAATTTAATCTCCTTTAAACAGGTTCATTTGATTGGCATATAGCCATTTATCAATGACTGTTATAGTGAGGCAGTCTAACTTGGTAGACTGCTGGACTGAGTTTGTTTACAATGGGATAAGCCTGTTAAGCCTTGCCCATACATCGTGATGCAAACAAGTGTACATTTTGGATCTCTTGTTTGAAATATTTAACATATTTATCTACTGATGCTCCATCAGCAGTGGCAGTACACAGGTCCAGAAATAAATGTTCTGGAAGTCTCATGGACCGTCCGGTCATGATTTCAAAAATAGTGTATGCTGTGTACCTGCAGAGGATGTCCCTCTTATTGCCATAAGGAGTAAAGGCAATAATGAATGTCAGGCCTTTTAGGGTTTTCTGAACAAGTTTGGATAACATAACTTTGATCTGCCTATTAGCACATTCCACCTGTCCTGATGACTGTGGGTTGTAAAGGATATGAAACTTTTGTTTTACCCTTAACAAATCCAGAATTTCCTGCATTACTTTGGCTATAAAGCTGGATCCCTGTAATCAGAATTTACTTGTAGGGGTAAAGCCCTACCTGGTAAATAGCTGGTTTACCAAGACAGTTGCAGTCACTTTGACTGTGTTGTTCTGTTTTGGGATAGCTTTAAACTATTTGGAAAATAGGTCGGTGATCACAAGTGCAAACTAGTTGTTCTTAGTGGTTGGCATAGTGCCAATGTAGTCAAACTGGATATTGTTCCAGGGACCTTTGCCTGTGGGGTAACAGTGCATTTGTCCTAGCCGGTATAGGATTGTTCTGTGCACAGATCAAACAGTTACTGATGAAGTGTTCTACATAATCTCTCATGTGTAGCCATAAGACAGAGGATTTTAGTCTGTCTAGGGTTTTTACTGACTCATTGGTGTACACCAGTTGGAGTACTATGTATTTGGTACAGTTGATAAAATCTACTCTCAGGCGTTCAGGAATTACCCATAACTTTTCATGAGTGTTACAGCAGTGATGTTCCAAATGAGTAGGTCATCACTGGATAGGTGAATGTCATTTTCACATTCTATAAGAGCTATTTCTGGAAGTTATTCCCCAGTTCCTTTATTAAGGAACCTATACACTTCCCTCAAATGAGGGGCCTTCTTTTGGAGTATAATGTTCACATTTTACAATATGTTTGAACCTTATGAATATACAGTATTTAAACTGGTTAGAGTTGTGTTGTACACAAACAAGTTGTATTTCACAGCGATACTACAGAGTACTGGAACAGAAGTTTGTCTTCTGCCAAAGAAATTCAGTTTAGAGAGGAACAGTCCCAATTAGAAACTATGATAAAAACATTGCATCCGCAGTGCTTTCTGTAATTATCTCAAGGACATTTCTTGAAGCAGGCAGAACTTAACCCTCTCATGAAGTGTTAGTATCATTTTATGTAAGGAAAAATCTTTTTATTCCTTTCTTAACACAAACTGTGTCTTTCTCAAGGATGTTCCAGCTCTCTAAACCATTCACAAATATTTGTGGTAAATAGTAGACTCCTCACCACCCTGCTTTTCATTTTATTTGCCAGGCGTGTTTTAACATTGCCTGTGAATCGTATGTGTACGATGATGCAATTACTAGCCATGCACACTCTGTCATCACTAGGATGTACAATAAGAATTCCAAACCCTGCTATCTGGCCCTCATTGTTATGTGTGGCTGAGTCATCAGTCAAAACATGACACACAGTAGTGTCTTTTAACACTTTCTGAGGTTCTGCCAGAAAGGGCACTGGGACAGGTAGGTCAGGGGGTTGGAGTGAACAATTATGGGTCTCTCCTGCAAATTGTAGGCCATGGACCAACAAGGATGAAGTTTTGATAGGAAGGACAGTGATGTCATAATCCTGTAAAATAAGAGACCAGTGTGTGAGTCTGGCATTGGATACAGAGTCATCTTTTACTCTGTCTGACAACAAAATGTTAGTTGGCAGATGATTGGAATGCAGCACAATGGCTGCATATCCAATGATGTACATAAAGTATCTCACTGCCCAGTATGTAGCCAAAATATTCCTTTCACAAAGGTTGTATTTGAGCTCCACTGGGGCAAGCATCTGGGATGCATAAGCAATGGGTCTGATGTGTCCATTGTAAGTTTGGGCTAAAACTGCAGAGATTGCTTTATCTGATGTGCAGTTTCAAAATAATGCCCTAAAGCTGTGTTAGGATTAACCAATTCTAGGACCATGGTCAGCGATCCCAAAAGAAAAGACAATGATATCAGTATTAGGATACCTTGTACCTTCTTACCTGTAGTGCCTGCCATTGCAGCCACAGTATGGGATGATCTAGGTGTCACTGATGGAAGTGGTTCTGCATCACATGCAGGCAGTGCTGGCACTATCAGGGGTGCCTGCACAGTGGAGAAAAGTGTTGTACAAGCTGCATGTAGTTCTCCAGCTATGGATTGTGTTTCAGTAGCCATCAGGGGTGGAGAAAATAGTGCTGAGACAGTTGTCAGCTCAGGTTTAGAAATCAAACCTGTAACCCTCCCCCATAACGTGGCCTGTGATGCTGAAAATATCACAGCCACGGGGCTTTCAGAATCAGGGTTGTCCCCTCCTCCATCAAATGTAAAGTGGGTTTCCCCACTGGAATGTTGCTGGATGGTAGCAACATTGTTTTTAATGTTGCAGCTTAAGGTATTAATGCACTGCATAGGAAAAGCAGTACGTTCAGTCTTCTCGGGGAAAGCTGATGTATCATTGCATAGGAAATAAAAACATTTCATGTAATTAACTTCATTGTGTTCTTTAACCAAAGCCATGCTAATAAAGCAAACATTAACAGCATTAGCTGTTTCTTCAGCATCAGACGCTGACTTCATGACAGATTGCGTATCAACCTTATTCAAAAGTACGTCAACATCATTCTTAATGAGAATCTTCTGTCCCTCAGAAGCACTAGTGTTACTGATAACATTATTAATCATGCCAAACAACTCTGGTTTGTTTTGTTTGGTTATGGTAGCAATCACAGGTCCCTGTGATTGCAGGATCGAACCTCCGTGAGATGGTGGTTGGCCATTTTGGATTACCTCATGGGCATCATGGGTTACTGTGTCATGACCATCATCACATGACCATGAGCAGCCATCTTGGGGATGGTATGGGGATGCAACCTGATCACATGTGTGTCCACCATTTTGAGACTCTAACAATTCTCCATTTTGTGAATCACAGAAAAACAAGTGGCTAGCCTTTGCTCTAGTCCACCCCACAGCATACTGTGAGTGTTCAAAATCAAACTCTTCAACATCAGAAGAGGCAAGGTCTTTAGGCATTAAGTTAGTATACCCTGCCAATACCTCTGGCTGATGGCGCAAGTTCGCCATATCTGACTTTTTACTCCTACATTCTAACTGCTCAGATACAGGAGTTAGCATGCTATTAAGTAGTTTGTTTTCAGATTTCAAGACATTCCCATCTAGTAAAACTTGCTTTTTATTAACAGAAACTGCATCATGATTTAGATTCTAAACCTTCATTTCAAGTCTGCTGTAATTAAAACATATTGAATCATGCTGTACCGTCAAGGTCTGGTGTTGAAATACCAGCTCGTTAACTTTTTCAGTAATTACTTCAGACTTATCTCTAAGTTCCTTGTTTTCAAAACATAAGGAATCAGTGTTACTAGCCAGAACACCATTAGTTTTAAAAACTTTTTTTCTAAGTTTTGACTTTTTAGCGTAATCTCTTAAGGCATGCAGATCGTGGCTGCCTCTCTCATTAAATAGAGACTCATTTTCTAGACAGACAGATTGTAGCTCAGACAGTAGTCCAGCTATTTTTTCTGTATGAAAAGCCCTTTTCAGACTAATCTCCTGCTTGTAGGCAGAATTCTCCATTTTGCAAGCATCATACTCACTTTTCAAAACAGATATCTTATTTAGAACAGCATCAAAACAATTAAATAACATTGCAATTAATAATCCTTCAGGATCATTGGTACCATTTTTAAATTCCCCATAATGGGCTTTTATGATATCTCTTAAAGGACTACTATTGGATTCTGCTACTTTAGCAAAATCAAGCCAGCTACTGTTAGCAGTTTGGCTTGTTAAGGCATCCAGCCTCAACTCAGTACTGATATATTTAGACATGTCTTAAGATAAGAAACCCTTAGCTGTCTGTGGATCAAAAAACTTTGTTTGCAACTAAAATTTATGAAAGCACAAACAGCCTTATGCGTATGTGGACACCTAGATGAGTAAATACCCATCAGGATTTGAATCCACAAGAAAGCGGTCTAACTGTTTGTTTCGGATCTTTTATAGCTGTGTTCCCACAGAGAAAGAATAGGGAAAAAAATCAAAAATAAAACAACTCATTACACAGAAATTGAATATCTGCCAAGAGATTGTTTTGTCTGCACTGTAGAACACACAACTGACCGAAAAATTAAACATTAGACACTTTCAGCTTGTTTTTACTGGGGATTTTGTCACCCAGTGTTTTAATTTACAGAGGAAATTAAAATGAAGCTTGGCAAAACATCCAGACTCCATTTTGTGTCGCCATTATGTTGTCTAAACACTCTCGGTGTGTAGGGTAAACAATAAAAATAATAATAATAATAATACAGATTCTTGTGTCTCGGGGTCTGCCAAGAAACATTCGTAAACAAGCAAGGAGTACTAATAAAGTTTATTATGCTACTTACGCCAAGCATGTGACAAAGAAAATCACAAGGGAGATGGGTTTCTCACCACTCCTGAAGAATGTACATAATCTCCAGAATTGTAGATCTTAGGTTCTATAAAATCTTGTTCTATCTCTCCCCGCGCTCCAGCTGTCTGCCCTTCTAGAGCAGCTACAGTAGTGTCTCGAGAGCGCTACAGTGGGTTGCAGACAGCTAAATACTACAGATAACAGCATAGCAACAGAGATTACAACATAGTTACAGATATAAGAAACAGTATGTTTTGGGTCCCAAGTCATTCTCCATTGGAGAATGACTTAGGAGGCAGAATTACTAATGAGTCTCAAATATGCTTCCATTAGCATTATAGCTTAGACAAAAGAAATGCTGACAGCTCAAACTACATTTCTTGCTTATGTACAATATAACATATTAGACATAACAAAGGCCTTTTGTCTCTGTCAGCTTGCTTAGAGACAAAGAACTGCTGACAGGCCTATTACATGGCATATCTGAGTGTAAAATACACTACATATAAATTATATGAGAATATGAGTATACAATAATCACTGTTGATCCCCTCTGAGTCATCTTATCAGTGATTAGGTAGATAATATATGGAATATCTATAAAAGACAAACTAATCTAGATAAATGTATTATTGTGAGGTATAATATATCATGCATGACAATATTAGCATATCTTAGCAGCAAAGCACATTCCTAGCACCCATGCTTATATGATTGGTGCTCATAACTATAGGTTAGTGCAAAATAGCAGTATCACAGTACAATAGACCAGGAATACAGTGTGAGGTGTATGTGGGACAATAGGGGGCATAACCCAAGCGTAACAGCACACTCCTGGAAATGTCCAAATCCGTTGATAGACTATGGCAGAGTAACTGCATAGGGTTTAACACTATCCCAGATGGCAAGAGGCTGGGTGACAGTGAAACAAGGGGATTGGGTTTGAACCTACTGCAGAGAGCGAGAGGTGGGGGGATAGTGAAACAGGGGGGCTGTGATGGGGGAACAGCTCAAGAGGGCTTTGTTGAGTAGGGTGTGTGTGAGGGGAAGGTTAGGGAGGGGTAGTACCAAGAGCGTTTAAAGAGGACTGATAGCTTACTTAAGCCCTTGGCTAGGCTGGAATGGAGGCAGGGTTCTCTAGGTAGCCCTGCTGAGTGCTACCTTGGGAGTAGGCCTGTCTAGCAAGTGGGGCCTGAGAAGCAGGTGCATTTTGAGCTAGACATTAGGTGCTGTTTAAGGCCTGCTTTGAATTGAGACAGGCTTTCGTTTGTTTGTAATTTCATCGTGAGTTCATTTATCCAGAGGGGAGCCAGACAAGAGAAAGTGCACTGCCCTAGTGAGGTTCTGTGGAATGGTATGGACAGTGCTCCATTCTTCCTCCCTGTGCTGATGTGTGATGAGAGAGAAGTCTCAAGCAGGTTTCCTATACAGGGTGGGTTTTTTCCAAAGAATGCCTTCTTTCCCAGGAGGCAAGTTTGGTATTTGATCCTGCCTTTCAGGTTAAGCCAGTTTGTATGCTCATACAGGGTGCAAGTATGAGTGTAGTGATCTGCGCACAAAGTGAGGAGGCATGCCTTACTGAGTGCAATTTGGACCCTTTTGAGCACTGTATCACTAGCAGCTCTATAGACCACCAGCCCATAGTCTATCGTGGAGAATATGGAGCTGGAGACTGAGATTCGGAGTGCTACCGAGGTGAGGGATTTCTTATGCCTATAGAGGACCCCGATCTTTGTTGAGAGAGTCATCAATGGTGACTCCAAGGTACTTGAACAAGTGCACCTGCTCAATCTGCTCACCAGCCTTATTGGTGATTATGAGGGGAGCATGCCTGCGTTTGTTGTAGGGGCTGGATTGTAGCATGGCCTTGGTTTTCTTGTAATTTAGTAGCAGCTTTTGCCTACTGAACCAGTCCTCGAATTTAACGAAAGAGTTCTGTAGTTCTGTTTGTAGGGCAAGCTGACAGGTGTTGCTGCTCAGCATCATGGCATCGTCCGTATACAGGATAAGTTTGGTGTCACAGGCTGTGGGTAGGTCATTTACAAAGAGGCTGAAAAGCAGGGGCCCTAGAATTGATCCTTTAGGGACTCCTAGGAGTACATCTCTGGAGCTGGATAATGTCTGCCCGATTTTGACTCTCTGGCTCCTGTGTGTTAGGTAGTCATTGAACCAATTCAGGGCATTAGGTGCCACACACAATCTTTGGAGCTGGAGTACTAGTAGAAGTTGGTTGACAGTGTCGAAGGCTTTGGTGAGGTCAATGAAGATAGATCCCACCAATTTGCCTTCATCCAGCGCCTTGTGCACACAGTCAGTGTATTCCAGCAGTGCCGTGGTGGTACTGTGTTTTTGCCTGAAACCATGTTGGTTTGGGCAGAGTAGATTGTACTTATCGAGGTATTCTGTGAGTTGACTTGCCAAGAGTTTTTCCAAAGCTTTGGATAGTGGGAAGAGGATAGATATTGGCCTGTAGTTTGACACCAGCACCTTGTCACCATTCATATGCACTGGAGTTACCAGGGCTTGCTTCCATACCTCTGGAAATTGAGCTAGAGCCAAGAATTTATTAAATAGCATTGTTATGGGCATTATAAAAACATCAAGGGTGAGAGATAGTAACTTCATGTCTAGCCCGTCACTCCCCAATCTGGTTTTGTCTTGGACTTTCCTGACCACCGTTAGGGCCTCCTTGACTGTCACCTTCTTAAAGTAGAAGGCTGGGTGGTTAGTTATAGGCAGGTTGGTGCAACCTTGGTCCTCCACAGGCAGAAGGTAGTCTGGAGGCAGCACTGAGGACAGGTCTGTAAAGGTCTGGTTAAATGCATCAGCAATGGCTAGTGGATCTGAGGAGGATGAGTTATTAATGTTGAGCATCTTAGGATGCTGCTGTTGATCTTTACCAAGCATGTTCTTGATGTTGTCCCAAAACCTCTTTCCATCTCCCCATGCGTTGTTAAGCTGGGTCTTATAGAAATCGGCTTTTGCGAGCCTGATAAGTTTGGTGCACCAATTTCTAGCCATTTTGTAGCACTGTAGGTCATGCTTGCTACCTGAGTTTAAGGCTTTTTTCCCAGAGGCATTCCCTCTCCTTTAGGACAGAGAGGAGCTTGCCTTCAATCCAGTTGTCTACCTCCCCCCGAATTTTCTGTTTTGTACATGGTGCATAGATATCACAGATGGAATTGAAGCCCTCAGTGAAAAAACTAAGGGCCTGGTTCAGTGTAGGTGCCTTGTTGATGGGGGACCGGTTGTAGGCAGACAGGGCCAATTTGAGGGATCCGAGTTTGCCTTTCCACAGAACCCTGCTCTCGATTAGGCAGGGTGGGCTTTTGGAAAGTTTAGTGGTCCATATAAAGGATATCGGGGAGTGGTCACTCAGCATGTCCAAGAGAACCCTGAGTTCGGAGAATCGAGTTGGTGAGCTACCTAAGACCCAGTCAATGAGGGTGCTGGTAACAGTCTTGTTGTTCTGCCTGGTGGAGTGAATTACGAGTTGCGTGAGATTGTGGGAGGCGATTAGGTCTCTGGAGGGTATCGACTCCTTACATAACCAGTTAATATTAAAGTCACCAGTCAAGATGAGTTCTGAGCCATTTCTGAGTGCACTAATTTCTTCCATAACAAGAGGAAGGCCTTCCTTGGCTTTTTGAGGGGGCAGGCAGGTTGTGGCAATGGTAAGGGTCTTGCCTTTTAGGCCGACTTGTATTTTTACCACTAGTAGCTCATAAGCCTCCACAACTTTGGAGATGGGGAGAATGGAGCAATTCAGTGAGTTTCTGGCATATAAGAGGCAGACACCGCCTTTTCTGCCTATTTTATCAAGTTGAAACACTTGGAATCCTTCGATGGCCAACTCACCATCTTTGATCCTACCCGACAGCCAGGTTTCAGTTAGGCAGAGTATGTCAGGGGCATGGATGGTCATCCAAGCCTGGAGCTGGTCGAATTTGGCAGTTAGGCTGCAGATGTTTAGCGATGCTTTCTTTAGGATATTCACTGTATGGACCTCCCTGCTCCTCAGGGTTGTTCATCCAGGGTTTAGGTGAACATTGCCAGAGAGTAGCAGTAGCAGAAAGATCACCTTTCTGGCAGATAGGGTGATGTTTTTGTTCCCTTGAGTCTCCCGTCGCCTGTGCTTCAGGTGGGGGGGGTGTCTATATGTCTGTGTTAAATTAGGGGGAAAGCTAACCATTAAGGTTATGGTTTGGGAGGTTGGCTTGACGATAACTGTGTATGGGAGGTGCAGGAGGATAAAGAGGCTATCGTTACTGGAAGTGGTAGTGGACATGCATATGCTTTTCTTCCAGCTTGCACCCAGTGAGGATTCAGAGTGGGGAGGTAGGGGTCCGAATCTTATATGGTACCAACAATGCCAAAAGAGGTAGTGAGGAGTAGTAGTAAGTGGTTGCACCCCATGGTAGTTTGTTTGGTGTTGCTGGCCTGCTTTAACTGCTAGATGGTTTATAGTTGAAAGGGTATACAGTCAAATTAGGGTGAGGTCGCTAACAATAGGGCAGGTTACAGCAGTAATTGAGAGGAGTTAACTGGAGTGGCCGGAGAAAAAGTTGAGAGCAAATGTGCGACCCTGTGGGTGAGACTGCTTCAAAAAGGGGCAGTAAGAAAGTGGGTCATGTCAGGTATTGAAGACTGGGAGGCCACCAACAGCATAATAATGTGCAGCAGTGGAGTGACCAATCAGCTGCTAGGCTGAGGAAAGGGGCGGAGTAAGGGTCTATTTAATACTGTGAGGAGGTGAGCGAAAAAATTCAGTTCAGAACACAGCACAGAAAGAGATTTCCCCTGAGATCAGGAAGTGCCAGGTGTTGGAAAATCAGCCAAAGAGCAGAACTGCCAATCAGTGCCTGGCTCTGGGCGTCCAGTCAAAACAGAGGCATTCAAAACCAAGAGTTTCGGAGGTCCGGTGCGTATCTGAATCTGTCCGGGGGTCAGTCGGGCAGTCTGTTAGCTGCGGCCTGCTCAGAGAGAGCCAGGGCCACAGGAGCAACTTGGGAGGCCCACAAATGGGCTGTCTGTGGAACAAGGAGGGACACACAGAGGATTAAATATAGCTAGAGTACAATAGCAATCTCAGTGGGGGGCAGGCAATGGGGAAGGACCAAGCATGAGGTAAAGAGGTGACAAATGCAGGGGAATTATTTAGAGATAGAAGAGGAGTTAATGGGGGGGGCTGTGCTCTGGCACCGGGACGTCTGAGGAGGACAGCAGCAGCAGGGGGGATGTAAGGGAAGGGTTTGTAGGTAAGGCAGAGAAGAAATTAAGCTGTTTAGAGAGACAGCACTACAAGTAGGGTGGAAAAAATTAATAATTAGCAGAGTGACCAGTGTGGGGAAGGGGAACAGGGTTTGTCAGTAGGGCAGAAATGGAAAACTACAGTAATCTTACTCAGTAGCTAGGTTTAAGCAGTCAAACATCAGCTGCTATACAATACAGTTTGTCCAGCACTAGCCACACAGCAGCAAGTAACACCAAGAGGCTGGACTAGTGGCTTGTAATAGACTAGCTAAACTGGCAGGTAAAGTAAGACCAATTGATGCAAAACATAAGTAAATTACATTAACAAAAATTCAGTTCAGAACACAGCACAGAAAGAGATCTCCCTGAGATCAGGAAGCACCAGGCGTTGGAAAATCAGCCAAAGAGCAGAATTGCCATTCAGTGCCTGGCTCCTCCAATGGGCATCCAGTCAAAACAGTGGCATTCAAAACCACAAGTTTTGGAGGTTCGGTGCATACCTGAATCTGTCCGGGGGGGCGGTCTGTTAGCTGCAGCCTGCTCGGAGAGAGCCAGGGCCACAGGAGCAGCTTGGGAGGCCCACAGATGGGCTGTCTGAATCTGTCCGTGGGTCAGTTGGGTGGTCTGTTAGCTGCGGCCTGCTCAGAGAGAGCCAGGGCCACAGGAGCAGCTTGGGAGTCCCACAGATGGTCTGTCTGAATCTGTCCGGGGTCAGTCAGGTGGTCTGTTAGCTGCAGCCTGCTCAGGAGAGCTAGGGCCATAGGAGCAGCTTGGGAAGCCTGCAGATGGGCTGTCTAAATCTGTCTGGGGGTCAGTCAGGTGGTCTGTTAGCTGTGGCCTGCTCAGAGAGAGCCAGGGCCACAGGAGCAGCTTGGGAAGCCTGCAGATGGGCTGTCTAAGTCTGTCCGGGGGTCAGTCGGGTGGTCTGTTAGCTGTGGCACTGCTCAGAGAGAGCCAGGGCCACAGGAGCAGCTTGGGAAGCCTGCAGATGGGCTGTCTGAATCTGTACAGGGGTCAGTCGGATGGTCTGTTAGCTGCGGCCTGCTCAGAGAGAGCCAGGGCCACAGAAGCAGCTTGGGAAGCCCGCAGATGGGCTGTCTGAATCTGTCCGGGGTCAGTCGGGCGGTCTGTTAGCTGCGGCCTGCTCAGAGAGAGCCAGGGTCACAGGAGCAGCTTGGAAAGCCCGCAGATGGACTGTCTATCAGATGGGCATTGGAGGAAGAAAGGGGAAGGGGGCCACAGACCAGAAGTGCCAACCTGAGAATCTCCAAGGATGGAATATTTTAGACATCCCTGATAGAAACATAATGAAAATGAGATGCCCTACCTT
The DNA here is from genome assembly GCA_016271365.2 of Neoceratodus forsteri. Taxonomy (NCBI): domain Eukaryota; kingdom Metazoa; phylum Chordata; order Ceratodontiformes; family Ceratodontidae; genus Neoceratodus; species Neoceratodus forsteri. Next base: position 141,465,547 of record JADMNL010000024.1, read on the forward strand.
TCAAAGTCTTCATGCCTGCAGAGCGCGTCTGAACCCCCCGGATGCCAACTTTTTCAGCCCACAGCAGGGATATTGGAAATAGAGCTTCCGATCTCACCTTATCACGGCTCCAGGACCCAGGACCAAGATGGAGTTAACCTAGAGACCCTTCAAATAGCTATGAAGAACTTAATTAGTCTTGGAATAAATAGAGTAAAAACATGTTAATTCATCTAAAGCATTCTTTATAATCACCAGACATCAAGTTACTGAACCAAGAAAATTTATTTCCTGAGGCACCATAATGATCTAGGGCCCAGAAGCTAAACTTCTTGAACTTCCAAAACAGCTCCATGGGGCTATCAAATGTGCTTAATAGAGAGAGGACATTGGCAGCACTTAGGCATGAGATTTTCCAATCAACAAACAGCAACTCAGGATCTAGCTGATAGAGCCTGTACATTACGTGAGCACCCAGCTTCTTCCACAGAAACCCTTCATGTTTTTGTAACACATTCCTGCAATTCCTTTCCATTTCTTGTTTTCTCTGCAGGGGAGTGATTTACTCCTCTATTGCCACCTAGGAGAACTGTCCCTGGGGTGATAAGAAAAAATTACTCACCTTAGTAATGTTGTTTCTTCTAATGGAGTCTTGCTATATTATGACTATTGCAGTTTGTCCCACCATTAGAACTGCTCCGGAGGTGAAAGAGTTAAGTTCCATGCAGGGCATGGAACTTAGAGCGTGAGCTCGGTTAGAGAAGCTCTGTCTGGGATATTTCAAACCGAAACTGTCAGATCTTTACGAGCAAAACTCACTAAGGTTCTGTGTGGAAGCTGTAACCTACACTAGCCAACTGGCTACTAAGATATCAACACATTTTCCTGGTCTCAACACCAAGACTCAAGTCAGGGGACCAGAAAAAGATAAGATAAGATAAAATAAAAATAAAAACACAACACCCAAACACCCCAAAAAGAAGGGGTGGAAAACATAAAAAGGGGCATCAATAAGTGCCAACAGTGAACTGCCCACCCCATACCCCAAGTAGCAGTTCTGAGAGGGGCAGGCTGGGGGGGAGGTCATAATATAGCAAGACTCCATTAGAAGAAACAACATTACTAAGGTGAGTAATTTTTTCTTCAAACAACATGAAGTCTTGCTACATTATGACTATTGCAGACTACACAGCAGTACCTCCATGGAGGAGGGACAGAACCTACTTAGGGAATAGGCTCTGAAGCATGGCTGTGCAAACTGAGCATCCCTCCTGGCCTGGATATCCAGGAGTAATGCTTGGTGAAAGTGTGTACTGTTTTCCAAGTAGCTGCTTGACATATCTCTAAGATAGGGATGCCTCTGGCAGCAGCTAGAGACGCAGCTGTACCTCTGGTAGAGTGAGCCCTCAGGCCTGAAGGGGGAACCTTACCCAGTTTTTGATAGCAAAATTGGATACAAGAGACAATCCACCTGGCAATGGATCTCTTAGTGGCAGGTTTCCCTTTCCCAACCTCACCATAAGTGAGAAATAGTTGGAGGGAGTCAAACCTGTGACCCTTGGTACGCTCTATGTAGTAACTTAGGGCCCTCTTAACATCTAAGCTGTGCAACCTCCTCTCACCAGAGGAGGAATGGTTAGTGAAGAACACTGGATGTGAAATAGATTGATTAAGGTGGAAATCTGAAACCACCTTAGGCAAAAACTTCCTGTTAGTCCTGAGGACTACCTTATCCCTGTGAAAGGAAATAAGTCAGTCTCACTGACAAAGCTTGTAACTCACTTATGCCTGGCAGAAGTGATGGCTACTGAAATACAGTTTTCCAAGTCAGTACTTAAGCTCTGTCAAGACAGAGGTTCAAAGGGGGTTGCATCAGCTGAGCAATGCAAACATTAACATCCCAGGCAGGGGCAGGGTCCCTGAATGGTGGATTGGTATGAAACAATCCCCAAAAACTTGGAAAATACAGGGTGAGCAGAAAGAGAAGGGCTTCCTGCTGAAATAAAGCAGAGACAGCTGCCAAATGCACTTTCAGGGTAGCTGGTCTCAGTCCCAAAGAATTAAAATGGACCATATAGTCCAAAACAGTGGGCAAATCAGCAGATTCGGGAAATATGCTTCCCAGAACACCATATGGAAAACTTTCCATTTGGAATTATAAGTAGCCCTAGTGGAAGGCTTTCTAAGAAGCTTTCAAGATTTGAGAACACCTGAGAAAGTTGTAAATCCAGCAAACTCTAATTCCTCAAGAGCCAGGCCTTGAGGTTGAGGGATTGAGATTCGGATACCAGACTCTCCCTGGGCACAGGTTAACAGATTGTGGTTCCTGGGAGACACAGGGAAGATGGACTGCTAAGGACAGAAGGAGTGGGTACCAGGGCTGCCTGGCCCAGTCTGGAGCAAGCAGGATCATCTTGCAGGGCTGAGATCTGATTTTGACTAGCACCTTGAACAGGAGAGGAGGGGAAAGGCATAGAGAAACTTCCTTCCCAATCGAGGAGAAAGGCATCCAGGGGACTGAGCCCAACACTGGGGACTGCAACAAAAAGTGGAAGTTGATGATTGTCTGGGGCTGCAAAAGATCTATCTGAGGGGTGCCCCATCTGGCAAAAACTATCCCTAGTACTGGGATCCAGTGACCATTCGTGATGGCCCTGGGAAATCCTGCTGAGAGCATCTGCCAGGACATTGTCCTTGCCTGGGAGGTGAACTGCTATGAGGGAAGTGTTCAGGAATAAGCCAGAGACCACAACTTCATCGCCTCGGTGCACAAGGCCAAGACCGAGTGCCCCTTTGTTTGTTGATGTACCACATTGTAGTGGTGTTGTCTGTTCTGACCTGTACCACTTTGTTCTGAACAGATGCAGAAAAACTTGAAGTGCTAGAAAAACAGCTCTGAGTTCCAACAGACTGATGTGGAGCAGAGATTCCTGAGGGGACCACAATCCCTGGGTGGAGAGGTCGCCCATGTGAGCTCCCATCCCAAGAGGGACGCATCTGTAGTAAGGGTCAAGGAGTGAGATAGAGGGATGAAGGGCACCCTTGTCTCAGATTGCTCTGATCCTGCCACCACTGAAGGGCCTGGATCAGGGTTCAGTCACTGGGATCAACTTGGATAGGGAATCTCTTCTTTGAGACCAAAAGGCTCTCAAATGGAACTGAATGTCCTCATCTGAAATCTTGCTCCTTGCACTACAGCTGTGGAAGCAGCCATGTGTCCTAGGAGCTGTAGGAAATGCCTTGCTGGTCGAGAGACCTGCAGAGTGAAGGATGAGGCCAGGGCCACCAGGGTCCTTACCCTTCTAGGGAAGGAAGGCTCTGGCCTGCTTGTGTCCAGTTCTGCACCTATAAAGGTGAGTACCTGGACAGGTTCCAGAACTGACTTTGGAAGATTGAGAAGAAAGCCCAGAGGTAAGCAGCTGCTGGGTAACTTGCAGGTGTGATTTGACCTGGTCTGGAGACTGACCCACAATGAGCCAGTCGTCTAGGTAGGGAAAGATGACAATCTTTTGCCTTCTTAAATGAGCAACTGCTACTGCCAGGCATTTTGTGAATACCCTTGGGGCAGAGGTAAGGCCGAAGGGCATTGCTCTGAACTGATAATGGCCTGAGGGCAGTTTGAATCTGAGGTACTTTCGGTGGGAGCTTCTGATAAGAACTTGGAAGTAGGCATCCTTGAGGTCCAGGGAAGCTAGCCAGTCCCCTGGCCTTAGAGAGGGTAAAATCATTCCCAGAGTCACCATTTTGAATTTTGGTTTTAAAAGGTGCTTGTTCAGATATCTTAGGTCCAGGATGGGCTGCCACTCTCCTGTCTTTTTTGGGGTAAGGAAGTACCTGGAGTACAGACCCTTGCCCTGGTGTAGGGGACAAACCCTTTCTACAGCTCTGAGAGCCAGGAGGGTTGAGACTTCTGTTTCCAAAGCAAGAGTCTCTAGAGGGTTTGCAGGTGGAAAAGATCTGATTCTTATCTTTGGAAATTTTTTGAAGCTGAGAACCAGACCCTAGCTTACTACTTCCAGGACCCACTTGTTTGATGTTAAAGACTCCCAGTCCTGGGCGAAGTAAGCCAGCCTGCCCCCTTCAGGTAATGGAGAACCGGCCCTGGGCATCCCATCAGGGTGCCTGTTTGGCAGGGGCTTTAGGCTGATGGGTGGGAGCAGGCCTGCTTGTACCCCGTCTGCCTCTCCCTCTGAAGAACCCCCTCTGAACATAGGCTGAAGAGGAGGCCTGGGTTTTGTAAAAAGGCCTGTGAAAAGGCCTGCCCTACCCCTGGGGCTGCCTCTGAGGAGTGGCTTCATTCCTTGGCTTGTGCACTCCTATAAGTGGTTCTATATTCATCCATTTTCTTCATATAATTCTCTGTCTGCTCCCCAAACAAGAATTTCCCACCACAGGAAAATCCATAGCCTTAGCCTGGGTATCCTGTGACAAACTAGTACACCTGAGCCAAGCCAATCTACTGAAAAGCCACAGATGTAGCCATGACTCTAGAGGATACATCATTAGAATCCACTGCAGCATGGAATTGCACCTTAGATGCCTCAATACCATCAGCAGCCACTGCTCCAGCTCCTTGGCAAGCTGGCCAGGGGCCTGTTTGGCTAAAGCCATGACAGTATCCCATCTAGATTTTTGATATCTTGCAACATAAGCCATATAATTTGCTTGTCTGAGTCCCAAGGACGCTGCCATGTATTGTTTTTTAGCCATGGCATCAATCTTCCTGGAGTCCTTGTCAGGAGGATGTGAAGCCAGGGGAATATTAGCCTTATCGCAGGCTGCAGCCTGAACTACCCCAACATGGCTGCATTGCTGTGAAAGAAATTCTGTATCAGGACCTGACAAAGTGTACCTCCTGTCCATCTTTTTATCCACAGGAGGCACAGAATTAGGAGCTTTTAAAATTTTTATTGTTTGTTTCCTAAAGGATTTATGTAAAGGAATAGACAATCTCCTGACTCTGGGATATCCATCATCTCTACAAAGTCAGGTCCTCTTGCTTATCCACAGCTTCCTCCAAAGGAAGCTGGAGGGTTTCAGCAACTTTTATAAAACAGAAAATGAGAAGGGGACTCAGCAAGCCTAGGGGGAGATTCTACTAAAGGTCTGTCTGGGGAGATGTCCGGTTCAATGGGCACATCCAGACTTTCAAAGTCACATTCACACTGTTCATAATCATCCTCCCCCTCCTCTGGTTCATAAAACTCTTCTATATCATATTCTTAAACCAGTGGAACCGACCGAACCGACCTCTTGCCAGATAGTGGCGGTTCGGACGGAACCGGGGAAAGTGACTGGACAATTTGGATTGCCCTGGCTATCTCTGCAGCAGTTGGAGAAGGGATTTTTGACTCCACACCTGCTGATTTTCTAGTTCTCTTTGCTGGAACTGGCTCCTCAGAGTCAGCTTTACGTTTGCCCGAGGAAGTCTGGCCCTGGTCAGGGGCACTCCCTCCGGTTCGGTTGGCACCGAACCGGCTGGCCATCCGGTCAGGGACTTTTGGCCTCTCGTCCCTGAGCCTACCAACTCTCTTATCTAGGTAGCTGCAGGAAATTCTTGCAAATCTGGCAGTCTGCATTGAGGTGGTCAAACCCCAGACAATAAACACATGGATGTGTGGGTCAGCCTTGGCAAAGGCTTCCCACAGACACTACAGTGTTGAAACCCAGTGGGCCGGTTTTCTTTTGGGTTTCTCAGACATAATGCCAGCCTAACCAAAAACTTGCCTTTTTTCGGCAGTGCCAGGCAAGACACCCTTATCGGTTCCCAACTGTAGTCACGGGTCGTGGAAAACCGTAATAGAAATCCACTTTTTTAGAACCGATAAGAACCAGGAACCGCACTCAAATGCTTAGAATAAAATTTCCACATAACCTGATCGGTTCAAACCGAACCGATAAACATTTACAAGTTCCACAGAAATAAACCTATCTATTACTACAATACCATAGACAGAGCTTGAACCGATCGGTTTATGTGTTAAAATAATGATAATCAGCGTTGAATTTAACTAGAAAAAACACTTTAAACCGAGAAAATGAACCGAGCAGTAGGAGGAATCTCCAGAGCGACTGTTCAGTGAGGCGGAGTAAAGAATCTGACAGTTTCGGTTTGAAATATCCCAGACAGAGCTTCTCTAACCGAGCTCGCGCTCTAAGTTCCATGCCCTGCATGGAAGTTAACTCTTTCACCTCCGGAGCAGTTCTAATGGTGGAACAAACTGCAATAGTCATAATATAGCAAGACTTCATGTTGTTTGAAACAGCCTAGCCTCCGTGGCTGCTCCCACAAGTATTAATTATTTGCCTCTTTCCCTTCTGTAGCTGCCAAAGGAGCCCCAGATCTAGCCAATACTTCCACCTTGAGTGTTCCCCACTGAAGCCAGGAGGCTCATCAAACAGTGCAGTGGCTCCCATAACTCTCTTCCCAGTTTCCAAAGAAGCACGACCCTTACTGGCCTAAAGATCCACCCCAGACACAGGCATGGTGGATCCCAGGACCTGCACTAGACACAGGCACGCCAGGCCCCATCGAGTCCCAGGCCATGTTTCCTTTTTGCCTTAATCGGGACCAGCATGCCACATGGGTAAAGAACCCCCAGTTGGTTGCTGCCACCAACCGACAGCCCCTATTGCGGCCCTGCCATCCCCACTGGCTTCAGAGCTCCATTCCTTGAGAGATTTCAGAGTCCCCAAGCCCCCTACCATCATTCAGTGTTCCGATATTTCCAAAAGGTCTCCCTCCTCTTCAGTGTTCTACCGGGGGGGGGTGACTCAGCCCTTGAAACTCCAAACAAACGCTACTTCCTGATCACTCCCACAGAGCCCCAAAAACATGGACCAATGCACCGCTACTGTAGGAGGGAACCCCCTCAGAACTGCCTTGCTTCCAACCACGAGATGCCTCTCACCTCTCACTTCCTCTGCCAGGCCCTACTCCCGGTGGTGCTGCCCCTAATGGCAAGCACCTCAAACTCCACAGCACCAGTGAGTAAAGTGAGGGGGAACTCGGGTGGGGGAACTAGTCCCCCCACGCCTCTTCATGATACACACTAGGGGTATAGTAGTAGTAGTAACAGTAGCGTATCCCTGTTATAAATATCTGCTTTAACCACTGCAAAGTGCCAAAATCTCCCTACCAGCACCGGGAGGGGGTTGTTCGCCAAGGCTAGCAAGCCCCCCCCACAAGGGGGGATTACACTTAAGCATCTGTTTATGTAAGCAGACAATACTGCAGACACCACTTACTTACCATGTGATCCCAAGCAAGTAATTGAATCTCCCAATCTTTTTCTCTCTGTACCAAACTCCCCCCACTTGCCCATCCTTAAAGGGGATCTGGCTTGAACCTGAAATCCTGTGATTTCTGTTGAACGTGTGTTTCAAATATTGATTTTCATTTTGTTGTTGTTCCATCTCTACTGGTGGTTTGGTAAATTAACTGGGTGTTTTTGATTTATACAAGGCTGGTAACCATTTTTGAACTGTATGATGTAGTTTACATCTTTGCTAAGAACTTGCATTGTTGGCACAATGCATTTGTGTTCTACTACAGAACCCAGTGGTTCAACGGGATTGATAATATGGGTAACAACATTCTAGCCACCTGATTGGCTAAAAGACTAGTACAAGAGTGTAATCATCTGGCCATACGTACAATCTTGTACTTATTTAGCCTATGTACTAGGTTTGGCTACAATATCAATCCACCTCAGTTGGAACTATGTTTCTGTCTTCTGCTCATATTTCACACAAAATATATTTATTGATTAAAAATCATAAAAAAGTAACAAAAAAATTAAATAGAACCCACTGTCACCCCCATGACTCTCTGGGGTTACTAGTTCAGTGTGTTAGAAGCTGATTGGTAGTGTTGCTCAGATAGTATCCTAGAAACTAGGATACCAACAGTTACCTCCCATTTTGCCAGATAGTTGCTGTGGTAGGATAGCAGTGCTATCTGACCATGGATTCTACTCTCTATGATCCCGTGCATGGATCCTACAAACATTGTGGATCCTATGGATCCTAGCAAAAAATTTTGTGGATCCTCTGGATCCTAGCAAAAGATCCAGCTTGGATCCTAATTATCTGACCTAGGATCCCTGCATCTGACCTAGGATCCATCACTTTCTGACCCCATATCCCTACTATTTGTATCCACTGCTTTTCTTTTACCATGCCTGTAACCATGCCTGTATCCACTATTTTTCTTTACTGTAACCACCTCATGATGTAACTCACAATGCCTCAAATGTTCCTTATGTCCTTGTTCATTCTTATAACTTGTATTGTTATCCCGGGTCGCCCCTGAAAAAGGGACCTTCGGGGCTCAGTGGGCCTACCCGGTCACCAAAATTTAATAAATAAATAAATAAATTTGACCTAGGATCCCTGCTCTGACCTAAGATCCCTGGATCCTAACTAGGATCCATTGCTATCTGACCCTGGATCCTACATCTGTCTTTGGTAGGATTTCTGGTAGGATTCTAGGTAAGATACCAGCACTATCTGACAGATAGTGGTAGGATCCACAAAAGCACTATCTGAGCAACAATACATATTGGGTATCATAGGGTTAATCTTGAAGGCTCCCTTTGGCCACCCTGTCAGCTCATGGGCGCGGTTGCCAAGTGGGAAGGATTTGCTGCAGCAGCATAGGCCACGAGGGAACGCAGCTGCCAGTTTGTCAGCTGGCAGTGGATGACTGTCCTCAGTCTCCCTGAGGAGATGCCTGAGCCTGTCCTTGCCAAGAGAATCCTAACTTCTTGGGGGGGGGATTGAGAGCAACAGCTCCGTGTACATGGTGGAATCACTTCCTCCATTACCCTTGTGGAGTTTGTCCTTTGAACTTTGCTCCCTGCCCTAGGTCTGTGAGCATACCTCTCTACCATTTATCACTGAAATGTGGGACACTCACCCTCGAAATGTGAGACAATGAGGGACTCTGACCCTCATAATGTGGGGCAAATCACCTAACATGGAAATAAAAGCTCAGACCACTGTGGAAACTAGTGCCTGTATTTGTGCAAAGTTTAATTTTGATTTAGCATCTTAGAATATTATGAATTTCTGCTTCAAAGACTGAATATATAGCACTATTCTGTGTGGGCAACGGGTTCTATATATGGGACAAAGCAGCGTTAAAGCAGTAGTTAGTCACCATATACAGTAGCTTTTTCTAAGCAATAATGATTGCCTGGCAAAAATAACAGGACATCCATTTTTCCTTTTGCTGTCTTTCATTCCTGAACCAAGGTACAGGCAGGATTTTGAAGTTTTTAAAAGTTCCTGCTCCCATGCCATGTCTGTCATAAAACAATGAAATATCTGACTAAAGTGTTGTGCTGTTTGCCATCAAAAATACATGGTAATGTCATCCTAATACATTCACAGGATGACTCTAGCATGTACATTTAACAGGTAACTTCAGTAAAAGAGTTCTTTTAAAAATTGCAAGTGGCGGCCATCTTTAATGACATGAGTCATTAATTTAAAAAATAGCTATACCGATGTTTTAACAATAGCTGGGAAAACTAAAAATACACTAAGCATGAATCTAAGGATGTCAGAAACACATTCTTGCAAAACAAAGTCATATGATGAATTTTTTTGCCAACTAACAAATACTGCTGTTTTAAGGGGTGAAATGAGATACATGTCCCTCATAATGTGGGATCATTGAAAGGTTTGTCTGTGAGAATAAACTGGGGTTTGTGGAGTTAAAATGTTTGTTGCTGCCTTAGAAGCTAGGAAGACAAGAAACTGCTAGGATGGGTTTGTCTACCTATTGCTTGTGTGTAAAGGAAGCCTTGATGAACTATTGTAAACCTCTCTGATTAAAAGAAAGAAAGTAGGACACAACCTTAGGGGTTTTAAAGTGACACCTGTAATGCTTTGGACTCCAAATGTAATCTTGGTACCTTTAAGGGACCCTCAATCTGGATTAATACCAGTGAGAAAGACCACTAAATCCTGAGTTTGTGTGTTGCACATGATGCACACAGGGGCTGACTGTGAGACACTGACAATATACTGTGCTGCTGGCTGATGTAATTTACTGTGAATTGGTTTATGTGGTTTGTGTGTTTCATGGCATCCTGCTGGCCTCATGCATCCTGTAGCCCCAAAGTGCCCAAAGTCCCAAGTTTAAAATACAGATTTTGAGGGCCATGGTTCAGCAACCAGCGAGAGCAGATATGTTTTGTCAGAGCTCCCGAGAAGAATCCTGTCTTGCCAGATAAATTTGCTGGGTCCCTGGTGCTGAGCGAGGGGGCACTGTTCTGGCATGTTGAGTTTGCACCCCGAGCCAGAGACATCATGAGCAGAGGATGGAAGGGAGGGATTAAGAGCAGGCAGTATTGTAAAGTGGTTAAGAGCACTGAGCTGCAAACCTGAAGAACTAGGTTTGAATCCCACAGCCACCACTTGCATACAGTACTGTGTGACCGTGAGCAAGTCATTTAACCTCCTCATGCTCCCATGACACACCTGAAAACAAGTCTCGGCTAAGAATGTCTTTCATGGCCAAAAAAATGTGAAAATATGAAACAAAACAAACCAAAAGAGTATCCTTTGAACGCTTCTCTCTTGGAGGGTGGGGAGTGCAGCTCTGCTTATCTAGTGGCTTTTGGTGGTGGGCGGCTATGTGGAAGTGCTCTTGGCAGTGTGGGTGACAGTCTCAGTGTCTCAGAAGGTTACACACTCTGAGGCTGAAAGATCAAAAGACTGTGGGTTCCGGGACTTCTGGTGACGTCACGCCTGCGATGGCTGCATGATTTCTCAGCTCCAGCTCCACTAGGCTTTAAAATGCCCAAAATTTATTGGATTAACTAAAAAGACTGGGCAAAACTGTTAAATTCCACCTAAGGATGCCTAAAAAAGGTTTGGGCTCTCGGAAATTGGCGCTGGATAGCGCGGATCCAGACTGTATTTACTCAGACAGCGATAGTTCCCAGACCTGCAGCAGAAGTGAGTTTTTGGCAGAGGAACTAAATAAGGCTCCTAGTATAATGGCAAGGCAGATGGATGCTGTACTTCAGGAACTGCGGGATTTTAAGAAGAAGACCCGCTCCACATTTTCAGTGCTGTGGAAAATAGAGAAAAGACTTGAGGATATCGAAGAGCAGGCCACAAATACGGACGCACGCTTAGATTGTGCGGAGCACACCATGATGCACCTCTACCATGCTACTCAGGGCCTGCAAGAAAGGGCAGAAGATTCGGAGGCTCGGAACAGGAGAAACAATCTGAGGATTAATGGTTTCTCAGAAGGAGTTGAAGGTTCTAATCCAATACAATTTTTACAGCAATTTTTACGATCCAAGTTAGACCTACCAGATGATGTGACCCTAGAGATGGATCGTGTACATCGAACCCTGGGCCCAAAGCTTGGCAACCGCCCATGCGCCCTCCTGGTCCATTTCCTCAGATACAGCGAGAAAGAGATGGTACTACATAAAGCATGGCAATAGGGGGATCTAACACACCAAGGTCAGAAAATTTATGTTGATAATGACTATCTGACTTCAATTGCCCTTAGATGACGTGCATACGCTCCAATCTTAAAAAAACTTAAAGAAGCTAAGCTGAAATTCCGTACTCCATATCCGGCCAAACTGGTGGTCAATTTAAATGAAGACCCCGAGACTTTTGAGTCAGCCGAAGAGGCTGCTAAGGAACTGGTTAAAATGGGGATCGATATACCCCCCACCCCCAAAGCAACCAGGCACAACAGTCACAACCAAACTGGCGCAGAAACTATGGTCTCAGGAGACCTCGAGAGAGCAACGCAGATTAGAAGGAGTCAAGGCAGTTCAGCAGATTGTAGACAACCTGAAGAAGCTGACTGCGAAGCAGCCAGGAGTATCGCAGAACACCCAGGAAACTAAATAAAAGGACCATTGTGAACATTTTTTTTAGTGTTGCTTAACTGTTTTTCAGGTGGGCTGCCCTGCTTGTCTCCTCCCCATTAGTTCCATCTCCCCCTACGAATGTCCTGGATGGCCCTGCTTCCCCCTGATGTCTCCCTCTTCCTGATGCAGGGGTTCTTTTTTCCCCACTATTTGTCAAGGGGGTTCTCTCCCTGCTGTTGCTCTACCCTCTCCGGAGGCACAAGGGTTGTACATCCCCTCATCGGGAGAAGTTGGAGGGAGTACTTTGGCAGGGACACTTCAGTGGGCCTCGTGGGACTCTAGCCACTGCAGACTCGAGGAGTAAGTGGGTACTGGGGGGCGGGAGGGTAGTTGATGGGGCATACTGTGTGGGTGGGGGGAGGAAGATGGAGGGCCTTTTGGCCAACCATATAAGATGTCCTGATCGAACACCTCTCAGCCAAGACTGTTGGCATCCTTTTTCCTTAGTCTGACTCCAATAGAATACTAATGCTTGCCCAAAGTTAACTGAAAGTGCTTCTGCTCCCTGGAGGAGCTGGGCACTTTTGGCAAAGATGTTTTTTTCTTAGACCCTAGGAGATATACTCTCCACAGTCTGTCCCGGTTTTGCTAGTGGTGGCCTGCCCCTCCTGTGGCACCCCGTCTCCCCATAAACTGTGTTGGTGGAGGTTAAGGATGCTTAGGGGGGTCTGATAGGTACACCCTGGATGTTCTCATTTCTTAATGGCTCTGGTGGACCCGCTACCCAGGGGGTGAATCTTGGGATACAGTGGGGGACTACTCCCCTCCCTTTTCCCTAGCCATTCTATGATCAGGGATTAGATCACTTATAATGTATGATTACACATTTCTCCTTTCCTGGTGGAGCATGAGGCATGACCACCTTTCATTCATTGTCTCCCCTTCCCTTATCGAGGAGACGCTCTACGTCTAGTCTAACTTAGGTTAGACCCCGCCAAAATTGTTTGACACAACGGGGCTTGGTACCCTGCCCTGTTAGCGGGAACCAGCCCTATGGAAGTCCTCAGTTTTATCCCGTCCCTTGCCCAGTTGGCAGATGATGGGTGTAAGAAGTTTGGCCTGTTAAGGTTAGTTAGGCCAGTTGTATTTTTTCTGCAGTTGGAGGAGAATTATCCTCGCTATACCCCATTAAGGCAGTCACCATTCCTTTTAAAAATAAACAAATACGTCAGTGTCAGTGAACTGATAATCTGTGCTTCAACACAGAAATTCTTTTTGAATGCCCGAAATATGATACGACTGGGGAACCTTTGCAGATTTTTTCTTTAAATGTTAATGGGCTGGGCAGCCCAGTGAAGAGAACAAAAATGATTACATTATTTAAAAAAAACCCATGCAGGAATAATATTCATTCAAGAAACCCACATGAACAAAGTTGAACATGGAAAGCTGGCAAGGGGAGGTTTTATACAGGTCTTATCCTCCTCATTCCCTAGTGGAAGGCGGAGGGGGGGGTTGCCATACTGATTTCTAGCCTTAGTCCCTTCGGAGTGACATCCGAGCAGGCCGACCCTGAGAGTCGTATGGTGGTGGTGCAGGGTTTAGTGCAGGGCAGGGAGGTCACATTAGCTAATGTGTATTTCCCCCTGGTTCTACCCAGCAAACTCTTTGCTTCCTTTTAAATAAGGTGATCCAACTTACCAGGGGTACCCTGATATTAGCAGGAGCTTTTAATATAGCCCCCAATCCTTTTGTCGAGTCCACTAAGGTGACTAGGGGCAGACAACTGACATCTCACAAATTTTTTAAGAGATTTGTTCAGGAGGTGGGCTGGGTTGATGGGTGGCGTTCCTTTCATCCTAGAGATAGGAAATATACATTTTATTCTGCTGTTCATGGTTCTTATTCTAGGATAGATCACTGCTATACACAGAAAGAATGTCTAGAAACCCTTAGGGAGGTAACTATAGGTGATATTGTCCATACCGATCATGCTCCGGTTACAACGAAGTGGGATTCAGGCCTTGAAAAGCGAAACACGTTGTGGAGACTAAATCCTGTTTATCTTAAAAATGCCCAATTTAGAGAATTTATAGAAGAGAAAATACAAGAAATTCTGAGTGATAACTCAAGCCCGGAAATTTCCTCAACTGTCAAATGGGACACACTGAAAGTAGTCTTAATGGGCCACCTAATACAGTATTCTGCTCTCCAGGCAAAACTGTGGAGAGAAACACAATCACATCTGGAGGCGACCCTTCATTTCCTCCAAGTTGCCCACCAACAGGGGGACTACTCAGTAGAGGCCCACTTAAAACAGGTCAGGGAGACAGAACACAGAGGTGGCATTAGCCTTTTTAAGACAAAGATACGGGGAAGCGAGACCGAGAGCCTCCCGCTTATTGGCCTATAGGCTTCGTAGGCAATGCCGGCTCGCCACTATATCCACTATTAGGGACCATACATCAGGTATTATCTGTTCTAAAACTGGTCAGGTTTCTCAAATTTTCTGTGATTATTATAGATTATTATACACACCAGACCATCCATCAGACTCTGGGGACATTGGAGCTTTTCACCATTGAACCTCTCTAAGTTGGATGAAGACCAAAGATCCTCTTTAATTTCCTCCATAACACTCCCTGAATTGAAAGAAGCCATTTCACGATCTAAAACTATGAGGGCCCCTGGCCCTGATAGGTATGGTACAGAATTCTATAAACAGTTGGGGCAAATACTTGCCCCACCCCTCCTAAGGGCCTACAATGATGTATTACAAGGCTCTGTGAACCCCCCACCCAGCTGGTCATATGCAGTAATATCCCTTATTCCCAAACCTGGTAAGGACCCACAAAATTGTGCAGCATACCGCCCAATTTCAGTTTTGAATGTAGATTATAAATACCTGATGTCTATCCTGGCTAAGCGACTGGACACAGTTCTCCCCACAATAATTAAATTAGATCAGACAGGTTTTGTTAGTGGCAGATCCACTACAGATAACACTAGAAGAGCCCTACATTTAGTACAAGAAATGCAAACCACGATAACACCTTCTGTCCTTCTCAGCCTTGACGCTGAGAAGGCGTTCGATAGAGTCTTGTGGCCTTTTTTATTTGCTGTTTTAACCAAGATGGGCTTCCCCGCTTTGTTTATTTCCCTGATAAAAACACTTTACTCATCACCTCAGGCTTGTGTGAAAGTCTCGGGACATCACTCTCCTTACTTTCCCCTGTTTAGGGGCACCCACCAGGGCTGTCCCCTGTCCCCTGGTTTATTTGCTATTTTTATTGAACCCCTGGCACAAGCCATTAGGGACTCCCCGTGGATAAAGGGAGTGCAGATGGAGGGTATGGAACACCGCATAGCCCTTTGTGCTGATGATGTCCTGCTTTTTTTAACAACCCCCCCCCCCCAATCAGCACCAGCAGTTTTTGAATTATTAGACCTATTTGGCAATGGCTCGGGGTATAAACTTAATCCTATCAAAAGCAAAGCACTGACTTTTCATTTTTCTCTCTCTCTAACACTTAAACAAGGGTTCCCATTCTGCTGGGATTTAGATAAATGAAAGTACTTAGGTATATACCTCTCCCATCAGACAGTTGATATAATTAAACTTAATTATGATTTGTTCCTTGCGCAGTTGCAGGCAGACCTAACGGGTTGGAATATATTCCCTTGAATCTACTCCAGAGGGTTGATGTGATTCGGATGGTGACTTTACCTCGAGCCCTTTATTTGTTTCGCAAAGTGCCAATAAGTATTCCAAATAACACTTACAGGGTCTGGAATAAACCCATTAGCAAATTCATCTGGGCCGGTAAACGACCAAGAGTGTGAGCCTCTATTCTGTACCTCCCTAGGAAAATGGGTGGGCTAGCCCTTCCTAATTTTAAATTTTATAATTGGGCCACATGCCTCTCATTTATAGTCTGCCGTTTAGCCAGGTCTAACCCTGTTTTGTGGAGGGAAATTGAAGAAGGTTAAATGCCTTTTAGGCAACTAATGAAATTTATGACATATCGAGTGCCCCCTTCTCAACCATATGATCCAGTCCAGATGAACCCCTGGATCAAACACCAACTGAAAGTTTGGAGTGCCATACATAGATATTTATCTCTTTCCCCATTTCTTCCACTCATCTGCCCTATTACCCTATTGGAGGATTTCCATCCAGCATTATATGATCACACATTTGCCACTTGGGAACATTTGGGGCTCACTAATCTTACTCAGTTTTTAAGTGGGGCTGAGTTTAAATCCTTTCTGAGTTTAAGCCAAACACATGGTCTGAGACGTCAAGATTTTCATAGATATTTGCAACTAAGACACTTTTTTTACTCTTTACCTATTCGGATACGACAATTTAAATGCTCTTCCCCACTGACTTCCTGCATCCAACGATGTATACAAACTGGCAATGCACCCCATATGGTTTCTGTTTTGTATAAGGCGCTCAGGGAAACCCTGGGAGTGAATAGTGAGGGTATATGTGATAAATGGAGGGATGAATTTGGGTTTGACATCTCAAAAGAAAATTGGTATAAGGGCTGTCTTTCAAAAGCTAAGCTTGCATATTCCCATACCTGGAGGCTGTTTTCTTGGCAGATACTGACCAGCTTCTTCCGTACCCCTATAGTGACAGCACACTTTACCCCTACACAATCAGGGGCTTGCTGGCAGTTGTGTGAGGAATCAAAGGCACACCACACCCATATATTTTGGGCTTGTCCCTTAATACAAACCTTTCTGACTTCATTACAGTTGGAACTGAGATACCTCTTTGATATCTCACTCACCTTATCTGCAGATTTATTTATCCTCCATATCTTTCCTCTGGAGTGTAGGGAACCACTTACACGATATCTTCTAGAGGTTTTGTTGCTAGCAGCCAAAAAGGCCTTGACACGACACTGGCTTACCCCCAGTATCCCCACTGTGTTGGAGTGGAGGGAGATTGTTACTCAGATTTATAGATCAGAAAGAATCTCTTACCATCTAAATGATAAAATTGATTTATTTACAGTGAAATGGTCTAGATGGGTACTTTACATTATGTCCAAGGATCCCTCCTTTGTCCCATAAAAGAATGCCATGGAAAGAGGGGATGTTAGGGGACAAGAACCCCCGAGTTCAACCCTGAACAATTTAACTGATAGGGCTAGATGCCCAGGTGTTAGAGTGGGGGCTTAGTTCAATTGTACACTTCAACCAAATTAATTATGTATCAGTTAGAATCTGTAGTATATGTTTTGTAAGGTTTTATAGCAACCTTGTCTTATGAAATTATTTATCTATAATTTGACATTTTAATTCTTTTTCCTGTATGGTTTTTCCTTTTTCCTGCTGTCCTTCACTAAGACACTGTACATAATGTAATTATAAGGCTATTTTAATTGATTTGCTATGTAACCCTAAGTAATCTAAATATTCCATGAACTGTGACTGTCTGTTTCCTTTCCCCTCTCCCCTTTCCTTTTTTCCTTTGTATCCCCCCTTTCCCCCCCAAGTTGTGAACATTTTTTTTCCTTTTGAATAAAAATTATAATGACAAAAAAAAAAGACTGTGGGTTCCATCCCCACACCAGGGCACTTGGGTTAAAGCCCAGTACTGATGCTGTAGTGCAGCATGACAGGGGTGCTCTACTCCTGAGGTGCTGACTTTTGGATGAGACGTTAAACCCAGGTTTTCTCTGCCTGTTCTGGTGGTTGTTCAGATAGACATTAAAGATCCCGTGGCACTTCTCGAAAAACGTAGGGGAATTTTTATTGATAAAAGAAAAAAATACAAAACATACAGTTCCATGTGATGATGGCGATCGCGAAAGGCGATCGCTGTTAGGTGAGTGTACATCGAATGGAAATCACCTCATGGCGTGCACTACCGCTAGCAAAGCAGTTTGAGGCAGTTTAGTGCAGTGGTTTAAGGCACTGAGCTGCAAATCTGGTGACATCCAGCAGACCAGATCTGTGTTTGAATCCCACAGCTTCCACTTGCAGACTGTATGACCCCGGGCAAGTCACTTAACTTCCCGTGCTCCCAGGTAGCACCTGTAAAATTCAGCTCAGTGTGCTAGTCCTGGTTAAACAACTAAGAAAAAAAAAAGGGCACCGGAGACTTACTTTTTTTATTTATGCCCTACACCTCCAAAGCCTCTGCGGGGGCTTTTGTCCTGCACCCCCACTTAAGGATTCTCAACTCCAGAGGGTGCATTTTGGGGGTGCGAAACAAACAAAATTCCAGACGGCAAGACAAAAAAGTGACTGTGCCTGGACCCAATCCAGTACCCTCCAAATCCTAGCCTGTCACCTCCCACTATGCCACTCGGCCAGCTTGGCAGCCACCACTGCACTCACATCCCACAAACACTCCTCCCTTCTACCCATCACACGATGTGCTCACTCCTCCCCCGGCACACATGTACACATAGCTGATATTCTGTCGCCATATTCATGGACCTCCCCCATGCTGTCACTCCTCCTGTCTGGTAGCCCTGTGCACAATCGCCGTGATTGAGTCGCCCTTTTTGAAAGTGCTCAATCATGGTCGCCATTGTCACAGGCTACTAAATATACAACATATACAAATCCCCTGACATTTCCAGCTAATAATTCTGTATATACATTTTACCCATTTATTTCTACCTTACTGTGCATATTTCCAGCACCTTAAACACAAATTGTTAAACACCCTTTATTGTAAAAAACAAAAACATTTCTGCCATAAAGTTGTTGCCCTGGTGTTGGAAAACCTCCTACCATACTGCGTGTATACTTTTTACAGCTCTAATACAACATTTTTTACTATTTCATGGTGTGAAACATGTTTTTGCTGTAATACCTAGGAACACCTTGCCTGCCAAATGTAATATTTTAATACAGCACAGATAACTCATAATGTATTAATATTATCCTGTTTCCATTTATTTGAAAAACTTCGGAGCTCTCCAAGGCAGTCGGCAGTGAAGGAGGTTGTGAGGGTATCTGTGAAGCCCTCCCCGTTCCGGAGAGCGCACCCCCCCCCCCGACAGGCAGCAAGCAGCTCTCCAAGGCATTCGGAAGGGCAGGAGGTCGTGAGGGTATATGTAAAGCCCTGCCCATTCTGGAGAGCGTACCTCCCCCCTCCCGACACACAGCAAGCAGCTCTCCAAGGCAGTTGGCAGTGCAGGAGGTCGTGAGGGTATCTGCGAAGCCCACACCCGTTCCAGAGAGCACACACCCCCCCGACACGCAACAAGCAGCTCTCCAAGGCAGTTGGTAGTGCAGGAGGTTGTGAGGGTATCTGTGAAGCCTTTCCCCGTTCCGGAGAGCGCACCCCCCCACACACATGCAGCAAGCAGCTCTTCAAGGCAGTCGGCAATGCAGGAGGTCGTGAGGGTATCTGTGAAGCCCTTCCCCATTCTGGAGAGCACACCCCCTCCAGCATGCAGCAAGCAGCTCTCCAAGGCAGTCATCAGTGCAGGAGGTCGTGAGGGTATCTGTGAAGCCCTCCCCCATTCTGGAGAGTGCACCCACCCTGACACGCAGCAAGCAGCTCTCCAAAGCAGTCGGCAGTGCAGGAGGTCGTGAGGGTATCTGTGAAGCCCTCCCCCATTCTGGAGAGCGTACCTTCCCCCCAACATGCAGCAAGCAGCTCTCCAAGGCAGTCAGCAGTGCAGGAGATTGTGAGGGTATCTGTGAAGCCCTCCCCTGTTCCGGAGAGCGCACCCCCCCGACATGCAGCAAGCAGCTCTCCAGGCAGTCGGCAGTGCAGGAGGTTGTGAGGGTATCTGTGAAGCCCTCCCCCATTCCAGAGAGTGCACCCACCCTGACACGCAGCAAGCAGCTCTCCAAGGCAGCCGACAGTGCAGGAGGTCGTGAGGGTATCTGTGAAGCCCTCCCCCATTCCAGAGAGCGCACCCCCCCCAACACATAGCAAGCAGCTCTCCAAGGCAGTCATCAGTGCAGGAGGTTGTGAGGGTATCTCTGAAGCCCTCCCCCATTCCGGAGAGTGCACCCACCCTGACACGCAGCAAGCAGCTCTCCAAAGCAGTCCGCGTGCAGGAGGTCGTGAGGGTATCTGTGAAGCCCTCCCCCGTTCTGGAGCGTGCACTCCCCCCCGACACGCAGCAAGCAGATCTCCAAGGCAGTCGGCAGTGCAGGAGATCATGAGGGTATCTGTGAAGCCCTCCTCCGTTCCAGGGAGCGCACCCACCCCGACATGCAGCAAGCAGCTCTCCAAGGCAGTCATCAGTGCAAGAGGTCGTGAAGGTATCTGTGAAGCCCTCCCCCATTCCAGAGAGCGCACCCACCCTGACACACAGCAAGCAGCTCTCCAAGGCAGCCGACAGTGCAGGAGGTCGTGAGGGTATCTGTGAAGCCCTCCCCCATTCCAGAGAGCGCACCCCCCCGACACATAGCAAGCAGCTCTCCAAGGCAGTCGTCAGTGCAGGAGGTTGTGAGGGTATCTCTGAAGCCCTCCTCCATTCCGGAGAGTGCACCCACCCTGACACGCAGCAAGCAGCTCTCAAAGCAGTCCACAGTGCAGGAGGTCATGAGGTATCGTAGCCTCCCTTCTGGAGAGATACTCCCCTGACACGCAGCAGCAAGCAGCTCTCCAGGCAGTCCGGCAGTGCAGGAGATCGTGAGGGTATCTGTGAAGCCCTCCCCCCTTCTGGAGAGCACACCCCCCGATATGCAGCAAGCAGCTCTCCAGGCAGTCGGCAGTGCAGGAGGTTGTGAGGGTATCTGTGAAGCCCTCCCCCATTCCAAAGAGCACACCCCCCAACACACAGCAAGCAGCTCTCCAAGGCAGTCATCAGTGCAGGAGGTTGTGAGGGTATCTGTGAAGCCTTCCCCCGTTCCAGAGAGTGCACCTCCCCACACACATGCAGCAAGCAGCTCTCCAAGGCAGCCGGCAGTGCAGGAGGTTGTGAGGGTATCTGTGAAGCCCTCCCCCATTCCAGAGAGCGCACCCCCACTGACACACAGCAAGCAGCTCTCCAAGGCAGTCGGCAGTGCAGGAGGTTGTGAGGGTATCTATGAAGCCCTCCCCCATTCCGGAGAGCGCAGTCCCCCCACGACATGCAGCAAGCAGCTCTCTAAGGCAGTCAGCAGTGCAGGAGGTCATGAGGGTATCTGTGAAGCCCTCCCCCATTCTGGAGAGCGCACTCCCCCCGACACACAGCAAGCAACTCTCCAGGCAGTCGACAGTGCAGGAGGTCATGAGGGTATCTGTGAAGCCCTCCCCCGGTCCAGACAGCGCACACCCCCCCAACATGCAGCAAGCAGCTCTCCGAGGCAGTTGGCAGTGCAGGAGGTCATAAGGGTATCTGTGAAGCCCTCTCCCATTCTGGAGAGCGCACCCCCCGACATGCAGCAAGCAGCTCTCCAAGGCAGTCGGCAGTGTAGGAGGTTGTGAGGGTATCTGTGAAGCCCTCCCCTGTTCTGGAGAGCGCACCCACCCCAACACGCAGCAAGCAGCTCTCCAAGTCAGTCGGCAATGCAGGAGGTTGTGAGGGTATCTGTGAAGCCCTACCCCGTTCGGAGAGAGCGCACCCCCCCAACATGCAGCAAGCAGCTCTCCAAGGCAGTCATCAGTGCAGGAGGTCATGAAGGTATCTGTGAAGCCCTCCCCCATTCCGGAGAGCGCACCCCCCCGACATGTAGCAAGCAGCTCTCCAAGGCAGCCGACAGTGCAGGAGGTCGTGAGGGTATCTGTGAAGCCCTCCCCCATTCCAGAGAGCGCACCCCCCCGACACATAGCAAGCAGCTCTCCAAGGCAGTCATCAGCGCAGGAGGTTGTGAGGGTATCTCTGAAGCCCTCCTCCATTCCGGAGAGTGCACCCACCCTGACACGCAGCAAGCAGCTCTCCAAAGCAGTCCACAGTGCAGGAGGTCGTGAGGGTATCTGTGAAGCCCTCCCCCATTCTGGAGAGCGCCCCCCTGACACGCAGCAAGCAGCTCATGTCAGCAGTGCAGGAGATCGTGAGGGTATCTGTGAAGCCTCCCGTTCTGGAGAGTACCCCCGACATGCAGCAAGCAGCTCTCCAGGCAGTCGGCAGTGCAGGAGGTTGTGAGGGTATCTGTGAAGCCCTCCCCATTCCAAAGAGCACACCCCAACACACAGCAAGCAGCTCTCCAAGGCAGTCAGCAGTGCAGGAGGTTGTGAGGGTATCTCAAGCCCTCCATTCGAGAGCACATCCCCCGACATGCAGCAAGCAGCTCTCCAGGCAGTCGGCAGTGCAGGAGGTTGTGAGGTATCTGTGAAGCCCTCCCCATTCTGGAGCGCACCTCACTGACACACAGCAAGCAGCTCTCCAAGGCAGTCGGCAGTGCAGGAGGTTGTGAGGGTATCTATGAAGCCCTCCCCCATTCCGGAGAGCGCAGTCCCCCCACGACATGCAGCAAGCAGCTCTCTAAGGCAGTCAGCAGTGCAGGAGGTCATGAGGGTATCTGTGAAGCCCTTCCCCGTTCTGGAGAGCGCACTCCCCCCGACACACAGCAAGCAGCTCTCCAGGCAGTCGACAGTGCAGGAGGTCATGAGGGTATCTGTGAAGCCCTCCCCCGTTCCGGAGAGCGCACACACCCCCGACACGCAGCAAGCAGCTCTCCAAGGCAGTTGGCAGTGCAGGAGGTCGTAAGGGTATCTGTGAAGCCCTCCCCCATTCCGGAGAGCGCACCCCCCACATATATGCATCAAGCAGCTCTCCAAGGCCGTCAGCAGTGCAGGAGGTTGTGAGGGTATCTGTGAAGCCCTCCCCTGTTCTGGAGAGCGCACCCACCCCAACACGCAGCAAGCAGCTCTCCAAGTCAGTCAGCAGTGCAGGAGGTTGTGAGGGTATCTGTGAAGCCCTCCCCCATTCCGGAGAGCGCACCCCCCCCGACACGCAGCAAGCAGCTCTCCAAGGCAGTCGGCAGTGCAGGAGGTCATGAGGGTATCTGTGAAGCCCTCCCCCGTTCCAGAGAGCGCACCCTGCCCCCCGACACGCAGCAAGCAGGTACGGCTTTCTCTGCAGCTCTGCAGAGAGCTTCAGCTAAGTTTGGACACCAAATTTGAATTCCAGTCAGCAGATGACTAAATGGATGGTGATAATTTTTCTGCTCCCTGCTTCCTGACAAAAAACTGAGTTTTTCTCTGCCTACAGGTGGACACTTTACTTCACTTTGTTGTATGCCTTTAAATATATATATATATATATATATATATATATATATATATATATATATATATATATATATAGATAAATAAGTAGGGACGTTTTCTCAGCCTGCAGCAGTGTGCTTTAAATATTTAGCTGCACACAATGGAATTACTGATTCACTGCATGTACTTCTGCTGGAATCCGTTATTCTCTTCACAATTTGAATCAAAGAATTAATGCATGGCTTAACTGAACTGTGCTGCTCCCTACGTAATTCCTGCTCAAATGCTGCACTAATGTAATGAATTTAGGGGGGCTAGCTCTATGATGTAACACATTAATTGTGCTGAATTTAGTACCTTGTTAGCATTTTAGTGCAGTACAGCTTATGATTTAAAACTCTGTAGTGCTAAAGCAGGTTTACTTTGTTGAGTGTTTTGTGCTGCAGTTCAGTTTAGCACGTCCCTCGCTCTCACCTGTTTAAAACCTGTTTCCTTTTATCCGCCATAGCTCTTCAAGGCAGATGGCAGTGCAGGGGGTCATGAGGGTATCTGTGAAGCCCTCCCCGTTCCGGACAGTGCACCCCTCCCCCCCCCCGACATGCAGCAAGCAGTTACGGCATTCTCGGCAGCTCAGCAGAGAGCTTCAGCTAAGTTTGGGCGCCAAATTTGAATTCCAGTCGGAAGACAGCTAAACCCTGCTGACGCGTCACGTCAGCTGCCCCACCACCCCCTTTTGCAAACTCTCACTTATATAGGCTTGTTCCTGATCACATGGTATAAAAACCAATCTGCTCACTTTCCCATTTGCAGCTATACCTTTCAACCACTAGAGGCCACTATGCTAAAAACTCAACAACAAAACAAAAGTTAACTCTTGCACTACTATATATAGATATACTTATATGATGTTCCCACTGGACCTAATAACTATCTTCATCCTCATCCCCTGCGTGTCCCTCTTGCCGTCTAACTACACTGATCTGCAAGACTGTCAAGTATCATGTATCAAGCTCCCAATTAACTTTATTACCTCTGGTACCAAAGCCAACACATACCCTGCCTGCCACTTCTACACACTATCACTTGGCCCCACAGTATTCCCATCCAGCTTCCAAATTAGCCACCTAGCCCTTCTGCCCCATGCTCGTTAGGCCAACAGCTGCTATTGCTAAGCCTCATGCCACCCCTAGGAAGCTTCACTGGGTAGTACATAATACCAAACTCCTGTTCACTCTACTGCTACTCCTAGCAGGTGATATTGAGCCAAACCCCGGACCTAACCACCACCACACCCCAAACCCCTCTGTACCACTTCAACTCCCCTCAGGCCTAAAACTGATTCACCTAAATAAATGTAGCTTACTACGTAAAATTACCCTGCTTCAACCCCTCGCCCAGTCCCTTAGCCCGGATATCCTAATCATCTCTGAAACCTGGCTGAAGCCCCACAACCCTGACACCGAATTCTCTATACCTGGCTATACACTCATCCGGCATGACCGTTTGGGCAAAAAAGGGGGTAGCATAGCTATGTACATTGCCTCCACCATCCAGTTATCCCCAGTCGCCCTATCCCTGCCTTCAGAGTCCATCGACACCCTCATGGTAAAACTCTCCTCCCACACTCAATTCCAATTTACATAGCAGGTACCTACTGCGCTCCTGACACCAACACACCTGCTATACTGGATCACCTGGGCACACTAAACTCCCTGGCCTTGAGGTGAGCTCCACATACTTGGGGACTTTAACCTGAACTGGCTTGCTGGGGCTAACTCCAAGCTTAGGGACAAGGTGACTGCCCTAAACCTAGCTCAACTAATCTCCGAACCCACTCGATTAAACCACAAAACATTGAATCACACTCTTCTAGACTGGTCCCTCACCTCACACCTTCATAGGATCCTAGCCTCAGGCCTCCTTCCGGATTCCCTTAGCGACCTCCATGGAATCTACTCAGTACGCAAAATCTTCAGACTAAAAGCTCCCTCACCCAGAATCATTATGACCAGATCTTTCAAATCACTGGACCTCACCTCACTACTTAATGAACTGGTCAATTCTGACTGGTTGCCCATTGGTCAATCCACCTCCATAGATGAGGCCCTGAAGTTCTTTAAGACCATGTTCCCTGCAGTCTGGGACTGCTACGCCCCCCTCAGACAAACCAGAGTCAGAGGCGCTCACCTCCCATGGATCTCAACTGAAATCCTAGACCTCCTCAAAATCAGGGACAAAGCCTGGAAAGCCTTTAAGACTTCCAGTTCACCAGCTGACCTCCAGCAGTATTGTGTGCTACGCAATGCTAGTACTAGGAAAATCCACCAAGGAAAAGCCAACTATTTCAAAATCGCATTCAACTCCACCTCCTATCACCCGGCCAAATTCTGGAAAGTGGTAAAATCACTTCTCAGTCCTCCATCGCAGCCCCCACTCCTTCCCTGCAGCTAATTGGTGTCACCATCGCTGACCCCCCAGAAGTGGACACACTGTTTAACTTCCATTTCACAAATGGTCATGCTTCTCTCCTGTCCTCACCTCACCCGGCACAGTACACCACCCCTGCCTCCCCACCCAGTGTCACACCCTCAGCTCACTCCTCCTTTCTGCAGGTCACCCTGAATGAGGTATATAATGCACTGGCTACCCTTAACCCAAATAAAGGCAAATGCCCTACTGGGCTGGACTGCAAAATGCTCCACCTATCATCCCCCACCATAGCTAAACCCCTGGCCTCCCTTTTTAACCTAACCTTCTCCCTTGCTGCAGTCCCCTCTGAATGGAAACATGCCACCGTAATCCCCCTTCCCAAGGGTGGGGATGCCTCAATCCCTAGCAACTACCGACCCATCTCCCTTCTACCAATTCTGGCAAAACTACAAGAGTGTCTAGTACTCTCTCACCTATCACCCTTTCTGGATTCCTCCTCCTTTTTCTCCCCCTACCAGTCTGGCTTTAGGAAATCCCACACCACCACTACCTCCCTTCTCAGGCTCACTGATGCCATCCTCACTGGGATGAATGCTGGTCACATCACAGTTGCCATTTTCATCGACCTGGCCAAAGCATTTGACACTGTCTCATACTCACTCCTCCTCACCAAACTCACCAAAGCTGGTCTATCTACCTGGGCCACCAGTTGGTTCCACTCGTACCTCACAGGCAGGTCCCAATCCATCAGAATCAGTTCTTCCACCTCGGCACCCCCTCCTGTCACCTCAGGGGTACCGCAAGATTCCATCCTAGGCCCACTCCTGTTCTCCATTTTTCTGAATGACCTGCTTTCTGCCTGCCCACACACCGCAATCCACATGTATGCAGATGACACTGTGCGGTATGCATCTGGCCCTTCAGCCTCAGAGGCTTCAGCCAGACTGCAGCTGGACTTTATTAAGGTCCAGCACTGGCTTCGCACCAATCAACTCCTCCTCAGTGCCAAGAAAACAGTCTCATTAACCTTTGGCACAAGGCAGAAACTCTCAAGGTTACCCTCCCCGATCACATTCCACACCCTGGAAGGGATGTCCCTGGAGGCCTGTACCTCCTTCAGATACCTTGAGGTCTGGCTTGATCAGCACCTCAACTTTTCTGCACATGTTGACTCCATACTCAAGAAGCTGCACCCCAGGCTTGGTGCACTTTACCGAAACAGAGACAGCATCGCTGAACCAGCCCGTAGGGCCATTGTGCAGAAAATGATCCTCCCTGTCTTTGACTACGGCGACGTAATCTACAGTACCAGTCCCAAGTCCACCTTAGCCAGACTGGACCCTCTTTTCCACTCCTTCTGTCGCTTTGTCCTGGACTGTCCATACTCCACACACCACTGTGCCCTATACCAATCAATGAGCCTCTCCTCTCTAGATAATCGTAGACAGTCCCACTGCACTAAGATCCCAGCCAAGTTCTGGTCCCAGCTGCTCCCCCCCTACCTTGCCACTGCCCTAGCCAACCCCAGCACCCTAGCTTACTCTCTCAGAAACACTGACTCACGGTCCCTAGCTGTCCCACATAGGTCCACTGCTATCGGCCAGGCAGCATTCAGCTACCGCATAACAACACTGTGGAATTCCCTTCCTGTAAACATTCAGCACTTCTCCTTCCCCAGCACCTTAACTCCATGCTCCAAGTTCACTTTGCCTCTACCTGCACATGGGTATAAGCAGTCTACAGGCCATGGAGTGGCAACACTGTTTAACCAACCAGTGTTTATATCAATATATTGTTCTACCTATCCATCTTTATTTTTGGCAATGTATGTAAACTGTGCCTGTATCTATTGCTCTCACACTACTATGTCTTAATACCAGGACCTACTGTTAGCATTATGTACCCGCACTTGTATTATGATGTCATTCTCTGTGTCTATGTCCTCCCTCCCCCAGGATGCATCTGGAATCGAGCAGTAGCTTGCTCAGCATGCCTTCCTGGTTAAACGTTTAAGTAAATAAATAAGTGACGTTCATGAACAGGGGTTCTCCCCACTGTTCAGCAAGGTAGTCCCAAAATTACTGGCCATATGGGCACTCTAAGAACAAGTGCCCTGCCCCTCTCTTCTCCACCACCCCGCTCTGTTTCTCTCCCCTCACCTTCTGCCTGGTCCTAACCCCCTTACAGGGTTCTCAGTAACCTGGATGGGTATAGATCTTGGCTGTCCCTCTCTCTCCCTCTTCCATCCCCCACCCTCTACCCCTCGCCTGTCCACTTCCCCACTTGTCTTATAACTGCCCTCCCTTGGGTATACAAAACCACTTCAAATATTGTGCCCAACCTACTACTTCTAGCACTTCAGATGTGTTATCCATCCTCTAACCTTTACCCTACTAGATCACCTGCTCTTGGGTTGTTGCAATGTATGCTATATCCGAATATGGTTTTGTTTACCCTGGCTGGTTGGTCTCGGTTATTTCTGCTCTGTAATTGTACTATAGTGTTTTGTTTTGACACAGTATGGTTTGGCTTGCATTGAAACATTCAGTCCTTATTTACAATCTTTATCCTACACAAGCCAAACATACATTTTCACTTGAGTAATCCATATATATATATATATAGTGTGTGTGTGTGTATATATATATATATATATATATATATATACACACACACACACACACATAAGCATACAGGCATAATTGCAGCTTGTAAGCTTGTACAAAACATTTACACATTGGTAAACAACATTGACAGATATAAGATTTTAACTTTTCAGTGGAGTTGAGAACAGACAATTTAGAATAAACATCTACAGTGTTTAAAGTACCAGAACTGTGACTTCTTTTCAGAGCATTTGCATTTCTTTGTACAGAGTATCCAGAATTAGCTGTAGTTAAAGAGTTTAGTAACAGAATTGGATATAGCCCTACATTTATACAGGGGTTAAATTGATTTTACCAAAAGACACTGCATTTACAAGAAGAGCATATTTATACAGAGACAATCAAGGATAGTGAAAACCAGCACTATATACTATACTTAAGAAACACCACAAATACATAAATTAGTTGGTCTAAACATTTGGTTATTAACACATAATCCTAGGAATGACTTTTTCATGACCCAGAAGAAACCAGTGTTTTACTCAGCAAACACTGAGAACTGGAATGTTGGGCAATGGTTTCAGTTGAGATGTTCCTTAGATATACATTATTGTAAGTAATGCTAAACCTTCCTGGTAATTACAGGGTCAGTGTGTGCTTGGCATGGACGAAGAGACAGCAGCCATAAAAAAAGACTGCCATTAAGATATGAGTAGCATCACCTGCTTGTTAACTATACAGGACACTCTCCAATCTTTGGTTTTGACCAAAGATATTTGTTTACAGATGGATCCCGTTTGGGAAAATGTGCAGTTGATGGTAAAGCTGCTTAACTTGTCCATCCAAAACATCCCTTGACCCCAGGTGTTTTCTCTCCACAGTGAGATTTTGAAAGGTCAGGTATAGTTTATCATCTACCCTGAACATAAGTAAATATAAAACCTTTAGTTTTCTTACCAGAAAAACAATATATCAGTAAACACATTTTATTGGTTTAAACTGAACTGCTGCTTAATCCAACAAGGTGACTGGACAAGTAATTGCAGCGCTTGAACCCAGGCTTCTAAAATTAGAAAACAAGATTGATCTTAAACTGCAGGAGGTCTTTGAGCAACAAACACTACATGCTAACAGAATTACTGAAGCAGAGGATTGCATATCCAGATTAGAAGACAAGAATTTGGAGATCCCTGGGCAAGTGGCTGCTCTACAAAAAGAGATTGAAGAGCTTAAAGAGGTGCTTGACTATCAGGAAAACTACAACAGACATCTTAATCTGCATCTGAGGGGATAGCCAGAGGGTATGGAGAAGGGAGATGTGATTGATTTCGGTGCCAAAGTTCTTCCTGAATTACTGGGACTTCAGTTAAAAAATGGAAGATTTAAATTAGAAAGAGCTCACCGGGCAGTTATGCCTCGTCCACCGGAAGACCAGCCCCCCCCCACGTGGCAAATTGTGATGAGGTTCCATGCTTTTCAGGACTGTGAGATGTTTCTTAAAACCTACAGAGAGAAAGGAGCACTGGAATTCGAAGGCACACACTTGTTCCTCTCCCAGGACTACTCCGCTTGGCTCCTTAAGCGAAGAAAGATGTTTAACCCACTTATGAACCAACTGCATAATTGGAAGGTGGAGAATTTTTTAGTGTACCCAGTGACCCTTAAAATCTGAAATGGAGGAGCCACATACTCCTTCTGGGAGATTGCCAAGGTGGATCAATTTATTACCGACCTGCAGAAGAAGCTGGGCAAATAACAGGACTTGATCAAGTCTAAGGCTTTATTTTCTCTACGTGTCAGTGTTTATTGGAAATGTTCTCCCCCTTTTATTTCTGTTCTCTTGATTTGATATGCTTATACTGGGGCCTGCTCACCTACCTTCACTCAGAGTTCTGATGATTGGAATCTCCCTACAAACTTGGATATTTACAGCACTTGTCTGGCAAGTGGAGGTCGCTATAAGGTGGATGATTGACTGCTGGTCGAAGTGAGAGATGGTACACAGTGTGAGTTACGAGACTATCCTGGGGACTGTAAGAATGGTTACTGGTGCTGGCAAGAGACTATCTGGTATCCTCGTGGTGTTTGGGGGATGGTGTCTGGCAGTACTGTATTTGTTGGAGGAACTGCTGGGTTGTGCCATAGAGCTTTTGGAGAGATACTCAACAGACTGCAACAGCTCAACCACATGTGACTTGTGGAGGAGTCCGAGGGCGGGAAGGGCTTAGCACATGGGTTTATAGCGTGGCCTGTTTCCTTCCTCATGACGCTCATGATAGGGCTGATTACATGTTGGACTGATGTCTTGAAGAGGATTGGATTTGAGGGATTACTGGGTGGGGGGGCATGTCTTGGTGTGAAGAAGGGCTCAAAATGTTTTTTCTTTTTTCTTTTTTTTGCTTTGTGCTCATTAGTTTCTGTCAGTGCTCTGAGGGTGAGTACTATATGGGCCCTTATATACTGACCATAGTTTTAAAGGGCAGGAGACCGGAGGAGTGGAATAGCTCTGAATATATGTTTATGCCTTTAAAAAATGGATTAGTAAATGCATATTTCATGCCGTATCTGTTAAAGTTGACTGCCAAATTGTTGCTAGGCAGACTGTTGTTGTTGTGCAGGAGGGGCTTTATTGATGGTATCTGGCTGGGGCCAGAATAGCGGGGCATCAATATCGACAGAGGGATTATAGACACTCATGCTGGAAAGGCAATTAGTGTCAATGTTCTGGAGGAGGTGTTAAAAGGTAGTTATGGGAGGGAGATGTGTTCAAAATGGAATATGCTGGGGGGGGAGAGGGTTTGGGGAGGTGGAAGGGGTGAGATGGAGAAGGAAGTTGGTGTTTTGGGGCACAAAGGAGTGCTGGGGAAGGGGGTGGGTGAGGGGTATTCTCACTATTCTCACAGTTTGTGTTTTATATGCATGTTGTTATTATGTGTTCAATGGCACATTTCAAACTGTACATAAGATACTGTAGTTATTAGAACATTGAACACTTCAATATATTAAATATGTGAAGGGTAAACTGCTTGGAAGGGTGAATTTAAGGGAACAAAGGATGAATAGTTATGGCTAATACACAGGAGATGACAGTGGTTTCTTGGAACATGCGACGGATTGCTAATCCAGTTAAACGTTCCATGCTGCTAACGGCCCTTAAAAGACAGGGAACACAAGTAGCATTACTTCAGGAGACCCATCTGTCAGATTTGGAACATACCAAACTTATTCAGGGGTGGGTTGGCAAATGTTTTGCAGCCTACTACTCCTCTCGTAAATGAGGGGTGGCTATCCTGGTAAATAAGCACATGCCATTGGAGGTCACTAGAGTGGTGAAAGACCATAAGGAGGGTCGGTATATCTTTCTTGTGGGCCAATTATATGGGGAACAGGTCACATTTGGTAACATCTATGCCCCAGCTGTCTATGACTCCAAGTTTTACCCTGCACTTTTGGATTTGCTTGTTAGGGAGTAGTTCCCAGGATTAATCCTGGGGGGGGGGATCTAAATAGCATGATGGATCAGGTGTTAGACCACTCTGAAAGCAGGGGTAGGGTGATGGAGGGCATTAGACATTGGCAGGTGGGCATGGCTGATATGGACTTGTTGGACAGTTGGAGGATGGTAAACCCAGGGGCCAGGGAGTATATATTTTTTCCCCAATCCCCATGGAACTTGGTCCTGAATTGATTACATTTTCATGCTAAGGGGGTGCAATGAAAGAGTACTTGATGCATCTCATAGTCCAATTCACATATTTGACCATGCTAGGGTCATAACCCGGATACAGATGCATGTGATGAGGGACCTTCCGCCACAGTGGAAATTTTCTTCTTATATGCTCCTTAATAAGGAGTTCAAAGAGTACTTGGTGATCCAGTGGCAGTTACATAAGGACACTAATGAAGGAAGTGAGGTTTCACAAACTACGTACTGGGAAGCAGGGAAAACCTTAATGCAGGGTTCCGTCATAGGGTTTATGGTCTGGAATAAAAGGGAGAAAAGATTGGGACTGGAGAAACAGCTAAAAGATTTGGAAAAGCGAGCCGCACAGGGAGAGAGGGGAGCAGTAACACAGCTTCTAATGGTGACAAGGGAGGCACTGAATGTTCTGGTGCATGGTGAAGCAAGGGCCTCCTGGTTCTATTGTAGGCACCAGGTATTTGAGTGGTCTAATAAATCGGGTCCACTTTTGGTGCAACTTATGAAAGGGGGCAGATGTCCTACCGGAGTATTGGGAGTTAGGGATAAAAAGGGGTGGTGCATAGAGAATCCAAAGAAATTAGGAACTGTTTTGTGGAATTTTATAGTCAGCTATATAAAGCAGAGTGTACAGGTACAGGTCCTTTGGGCCAGGATGTTTTGGATAAAGTGGTGCTCCTCAAGCTCACAAAAACCCAAGAAACACAGTTAAACCAACCCATTGTGAAAGATGAAATTCTTAAAGCCATAGGGAAGTTACAACAGGTGAAAGCAAGTGGCCCTGATGGATTCCCTGTGGAATTCTACAAAACTTTAGCAGCCCAGATGGCAGAGGTGTTAAGTGGGGTATTCCAGGTGAAGGAGGGTGAAGAACATCTGAGTCTGCCTAAGATCTGCTATGATGCTATGATTTGCCTAATCCCCAAATCGGTCAAGGACGAGGCAGAGTGCACATCTTACAGGCCAATTACCCTCCTGAATTGTGACCTTAAAATTCTTGCAAAAGTATTGGCCACAAGGTTGGAGGATCTCCTCCCGGTGTTAATTCACCCAGACCAGACCGGGTTTATAAAGCGGAGATCTTCCTATCATAATATGCGGCATTTGCTCAACGTGGTGTGGAGAGCTGGACGGATACCAGGGAGAACTTATGTCCTCTCCATAGATGCTGAAAAAGCATTTGATAGGGTCCAGTGGGAGTACCTTTTTGAGGTGCTGGCCCGGTTTGGTCTGGGTGATTCATACATTCAATGGGTTCGAGCCATGTATTGGGCCCCCAGAGCCCGCATTTTGGTCAACGGGGTACCTACTGATCACTTTAACCTAGGGCAAGGTACGAGGCAGGGGTGCCCCCTTTCTCCTCTGCTATTTGCACTGGCATTGGAACCTTTGGCTGCAGCAATCTGGCAGTGTCCAGAAGTTTGGGGTATTGAGGGAACTGGGAGCACGGAACATAAGATCACCCTCTATGTGGATTATGTGCTCCTATTTTTGAGGAGTCCTCGAACCTCTATGCCCCCATTGATAGAGCTAATAGACTCTTTTGCTGCATTTTCTGGGTAAAAGATAAACCTCAGTAAATCAGAAATGCTGTGTTTCCCTGGTCCGGGGTGGGAGGATGAGCAGTGGGGTGTTCAGGTGGCTCAGAAGAATATTACATACTTGGGAATGCAAGTGGGAAAACAGTGGAGTCTCTGTATGGACTAAATTATATGTCTCTAATCAAAAAGGTGGAGGCGGATTTGAGGAGGTGGATGCAGTTACCTGTTTCATGGTTGGGGCTCATAAACCTCCTTAAAATAAATATCCTCCCTAGGATATTATACCCCATGCAGATGCTGCCGATGGGTCTTGTGAGGGGAGATATTGACCGGTTAGAGAAATTATTTTCTAGGTTTATCTGGTGGGAGAAGCGACCAAGAGCCCGTCTTCAGAGACTGAATGCAGAAACAATAAAGGGGGGACTCAATTTCCCAGATCTTGCGAACTACCACATATCCATCCAGCAACGGTATGTGGCGGATTGGGTGCATCACCCTGCAGTGGCCAGCTGGGTCGATCTGGAACAGTGGGGCTGTGTGGGCCACTTATCGGCATACCTACATAGTAAAGGCCTTAAAGCTTATTCCACTCAGGATGGAGGTGACCAATTAGTGAAAGTAGTACTGGAAGCATGGGATCGTATTAGGAATAGGAAGGCAATTAAAGGGGAAACTATCCTGCTACCGGTAGTAGGGAACCCCTTTTTTCTCCCAGGAATTGAAGATAAGAGATTTTGGGAGTGGGAGAATAAGGGGGTGCGATGTGTAGGGAATTTGTTGAGGAATGGAGTGTTGAGTCCGTTGGGAGATATTGTTGAGGGGCTGGGACTGAAAGGGCAACAATTATTCCGATACATGCAGCTTAGGGCATTTATCTTGAGTATGGGGAGAAATGGGGCTCAGACAAATGGGTGGCATATGACGGAGGCTTTAATAAATCTGGCACAAAAGGACTCCAAGGGTTTTATCTGGAAAGCAACAAAGCTGTGGAAACAAGATTACCCAGATCATACCTATAAAGTCAAACAACTATGGGAGAGAGATTTGGGCCAGGAAAACGACGAAGAAGCATTGGCAGCTTTTGTTAGAAGGTCAGGCGGGTCTCCTGATATGCAATACATTTAAAGAAGCTTTTTATAAATTTTTACACAGGCTCTATTATCCCCCCATTATACTCCATAAGGCACACCCTCTGTCTCCCTAAAAGGGCCGATATGGAGAGAAGAGAAACATACATGCATTGTTTTGGGCATAGGATGTACAGATTTTTGGGAGGGGAATTGGAAGAGGTTTCCAGTATGGTGGTGTTCCCACTTCCAGTAGATCCAATCACAGGCCTCTTTGGAATGACCCAAGGGGAAGAAGGAGAATGGGAAATATTACCATGATGGAGCAGGGTGCTCTTGGTGTTAGCCAGACATTGCATACAGAATACATGGGTGAATTGTGGAGTCCCTACTATTCAACAATGGTGTAGTCTGAGTATCCAGACTTTAGCCTTGGAACGGTTAACCTTGATGATTAAGGATAGGGAGGAAGCCTTTTATAGAGAATGGGCCCCTTCTTAGCCTCGCTTAGTAAGGAAGAAGAAACTACGCTTTGAGTAAGCCTTGTTTAGGCAGACCTCACACAGGTAGTGCCCAAGCATGACTAAACTAAAACAAATTGTTAAATAATCAATTACTGCATATTTAGAATGCATATGTGATTACATCTATGTGGCAATAATTGGAAGGAAATAAGTATGATATGATTTAAGTGATTGAAATAGAACTGTACAGTGAACTGCACCTATATGTTTGTCTGTTCTATGTATGTATTGTACATGCTGTTTTTAATTTTTTTTTCCTCTTTAGAAAATGTAATAAAAAGATTATGCAAAAAATAAAGAAGGTAATCAGAGGTGCTAAACAGTCACCGGCAGTGGCGCATGTTAATGCCTCTGAAACCCAGCCCTCAACAGTGCACGGACCACTTGGCACACTGTCAAGGACTGGGCACCCTGGTGGCCCAGCGGTCCCTTCCCAGCCCTGATCCCTGTACATTCCAAACTAAAACAATCATTAGTGGTCCAGCGGTCCATCCCCAGCCCCGATCCCCTGATATATCGGCATAAATGAAGCCCTGGTAATCTAATGGTCCCTCTCCTTTCTCCGATCACCATTTCCTACATGCATAATACAATCCCTGGTAGTCTAGTGGTCCCTCCCCCCCCCCAGATCATTGATCACCATTCCCTATATGATTAATACAATCCCTGGTAGTCTAGTGGTCCCTCTCCATCACCGCTCCTGTATGCTTAATACAATCCCTGGTAGTCTAGTGGTCCTCCCCTCCCCATTCTCCCATCGCCATCCCTGGTTAAGACACCAGTTAGTCTCTGTGGCTGAAACCGCTAGCTCCCCAGACCAGTTCCCTTGGCCATTGCACTGCTTTGAACTTTCCCTCCGATTTGTCATGAAATACTAATATGGACCAATTTGTGTAATCTGATTACCATCCCTATTTACTGCTTCCAATGTACACTGATGTAACTAATGTACATACTGTATATAATGTGTGAGTCTATACATACTGTATATAATGTGTGAGTCTGAATGTGAACCCAACTGCTACCCCTGTATAATGTTGCTAATGTAAAACTGCGTAACAAATGTAACTGATGTAACTACTGTATATAACTGTTTCTAAATGTCCTTTTCTGTAACTAACTCCGGGTTGCTCCTGAAAAAGGGACCATTGGTCTCAGTGGGCTTACCCGGTAAACAAAATCTAAATAAATAAATATTAATTTTATGCTACCAGTAGTTATCATCTATCCAAATGTCACCTTCCACTTTTACATTTTTTGAAAAGTAACTATAAGATATTCTGGGACAAAGACTGGTTTCTTTATTACCTTTAAAGTGTCATGTTACCAATCTGATAAGAAGCAGAGCATCCACCAATCCCCTAACAGCATTGATCCAGACCTTTTCACTCTGCCTTACAACCAAGCTGATACTACTAGCTAGGAAAAAACTACAATAAAAAACTTGTGGGTTAATCATCCACAGCCCTTCTGTCTGAACAGTATTATTTGCTATCTCTCTCTTTACAAGATTGAAGTGACTCCCCCCATAATGCCTGGAAAAAAAAACTGTATAACTTTGTCTCCAGCGTTTGGGTAGAGGAGACAATAACTAACATACACAAAAATGGTATTAAAAAGGGTTTTGATTAAAAGGATACATTTTAATTAGGGTTGGCAGAATTCAATTTTTAATTTTTTGTAATTTCATAGGAATCATAGGAAAACTACAAGTCCACAGCCTAAAAGGCCATTTAGGACCTGACCATTCCCTAACATCCCCTACATCCTGTGTGTCCTTTATTTGTCATATATGCGTCTAATATTATTAAAAGTCAGTGTCAGTGGCTCAGTAGGTAGCACACTTGCCTCTGAGGCCAGGAGATCAGAGGGCTATGGGTTCAGTTCCCACATCTGGCACTTGGGTTAATATCCCAGTACTGACACTGTAGTGCAGCATGAGAGGCGTGCTGCACTTCTGAGGTGCCGTCTCTCGGATGAGACGTTAAACCGAGGTCCCATCTGCCTGGATTGGTGGTAGTTCAAGTGGATGTTAAAGATCCCATGGCACTTCTCGAAAAGAGTAGGGGAATTTTTTATTAAGACTGAAAAGCAAACTAAATACACAAGGTGTTACAGCACATCAATTCATAATACAAAATTAAACAAGTAATATAAAAGGTAATACAGCATCCAAATGAACAAAAACAAATATCAACATTTTTAAAGTACAAAAAAAAAAAGGAAGAAGAAATAACCAAAGCTAAACAAAACTCCCCTAAAACAAAAATATGAGATTATATATACAAAAGTATTGCTACAGTATTACTACTAAATTATAATACAAATAATAAACAGAAATATGTATTTCATCATACATGCAATGGAAAAAATGAAAAACTCTGTCATTAGAGTCCGTAAACCCAAGTAGTAAATGTTGAAAGTCCTCCCCCCTTACTTAAAGAAGCCAGGGATTCTATGAGAGAACCAAAATACCAAAAATTGTATGACAACATACAAAATAAAAAAAACAAAGAAAAATAAGTATACAGCATACTTTTTATCCCTTGTAAACCTAAAGGGAGAAATAAAATTGTGAAAATAAGATGAAAACCATAAACACAACATTATCCCATACATAGTAAGCTGAAATACCCCCAGCATACGCTACTATATGGCAGTATGTTTCCCAACTCAAAGCACCTCTTATAAAATTAACTGGTATCCACAACACACACTTCCATAATATATGGATTCTTCATGTTCCTATATATATATATATATGTGTGTGTATGTGTGTGTATATATATATATATATATATTTTTAAATTAAACCATACTCAACATCAAGAATACTCCTCACCAGAAAATAATTCATTTCTACCAGAAACTGCCACTTCTCATTAATTAAGACCAGAAGAAAATAACAGTGAAATTACAAAGAAAACACTCAGTACCACATATTACTAGTCATAAGCAAAAGTGGAATTATGCAATGACTGAAATGTATCTCAAAATATACCCTACCAACTCATAGCCAATCTATACTGTACCACCAAGACTGGAAGATTTCATATGGCACTGACTTCCTTCAGTATTTCTATGACTAAGAATTGTAGTAGTAATCATATGAAATAATTGCTCCTCTGTATATTCTAATTGTTGCAGTGTCAGCCTACACCGCACATGCCATATATAGAATTTAAAACACACCAAAAATAACCAAAGTGTAACCCTATCATGTTTAGTCCATTTGAATGGAAGAATACCCAAGTATAAAATCTCAGGGGTTAAATCACAAAAGGGTGATGTAGGCCATTTACCCGTTAAAAAATTCCAAAACCGTTTTACAAAAGGACACAGAAAGAACAAATGGTCCATGGATTCCACCACCTCAACACAAGTCTCCCTAGGCAGTAACGATGTTCTACACTTTTATGTTTTAGGTTTCCTTTGACATTGAGTTTCCCATGTAGGGAAAGCCACATAACATCCCGCATATAAACCGGTATACGGGTAGATGTCAACATTTTCCCAATCAATATTTTATCTGAAATAGGTTTAAAGTCAAAACAGGCTGTATCGTGAAAAAAAGTAGATAGAAGATGTGCATATAGTGTTTTCCGGTCATGTTGTGAAAAGTGTTCTGGTACTAAACACCAAAGTTTTATTTTCCCAAAACATACTCTTAAAGTTTCTGGAATATTATACAAAGAACGCTGTTTTGGGATGCATGAATGAGGAAGCCAGAAGGGGAGTATCCCTGCCAAGGAATCCAAAACCCATGGGATCCAAATACCCTCAGATTTCAATAATAATGGTCTCAAGTTTACATTAGCAAAAATTGTAAAAAAGAAAACAATGGGATTCATCATTTTAATACCCCCCATTTTTTTCTCTCTAAACAGTAAACACCGTTTAATGGGATTCAGTCTACTACCCCAAATGCCTGAAAAAAAACAACCATACATCCGGGTCTCCAGCTTAGGGGGTAGACTAAAAACTGCAGCTAAATACAAAAAAATTGGGAATAAGAAGGTCTTAATCATATATACCCTTTTTAATTTGGACAATCTCCACTTATTCCACAGTAAAATTTTCCCATATGCAATGTCCAATTTGAAGGACCAATTTAAGAAGGCCAAATCCCCGGTACCAAAGAGAAGTCCAAGAATTGTACAGGTCCCTGTCACAACAGGGATCCCAATTACCGTAGATTCTAAAAAACGTTCTAATCCAAAGGGAAGGCATTTACTTTTCCTATAGTTAACTCTGGCTCCCGTGTATTCGGAAAATTCCCAAAGTATTTGTCCCACTAAACAGGTCGAAGGTAAATCCCCCACAAGAAAGCAGATGTCATCTGCATATGCAATACTTTTAATTTCTTCTGAGGTACTAGAAAAAGAAACCCCCTGAATAGCAATATTATCATTAACGCAACGAATTAAGGGGTCCAGTGTAAAAAGATAGAGAAGGGGACTCAGGGGACATCCCTGTCTAACTCCCCGGGTAACCATGCATGCCTTCCCCATCCATCCATTACAGTATGCTAAAGCTTTAGCATTAGAATAACAAGATTTTATCCAAAAAATGAAAGTACCTGGAATCCCATAACTAGCCAAACAGTCCCAAAGATATTCATGGTTTACCCTGTCGAAGGCCTTTTCCTGATCTAAACTAAGAATGAAACCAGTTAATTCTCCAGTCTCCCCCTGGGACAAAATTTCTCTTAATAAAATTAACCCATCCGTTATACTCCGGTCAGGAATAGTACAAGTCTGAGAAGAATGTATCAGAGTAGATGCACAAAGCAACAACCTGTTATTCAACAATTTGGTATACAATTTAAAATCAGTATTTAATAATGTGATGGGGCGCCAGTTTGAAAGGTCAGTCCTGTCCCCAGATTTATACATAAAAACCACCAACCCATTACCCATTGAATCAGGCAAATTCCCTGAAACCATCATATCCTGAAATAACTCTAGGATTTCAGGTAACAAAACTTGCAGAATCACACTGTACAATTCATATGGAATTCCATCTGTTCCAGGTGCAGAATTCTTTTTAACCATTGCAAAAGTGGTCATTATTTCAGATTGAGTAAGTGGTGACACCAGTACCCGTTGATCGGATGATGAAACTTGTGGTAAAATACATTTTCCAACCAAACCTTATGACCATCCTGGGAGGATTCCTGATGACTAAATAAAGACTGCACATGCTCCTCTATGGCTATCATAATTTCATACCTTTTG
Organism: Neoceratodus forsteri; assembly: GCA_016271365.2. Classification (NCBI taxonomy): domain Eukaryota; kingdom Metazoa; phylum Chordata; order Ceratodontiformes; family Ceratodontidae; genus Neoceratodus; species Neoceratodus forsteri. The sequence goes on from JADMNL010000024.1 coordinate 141,505,614, forward strand.
GAACAAAGACACCCCTTAGCATCCTGAATTAAAGACATCCGCTTTTGATATTGTAGTTGAGCACAGAATTGAAATGGATTCATAAAATCCTGTGAACCCTGGGTTCCAAATTTCCGTTCCTGTTCTAAAGATCTAAGTCTATTATATTCTAGATCATTAATTTTTCGCCTGGTTTCTGCTAATTCTGCAAGAATCGTTTTATCTCTTTGGGAAGCTTGAAACACTAAATTCTGAAACTGTGTTTTGTAAATACAATATTGGTCCCTCTTAAATTTCCCATTTAATCTTCCTATGTGTTGAAAGTATCTTTTAATATCTAGCTTTGTATCCTCCCACCATTCCTGTGAAGTATCATATAACATTTTAACCGATTTACGTGCTTCTAATAAGGAAATAAAACCATCCTTAACAGTTGGAAGAGACAACAGTTCCAAGTTCAACCTCCAATACCCAGGCCCTTGTTGCATACCATCATAATTAGAGAATGTCAGTTCTATGATGGCATGGTCAGATGGAGCAACAGGATGGGTCCTGGTATTTTTAATCTCCAAGGCAGGAGATATAAACCAGAAATCGATCCTAGTAGCTAGGTTACCTCTGAAATAGGTCTTATCTGGCCTGCCAAAAAAAACACAAGCATCGACCAAACCAGTTTGTGAAATCAAAGCAGCCAGGCAATTGGTATCACAGTATAATTTTGGGGTTTGAGGACCCCTGTCCTTTAAATACAACCCACAATTGAAATCTCCTCCCAAGAAAACATAACGAGATGTAAACAAATAAGGCTGTATAGTGTTAAAAGCTCAATTCTAGCTGTCTTTGTTTGTGGGCATATACATTAATAAACCGACAGTGCAATTTATTTAATGTGACATCTAATAACAAAGCACGCCTGGGCTATGTCCACTACCTGTATGGATTGTGCCAAAGGGAATTTAAACAAATTCCAACCCCACAACAAAGATCCTCTCCAATAGACCAATAAGTCACTCCCCATTTCCATCCCACAGAGGGTCTATCCATCTCTTGTCTGCTATGTTAATCGAAGTGTCTTGAAAGAATACCACATCATAAAAAGGAATCAAATAAAGTATATACCAAAAGTTGTTTTCTATCTGACTGAATACTGTTAGTATTTAAAGAGGCCACAGTAATACTAAATAACATATCCATTGCGATAAAACAAAAACAAAACCCATTAAGTGTTTAACTAAAGGAGAACTAATTAATCCTGAAAAAATTGAAAACATTAGGATTTCTTCCTGACCCATTTACGGAACGATCCTAGATTTATTTTTGAGGATAGTCAAATCTTCTGTAGAACGCTCAGTGTCTGATCCTCCATCCGCTTGAGAAGAGTGAACCCGAACTGAGTCTGATTCTGTACCTACATCAGGTTCTTCAACCTGCAAGGTGGAAAAGGTGTTTTGCACTGGGAGATGGAAGACTTCTGAAACAGATGCTGCAGTTTTCTTCTGTAAACTCCTTCTTCGATTATTAACTACAGTGAAGGCACCTTCTGGTGGAAGGGGGGGAGGCATAGAACCTGCATCACCAAATACCTCTAGTACTAACAGTTCTGCCTCAGATGGAGGCATGTGAGAAACCAAAACAGAAGTGGATAAGGCCGCCGAAGGGGGATTAATAGGCCTTTCAGGAGGTGCCCTCTTAGGTGGGGGGGGGCCCATATTGTTTCAAAAGCCGATTTTAATGCAATATTCAAATAAAAATCCTGAGTGGTATAATCCTTGTCTGCAGTATTATGGGCTGCCCAAGGACAATCCATAAAAGAATGCTGTTCTCACAAAGACTACACTTGGGAGGATGATGACAGTCAGTCATAATATGCCCCACTTCCCACATTGAGCACATTTCATTGTATCACAGGTTCGACTCAAATGTCTACTGGAACCGTATTTATAACAATGGCGTGGCTGTCCAGGATAAAAATGAAACCCTTGTCACGACCCAGGTAAAAACAACTTGGTAGATGTTGAAGTCCATCCTCCGCTTGTGGTAAAGTCACCTTATACCTCCACCCTCCATTCAAAAACCTTCAGAATCTAAAATTGGTTCTGGATTCCCTTGTATTTGACAACGCTTTCTCCAGCCAGTATGAAATGTCCATAATATTCACCCCTTCATTTCTGAATAAGACAGTGATCACTTTAAAAGTTTGTTTTGTTAAAGGTATAGCTTGAAAGTGGGTCCAAGCTGGGTTCATTTTAAACAGGGCATACTTCATCCAGAAACGATTCAGGATGTCAGGGGAATGAAAACTTATGTCATATGTAGATTCTCCCGGAGTATGAATCAAAGCATACACTTCCGAGGGAGAAAACCCCAGCATCTGCTTCAATAGAACTTTCCCCACATAAAAGCGGTCTGGCATCGTATCCGCTGGTCCTAAAAACCGCAGCCAAACTGCATTCCTGCATTTAGCTAAAGAAACAGGTTTTTGTAATAAACTAGCGAAAGTGGGAGCTGTCAGGGCTGGGGTTACTGACTCATTGTCAGGAGGTACTATAGGAATAGATCCCAGCGCTTCTTCCGACTGGGGGGAATCACTAGCCACAATAATGTTTTCCATAGGCCCCTGCTGTGCTGGAGACTGTATAGGGGAGAAGGAAATGGAATCTGCTTGTGAAATGGGCAAGTCCATCATAACCATCTGTGCATCTGTATTAGCAGATAAAATGTGCCCTGAAACAGGGTCTAAGGCTAGCACATATGGTTTAGTAAACAGGACTGTATCAGGCCTGTGCATATTGTGTAGGAGGCCATCCACAGTTCCCCCCAGTACCCCCGTGACACTCCCCGAACCCGGAAGCGGAATATCGGGATCCGCAACCCACTGACCTGTTTCTGTTTGGATCCAACCAGCTCGTTCCAGTGCCCGTTCTGGAGACCATGCCAAATCATGCTGTGAGTGATTTTCCAATCCTGTGTCTTTGCCTGATGTAGTATCCTCTATTAGAGGGCCCGCTGCAAAAACTTTTGCTGTAGATGCCGTAGAAGGCGATGGTGAACCTTGAATTGAACGTTTCCTTTTTTTTTCTTCAGCATGCAGTTTAGCTGCTCTGTAATCAGCCTCAGCCTGTAATAAGAGGTCCTGTTTCACACGGACCACTGCGTCTATATCTTCATTGCCCTCCACAGGTATGGGGCCTGCTCCGGGACTTCCTGTAACACCTAGTGTCGCCATCGTAGAGGAGTGTAGCAAAACTCCATTTTCGGTGGATCCTCCACCCATTGCTATCACAGCAAGCAGCGGGGGCTGAGGTACGATATGCTGGCCACCCTGAGAGTGCATTCCAGCCATACCATGTTCCCCGTTGAGCCTTGCTAACTCACCAGCCACAGCATGTCCTCTTCCACTGTCCTCCTCCTCCACTATCTTGGTCCCACCAGAAAATGGGTCCCCCCTGCTCACAGGAAGCAGGAAGTAGGGGAATTTCCCCGGTGTCCTGGCTAAATTTCCCTCATTCACTTAAAATACCACCAAGCAGCTTAATCAGGTTCAAGGTCAGTTGGCATTCATCTGTATCCCCCTCCCCCTCCCCCGGGTAGTGCCTGAAAATAGGCAGGATTTGTCTAGTGCACTTACCCAGTCAACAAAAAAAAAACTAAACTAAAAGCTCCCATACTGTCACCTTATATTACATCTAAAGAAAGCTTATTCCATTCCTTCACCACCCTTTGATTAAACCATTGTCTCCTGTTATTCCCCTTAAACTGCTCACCCTTAAATCTGAAAAGGTGTCCCCTGGTTATTCTGTCACCCTACTTTCTAATGCCAAACATTCCCAAAAATCTTTATTCTGCATCACCTTGTATACCAAACACAAATCCCGATTTATTAGACTTATCAGAGAGAACATGTTTAATGACCCAGTCTATCCGGTTATGTCAAACTTTTATTATACAATAGCAGAAGAATTTCTCGTTTTCTGATTGGTCACTGCGTGCCTGGGACAGTGATGTTATTGAACAACAACATTACTGGAAAAGGCCAGGCACACAGGTGACCGCAGAACAACAACAGTAACCCTCCCCCCACACACAAGCCGTCGTGAAGCACAGTGCCCTGAACCTGTTACAGCTTACCCTCTCTCCCAAACAAAAGTTACATGCCTCACTTCACTGTTCAGAGGACTTGCATCAAACAGAACATTACAGCCTACAAAAAATGAAATTGTCATGGCTGTTTACCCCTGAGCCGAGTGGTTTCAGTGAATTGTGCTGATCGTAACCGCCGGTCACGCGGGTCACAGAAGCCACTCAGTTCCAGTACACATACAAAGTACCCCCATAACCATTGGAGTCAGGTTTGTAAAGTTTTTGGTGGGACCCAGGGGTCAGGGTTCAAGGCCCCGCCCCCTTGCCAGAGGTGAACCACTGGGTTCTAGAGGTCAAAGCCCCACCCCATGGGCTGGGGGTCAGAGGTCAACCCACCACCACCAGGGGTCTATGGGAGCAGAGCACCTTGTACCATAATGTAGGTGTCTGCGTGTTGAGTACGATATATTTAAAAATAATAATAATAATCCTGCTCAATCTGCCATTTTTTCAGATAGTTTTCAAACATCCCCATGTTTTGCAATTCCCAGACTGGTAACTGAAAGTCCATTCTTATTTAGTTACTGCAGCATGGGTAACATTTACCAAATTACACCGTCATCATTCCCTAACGAAACTGTGGAAATTGAGGAGGATGGAGGGAGCCAGAACTAGAGGGCACAGCCTCAGATTGCAAGGAAACAGGTTCAGGGGCAATGGAAAGGGTGGTGGAGCCCTAGCACAGACTGCCAGATGGAGTAGTGGGGGGCTGAAATGGTGGAGGAATTTAAGAGGGCATGGGACAGACATATGGGACTGAGTTTTGGAAGGAGGTTTGGGGCAGGTGGGGAGGGGGGTATGTGAAAGGGGAGGGTTGGGCAGACCAGATGGGCCAGAAGGGTTCTTTTCTGCTGTCAAATTCCTATGATTCTATGAACAGACTGGCATTTGTTAAAATAAGTTTCAATGTGCCAGCCCCTCCTCAAGCATGGGCAAAGCAGCCCAGAGTATACTGTGAGCTGAAGTGACTAAGGAGCAGGCAGCCCCCCCAAGTGCATGGGATTTGTTTCCTGCCTGATTGCCTATCCAAAGAGTTTCTTGTTCATTATGTGCTGAATAATGCAATTCAGCGCTATGGAAACCCTCCTGAATATTGAGGGCTACACCACCTCCTCTATGTTTTTCTCAGTCTTTTCTACTGTATAAAAGGCATAACCTCAAAGATCCTCATCCCACTCACCATTAGAGTCCCACCAAGTCTGAGAAACAGCTATTATATTTGGTTTCTGAGATTGTACCAGTATCTTGAATTCACTGAATTTATTAACTAAACTTTTTGCATTTAGTTATAACACAGAGGATTTAGTTTTCCTCCTCAAATTACTCATTCCTTTCTTAACTGCGGGTGATGCATCAGCACCAGATTCCCCCACACGCCATAGCATAGCTTCCCAGGGTGTTTAATACTGCTAATGTAATAACTTCTACCCATGTAGGATTACTGAAATATGTACAGTTTGTGAGCAAATCTTACAGACCAGCCATCGTTCTCTGCATTTGGGCCCCATGCCTTTGGTAGACAGATTAAGGCTTACATACAGCATTATGTTAAAGGACAAAGATTTGAGTGTTTTAAAATAATAAAAACTGAAGGGACAGAAGTACGCTATAACTTGCTGTCCTTTTAAAAACCAACACCTGACCTATCCTAGCCTTGATGATACTGAACCCTAAAATATGGGAAAAATTCAGCTTCTCAACTTCAAGTCATACTGTATGAGGCTCTAAGGGGTGTATAACAGGGCCAGAACATATATGGAAAATGAAATAGAAGCTGGATCTCTCCTGTAAGAAAAGAGGCACTGGGGGGGAGGTATTAGGTGTAATCTACTTGAGGGACATACAACATCACACAGCAGCTTCCGTCAAGTTGCCATCTTTATTCTAAACTGCCAACCTGGCACACTAGGCATAACAGGAACCAACATGGCCTGTACATATAAAGGTAAATGATTAAAGACAACATTGCTTCCAATAACTTCCTGGTTGAGTAACCAGATATACTACGTTAGGCACATGCAACTATCCCAGCATTTGACTAGAAAGTGTTTTGCAGCATAAACACAATTTTATTTGTCATGTATCCACTCCACTCCACCCCACCAGTAAGCTTTTAGAAACTAAATGGGCCCATGGTGGGCCCTAAGCAGCTACCCATAGTTTCTGAGCAATACAATATGATATATGAACATAACATAGCCCACAAATCCTAATTCAGGCACCACTCACTCAATTGAACAAGCTAGCCCTGTAATTAACTTCTCTCTAAATGAAAACGCATTGTTTTTGCCAGATCACCACAGGAGACCCCTGGCCCTCGCAGTCACTCCCACCAACTGTGCACCTCCTGCCAGGCTGCCACACCACTCGGTGGCACCCGCACTGTGGCTCTTGATGCTGCCTGCACTGTCAGCTGCCAGCTGAGCTTGAGCCAGCACCTGCTCGCTTGCCAGTCACCTCAGGTGGGCCCTCTCCCTCTAGGACTGAATCCGGTCATCACCGGCTGCCCCCTTGACCAACACTCACTGTCCCGACCTGCCGACCAGACACCTCACACCACCACCACATGTCCACCTCACCTCTCATCTGCTGCAGCCTGCTGCTCTTCTCTCTTCCTGGACCCAGACTTCTTCTGACCATCACTGACACTCGACGCACCATGACCTGACTCCCAACTACAAAACTGGCCAAAATGAAAGGTTGCTTGCTGTTGCTTTGCTGACCGGCCGTCGCTCCTCACTTCTCATGGTCTCTCTCTCTCTCTCCCCTGCTCACCTTGCCACACGCCACCTCAGACAACACCAAAACGCACGCGTATGGCACCTAATAAACCCTCCCCCTGGCCAATCACAGATACAGCAATGCTGGCAAATTGAAACATGCCACCTGCCAATCAACCAGTCACCACGATGATTGGGGGGGTGTTTGACAAACAAAATTAAAGGCACAAATTTTAAATAATGCCAGTAGCACTATGCCCACCGCCAGCAAATTAAACGGGGGAGTGGCAAATCATGCTGGCAGCTGGTGCAGGTAACAGGGCAAGCGATGCACGCACACAAAGCCACAATTGGGGGGAGAAAAAAGTCAAAGCAGGCAGCAGCATTGAAAAATATTGCTGGGGCTCAGCCCAGCTCAATAAATATTGATGGGGCCAATGCCCCACGGGCCCATACAACCCGGCGCCTATGCCCATAACTGTCACAGTTTGTTCAATTAATGTTACCAACAGGATTCACAAGCAAACTATTTATAATAAACTTTAAAAAGCCTTTACTGAAAACTGCTTTCGCGGCCTTCATACCATGGTCAAGTTTGCACATGCACGCCACTCAGCGCCACACTCCAGTCACCGATCAGCTAGCTCAGCACCCATAACGAACTGCCATACTGCTTAGCTTCTCAGTTTTAAATGCAATTGTAACAGTGACCTGACTAGGACGATACTCCATTTTCTGTGATTTGGCCATGTAAAAAGGTATCAGACGCAATGGACAACAAAACCAAAGGGACAGAGATGGGAGTGAGCGCCACAGAGAGGAAACATGCAGTGTCAAACATAGAATGCCATCTACTGGCCAGCTATAGTAATAATGGACTTTTTATGTAAATGTAAACCAATGCATGCAAAAATGGCTGAAAATGCATTTGAAAAAATGTTTTTCTTTCTTTTTAGTTATTTATTTTTACAAATGAGCCATCGTATAATAGCAATAAGGCACTCCAGGGTAGTGTTCTCATTTACTTCATCTGTACTTGATTCAAGTACAAATTATGAAATTCACATATTTTTGTAGGTGAATACACTGTACCTCCATAATTCTGTTTGAAGTATATGTACCCCACAAAAATGTTGTATAAATGGTAGAACCGAACCTATATAATTTTATTTTGTACCCCTGAAAATTTTTGGAGAGGGTGCAGTGCACCCCCAGATCTGCAGCCTTAATGGGAACTCTGCTCCAGGGTGTGTGTTATTGTGTAATAACATCACTCCTGGGGTGGTGGAAGCACTACCATGCTGTGCCTTATTGCTTAATTACCCCTCACCATTCTCGTCGCCCTCCTCTGCAACTTCTCCACTCCATCAATAGCCTGTTTACTATGCGGGGCCCAAAACTGGACACATTACTCCACATGCGGACTCACCAAGGCACTATACAGTGGCACAATGACCCTTTTATTTCTGTTCTTTATATTTCTCGCTATGCAGCTCATCATTCCATTCCCTTTCCACACTATCTCTCTACAGTGCCTATCAAATCTGAGATCTCTCGTTATTATAATACTCAAATCTCTTTGCTCCTCAACTGACTCCAGTTGTTCTCCATTTAAGAAATATGCAGCTTCAATGTTCCTCCTCCCAAAGTGCATTACCTTGCACTTATTAATGTTAAATTCCAACCACTTTTTGGTGGCCCACTCTGCAACAACTTTGATCTCATTCTGAAAATTCCTGATATCAGCATTATTACTTACTAGTGCCCCCATCTTGACGTCATCCGCGAATTTGCTAAGCCATGCTGTAGCACCACATGATAGTGATGTCACCAGTATGTTAAATAACAGGGGTCCCAGCACTGACCCCTGCAGCACCCCGCTTGTCACCTCCACCCAGTCCAAAAAAGAACCCCTCACCACAACCTTCTGTCTCCTACCACCCAGCCAGCATGCCACCCATTGTTGAATATGGGAGTCTATGCCTTGCATTTTGAGAGTGTCCAGAAGCTTCCCATGTGACACCGTATCGAAGGCACGAGAAAAGTCCACATACAGCACATCGACAGGAATCCCCTGGTCCACTGCTCTACTCACGTGCTCAAAAAAGCTGCTCAGGTTGGTGAGGCATGACCTCCTCTCCCTGAACCCATGTTGGTTCTGATCCATTTGCTCCGAACTTTGGTGGTACTCAGTAAGATTTTCTTTTATTATACCCTCCAATATCTTACAAAGTATGGGTGTAATACTAGCTGGTCTATAGTTACCCATAACCCCTCTATCTCCCTTTTGGAGTTTGCGTATGCACGTTGAACTCCTTGGGAGAGTAGGCTTTGAGGGGTGTGACACTGTCCAATGCAGAGTGCGCTTCATGGGGCTCGACAGTATCACACCAATCCTCGGTCAGGCTGGTCCTGACGCTATTTTGCCTGCAGTGGTCTGCACTTGAAAAGAAAAAGCCACACCAATCAGGAGCCAGCTTTTTCCTTTCATCTGCAGGTCATCGCAGAGCAAACAGCTGATTGCGTCTGACGTCTCTGCGCACTGACTGGGAGGAGGCACTTTCCTGTCTGCCTCCTCCACACTGTTGTTGTTTTTTTTCCCGACACTGAGATGCCCACTCCCGGTGTTGGATGCATTCCCCCCCAAACAAACATAACCTCCAACCTCGGGGTGCCCAATCCACGGGTCAGCATTGAAGCCCCAGTACTCTGGGACACTGGGAGCCCACCCCAGTGTGCTAACATCCATAGTTTCCCTGCAAAAAACAGAAAACATATCCATAAAGTCTTTTTCTGTTAAAACCTGAAAAACAGAAAACATTCCTCGTTGTTGCCACGGCCCCCTCCCCAACCGCGACACTCCTCTGCGACCTGACTTCCCGCCCCTCTCACCCATACTTACCTCCGGAGGTTGGGAGCAGTGATCTTCAGTGGACTGGGAACACATCTGCACTCTTCAAAAGCCGACCACAAACTGAAGAAATGACGGTAAGTCCTATAATGGCAGTGAATGGGGGGGGGTTCAATTTACGTTGATATCTCAGCCATTTTTGGGACTTTTGGTCCCAAACTTTCAACATGGGTTCTTTGGAGCCCACCTCATGAACATAGTCACTGTCATTTTGTTTCTCGGTCCTGAAATTTGATTTCGCAGTCACTGCATGGAATCACTTTTTGGGACCAATTAATGAAACAACAGTGCCACTGTTCATGAGGTGGGGTCCCAAAAAGCCCTTGTTGCAAATTTGGTGAAAAACTCCCAAAACTGACTGCGTTATGAGTGTCCATTGCGCAGTTTCTATGCACGCTCGTAACGTCACCAATTTTTAAGATTTTCACTCCATATTTCCAACATTGCCATTTTTTCATACCCCCTTATGAACAGAACAACTGTCATTTTTCACATCCTTCCCAAAATGTGTTTTTGCACCTGTGTCGCAGAATGGCGCGTTTGCTGTGCGAAATCAACTTTAGGGACAGATTAACAAAATTCTAGTGCCTCTGTTCATGAGGGGAGGTCCCAAAAAGGCCATATTGAAAATTTGGTGAAAACATTCCAAAAAATGATTATGCTATTGAGCGTGCATTACGCAGTTTCTACGCACCCTTGTAACTTCGCCACTTTTTATATTTTCACTCCAGATTTTCAATATTGCCATTTCTTCACACCTCCTCATGAACAGTACAGCTGTCATTTTTCACATCCTGCCCAAAATGTGTTTTCGCACCTGTGGTGCCAACTGGCACACTTGCTGTGCGAAATCACCTTTTTGGGATTGAGTAACAAACTAATACTGGCACTGTTCATGAGGTAATGTCTCAAAAAGCCCATGTTGAAAATTTGGAGCAAAAATACCAACAAACGCTCAGGGCGTTAGGGTTTCCAACCGTAACGCTCACCCTTAAAATTCAAGACAGAGGCATATACAGAGAAACATATGGGAGGCATGTACAAGAGCAATACCAACTGAAAACTCTTAGCATTGATAAATGCTTGTTATATATTGGGGTTACTGTTGCCTTCAACCAGTCCTCCACCACTGTGCCAGTATCAAGGGATTCCTGAAAGATGACTGTTATCGGTGGAGCTATGACCTCTGCTATATTCTTGAGTAAAGCTGGATGTGGACCATCTGGCCCTTTAGATTTATATGGGTTCAGATTCTTAAGCCTTGAAGTGATGTCCTCTATGCTCATCTGAATAGAAACATAGAAACATAGAATTTGATGGCAGATAAGGACCGCTTGACCCACCCAGTCTGCCCACTTCCCTACCTAATGGATAAGTCACAGATCCTAGTTAACCAGCAGCCTACTTCTTTCTACCCCCACCCCCTAGAATTGCCTTATGACTGTCCCATGCATGCTTGAATTCAACCACTGTTTTTGACTCCACAACCTTCTCCGAAGGCCGCTCCATGCATCCACAACCCTCTCTCTAGAAAAAATACTTCTTACATTACCTCTGAGATGCCTCCCATCTTCAAATTGTGCCCCTTGTTCTGCACACCTCTTTTTTGAAAGATGTTACCTCTTGGACTTTGTTGATTCCCTTGAGGTACTTGAAAGTTTCTATCATTTCCCTCTCCTCCTTTCCTCGAGGCTATACATATTAAGCTCCTTTAGTCTCTCTTCATATGTCTTCTGGTGCAGACCCTGCACCATTTTAGTTGTCCTCCTCTGGACAGCTTCCACCCTGTCTATGTCCTTGCGGAGATTGGGTCTCCAGAACTGCACGCAGTACTCCAGATGGGGTCTCACCAGCTGTCTGTACAGAGGGATAAAAACTTTCTGTTTTCTACTGGTGATGCCTCTCCCTATGCATCCCAGTATTCCCCCAGCCCTCCTTACTGCCCTACCACATTGCTTGCCCACCTTTAACTCATCTGATATGACTACCCTCAGGTCCCATTCCATTTTTGCTGATGTTAGTATCTCACCCCCCATTGTGTACTCTTCCCCTGGGTTTTTGTTTCCCAGGTGCATTACCTTGCACTTCTTAGCATTGAATCTAAGCTGCCATACATTTGACCATTCCTCTAACCTTGCCAAGCCCTTCTCATCCTTTCCACCCCACCTTGTGCAGATCTTTGTGTCATCTGCAAAGCGACATACTTTTCCTTCTAGTCTCTCTGCAATGTCGCTTATAAAGACGTTGAAGAGGACCGGTCCTAATACTGAACCCTGCGGTACCCCACTAGTAACCCCCCTTTCTTCAGAGTGGACTCCGTCTACTATTACCCTCTGTGTCCTATTCTCCAGCCAATTCTTTACCCAGGCTATCATCTTGGGACCCACTCACAGGCTGGCTAACTTGTATATTAATCTTTTGTGTGGGACTATGTCAAATGCCTTGCTAAAGTCTAGGTAGGCCATGTCCACAGCCCCTCCCTGATCTACTACTTTGGTTACCCAATCAAAGAAATCTATTAGATTCGTCTGGCATGAACTTCCCGCTGTGAATCCATGCTGCCTTGGGTCCTGTGCCCCTATGGCCCAAATCCGTTTTATTTTGCAATCACTTCGCCATCCCAAGGTTTATTCATACTTGAAAAATATCTGTTCATCTCCTTAACTATTTCTCCTTCATCCAATACCTCTTCATTCTGCACCTTCAAAGGTCCTACCTGAGTTTTCTGATTTCTCAATCCCCCAATATAATTAAAAAATGCCTTCTTATTTTCCTTTTTTTTTTGTTAAATTATATTTGTATCTTCTTTTAGCTTTTCTAATCATTATCTTACATTTCAATGGAAAATATTGATTTTTATTTTTAACCCCCGCCCCCGAGTTTTATATATTAAAATTTTCACAGTTGTATGAAATTATGGTGTTTTAAGCATTTATTTCAATTGTATCGATTTAATTTTTACAATTGCAGTTAATGACAGTAAACGCTGAGGATTTACAAACTGATAAAAACACAAATTGTCATTACATGTCAAAATAGCAATAGAACTTACTTTGCCTATCTGTAAATTTAGATTATTATCGATGGAAAAATGTTTTCATCGGTTTGTGTGTGTGTGTGTGTGCAGTGAAATCAACATTTATCGGCAGTTACAGATTTAAATCTAATCTTGCTAAGCCTAATTTTAATTTAGATATTCTCTTATATTTCCACATGTTTACCTTTTGTTTGGCTATCTTAAAATACGATTTCCCAATTTATTTCTTCCATATTATGTTGTCCAAATATTATCCCTAAGATTTTTATGTCCTACAGTTTTACCTGTATAGATGCTGTACTTTGGGGAAGGTCTGCTGCCCCCAGTGGGTATTCACTACATTTTTTTTTGAACTCTCTTTATGCACCATCCTCAGGGAACTCTCTCCAGCAGCCTTCACCTCACCCCGAGCTCTACCTCCCACCTGAGAAACATAAAAACATAGACTTTGATGGCAGATAAGGACCACTTGGCCCACCTAGTCTGCCCATTTCCCTACCTACAGGATAAGCTGCAGATCCTAGTTAACCAGCAGCCTATTTCTTCCTACCCCCCCACAAGAATTGTCTTATGTCTGTCCCACGCATTCTTGAATTCTCCCACAGTTTTACACCCCACAACCTCCTCAGGAAGGCTATGCCATGTGTCCACCACCCTCTCTGTGAAAAAATACTTCCTCACATTGCCCCGAGCTGTTCCCCCATCTTCAAATTGTGCCCCCTTGTTCTTGCACATCTCTTTTTCTGAAATATGCTACCCTCTTGGACTTTGTAGATTCCACTGAGGTATTTAAAAGTTTCTATCATGTCCCCCCTCTCTCTTCTTTCCTCAAGGGTATACATATTAAGCTCCTTTAGTCTTTCTTCGTATGCCTTCCATCCTGTCTATCTCCTTGCAGAGATGGGGTCTCCAGAACTGGACGCAGTACTCCAGATGGGGTCTCACCAACTGCCTGTACAGAGGGATAACAACATCCTGTTTTCTGCTGGTGATGCCTCTCCCTACACATCCCAGTATCCCCCCAGCCCTCCTTACTGCCTTCTCACATTGCTTGCCAACCTTAAGGTCATCTGATATGATTACCCACGGGTCCCTTTCCATTTTTGTTGTTGTTACTACCTCCCCCCATTGCGTAATCTTCCCCTGGGTTTTTGTTTCCCAGATGCATTATTTTGCACTTCTTTGCACTGAATCCAAGCTGCCATACTTCTGACCATTCATCCAACCTTGCCAAGTCCCTTCTCATCCTTTCCACACCTCCTTATGTATCGACCCTGTTGCAGATCTTTGTGTCATCTGCAAAAAGGCATACTTTTCCTACCAGTCCCTCTGCAATGTCACTTATAAAGACATTAAAAAGGACTGGACCCAGTACTGAACCCTGCGGTACCCCACTAGTAACCCCCCTTTCTTCAGAGTGTACTCCATTTACAATTACCTTCTGTGTCCTGTTGTCCAGCCAATATTTTACCCAGGCTACCACCCTGGGACCCACTCCAAGGCTGGTTAATTTGATTATTGATCTTTTGTGTGGGACTGTGTCAAATGCCTTGCTAAGGTCTAGATAGGCCATGTCCACAGCCCCTTCCTGGTCTACTACTTTGGTCACCCAGTCAAAGAAATCAATTAGATTCGTCTAACATGACCTTCCCGCTGTGAACTCATGCTGCCTTGGGTCCTGTGCCCCACTGGCCTCTAGGTACTCGACAGTTCTTTCCTTCAGAAGTGATTCCATCATTTTCCCTACCACAGAGGTCAAACTGACAGGTCTGTAGTTTCCTGCCTCTGTCTTGCTCCCACTTTTGTGAAGGGGAATCACATCCACCTTCCTCCAGTCCTCAGGTATCACGCCATCCTCCTATGATTTGTTAAAAAGGGTAGTCAGTAGTGTCACTAGTTCTCCCCTTAATTCTTTTAGAATTCTGAGGTGAATTCCGTCAGGCCCCATTGCTTTGTCCACCTTCAGATCTAGGAGTTCCTTCAGAACCCTTTCTTCTGTGAAAGGACTGGGATCGAGCCCCCTATCCAGAGTGCTTCTGTTAACTGGATTAGGCACCTTCCCCTCCTCCTCTTTTGTGAATACTGAGCAGAAGTATTCGTTCAGTATCCCTGCTTTTTCACTGTCCCCTCTGTGCCCACCCACCGTCCATTCTATTCAGCCTCACTATCCCTCCCTTTGTCTTTCTATGCTCCCTGATGTACCTATAAGAGGTTTTATCCCCCTTCTTAACCGAGTTGGCTATTTTTTCCTCAGTTTGGGCCTTTGCTATTCTGACTTCCCTTCCTGCTTCCTTCTGCCTTAACATAGAAACAGAAATTGACGGCAGATAAGGACCGCTTAGCCCACCTAGTCTGCCCATTTCCCTACCTGATGGATAAGCTGCAGATTCTAGTTAATCAACATCTTACTTCCTCCTACACCCCACTAGAATTGCCTTATGTCTGTCCCATGCATTCTTGAATTCTCCCACTGTTCCTGACTTCACAACCACCTCAGGAAGGCTGTTCCGTGCATCTGTAAGAGGTCTAAACCTCGCTTTCAGATTCTTGACGATACTGGGAATTCAAATAATCACAAACAAGTTGCATTCGAGTAATAAACAAGTTTATTACTACAAAAGGGATGAATCACAGTTGCCCTAAGCAGTTCTTACCATTACGAACCGGGAGCCAGTGCTAAGCATTCCCTACACCTCGAGGTTTCTCTGTAGTCTCTTGGGATCTCTCGGGTCTCCGAGGTGTAAAGCCTGTGCATAACATTATATACCTGTGATAATTACTATGGTTACTAAAAGACAGAAACATTTCTAGTTACAGAGATGAGCCCTATTGGCTAAATTAGAGGTGGCTCCACGGTCCAAGATAACATTATATAATTCTGTAAAGTCATCAGTTTTAGAACAAAGTTTTTATACAGAGTCTTACATAACAAGGTGTAGTGGTGCACATCACCAAAGGATGGCAATGTTGCCTTACATATTATAATTACTTCAAGGACAGGTGTCTTGGCATCTGACAAGTAAGAAATAGACAGAAAACACATGGTATAATATGTGTGCATTAGCAAGCAAAGTGGATTACAGCAATATGCATTTATATCCTGACATCTACTCTTGTACGGTAGACGCCCGTAGCCCTATTTATTAGTATAGCCTATGCCTCAACATTAGCTGTCTACGGTGTACCCCCTGAGGGTATCAATGCTCCCAGGTCGCTCCTGTAAAAAAGCTTTCAGCTTAGTGTGCTATACCTGGTTAAACAACTAAATAAAAAAAAAATTAAGGTGCAGGGACCTCGTGTAACACATCCACAACCCTCTCTGTGAACTGTTAACTGGTACAGTTCTCTGTCCTGCTCCTTCTGTGTTTCCTTATACTTCCTAAATGCTATATTTTTCTCCCTAACCCTCCCCACCACCTCTTTTGAGAACCATAGTGGCTTTTTCTTTCGTTTTGATTTGTTTATTTGCTTCACACAAAGGCTTGTTGCCTCTGTGATGGCAGTTTTGTTGTTTCACCATTGTTGCTCTACCCCTTCTTCTAGCCTGTTTGCTAGTGCTTTTCTAAGGCACTCTCCCATCTTGCCAAAGTCAGCCTTCCTGAAGTCCAGTACCCTCAATTTTGTATGGCTTGACTCTGTAGCTGAGTTTATTGTGAACCACACTATTTGGTGGTCACTTGTTCCCAGATGGCTACCACTTACAGATCTGAGAGCCTCTCACTGTCCCCATTTGAGAGTACGATGTCTAAGATCGCTCCCTCATGAGTGGGTTCCAAAACTAGCTGTCTGAGGCATGCCACCTGTAGGGCATCAAGAATGGCCCTGCTCCTGGATGTGGCTGCAGCAAAGGTGCTCCAGTTAACATCTGGCATATTCAGGTCTCCCTCCATCTCCTTGCATCAGCCTGATGAAACCGCCCAGTTCTGACCCCCCCCCCGAGGTTGGGCTGCCCTATCCACCCAGGGTGCTCTATCTACAATCTAGTATGTCAGACTGGGCGATCGGCCTGGAGAGGAGAGTCTGGTATTGGGAGTGTGGCCCAGCAGGGCAAAGGTGCCTTTGCCTATCCCCGAGGACAGGGATTTTTCTCGTGTTGTTCCCTCCCCCTTGGCTCGGATGTGCGATGCATCCGGGTGCACATGCTTCCATGTGTGCCCACAGGATCACCGCCACAGCCAATCCCCTTGGTTGCTGGATCGAGGACTTGGTGCCCCAGCCACTGCCAGGAGCTACCAGAGTCCAGGATCAATGCCCCCTCCCTCCCAGAACAGGAGAGCAGTTCTCTGGATACTTAGTCCTGTCCTCCCCTGCTGACCCCTGGCGGCCCGAGCTCGCTTCCGAACCCGGGTCACCAGTGTGGCACGAGGTGTGGCGTCCAGCGCCTCAACCCTCAGCGCCACCGGGCCAGCTATATCCCCTACTTTTATGAAGGTTTATACTAGAACCAGAGACAGCTACAAATGTTCCCATGTAATGTAAAATTTCTGTACCAGAGTTTTTCTTTCAGATTGTAATCACAATATCATTGGCATAAGTCATGACCTTTATTTTGTTTGGAGTAGGGCATTAGAGAAATGCATTCTACTTTGGGACTATAATAGAACTTCAGTAACAAAGGAGCCAAGCAAAAAATATATAAAAGTGGATTTATGGGACAGCCCTGTTGTACCCCTCTCTTGAGTCCAATCTGGTTCCCCAACCAACCATCAATGTTTGAAATTGGTACTATTACTGCCTTCTGATATGAACACAATAATCCATTTTTACAAAAGTTTCCAGTATTTTAAAGATTCTAAGTACTTTAAATAAGTACTCATATGAGAGGCTATCAAAAGCTTTCTCTTGGTCTATATTGAGAATATAATCATTCTAGAATCTACAGAACCTCTGATTAATAGTTCCCTTAATGTTATTAAGTTGTTCCATATTTGCCTGGCTCTAATTGAACAAGTTTGACAGGGACTTATAAGGAATTCAAGTGTGGCAAGCCTGTCTGCAAGGATGTTAGTTAAAATCTTATAATCAGAGTTTAAATAACTCAAGGGGTGTCAGTTCTTTAAATCAACCTTGTCACCGTTTTACAGCTGCAGTGGGCGAAGCCTGCATCTGTCTTGCTGTAGCTGGAAAAGGGAGCACCGAAGCATAAATCTGGAGTTGCAGTAATTCCTTCCGCAACTCCAAATCAGTGCACTCATCCTCCCTCCCCTCCCCCACCCCACCCCCTCCGTGGGAACACAACTTTGTGTTGTCACCTGCAGAGCTCGCTGAACTCATGGCAGAACAAGGCACAGTCAGACATGTCCAAAATGGCCACTGGAGCTCAGTCCACATGCACAACTCGTCGCGCATGTGCAACTTCACTTCCTCAGTTGTGGTGAAGTTGTGCATGCACACTGAGTTCCAGTGGCCATCTTAGACACGATGGACTGCAGTGTTCCACTGTAAGTTCAGCAAGCTTGGCTGCAGCCATATCAGCTCTGACCAGAGTGTGTGTGTGTGTGTGTGTGTGTGTGTGTGCATAAAGTGCACTCATCATAGAATCAGGGAGACAGCTTTGTTTCAGACATTGGGTGATATGCACTAAGCAGGCAAGGGTATGCGGAAAAGTTGCGTACCCCAACCACGACCCTGCACCCCACAGACAGGTGCATCCATACCGGCATTCACCAATACTGGCCACCTGTCCGTGGCTCCTCCCCCCCCTGATGCGAAGGACTCCGCAGGGTGGCCGGGGGCAGAGTCGCAGACCCGGGTGGGCATCCAATGGGATGCTTGTCCTGGGTCCAAAAGTGGATCTCTCACACTGCGATGCATGGGTCCAGGGTTGTGCATGCCGCCTAGGCACCCAGACCCACATGGCATGGCTCCACAGCCAGTCATGTCACCGGCCCAGCCTCGGCGAATGGCACCCTCCCGGCACACTGCAGGACCCTGGCATTGGCACCCGCCTCTGGCCCGCATGCCCATGGCCATGCCCCATCACCACTGTGGACTCCCATACCCCTGAGCCCCCATGGGGGGGCATGTGCCACGGTCCACCCCCCCACAACAACCCGGTACCACTGCAAAGTTGGTGGTACAGACACTCGCCTGTCCCACTGCTCCTGCCCTCACTGGCTGCCTAGTGGGCAGGGTCAGCATGGAGAGCACTGGCCAGATCCCCCAGTATCCAGAGGATGGGAACCATAGGGGCGTGCAGAGGGTTACAGCAGGGTCTACCCTGGCATACCCTGCACCACCCTCCACACTCATGCGGCCAGCACTTCATGGTTTAGTGAATACCACATAGTGCTGGCATGCCTCTGGAATGCCCCAGCGTGGTGCAGTCCGCGGACATGGGGGATCAGGTGCGGTGGGTCTGCGCACCCCCCCTTTGTGCATTTAGGGGGCGCAGTGGGTGCGGAGTGGCTATGCACCCCAGATACACGCACATAGCCACTCTGCCCCATTTGTGCATAGCGCCCATTGATTGTAACAATCTGCTAGTGCAGGAGCTAAATGAGCACTGAACTTTTTATAGAATTCCAAGCTCTGTCCATCCATTCCCGGAGGGGTATTATTTTTGTGGAACTCAATTCCTTTTTTTTTTTTTAACCCTACTGCTGCAATGGGTGCCACTAAAAGCTCCTTATCTTTATCTAGTAAATCTGCTATGTGCAGTTCGGGGGGAAAAGGAGGGATCATGTTTTATTACTGGTGTAGCGCAGAAAATGTCTTGAATAAAGGCAGAGAATGTCTGCAATATTTTGGCCTTAGTACTCACAGTACTTCCATCTGCTGCATATATTGATTGGATTGACGTGCTTTCTACTCTTTTGTGGCAATCAAATCCAAGCTTCAGTCATTACTCTCTACAGCTACACCTGTGACTGTCTCCCTTAACCATGTTTTCCCAAACCTCGACCTTAGCATTCGACCTCTTTCATAGTAACTTGGCACTCTTGCCTCCTGCCCCTTCCCCTGCATCCCCTACCCCCTCTCCCTTCCTCCCCTCACCCTTGCCCCACCTCTCCTTACTTCCTCCTCCCACCCCTCTCTTACTCTTCCCAGCCCACCCTCCCACATCCCTTCCTACACCTCGTGCACTGTTTGTCTTGACAAAGCCTGCTGGCCGATATCAATGTACTGCATACATTTTCCTGTGCCTGAAACTGATTAGTATAATGTATGTGTCTCTGTTGTTTTACATTGACTGTCCACTATGATTTTGTGTCCATTATGATTTTTGTACCTCCTATTTGTACTTTATTGCATCGTACTTTACTGTCGTGTTTAATCTGTTATCCTTTCTACTGACATGGAACCTTTGTAAAAGAGCTCTTAGCTCAAAGGTATATGTAATCCAAAACTTAAATAAATAAATTAGAAAAATCTCTATAAGGATCAAAAGTTTGTTTGGAACACTGTGTGCCAAACCTCATTTCTTGGTATAGGGTCTGAGCCCTACCATATTCAGTTTGTCTCATTTCTTTTTGAATTACTGAAATCTGAGCACTGTAATCCATTTTCTATAGCTCAGATCTTGAAATTACATTGTGGAGCTGTGCCCTTGGACGCAAATATGCTAAGTATTCTCTGTTTGCCTTATGTCCAGTGTATTTTTGGGAAAGTGTACAGAAATCTTTTTTACTTTCTTCCCACTAGAGGGCAGTGTCATCATAGATACACAGCACGGTGAGTCTTGCTTTCCACTTTTTTATGTTTGCTTGCACGCATGTGCAAGAAACATAGTGCCACCATACGAGTTTTCGTAGGTGTGCCACCCCCACTTCCAGTGCCCTGCTCCTTTTTGCAGGCATGGCCACACCGCACCAATGAATGTTCAAGCTGTCTATGACAGCCATTCAGATGCAGTGCCGTACAGTTCTGAGAAACCATTGCTACAATCAGCAGTAGTACGCAGGTACTCTGCATATTGTTATCAGAATAATTTGCATACTGCTATTGGCAGCATGCAAATTGCCTACACGTCAGCACTGCATCTGAACTGCCATAGACAGTTCATTTCTGATCCCCGTCAGATTCAGTTCCCCTCCATGGACACCTAGGTAGCACAACGGGAGCCCACCCCAGTGTGCTCATCCGCTTCCCTCCACTCCCGCACACTGTATGACCGACGGGGGTGCCCAATCCCCCGTTGGCTCCACTGTCCTCCCAAAAGCAAACTTCCAGGTGCCACGCTGGGAGTCCACCCCAGTGTGGCAAAAGGATGTTGCCCACAGGGGTGCCAATCCCCGTCAGCTCCACTCCCCCCCCCAATAAACTTCCAGGTGCCACGCTGGGAGCCACCCCAGTGTGGCAAAAGTCCCACATCGTCTTTATTAAAAAAAACACCTAGAACAAAAGAAAACAGTCCCTCGTTGACTCTCTTTCCCCCTCCCCCAACCTGTGCCCACCCTCTGCACACCCACCTCCCAACCCCACCCTCACCCCATACTTAACTCCGGAGGCCGGGCGCGACGATCTTCGGTGGAGCAGGAACATGTTTGCACTCTTCAAAGCCAACCACGAACTGAAGAAATGCCGGTAAGCTGTATAATGACATAAATGGGTTTTTTTTTCCAACTTTAGTGCATATCTCGGACATTTTTGGGACTTGTTTCACCAAATTTTCAACATGGAGTTCTTGGGACCCCACCTCATGAACTCAGCCACTGTCATTTTGTTATTCGATCCCAACAGGTGATTTCGTGGTCACCGCGCGGAACCACCTTTCAGGACCAAGTAACAAAACGACAGTGTCTCAGTTCATGAAGTAGGCCCCAAAGCCCTATTTTGAAAATTTGGTGAAAAAATTCCCCAAAATGACTGTTTTACGAGCGTGCATTGTGCAGTTCCTATGCACGATTGTAACTTCGAGAAGTTTTACTCTTTTCACGCCAGATTTTCAACATTGCAATTTTACCACACCTCCTTATGAGCAGTACAGCTGTCATTTTTCACATCTTGCCCAAAATGTGTTTTCGCGCATGTAGCGCACAATGGCGCGGTCAATGTGTGTAAAATCAATGTTTGGGACAGATTAAGAAAATCACAGTGACACTGTTCATGAGCAGAGATCTTAAAATGGCTATGTTGAGAATTTGGTGACAAAAGTCCATAAAATGACTGTGTTACAAGTGTGCATTGCGCAGTTTCCACGCACCCTTGTAGGTTCACAAATCTGTAATATTTTCAGTCCAGATTTTCACCACTGGCATTTTTCCACACTTCCTTATGAACAGTACAGCTGTCATTTTTCACACCCTGGCCGAAATGTGTTTTTGCACTTCCGGCACAGAAATGTGCAGTCGCTGTGGGAAATCAGTGTTCGGGACAGATTAAGAAAATCACAGTGACACTGTTCATGAGCAGAGGTCCCAAAATGCCTGTGTTGACAATCTGCTGTAAAAAATCCCCAAATTAATTACATTACGGGTGTGCGTTGCGCAGTTTCTATGCACACTCGTGACTTCACCAGTTGTTTATATTTTTACTCCAGATTTTCAACATTACCATTTTTCCACCTCCCCATGAACAGTACAGCTGCCATTTCTCACATCCTGTTCTAAATGTGTTTTCGCACCTGAGGTGCCAAATGGCGTAGTCGCTGTGCAAAATCAGCTTTTGGCTAACAAACTGATATTGCCGCTGTTCATGAGATGGGATCACAAAAAACCCATGTTGAAAATTTGGAGTGAAAATACCAACGAACGCCCAGGACGTTAGGGTTTCCAACCATAACGCCCCACCCTGTAGAGACTGACAGGCATCAGGAGTGTGACTTGGGATTGTCGCCTGTAATGCTCATGCCATTCCACCCCCACCCACACCCTGCAGCCAGCGACAGGCATTGAGGCTTGCCTTGGACTCTTCGGCCCCTAAGTTCACCCCTTTCTCCTATACTGCACCCATCTCACCGTAGTTCCTTATGGAATGGGGTGAGTGTAAGGCCCAAAGACCCCAAGGCACACCGTGACACTTGGTGCCTGCAGGGTAGGGTGTGGAGAAATGGCGTGGGCGTTATGGCCGATGACCCAAAGGCACACCCCAATGCCTGTCAGTCTTTGCAGGGTGGAGGTGGGGTTGGCTTCAGTTCAATACTTCACTGCTATTCCTATTATGCATCTTTCTAACTCCTACACTACCAATGCCAATGCCAGCAAGCAAACATTCGGCATTGACAAATGCTTGTTTCTAAATATTATTCGGTCTCCACATAGGCTCATAGAATTTGATGGCAGATAAGGACCGCTTGGCCCACCCAGTCTGCTCATTTCCCTACCTAATGGATAAGCTGCAGATCCTAGTTAACCAGCAGCCTACTTCTTTCTACCCCCACCCCCTAGAATTGCCTTATGACTGTCGCATGCATGCTTGAATTCAACCACTGTTTTTGACACCACAACCTCCTCTGGAAGGCCATTCCATGCATCCACAACCCTCTCTGTGAAAAAATAATTCTTTACATTACCTCTGAGCCGCCCCCCATCTTCAAATTGTGCCCCCTTGTTCTTGCACACCTCTTTTTTTGAAATATGCTACCCTCTTGGACTTTGTTGATTCCCTTGAGGTACTTGAAAGTTTCTATCATGTCCCCCCTCTCCCTCCTATCCTCGAGGCTATACATATTAAGCTCCTTTAGCCTCTCTTCATATGTCTTCTGGTGCAGACCCTGCATCATTTTAGTTGCCCTCCTCTGGACAGCTTCCATCTTGTCTATGTCCTTGTGGAGAGTGGGTCTCTAGAACTGCACACAGTGCTCCAGATGGGGTCTCACCCGCTGTCTGTACAGAGGGATAACAACTTCCTGTTTTCTACTGGTGATGCCTCTCCCTATGCATCCCAGTATCCCCCAGCCCTCCTTACTACCCTCTCACATTGTTTGCTCCACCTTTAAGTCATCTGATATGACTACCCCAGCTCCTTTCCATTGTTATTGTTGTTAGTATCTCACCCCCCATTGTGTACTCTTCCCTGGGTTTTGTTTCCCAGGTGCATTACCTGCACTTCAGCATTGAATCTAAGCTGCCATACATTTGACCATTCCTCTAACCTTGCCAAGTCTCTTCTCATCCTTTCCACCCGCCTTGTGCATCAACTCTGTTGCAGATCTTTGTGTCATCTGCAAAGAGACATACTTTTCCTTCCAGTCCCTCTGCAATGTCACTTATAAAGACATTGAGAGGACCTGTCCTAATACTGAACCCTGCGGTATTCCCACTAGTAACCCCTCTTCTTCAGAGAGTGGACTCATTTACTATTACCTTGTGTCCTATTCTCCAGTCAATTCTTTACCCAGGCTATCATCTTGGGACCCACTCCCAGGTTGGCTAACTTGTATATTAATCTTTTGTGTGGGACTGAGTCAAATACCTTGCTAAAGTCTAGGTAGGCCATGTCCACAGCCCCTCCCTGATCTACTACTTTGGTCACCCAGTCAAAGAAATCTATTAGATTTGTCTGGCATGACCTTGCCGCTGTGAATCCATGCCGTCTTTCGTCCTGTACCCTCTGGCCTCCAGGTACTCGACAATTCTTTCCTTCAGAAGTGATTCCATCAGTTACTAAACATTTTTGCAGAGTAGGAGCCCCCTCACCCATTTTAGCAAACATTGCAACATCTTATGATCTGAGACTTCATGGTGTTGCTTCTAAGAAACCATGCATGAGACAAACAGGTAATCAATCCTTGTGGAATATGTGCCTCTGAAACAGGTATTAGCCCCTGTAGAGTGTTTACTCCTGTAGGCATCCTTGAGAAATTTGCCAAACTAACAGAAGAGGTCAAACAATTGGAATTACTAAACATTTTTGCAGTCTGCAGACCATCAGATTTTGTTATGCCGCAACTGAAATAAAATTCTGGAAATCCGGAATGCAAATAGTGTTTATTGTTTTAAAACTTTGTATAAAACACATTTAATGTCTGATGTGTGTTGTAAATGTTATCAATAATTGTTATATATTGTGTTGTATGTTTTCTATTTTGTTATCTTGTTGTATGTTCCAGGTTGTGCCTGTAAAAGGGCCATGTGGCCCAGTGTACTTACCTGGTTAATAAAATTAAAATAAAATAAAAAAATAAATTACTACACCGTAAGTGTGCAGAAAGGACTGAATCTCAGCGAATAAAGTCACCCTCAAAGCTTTAGTTTGTGGGGCATATATTACAATTATTCTCAATCTAGCTTGTTTGTATGTAACATCCAATGACATGGTTCTTCCCAGATGTATATCCGCTTATCGTATTACTTTAAGGAAGGAGTCATTTAGCAGAATCCTGACCCCATCAAAATGCTCTGTACCAATTGACCAATATGAGGAGGCCTTTAGTCCGCAGTCTGGTGGCCTGAGCAATTTCATATTTACTTTTAAATCTTGTGTCTTGTATTTAGATAATCTGATTACTGTAGATCTGAAAGCAGCAAAGGTGGAAATACGCTTTCTAAACCTCTTTATACTATTTACATTTAGCGTAGACTAGCAATGTTTAAAATATTCAGAAGTATACGGGGGAGAAGGAGATACCAGACACATGCTACTTTATTTTAATTTGTCTCTAGACTTTGTTTTCCATTTCATTCTCTTGAAGGCTAAGATCTCTGGTTGAGAGTCCTCCTGGTCTGAGGAGAGATCTTTTTGTGAGGAAGGGAGGTATGAGGCTTCAGAGTCCCCATCATCCTCCTCTGAATCACCTTATCCTTTCTCTGATACCAGGACACTAGATTTGTTTTGTACGGGAAGGGGAGAAGGAGTCTCACTTTCCTACCCTTTATTCTGCTTGGTTTTACTCCCATTTCTAGGTCTTTCCTTTTTTCCGTTTAAAGTAACCACTTTGTTCTGCTCCGGGGGCATTTGAAGCAGAGAAGGATGAGCCATAGGCATTTCCACCAAGGTATTTGCCATATCCAAGGAACTACCTCCAACCATTTCAAGGCTGGTATCTGCTGAAGCCATGACAACAGAATCTTCTATGTCTGGTGTAGAGCTCAAAAGCCTTTTTTATGGTTGTCTCCAAGGTAGGTTCTGGAGTATTTTCTGCCTTCAAAGTACTTGCAGATGACATTAGTGGGTCAGAGGTATAACCAGGGGGTCAGTATTTCCTTCTTTTTCAGCAGTGCACATGAATTCAAGTCGCTGCTCGGAAGCTTGGGTTGCACCTTTTTGTTGTGCCCGGTTCACCGGAACATCTTGGGACAAACTTCCTCCCTATTGTGAGAGGCCCACAGGCACCTTGTATATGAGTCTTCTCTTTTTTCACATAAATTACACCAAAATTAAGTTTTACAATCCTTTGCCATATGGCCATGATCTAAACAGTGACTACATTTAGAGCTATGACAGGCATTGCTGAAGTGTGCATTGGAGTCACACTTCTGACATGATTTAGGCTGACCCTGATAAAACAAGATGCCTCTAGCACGGCCTAGGGAAAAAAAGAACTACTTGGTAAGTGAATACACTTGCATCAGTCTGAAACAGTTTGAAGCTTATTTTCCACCCCCAAGTCCATATTTGCTCAGAGTCTATAATAGCCAAGGTTTGTCCAGAACCAGGGGAAGAAACGGGGAGGGAGATTGTTTGCAGCACTTTCAATTATAGGTATGTCTTTTACCATTCCTAGTGCGCCTTCTTGTGAAACAGGGTTTAAAAAAGTCTCTGGTTCATTTACATTCATTATCTGTTCCTTGCCATTTATTTCCCCCATAGCTGTAACCGCACCTGAGGCTTGGATGCTGTCCCGCTGCCCTGCTGAGTCATGGTAGCTCCTGATCTCGTGCTGGACTCAAAACAGTGTTTCCCTGCTGAACTGTGTGGTCCACAATTTGTATAGAGGTCTGTACAGTGTTTTGAGCACCAGTCTCATTTCTCTGTTGCTGCAGCCATGGTCTCCCCCCCATCACTGAGTCAGCTCACCCACTCTCCTTTTGTCATTTAACACCCAGCCAGTGTCCTTCAACACTCTTTCAGGAGACCAAGAAGCAGCATGACGTTGTTTTACTTGGGGCATTTTTTTTTTAAACAGTGGCTTTCATACACCCAGCATTTTCCTTTCCGCCTGGCATTCAGCTTGCACAGCTGTTGCTGTCAAGTCTACATCGGTCAGCTTACCAGCTGACATGCTGGTGGCCCCTTTGATCCTCTGCAGCCGACAGAGACAGTCTCTCACTTTCCCATACCTTGCCTCTTCTGCTACCGTAGCCAGCAATTTTTACTTTTTCTCCTCCAAAGCAGCTTGTAACTTCTGTTCTTCCTAGCATATTTGTTCAGGACAGTCTCCATTGCATTCAGGTCTGTATCCAACTCCAAATTTTCTATACTTTTATTCAGCACTGTATCCATCTTCATTTCGACCTTACTTAGTTCAGTGGCAGGGATGGAGGTCAGTTCTCTGTCATAGCTCCTTTCTCACTTTCACCTCCAGGGTCAGCCATCTTGGATGACAGCCAGAGTCTCCCTCTAGCGCAAGAACAGGGGAAATTCTCCGGTGTCCTGGTAAAATTTCCCCCATTCACCAAAAATACCATAAACAATTTAATCTGGTTCAATGTCAGTTGGTTTCCATCTGTATCCCCCCACCCCCCGATAATGCTAAAAATAGGCAGAACTGCCTAGTCTTCCCTTCCCGGTCAACAAAAACTAAATAAATAAATAAAATGATGTGCATATTTCTAGGTCTGCGTTATTGGACAGGGGTTGTGACTCCAGCTCATTTGGGACTTGAACATTGGTTTCATTTTGTTCGCTCCACTGCATATCTTTCAGGATGGAGGCTCATTTCCAGACCTCTGACATGGACTTGTTTTTTATGTTGGGTCGCGTGTGTGCGCCAGCCAACATATTGCAGTAGTAGCAGATTTGGAGGTGCAGTCACTGTGGGCGAATGCAAGGCACACATCATTAGGTGCGTTCCTCATTCCCCAATAAGTCATCTGCAGGCGCTGACACCAGCAGTACGTAAAGTGGCCACCAGATCTAAGGAAAGTGCCATTGCAATGAGAGCCAAGCTCGTCACACAGCGGCACAATAACACGCCTCCTGACGTGCCTTTCCTGGTGAAGCAGTTCCATAAACATGGCGGCACTGACTGCTGCCGCACAGAGTGCTGACTTCAGGGGTGCCCAATCCCCTATCAGCATGCCCCGACCCACTTCATTTGCCAACAGGAGAGACCACTACCCATTGGCATAATGTCCCCCTCCCATTTTAAGTGTGTGCCGAGGTGGTGCCCAATCCCCCTCGGCATCATGTGCCCCCCCCAACAGTCTTTCTTTGCTGACAGTTGGCCCAATCCCCATCAGCTTCAGTTCCCCCCTTTGCAGTGTAATTTGCCAATGGGGGAGCCCACTCTCTGTCGGCATAATGTCCCCCTTTGTTGTGTGCCAAGTGGGGTGTCCAATCCTCGGCTCTTGTCCCCATTCGGTTGTAGCCAACGGGTGCCCAATCCCCATCGGCCACAGCACCCCAAAAACATTCAGGTGGCACGCTGGGAGCCCACCCAGCTTGCCAAATGCCCTCTAAAAAAAAAAAAAAACCTCAATTTTTTTTTGTTTTTAAACCTGTAAAACAGAAAAGGGTCCTCATGTCTGTCCTGCTCTTTCCCCAACCCGCACCCACCCTCTGCACCCCTCCCCTCCCACACACCCCATAACCCCATACTTACTTCCGGAGCCCGGCGCGATGATCTTCGGTGGACCGGGAACACGTCTGCACTCTTCAAAGCCGACCGTGAACTAAAGAAATGCCGGTAAGCTGTATAATAACATAAATAGGATGTTTTTCAACTTTGGTGCATATCTCGGGCATTTTTGGGAATTGTGGCACCAAATTTTCAACATGGGGTTAGTGGGACCCCTACTCATGAATTCAGTCACTGTCATGGCGTTACTCGGTCCTGAAAGGTGATTTTGCGGTCACTGCATGGGTCACCTTCGGGACCGATCTAAAATGACAGTGCCACTGTTCATGGGTGGGCTCTCAAAAGCCTATGTTGCAAATTTGGTGAAAAATCAAAATGACTGTTTTAGTGTGTATTGCGCAGTTTCCACGCACGCTCGTAAGTTCATGAATTTGTAATATTTTCACTCCAGATTTTCAACATTGCCATTTTCCACACCTCCTTTTGAACAGTACAGCTGTCATTTTACATATTCAGGCCAAATGTGTTTTCGCGCTTCCGACGCAGAATAGCATGGTCGCTGTGGGAAATCCGTCTTAGGCACAGATTAAGAAAATGACAGTGACACTGTTCATGAGCAGAGGTCCTAAAATGCCTATGTTGAAAATTTGGTGATGAAAGTCCATAAAATGACTGTGTTACAAACATGTGTTGCGCAGTTTCCACGCACCCTTGTAACTTCGCAAATTTGCAGTATTTTCATGCCAGATTTTCAACACTGGCATTTTTTCACACCTCCTTATGAATGGTATAGCTGTCATTTTTCAAATCCTGCCCGAATGTTTTGGCACCGCGGCACCTAGACGGCATGGTCGCTGGTGGGAAATCAACTTTTGGGACAAATTAACAAAATCACAGTGCCACTGTTCATGAGGGAAGGTCCCAAAATGCCTATGTTGAAAATATGGCTAAAAAAATTCCAAAAATAATTGAGTTACGGACCGCAGTTTCTATGCATGCTCCTGACTTCAGTTATTCATATTTTCACTCCAGATTTACAACGTTGCCATTTTTTTACACCTCCTCATGAACAATACAGTTGTCATTTTTCACATTCTGCCCAAAATGTGTTTTTGGACCTGTGGCACCAAATGGTACAGTCGCTGTGCAAAATCACCTTTCGGCCAACAAACTGATAGTGCCGCTCTTCATGAGGTGGGGTCACAGAAATCCCATGTTGAAAATTTGGAGTGAAAATACCAACAAACGCCTACAGCATTAGGGTTTCCAACTGTAACACCCCACCCTGTAGAGACTGACAGGCGTCCGAGGTGTCACTTGGGATCATCGGCTATAATGCTCACGCCATTCCACCCCCAACCCCCACCCTGCAGCCAGTGACAGGCATCAAGGTGTGCCTTGGAGTGTTCGGCCCCAAAGTTCACCCCATTCTCCTATACTGCACCCATCTCAGGATATTTTCTTATGGGATGGGGTAAGTATAAGGCCCAAAGACCCCAAAGCACACCACAACACTTGTCAGTGTCTACAGCGTAGGGTGAGGTGAAATGGCATGAGCGTTATAGCTGCTGACCCAAAGGCACACCCCAACGCCTGTCAGTCTCAGCAGGCTGGGGGCGGGGTTGGCGTCAGTTCAATACATCACTGCCATTCCTATTATGCATTTCTAACTTCTGCACTACCAATGCCAATGCCACAGAGACAACATTCGGCATTGACAAATTCTTTTATTTTCTGCGATACCTATAACAGATCACAAGAGGAGCAGAATGTTCAAAAGTAGAAATTTCAGAAATACTGCCCTTTTCTTAAGTGAACAATTTTATATGGCTCTAATCCCTCTTTGTTTTTTTTTTTCTTTCTTTGAATTTTGGAAAACATTTTTATTTCTTTGAATTTTGGAAACATAGCTGCATCTTCTATGCAGAGAAATGTTATTTTAGGTTCTGAGCCCAAAACCCCTGCACTAAACATGCAGCATTGGAGTACTGGGTATATGTTATAGAGCTGCAGTAAACATCTAGTTTTTAATTCTTTTGGTAACCAGGTCAGCCCACTAGGCACAGCTACCTGTTTTCAGGGGCAACCTGATAGCACTGGGGTGGTTAGCTCAGTCACACAGTATGCAAGTGGAGACTGTGGGAATCAAACCCAGGCCTGCTGGATGTACCATCCTCATTCACAGCTTGTTACGCTAACCTCTAGGCTATACTGCTAGCCATCTAATCTGTCTTGAGAAAATATGTAGTAAAAATGTGTACAAGCAAAACCCAGTACAATAGTATGCAAGCAAATATGGTTTACAGCAGTAGTACAATGAAAAATATTTTCCCAAAAAAATAATTTCAGCTACTGTTGATAAAATATTGGTATACATGTCAAATTTACTTTTCTAGGACCCTTCTATGCTGCTCCCCATGAGTTTTTACAACTTTCTGGAGCCTAACCCATGCTAGGTCAACAGTGCTATTTATAAGCCAAATGTGGTGGCCATCTTTTTTTTTCTTGAGAAAATACTAAATTGGTACATTTATAAAATACTCAACTTTTGGTAGAACTAGAGAAGATTATTACCAAATAAAACTGAAAGACGCCAGGAATCTTTAATACTGAAAAAAGGTAGGGTCAAATTTGTTGCCCAATTTTGTGCACTGCTGCTTTATGTATGCAGATCTGTGTAAAACTAAAGAAGTTGTTGACTGCTTCTTGGAGTTACTGTTCCTGGAAATCTGTAATGTTAGGAAGATTCTGTGCCTAGCATTCCCTGTAAATAAGAGGCTCCAAACTGTCTGGGTTGCCTTGCCCTCGAAATTTGGGGCACCTATGATTTAGAGAGATGTGATTCATGTCATGAGAATGGACTTTGCCCATTGCAGCTCCTGCTCTGACTAGCTGAAGGGGTCTAACCAGGCTCAGGAGGTGGCAGCTCAGTCCTAAGTCTAGGGAATAGCACCTGTCCTCTCTGGGGTGTGTCTCCGAAGACCCAATACCTGTAAAGACTTCATCGGGATGGTGGGAGTCTGTTTACAGTTCCCACTCAAGGTGTCTGGCCTTATGGCATCCACTCATATATCTGTGTCCTTGACGTGGTCCTAATAAACAGAACTGGTGGAGCAAAGTATACTCCTTGTCCAGAATGCCAGGCAGTACGTATTCCATATTTTATACCACCCCTTAGGTACAGGAGCAAGTAAAGTGTGTAGAGAAGCTATTTACAGTGGCGTGAAAAAGCATTTGCCTCCTTCCTGATTTTCTCTATTATTGCATATTTGTCACACTGGATGTTTTCAGGTCTTTAGAGAAAATGTAATATTAGATAAAGGGAACCTGAGTGAACAAATAACACTTGTTTTTTTTTTAATTTCACTTATTTAATGAAAAAAAGTTAACCAACACCAACTGGCACTGTGTGAAAAAGTAATTGCCCCCTTACACTTAATAACTGGTTACGCCACATTTAGCTGCAATGACTGCAAACAAACACTTCCTATAATTCAATATCAGTCTTTCACATCGCTGTGGAGGAATTTTAACCCACTCTTCCTCGCAGAACTGCTTTAATTCAGTAACATTTGGTAGGTTTTCGAGCATGAACTGCTCGTTTCAGGTCCTGCCACAGCATCTCTATTGGGTTTAAGTCTGGACTTTGACTAGGCCACTCCAGAACTTTAATTTTACTTCTTTTTAGCCATTCTGATGTGGACTTGCTTTTGTGTTTTGGATCATTGTCTCAGCTGCATGACCCAACTACGCTTCAGCTTCAGCTGACGGAAGGATGACGGACATTCTCCTTAAGAATTTTCTGGTACAGAGCAGAATTCATGGTTCCTTTAATTATGGCAAGTCATCCAGGTCCTTAGGCAGTAAGCATCCCACACCATCACACTACCACCACCATGTTTGACTGTTGGTATGGTGTTCTTACTGTGGAATGTTGTGTTTGCTTTAGCGAGACATTATGGGATCCATGTCGTCCAAAAGTTCCACTTTGGACTCATCTGTCCATAGAACATTTTCCCAAAAGGCTTGTGGATCATCCAGGTGCTTCTTGGCAAATGAGAGACGAGGCTTATGTTCTTCTTGGTTAGCAGTGGTTTCGCCTTGCTACTCTCACATGAAGCCCATTTTTGCCAGTCTCTTTCTGATTGTGAAGTCATGAACACTGACCTTAACTGAGTCAAGAGAAGCCTGCAGTTCTTTGGATGTTTTTAGGATCCTTTGAGACTTCCTGGGTGATTTTCGCTGCACCCTTGGAGTAATTTTGGCAGGCCGCCCACTCACTGGAAGATTCACTACTGTTCCAAGTGTTCCCATTTGAGATTATGGCTCTCACTGTGGTTCGATGGAGTCCCAGAGCCTTAGAAATAGCTTGTAACCCTTTCCAGACTGATAGAGGGCAACAAATTTTTTCTGATCTTTTCAGGAACTTCCTTTGATCATGGCATAATGTGCTTGTTGAATCTTTGTGCTGGCAACGTGACTCTGATGGTAAGGGCAAAATAAGTGAGGTTTATATTGAGCAGGGCTAGCTGTAATCAAGCCTGACTGTGTTCAATCAGCTGACTCCTAATTATCCCTTTAATTGGGTTGATTTAACTAGGGGGGCAATTACATTTTACACAGTGCCAGTTGGTGTTGGTTAACTTTTTTCATTAAATAAATGAAATAAGTAAAAAAAAAAAGTGTTATTTGTTCACTCAGGTTCCCTTTATCTAATATTATATTTTGTCTAAAGACCTGAAAACATCCAGTGTGACAAATATGCAATAATAGAGAAAATCAGGAAGGGGGCAAATACTTTTTCACGCCACTGTACCTCATTGAACATACTACTCAGGAGGGTATGTTGGTGATGTAACTTAGACTTTAAGTGGCTTTACTTATGAGCACCAGTATCTTAATCGACCAGGTTTGCATTTATATTCTGAATTGCTGTTAGCTTTGTAAACAGATTTACCAGGATTAGTCACAAAAAACAGATACTGTCTAAATGTGTCCACCAGCGTGGCATTATCTATAATATACGGAAATGTACAAAAATATGCTTGCAGCCACACTGGCAGGGCCTTGATACC
Source organism: Neoceratodus forsteri (assembly GCA_016271365.2). Classification (NCBI taxonomy): domain Eukaryota; kingdom Metazoa; phylum Chordata; order Ceratodontiformes; family Ceratodontidae; genus Neoceratodus; species Neoceratodus forsteri. The sequence continues at coordinate 141,539,098 of JADMNL010000024.1, forward strand.
CAATGCCCTTTGGAGTATCTATGTGCCATGCTGTGGCTGCCGGTGGGGTCATTCTGACAACTGAACATGACTTAGGGCCCAGTCACAGAAGGTTCCCTACCTGTTCGCATGGGAAGAGTGCCTGGAAAAGCCATGAAGTTCCTTCTATGCACAGAAAGCGCACCACTGGGGTACTTCTTGGCATCCACAATGAAAGACATGTTCCTCCTCTGCACCCAATCCCTGTCTGTGGACATGGCTGCATTGATAGGACAGGAGCAGGACAGGGGGTGTGGGCAGGCATACACCTGATTTCCAACCTAACTGATGTGGTGCAAAGGGCCAGCGGAGGGGGGCAGCTGCTATGTCTCCCTATGGGCATCACTAGTGGCTATGCATACCACTCTACCCATCCACAGCTGATGAATCCAGGCCAGTTCAGTCCTTCCTCCTCCAAACCTCTGGCCTAGAAGCCTCCATGGTGGGCTGGGAGCATCACCAGCACTGACCGATGTACTTAACTAAATATCTATCACCCAGTGTGGATATGGCAGTCCTCAAGGACTGTCGCATCCCAGTATGCCCACTACCTGTGCTGGCAAGGTCCCAATTGTGGACTAGATGCCAGCTGTCTTCCCTCCTCTGCCCACCCCTGCTTCCCCCTGCCCCAGTTTATGAGTTGAACACTGGTGCCAGGGTTTGAAGAAGCTGTCCGGTGTGGACAGGCATTGGTGGCACAGGACCGTGGCCAGGACACACTTGTTTTGAGCATATCCTGACCACCTATGTGGATCAGGCTCTGACAGTTGGGCCTTTTCTTTGCAATGTACAAGGTGTCTGTGCATGTTAACAGTACTGTACTGTACTGTTTTATCATCAAGTGCTAAAGGCCTGTGTGCACAGCCCCCTGTAAATAAATGTGTTTGTCTGATTTAACACTAAAGTCTAAGTGCAAAACACAACACAAGGGCACAGACACTGACTTAAAACAACAAAAACACTATTTTTTTCAGACTCACCAGGATGCTAAACACCCCCCTGATGAAGCCTCTATTAGGAGGCACTACATGGGACTGTTCAGTGTCCTGGAGAGTGTGGAATAAAATAGGTTTTTTTTTGGTTGATTGTTTGTTTTTTCCAGTTTTCAAATTAAGTCAGTGTATGCACCCTGTTGCTGTTTTTTGTGTGTCTTTCGGCTGTGGCTGAAAAGGGTTTGTATCTTTGGCTGCAGTGGCATGCACTGGTTTTTGTGCTTGGACTACAGTCTAAGCACCCTGTTTCCTGAAGTTTAATGCTTAATCCTGGGCAGTGATTGTAATTTACTAAATGTCGGTTTGCTGAAAAGTACTACAGTAGTAGATAATGAGAAACTAATAGTATACAGTGCAGTTGTACCACTCACCTTGTTGCAAGAAATGCCCAGCTGCTGCTGTAATGGGCACAACTGCTGGTGCTCCTGCCAGCTCACTGACCATGAGGACTTACCCTGCCAAGACTGTTAATGTATTCTCATCTGATCAGTTGTCCCTGAGCTTTAGAGTGTCCTGGAGCACTCTCCAATCCCTCCATGTGAAGGCACTGAGTCGTGTTACAGAATTAATTGACCAGTGTCATAGAACACCAAAAACAGAGGCCAGCCCCCTTGGAGTAAAGGGCTATGCCCCCTGAGGACCCCAGTATGGCTCCACAGACCACCTGATACCCCATCAAAAGGCACCACATTATGTATAAATTGGACAGACAATGGCCTGACTCAGAATATACTATTTATCATCACTTATTATTGGCAGGACTTCCATAACTCACTTGTAGTTCTGCCATTTGTGGGTTAATGTCCTGCCCCTCACCCTTGAAGATAAATAACACATTCCGAGTCAGGACATTGGATATTCCAGGGTGGGTATTGTGGGAAATCCATGCCCACCCCAGGTGTGTTGTGAGGCACTAGGCACAACTGACTACCTTGCACCATCCAGGAGTGCGTTTCCCCACAATGCCCATGCTGCAGCAGCCTATTGCACCTATAAAATGGTCTTTTTCTGAAAATTTTAGAAAAAAAACGAACACGTGACCATCACAGTAAAAATGTGTTCATGTTGCTATGCTATGGTTTTTTTGCTTATATTTGCTTATCTTTTTAGAATGTAAGTGCATTGTTACCATGGAATAAAGGTGTGCGAATACCTTATTTTGAGTAGTTGGCCAAGTATAAATATTAGGGTATTCATATTTGTTATTTGGCTGAGTGGAAGGGGTAGGAAAAAACAATGAAATTAGACTGTATCCCCATATCTGGTGACAAGGGCTAATCTTCTTACCACCCTCCCATCCCATTCCAATCTTTTCCCACCCACCTCCTCCTTTCCTGGTACCCCAGAGACGGAAATAACTCAGCAGACAAACAGCAACTTTGAAACTGTCAGCTCCTGGCACTATGCCAGTAGCTGACAACATGTTTTAAACTATACCCCCCTCCGTAGCCTAAGCCCCCCAATTCATAGTACCACCAGCCTTTTCTTTATTGCAGTGCCCCCCTTACCTTGATTTCCAGGGGGGGCTACTGCCACCATCTTTATCCTAATTCATGGCTAGTCAGTCACCGCCCCCCTGCTGTGTACCCCCAGCCCACTCTCTCTCTAATGCCGCCAAAGATTTCTCCCTCACTTGTACAATTCACTCCAGCAAGTGGGCAGCGTGTGATAATGATGGGGGGCTTGGGGGGGGCAGAGCAGTACCCCTTGTTCCATTGATTTGTACTGTTAGAGAGAGAGAAAGACATTGTTGGCAGCATTAGACAGAGCAGACTGGGGCACATGGGGGGATGACTGACTATCCGGGAATTGGGATAAGGATGATGGCAGTAACCCCCCTCCAAAACCTCAAGGTATTAATAATGTGTGGGGGTTAATGGCTACAATAAAGCAACTTTGAGGTCGCTAACCAGGGGATCAGGCTAGGGAGAGGTGTAGTGTAAAAAGATACTGTCAGAGCTTGGCATAGTGCCAGGAGGCAAACATTTAAAAGCTTCTGGTTGTCAGCTTGAAAAAACGTATTTTTCTTACTCTAGCAATCTCTGGGGCACTGGGTGTGGGGGTGGGTAGAAAAAAAGGTTTCAAAATAAATACCAAATACTACGAAGAGGGCCTATTATTCACTTTTTGTTTCCAAATAATGAATAGCCCATTATTCATGGTGTTTGAGAAATACTGTTCCATAGTCACACATCCCTACCACGAAGTCTAGAGAACTCTTTGATTACTATATTACTCTTTGCATTGCTAATACTATTCTTTCCATTGCTACAATACAGAAGTTTGTTTCTAGAACTGGCCGTATATGGGAGATCGATGCTCAGCTATGTGATACATGTCAACCAATTACAGACAACAATTCCTTAAGCCCATTTTATAAAGGCTTATAACTGTTCAGTGCTAATGTCAGCCTAGTGCTGGGTGACATTTTTATTGCATTTGCAAAACTGGGTAAAAAAATGCAGATTTTGCGTTTGCACAATTTTCATGTAACTGCACCAAAATCTGACGTAATTCGCCAACCCTTTGGTATCTACAAAGTAACATTTTTCCCAAATTGTGCATTTTTAAAAAAGGGCAATTTCATCCAAATTGCCATTTTTAAACACACTGTTCTAGTTTGAGAAACTGGGCGAAATAACAGGAAATTGGCACAATTTTATGAAAAGTGTGCAAAACAGATTTTTCTAATGTCAGCTGACACTAGTCAGCACTGAACCAGTATAAGATTTGACATAAGCACTGAACATAAGGTTGTAAGCTTCACTTCTTGCTTCAACCCACCCGAGGTGGATGTCATCCCACCATAACACACCCATGTCATGCCTTATCCCTTAAATACCATACAAAGGAGAATACCGGGGGCAGGCCATTACAATGATCCAGGGGTATGAGGGGAGCTCCTTTCCTGTTCTCAAGGTTGGTGGCTCCCTAATCAGACCATTCTTCTGTTGCCTCTTCCTTTAACCCCTACTTTACTTTCTGTGCCCTTCTCTTTCATCCCATCCTCACACTCCCCCTTCTCTTCTCTCTCCCTGCCTTCCTCCATCTCTTTTTCTTTCTCTTCTACCACTCCCTCAGCTTCCCTTAAGGCCCTGCTTGCCCTTAATCCTCACAACGGAGGTAATCCTCATGGTCTCAATCCTAAGCGTCTGATTGTCTTGCCTATTACCGTACTATTCAGCCTCTCTTTTTCCTCTGCCACTGTCCCTGAAGCCTAGAAGCAGGCTACTGTCATCCCTCTCCCTAAAGGTGGCACACTTTAACTGTGGCAGGCAAAACACACTAAAACCCAAACTGCTGCTGAACAATTAAACTGTAAACTGTTAAAAAGGGGCCCCTATTTGAAATGCACATACAAAGGTGGCTGGGTGGTCTCCACGGATCTTCTGCCTGGGCCTATCAGAGTGCCAAGGTCCCACCCAGGGCTTCTCCCTCAGTTAGGAGGCAGTATAGTGCAGTGGTTAAGAGCACTGAGCTGCAAACCTGGAGACCTGGGTTTGAATCCCACAGCCCCCACTTGCATACTGTGTGACCCTGAGCAAGTCACTTAACTTCCTTGTGCTGCCAGGTCACATCTGGCAACAAGCTTCAGCTTAGTGTGCCTTTCCTGGTTAAACAATTTCTCCTTTCCCTTAATGAAAATAAAGCTGAGCACACATATCATGGCTGGAGTAAATATTATTCTAATTCATTGGAGTAGCATCTTCATAAGCACAAACACCCCTATGTAGCGCCTTTGCAGGCTTCATGGGGGGGGTTGTACATTCATCATATGCTTTTATACAGGTAATATTAGCATATTTAAATATTCAGAAGAATTCCTTCATGACAACCACATTGAATGTAATAGTATTTCCTCCAATCCCATTTAATTATGAGAACATTCAATTACATTTCCTCATCGCTCATGATGACTTACAGATGAGTTGATTTAATCCTAAGTGACATAAACAAACTTGTGAAAGTAAATTAAAAAACAACAAAATTAAAATCCAGAGCAGAACTGATATTGCACCTTGTATTCTTATATTCAACAACTCTTAACCCTCAGACGTGCGTTGGGGGGCCTCAGCCCCTGGCACAATCACAATTTTCCCAATTGCGAGGCCGAAACCTTGATGGTTATTCATGGTTTTGTAGCTTCACAGATACCTCTGGTGTCTGATGATGGTACAGACGAGATGGCGGGATGTGCTTCTGGCTGGACAGCAGGTTTCCCCCGAGGTCATCTGGTATTCACTCACCAGTCTTGGTTCTCTCATACAGTCAGTCTAGGGATGCAGGTGCAGGGGGCCCAGGGACCTTAAAGGGAAACAATGGAAAAGACAAAGCTTTCCTCAGACACTGCAGAAACTCTCAATTAGTGCCCTCAGACAGCAACAACTTTATTTAATGATTTAGAACAGCTACCCACAAATTCCAATGCCTGTTGCTGGCAACAGCCATTTCATGAGCAGCAGTGAGCTTCCTGGGCTCACTGTATGCTAATATACCTGTTTGACCTCAGCTATTGGTCGACAGGACATATTAGCATAAAGTGAGCTCCGGAAGCTCTCTGCCACTCATGAAATGGTGGCTGCCAGCAACAGAAAGTGAAAGTTGAATGCCACTGTTTAAATCAGTAAAAAATCAATTAGAGTAATTTGTTAAAAAATGTTACTGTCTGGAAGCACTAATCAGGCATTTTTGTAGTGCCTGGGTAAAGCTGTGCCTTTTCCACTGTTTCCCTTTAAGGCTGACAGTGGCCTTGCATTTCAGTCTGTTGGTCTTTGAAGGAGCTCGTCCCCAGAGGGGAAAGTCACAGGTGGGTCAGGAAAACCCCAGCACCAGCCCAATCCTCACCTTTAGACTGTCAGTTTTTATAAAAACTGTTGTTTTCTTCAAAAAAGAGTCAGTAGCTGGGATCCCAGACTTCTTTAGCCTGCCAGACCTGCAGTTCTTTTCAAACAGTGGCTAACCAGCTCACAGATCCTATCTCTCTGTCAAACTGGTATAACTGGCTGAGCCCGATTTGTTTACTTCAGTTCCCTTTTATGTTTATTGAACTTGACACCCTATTGGTCTAAAAATTCCCAGGCTAGCTGACTTCTGGAATGCCATCTCAGACATGCAAAACAGCATGTATGTGGAGTGTGGAGTGTTACAGACAGATGGCTGGCCCATATTCTCAGGCTGGAGATCTGTGACCCCTGCCCCATTTTCTAACAGTCTTTGTGGAGCCAGAGGCTTTGAACTGTGTGGGCATCTCCCAGTGGGCCCAATTCTCAAAGCCCTTAGACTGACACAAGGTGCCTGCATCAAACATAAATGACCCAAGTGTCACCTTGCATCAAAAAATGCGCCCTGAACTATTCTCAAATGCAGCCTGCATCAAGCAAAGGTTGCATGCCCCAAAGGGGGCTTGTGACACAAAATGGACTGCAGCATGCTGCAGGCTGCCATATTCCCTCATTTGGTATTCTCAAAACCTGCCCAGAGAGGTCTAAATACCAATAGACCAGCCAAGGGCTGGTCTAATGGTACCTAGAAATCCTCTGGGAGGGTGCACCCATATGCAGGCCCCCCCCCCAGCCTGATCCCTTTTGTATGTAATTAATAATATCCCTGGTACTCTAGCTCTCCAAGCCCCCAATCTCCTATTATAATATTTAGAATATCCCTGGTGGTCTAGTTGACCCCCCACCCCACAGTGCCCTACCACCCCGCCTCTCCGTATCTGTAATCAAGCTGGCAACTGGCACATCCAACCGCTCATCACCAAAGCCAGCTGCTCACTGAGCTGTGAATGACCATATACTGTATATTGTACATGCTCAATGATTGACAGCTGTCACTCACTGAGCATATACAGAATTATGTACACCCTCATTCAGAGCTCAGTCAGTGGCTGGCCATGGTGGTGAGCAGTGGGCTGTGCCAGTCACTAGCTGGGTTATGGGATGGGGAGGGAGCAGGGTTAGTTATTTTAACCAGGAGTAGCACACTAAGCTGAAAGTTTTTTTACAGGAGCGACCTGGGAGCACAGGGAAGTTAAGTGACTTGCTCAAGGTCACACAGTATGCAAGTGGAAGCTGTGGGATTCAAACCCAGGTCTAGTCTGCTGGATGTCACCAGATTTGCAGCTCAGAGCGTTAAACCACGGTGCTACACTGCCTCCAGGGTGGTAGGGATTGCGATGTGGGGGGTTCCTCTAGACTATCAGGAATCTCGGAATTTCTTTTAATGGCAGATCGGGGCTGGGCAGTCTGCTAGACTACGAGGGATATTCTAAATATTATAACAGAAGATCGGGGCTTGGGGGGGCACTAGACTACTGGGATATGTTACTTATTATAATGAGCGATCGGGGCTTAGGGGCACCTAGACTACCTGGGATATTTTAATTATTATAAAGAGAGATCAGGGCTTGGGGGGGCACTACACTACCAGGGATATTTTAACAGGAGAGTGGGCTGGGGCAGTCCACTAGACCACCAAGGATATTAGCATTTATTTTAATGGGGGATCAGGGCTGGGGCTGTCTGCTAAACCACCAGGAATTGCTCAGGAACATTACTGCATGGCCGCCCACAGCTTGCAGCAACCTGTCTAGGTGCGCCCTCTGTTTGGCACACTGCTAAGGTTACCGTAAGCCATGGGACTTTGCCGCCGGGACACTGCCCAACAAAGAACTGAGTGCAGGGTCCATGGTGCACTGGCAATTGGTGTAAGCTGCCTTTGGTGCAGCTTGCACCGAGTTTTGAGAATCGGCCCAGTATGTTTACATTCTGCAGTTCTTTTGTTTCAGCATCTGCTGCTTTTATTTAAGTCACAAAGGCTGCTTTATACCGATCCTGGCTCTGCTGAGTGCCATGAGACTAGGATGGCTTTTAATTTTTGTGACAGTCAGCTCATAAAGGTAAGCCCCAGTATGGAGGGGGGGCTTACACATGATAATTAGAAATCATTCAAAACACCTTTATAAACTGACGGAGTGCTATGATCAAATGGCGCACCCCTTACCCTCTTACATAAGATATTCTTACTCTGTAAGGAGTGTTGCACGTGCAGGTGCCCTGGAGATAGGGACGTTAAGGGGAGGATTTTTTACATTTTCATATAATAATGATCACCCTCAATCAATAATATATTAATTCTTCTGAGGAGACCATGGTTGTAGGAGTGATATCATTTACATTCTTATGGTATCACAACCATTCACCTTCAGTTTACCGTTCTCATACCCTGAGAAAAGCATGATACTACTCTTACAACTGCAAGACTGGTCTCCTAGGATGTATTAACATACATTAGTTGGCTTCAGTGGTGATGGTGTACATTCAGAATATACAAAATGAAGCTATAGTGTTAAAAAGGGACTGTAATTGTCTCAGTGGCCTTACCCGGTTACCAACATTCAAATAAATAACATTTTGGGTTCTGGTGATAGATGCATACTACTTGCTTTTCATTCCTGGGTTACACATTTTACCAGAACCAATCAGTAACATTACACCCTTAATACGTATGTTTGGGTATAGTTTATTCTTTAAATTATATTCATCAATTATGCAATCATAATAACTGGGGGGTGTTTTCTCCTGTAGGACACCCCAGTTATAATTCACCGCTATATATACAATAAAACATGGGGTGATGTGTGTAACAAGAATTTTACACACACACACACGGTCCTGGATGCTATATAAACCCTGAGAGCAAAGCTCAAGGTGTTTATTTAAGTATCCAACACTGAGGGTGTGTGTGTAAAATTCAAGTTTTACACACCACCCCATGTTTTACTTTATATAACTGCTGGGGAGCATTTTTTCCCCACAGCAATTATATAACATAAAAGTACCTCACTGTTCAGCCACAGTCCAGTCTGCTCTCAGTGTGGTCCATGGTCTGAGGCTGTTGAAATCTCTCCTTCATTTCTTTTTGTTTTTAAAATTCAAGCAAGCAACAGACAAGGTTCAAAAACTTTTAAATGTAACAGCCCAGACTGTTTGTTTTTGAAAGATTTACTTACTGCCAATGCTAGAGCCAGTGGCGGTATATTCTTCAGTGGGATGGAGAACAGGAAAACAGACAGCTGGCACATGAGCGGAGCAATGGACACCCAGCACGTGTTCGCCGTTATAAACACTCCTTTATAACAGCAAATTACAAAGTAGGTTTCCTCAGGGACAAAACACTCCCCATTTATTATAACCAGCTTGTTACATCAGCGAACATGTACTGGGTATCCCTCTCTCCACATATGCCTACACTGCCTCCCTTGTGCACACACTATACTTCAGGGCAACCACACTATTGAACAGTGCAACTGGAACCACTAGCCATACTGTTTTCTAAAAGTTCTTGGTAGTGTTTTCAAGGTGAGAAAACACTGCCCAGCAATTATATAAAACAAAACATGGGGCGGTGTGTAAAACTTGAATTTTACACACACACACTTAGTGTGGGATGCTTTTGTAAACCCCTTGAGGTTTAAGTAGCATCCCATACCCCAGGTGAATGTAAAATTCTCATTATACTCACCTCCTCATGTATTATTATTATTATTATATATATATATAATATATTACCTTTATTACGTAAGTTATTATAAACTCATTGACAAAAAATTGTAAATTATAAGAATGGAATTCTGCTGACTTTATAAACCATGAGAACAAAACCCCTTGACTGGAATTACCCCCCTTACAGGTTCACTGCAGCCATGTAACTTATTCATTATAGAGCAGGGGCACTCTTGACCAATCAGAGCACTCACTTCCCATTTGCATGAAACACTCTTATTCTGTAAAAAGTGTCTCATGCACAAGTGTCTTTGTAATGGGTATGTTCTTGGGTGGGATTTTTACATTGTTTATATACTGAGCTGTCTGTCTTTCTATTGATAACCTTACTTGGTTTCAATTGATGAATTACTGCTTAAAGCCCTTCTTTACAGAGCTTCCATATTAAAAAAGTGCAATCAAAGTGACCAAAAAGGTTTAAAAACTTACTATTTACAATATACAACTTACTTACAAACCTGAAAAATGAACTTTTTGATACTACAGTTAAATAAACACAATGAACTATAGTACATATCTTTTATGATGGCATTAAATATCTCCCTTGTTAAAACAAGCATTGGATCCCACGGTTTTAAATTTTATTTTAGCACTCCTTAAATAGTTTACTTATTTGTTGCATTAAATGCAAATTATTTCTGCTAAAAACAGAATTGCAAAACCAGCAGCAATACACTACCACATGTGGTAGCTGCCACTCAGATGTGTGCTTCTCTGAAGCTATTGCAGACCTCATGATCCTCTCAATGTCTCTGGGGTGAAAAGAACAGGTAGAAAATAGTTAGTACTTCAAGGAAGCATAAGAATATCAGAAATTAACTTCATTTCTCTAGAAATGCTGCTAACGCAAATGCTGTATTTAACCCTGGAAATGCTGTGGCCCTCAGGTTATAGATATAAAATCCTGTTATCATGGTCATCACCGTGGGGTTCAGTGTAACTTTATCAATAGCCCTGAACCCAAAGTTATGTTCTTGTGGGTTCTGGGCAATTTTCTACATGATAAACTGTTACACATATGATGTTACCTTTCTCAATTGCTCTGCAGTGCTCTCTTACTCGGATCTTTAGACTTCTTTTTTTATTTTACCTATATAGAAAGCACAGCAGGGGCATTATGCCAGATAAATCACCCCCATGCTGTCACAGGTGGTGAACTGGAGGATCTCAAATTCTTTGTCTGACTTGAGGGTGGAGAATTTGTTTCCCTGTATGATACATTTACAATAGCTACATTTTGTTTGCACTGGAAGCAGCCATTCAGATCCTTTTCCAGCCACGTTTTTGGTTGCTCGAGAAGCATTTTGGATTTATAACTTGAGGGCCACAGCATTTCCAGGGTTAAATACAGCATCTTAGCTAGCATAGTTTCTCAAGAAATTAAATTAACAATTTCTGGTATCCCTATGATTCCTTGAAGTACTAACTATATTCTATCTGTTCTTTGTACCCCAGAGTCACTGCAAGGACCATGAAGTCTACACTGGATTCACAGAAACACACACCTGAGTGGCAGCAGCTTGCTACCACATGTGATAGTACACTACTGCTGGTTTTGCAACTCTGCTTTTTAGCAGAAATGGTTTGCATTTAATGTGACAAATAAGTCAACTATTTAAGAATGCTAAAATCAAATTTCGAACCGAGGGATCCAATGCATGTTTTAACAAGGGAGATATTTATTGCTATCATAAAGATATCAACTATAGTTATTACGTTTATTTAACTATAGTATTAAAAAGTTTGTTTTTTAGGCTTGTAAATAAGTTGTATGTTGTAGATAGTAAGTTTTTTAATCTTTTTTTGTCACTTTAGATTGCGTTTATTTAATATGGAAGTCACGTAATCAGGAATGGCTTTAAACAGCAATTCACCAATTGAAACCAAGTGAGGTTATGATGGGGTTTTTTTTATTTATTTAGTTGTTTAACCAGGTATAGCACACTAAGCTGGAAGCTTTTTTACAGGAGTGACCTGGGAGCACAAGTGACTTGCTCAGGGTCACACAGTATGCAAATGCTGCCTGTGGGATTCAAACCCAGGTCTGGTCTGCTGGATGTCACCAGATTTGCAGCTCAGAGTCTTAGACCACTGCGCTATACTGCCTCCCTAATCTCATATCTAAGTGCTACTATTTAATTGCCACCATTTCAGTATTACGTTGCTTTTGACACAAGATCCTTGTACAGATCTGAAACACATTAGGTAGCTTTCTGGAGTCTTTTGTTTGTTTTTTATCCTGTACTTTATCAATAAAATGAAGCACTTTGGATTATAAGTGAAGCTAGAGTGGCAGCATCAGTTTTTATGTTGCCTCACGCATGCACGCCACCCAACATATTGCAGTAGTAGCAGATTTGGAGGTGCGGTCACTGTGGGCAAACGCAGGGCATGCATCAGTAGGTGCGTCCCGCATTCCCCAATAAGCTAGCATGCAGGCGCGACACCAGCAGTACATAAAGTGGCCACCAGATCTAAGGAAAGGATCTAAGCCAAGCTCTCATGCAGCGGCACAATAACACGCCTCCTGACGTGCCTTTCCTGGTGAAGCAGTTCCACTGACTGCCGCTGCGCAGAGTGCCAACTTCAGGGGTGCCCAATCCCCCTGTCAGCATGCTCCGACCAACTTCATTTGCCGATGGGGGAGCCCAGTCCCCATTGGCAAGGCCACTGTTTTTCATTTTTTACTGGAAAATCCGGGTAAAATTCTGGAATTAGGGCTGCCAGAAAACCGGTAAAAATAAAGATTTCATGGAATCTGCCATTTTATATCAGATCAATAAATCTACAAAACTTGTTTTTCTTTTAATTCCTTCCTGTACTATTTTCAGTTTGCTTTATTTAATGCTATTTACTGTATATTAAGCCTTCTTTAATTCTGATTATTTATGCACATACTAAAAGAATGACAGCAGAATCCCGGTAAAATCTGGAAATTAGAGTAACAATCACTGGTGCAATTCCAGAATCTGAAGTCATGGAAATGGAATTTCATTTTTTTTAATCACCGAAAATCAGTGGCCTTGCCCATCGGCATAATGCCCCCCCTCCCATTTGAAGTGTGGGCCGATTGGGTGCCCAATCCCCCTCGGCATCATGCGCCCCCCCAGTCTGTCTTTGCCGACGGGGGGCCCAATCCCCATTGGCTTCAGTCCTCCCTTCCCAGTTTAATTTGACAATGGGGGAGCCCACTCCCCATCAGCATAATGCCCTCCCTTTTGTTGTGTGCTGAGGGGGATGCCCAATCCCCCTCAGCTCTTGCCCCCCCTTCAGTATATAAGCCGACTGGGGTGCCCAATCCCCATCGGCTACAGCACCCCACCCTAAAACATTAGGTGGCATGCTGGGAGCCCACCCAGCATGCCAAATGCCCCTGAAAAAGGTCCTACAATGGCTTTTTTTTAAACCCAAAAACAAAAAGGTCCTCATGGTCTGTCCTGCTCCCTCTCCCAACCCGCATGCACCCTCTGTGTACCCCACCTCCCACATCCCTCACCCATATTTACCTCCGAGCATGAGCGCGACGATCTTCGGTGGACCGAGAACACGTCTGCACTCTTCAAAGCCAACCGCGAACTGAAGAAATGCCGGTAAGCTGTATAATGACATAAACAGGGTTTTTTCAACTTTGGTGCATGCCATTTTGGGGAATTTTGGCACCAATTTTTCAACATGGGATTATTGGGACTCCTCCTCATGAAATCAGTCACTGCCATGGTGTTATTTGGTCCCGAAAGGTGATTTTGCAGTCACTGTGTGGAATCACCTTTTGGGACTGATTAATGAAATGACAGTGTCACTGTTCATGAGGGGGGCTCTCAGGAAGCCTGTGTTGCAAATTTGGTGGAAAAAATCCAAAAAATGGCTGTTTTACTAAGCATGTGTTTAGCAGTTTCCACGCATCAGAACTTCGTGAATTTGTAATATTTTCACTCCAGATTTTCAACATCTCCTTATGAACAGTACAGCTGTCATTTTACATATCCTGGCCAAAATGTGTTTTTGCACTTCTGGCACAGAATAGCACGGTCGCTGTGGGAAATCCATTTTTGGTACAGATTAACAAAATGGCAGTGACACTGTTCATGAGCAGAGGTCCTAAAATGCCTATGTTGAAAATTTGATGATGAAAGTCCATAAAATGACTGTGTTACAAACATGCGTTGCACAGTTTCCATGCACCCTTGTAACTTTGCAAAATTGCAATATTTTCATGCCACATTTTCAACACTGGCATTTTTTCACACCTCCTTATGAACAGTACAGCTGTCATTTTTCACATCCTGCCTGAAATGTGTTTTCGCACCTGTGGCATACAATGGCGTGGTCGCTGTGGGAAATCAACTCTTGGGACAGATTAACAAAATCACAGTGCCACTGTTCATGAGGGGAGGTCTCAAAATGCCTATGTTGAAAATGTGGTTAAGAAAATCCCAAAAATTATTGGGTTCCGGACGTGCATTGCGCAGTTTCTATGCATGCTCATGACTTCACCAATTTTTCATATTCTCACTCCAGATTTTCAGCATTGCCATTTTTTACACCTCCTCATGAACAATACAGTTGTTATTTTTAACATCCTGCCCAAAATGTGTTTCCGTACCTGTGGCGCCAAATCACGCAGTCACTGTGCAAAATCACCTTTCAGCTAACAAACTCATAGTGCCGCCTTCATGAGGTGGAGTCATAAAAAGCCCATGTTGATAATTTGGAGTGAAAATACCAACACACGCCTACGGCGTTAGGGTTTCCAACTGTAACACCCTACCCTGTAGAGACTGACAGGCATCAGGGGTGTGACTTGGGATCATCAGTTGTAATGCTCACGCCATTCCACCCCCACCCCCACCCTGCAGCCAGTGACAGGCATTGAGGTGTGCCTTGGAGTATTCGGCCCCAAAGTGCACTCCATTCTCCTATACTGCACCCACCTCAGCGTATTTCCTTATGGCATGGGGTAAGTATAAGGCCCAAAGACACCAAAGCACACCATGACATTTGTCAGTGTCTACAGGGTAGGGTGAGGTGAAATGGCATGAGCGTTATAGCTGATGACCCAACGGCACACCCCAACACCTGTCAGTCTCTGCAGGGTGGGGGTGGGGTTAGCGTCAGTTCAATACTCTGCAGCCTTTCTCATATAGTATAAATAAAAAATAAAAGTATGATTGTAATAGACTAGTTAGTTACAATGATGTTGTTATTATAAATCTAGTATAGGATTATTGTTAGATGTGCTAAGGGAACACTGTATTAGTGAGACCTTATAACTATTTAATTTGTCCACTAGATGGCATTATTTGATGTTTATTTACTTAGTTAAGTTCTTAGTGTTCACATATTTAGACGTTATTCATCATCTGAATGTGTATGTGTGGTAATTTTTTATTGCTATATGGTAATGTTTTTATTGCTTACCACTTTTTATCTTTCTCATTCATGGTGGTAGTGTGTGTATACACATATCTATGTATTTATATTGGTATGAACTTATTGTGGGTTCTGCTGCTTTAAATGGTAATGGTTTCCTGTAGCATGGGCATTATAAATAGTGGTGGTAATTAACTAGCCACCATGTCTGGAAAAAGCGTCAGAGCGACGCGAAACATCAACCACGCCCACTTCTGGATAGGGATGTACTTACATGCTATGTTATATAGTCTGTTTACAATTTGTCCATTTTCACTACAATAAAATGACTTTTTTATTAGAACTGATCTGTTGTTTTTTTGTGCCACTGGTGAGCCAAGCAAGTCTTTTGTTTGTTTTGCTACAGTGCTTTATGTTTGCATTTCGGCACCCAGGTGAGTGCTAGAGCCGCTGTTGCTGCGTTTGGATATTGCCTTTTATATCTGAGGCACTTTTTCTTTTCCCTTTGGGTGGTTAGATGTTTTTACCTGATGTTAGTAGGTGCAGTCTGTGGAACAGCACTCTGCCTGGCAGCTGACATATCTAGTTTCATGTGCTATTCCCACATCCAACATAATACTCTCACACAGAACACTTTCTAATGAGCAAACAAAAAAAAAACTTCAGAAATAAAAAATGGTTACTGACTACTTCTTAAAATTTGGAGCATTTTCCTGTCTGCTATTTTTGATTCTACTAGCTCTTTAAGTGACTTGCTCAGAGTCACACAGTACACAAGTGGAGGTTGTGGGAATCAAACCCAGATCTGCTGGATGTTCTAAGCTCATTCATAGCTTGTTACTCTAACCTCTAGGCTATAATGCCAGCCCCATTATTGTGATTTATAAAATGGCAAGAAAAAATCTAGAAATTTCATTGGCCGGAAGACATCACCTGACCATGTATTAAATCTCTATGAATGCAAGGTCTTGTGCCAAATCTCATTTCCCTCACCAAAAAGACCTACTCAAAACCATTTTATTGTAAGTGTAATAAGCCCCTCCAGGGTGTGAATCCTAGGATTTTAATGCACTTCCCAGGGACATAAGGCCATTTGACCTTCATCCATGTGCCTTACTACACCCCTGGGGCGTGCATTAAAATTTCAGCCTATTGTGGCTTATTACTTATATATTTACCCCATGTGTAATGAAAGAAAGGTGTCCAATGCATACTTGATAATAGACAATGGCTGTAAAATGTTTATTTATCTTTCCTTTAATGTACTGAATTTTATTTTGCAAGTTTTCACGCAAAACTCAATTAAATTTAAAAAAGTCAAAAGTTCAAATCTTTATGGGGTATCATCCTGCAGAGTCATGCCAATGCAATACCCCTACCCAGGAAGGGGCTACACCATGCTATAAGTACAATAAGACACTTCGGGGATGGACTTCCAGTGCAGCTCTGGACCTAATGGAAGCTTAAGATTGGAGCTCCTCTCAGACCTCCCCCTAAAATTACTAAAAAGCCAAAATTTCATGAGAAGACCTAGTAGATGGAGAATTTTTTACAAATGACATCAAATACACAAAAGGGAACCATGAACAGATATGAAGTATTACCAATAGAAGAAGAGAAATCGGGAGCTGAAAAATCGGACTCGGAGACATCAGAAATATCACAGGCCCAGATGATGTCTTCAGGAAAGAAACCCAAATGCAAGAAATTAAAAAATGAAGATTTATCCTAAATGACAAACATGATGGAATAACTGATTTACAAGAAATCAAGAAGGACTTTCAGGACTTTCGGTCTGAACATGATCTCCTACGTACTGATGTATCAAATCTGCAAAACCAAGTAAAGTCGTTGGAACAAAATGACTTGGGCCAGGCCACAGAGATCATGAATATCCAAACAACTATTACTCAACTTCTCGATATTACCAAAGCACTGGGGGAGAGACAAGAAGATGCTGAGAATAGACAGAGATGCCAAAACATAAGAATTTACGGAATTCCAGAAGATAGCGAGGGCAGAGATATGAGAGGGTACAAAGAAAACCTGCTAAGAGAGGAATTAAACCTTGAACAAGATTTTCCTATAGAAATAGAGAGAGCCCACAGAGCACTTGGCTCTAAACCTCAAGATCCAGAGCAATGCTCTCACTCAATTATAGTTTGATTTCTAAGTTACTATACTAAAGAAAAGATACTCCAGAAAGCATGGACAAGAGGGAAAATATTCAGAGGAAAACAGAGACTTTTTTTATAACAATTATGCAGGAGTCACAATGCAGAGAAGAAGGGAATATGTACCTTTGTTTCCAATTCTAAGGCAACTGCAACTGAAATTCCGAACACTTTATCCATCCAGACTTTTAATCCAATATCCCAATGGGCAGACCACATATGATACAGTAGAGAATGCGATGAAGGACCTGACAGAAAGAGGATTCGAGCTACCCACCAAATTACCAGGGAAACCATATGGACTAAACACGGGACAGAACAAAGAAAGAAGACCAAAAAGACAATCACAGCAAGTAGTACTAGATGAGATAAAGAGACTATTGGGTCGATTTGCAAACAAAAAATAATGGGTTTCTCCTAGCGATAAGTAGGCCAAAGAGCTAGAGCGCAGCACGGAGGTGAAGTAGAAAACCAGCACTCAAGGAGGTAGGCCCTCAGCTTAGACTGCAGTGGTTAACTGAGAGGGGTGAAACCGGGCTGGGTCAGGGGTGGACACCCCAGCGGGGAGTAGTAGGCGAATGTCTCCAAAAATGGAGAGGGGACCCTGGGAGGCTGGCTAGGGATTCTCTAGGAATTCCTCTCACGGTTGAGCACCAAAGAGATTCTGTAAGAAAGACTGCGCTCGGGGAAGGCACCAATGAGCCCTGAACTAAACAATAGAGAATGCCGAATAGTTTTAGAGGGGTGACCAGGATGCCGATCGCTGCTTCTTTGGCTTGCGGATAGGCATTACAAGTGGCCTTGGAAAAGGGTTGAATTGTAAGAGCGGGTGCACCCGAGGCAATGAATAAAGAAATGGAGTCTCAGTGGGGGCACACTTAGGAGACACGAATGTGGAGAGTGGGACCGGATGACCTGGTGGCCATTTGGTGGAAAATCCCAAGGGGGACACCCAGACTGGACCTGAAAAGCTCCGCAGGGACCGAGCGGTCATGATTGGGGGCTGCCTGAAACTCGAGTGAAGGCCTGGATAAGGAGATCAAGGCTCTCCCAACGGGAGGAGAGGGCAATTACCAAAAAAATTCACCAGAGGGCGCGCTCTGCTCCAAGGCCGAGAATTAAGGGGAACTCCACATAGTATAGCTCTAAGAGAAAGAAAGAGCTAAATTAAAACTAAAATTATTCAATAATGGACATAATATGGCAAGAAGAACACAGAAGAAAACGGAAACTGGAAATTAGGATAATTTCAATAAAGGACATGAACTGATGAAAATAAAATTATGTACATCCCAGAGATTGGGGAGAGAGAGAGAGAGAGCGAAGATGTGGACAGAGCTAAGTACCTGTATACATTATCTTAGTTTTTTTGTATTTTCTGTTGATATTTACAATCATTATTTAGTACTTTATTTAAAGGAACTGGAAGACCAGATAGGGAACCTGGATAAGACCCAATTTGTCTTTTATTTACATTCTGGGGGATATGTACAACCCTCGGGGCAGGCCTACTGGGTAAGACAAATAGCCCAAACTAGACGGACTATTCCATCCTTATCAGGGAAGAATCTGACATTGGAGGTCACTATGTATATAGTTAATATTCAGAGGAAAAGAGACAATAATTTGGGGGGCAGGAAAAAAGGAGAAGGTACAGAATCATAGAAGAGTAAAAATGGTTGAGAAGTAGGTCAGGGAAAAGAAAGCCAGAAGGGAAAATACTCATGAGCATAAGTATTATAGAAGTAATACAATGTAATAGATACCAGAGAATGCTAATGGGGATCTTGTTTCTAATGAAAATTAATGTCTCAGACTAAGAAAATCCTGAAAGTGGTATCCCAGAATGTCAGTGGATTGAGTAACCCTATAAAGAGATCCAAAATAATTTCTCACCTTAAAAAAATGAATCCCCAAATCATTCTTCTGCAAGAGACACATTTTTCGAAAGAAGAACACCAGAAATTACTCAAATATGGAATGGCGGGAGTAGTGACTAGCACATATACAAGGAGGGGAACAGCTATAATTGTTCCACAAATCTCGACATTTCAAATTCTAGAATCATATCAAGATGGAGAGGGAAGGTTATCCTTGGTAAAGGGAAATTGGGAGGGCCAAACATACACAGTGGGAAGTATATATATACCTCCAGGTTCAGAGAATATAGTATATCAGACAGTCTTCAATAAAATAATAGCCTTTAAACAAGGGAAACTAATATTAGGAGGAGACTTAAATATTTTAATGAACCCAACAAAGGATCGTTCAAGCCCCAATACCCCCAAAGTAACTAAGGGACAGAAACATGGCAAGAGATTAATAAAGGACCTAGCCTTAATTGCTACCTGGAGACACTGTCACCCAGCAGTATGGGGATATACACACTTCTCAGGGGTCTATAATACCTATTCTCGTATAGACTACTTCTTGGTGGAGGCAGAATCACTAGCTATAATACATAAGACAAAGATTTTTCCAATTTACCTATCAGAGCATGCAATTATCACTATAGAACTAGAAGCAGAGCAGGAAGTAAAGATGAAACAATGGAGATTTAATAATATGCTAATTAGGGACAACCAATTTAAAGAAAAAATACAACAATGGATCCCCAGAATAATACAAGAAAATACAATAGAAGAGGTGCAAGAGGGAACACTATGGGACACATTAAAATTGGTACTAAGGGGAGAAATTGTAGCATATGCAACTCATCAAAAGAAAAAGAGACAGAAAACAAAAAGAGCTGGAAAATAAATTAGAAAGATTACAACAAGATCATGCAGAGGGGAAGAAATATAAGACTAAACAGATTCATCAGGTAAAGACAAAATTACAAGATATATTAAACCAGAAAACTGAACAAGCCTTGATGTATGTGAAGCAAAAATATTATGAAGGGGGAAGCACAGCAGCTAAACTACTAGCATATAGATTAAGAAAACAACAGGCACTATCAACAATCTCCAAATTAAAGCATCCGACAAGGTAAAATACTTAACAAGACAAAGAGATATCCAAGAGCAGGGCTATTCTGACGCCTCACAGGTGGCAGGCATTAGACAGCTAGTTTTGGAACCCACTGTGAGGGAGCAATCTTAGACCTCACTCTCAAACGGGGCAGTGAGAGGATCTCAGATCTAGAAGTGGCTGCCATCTGGGGACAAGTGACCATCAAACAGTGTGGTTCATGTTAAACTCAGCTACACAGAGTCAAGCCATACAAAAGTGAGGGTACTGACTTTTGGAGGGCTGACTTTGGCAAGATGGGAGAGTGCCTCAGAAAAGCACTAGCAAACAGGCTAGAGGAGGTGTGGAGCAACAATGGGGAATTATCAAAACTGCCATCACAGAGGCAACAAGCCTTTGTGTGAAGCAAATAAACAAATCAAATGAAAGAAAAGCCACTATGGTTCTCAAGAGAGGTGGCTGTGAAAGTCAGGAAGAAAAAGATAGCATTCCAGAAGTATAAGGAAACACAGAAGGAGCAGGACAGAGAGCTGTACCAGTTAAGAAGCAGGCAGGGGAAGTCAGAATAGCAAAGGCCCAAACTGAGGAAAAGATAGCCAACCCAGTTAAGAAGGGGGATAAAACCTTTTATAGGTACATCAGCGAGCGTAGAAAGACAAAGGGAGGGATAGTGAGGCTGAATAGAATAAACGGTGGGTGGGCAGAGGGGGACAGTGAAAAAGCAGGAATACTGAACGAATATTTCTGCTCAGTATTCACAAAAGAGGAAGAGGAAGTGCCTAATCCAATTAACAGAAACACTCTTGATAGGGGGGTCGATCCCAGTCCTTTCACAGAAGAAAGGGTTCTGCAAGAACTCCTAAAACTGAAGGTGGACAAAGCAATGGGTCCTGATGGAATTCACCCCAGAATTCTAAAAGAATTAAGGAAGGAACTAGTGAAACCACTGGCTACTCTTTTTAATAAATCATGGGAGGATGGCGTGGTACCCGAGGACTGGAGGAAGGCGGATGTGATTCCCTTCACAAAAGTGGGACCAAGACAGAGGCAGGGAAACTACAGACCTGTCAGTCTGACCTCTGTGGTAGGGAAAGTGATGGAGTCACTTCTGAAGGAAAGAATAGTTGAGTACCTAGAGGTCAGTGGAGCACAGGATCCAAGGCAGCATGGGTTCACAGCGGAAGGTCATGTCAGACGAATCTAATAGATTTTTTGACTGGGTGACCAAAGTAGTAGACCAGGGAGGGGCTGTGGACATGGCCTACCTAGACTTTAGCAAGGCATTTGACACAGTCCCACACAAAAGATTATTAGTCAAATTAACCAGCCTGGGAGTGGGTCCTAGGGTGGTAGCCTGGAAAACATTGCTGGACAACAGGACACAGAAGGTAATTGTAAATGGAGTCCACTTGAAGAAAGGGCGGTTACTAGTGGGTACCGCAGGGTTCAGTATTGGGTCCAGTCCTTTTAATGTCTTCATCAGTGGCATTGCAGGGGACTGGAAGGAAAAGTATGCCTTTTTGCAGATGACACAAAGATCTGCAACAGGGTTGATACACAAGGAGGCGTGGAAAGGATAAAAAGGACTTGGCAAGGTTGGAGGAATGGTCTGACATATGGCAGCTAGGATTCAATGCAAAAAAGTGCAAAATAATGCACCTGGGAAACAAGAACCCGGGGAAGAATACACAATGGGTGGGGAGGTAGTAACAACAACAAAACAGGAAAGGGACCTGGGGGTAATCATATCAGATGACCTTAAGGTTAGCAAGCAATGTGAGAAGGCAGTAGGGAGGGCCGGGGGTATACTGGGATGTATAGGGAGAGGCATCAGCAGCAGAAAACAGGAAGTTGTTATCCCTCTGTACAGACAGTTGGTGAGACCTCATCTGGAATACTGTGTCCAGTTCTGGAGACCCCATCTCCGCAAGGACATAGACAGGATAGAGGCAGTCCAGAGGAGGGCAACTAAAATGGTGCAGGGTCTGCAAGAGAAGCCGTGTGAGGAGAGACTAAAGGAGCTTAATATGTATACCCTTGAGGAAAGAAGGAGAGAGGGGACATGATAGAAACTTTCAAGTACCTCAAGGGAATCAACAAAGTCCAAGAGGGTAGCATCTTTCAGAAAAGAGACTTGCAAGAACAAGGGACACAATTTAAAGATAGAAGGAGGGCAGTTCAGGGGCAATGTGAGGAAGTATTATTTCACAGGAGAGGGTAGTGGATGCATGGAACAGCCTTCCTGAGGAAGTTGTGGAGTCTAAAACTGTGGGAGAATTCAAGAATGCATGGGACAGACATAAGGCAATTCTTGTGGGGGGCAGGAAGATATAGGCTGTTGGTTAAATAGGATCTGCAGCCTATCCTGTAGGTAGGGAAATGGGCAGACTAGATGGGCCTAGCGGTCCTTATCTGCCATCAAAGTCTATGTTTCTAAGATATTAGAAGGCTTTAGAACATTTTACTCAAAACTATACCAACAACAACAAGAACCAGAAGAAGAAGAATATAAAATGTTTTTCACAAAAATGAAATTACCTCAAATCACAGCGGAACAAAGTAACTTATTAACACGTCCAATTACCCCCAAGAAATAAGCAATATCCTTAAAAACTCCAAATTGAATAAAAGCCCAGGACCAGATGGATATACAGCAGAATTTTATAAAACATTTAAAAAAATTTTACTCCCACCACTAAGTTATTTAATGCTATACAAGATAATGATTCCCCTATCCCAAACAGCTGGCAATATGCTAATATATCGACAATACTTAAAGGGGAAAGAAACGTTGCCAATGCCCCAAACGGTGGTTATTACTGTGTTTGTACAGTACCTTGTTGAATCCTGTAATCGATCTATGTGCCCCGTTGCTGTGATGCGCCTAATTTTAAATATTTTTAGCACCCAAAATCACGGAGTTTATCCTCGCCATTTTGCGCATGCACGTTGACGCCGTGACGTCAGTGACGGGCTTGTCCAATCAGCGTGATCGCGGGAAAGCATATGCGATCGTGCTGTATTCATCGCAGTGAGTTTGCCACTCAGAAAGATAAATAAGTCATACAGCTGCACTGAAATCTTTTTTTTAATGAGCAGTATGACCAATTGTTGTGTTGTTGGTGCTACAATGCCTCCAAGAAAACGGAGTGCAGAGGCATCTCATTTTACCGCTTCCTAAAGCAGGGAGCTACTAGCACGGTGGAAGGCAGCTGTCAAACGTGAAAATTCCCAGATGTGAACAGCAGGAACACTGTTGTGTGCTCTGTTCACTTTACACCAGATTGCTTTGAAAGGGACCCAAAGGTGAATAGTAATGAATGACAGCATTGTATTTATTTCAATTTAATTGAAATTGTTTCCTCTGGTTAAACATGCTCTGTCTGTGAATAATGTCTTCTGCTGCTGTCTGTCTTGTGTGCTGTTATGATCTGAATGATCAGTGTTTCAAAAATGGATTTTATTATGTCCAAATCACACACATCTACAGATGTAGTGATCATGTCGCTTTGTAATTATCTTCTTTCCTCCTGTATTGATGTCCCTGTTTCATACATAACCATGCTTTTCCTCCACAGACATATATATATATATATATATATATGTTCATGTCCAATACTGTGCTGTCCTTTGTATATACGTATGTGTTTCTAGCCATTGTTCATATATAATCCTACTGTCCCTCCCTATAAATGTATTAGCACCTGTCCAGCTGTGCTGTGATGTTGTGGTGCTGCTGTTGTATGCATTCAACGTACAGTTAGTGGTGGGGACCCCCAACACTACCAGCAAGGTCTTGGAAGTGAAGCTGTGGTTGGCATGTTGTCTTTCAGAATGCAACAACCCTCTCCTTACAGTAGTGTGAGGTGGCTCATACCAAATGTGGCTAGTAGGGAATGATGCCATGTCATCATCCTTTATGGGTCAAGCTGGAATGGGGGGGACTTCACATTGTATATAGATAGGGTGCCCTCGAGGTGAATGGAGGGAAGTAGCTGGGAGTGAGAAGGACTTAACTGACAGCTAGGTGGCAGGAAGCATTAGTGCTACAGGTGTCCTAGCCAGGTAGACACCCCTAGGGATGCATGTTATGTGCCAGCTGGGCCATTGAATGTATGAGTGCCAGTCAGGGGGAAGTTGTAGTCATTGCCGGAATGGCAATGGGGTCCCAGGCGACTCCTGCATGCTATGCAGGGGTAAGCACATGCTGCATCCACCAAGTGGATGTCTGCAGGACCTGGGAGTCAGACCAGGTGCACAGGACACCCCTGAGATATGCTGTTACCTTGAAGTACAGATGGCAGTCATTCTCACAGTGCCAGTAGTAGCATCATGTTCTGTACACATTGGTGTTGCAAACATGTCGGTATGCCACGAATAGACACCATGGAGGGTTCCAGGGAGGGAGTTCGGGTTTCCAGGATACAGCCCATGCCACTGGGAGCTGAGGGTGCAGCTCTGGTGATTTTGCCATAGTTTGGGCTTTAGCTGGACCACTGGGATGGTGTGGGAACACCAGGGAGTGTCTCATTAAGGGACATCTCTTGCTGACTTTCTGGCCTGAGGGCCATTCCCCCAAAGTGTCGTGGGCAACCTGGTGATGGCTGAACTGCAAAGATCTGCATCCTGACACCAACGACTATCCAAGGAGAAGTAATTGAGCAAAGTTAGCAGGAATAAGGTAGGAGACTCATCTCCATCAAATATGTGGGTAGAGGGTGGTCCCTGGACAAAGGCAGAGTCTATCACAACTTAGCTATCTGCAAGCCATTCTTGTGGGATGGGTCATAGGCACTTTCCAGGTGTGCACCCAGAATGTGGTGTAGGCGATGCCCAGCGAGTCAAGACTGTCCACTAATAAAGCAGAGAGTTTCCCTGATAATGTTGGTGCCTTTCTGGCATACTGTCCAGTAAATAACGGGCAATGTGTACACATAACAGTATTACTTGAGGGGCCACAAAAAACAGGTGTAGTAGAAAATGGTGACAAACAGTCCCCCATTTAGAACTTTCCAGTTATGCCAAGTGTCCTGTAAGGCTCCTATAAAGGAGCCTGTAAGCATGCACCTAAATGATAGTATTGACTGTAGTGATGGCCAAAGGACACCAAAATCAGTTATACAATTCCCTTTGTTCCTGAAAGCTGTCTCCCACAACCACAACACACATGCACATCACAGCTATACGCTCCTCACAGTTACCCTAAAAAAGATGTGCCCATCTTCAGCTGTCTGTTAGAAAATAGAATGTTGTCATGCTGTGTGTCAGTGCCTTATGAAGATGCATGTACCATGAACAACTCTGTTGCTTGACCCACACCAACAAACACACTGTCAACACCATCACCATCACAACCCACTGCAGCATCTGGTAAGGACAGGTTACAGCATGATGGCAGTTGGGATGTCCTGATGCCTCGTTACCAAACCATCATTAACACCGTACCTCTACTATGATTTCCAATTCAGGATTCAGTACCCACTCAAGTACCATACCACCAGAAAAGACATTAGTATTAATGCCATGTTACTGCTTTCTTTGCTGTGTACCTATTCCTGAAAGACCCCCCCCATGGTGTTCTGTGACACATACACACACTCAATGATACTGCAAGCACTTTTACTGAAACTGTTACTTGTACTGCATGCATTTCTACCTATCCTCACATTGTCATTGTGTGTTATACCTGGATGTGTCTGTTCATTCTTCCCTGTGTATCTCATTTGTCATTCTGTTATGTAATCAGTGTCAACATGGAAGGACCTTGCCGTGGTGATACTGCTTTTCACTAACACTTCCATAACCCATATATTTATATATGTGTATATTGATATACATACATACATACATGTATATACACTATTTACAGATATGTATGCACATTTGTATGTGTCAGTAGTTCTCCCGTCACCACTCATTGCTGAAAACAAGTATTGTGACACACCTTCAGCTGAGCAAGACCAGCAAACCGAGCCTCAGCAGTTGGGGTTCAAGCTGAAGGCAAATAAAATCACCTGTTCTGAGCAATCAGTTGCAACGGGAGACGTAATACACATATATATATGTCTATGCACATGTATACCTCTGTGTGTGTGTGTGTATATATATATTTACATATACAGTACGTATATCTATATATGTATATATATATGTGATAGAGACAGACAGAGACAGAAATGCAGATCTGTATGTAGAGACCCATATATCATACTGGAAAGGTAAGTATGTTATTTTAATGT
This sequence comes from Neoceratodus forsteri, assembly GCA_016271365.2. Taxonomy (NCBI): domain Eukaryota; kingdom Metazoa; phylum Chordata; order Ceratodontiformes; family Ceratodontidae; genus Neoceratodus; species Neoceratodus forsteri. Next base: position 141,565,431 of record JADMNL010000024.1, read on the forward strand.
GTTTCAATGACAGACATTTCAATAACATGACAGATGTACAATATTGGACAATCAACCCGAATATTTCATGCTGTGTCCACTCGTAACATCATCAAGGTGCCAAATATATCTCACTGGTGGAATCTCAAGACACTGTTTTACATCACAATACTACAAGATCTGTGCTTGTAAGCCTTTTCACTGATTACCATACTTGGAAATAGTGGTTTAACATATTTGTGGCAGTACTGCATGCAGTATTGCCTGCATGTACTCACAAGTAACATGTACTGCTGGCAGGATCACATATACAGCTTCACAGACTTAATATCACCCATTACTACTGTGTTCCACGCAATTATTACCTGGCGGTCATACATTTCTTCAACTACAAAATGGATGAAACAGAAAATATCACCGCAACACCATAAGCTTCATGAGACATCGGTACAGATTAAATTTTTGCCTACAACACTATTGTAACATAGCTATCAAGATGACAGCAAACGATAATTGACTCACACTGCAGACAACAGTAAAGACCTCCCTTACTGACGACATGATGTTTTGTGAGTATCATGATGTTATTTTCTGACCATAGTTTTATGCAGTGATCAGTGTCACCTACTTATTTTTTTGTATTCATAATTAACAGGCAGAGCTTCTGAATCTGAAAGACCAGCAATACTAAAATCTGATGTCGTGCGCAAGCATATTCCCTCAAAGTGCACCACTAACCACGAAGAAGAGGGAATGCAGTGAGCGACGAGCAGAGATGAAACGACGCAGAGAGGTAAGTTATTACTCATGTATTGTATTGACAGTAATTGATCTGTTCAGTTTCGTGGTCTTTTGTCACAGAGGGATGGTGTGGCATACCTTCCATTTTGAAACCGTGGCAACACAGGATGCAACATATGCAGCAGTACTGTGGCACACACTGCCATGGTGTCACACATCATATGAGGTCACCATCAGCAAAACCGTAGTAATATATGGACCACTGAAATAACACACTTGAAAAGGATGTAAAACAAGTATTGTAATACACACCAGCTTTCCAATAGTACTACAGTCCAGTGCCAAGTAACCCACTGCCAATAACACATCAACAGGGTTGATGACATCATAGAGACATGGAGAGCAACCTTTTCTCATTATTCCGCCCCCAAAAAGAAATAGGTTACACTGAGTTACTGGTCTGCAATTCCATCTCGGGGTTGTGGTGCCATAGAAACCTGTTGAGCTTCACTCAGCTCATCTACATAGTCCGCAGAAGCCCTTGATGGAGTTACAACCTTGTAATTCACTGTAATGTATTATTCTGTGTTTTTTTAATCACAGATTAGGGAAAGGTCAGTATAAACTGCTTACTTATTTAATGTTTTGTGTCTGATCGCTGGTGTAAGAACATTCCAACTGCACTGTGATTTTGTTTTGTTGAAGTGCTGAACATTGACATCAATGGAGTGCCGACTATGGATAACCAGTGTGTTGAGCCACAGAACAATTCGGATTCACTCTGACCTCGACTGCGAAACTGGAGAGGTCCATAGGAATCAGAACCCTGATGTGGCAGAACACAGTGGTTGTGCATATAGAGTTGCTCATCCTGTATTTTTTATAGTGTATAGAAGTGAGTGAAAAATGTGTTTTCTCAGTTCTTTTCCTTTCAAGTTGAAAGTGACTCATGCAGCTCTATATGTTGTAAATGCGTTGTACCACAGTAGGGTACAGCATCATTCCATGACCGTGGAAGTATGGTACAACAGCATTTTGAAAGGGATGGAATTGTATACAGAACAACAGTACACTATACACTATAAAGAAATAATATGGTACATTGCTGATAGCAGGATGTAGACTCACATTTGTTGTTGTAGCCTACCAACAGTTTGATAATGTGTTGATACGGGGTTGTAGGAAAAATCACCGACGGCTACTTTCATTTCATGGCCTATTTCTAACTGATCTATGATTCCCGTGTCATTCATCAACACATGAGTACAATACTTTCCTTTCTCCATATACAGGTAGTTGATGAAGCACTGAATTCATGTTCCAGTATCAGTACTGTAAACGCCAGCGCAGATGACCCAATGGACAGCACAGTGTTAACAGACTTTGACATGTCAGTACCCATTGAAGACATTGAGACACAGCTCACATCTACAATGGTAGGGATTTCAATGCAACACAGTTTTATGATGTTATATACAGGTGAACTATTGACACGAGTGATAGTCACTTTGTCATTCTATTTTCAGGATGAATGCATCTGCCCTGTTTGCCCACATACTAAGGTGCTTTGTAGTGTGGGTACTCAAACTGAGATGTCACCTAGTTAAGACCAGTGTTGTAAGGACCAGTGGTGCCAGTGGCCCGAATATGAGTTCAATTTCACCGGTGAATTTGAAAAAGTCGCAAATGACCACTCATACCCCACTGTGTTTGACACATCTGTATATATTCCTAGAATACGTGTACAGCATGGTGTGACAGAGGAAGAATCTGATGTTTCAGATCAAGATTACACTGACCCCCACGAGAAAGATTCGGACTACAATCCATCACACACAGAGGAATCAGACAGTGATGAGTCATCACTAGATGGAGACAACACTGACAGTACTATCAGTGATGATCGCAAATTTCTTGTGTCGTTTGTGAAATTACAAGAATTGTTACAAAGATGCATTCACGTGGTGCACCAATAGTACACATGTCAAGTAACACCCAGGATCACTGTTGTCCATTAAAATGTATTGTAGCAATAGCTATGACCGGACTGGTTCTCACAACCACTTCTTGAAAAGAATGGCTTCTGGAAACCTGGAAATATGTGGGCTATTCTTTACAGTGGAAATTCATTCCACAAGTTAGTTTTTGCTGATCTTCTGAACTTTCAGTTTATCTCCAGTGTCACGCACATGAAGATTCAAAGGAAATACTTATTTCCTGGATTAACAAGGAATATGTCAGACAGCAGAAGACGATAATTGAGGACATGATGGGAAAGGAGCCAGTGGTACTTTGTGGTGATGGGCGCTGCGATTCACCAGGTTTCTCTGCTAAATATGGCATTTATACATTTATGGAACAGAACTCATCAAAAATTGTTGATTTCACTCTAATTCAGGTTTCGGAAGTGAAGTATTCCACAAACATGGAAAAAGAGGGTTTCAAGCGATCGCTGGATTACCTCATTGGCTGTGGAGTTCCCATCAGCACAATTGCCACTGACCGTCATATACAGATATCAAGCATTATCAACAAAGTGTATACACCAAACAACAACATTAACCATCAGTATGACGTGTGGCACCTAGACAAGTGGCTAAAGAAGGAACTGTTTGCACTGTCAAAGAAAAAGGAGTGTTCACAACTAGCAGCATGGATTCAGTCTGTCTCAAACCACTTCTGGTGGAGTTGTGCCAATTGTGAAGGCGATGCTCAAAAATTAAGAGAAATGGTAAGTTCGGTGGTTCACCATTCAGTGAACAAACACGGTCAGAGAGCCACAAATTCAAGAAATGTTCCCACACAAAGCTAACAAGGGAAGAACAGAAGAAAAAAATGTGGTTGACACCACATTCGCCAGCGCATAATGCTTTGAAGAAAACAGTTTTCAATAAAAAGTTTATGAAAGATCTTGGAAGGTGACCATGTTCTGTCACACTGGTGAGCTGGAGGTTTATCATTCCCTTGCACTGAAGTATTGCCCCAAGAGGCATCATTTCACCCATCAAGGTATGGTGGCAAGACATCAGCTGGCAGCCATGGACCACAATAACAATGTGTCACGACCAGTGGCTGTGGACCAGTGTGGTGAAGACCGATATAAAGTGATTTACCCAAAAAGCAAAAAAGCATGGGTTGCAAAGCCAATTCGGGAAAGCAAGAAGTATGATTACCAAAAAGATGATCAGTGACTTGAGAGAGAGAAAGAAAGAAAACTTGCCAAAAACACCTCTGAAAGAAAACAGGTACCAAAGAACATTGCAGAAATCCCACGGCCTGAAAAGTCAGACTTGATCACAACATGTGTCACGATTTAATAGGGCTGAACCTTAGTGTTCTCAGCTCACATTCTACTAAGTCATATGCAGTGAAACATACTATAATAACTGTAGACCCCCAATATAAAACTGTTTTGACACTTGCAGAAAGTCCTATCAACCTGCAAGTTGATATGACTTTAACTGTGTCATGCCCAGTTGTGTGTACCATGGCAAGGTATTTATTGACTCACCATCTTGTGATAACAACCATCATGCCATGAAGCCCATACAGACGTCGAATCATCAATGTAGGAAGCACATAATGGTACAACTCTGAGCTGTGTTTACTTACCAGTAGTTATTATAACAAATTATTGTTGGCGTGTGATGTGCAATTTCTTTTTAAACACCATCATTGTGTGACACATAAACCTGTCGGAAATGAGCCTCCACATTTATATTATCACACAACCTTGGGTGTGTAACAAAACTGCACATCACACACCTACACATGCAGGAGAAGTGCTGGATGACCTAGGTGGATGGGTCAGTTGCAGGATGATGTGGCAAAGCTTGAAATCTGATCAGACACCTGGCAACTGTGGTTTAATGGCAAAAAGTGCAAGTGGATGGATTTTGGGATGAAGAACACTACGGAGGACTTACCATCTTGAGGAGTGCAGGTACCCTACACAGAAGAGGAGAAGGATGGGTGTAATGCGTTACCTGCATAAGTGGTATCCACTACAACAGTGCAGTGCTTAAAAAGGGGATGGGACAGACAAGGTGGATGGTCAATGAAGGTATGGTGTAAGTGTGGGCACCAGCAGAATAAGGGGTGCTAGATACACAGCCACGCAGACTTGATAGACCTGTAGGGTTTATCTGCTGGCAAATTTTAGTATGTTCGTATTATTTCAATGTACATTGTTGCTGTGTCACCGTTACAAAGCACAGAACAGTTGTGAACATATGTTGATACTTCCTCGAATGTTTTTTCAACCATAAGCCTTCATCACAGTTCTTATAACTTCACTAAATAAATGTTATTGAAAAGTGATGTTTCACAATCATTCATGATGCTGTTTGTCTTATAACTGGATGTTCACTTTAATGTAACATATGAAGCAGTAAATGAATAATACCATTGATTACATCAAAGAAATCATTGGTTAAAACAAAACGTGATGCAGTACAGCATTCCTGCATTACTTTCACTTGTGGGTCTCTCACAAACTGTTGAGTAATATGCACATAAATGGTCTGTATTACTTTAGTATGAAAACACTGGCTCGCCAGCCTCATAAAACCAATATAATGACCGACTCTCTGGAAACTGGTGGCGATTGACCAAACAGCACATGATGGACAACACGGTGTACTTTTCTTGCCCAGGCGCAGGAATCCAATGCGTGAACTGTGTGTATGCTGCCCAGTGGTAGGTCCTGGAATACAGAAAACATAATGAGGCGGTTCAGTGAAGCAATTGGTGCCAAAACATGCAATTACAGATACGGGATTGTCAGCGGCCCGGTGATGCTGAAGGTTGATGCGCTGCATGGCACACTTTGCACAACGTCGGTGACCCGGGTTTAGGAATCAGCATGTATTGCCAGCAGTTGGTAGGGGAGGGTTAGGATTAAGTGATCGTAGACTGCTATCCTAAACATGAGGAGGGCACAGGGAACGCACCAGATTGTATCGTCACATGGTCATGACTAGGGGGAACTGGTTCCCCTGGTGCACTCAGAGGTAGTGAGGCACACATTGTCATGCAGTGCGTGGGTGTGATTGCAGGTCCGCAGTCCAGTGGTGCTGTGGTGTGTGCATCCCGCATGGCATGGTATGGTAAGGAGTACTGGGGCCTCACAGTGACTTTGTGAATGGCAAGACCCACACTTGTCATGTGAGTGAGCCTGATGACCCCAGGGTAGCGGCTGGGCGGCTCGATTACGCAACGCTTGCACCTCAAATGTCCTCAAAAGTGATGATAAAAAAAAACACTTGGGTATGGTAATGTAGATGAGGTGTGTACAGAAAATTAAAAAGAACTGTGATGGTTGTAAAAGATAAGTGTGCACATTATTTTGGATTAGAACACTGGTTGAAGATACACAAGCTGGGAGAGAAAGTATGAATAGAGGTGGATGGGTGACAGATGGGTAACAATATATACTGTATAGTGGAGTGTTGTTCTGTATAGAATTGCATCCATTTCAAAATGCTGTTGTAACACACTTCCAATGTCATGGAATGCTGTCACACCATACTGTGGTACAACAGTATTCTACAAGCTCTACAGACTGCATGACTCAGTTTAACTTTGAATTCTAAATAACTCACAATACACATTTTAACACAGTACTATACAGTTTAAAAATAGCGGACTTGTTAACTATATCACAACCATTGTGTTTTGCCACATCGGATTCTGATTCCTACTGACCTCTTGAGCTTTGATATCGAGATCAGAGTGAATGATATTCCTCTGTGGAAGAACACAGTGGTTCTGTATAGTTGCACATCAGTATTCTGTATAACTTACAGTGCATGAGGCATTAGGGACACCACTGGTGGAGTAGACAAAAGTACAGCTGGAGTTAACAAACCGCTGCTGAAGGAGCTATCAGAGGTCCTGGTGCTGGCCTTTGCCAGCATGCACATTGCCTCAGTAGACTGTGATTCTGTCACTCGGTGTGGTGTCCTACTGTCAAATCCCACCACCCGGCAAAAATGAAATCATCTCAGTACACAGTAATGTATGCTGTCCACCCAACCCCCCATATTCGCCACACACCGGCAGACCCCTTCAGTGACATGCACCAGGTCTCCACCTTGTGGCAGTTAAGCACCACCCCTTGAACAACCGCAGTCACCGACACATGCGAGCGGTCCCTGGGCTGCTCATCACCCAGCAATCCTCCTGTCCTCAAAGTAGCAGGGTTCATTCATGAACCATGGTGTTTGAGGTAGCAAGACCTGGAAACACAGGCGACATCATACCGACATTTAATGATGAAATTATGTAATACTAGCATATGTCTCATTTCATGGAACTTACCTATTGTGGATTGGATCCTCAAAAATATCATGAGGAATTTCATGAAGGTTCACTAGGACACACCAGAGGACTTCATTGTCAAGGCAGACATTCTTAAAACCAGATGTGAGCGTCACACATTGAGCATCTGTAAAACAAGATTCATTACTTATTTTTTGCTTTGTCAACCACATTTATTGACCATGGTGGACCGTGGATTCCAACTTGACGGCTACGTCTACATTACCCTGAACCACCACGACACGTCACTGTAAGGATACACATCCTCTTCTGACACAACCAGACATGAGGAGGCCAAGGAGACACAGGGTATATGGTTCGATCGTGGCACATACAGTGTGCTGGTGGTCGCCCGAGAACAATAGTCACCTCACCCGCAATCCCGGTATTTCTTTTTCTCCCTCACACTGTGGCGGCACGACGCCTCTGCACTCTACTGCCATTGTGGCATGAGCCGCAGTCCAGAGGTCTGTTATGGGTAACCAGGACACTGAACTACCCTCGAGTCCTGAATGGGGAGGATAGCTGTCATCCACATGCAGAGTTGTGTCCCTACTCTGCCCATACACCAAAACCAAATCCGTCAACGAACACGGGTTAAATGAGTGACATGAGTTGTGTCATCCAGCCCTCAACCCTCAGTGCCACCGTGCCCACTATGCAATTCATTATGTACACTAAATGGAATGACATTAGTATATAGTACTGACTGTACAATTTAGCAACATAAATTACCGTGACGCTTGTCATCAACAGCATCCATATCATGACAACAGATGCTTTCTCGCTCAGTCTGCATGACCTCATGACCCACACATGCCAATCAGTGTTCCCTGCTCTGTCTCTGGCACGTCCATGTCCCTGTCGCTGTCTTGGTCTGAGTTCGAAGAGTAGCAAGCCTGGCTGCTTTCATGTGATGACTCAGTCAGGGTACTCTGGCTCAAACATGTATGGCTGAAGATTTCTTTGCTGCCATATGCTGGAAGATCATCACCACTAGAATCGAAGATCCAGACATTGCAATGTTACACACCTGTTTTGTCAAACAAAATTACACTACATTAAATGCACAGTAATAATAAAATTATTGTAAATGTTATCAACTACAGTACCATAAATAAGTAATAGGACATGTCATGCTGTGTGTTCCAAAGTTGAAGCACATCACTATTGGGCATAGTGATGTCAAATGACCTGGAACAATGCATACTGTACCTCGGTCATGTAATACAAGTATCTTCCGTGCATCCACATAAGGGGCTCTTCAGCCTATAAAATAAGGCTGTATATCGTAACTGTGGTTTCCATGGTTAGTCGTGCCTTACAGACTAGTACCACATGCCTAACAAAACTAGTGATCCAAACCATTTTGAACCGTCATGGTGGCACAGAGGGTAGAGGGTTCAAGCAGTGGACAATACACCTCACACAATCATGGATAACCAGGTTGTGGAATGAACTCAGGACGTCGGAGGTCAACAGGGAACAGCACAGAGTACAGAGTGTCCATGGGACTGCTCTCCTATCCTGGGGTGTGTTTCTGAGCTTGCATCACTCTGTGGTGGGCTATAGTACAGCCCAGGAGCACTTCAGAGTGTCCACACAGTGGGGCAAAATAAAAAAAAAAAAACAGTGCAAATGGCATCTCGACTATCAGTGTGACTGAAGGCCGGACCCTTGCAGCCACAGAGCAGCCGTACCTCAGTACCTACCTCAGCAGCAACCACGGGCCAGAAAGGTATGCCAGAACTGAATTTCATTCAGGAAGGACAGGACGTGTCCAAGAAAGGGAGACCTCAGGTTAACCGGGTGGACAGTGCAATATGAGGTGAGGATGAGAGCTTTCATGTAGTCCAGTACAGACATTAGCGGACCAAATGAGAGCATGGTCAAGATGCAAGAGGACTGCAAAACTATATAAGAACAAAAACAATTTGTCTAACTTATCATTTGTACTGAGGTCACATACACTGAATTTACAAACATTCAACCAAAAAACAATAGTTATGAAATTTAAATTAGCACTCACCTGGAAATTAGTAAGACACTGGGAGGAATGTTAGTAAAAAGCAGTGCCGCCCCAAGGCCATTCCTCCATTGGCACTGGTTAAGGACTAAAAGAAAGATAGTTAGATATCCACATATTTAACATACATGACAACAACATGATTATAACAGTGGTATAATAGTTTAAAGGTTGCAGACAAGGACAGTATGGATGAGTCTTGTCTTACTGACATACTAAAATGCCAGCAGAATAGGCCTAATGGTCTTTCGAGTCTGCTCGATTGGTCAGCCCCCACCCTGAGTGCTGACCTTGCTGCCCCCCTCGCCTTCTCTGGCTTCTCCCTTCCCAGTTCCGGATATTCTTGCTGCATTGGATTTTGCTTCCAGAACCCTTCCCCTGTACCTGTCCCAGCCCCTCTTGAACCCCTCCACCGTCTCTGCCTCCACCAGGCCCCTAGGCAGTGCACTCCATCGCTCCACCACCCTCTCAGTGAAGTAGCACCTCCTCCTTTCTCCCCTGAATCTTCCCCCCTCCAGCTTCCACCCATGCCCTCTAGTGGCCCCCTCCTCCTTCCTTCGAAGCACCCTGACTGTTCCTCCCCTATTTACCCTCTTCATGTACTTGAAGACCTCTATCATGTCCCCCCGGTCCCTTCTCTCTTCCAATGTGTACATATTTAGCTCTTCGAGCCTCTCCTCATAGGTCCTGTCCCCCAAGCCCCAAATCATTTTGGTTGCCCTCCTCTGGACCCTCTCCAGGAGTTTAATGTCCCTCTTTAAGTGTGGCCTCCAAAACTCCACGCAGTACTCAAGGTGTGGCCTCACCAAGCAGTTATACAGAGGGAGCATCACTTCCCTCCTTCTGGAGGTGATCCCCCAGTGATGTATCCCAGCATCCTGTTGGCCTTGGCTGCTGCCCTCCTACAAGTCTCTGAGTTGTTCATTTTGACATCCACCACCACCCCCAGGTCCCTCTCAGCCATCAAGGCTTGTAGCATTCCCCCCCCAGGGTGTACACTTGGCCCGGGTTTCTGGCCAGTCTTGCAATGAAAGAGTAAAGATTCAGGATGCAAACACCATTGACAATAAAGTATGAGATACTGTTAAATTGTCTGAGCCACTATGCACAATCACCGTGTAGTGCGACAGATGTTTTCTTTTTCCAATATCACCTATTCAGTAATGCTTGACAGGTCGGTGTGAATCACAATCCAGAGGTTTCAAGACACACTGATTGTGCATGAATTGGCTCATCCAGTTTATTTATTTTTTTAATACCTTGGTCATTTACAGTGCAGAGTATACATGATGATAGCAAAGGGGATACATACGTACACAATGTTTATGAAAATACATAGGTACATTCAAACGTGATGTCAGAAATGGACTGACAGGCCTACATACTGTATTTTGGCGACTTATATGCTAGGTAACGTATTTCCAAAGTTTACAAACCAACTGAGTGCGCACTGGGACGTAGTGCTCCAGAAATCAACAATGGAATACTTGTAGAAAAGGCTTCGAGCACGTACAACTCATAAGAGAAACGCGTAGTATAAAAGAAAAAATTACTCACCTTAGTAATTGCTTTTCTTCTCATGGAGTCTTGCTATATTATAACAATAGCAGTCAGCCACTGCAGCTGAACTGCCCCGGAGAGGAAGGAGTTAACTCCAGAGGATCTGGAGTTCTACAGCGCGAAGGCGCTGTGCCAAAGCTCTATCTGGCCAGTTTCAAATGAAACTGTCAGATCTTTACGAGGCTAACACTAAGCAACAAGTCTGTGTGGAAAGCTCTACACTAGCCAAATGGCTACCTACTAGTAGTAATAACAACAATATAAACAACAATAGAAACACCAATAACCATAATAACAATGAATAATGGTATTATTATTATTAGTTTTCCCCCCTTGACAAGCACCATTAGGACCCCCCCTTCCCCCAAAGACTCAAGTCCAGGAAGGGTGCCAATATATTACCTAAACGAACAACCTAGTTCCCTAACCCTAAAAGAAAGAGGGTAAAGGGAAAAACTACAATGGCATGACACAGTGCTTGCACTAATTTGCCACCCCTACCCAAGTAGAAGTTCTGAGAGGGGCAGGAGGAAGGGTAGGTTATAATATAGCAAGACTCCATGAGAAGAAAAGCAATTACTAAGGTGAGTAATTTTTTCTTCAAACACCATGAAGTCTTGCTATATTATAACAATAGCAGATTACACAGCAGTACCTCCATGGAGGAGGGTCAGGACCTACTTAGAAATAGGCTCTGAAGCTCAGCTGTACCAAACTGAGCATCTCTCCTGGACTGGACATCCAGGGAATAATGCTTGGTAAAGTGTGAACTGTCTTCCAGGTAGCAGCTTGACAAATTTCCAGAATGGGAATGTCTCTAGCAGCCGCTAGAGACGCAGCATGTCCCTCTGGAGTGGGCCCTCAGTCCTGAGGGGGTTCTCACCTAGTTTTTGTAACAAAATTGGATACAAGAGACAATCCACCTTGCAATTGTCCTCTTAGTGGCAGGTTTCCTGCCACCCTCACCATAAGTAAGGAATAGTTGGAGGATTCGAACCTGTGACCCTTGGTCGTTCCAAATAGTAGCTTAAGGCTCTTTGACGTCCAAGCTGTGAAGTCTCCTCACCTGAGGAAGAATGCTCAGTGAAAAATACTGGGAGAGAGATGGATTGGTTCAGGTGGAAATCTGAAACCACCTTAGGCAAAACTTTCTATTAGTCCTGAGGACTACCTTATCTCTGTGGAAAGAAATAAAATCTTCTTCCACTGACAGGGCCTGTAATTCACTTATGCCTGGCAGAAGTGATAGCCACTAGGAAAACAGTTTTCCGTTAGATACTTGAGCTCTGCTGAGGACAGAGGCTCAAAGGGAGGTTGCATTAACTGAGCAATGCAAACATTCAGGTCCCAGGCAGGAGCTGGTTCCCGAAAAGGGGGGTTAGTATGAAGTAACCCTTTAAAAAACTTGGAAAACAGGGTGAGAAGAAAGGGAGGCAGGCTTCGCTGCTGACACAAAAGCAGAGACAGATGTCAGATGAACCTTCAAGGTAGCTGGCCTAAGGCCTAGGGAATTTAAATGGACCAAATAGTCCAATAAAATGGGAAGATCAGCGGATTCTGGAATAATCTGCCTCTCAGAGCACCAGATGGAAAACCTCTTCCACTTAGAATTGTAAGTGGCCCTAGTGGAAGGCTTCCTTGAAGCCTTTAAAATATCCAGGACACCTTGAGAAAGGTGTAAATCAGCAAATTCTAACTCCTCAAGAACCAGGCCTTGAGATGGAGGGATTTGAGGTCCAGATACCACACTCTCCCCTGTGCACAGGCCAGCAAGTCGTGGACTCTGGGCAGGCTCAGGGCAGGGTGGACTGTCAAGGACAGAAGCAGAGGGTACCAGGGCTGTCTGGCCCAATCTGGGGCAATCAGAATCGCTTTGCAGGGTTGAGATCTGATTTTCACTAGTACCCTGAAAAGAAGAGGAAAGGGGGGAAGGCATACAGGAACTTCCCTTTCCAGTCCAACAGAAAGGCGTCCAGGGGACTGAGCCCAGCACTGGAGGCCTGCAACAAAATAGAGGAAGTTGGTGGTTGTCTGGGGCTGCGAAAAGATCTCATCTGAGGGGTGCCCCATCTGGCAAAGAGAGACCCCAGCACCTGTGGATTCAGAGCCCATTCGTGATGGCCCTGAGAAATTCTGCTGAGGGCATCCGCCAGGACATTGTCCTTCCCTGGGAGGTGAACTGCTATCAGGGAGGTGTTCAAGGAGCAGGCCAGAGACCACAACTTCATTGCTTCGGTGCACAAGGCTGATGACCGAGTGCCCCCTTGCTTGTTGATGTACCACATTGTGGTGGTGTTGTCTGTCCTGACTTGAACCACTTTGTTCTGGACAGAAACTGAAAATACCTGAAGAGCTAAAAGACAGCTCTGAGTTCCAAAAGATTGATGTGGAGCAGAGATTCCTGAGGAGACCACACTCCCTGAGTGGACAGGTCGCCCAAGTGAGCTCCCCACCCTAACAGGGAGGCATCCGTGGTGAAGGTGAGGGAGTGGGAAATGGGAATGAAGGGAACCCCTTGTTTTAGATTGCTTGGTCCTGCCACCAGTGGAGGGCCAGGATCAGAGTTTGAGTCACTGGGACCAATTTGGAAAGGGGTCCTTCCTTTGAGACCAATAGGCCCTCAAATGGAACTGAATGTCCCTCATCTGGAATCTTGCTCCTTGCACTACAGCTGTGGAAGCAGCCATGTGCCCCAGGAGTTGCAGAAAATGCCTTGCTGGTCGAGAGACTCGTGAGGGTAAAAGAGGATGCCAGGGCAATGAGTCTGTCTACTCTCTCTCGAGGGAAGAAATGCTCTGGCTAACTTTGTGTTCAATTCTGCACCTATGAAAGTTAGGACTGAACTGGTTCCAGAACTGACTTTGGTAAATTTAGCAGGAATCCCAGGGAAGTGAGAAGCTGCTGGGTGACTTGCAGAGTGGGATTTCACCTGATCTGGAGACTGACCCACAATGAGCCAGTCATCCAGGTAGGGAACACAGCAACCTTGCCTTCTTAAGTGAGCCACTACCACAGCTAGACATTTTGTGAATACCCTTGGCGAGAGGTAAGGCCGAAGGCATTGCCCTGAACTGGGTAGTGGCCTGAGGGCAGTTCGAACCTGAGGTACTTTCGTGAGAAGGCCTGATCAGAACATGAAAATAGGCATCCTTGAGGTCCAGGGAAGCTAGCCAGTCCCCTGGTCTTAGAGAAGGCAATATCATTGCCAGAGTCAACATTTTGAACTTTGGTTTCAAAAGATGCTTGTTCAGGTACCTTAAATCTAGAATGGGCTGCCATTCTCCTGTCTTTTTTGGGGTAAGAAAGTATCTTGAATATAGCCCCTTGCCCTGATGGCAAAGAGGGACCCTTTCCACTGCTTTGCAGTCCAGAAGAGAAGAAACCTCTGCTTCCAAAGCAAGGGCTTCTGAAGGATTTGCAGGTGGAAAATGTCTGGCTCTCATCTTTGAAAACTGTTTGAAGCTGAGAACCAGACCCTGGCTTATTACCTCCAGAACCCATCTGTCCGAAGTTAAGGACAGCCAGTTCTGGCTGAAATAAGCCAACCTGCCCCCCACTGGTACAGGAGAATCGGCCCTGGGCACCCCATCAGGGTGCCTGCTTGGCAGCAGCCTTAGGCTGAGGGGAGGGGGACGGCTCTACTTGTGCCTCATCTACCCTGCCTCTGAAGAAACCTCCCTCTGCTAAAGCAGAGGAGGCTTGAAATTGGTAAAGGTCTGTGGAAAGGCCTGCCTCACCTCTGGGAGCTGCCTTTGTGGAGTGGCATGCCTCTCCTTAGCCTGGGCATTTTGTAGGTAGTTCTGTATTCATCCATCTTTTTCATATAGTTTTCTGTTTGTTCCCCAAACAGAGAATTTCCCACTACAGGAAAATCCATAGCCTTTGACTGAGTATCCTGGGACAGATTAGTGCATCTGAGCTATGCCAACCTACGGAAAGCTACAGAAGTGGCCATGACCCTAGAGGAGACATCATTAACATCAACAGCAGTATGAAATTGAACTTTAGAGGCTTCAATGCAATCAGCACCCACCTGTTCCAACTCACTAGCCAGCTGGCCATGGGCCTGCTTGGCTAACTGCAATATTGTGTCCCATCTCGATTTCTGATATCTAGCTACATAAGCCATATAATTTGCCTGCCTGAGTCCCAAAGAAGCTGCCATATACTGTTTTTTCGCCATGGCATCAATCTTCCTGGAATCCTCATCAGGAGGATGTGAGGCCAGGGGAATATTAGCCTTGTCACAGGCTGCAGCTTGTACCACACCTACATGACTACACTGTTCAGTGAGGAAGTCTGTATCAGAGCCTGACAAAGTATACCTTCTGTCCATTTTTATCTACAGGAGGGACAGAATGAGGATTTTTAAAATCTTTGTTGTTTGCTTCCTAAATGACTTATGCAAAGGAATAGACAACCTCCTAGACTCTGGTATATCCATCATTTCTACAAAATCAGGCTCCTCTTGCTCATCCACAGCCTCCTCTAAAGGAAGCTGGAGGGTTTCTGCAACCTTTTTGTAAAACATAAAATGAGAAGGGGACTCAGACAGAATAGGAGGAGATTCTAAAGGTCTGTCTGGAGAAATGTCCGGTTCAATGGGCACGTCCAGACCCTCCCAGCCACACATATATTGATCAAATTCCTCCTCCCCCCTCCTGTGGTTCATAAAATTCCTCAACATCATACTCCTGAACCACTGGAACTGAACGAACCAACCTTTTACCAACTGTTGGTGGTTCGACAGGTCCCTGAGACAGTGACTGGACAATCTGAATGGCTTTAGCTATCTCTGCAGCAGTTGGAGAGACAATTTTGGACTCCAAACCTACTGATTTCTTTGTCTTTTTAACTGGGACTGGTTCATCTGAACCAGCCTTTCTTTTGCCCGAGGAAGTCTTGCCCTGGTCAGAGGGCACTCCCTCTGGTCCAGTGGGTGCTGGACCTGGCTGGCCATCCGGGTCAGCGGACTTTTTGGCCTCTCATTCCCTGAGCCGGCCCAATCTCTTTTCCAGGGTGGCTGCAGGAATTTTTACACACCTGGCAGTCTGACAGGAGGTGGTCAGCCCAGACAATGAGACACAAGTGGTGTGTGGGTCAGCCTTGGCAAGGCTTCCCCACAGACATCACAGTGTTGAAACCCAGTGGGCGGTTTTCTTTGGGTTTCTCAGACATAATGCCAGCCTGTCAAAACTTGCCTTTTGATGGCGTGCCAGGCAAGACACCCTTCTCGGTTCCTAACGATATCACGGTATTTGAAAAAACCTATTTAAAAACAGGTTTTTTAGAACCGATAAGAACCGGAACCGCACTCTAAAAGCCAACCAAACACTTCAAAGCGTTAAAATCAGCAAACCGATCGGTTCAAAACCGAACCGATAATGAATTTCCTACAGACTTTAAATTTGTACTACGGTTTACCAGATAGAGCTTTTAACCAAATGCGGTAAAATAAATACTTTTTGCCGGTTCAAATGAACCGAAAAATACTCGCCTGAACCGAGAATGAACCGAGCTGAAGGAGCTGATCTCCGGAGCGACTGTTCAGTGGTGCGGAGTAAAGAATCTAACAGTTTCATTTCAAGCTGGCCAGATAGAGCTTTGGCACAGCGCCCTCGCGCTGTAGAACTCCAGATCCTCTGGAGTTAACTCCTTCCTCTCCGGGGCAGTTCAGCTGCAGTGGCTGACTGCTATTGTTATAATATAGCAAGACTTCATGGTGTTTGAAAGCTTTATTTTACAAAACTCCTAACATGTTTCGGACTGCTCCCCCAGTCCTTTATAAAAGGAAATAAAAAACCAAGTGTCAGAGAACACCATATATAACACACAATTGATTCAGGTGTATTCCATCAGAACAATGAATACTTAGCTAAACCATCAAACTAATTGTAATCCTCCAGAGAGACCTTCATTCAATTAAATTAAATATTTTAAACATCTTCATGTCTAATACAATAAAACAAAAGTGCATATAACAATGTAGTCTTATACTACTTCTTCCAGAACTAAATTGTGAAAATGTAAAGATACAAAAAAACTAAAAACTCAAAAACTAAAAAGGGGACACTAAACAAAGGGGGGGGAGTTTAACAAGATAGTCAGACCATATGGTTCATGCTGATCAGATATGACCAAAATTAACTGCGATCCTTTAAATATGGATAAAGCTCTAAGGGGCCATTTAGCCCTGGACTTTTGTTAGCTTTTAAGGTTAAAATCCAGTAATTTTCTCTTCTTAATACTAGATTATTATAATCTCCACCTCTGGGGTTCCTATTCACCTTATCAGTGCCATAAACTTAAAGGAATGTTGTTCAGGTTCTCTAGTATTAACAACATGTGCTGCAGTAGCATAAGTCATATCCCCCCTCTGAATGGCTCTCATATGTTCTCTCTCTCTGATTTTAAAACTCCTGATCGTTTCCCCACATAAAAAAGCCTCACAGTTACATATTGCCAAATAAATAACTCCCACTGTGTCACAGTTAGTGAATTGTCAATTTCAAAACTTCTATCACTGTTGTGACTCGAAAAAATATTACCCTGTAACATATGGCTGCAATAAATACATCGCTTGCATTTAAAATTACCCCTTCCTTTTATCTAACCATGTGCTTTTAGACTTATTTTCATAATGACTTCTCGTAAGTCTCTATAAGTGGGAACTTTCTTAAAACACATTCTGACGGGTTGTTCTATCACTCCTTGTAAACCTGATTCAGCTCCCAATATATGCCAATGCCTATTTATGATATTTTCAAAGTTCTTTCGCTTTGCTGAATATCTTGTAATGAAATTAAAAGCGGCAATCTTCATGCTGTATTTTGCCTTATTTCTCAAAAGATCATCCCTGTCAGTGTTTTGGCTGTGTTGTAAGCGTCCTAATATAGTTCTTACCATAACCCTCTGTGTCCAGTCTATTTGTTAATTCTTTTGCCCTCCTCAAAATCTTCCACTTCTGTACAGTTTTGTTTGTTCTTAAAAACTGACCGATTAGTATATTTTTGATAGTGTGCCTGGGATGACAACTGTTAGTCCGTAATATAGTATTGCCATCAACTTCTTTCGAATAAAGTAGTTTTATTTTATTTTCTTTTCATGTTCAATCTTTAAAGTCTAAAAAAGTAATTTGTTCCTTGGGGTGACTAACTGTGAACTTCAGGAAAAGGATTTGTTCTATGTAAAAAGTCTACAAACGATTTTAACTTGTTTCATCCCTTCATGTCAAAAATATCGTCAATAAGCCGTTTCCAAACTATCATAAAATTATAGACTATATTGACATAATGATTAAAATAAATTCCTCTTCCACTTTCCCACAAATAAATTCGCAATTGATGGTGCTAAGTGGTCTCATAGCTGTTCCCCTTATCTGTGAAACAATTCTCCATCAAATAAACTACATTACATTTTAAAATGCATTCCAAGAATTTTAATAAACATCAGAACCACTAATATTCGCTTTATTTAAAAATGCAAGCCATTGCATCTAGTGCTTCTTCATGTGAACATTGGTATACAGTGATTCAATATCATTGTGACTGAAATTCCTTCTTCTGGTAATGTCTCTGTCTTTCAATTAAGGACTTCTTTGTGTCTTTGATGTATGATAGCAAGTTCACACAAAGGTTTCTAAAAGAATCCACATATCTCGATTAAGGTTCTATTAGTGAACCTATACCCTCACTATTGGACGACCGAATTGGATTAACTGAGTTTTATGGACTTTGGGAAGAATGTAAAAGTGACCCTGGGTAGGTTAGAAACTGTGGGTAATTTTTCACATCTTGGGTAATTACTCCACTAGACAAGGCATCTTCAATAATCTCATCAATTCCATATTTGAACTCATATATTTGGATCTTCTTTTAGTCTGATATAGTACTGGGTGTTATAAATCTGTCTTTGCACTTCCAAAATGTAATTTTCTGAATATTAGTTAAACCATCAAAACTAATTGTAATCCTCCAGAGACCCTCATTCAATTAAATTAAATATTTTAAAATATCTTCATGTCTAATACACGAAAACAAAAGTGCATATAATAATGTAGTCTTATACTACTTCTTCCAAAACTAAATTGTGAAAATGTAAAGATACAAAAAAACTAAAAACTCAAAAACTAAAAAGGGGACACTAAACAAAAGGGGGGGGGGAGTTTAACAAGATAGTCAGACCATATGGTTCATGCTAATCAGATGTGACCAAAATTAACTGCGATCCTTTAAATATGGATAAAGCTCTAAGGGGCCATTTAGCCCTGGACTTTGGTTAGCTTTTAAGGTTAAAATCCAGTAATTTTCTCTTCTTAATGTGGGGAAAATGATCAGGAGTTTTAAAATCAGAGTAGGAGAACATATGAGAGCCATTCAGAGGGGGGACATGACTTATGCTACTGCAGCACATGTTAATACTAAAGAACCTGAACAACATTCCTTTAAGTTTATGGCAATTGATAAGGTAAATAGGAACCCGAGAGGTGGAGATTATAATAATCTAGTATTAAGAAGAGAAAATTACTGGATTTTAACCTTAAAAGCTAACAAAAGTCCAGGCTAAATGGCCCTTAGAGCTTTATCCATATTTAAAGGATCGCAGTTAATTTTGGTCATATCTGATCAGCATGAACCATATGGTCTGACTATCTTGTTAAACCCCCTTTGTTTAGTGTCCCTTTTAGTTTTTGAGTTTTAGTTTTTTGTATCTTTACATTTTCACAATTTAGTTCTGGAAGAAGTAGTATAAGACTACATTGTTATATGCACTTTTGTTTTATTGTATTAGACATGAAGATGTTTAAAATATTTAATTTAATTGAATGAAGGTCTCTCTGAGGATTACAATTAGTTTGATGGTTTAGCTAAGTATTCATTGTTCTGATGGAATACACCTGAATCAATTGTGTGTTATATATGGTGTTCTCTGACACTTGGTTTTATTTCTTTTGATAAAGGACTGGGGAGCAGTCCGAAACATGTTAGGAGTTTTGTAAAATAAAGCTTTTATACTACGTGTTTCTTCTTATGAGTTGTATGTGCTCAAAGCCTTTTCTACAAGTATTCCATTGTTGGTTTCCTGGAGCACTACGTCCCAGCGCGCACTCAGTTGGTTTGTAAACTCTTTGGATGTTTGTGTGTGTTAATGCAGGTTAGGGAGAAGGAATTCATTACAGGTAAAGGTTTTATTTGTGTCTGTATTTACCTTACCTGTGTCCTGCCCTGTAAAACTCGAGAATATACACGCTTTTGAAGATTATTTGAATTAGAAAAACCTAAGATGTCTTTTGGAGAACACTCCAAATTTGATTTTAATTCAATGAGTGATGGAACTCAAATGAATCCTCTGGCTTATGTGACCAACTTTTAAAGACTGCAGATATTCATAATCCTTTTTGAACATTGATTCAAGATATGCAGCAGACTGTACTGATTTGTCATCACCTTTGGAGGCTTTCAGGAATTTAGAAAAATCCACACATCAGTTGGAGACGCCTTTTGGAACAGTACAAATTTAGGAGGCATATTTAGAAGTGAAAGAGTTCCTAGAGGGTTAAAGTTATTAAAAGAACCAGCATATGGAACTGAAAGCCCTTTGTTTTACAAGAATGGGAGAATATCCTTTAGATGCAAGCTTTAAATTAATGCAACTCATTGTTAAATACAGTAAGGAGAAAGAAGCTGAGCTGAAGGAAGATATAAAGAAATGTGAAATAGAAGTGTTAAAGTTTCGTACACATTTGGACTTTGAGCGTTTAAACTTGAGACTGAAAGATTCAATTTTTAAATTGGATTCTGAAGTTAAAAAAATCAAAATGACCAAGTTTCTACGAGACAAAGTAGATTTTGAAAGGGGCACGATTTTTAATTGGAAAAACAACCAGAAGAAAGGTATTTTAAAGAACAGAACTAAGAATGTATCATTTGAGTATTCCACAGATTTCAGTACAGACTATAGCGATATAGAGGGAGACAACATCAACATGTATCCTTTTCAGAAGGAGCAATCAACAACGGAGCAACAACCAGTGGGGGAGCATCAGGTGTACACCGTGCCTTATATTCCACCACTCCTTTACTAAGGAGTCCAAGATTTCAAGGAGAGCAAGGATTCAAGGAAAGAGAACCCGATAAGGGAGAAGAAAGAAAAAACCTTATGGAAACAGGGATTCTCGAGGGAATTACAGGGACGGAATGCATGGAGGAAGCCTTATGGCAATGGGGGTCTAAGCATCAGCAGAGGAGGTAAGAACTGAATCTTTTGATACCCCTATAACTCAAATTATTAATCTATCTAAACATGATCTGACAAGTGGAGAAATCAACTTGTTAAAAAGGTTTGAGTTCTGCTCTACTACCCCTTTAAATCGAGTACAAACTTTTAATAGATTTGAATTTAAACTGCCGTAAACTTAATATTAAGGCTTTCTATTCCCAAGAGAAATGCTGGGATTACAAGAAATGGAACATTCAGTGAAGGATACAAATGTTTTTAAAAACATCGTCTGGTGCCCTCCATGTGCAGCAGTAACTATTTTAAAGAGTTGGTTGAGAGAGATATTGAAATATTAAGCATTCCAGTGAATAATTTTTCTTATCAGAACTTAAGTAGCAGTGAAAAGAAGCTATAGATACTTTAAAGAAGGATACAGATATAGTGATAAAACAAGCAGACAAAGGTGGAGTGGTGGTCCTAATGGATAGAGAAAATTACATTTTGGAAGTGCAAGACAGATTTATAACACCCAGTACTATATCAGACTAAAAGAAGATCCAACATATGAGTTCAAATATGGAATTGATGAGATTATTGAAGATGCCTTGTCTAGTGGAGTAATTACCCAAGATGTGAAAAATTACCTTATAGTTTCTAATCCCACCAGGGCACTTTTACATTCTTCCAAAGTCCATAAAACTTTAGTTAATCCACCTGGTCGTCCAATAGTGAGTGGTATAGGTTCACTAACAGAACCTTTGTTCGAGATATGTGGATTCTTTTTGAAACCTTTGTGTGGAACTTGCCATCATACATCAAAGATACAAAAGAAGTACTTAATTTCTTGAAAGACGGATATCGTACCAGAAGAAGGAATTTTAGTCACAATGATATTGAATCACTGTATACCAATGTTAAACATGAAGAAGCACTAGATGCAATGGCTTGCTTTTTTAAATAAAGCTTAATATTAGTGGTTCTTGTTGTTTTATTAAAATTCTTGGAATGCATTTTAAAATGTAATGTATTTGTATTTGATGGAGAATTGTTTCTACAGATAAGGGAACAGCTATGGGAGCCACTTGTGCACCATCGATTACGTAATTTATTTGTGGGAAAGTGGAAGAGGATTTTATTTTTAATCATAATGTCAATATTTTTCATAATTTTATGATGGTTTGGAAACGCTTATTGATTATATTTTTTGATATGGAAGGGGGATGAAAATGAGTTAAAATCGCTTGTAGACTTTTACATAGAACAAATCCTTTTCTGAAGTTCACAGTTAGTCACTCCAAGGAACAAATTACTTTTTAGACTTAAAGATTGAACGTAAGAAAATAAGATAAAACTTTTTATTCCGAAAGGAAGTTGATGGCAATACTATATTACGGGGCTACAGTTGTCATCCCAGGCACACTATCAAAATATACAATTGGTCAGTTTTAAGAACAAAACGAAACTGTACAGAAGTGGAAGATTTTGAGAAGGGGCAACCGACTAAGAAATAGACTGACACAGAGGGGTTATGGTAAGAACTATATTAGGAAGCTTACAACACAGCCAAAAACACTGACAGGGATGATCTTTTGAGAAATAAGTGCAAAATACGGCATGAAGATTGCCGTTTTAATTTCGTTACAAGATATTCAGCAAAAGCGAAAGAACTTGAAAATATCATAAATAGGCATTGGCATATATTGGGAGCTGAATCAGGTTTACAAGGAGTGATAGAACAACCCGTCAGAATGTGTTTTAAGAAAGTTCCCACTATAGGAGACTTATGAGAAGTCATTATGAAAATAAGTCTAAAAGCACATGGTTAGATAAAAGGAAGGGTAATTTTAAATGCAAACGATGTATTTATTGCAGCCATATGTTACAGGGTAATATTTTTTCGAGTCACAACAGTGATAGAAGTTTTGAAATTCGACAATTCACGAACTGTGACACAGTGGGAGTTATTTATTTGGCAATATGTAACTGTGAGGCTTTTTATGTGGGGAAAACGATCAAGAGTTTTAAAATCAGAGTAGGAGAACATATGAGAGCCATTCAGAGGGGGGACATGACTTATGCTACTGCAGCACATGTTGTTAATACTAGAGAACCTGAACAACATTCCTTTAAGTTTATGGCAATTGATAAGGTAAATAGGAACCCGAGAGGTGAGATTATAATAATCTAGTATTAAGAAGAGAAAATTACTGATTTTAACCTTAAAAGCTAACAAAAGTCCAGGGCTAAATGGCCCTTAGAGCTTTATCCATATTTAAAGGATCGTAGTTAATTTTGGTCATATCTGATCAGCATGAACCATATGGTCTGACTATCTTGTTAAACCCCCCTTTTGTTTAGTGTCCCTTTTAGTTTTTAGTTTTAGTTTTTGTATCTTTACATTTTCACAATTTAGTTCTGGAAGAAGTAGTATAAGACTACATTGTTATATGCACTTTTGTTTTATTGTATTAGACATGAAGATGTTTAAAATATTTAATTTAATTAAATGAAGGTCTCTCTGGAGGATTACAATTAGTTTGATGGTTTAGCTAAGTATTCATTGTTCTGATGGAATACACCTGAATCAATTGTGTGTTATATATGGTGTTCTCTGACACTTGGTTTTTTTATTTCCTTTGATAAAAGACTGGGGGAGCAGTCCGAAACATGTTAGGAGTTTTGTAAAATAAAGCTTTTTATACTACGTGTTTCTCTTATGAGTTGTATGTGCTCGAAGCCTTTTCTTCAAGTAATGTATTTCCACCCCATCACAGACAGTTGACTATGTTACCTGTTGTTTACACTCATACCACTGTTCTCTCTCCAAAAAAATCCTCTTGGACCCTATTTCAAGTATCCACCACTCTCTCTGTGAAATAGTACTTCCCAATGTTCCCCTTAAACTGTCCACCCACAGTGTGCAATCAATGTTCCACAATACTCTCATTTCCTTTCATCTGGAACATGCTGTCTATTGCCACCTACTTTTGGCCCTTTAGGTACTTGAAACTGTAAACTATCTCTCCTCTTTCCATCATTTACCCTTTCGTCATACTAAACTTCATCAAGTTGTTCGGTGCAGAATGACAGTCAGATGGCATGAAATGAAAATTATTGTTTCATGACTGATTCCCTCGACCCATAAGTCCCTCTTGCTTGATATTCTGCTCAATAAATGCGGATGGATCACTACAAATTGGTAACACTTCCACAAATGTTGCATTGATTACTGTTTGTAACAATCACCCCAGCAGTCCATACTTCCACCATCAACATCCCCTATTATAGCTAACTCAACAGTATCTTTATTTGAGAAAGGTACTCCGTGATGTCAATCACATCATCATACTGTGTGGTTGTTTCAAGTAACAATGCCTAAAGGGGGTGATGTCTCCACCACAGTGACATCAAAGAAGTGACAGACTGGAGAATGCATACAGCAACAGAATAGTCCACGTCTACTTACAATATTGAATAGACATATCATAACATCGAGGTACTAAGGCAGATGTACACTAAGGACACACACAACAGTAGGTCAACTGACATGACATGCAGAGTAACACAAGCACTGCATAGTTGGAAATCATTTTTGATGATGCCCTGGTCATAGGCAGGTTATGACACACAAACATATACAACTTGATGTCACATAAGGACAGAAAGACACATGCAGTCTCTCCATTTTTTTATACCATATGAATGTGCCAAAGGCCTGTTGTCTGTCAATGAACTGTCCATTTATAGTCATCTGTATTGGTCCCTTATTACTATCCCATGTGTGTTTGAAGCCCTGCACTGTATTCTTATCCACCACTTACTGAGGCATGCCATTCTATGCATCCACCACCCTTTCAGTGAAACAGAACTTCCTCACATTCACTCTTAATAGGCCTCCATCAAATAACATGCTGTATCATGTTGTCATGCTATACTTCTCATGTTGAAACTCCTCTTACTATTTCAACTTATTTTTAATGTTTCCATCCTATAACCCCTCTTCCTCATTTGCTGTACGGTATACATATCAAGCTCCGTTAACCTGTCTCATATGCTCTGTGATTGGATTATGTGATACTATTTAGACAGAAAATAATCTCCTGAGAATGTGATGCATTGCTATCATGCTACACAAACAACAGATGATCATGTCAATGTTTGCCATGCCACACCTGCACAAACTGCCAATCATGCTACATGGACTTTGTTTTTCATGTGTATGACAGGCTCTCCACAGTGTCTGTGTGTACCCTGCTTAGCTAGCACAGTGGTGGAAAACGCATAGCCATCTGGACAGAAATTTTAGGGACGTGCAGCTCGAACATACACTGTTGCATCACAGTGGGATGGCGAGAACATGTGCTAAAAACATTTCTTATACATTGCATTGCAGTATAGACATACCCCTTACTTCAGCATCTAACACATGCCACAAATGACATGATGAAACGGCATGGTAGAAAAAAAACATCTGAACTTCCTTTACTAGGGCGCTGTTCTGTTGAATGAGGTGAGGAACGTTCATAATGAACAGTGCATCATTGCCCATAGCTTGCCTCAGCATAACATGGATGGGTAGTGTTACATAAAGAAAAAATTACATGAGGTGGAGCACTAATATGGCGGACAGAACTATGAACTCATGGCTACTGAAAGAAATTACAACAGGGCAGCTAGGGGGCTAGGGAAGCGCTGCTGCATGGCAGCTCTCCCGGGGGGGCCCTTGTTCCAGCACTGTACCTAACCCTGCAGTGGCCCGAGGGAAATTATCTGACCTGCAGGACTTTGAAACGAACATGTACATGCCAGGGTAACCAGGGGAAGGGCAAAAAAAACAATGTGTACCATCAGTAATGGGTGCATCCAGATGTGGAAACGCATTGGGAGAGACGGTGAAGGAGTGGCGGTTGGGACTGGGGGTGCTGGAAATAGCCTGAAGCTGGCATGAGGAGGCCACCACTGGGCAAGCAACATGGAAAAAAGGTGTATCCTACACTCAGTTTACAGACATTCAGCAGTACATGATATCCTCAGGTTTCTGCGGTAGTCGATGAACTATAACACAAAACTGTCTTTGTTTCCCTCACCAGTTGTAGAACAAATTCCACCAAAAGATACTGATGATTGAAAGCACGTTTGCATTTACTTATACATTGCACCGCAAACTAATTCTATGCGCTACAGCAAACTAACATAGACGTACTGAATATCCACCGGCACACTGGCACTCGCAAAACACACTGCAGCCGCAGCACATACTACATACTACCACTTTGCAGCACGAATCATGAGTGTTATAACAACAGCTCCTCAGCACAACATAGTAAGACAGGTAATGAGGAGCAATTAATGCTTACACATAAACTGCTGAAACAAATCCTTGTAGAGGTAGATCTCGTTTACCGAAGCAGACCATAACAGGAAGCAGTTACAGTACAGGGCAGTACACAATGGGTCGGCCCATCGAGTACGTCATATCCAGTTACCGTGAGACGAGACTGATCCCAACATGGAGGACAAACAGCAACGGAGCTAAATAAGGTAAAAATAACTATTTTAATATGAATCTTGGCTCCAAAAAATGTATATGCGAGGGTACCCCACATCAAGGAACAAAGTTATGACCCTGGGCAACGTTTATTTCCCCTTTAAACCAGATAAAGACCCACTGAATTGTGAATCGTATAGGCCTATTTCAGTTTTAAACCAAGATTACAAATTCTTTACAGCCATTATGGCCAAAAGATTTATTTATTTAGCTTTTTTTGACCAAGTAAGTACACTAGACAATTACATGCCTATTTTCAGGAACAACCCGGGAGAGTACAATGATGACACAGGTACAGGCAGAGTACATAACAATGTGTGGTGCAAGTACACTGAATCGAAAAGACAGGCTAACATAGATAGTCTACTGAAAGCAGTAATAGGTAATATTCATATATACAAAGAATAAATATACAATGACTAATGGTCTAGGTCATTCAATAGCAGGGACAGAAACCACAGTATATGTAAGGCTGGTGGCAGATCCATAGAAAACGTTGGTTCCTGAGTATGTTATTAAGCAGATCTCAATCAGCCAAGTGAGTGTCCAATACTGAGACTATATATTAAGGAGGCTTGGGACACTCGCACACAGAGGTCAGCTTCAGATGCTCCCATAGGGAATACCAGAGGCACTGGTGGGAGGGGGAGGAGTGAACATGGGCAGAAAGGGAGTTCCAAAGCCTAGGACTACTTACAGCAAAGTCCCTGTCCCCCATAAGGGTTCGGGTAAAGGGGACCTTGAGCACCCCAAGACCCTGAGACCTGAGGGAGTAGGAGGAGAGGTCCACAGGCATGAGAAGCTGTGCTAAGCCTGGAGGGGCACCAGTTCTGATCACTTTACCCACAAAGCAGCACAGCCCAAGGTTCAAGTGATTTGCTGGGGAAAGCCAGACAAGTTTATCATATAACTCACAGTGGTGAGTGAGGCGAGGGGCAACCAGGGCAAAACGACAAATATTATTGTAAGTAGTGTGCCACCCAGTGAGGAGTACCTTGGAGGTGTGGGCAAACAGGGGTAGGCCATAGCTGAGCGAGGGGAGCTGTACACCCCTGGCAAGTGCCAGACAGGCAGCAGATGTCAGATTACTCTTTGCCCTGTAAGCAAGACCAGTTTGCAGTTTACAGTTCTGCAGACATTTAGGATGTGACTCCCTAGGTCCAGTTGGGGGTCAAGTGTCACCCCAAGGTATTTGATGGAAGTTGTGGTTAGGAGGGGAGCACCATCTGCACCACTAATGCACAGAAGGACGGGGAGGCCTTGATCTTGGCTGATGACCCAAACAACATGGCCTGGGTTTTTTTCAGGTTAAGGACGAGCTTGTGCGATGTAATCCAGGACTGAATATTCTTAAAGTCCTCAGTCAGCTGATGGTTGAGAGCCCCAATGTCCCGGGAGTGAGACAGGATGACCAGATCATCTGCATATAGGGTGGCACGGCAGTTGGTCACAGTGGCTGGGAGATTAACAAATGCAGAGAAGAGAAGGGGCCCCAGGACAGAGCCCTGAGGGACACCAGAGGTCACCGGATTAGGATCGAAGACCTTGTTGAATTTGCTCCACTGTACTCTGCCCTGAAAGTAGTTTGTAAGCCAATACAGGGCAGGAGGGGACAGGCCAAGGGACCGCATCTGAGTGCAAAGTAATGCATGGTCCACAAGGTCAAAGGCCTTAGATAGGTCAATGACCATGGCTCCAGAGAGTTTGCCCTGATCCATGGCCGCCCTGATGCTAGATGAGACAGAGACAAGGGCCGTGGACATGCTATACCCTTTTCAATAACCATGCTGAGCAGGGGACAGCAGGTCATGGGCTTGAATGTACTCTGTGAGTTGTTCAGCCACTACTTTTTCTAGGAGTTTGCTGATAGCCAATAGGATGGCGACCAGCCGATAGTTATCAAGGATTTTGGGATTGCCCTGCTTCGGGAAAGGGATAATCTTCGCCACCTTCCAAATATCAGGGATAACCCCAGTAGCAAAGGACAGGTTAAAGGTATGCGCCACTGGGAGGGCAATGTGGGGGGCACCTAGCTTCAGAAGCTTGGGTTCCACATTATCAAGACTAGCACTAGAGTGCAGCGAGAGACCAGAGAGAAGTCTCTGCATCTCCAGGACAAACACAGCCCTGAGATAAAATAGCGCGTGGGAGGGGTGACCCTCCTGCGGGGCGGAGGCCGAGGGGCCACTGGTATTTGTACCAGCAGGAAAAAGGGAGGTGAATGCAGACAGATCTGAAAAGTAAGACTTAAAAGCACTTGTGATCGTGAGTGGATTATTGCAGGCTGACCCACCAATGATCATATCAGATACCCCTGAGTTGGAGGAGCCATTGACTAGGTTTTTTATGTTCCACCAGAACCTTTGTGGGTCCTTAGCAGAGCTAAGTAGGGCAGATTTGCAGTATTCGCTCTTTGCCACCCTAATGGCTTTTTTGCACTCATTTCTGAGCTTCCTATATTGTTGAAAGACAGATTGATCTAGCGTGCTTTTGAAAAAAGCCCAGCACTTGTCTCTAGCCCACATGAGGGCTAAGAAGCTCCCGTGCAACCATTTTGTAGCAGACCCTCTTACCCTCCACCTAATGAGGGAAGCGTGTTTATCCTGCAGGGCACCAAAGACACTGAGAAACTGCGCGACAGCAGTAGAAGGGTCATGGGCTCTAATCACCCCCGACCAGTCGGTGTGCATCAGATCCTCCTGAAATTCCTCCTGATCAAACCTAGAGAAGTCTATAACATGAATGATCTTGTGGGGTATTCTTGGAGAGGAGATTTTCCACACACAAAATACCGGGGTGTGATCTGAGATGGAGTCAGGCAGAGTTCCAGTGGAGCTGATCCACTCAGGACGAATTGACAGAATCCAGTTCAGTAGAGAGCTAGTGACACCATTAGTCGACCATCTAGTGGGCTCCTGGATAAGCTGTGTCAGGGCTAAGCTCGCAAGTAGGGGCTCAAATTGCTTAGAATTGCCTCCAGCCCAGTTCAGGTTCACATCTCCTAGGATTAGTAGTTCGTTACTCCCATTAGGACCAACAGTGTCCAGGAGGTGGGTAAGGCCAGGTAGGCCACCCCTGGGAGGGTTGTATGTGCATACAACATGTAGCTTCTTTGTATTCCCAAGTAGCAACACTGTGTGCAGCAGTTCACATGGGGATAGAGAGGTCTGCTGATGCGTCACCAAAGACACTTTAAGATGACTCTTGAAATATATTAGAATGCCTCCACCCCGCTTGTTACCCGGCCGATCCTGTCGAATGAACTCGAAGCCAGGAAGTACACAGGCAGAGTCAGGGATTGAGGGTTTCAGCCAGGTCTCTGTAATGCCAAGAATGTCAGGCTTATAGTGTGCAGCCCAGATGGTGAGTTTGTCCAGGCTGGGCAAGAGACTGCGCATATTAAGGTGAGCAAGTTTTATCCCCTTTTCCGACCTCCATTCTGCTGGAGTAGAAGAGGACTGGGGGGGCTGGGACCAGGATTGAGCTCATTATCACCGGCCAGGGCCAGTACCACCAGGAAGAGCCAGAGAAGATGCTAATGGAAGGTGATACCACTGGACGAGGGCTTGCGGGTAGGACGTCTCCTCACCAAGGGGGGACATAGTAGGCATCTGAGATCAAAGCAGTAGGTAGGGCAGGGGGGCAACCTATCAAGGGCTAGGAGGTTAGAGAAGGTGAAGTCAGACACCTCATAGGGGACAGGTATACCCCAGTGGTCTCCTGTTGGCTGGGCAGAGGCAGTAACCATTAGAGAGAGGAGGAGGAGGCCAGAGAGAAGGCCAATGAGAAGGGCAGCTCTAGGTGAGGACAGCATAATGCCATCCCTGGTAGGGTTAGGAGTCATCATTTCAAAGTAGAGCTAAGCAATTCCCAGGGAACACCCACCTCGACAAGGTGACAGTAAAGGACCAGAGGGATGGCCTTGGAGGAGGCTGGTCAGCGAGTACAGAGTGCTAGAGCACCTGATGGGATAGGTTCAGCATTGGTATATGTGTATAAATTCAGACAGGTAGTCAGAGAATTCAGAAATAGCTGCCAGATCGCTCCCCCCGGAAGACTGCAGACAGACAGGGATATGCTTGTCAGAACCCAGAGAAAGCTAATTTACTATCGCTAGACCAGCCAACACCCTGAGCAATATCATTAAGAAAGACAGCAGGAGCAAGCAAAATGTCCGGTAAGCATGTATGAAGATAAGCAATCATTAGTAATTTCATGCCCAGGGAGAGATAAGCAGCCCAACACAACACCCTAAACAAATAAGTGAGGTCAAACAACTGAGAACAAAGTCAAGGCCTAAATGTTTTTTCTCTTTTCTTATCAGCCACGCCCATCCAGCTAATAGGAGCCACAGGCTTTGAGGGGAGGAGCTTGAGAGTATTTAACAGGAGGAGGGAACAGGGTGGGTGGGTGGAAAAAATGAATCCCCACAGCCAAAATTCCATTTCACATGCAGCCCTTCACAACTCCTGCTACAGCAGGGACAGGAAACTTCAGTTTCTAGCCGATTTGAAAGATTTTCATCCAGACGTGCTGAGGAGGCCCGCGGTACTCGGTTGAGTGAGCCGGCACCTCAACTCGCACCAGCGAAGTGCAGCGGTCTCGTAGCATGGCGCTGGGGGGGGGCCCTCCAAGCCCAGGTCACCCGCACAACCCCTCCTTGATGTAAGTACAGTCAACAGTTCGGAGCCGCTGGACGCGCTCTCGCTTTTCAGCGGGGAGAGCTGGAGCATCACAGCGGTGTGAGCCAATGGGAGTCAGAGAGTTCGGGAGCTGAGAGTTGGCACCAGAAGTTCAAATTGTACAGTCCCCAGAGGCAGACAAAGATGAATCCCCAGAGCCGAAATTCCATTTCACATGCAGCCCTTCTCAGCACCTACAACAGCAGGGGCAGGTAACTTCAGTTTCTAGCCGATTTGAAAGATTTTCATCCAGACATGCTGAGGAGGCCCGCCGGTACTCGGTTGAGCGAGCCAGCACCTCAACTCACACCAGCGAAGTGTGGTGGTCTCATAGCACGGCGCTGGGGGGGGAATCTTCTGAGCCCAGGTCACCAGCACAGCCCCTCCTCGATGAAAGTACAGTCAACAGTTCAGAGCCGCTGGACGCGCTTTCGCTTTTCAGCGGGGAGAGCTGGAGCATCACAGCGGTGTGAGCCAATGGGAGACAGAGAGTTCGGGAGCTGAGAGTTGGTGCCAAAAGTTCAAGTCGTACAGCCCCCAGAGGCAGACAAAGATGAATCCCCAGAGCCAAAATTCCATTTCACATGCAGCCTTTCTCAACACCTGCAACAGTGGGGCAGGTAACTTCAGTTTCTAGCTGATTTGAAAGATTTTCATCCAGACGTGCTGAGGAGGCCCACCGGTACTCGGTTGAGTGAGCTGGCACCTCAACTCGCACCAGCGAAGTGCGGCGGTCTCGTAGCATGGCGCTGAAGGGGGGCACCCTCCGAGCCCAGGTTGTCTGCGCAGCCCCTCCTTGATGAAAGTACAGTCAACAGTTCGGAGCTGCTGGACGCGCTCACGCTTTTGAGCAGGGAGAGCTGGAGCATCACAAAGCATACTTCCCCATATTATAAATAAAGACCAAGCAGGTTTTATTATAAAAAGCCAGACAGCAGACAATGTTAAAAGAACAGTATACCTACTAGAAGAAATAGAAATGAAAAAAAACCTTTGTATTGTTAAGTATGGATGCACAGAAAGCATTTGACAGAGTTTCCCGGAGATTCCTAAGATACACAATGGAAAAATTCAACTTCGCAATAGACTTCTTAAATACAATACAAAGCATACAGTATATACTGTACATACCCACAAGCCATGATGAAGGTAAATGGATCTTTTTCGACCCGTTTCTCCCTAAACAGAGGTACTCGACAAGGCTTTCCCCATCCCCCCCTCACTATTTGCTATATACGCAGAGCCGCTAGCACAAGCTATTAGAGAGAATGAAAGAATTGCAGGGATAAAATATCTCAATACCACCCACAAAACAGCATTCCTTGCAGATGACTTGCTGATATACCTAACTGAGCCGGACACTTTCATAAAAAATTATTCTTCCTTCTGGGACAGATGGAGTCCATCTCAGGGTATAAATTTAACACAAGTAAAACAGAAGTGTTATGTTTAAACTATCATCCAAGTGAATTAATTCAGGCAAGATACCTACAGAGGTGGAAAAGCAATAAATTCAGATATTTGGGGAT
The DNA here is from genome assembly GCA_016271365.2 of Neoceratodus forsteri. Lineage (NCBI taxonomy): Eukaryota > Metazoa > Chordata > Ceratodontiformes > Ceratodontidae > Neoceratodus > Neoceratodus forsteri. The sequence continues at coordinate 141,598,035 of JADMNL010000024.1, forward strand.
AATATTAACAAAAGAAACTCAGGATTTATATGAAACCAATTATGGCCCACTATTACAATCTATCAAGGAAGATTTTCTGAGATGGGACCTCTTACCTCTCTCGCTGAATCAGAGACTAGAGGTTATTAGAATGAATATACTTCCAAGGTTTCTATACCTCTTTCAGACTCTCCCGTTATATCCGCAACAGACAGATTTAAAAAAATGGAACAGTATGATATCCCAATTTATATAGAAACATAGAATTTGACAGCAGATAAGGACCGCTTGGCCCACCTAGTCTGCCCATTTTCCTACCTAACAGATAAGCTGCAGATCCTAGTTAACCAACAGCTTACTTCCTCCTACCCCCCACTAGGACTGCCTTATGTCTGTCCCATGCATTCTTGAATTCCCCCACTGTTCTTGACTCCACAACCTGCTCAGGGAGGCTGTTCCATGCATCCACAACCCTCTCTGTGAAAAAATACTTCCTCACATTACCTCTGAGCCGTCCCCCTCTATCTTCAAATTGTGCCCCCTTGTTCTTGCACATCTCTTTTTCTGAAAGATGCTACCCTCTTGGACTTTGTTGATTCCTTGAGGTACTTGAAAGTTTCTATCATGTCCCTCTCTCCTTCTTTCCTCAAGGGTATACATATTAAGCTCCTTTAGTCTTTCTTCAGATGTCTTCTGGTGCAGACCCTGCACCATTTTGGTGCCTCCTCTGGACAGCCTCCGTTCTGTCTATGTCTTTGAGGAGATGGGGTCTCCAGAACTGCACACAGTACTCCAGATGGGGTCTCACCAACTGTCTGTACAGATGGATAACAACTTCCTGTTTTCTACTATTGATGCCTCTTCCTATGCATCCCAGTATCCCCCAACCTTCCTTACTGCCTTCTCACATTGCTTGCCCACTTTTAGGTCATCTGATATAATTACCCCAGGTCCCTTTCCATTTTTACTGTTGTCAGTATCTCACCCCCATTGTGTACGCTCCTGGGTTTTTGTTTCCATGTGCATTACCTTGCACAAGTGTGTGTTATTGTTCATCAACGCCACTCCTGGGTGGGTTGAAACATGAGGTGAAGCCGAGTGCTTCCACCACCCCAGGAGTGACATTATTAGACAATAACACACACCCCAGAGTGCCTTATTGCTATTATACAAAGGCTAATGTGTTAATATTAGAGAAAAAAAGGAAAAAATAATTTCTTTTATGCATTTTTTTTTTTTTTTATGGGTGGAGGAGTATGTTTTAAAAAAAAAAAAAGTCCAGTATGTGTTTTTGCCACTGGATGGAGCTGTTATCTGAATAATTGTGCTGTGTTCAGTCTGACACTGTTCCTTATTTAACTGTGTGTGCCTATGTTGTTATGACGTCTTTACACTTCCCCCCCAACCAAAGGCATTCATCAGTCCGTAAAAATGGGATGTATCTGTAGTTTTTTTTAATGATTTAATTACTGTTTGTATTTCTGGTTACGGAGCCGATCGGCGGTTTAGAGGTACACGCTCGATGTCCTGATTTCGGAGTGGAGCTGTTGGATCCAAGGTGTTACCGCTTCGGTTACTTTTTGGCAGTGAGTAAAAATGAAGCAGGATGAGGTTTTGAGACTATGTGGAACACTTAAATTGGGGAAGAAAAGTAATGACATTTCTGCCATTTTCTCTGTGAAATGAACTGCGTGACTGGCAGTTACCATCGGCGTGGTTCACTCAAGCCATTCGGTTTCAGAGAAAGTCTGTTATGAACTAATGTTTTTTTATAATGAACTAAGGTCTTTTAGGTGAATGTTGGAGCAACAACTGGAATTTGTATTTGGCAGCAGCAGCGGGGGGTGGATTAAGCAGTGACAGATTCAGTGTGTGGTAGGCAGACAAGAAGGGAGTGATTCGTGAGATCGTTGTCTGGTCTTTTTTGTGCCTGCCCTAGATACAGTGATGTTATTGTTTAATATCATCACTGTGTCTAGGGGTCAGCAACCAATCAGGTTGCTAGAAATGTTCTTGCCATTGTATAATTTATGTTAACTTGTATATGTACGTATATATATACATATATATATGTATGTATATTACACACACACACATATATATATATATATGGGATATGACATGGCAAGGAAAAAAAATGAGAATAAAATACAAAACCCTCCAGATGCCAAAAAACAAAGGGAGACCTAGCCCTTCCTAATCTAGAACAATATGCACAGGCAGCAGTAATTTCACACATATTACATTAGCTAGATGACAGGACAGATCCACATTGGAAAGAAATAGAGAGAGGAATTCAACCTGAGAGGATAGAGAAATACTTATTTGGACAAACTATACCAAGATTAAATATGCAACAGGAGATCAGATTTAAACAAACCAGACAATTATTGAAAGTATAAGATCAGTAATTAAAAAGATTAATGATCCCAAAATTAATCTGTAACCACTCTGTTACCCGGGGTTACTAGAATCCCAGTAAGACCTAGTAGTAGGCAGGGAAGGCAGCTTGTGAAACTCCAGTTAAATGGATTTCACACTGTCTCACACTGTTCTCAGTCTCAGCTGAGACTGAGGGATGATATCATTTAGAACTGTCGCAGCTGCATAAGCCACACTGGAATGTTGCAGTTGGAGGTTAGAGTAGAACGTGGGGGAATTCTGAAGTCAGTTGGGGAGAGAGTTCTGTAGAGTTCAGCAGAGGTGTTCTGCTGAGGCAGGCTCTCAGAGCTTTAAGCTCTGTTACAGAGCCACTTTTGTTTTAGGTGTGTGTTTCCACCTGAAGAGGAACAAAAGAATTGCTTATTGAAGTGGTGGAGACCACTTTCAATGGTTTAGGGCCCCATCACTGCGGGGATGGGGGGATGGGGGAAGGTATCAGCCTGTTTCCAGGGGCAAATCCCCTTGGTCCGGCTAAGGAAAAGAAGCTGCCTGTTTAAGTTCGTGCTGAGGCACCAGAAGCTCTGGAAGAGAGTTACTTGAGGAGGAAACGCCTGTGGGGCACCTGCAACCGAAGGGTGAGTTCGCTCTGCTAAAGGGCCATGTGTTTTCACTTAAAACAGAACAAAACTAAAGGGATTGTTGCTGTGGGGTCAGGAAAAGACAGCTAAGTACAGTTTGGAAGATGTGGGGATTGGACTGCTTAACTCTGTGGGGGGTCTAGAGTAATGGACAAAGACCCTTGGAGAGAGGGACCTAGCCCAAGTCTCATAGGTGAAGACGAGATGAGGGAGGCCTTTGAATGGGATGCCCAGTGAAAAGTGGACAGTCTCAGGAGTGAGGACGACTGCTCACTCCTGGGCACAGATTTTCTGTGAGAAAGAAGAGGGGGAACCTATGTGGCCTTGTGAAAAAGGAACTGGTAGACAGCCTCAAGCTCTTGCCTCAGAGGAACGCATGGAAGACAGTGGTGATTCCACTGCCCTGGCTGTGCAAGAAGAAGCCAGGGATCCATTTTTTGTGTCATTAAGAATGCGTAGCTGGCAGAACTAGGACTGGCCACCCCCAAGCCAGGCCAGAGGTCTCAGGTTGATCAAAGCTAGTAAAGAGGAAAGACTGGTTTGTAGGAAGGCGAATTAAATCTTCGGGATGTCCTTTCCTACCTTTCCTCGGAGAGTCTGGGAGGAGATTAAAATAAGCAGGAAATCCTGGATTTGGGAAGAAGCAATGAAATGTGTGCATCCTGGTGCAAACAAGCATGTCAAGAACAGAATGTTTCACGACAAATACAGCCAGTGGAAAAGAGGCAGGACACTGTTAATGGACACTGTTCGAACTGTGGATGGAGAGGGACATGAAACCTTTCACAGTGTGAATTATGAGTGCCCAGATGGGGTAATAATTCAAGCGCCTGACCCGTTGTGGTATTGGCCACAATGCAAAGAACTTCCTGTGAATGTGCCCATGCCTACCAAATGGAAAGCAGAGCAGTGGTAGCCAGTGCTGCCACTCCAGCCATTGCAATACCTATGTTGTTCCGTCAGTCTGGAAGTCCAGGACTCAGGTGCCCCACATTCATCAGTTCTACAGTGTACTGGCCTTCCAGAATCCATCGACTGGCCCACCAGATGACTTCAGATCCAGAGAGGACATCAGCCCAGCTGTATCCAGATTCATCGCCTGGGTATCGGATGACTTCAGACCAGCTGTTTTCCTTTCTGTTCCTGTTCCAAGGTTCCATCTCCAGAGATGACATCAACCCAGCAGTTTCCAGATGTGCCCTTCTGTCGTTTTCCGAGAAGATGTTGGCCCAGCTGTATCGGAAGAATGCTGCTAGGGAGAGTCTTCGGCTGAGGACCAGGTTTGGTGCCATTTTCGTTCTACAAGGGACTGGAAAGTCCAGACTTTTCTATTCTTATGACATTGCAGTACACGCCCTACACTAGCAGACTCCAGATGTTTGAAGTGTCCTCAAAGACTCTCCCCTTTGGGACTTTGGCCTGCTAGAACTGTGCTTCACTGGGCTCTGGCCCAGGAGAGATTCTTTAATGGACTTGCCTTCAGGCACTGTGGTCACTAGATGGGACTTTTAGGGCACTCCACCCCCCAAATGTTGTGTATTGTAAATAATGGCATTGTTTTCTACTGTTTTCTAACGTTTATACTGTTTTTCTACTTTTCTAAAAAAAATATTTTTGGGGATTCTCCAGTGTTTTGATGGTAGGTGTTTACATAGACGGTGTATGCAGATTAGGAGTGTGTGTTGTCTTTCTTTTTCTTGCAGGTGTTCCTAAAGAAGATAGAAGAGAAGACAAGAAGAGGAGGAGGGCCTCATGGAGTACCTCAGTAGTACTTCAGAGTGTAGTGTTTAAAGTACTGTTGTTGTTGTTGTTACTATGTGTAACTTTTTCTTCCCCACAGGTATGGTTGTGGGGGAATGTGGGAGTAATGTATAGTTATGGTATTAGCTCCTGGTGGTGGTTGCATGGTGTCCAGGGTCGGGGATGTCCCCTGCTTGTTTTGTTTTGGGAATTCTAAGTTAGAGGCAGACAGATTTTCCCTAGAGGGCTGGGGGGGATAGACAGGCTGTGGCCCTGACCTGCAGTAGGGGATGTAGTACTGCTCTATTAGGGCTATGCTCTGGACAATTCTACTGGAGCCACTAGGTACCCATAGTCAGCGGGTAGAGTAGAGGCTGATGCATCAGCCAAAGGCCTCTAGGCCGTTAGTGTTGCCTGCCTGTGCTGGCACATGGTAGAGGAGAAGGTAGCGCTACCTCCCCGTAGTCAACACACAGGGTGAGATGGCCTAAGCCGGGTGACTAATGACTGGGGACAGTCATTTTCCTGGCCCAAGGTGAGTGTAACCCCCATTACCTGGGGTTACTAGAATCCCAGTAAGACCTAGTGGTAGGCAGGGAAGGCAGCTTGTGAAACTCCAGTTAAATGGATTTCACACTGTCTCACTCTGTTCTCAGTCTCAGCTGAGACTGAGGGATGACATCATTTAGAACTGTCGCAGCTGCATAAGCCACACTGGAATGTCGCAGTTGGAGGTTAGAGTAGAACGTTGGGGAATTCTGAAGTCAGTCTGAGAGAGAGTTCTGTAGAGTTCAGCAGAGGTGCTCTGCTGAGGCAGGCCCTCAGAGCTTTAAGCTCTGTTACAGAGCTACTTTTGTTTTAGGTGTGTGTTTCCTCCTGAAGAGGAACACAGGAACTGCTTATTCAAGTGGTGGAGACCACTTTCAATGGTTTAGGGCCCCATCCCTGTGGGGATGGGGGGAAGGAATCAGCCTGTTTCCAGGGGGAAACCCCCTTGGTCCAGCTAAGGAAAAGAAGTTGCCTGTTTAAGTTCGTGCTGAGGCACCAGAAGCTCTGGAAGAGAGTTCCTTGAGGAGGAAACGCCTGTGGGCCCCTGCAACCAAAGGGTGAGTTCGCTCTGCTAAAGGGCCATGTGTTTTCACCTGAAACAGAACAAAACTAAAGGGACTGTTACTGTGGGATAAGGAAAAGACAGCCAAGTACAGTTTGGAAGATGTGGGGATTGGACTGCTTAACTCTGTGGGGGTCTAGAGTAATGGACAAAGCCACTTAATAAGTATGTTCAAGTCCAGCACAAATGGGAAGAAAAGACAGTAGATTGAATGTAATTACATTTAAAAAGAATCTACACAGCAAAGGTTCTAAAGGATGAGGTGTTACAGTCCAGAGAAATGGCCAGGTATGAATTGTGGGAGTGAGAGGTGGGAGACCCCCCCATCAGTAGTAACCAAATTCACCTCTACGGATTTGCTCTGGGACACCTGTTTGCTTTCTCTAAGGTACTTGGCCAGTGCCTGAGGATAGTACCCAGACGTGGGATTGATGAGGAAGATTCCCTTATGGAGCAGAAGTGCTCTTAGGTGGTTTAGGGAGCCACCAGTAAATGTTTCCATGATATATAGAAAGTGTCCAAGTGGCTGGCAAGGGAGCAGAGCCAGGGAAAACCCAGAGCAGCGTACAAGTTTGTGCTGTGTGCCCAGTGTGTTTCAGAGCCTGAGGGCTAAAGTGATGAATATGTGTTCTGGTCTCCTTTAATCTGCATTACCAGGAGTGTAGCCCCGTGGGGGTCCATCTATGCTTTGTTTATTCTGTTGGATGTGAATAAAAGCCACACTTTAGAATACCACTTCTGGTATTGGACATTACAGTTATTGCTTCCTTTGTCCGGAGTTACTTGGGTGCCCCTGTGCAGAGTAGCCAAACCAAGCCTATGTGCCGAGTGACATATTCCTCCCCGAACCCAGCCCACCTGGTAGAGCTGTCAGATGGAAACGGCATACCTGGTAGGGGTTACAAAAATGGAGGCACCGCTGAGGATTTGGTTTTGGAATTTAGGGAGGAATATAAGAAAGGTCACTCGGACAAAGGCTAGCATTTTGGTTATCTGGCAGTGGATGGCCCAAAAAGCTGAAGCAATGTTAACTAATGTGCCACTGTGTGCTGTTATCCATGTGCTGCTATTAAAATGCCAACTGTTTACCAAGGAGCAGTAAAGCCTGAGAGTGTATGCCCTTGTCCTGCATCAAATTACAGCATTTGCCAGCTTTTAAAAGTGTTTGTGACAAAGAAAAGTGTGGAAAACTGCGGGTAGCAAAAGGAAAATTGTGCCCTAGACGTTGGAAATGCTTTCTTGTGAACTGAGAGACTTGTTGTGTTTAATGGCCATGAAAAATGGTTGAAATGGGCTCCCGCCATGGAGTCAGTTGAAAAAATAAAAAGTGTGGTTTTGCAGTTTAAATTTGCCTGATTGACAATCACCATGAGTCCATGAGGTCCAGGACACGAGTGAACGTCTCCTCCTCTACCTTTTGCGACGGGACCAGGAAACTCAACAAAGAATAGAAGACCTAGAAAACAGGTCCTGACGCAATAATTTCAGGATACACGGTGTTCCGGAGGATCAAGAAGAGGGGTATGCAACTATAGAGGATTTCGTGCAGCATCTGCTCTGATCGGTGCTCTCGATTCCCCCGGATCTGAACCTGGATATTGATAGGGCTTACCGATCATTGGTCATCAAACCCATAGACCCTGCAGCAAACCACGCTCCCTAATCATCCAGATGGTGTACTACCAGAGTAAAGACTGGCTTCTGAAAGAAGCATGGCGACTCAGAAATTTAAAGCACCACGGGGCACCTATTTTCTTCGATCAAGACTTCTCAAGTGCACTACAAGCGGAGAGGCAGAGGGCTAGAGGTACTGTATATTAAGGGAGTTGAAGGCACGAAAGGACATACGAGCCCAGATCCTTTATCCAGTTATACTAAAAATACATCTGGAATCGGCAACAAGATCTTTCCCTTCCTTGGTTGAAGCAATACTACTCCTAAAAGAGCTAAACATCCCAGTGCCAGATTTAGAGGTGGAAATCCTAGAGAAAAAAATCCGATCTGAGATGTGGTCCTTACGTGCGAGAGGAACCAACAGGAAAAGAGGTCTGCCTAGAGCCATCCTGCCTGAAGCAGCTCGAGATGTCTGTAAACTGCTGAAGCACGCAGACCGAAAGGAACAAGCAGGCAACACAAATTCTCAGCAAGCCGCTCACAGAGGAGATAAGTTGTGAACTCACTTGTGCTGGGACTAGATTATAATATCTCTAATTGTTTTTTCTCCCCCCCCCCCCGGTTTGATCATGGGTGGGCTAAGCTGTATTCTCGGGTCAAAACTGGCTGGTTTCACGGCCTTTCATGGTCCTGGTAAGAGGGGTCTAACATAATGAAGAAAGGAGGGTTTTCCTTTCCTTTTCTTGCCTAACATAGATCAGCCCTGCAGCCGCGAATCATAGCTTGGGGCAGAGACAAGAAATGGACTCGGGAGGGCTAGGCTGCTGGATACTGCTTGTGCTTCCTCCTGTCCCCCCTTCGGCTGCATGGGATCCCATTTGTACACTGCGATGCATGTAGTTCGAATTTGGTAGCCCTTTCCAGACACCGTGGACTGCAATATCTGTGTTTTAGTCTGGTTTTTCTTCTTCTCTTTTCTCCTCGCAGTCAGAGAAGCAGTAGTTCATTGGCGGGGAGGGGGCTACTCGTTGCTCTACACAGCGAGGCAGCTTGAGAGCGGGAGAACAGAAAAAGGAGGAGGGGTTTCCACTTAAACTTCCAGGCCTCAAATTAGAATAGTAGTTGGGGTGGCTGTGGGTGTGGGGGTGGAGGACGATGCCAGCGATCAGAAAGCAGACTGCAGTACTACGTTGTTAAGGTACAGTTTGGGCTTATAGGCATTTCCATGCAAAATGTATGTTTTTTATTTAAAATTGCAGAGATTGGTGAGGTAGGGGGAGGGAGTCCTTACAAATTCTAAAGAAGGCCAGCTACGATTGGTAATTTGGAGAGATGGACATCAGACCCCACGGTAATTGGGAGGTCTGTGAGCCCCGTGGGGATGACACAGCCTTGACCATATGGCGCTGATGAGGGGGTAAGGGTTAGGAGGGTTTGAGACGACCGGGGAACTGGCCTGCTGGGGGAGGATCCCAGAGGTGATATAGCAGAGATAGCGGATAGCCCAAAGCCATAGGGGGTTCCAGAGATAGTGTTCTGGCTTAGGATAGGGACAAAAAAAATAGGTTGGTGGGTAGGATGGGAGCCGAGTACTGTAAGGGGGAATACGCAAGACTACGAAGGAGGGATGGGGGAAATTGGCTATAAAATGCACAAATAGGAGCAGAGGGTTGACTGGGTAGCTAATGGGATTAAGAGATGAGAGGAGATATAAAGCCTAAACGGGACCTAAACGGGAATTTCTATCAGGTGGAGTGAGAGGCAAAGATAAATAACAATGGGTAAAGAGACCTAAGAAAAGCCTGTGTTAGAGAAAGATTGGAGAAAGGGAAAAGTTCTATCACCCGCATCATTAAAGATGTAAGAGAGGGGAAGGGAGGGGAAGAAAAAAAGAGGGGTAAACCGTCAGCCTACGCACGGGGTGGGAAGGGGACATCGGGGTGCAGCAAGATAAAGTGACGTCAGTTTCTAGTGGTGAAGTGCACACATTGTAGGCGTGAACAGCTACAACCTCCAAAAACAACTGGGAGGTGGTTAAGATTAACAGCTAGCTACAAAAGGCTAGTACCTCCTTGGAAGTTTGAATAAGGTTACTAGAAGTGTTCTTGAAATAATTCCCAGGTTATTAGGGAACAAGTTATTATTGGTAATCGGCCACGTGTTATTGGCTGATTTGCCGCATTGTTTCTTTATTAATTACTTTACAACAGTTTATGAATGTGCAGAGTCATGTGAACTTATATTCTGTGGAAAAGGAAGCGGGCACCTTGGACTGGTCGGTAGAGGGGAACCTAGTGGGCACAATGCCAAGGGTACAGCAGCACGACGAACGAAACTAAAATGACACACCTGAACATTATATCCTATAATTTTAAGGGTATTAATTCACCAATTAAACTTACCAGATTGTTGGTGGAATTAAATCATTTAAAGTGCGACATAGCCTTATTACAAGAGACGCACTTAAGCTCAGTGGAGCATGGCAAACTCAGGCGAACATGGGTGGGTCGGGTAGAAGCAGCTTCGCATGAAACAGCAAAAATTCAAGCTGGGGTGGTGGTCCTTTTCAGGAGGGACTGTCCATTTCAGATACAGGAAGTGGAGGCAGCTACATCAGTTAGATTCATCAGAGTAACAGGTAGAATTCAGGACCAACTGGTGCATTTAATAAATGTGTATGCTCCCAACATAGACATGGATAAGTTTTTGGATGAGATACTTCATAAAATAGTGGAGCTTATGGAAGGACAGATAGTCCTAGGGGGGACTTCAACGCAGTACTCTGTCCTACCATGGACCGTTCATCTGGTCAGACATCCACTAATATAATGGCAACCAAAAAATTGAAGCTATTGTTAGAGGAAGGGGGGTTAATTGATGTGTGGAGATCACTGCATGGATCAGAATGGGACTATACATACTACTCCCCAGCCTAGAGGTCGTACTCATGGATTGATAAGATGTGTATGCTGAAATCGGACCTTTACTGGTGTGCCGCCTCAACCATATACCCCATAACATTGTCTGATCATGCGCCAGTGGGTATCTGGGTATCCTGGGGTAACATAAGTAGGAAAACAGTATGGAGGCTGACTACCTCCTTGTTAAATGATAAAGTATTTCTGCAACATATATCTCAAACGCTGAAGGACTTAGAATCGGACTCCCCCATGGAAGACACATCACCCCTGATATGGTGGGATATGATGAAGGCGGTGGTTAGGGGACAAACAATAAGCTACGCCTCAAACAAAAAGAGAAGCATTAATAAAACAAGGCTAGAGTCAATGGGGGCGTGGCCAAGCCGGCATCCAGAATGGCTGCTTAGTTCTGGAGCTCTGAGCCTAAACCGTCAGGAATCTCACTTTTCCCCGCTACCCCAGGACGTAATGAGGAAAAAAATTGTGGGACTTGGTAGGGAAAACAGTTATGCCACCAAAAATGTCGAAAAAACGGGCAACTTCCATTTAAAAGCACCAACAATGGGCTTAAAGATCTGGGCCTGGAGGCTCTGCCACCACGAGGAGAGAATGTTGGAAACGGGGCTGCAACAACTTCAGCAGGGACTGTGGAAGACAACGTGTATAGTCCTCAATTTCTGGTACTAGAAAAGTTATTCAACGATTTAAAATATGGCCTGACTAGTAAAATGAATGCTGGATTTGAAAATGTATCTGCACAGTTGGCCCTCCTGCAAACAACAGTAAACAACTTGGGGGAGACAGTGGAACAACATTCGGCTTGTTTAACGGAGGTGGAAGAAAGGATTAGTACGCAAGAAGACCGTTATAATCAGTGGAGCCCCCAATTGCAAGCAGCAATGACTGAAATAGAGAAATAAAAAATAATACTAGACGACCATGAAAATAGGGAGAGGTGAACAAATGTACGAATAGTGGGCATGGCTGAAGGGGTGGAAGGCAGAGACTGTGTAACTTTTTGCCAGACATGGTTAACAGCAAAGTTGGATCTACCAGCGGAATGCTCCTTGGAGATACAGTGGGCACATAGAACTCCCGGTCGACGACCACCACCAAATGAAAGGCCTCGCCACATTATTGTAAAATTTCTGAGATATCAGAACAGAATGGCGGTATTGAATGCAGCACGAAAGGCGGGTGCCATTAGAGAAGGCTCTCAAACTGTTAGTATATTCCAAGACTTTTCACGGTCGGTACAAACAGATCGGAATGCATTTACGCCTGTGAAGAGGAGGTTACATCAATTGGAGTGGCCTTTTGCACTTGTCTACCCTGCTCGATTGATCATAAGGAGAAAAGGCGCTACACCTAAGGTGTTTACAAACCCGGACGCGGCAGTGCAGTATACTGAACATGAATCGAAGCAACAAGAAGATGCAGATGAGTGAACTTTACTTTGGACCTGGGCTAACTCATTAGTACTTTTATCCTTGTCGCCTAATATTATGCAGGATGCGTATAGAGGAGGGTTGGGGAGTGGAGTTTATTTCTCGGTCTGCTCCGTAACTCCTAGGAGGCCTATCAAGGCTGGAGTGGGCGGCCTTCCCTGTTTCTCCCCCTGCTCTAGCTCCAGGCAGGACCTTTTTGTTTCTTTTCCTCTGTGGAGGTGAACCAGAGTGACATTACAGAGACCTAAATGATGCCTAATGACTCTCTGTTTTATGCTGGGACAAATCTTTAGTTCATTTATTTATACTTTTACAGCACCACGCTACATTAGCGGTCTGATTAGTAGAATGTGGTCAATGGGGAGCTGAAAAACTGTCCTGCCTATCTTTGCACACTAACTGCGCAATGAGTTGATCTATGTATGTACAGGACAGCATCAAGGTGGGACGAGGGTACAGGGGGGGCGAGGAGCTTTTGCTCGGTCTGTTCTGTAACTCTTATGAGGCCTATAATGGCTGGAGTGGCCGGCCTTCCCCACCTCCCCCTGACGTCAGCCCTGGGGCTTAGAGGGTCTCTACAATGCTCCACCTGTAGCTACCAAATTTTGCTTTGGTTATTATACTTGGGTCCCAGAGGCTGTCATATTTTCTGTTTTATTTACATTAGAATACAGAATCAAGGACAAGTTTAGTCAAATTAATAAGGAGATGTAAACCTATCCTCTTGCTTCATTTTCGTCAGCAGGGAGATGATGTGGGCAGGGAATGTGTGCCGGATTTTAACTAGTGAATGGGTTTTCCTTGAATATATGGGCACAACATATGTCCCGGGGTGGGAGAGGGGATTCAGTTGTTTTTAATTTTGTATGTGGTGTGGGTGCAGGCCAGCGCAGGAGACCAGTTTTAAGCTGGTCACCCCCTCCAGATGAGGCGGGAGGTGTTTTCACATGACCCTGGGATTAAAAGTGAGACGGAACACTCGGAGAATGACAGGGCGTGTGAGCAATAAAAATACTGTATGCTAAATTATGTGTGGGGGCCTGCCCACTCCTGTTGGGCTCCTCATTCCGGAGGTTCCCTGTGGGGGTTGGACCCCTAAGTGTTCCCGATTCGCACAGACCTATATATCTACTATATCTAGACAATGGGGTTGTGGGAAATTACATTTTATGCTTTGCAGCTGGGGGGGTCCTGGGTGGGGGCCGCTGGCACCACCACACCTGGCTTTATGGAGAAGAAAATGACGGTTTGGCCAGCAGGCTATTCCATGAGAGTAAAGGGGTTTTAATTAGAGGTACACCTAGAAGGGGAATCTAGGTGGTGAATTAAAATCTGATACCACCTGGCTAGATTCCTGACACTAGGGGCTTAGTTTTTCTAGTAGGTTAAGTAAGCGCCGTTGCGCAGGTCTTTATCTTTCTTTCTTTTCTTCTTTATCTTTCCGGTCTTTTGTGGGGACCTCTGAAATGTTACAGATGAGAGGGTGGGGGAGGGAGATCTGTTAATTGGGAGAAAAAATTAAAAAGGACAAGAGTCGGGTGCTGTGAGGGGGCTCGGGGTAGTTGTAATGCAATGTGCTTGGGAGATCCTAGATCTAGGGATATATCTGATGCCACCGTATGGCTAGTTTAAAAATGTTATCCTGGAATGTAAATGGCTTAAAAACTGCAGTGAAACAGAAACGTGTATGGGCATATATTAAGAAAAAGAATGCAGATGTCGTGATGCTACAAGAATTGCATTTAACATGTGATGAGATTAAGCAAATAGAAAAAAAATTGGGAGGTACAATGATAGCATCTTATTTCACGTCCAAGGCCAGAGGAACATGTGTGTGGTTCAGACCGGGGGTCAGGGCTCAGATTCATGCAACTCAAAGAGACAGTCAGGGAAGGTATGTTATAGTGAAGACTACGGTGGAAGAGGAATTGATAGTCTTGGGATCCTTGTATGGGCCTACATTTGATTGTCCAGAATTATTTGAGCACCTGGCGATCGTGCTGGCAGTGTTCCCAGATAAATTGATCATAGGGGGTGATTACAATACCTATTGGGATCCACTTTGACCACTCTAAACCCAGATTCAGGCATTCCCAGGGAGTAGGAGCTCCGGAGATTGGTGGAGGAAAGGGCCTTACAGGAATTGTGGAGATTTAAACACCCAGATACAGAGGAATTTTCTTTTTACTCCTGTGCTCATAAGGTCCATACAAGATTAGACTATTTTCTGGCTTCTCCTGCCTTCTTGGGGCGTATAAGGGAAGTAGAATATGATCCTATTATAGTATCAGACCATGCTCCATTATACTTAGAGATGGAGAAAGAGACAGATGAGGGAGGGATGCGACAGTGGAGAATGGATCCCACATTACTGATAGATCCCCAATACGTGCAACAAATGTCCAGGAAGCTAAAGGAGTTCCTTGAAAATAATAAGGTAGAAGACACCTCAGCAAGAACTACTTGGGAGGCCCTGAAAGCTTTTGTAATGGGGGAGACTATCTCATATGCAGCCTTTAAAGGCAAAAAAGAAAAACGAAGGGAGAATGAACTAGAAGCTAATATACTGAGGTTAGAAAAGCAGATTATGGGCAGCCAGTCACCTGAGGAACTGGTGAAATTGAAGAGTATGAAGGGGAATACAACCAATTGTGCTGTAAGCGTATAGAAAGGGATATCTTAATGTCAAAAGCAGGACAGTATTTCGAGGGGGACAAGTCGGGGAGATGGATGGCCTGGCTAATTAAAAAAACAAAGAGCAGAAAGAACAATTTTAACAATAGAAAATGAGAATGGGGAAGGTACTTCTTCTGCTCGAGAGATAAATACAATTTTCAAATCCTTCTATGAAAAGCTGTATACATCTGAATTCCTGCAAGAGACAAATTTAGATAGTTTCCTAGAAAATATACCCCTTCCTGAGATACCCGCTCAGATAAATGAGAGGCTGGGACAAGAACTTAAAGTGCAGGAGATTAAGGAGGCAATCTGGGCGTCTAGGTCGGGGAGAGCTCAGGGGCCTGATGGCCTGCCCATGGAATTCTACAAGAAATTTTGGAATGATCTGGGCCAGCTTTTCCAGTATATGGTGAGGGAAGTATTGGGGGAATGGGGGCTGACGCCATCTCAGCAGTTAGCTATTATAACAATTTTACCCAAACCAGACAAGGACACAAACAAATGTGGCTCATATCACCCAATCTCTTTATTAAACACTGCCTATAAGATCATAGCGAAAATATTGGCAAGGAGGTTGGAGGGGGTCTTACCACAGATCATCCATCATGATCAGGGGGGGCTTTGTTAGGGGGAGGCAAGCAAGACTTAATTTAAGACGAGTAATGAATATTATTTGGCAAGGGTCCAGAGGAAGGAAAACGTGTGGAGGCCTCCTCGCATTAGATGCAGAAAAGGCCTTTGACAGGGTCGAATGGCCGTTTATGTTTGCAGTACTAAGAAAGTTTGGTCTGCACCCGGTCTTTAGACAGTGGGTGGAGTGGTTGTATCAATCCCCGTGGGCTCAAATTCTTACAAATAATACTTTGTCACCCCCCTTTCGACTCCATAGAGGGACGAGACAGGGGTGCCCCCTTTCGCCACTGATATATATGATGACCATTGAGGTTCTGGCATCAGCCATTAGACATCATCGGGAAATAGAAGGTTATAGGGTGAATGAAGAGAAGCATGTTATCTTTCTTTTTGTGGATGATGTGCTTTTATTCTTAGCTGCTCCAGTGAGAGCAATGCCTGCCTTGACTTCCCTTTTCAGGGAATATGGTCCCATTTCAGGTCATAAGATCAACTGGAACAAGAGCGAATGGCTCCCTCTGGCAGACGGTGGAGAGTCCATACAGATAAGTGGCATAGACATTACTCCTAGAACAGTAATTAAATATCTGGGAATACTGCTACTGCGTAGAATAGCGGATGTGGGGTATATAAATTAGAGTCCATTAGCAACAAAAATTAAGGAACAATGTAGTAGATGGAAGTCGCTCCCTTTGTCTTTGTTGGGAAGAGTAAACTTAGTAAAAATGCAAATTCTACCTCAGTGCCTTTACCTTTTTCAGACCCTTCCTATTGTGCCTCCACCGGGCTGCCTCAAGTCCCTTGAGGGATCTGTTACTTCCTTAATTTGGGCAAATCGGAGACCTAGGATCAGAAAGGAGCTGTGGCAGCCAATGCACAGAGGCCTGACACTCCCCAATTTGAAGCTATATACTTTAGCGGCCCAACTAACATTTATCATGGATTGCCAGGAAATAGGAGGAAGAGCGACAGCTTGGGTTACTATGGAGTCACAATCTAGGGTGTGCTCCCCCTATGCCTTATGTCTCCTCCCATCAGGATTGAGGGAAGGAGATGGAGAGAAGCCCAAGAATCCATTCACCAAATGTATACTTAAAGCCTGGGGAAGGGCTTCACTGCTGATGGGAGACAAGGGAGGTACGTCACCAGAGAGGTCCATCTTGTTTAGTTTGTGGAGGGATGGAGGGCCCCCCTCGATCAAACAGGCTCTGAGGCAGTGGGAGGGGAAGAGTCTCTTTCTCCTGTCCCACTTATTCAATGGTGGGACCTTTTCTAGTTTCTCTGAGTTGAGACAAACATTTGACATTCATCCACCACACTACCTTACTTATGTGGTAATAAGATCCAGGATGTTTAAGTTAACTGGGATAAAGGGGGAGGAATCTTCCTTGAGTAGAACATCTTTGGAGGAAATTTTTCAACACTATAAAAAACACGGGGGTGTGAAACCCTGTCCGTGTTATACAAAGCTTTGTTGGGAGCACAGCCAGATAAGCTGCATAAGTTAAAAGACAGTTGGGAAAGGGACTTGGGTGTGGACAAATTAACACGAGGGGACTGGAATTTGGCCCTACGGAGCAGCAAGGCTGTTTCTGTAAACAACAGACTGCGAATAATTATAATATTGTGCATAGAATCTATCATACCCCTGTTTTAGCACATAAGATTAACCCCCAAATTTCAGACCAATGCCCTAAATGCTGTGCTCAGAGATGTACCTTTTACCACATGGTTTGGGCGTGCCCAAAAGTGGGAACGTACTGGAATGAGATAAATCATATCTTAAATAAGGTTTTGGAGAGTAAGATTCAATTAGACCCTGTGGACATTTTACTCGGAGTACCAAGAAATGGAGGGGGTCGGTCAGTAGCCTCACATCCTTTGAGAAGACTGGCAATAGTAGTGGGCAAGCAGGTTTTAGCGCAAAATTGGATGACTCAGGCCATGCCTACTATCATTCAGTGGGCAAATACACTCCTAAGCAACATGAAGCTAGAACATATCCATATATTGGTATAAAGTTCTGGGGCGATTGGACAAATATGATAAGATCTGGTCCCCCTTGGAAAGGGCCTTGGAGAAAGAATGGTTTACGCTCTTTTAGGTAACCACATGTACTGAGGGCACTGTTTATAGAAGGTGGAAGGGAGTTCCTCTGGCGCTGGACTGAGTAGGGGTCTAAAATAAAAGGAGGGGTTGCACTAGCATCCTCATATATAAAAAAGGGGGAATTCCAGGAATAGAAGTTAATGGGAAAAACACAATGACTACAGTTGGCTAGTTTCACTGTATAAAATGGTGTTTTCATTAATTGGATCATGGATTGTACCCAAACTATGTGTACATGTATTATATTGTAACTGAACGAGATGTCAATGATTATCTGACTACATAGAGCTCTCCTCGCTCCGATGGCTCTTCTATAAATAAAGTTTAAAAAAAAAAGGCTAGAGTTAATACAGTCTATAGGGGTATGGGAAACGGAGCATAAAGCCAACCCGACAAATTCAAGGGTGTTGGGTGAACTAACCAAGGCCCGAGCAGCTTTACAGGCACTGGATAATAAAAAAGCAGAGGGGACTCTAAGGTTCTCCATTCAAAAATACTACAAGGGGAGGTGCTAGGGCAACAAAATTGCTAGCCATGCGGCTTAAAAAGGCCCAAGCAAACAGATGTATACAAAGTATTAGGAATAGGGACCAGCCTAATGTGAGTTGGAGACTGCCGTAGGACATTGCTGCGTAATTTCAGCAGTGTTATGAGAAATTATATAGTGAAAATAAGCAACCGCAAGAGGTAATAAGAGAAACGGAAGAATTCCTCCAGACATTAACCCTCCCAAAACTCCCACAGAGGATCAACATGCTCTTTCTGCGCCTATTACAGAACAAGAATTATATTCAGTAATAGCTAAGTTACCAGCAGGCAAATCCCCGGGCCCTGATGGGTACCCAGTGGAGTTTTACAGAACTTTCAAAAAACTGTTAGTTCCCAAGCTGAAACTAATCATGAATTCAGTTCTAGAAGAGGAGCAGCTTCCACAATCCTGGACAGAAGCTCTGATTTCAGTTATTCCCAAAATGGGAAAACAGGTAGACTTATGTGACTCTTCTAGGCCAATATCGTTACTGAACCAGGATTTCAAATTTTTAACTAAAATAATGGCCAACAGATTACAGCAGTGCATTGAACGCCTAATTCACCCGGACCAAGTGGGTTTCATACCCCACCGTCACCTCTCCGATAACATAAGAAGATTATTAAACATAATAACAGCCCAGGTTAAAACAAATACGCCCCAGGTAGCGTTTTTTCAGACGCAGAAAAAGCATTTGATCATATTAATTGGACATATATGGGAAAAATTCTAACATACATGGGAATGGGGGTAATTTCTTAAAATGGACCATGTTAGCTTATCAAAATCCATCTGCCAGGGTCAGAGTGAATGGGACAGTATCAGATGCTTTAAAGGTCAGACGTGGTACGAGGCAGGGATGTCCCCTATCCCCCCCCGCTATTTGCATTAAGCATAGAATCCTTGGCTCAGGCCATAAGGCAAAATAATAATATAGAGAGGATTGAAGCAAATGGAGTAATGAATAAAGTCTCTATGTACGCGGATGACACCCTAATTTATATAAACAACCCAGAGACCTCTCTTCCCCCACTTTTACAGCTCTTGAATAGATTTGGGAGAATATCAGGATTTAAGGTGAATGAAGGTAAGTCGGAAATGCTGATGATCAGGAGGGGGGGAAGGGAAATCCCAAGGTTTAAGCCTTAGCTTGTCCTTCTCCTTGGCCAGGGACAAAATAAGGTACTGGGCATACAGATACCCACCAAACTATCGAAACTATACTCGTTTAACTATGGGACACTTAAACAGCAAGTCTTTGCGGACATGAACCGCTGGCAAGACATGCCGTTGACCCTTTCTAATAGAGTCGAAACAGTTAAGATGAATATACTATCCAGATACTTGTTTTTGTTCATGAACCTGCCGATCCTGTTCAGACGAGGAAACTGGATGGAACTGAGGTGGAGACTGAGCAAATTCATTTGGGCCGGACGGCGTCCCAGGAAAAGATGGGAGTTAATGTCGGAGGCCAGGGAGAGGGGAGGGCTGGCAGTCCCACACTTTTATAATTATTACTTGGCAGCTTAGACCCTGCCAATACTGCATATGATATCACCGGGCCACAAAGTCAGCTGGTACACAATGGAGCAAAATCATCCCCGAAGACACCTCTCAAATATCTGGTTTGGATAGCCCTCAGACCGGATAAAAATACAATTAAAAACAGATGGACCAAACATACACTAGAAATCTGGCTCCAAACAAGACAGAAATGGAAGACCCTGACGCCAGTGTGGCCTTATATACCCCGTCCTACCTTCCCCACTTCCCTTTAAATAATAAAGACAGCAGTTTTTCAAATTGGAAAAGACAAGGACTAACACATCTTACCTAATTCCTACAGGGAAATGTCCTGAAAAGCTTTAGGGATTTGCAACAGGAATTTAGCCTTCCCTGGCAAGATTTTTATAAATATTTACAATGCAGGCATTACATTGAGACGAAGGTGGGCCTAACGGCCTTGTCCAGCCTCATAGTACTGCCCCTAACTAGGACAAATCAAAAAGCCCAGACCAGGGACATGAAAGGGTTAATTTCATATATTTATAAGACGTTACAGGAGAGTGAAGGTACCTTGCAGGTCCAATGCATAGAACAGAAGTGGGAAGAGGAACTAGACATAAAGCTATCAGATAAGGATTGGGGGGAGATTTGGCTAGGGGTTAGCAAAACATCTAATTCCCCAACATGGAAGGAACACTGTTGGAAAGTGGTGGGCAGATTTTTTATAACCCCGATAATTTTGCAGCATTACACATCACCTTCCTCAGATAGCTGCTGGAGGGGCTGTGGAGCAAGGGGCACAACCACCCATATATTTTGGAGTTGCCCTCAACTTGCTAATTATTGGAAAGAAATAACTCAAGCTATCATAGAAATTTTCCATTTAGAGGGAAGACTGGGTCTGGAGAATATGGTACTCGGCCTCCCACTACTTGAGATAAGGTCAGGTGCCCAAAAGTACTTATTTTACATCCTGATAGCGGCGGCCTCAAGGACCATCACACAGCACTGGCTTAGCGCCCACCCCCCAACATTGTCTCAATGGGTAACTAATGTAAGTCGCATTAAAGATTCCGAGGGGGCCACAGCACGTCTGAGGTTGCTGACTGACAAGTTTAACTCTAGATGGTTACCTTATTATAGTTATACAGAAAAATGTACAGGCACACCGGTACTAGAGCAATATATACTCCCGTGGTGAAGGAGAGAGGAGGGACGGGACCTTCTAAAAGGCCTAAGAAAACATAATCTAGATGTTACACGATTATAACTTTGCACAGATTAAGTTATATAGTTACATTTTTATTGTTTAGTTGAAGCTGTATTTATATGGCCAAAGGTGAAGTACAATCTTTGAAGGTTAATAGAGCCATATGGTATAGTACTAGTTTATTCAAGCAGGAACAAAGAGGGACTCAAAAGATGATATACTCAAGATCAAAAAAGACTTGCTGAAGGGCGATCAGGCCATTGGAAGACAGAACTCCTTCCTGCAAATACAAAACACAGTTATGAAGAAACTATAAACAGAAAGATATTCCTAATTGATTTACCGTATGCTTTGTATGTAATGTCAACCTTTTTTTAAAACACAAAAACAAAGAGATGTACTGTACATTTTCTACAAAAAACTGAATAAAAAGCTTTTTGCAAGTTCAAAAAAAAAATAAAGTACTGTTGTTGCTGTTACTGTGTGTAACTTTTTCTTCTACAGGTATGGTTGTGGGGGAATGTGGGAGTAATGCATAGTTATGATACTAGCTCCTGGTGGTGGCTGCATGGTGTCCAGGGTCGGGGAGATCCCCTGTTTGTTTTGGGAATTCTAAGTTAGAGGCAGACAGATTTCCCCTAGAGGGCTAGGGGGATAGACAGGCTGTGGCCCTGACCTGCAGTAGGGGTTGCAGTACTGCTCTATTAGGGCTATGCTCAGGACATTTCTACCGGAGTCACTAGGTACCCATAGTCAGCGGGTACAGTAGAGGGTGATGAGTCAGCCAAAGGCCTCTAGGCCGTTAGTGTTGTCTGCCTGTGCTGGCACATGGTAGGGGAGAAGGTAGCGCTACCTCCCCGTAGTCAACACATAGGGTGAGATGGCCTAAGCCGGGTGACTGTTTGCGGCCAGTCATTTTCCTGGCCCAGGGTGAGTGTAACCCCCCATTACCCGGGGTTACTAGAATCCCAGTAAGACCAAGTTGCAGGCAGGGAAGGCAGCTTGTGAAACTCCAGTTAAATGGATTTAACACTGTTTCACTCTGTTCTCAGTCTCAGCTGAGACTGAGGGATGACATCATTTAGAACTGTCGTAGCTGCATAAGCCACATTGGAATGTTGCAGTTGGAGGTTAGAGAAGAATGTTGGGGAATTCTGAAGTCAGTCTAAGAGAGTTCTGTAGAGTTCAACAGAGGTGCTCTGCTGAGGCAGGCCCTCAGAGCTTTAAGCTCTGTTACAGAGCTACTTTTGTTTTAGGTGTGTGTTTCCACCTGAAGAGGAACACAGGAACTGCTTATTGAAGTGGTGGAGACTACTCTCAGTGGTTTACGGCCCCATGCCTGTGGGGATGGGGCGAAGGTATCAGCCTGTTTCCGGGGCAAACCCCCTTGGTCAGGCTAAGAAAAAGAAGCTGCCTGTTTAAGTTCGTGCTGAGGCACCAGAAGCTCTAAAAGAGAGTTCCTTGAGGAGGAGACGCCTGTGGGGCACCTAAAACCGAAGGGTGAGTTTGCTCTGCTAAAGGGCCATTTGGTTTCACCTGAAACAGAACAAAACTAAAGGAACTGTTACTGTGGGGTCAGGAAAAGACAGCCAAGTACAGTTTGGAAGATGTGGGGATTGGACTGCTTAAGTCTGTGGGGGTCTAAAGTAATGGACAAAGACACTTAATAAGTATGTTCAAGTCCAGCACAAATGGGAAGAAAAGACAGTAGACTGAATGTAAATGCATTTAAAAGAAATCTACACAGCAAAGGTTCAAAGGATAAGGTGTTACAGTTCAGAGAAATGGCCGGGTATGAATTGTGGGAGTGAGAGGTGGGAGACCCTCCCATCAGTAGTAACCAAATTCACCTCTACGGATTTGCTCTGGGACACCTGTTTGCTTTCTCTCAGGTACTTGGCCAGTGCCTGAGGAAAGTACCAAGACGTGGGATTGATGAGGAAGATTCTCTTATGGAGCAGAAGTGCTCTTACGTGGTTTAGGGAGCCACCAGTAAATGTTTCCATGCTATATGGAAAGTGTCCAAGTGGCTGGCAAGAGAGCCAAGCCAGGGAAAACCCAGAGCAGTGTACAAGTTTGGGCTGTGTGCCCAGTGTGTTTCAGAGCCTGAGGGCTAAAGTGATGAGGATGTGTTCTGGTCTCCTTTAATCTGCATTACCAGGAGTGTAGCCCCGTTGGGGTCCATCTATGCTTTGTTTATTCTGTTGGATGTAAATAAAAGCCACACTTGAGAATCCCACTTTTGCTATTGGACATTACAGTTACTGCTTCCTTTGTCTGGAGTTACTTGGGTGCCCCTGTGCAGAGTAGCCAAACCAAGCCTATGTGCCGAGTGACATATTCCTCCCCGAACCCAGCCCACCTGGTAGAGCTGTCAGATGGAAACGGCATACCTGGTAGGGGTTACAAAAATGGAGGCACCGCTGAGGATTTGGGTTTTGAATTTAGGGAGGAATGTAAGAAAGGTCACTTGGACAAAGGCTAGCGTTTTGGTTATCTGGCAGTGGATAGCCCAAAAAGCTGAAGCAATGTTAACTAATGTGCCGCTGTGTGCTTTTATCCATGTGCTGCTATTAAAATGCCAACTCTTTACCAATGAGCAGTAAAGCCTGAGAGTGTATGCCCTTGTCCTGCAGCAAATTACAGTGTTTGCCAGCTTTTAAAAGTGTTTGTGACAAAGAAAAGTGTGGAAAACTGTGGGTAGCAAAAGGAAAATTGTGCCCTAGATGTTGGAAATGCTTTCTTGTGAACTGAGAGACTTGTTGTGTTTAATGGCCATGAAAAATGGTTGAAATGGGCTCCCGCTGTGGAGTCGGTTGAAAAAACCAAAAGTGTGGTTTTGCAGTTTAAATTTGCCTGCTTGACGATCGCCATGAGGAGATGAGCACGAGAGGAAAAGAGGCTCATTTGCATGGTGTCGAGTGATTGGTGAGACTACAGTCAGTCCCGCCCCCAAGCCAGCTCTAGAGCGACTGCACAGCATTCGAGAGGGAGAGTGAGTGGAGTGTGCGAACTGGCTTACCAGGAGGAGCATCGCGGTGACTGAAAGCACTGTAAAAAAGTTTAAAAACGGACTTTTCTGTTTGAATTCGGGCTCAACCCGCATCTCGATCGACTGGACTGTGAGTGTGGTGTTCAGAGGGACAATCGGCAGGACTGCCAACCCGTTTCTTTCCAGAGGCCTCCAAGACTGGCTGTAGGCCATGTTCCATTGCAGCAAACAGCTACTGATAACAGTGAGTACCAACAGAAATAATTGCTCACACTAAGTGATTTTGCCAAAAGCCAGCTGAATCTGTGTGTAGCAGTGTAATCGCTTTGCAAAGGACTGTGTTAAGTTTTACCAGCAAAAGCAGGAATTCTAAGCAATTGACTGTGAGCATAATTATAGGTTCAGCGTCAGTATAATTTTCAAGGCCATGAGAGAGACTGTGAGTTGTATCAGATATGCAGCAAGAATTACAGGCAATCCTGTGCTATGAAATACTGAGGCTTTAAGGGACTGTAAGCTACAGCAATGTCTTCAGCGAGTAAAAAGTCAGTGGTAGATCATATAAATGTGCTAGGAAAAAGAACAATGCAAGTTTGTGCAGTTTGAGCAAAGTTATCAGTAGAGTGTGTAAATCGGATGTGTAGTGGCTTGACCCAATTACAGAATGTTGATGCGTAGGAGTGCTGCCACTGCCATTACAGGGTGGGGTAGTAATGTAAACACAGCAGCAGAGGAGTCATTTTGAAAGAGAGAGAACGTTTTCAGTGATGTGGGACTTGAAATAACAGTGAGCGTTGTTTGTTTTTTCTCTGCAGTCATGGCTTCAGGACCAGCCCGCTACCCGGATCATGCACAGGCTGTGATAGCAGTAGAAGTTAACAAGTTAAGGGACATGGAGAGCAGTAGCGTAGCAAATTCCCAGAGTGCCTGGGTGCAAAGGTATGTTATAGGGCCCCCTGGTTTTGAATAAACATCAAAATTATGATTTGGGCCCCTCAAACCTCGAGGGTCCGGGTGCAACTGCACCCCTTGCACCCTTGTAGCTACGCCCCTGATTGAGAGATGTTACTACGGAGGATGATTGCCTCCTCATGTGGCGATTCCTGGATATCCAGTGCGAGTATGTTTGATGTGCTTAAATGCTGGAAGGGACATCTTCATGGTACCTCACTGTTCTGGGTGCTTAGAGAAATGTGGTTTATTTAAAGTGCCCAAGATTCATTTGGCTCCCACATGGACAAAAGTTCAAGAATCTACAGTTGGTAGCACACAGCACCAGACAGAGCCTGTTGGAGAAGGTCCCTGAGTGTGGCACAAAACAAGAGGGTGCAGATTTACAGAAAGAACAATGTGCTGATGTTTCAGAGTCCGAGTCGCAGAGAGACATTTCGGGAATAGCATCAGTAGACCCTTGGAGAGAGGGGCCTAGCCCAAGTCTCACAGGTGAAGACAAAGATGAGGGAGGCCTTTAAATGGGAGGTTTCGGCCTCCTCGCCCAGCGAAGAGTGGACAGTCTCAGGAGTGAGGATGACTGCTCACTCCTGGGCACAGATTCTCAGTGAGGAAGAAGACAGGGAACCTATGTGCCCTTGTGAAAAAGGAACTGGTACACAGCCTCAAGCTCTTGCCTCAGAGGAACTCATGGAAGAGAGTGGTGGTTCCACTGCTCTGGCTATGCAAGAAGAAGCCAGGGATCCATTTTTTGTGTCATTAAGAATGCGTAGCTGGCAGAACTAGGACTGTCCGCCCCAAGCCAGGCCAGAGGTCTCAGGTTGACCAAAGCTAGTAAAGGGGAAAGACTGGTTCGTAGGAAGGCGAATGAAATCTTCAGGATGTCCTTTCCTACCTTTCCTCGGAGAGTCTGGGAGGAGATTGAAAAAAGCAGGAAATCCTGGATTTGAGAAGAAGTAATGAAATGTGTGCATCCTGGTGCAAACAAGCATGTCAAGAACAGAATGTATCACGACAAATACAGCCAGTGGAAAAGAGGCAGGACACTGTTAATGGACACTGTTTGAATTGTGGATGGAGAGGGACATGAAACCTTTCACAGTGTGAATTATGAGCGCCCAGATGGGGTAATAATTCAAACGCCTGACCCATTGTGCTATTGGCCACAATGCAAAGACCTTCCTACGAATGTGCCCATGCCTACCAAATGGAAAGCAGAGCAGTGGTAGCCAGTGCTGTCACTCCAGCCGTTGCAGTACCTATGTTGTTCCACCAGTCTGGACATCCTGGACTCAGGTGCCCCACATTCATCAGTTCTATAGTGTACTGGCCTTCCAGAATCCATCAACTGGCCCACCAGATGACTTCAGATCCAGAGAGGACACCAGCCCAGCTGTATCCTGATTCATCACCTGGGTATCGGATGACTTTAGACCAGCTGTTTTCCTTTTTGTTCCTGTTCCAAGGTTCCATCTCCAGAGATGACATCAACCCAGCAGTTTCCAGATGTGCCCTTCTGTCGTTTCCCAGAAGATGTCGGCCCAGCTGTATCGGAACAATGCTGCTAGGGAGAGTCTTCGGCTGAGGACCAGGTTTGGTGCCATTTTCGTTCTACAAGGGACTGGTAAGTCCAGACTTTTCTATTCTTATGACATTGTAGTACACATCCTACACTAGCAGACTCCAGATGTTTGAACTGTCCTCAAAGACTCTCCCCTTTGGGACTTTGGCCTGCTAGAACTGTGCTTCACTGGGCTCCGGCCCAGGAGAGACTCTTTAATGGACTTGCCTTCGGGCACTGTGGTCACTAGATGGGACTTTTAGAGCACTCACCCCCCAAATGTTTTGTATTGTAAATAATGTCATTGTTTTCTACTGTTTTCTAATGTTTATACTGTTTTTCTACTTTTGTAAAAAAAATATTTTTGGGGATTTTCCAGTGTTTTGATGGTAGGGGTTTAGATAGATGGTGTATGCAGATTAGGAGCGTGTGTTGTCTTTCTTTTTCTTGCAGGTGTTCTTGAAGAAGATAGAAGACAAGACAAGAAGAGGAGGAGGGACTCATTGAAGTTCCTCAGTAGTAATTTAGAGTGTAATGTTTAAAGTACTTTTGTTCTTGTTGTTGTTACTGCGTGTAACTTTTTCTTCCACAGGTATGGTTGTGGGGGAATGTGGTAGTAATGCATAATTATGGTATCAGCTCCTGGTGGTGGTTGCATGGTGTCCAGGGTCAGAGAGGTCCCGTTTGTTTTGGGAATTCTAAGTTAGAGGCAGACAGATTTTCCCTAGAGGGCTGGGGGGATAGACAGGCTGTGGCCCTGACTTGCAGTAGGGGTTGCAGTACTGATCAATTAGGGTTATGCTCTGGACAATTCTACCAGAGCCACTAGGTACCCATAGTCAGCGGGTAGAGTAGAGGCTGATGTGTCAGCCGAAGGCCTCTAGGCCGTTAGTGTTGTCTGCCTGTGCTGGCACATGGTAGGAGAGAAGGTAGCACTACCTCCCCGTAGTCAACACACTGGGTGAGATGTCCTAAGCTGGGTGACTAATGACTGCGGACAGTCATTTTCCTGGCCCAGAGTGAGTGTAACCCCCCTGTTACCCGGGGTTACTAGAATCCCAGTAAGACCTAGTGGTAGGCAGGGAAGGCAGCTTGTGAAACTCCAGTTAAATGGACTTCACACTGTCTCACTCTGTTCTCAGTCTCAGCTGAGACTGAGGGATGACATCATTTAGAACTGTCGTAGCTACATAAGCCACACTGGAATGTTGCAGTTTGAGGTTAGAGTAGAACGCTGGGGAACTTTGAAGTCAGTCTGAGAGAGAGTTCTGTAGAGTTCAGCAGAGGTGCTCAGCTGAGGCAGGCCCTCAGAGCTTTAAGCTCTGTTACAGAGATACTTTTGTTTTAGATGTGTGTTTCCACCTGAAGAGGAACACAGGAACTGCTTATTGAAGTGGTGGAGATCGCTTTCAATGGTTTAGGGCCCCATGCCTACGAGGATGGGGGGAAGGTATCAGCCTGTTTCCAGAGGCAAACCCCCTTGGTCCGGCTAAGGAAAAGAAGCTGCCTGTTTAAGTTCGTGCTGAGGCACCAGAAGCTCTAGAAGAGAGTTCCTTGAGGAGGAAACGCCTATGGGGCACCTGAAACCGAAGGGTGAGTTCGCTCTGCTAAAGAGCCATGTGTTTTCATCTGAAACAGAACTAAACTAAAGGGACTGTTACTGTGGGGTCAGGGAAAGACAGCCAAGTACAGTTTGGAAGATGTGGGGATTGGACTGCTTAACTCTGTGGGGGGTCTAGAGTATTAGACAAAGCCACTTAATAAGTATGTTCAAGTCCAGCACAAATGGGAAGAAAAAACAGTAGACTGAATGTAAATACATTTAAAAGGAATCTACACAGTAAAGGTTCTAAAGGATGAGGTGTTACAGTCCAGAGAAATGGCCGGGTATGAATTGTGGGAGCGAGAGGTGGGAGACCCCCCATCAGTAGTAACCAAATTCACCTCTATGGATTTGCTCTAGGACACCTGTTTGCTTTCAATAAGGTACTTGGCCAGTGCCTGAGGAAAGTACCCAGATGTGGGACTGATGAGGAAGATTCCCTTATGGAGCAGAAGTGCTCTTAAGTGGTTTAGGGAGCCACCAGTAAATGTTTCCATGATACATGGAAAGTGTCCAAGTGGCTGGCAAGGGAGCAAAGCCAGGTAAAACTCAGAGCAGCGTACAAGATTGGGCTGTGTGCCCAGTGTGTTTCAGAGCCTGAGGGCTAAAGTGATGAGGATGTGTTCTGGTCTCCTTTAATCTGCATTACCAGGAGTGTAGCCCCGTGGGGGTCCATCTATGCTTTGTTTATTCTGTTGGATGTGAATAAAAGCCATACTTTAGAATCCCACTTCTGGTATTGGACATTACAGTTATTGCTTCCTTTGTCCGGAGTTACTTGGGTGCCCCTGTGCAGAGTAGCCAAACCTAGCCTATGTGCCGAGTGACATATTCCTCCCCGAACCCAGCCCACCTGGTAGAGCTGTCAGATGGAAATGGCATACCTGGTAGGGGTTACAAATCTAATACAAAAAATAATAGTAGATCCTAGGTTTGAACCCACCAGACAGGATTATAATTTTACTAGGTGGCACCATCAAAGCCTAACCAGATTCTACCAACTATATGAACAGGGAGTTTTTTGTCAATTCAGGACGCTACAAGAAAAGTATTGGCTAGGAAAACAAGACTTTTTTAGATTTCTTCAGGTAAGACATTACTACAGGAGCATGTTAGGAAAAGACTGGGACCCAAGAGAGATACACCCATTTACGAGAATAATAATCAACACAAAAG
This sequence comes from Neoceratodus forsteri, assembly GCA_016271365.2. NCBI lineage: Eukaryota > Metazoa > Chordata > Ceratodontiformes > Ceratodontidae > Neoceratodus > Neoceratodus forsteri. The sequence goes on from JADMNL010000024.1 coordinate 141,626,817, forward strand.
AGACAGCAATACCAGAACACGTAATACCCAAAACATACCAAGCTTTAACAAGCAACCAGTAAAAGATTAAGATACATTGCCAGCAATGCTGGCAAGAAGAGTTGGGTATCAATCTAGAGGAGGAGAAATGGGTAGAGATATACACAACAGTACATAAAATTACAAGATCCTCGACCTGGAGAGAATTTGGGTGGAAATGTTTGATAACATACTTTAGAACCCCACAGATAGTGGGGAAATATAACCCACAATTAGGTATGACATGCTGGAGAGGATGTGGAGAACAAACAGCCAATCACGTACACATATTTTTGAGCTGCCCAACATTGAAATTATTTTGGAGAAGGGTTGGAGAAGCATTAGGAGAATTATTTCCAGAAATAGGGAACCTGACGCCAGAAATAACACTTATACTAAATTTATCAAAGGAATTAGGAAGAGGCAACACAAGGCTCTTATTAGCCATATTACTCTTGGCAGCCAATTTAAGCAGTCACGAGGGAGTGGCTACAAACTGATCCACCTACATCTAGAGAATGGGAAGGTATTATATATCAAATATATAGAATGGAACTTATAACAGCTCAGATCAATCAAAAACACAGAAAACTATTAATTTCTGGACGAAATGGTGGCTCTGGGTTTCAGGCCATAGACCAGATCTGATCCCATGAGGGTGAATTATCCACTGACAGAACAGGGACTACCACAAGGGACAAAATATATGAGCTATGATGAGCACTTCTGAGTAAGGATGTTATGAGATTAACTCGTTAGACCATTATGTAAGATATATCTATAGAAATGAAATGTTATACAAGTGTGTATAAAAAAAATGTATTCTGTACTTCTCCTGGAAAAACCGAAACAATAAAAAAATATATATTAAAAAAAAAAAGACACTTCGGCGATGCATAATTACGGTCAATAATTGCACATTCCTCTTGTGTACACCTAGTAACACATGAGAGGTGTGCAATTACTGACTCATAATTACACACCCTGACCGGTCTTATTACAACCTCATCATCCAGTTCTGAAATGGTACTCACCACCAGGGGGAACATCAAAAACACCCACTGTGGTTACTAACAGAACAATAACAAAATGGGATCTGAGATACAAAAACAGCTTGTACAGGGAACAAAGACAGTTTCAATGCAGTTGTTCTGTAACCTCTCTGTGAGCACCTAAAACACTTTGGGATGCAGTTAGTAGGAATGGCAGAAAGATGAAATAATGTGTGGATGAGCTCCCTAGTTATCTATAGTTATCAATCCACCCTACTATCCGAGACCCAATGGTCTGAAAACTCACCCTGGTCCCAAGGCACAGTTATTTCCACCTCCCTAGATACAAGGCAAGGCAAGGCAACTTTATTTCTATAGCACCCCTTTCTGAAGGCTCAGGGCGATGAACAATAAAACAACTACAGTACAAGCTCAAAAGTTAGGCAAACAAAATATGAAATCACAATAAAATAATATTAGGAATAAAAATCCAGGGAAGGCCTGAGTAAATAAAAAAGTTTTCAGATTAGATCTGAAGGCCTCAGTCGAGTGGGCAGATCTGTCACAGCCTGTTCGAACATTCCATAGAATGGATGCCGCCACACAGAACGCTCTGTCCCCAGACTTTTAGAGTCTAGATGGAGGGACTAAATGCATGCCCGCATTGGAAGCGCAAAGTTTGCAAGTTGGGCGGTAGGGAACTAGGCGGTCTTTTAAGTAGACTGGTCCTAAACCATGTATGGCCTTGAATGTTATCAAGCATATCTTGAAGGTTATGTGCCACTGCATAGGCAGCCACTGCAGTGCATGTAGAACTGGTGTGATATGATTTCTACAAGAGGAGTCCACTAGCCGTGCCGCAGCATTCTAAACTAGCTGCAAGTGTCGTAACAAACCTCCAGATAACCCTAGATAAAGAGCATTACAATAATGGAGCCTAGAAGTGACAAAGGCATGCACTGCTGTTGCCAGGTCTGCAGGGGCTAGATACTGTTTGATCCTGGCGATGTTACGAAAATGGTAAAAGCCAGCCCAGACAACTGCCGACACCTATAGTGCAGTGATTTAAGGCTCTGAGCTGCATACCTGGAGACCTCGGTTTGAATCCCACAGCCCCCACTTGCATACTGTGTGACCCTGAGCAAGTCACTTAACTTCCTTGTGCTCCCAGGTTGCACCTATAAACAAGCTTTCAGCTTAGTGTGTCTCTCCTAGTAAAAAAAAATATATATATATATTTAAAAATGTTAAAGAATTATTGTCCAGGATGACCCCAAGATTCTTAACAGTATACAGCCCTGAGCGACTGTCCACCTAGCGAAGGACACAAAGACAGGCCACTCACTGTAGCTGGTCACTGCCCACCAGGCCCAAAAATCATGACCGCTGTCTTACCTGGGTTAAGACATAAACAGTTTGAAGACATCCAGTCTTTAATTTTGGAGAAACATTTCTGCAACAGCAAGACTGCATCAAAACCACCAGGAGTACCAGACAGGTAGAGCTGAGTGTCATCTGCGTAATAGTAAAACTCAATGCCATACCATCTAATGATCTCGCCCAGTGGCAGCATGTACACTGAAAACAGCACAGGAGCAAAGATCGAGCCTTGAGGAACAGTGTAAGGGAGTGTCAAGGCCCTGGAAAGAAAGTTTCCCAAGGCCACCCACTGAGTCCTCCCACAAAAGCAGGACTCGAACCAACACTATACAGTGCCAGTGAGTCCCACATAGTTCCTTGGGTGATCCTGAAGCAATCCGTAGTCAACAGTGTAAAAATGCTGCCGAGAGATCCAATAGGACCAAGATGGCACAGAGCCCTCGATCCGTCACCATGAGGAGACAATTTGTAACTCAGATGAGAGCAGTCTCAGCACTGTGACATGCCTAAAAAAAAAAAAACACCTGGAGTGGTTCAAAGATACTGAACTGCTCAAGGCATTCAACAACCAGCATTTCTATAGGACAAGCAGCTGTCTCATACAGGTTACTTGCACAAGGAAACTAGTGTACTTGCCTGCTGAGCTCAGAGAAGCCATGGCCAGCTACATCTCTTCAAAGGACTGTTATACACAGATGGACCTACTAGCTAAAACTGCTTCAATAAGTCTTCTCTATCATGTTCAACCACACTGCCTTATGCTGTTAGCGCTCCATGAAGCCCACACTCCCTGGGCTTATTATTAAACCATACACAGTACAAATAATTTGACTGTAAACTGTCACTACATGTTTAGTAATTTAATGTCATGGGAATCGTTATTTATTTTGTTATATTGGAATACTGTCTCCATGTAACTGTAAACTCTGTACTGTTGTGTATTATTATTCCCTCTGTGCCCCCCCCCGAAGCACCTAGGAAGGAATCCATGGCTCCTAACTGCTTAGCTTTTTGCATAGCAATATGTATTATGCCCAAATTTGCCCTTGCTCCCCGAAGATTTACTGATGTCTAGCATAATGTTAGACCTATTTTTCGACGAACTATTAAAAATGTAAACTAAATTGACAGAATTAGTTCTTAACATTAAACAATGGGTGCCTACAATTCTTAAACTTACATTCTTTAAATTAGGAATGTGCTGTGCATTCTGGCCATTTGCTGTGTATTTTAAATGCCAGTGCTACACATTTAGATGTGCAGAGGTTGAGAGGTATGAATGAATCACTTGCGGCTCAGTGTGCCTCTCTAACCACATTTTTTTTGTTTAATTAGCGTTTCTTCCTCCAGCCCTGACCCCCAGCTGTGCCCGTTTCCTTCTGTGGCCACCACTCATCCCCGACAGCTGACCAGAACCCCAGAGACAAGCTTATCTCCTACTGCCATGAGCGACCCTTCACAGCAAGAGATTTGGGGGCAGCCACCCCCTTCAGAGTCCAGATCTGGTGAAGGGGCTGGTCTTCATGCTAGGCAGATGGTTGCTGCTGGGCCGGGTGTTCCGGGGGACTTATCATCACATCGGGGCCGGCTGTTTCCTGTGTTCTCACACCCTTGAGATGCAGGTATCAACTTACTGCACAGCATATGCTATAGGGGCGAGGGATGGGCAACTGCCCACCCTGAGGAGGTAAGCAACCCATGGGATATATTTATCTGCTGCTTCCTCCCTTCCCTTACCTTCCTCCCTTCCCACCAAGATTCTGGCCAAGGACGGGATGGTTGAAAATAAACTGCGAATCCTCGAAGAACTTAACCTTCACTTTGCCACTGCCAGGTTGGCATTTGACTCCTCCCCATACGCTAGCCGAGTGAATAGCAACACTAGCCCGGATACTACACATGCTACTCCACCTCATCCCTTCCAGTTGTGCCTGTTTAGCTACAAAGAAGTCGAAGACATAATTCTTAGCCTTGACACCAAGAAAAGTGCAGGGGACGATGGCCTTGAATCATTTTTCTTGAGGTTAGGCTATGCCCAACTCACAGCCCCCATCCTTCAACCTCTCTATTACCACAGCCACTGTTCTATCCTGCTGGAAATCTGCCCATATTCTTTCTCTCTTCAAATCAGGAGATCCTTGTGACTTAAACAACTACTGTCCTATCTCTATCTTGCTCATTCTCTCCAAAGTGCTGGAAAAACTTATATACAACCAACTAAAAAATCACCTCGAGGCGCACTCACTCCTAAACCCAGCCCAATCTGGCTTCGGGTTGAAGCACAGTACCATCTCAACCTTAGCTAAAGTATCTAATGACTGGATCCATGCTATGGACACCAAGAAGGTTACTGGTGCAGTCTTTCTAGACCTCAGTAAGACCTTCGACACTGTAGACCATCACCTCCTAATCGCCTGTCTTGCCTACATAGGTGCCACTCCACTTACCTTACAGTGGTTTAACAGTTATCTCACGGGAAGGATACAAAAAGTCAAAGCTGATGGCCTACTATCTGCCCCCCTTCCAAGTGCCAGAGGAGTCCCTCAAGGCTCCATCCTAGGACCAATCCTTTTTTTCCTGTACATCAACAACCTTGACTCCCACATAAAGAACTCTAGCATACATTTCTTTGCGGATGATATGGTTTATGCGCATCAGGCACCGTCCTTAACTGAAGTCAGGAAGCACTCCAAGCTGACTTTATCCAGTTAGAAAGCAACCTTATCAATGCCAAGCTTCTCTTAAATGCCAAAAAAACCAAGACAATGATTTTCCCGAGACTTGCCTTGTCTGGTGCCCTACCTACCCCACCTAAAAACTTCATAGTTACCTCCCTAGGTGAACCCTTGGAAGTCGTACCTAAATTTAAATATCTAGGTATGTGGCTAGACAACAAGCTTTCCTTCAACGACCACATCGAGGATCTATCAAAGAGGCTTAAAGCACGCTTGGGTTTCTTCTTTAGAAATAGGACCCTCTTTTCCCTTGCGACCCGAAAAAGACTTGTCCAAGCAACATTCCTTCCCTTGCTTGACTACGGAGACATTATCTTTATCTCCTCCCCAATCTTGAGCCTATCTAAACTGGACGTACTCTATCGCAGTGCTCTTCGCTTCATTACTAACTCTGCGTACAGGACCCACCACTGTGATCTTTATGCAGCAGTTGGGTGGACCTCTCTTGCCACCAGACGCCTCCTGCATGCTGGCATTTGGACCCTCAAATTACTCCATAAACTGCCTGTCTATTTAACGTCTCTCATACACATCTCACATAGCGCCTACTCCTAGAAATCCGACCGTATCCTACTAGATGTTCCCCAGGACACGTACCACAGCTGGCCAAGAGCTGTCTCATCGCCTCCCAAACATTTGGAACCAACTACAAGCCATGCTGAAGCTAACCAGCGTCATATCAATTAACTACTACAAAACACTAGCTATCTCTAAATTAAAAGACATATGTACAGTAGGTGCTACTAGGCCCCCAACGCCAAGTCAACTTCCTAGGTACCAACTGGCCCTCTACTTATTAAGCTGAAATGTGTTGCATAATTTAGGGCAAGGTTAAAGCTGGAATGTACTGCATATATAGCATAAGGACTTCTATTGTTTATACCTCTTGTATTACATTTTTTTTTCTCTGTTGTTCTACATTTTATAATTCCTGTCTATGTAATTGCGAACTGTATGTACATGTGCCTCAGGACCTCCTTGTGAATGAGCTTGCTCAACGGAGTCTTTCCTGCAATAAACTTGAACTTGAACTTATCCTCTCCCCCTACTAGCCCTGTGGTGATCAGGACTCACTTAAAAACCTGGGTTACAAGCATTGCAAGTGGTAGCACAACTGTTGGCCCGTCTGGCCAGCTCCCAGCCAAAACAGTTAAATCAAATAAATAAATAACTAGAACCAAAAGTCCTTTCTGGGGTCCTTTCCTTTCTTTCTTTCTTTCTTTCTTATGGAGAGAAGAGGGACAAAAACTACTGGGAGTGGCCACCTGTATCGATTCAAGTCATAAATCACAAGACTAGTAGTAAAACTTTAAGAAATCGTAAAACAGCCGAAAAAGAGATGATACTGCTGTTGAAGAGATAGATGATAACTGCTACCCAGTCATGACAAACGGGGCAGTAGTCTTCCATATCCTTTGCCTGGTGTCCATAACTCATGAGAGTGAAGCTTGAGTGAATTATGACAACAAGCCAAGGAACACAAAATATTACTGCTACCTGTTTGTCATGATAGGGCAGAGGTTGCTATATATAATGTTTGAATTTTTTTCCATTAAGCTTTTCCTCCAGGTGATGTGCAGGCAGGCTATCAGCCCTCTCCCTGATCTTCCTAACAGCCACCTCCCCTGGTACTTACTGAACCTGAGTTCTCCTGCCACCATGGTGGTGCCAGGAGGGGGAGGGCCCCCTGAACATATATCCAGAGCTGCTCTGATGTTCCCAGGTGGTGCGTGGGTTGGGGACATGCAAGCATGGCTTCACAAAGCCTGCACATCTTGTCCTCTCTTCCATCCTGCCCATCCTCTGCCATGGACAGGCAGTAGTGCATGACGGGAGGTACACACGCACTATGCCAAACCGGCAGCCCCTCTCCTATGTGTTGCACAGTCTGCACTACCTGCAGGCCTCCACCTGGTGGCAGTCAACTGTGGGGCTAGCAAGCCTACCCCCCCCGGAGAGGAAAACAGTCTGTCGGACGCTCGGTTCTCTCTCCCTGGCCGACCCCCAGCAGTTCGAGTCTGTTCCCGACCCCACGTTGCTGGCATGGTGGCACCTCAGCCCTCTGTGCCACTGGGCTGGCTTATTTTTTTTATTCTCTTTATCTGCCCACCCAACCAACCAGGACCACCACTACCACAGCCCCTTATCTGGCATTCTGGTGTTCCAGATAACCCATGACACATATTGAGGTAATTCTCCACTGACTTGCCCCTAGGGAGAGGATGCCTTCAGCTCCTCAGTGGTCTCCCCACATAATTCAGTCAACCATTTTTGTGGAAATGAAGCCAGGAAGACTACAGGAGCAGGTAGGTGGGGCCCACTGAAGACATGAGGGGCTGAGAGGGACATCATCTCCCTGGTTGGTGACATTTCCTCTTGTGTTCTGGACCTCAGAAGGAGCAGACATGCAATGGCATCTAGAATGTTGCTGTGTGTGCTCCCACGCACAGCACATCGACATTCGTTGCTCCTCCACTACCTAGTCTAGTGGTCCCAAACACCCTCACCCCCAGCCACCAAGCTAATATTAGGTTCTATATCCCTCCCCCCAGAGAAGGAGAGCATTCCCATGGATGTTCCATGCTCCTCCCCCCACCAACCCTCCAATGCTCCAGGCTCATTCTTGAACCCAGGTCATCAGCGCCATGAGTGGTAGCGATACTGCTGTGCCAGCAAGCTGGCTCCATGTATTTTCATTTTAAATTAAGGTCAGGTGGTCAGCGCCGCCTACCCTGCTGCCACAGTGAGGTCAGAAACACAACTCTTTTTGTTTTGCTCCAATGCATGTGCCTCAGTGACATAACCAGGAGGGCATAACACAGCATGATGTACCCAGGCAAGCAGAACAGCCTGGTGATACATTCAGGAGCATTTGTTTTTTTGGCTGGGAAAGGCACACTGAGCTGAAGTTCATTTCCAGGTGCTCCCTGGGAGCACAGGGAGGTTAAGTGTCATACGGTTTGCAAGTGGCAGTTGTAAGTTTTAAACCAAGGCTTGCTGGGTCTCTAGATTCACATCTTGCTGCTTTATCTCTCCATGCTAAAGGGCATGGGTAGAAC